>FR990039.1:8997596-10453421 GCA_905404135.1 Hesperia comma
TCTATTAAATGGCATGCCATACTTACATCAAAATGATCTTCACAACAATACGCAGTGCTTTTTGTAGATATGATTTCTCTACCCACAGCGTTACACCACTTTTGTCTTACATTAGCATCGCGCGGAACGTGAAAAAATACTTTATCTGGTGCATTCCACCTTGTGTTCTTGCACATTGGCACAATACAGTATTTAAAGTAAGGCCTTTGATTTCCATTCATTGTAGAGAAAAATAATTTTGAAATAGTAGAACACGAAGTTTGAAATTGATTCCTTGTTGGTTGTTGTCAATCCATTCATTGAATAAAATGTATCTGAAGACGTATCACGAGTCGTGTTTTAGTGTATAAAAGGGTTGCTAAAGGTTAAACTTGTATGTAAACATTGTTTTCGGCATACTATAGCACAGGGGCATAATTATATGCCGTGTAAACACAACAAAACTATTACTAGTACAGGGGAAATGACACTCGCCTGCCTAAAAATATACTGTCTATTTGTCTCACAGTTTCGTTTCATTTATTTGAAATCCACACGAATTTAGGTATTTTCACTTCAATACTATTATGTTTTAATTTTAACAATAAATAAATCTACTTGCAAAATAATAATAGAGATTTTGACTTTAAACAAACACTCAATTTGACATTGACAATTTACTTATTTCTTCAACATGGCGTTGGCGTAAATACAACAGACCATAGATTAAAATACAGGCACAAACTTCATGTCATGTCAGAGACACAAAACGTTCAATTCTCTAAAAATCTCTCTGCAAATTGGTCGCTGGCCTGTGGCTGGCCTTTATACCTACCTCGTCTGTGCATGGTGCGCTCACTGATTGACACTGTTGAAATTAGAGATTTTACGATCCTTTGGCGCGTGGATGACGTGTGGGTGACAGACATATACATATTAATCTATGGTGACAGAGACAACGCCTTACAGGGAAGGCTATCTGTAAGGCGCTGTCTCTCATCCTCACGTCAGCCATGCGCCAAAAGATCCTTGTACGACTATATTATACGTCTAGTCTATATACGTCTTCGCTCCATTCCTTCCAGCGTGCCGCCCGCGTGCGGACTGCGGACTATGCATTCACGCCCGCTTGCGGTGTACCTGATTATCATTCGCGGCCGATCTGGAATTCATTACGCACATAAATATAATATAGTTGGTAGGGCCTAGAACTCACCCGGGGAAGTACCACCGCCCGCCACGGTACTTAATACCATTCCTACCGTGTAATAATTTTTTTGAGAAAAATTGTGTTCCGGATAGGAAGGTGTGGAGCCGGTTACACTTTTTTAGAGGCGACCATCTCAGTCATCAGGGGTAGCAACGCATCTGTGACCGAATTAGAACGAGACTCATTGAGTCCAGTTCTGGGTCGGTCTCAGTTGTCCATAAAAAAAACAAATGCCGGCTTCCCGCCAATGCAATTGAGACACATTTCAGAATGAGCGGGAACTAAAAATGCCCTTAGGCGCTTTGTCCACGGTGCAACTGTTGCAGCAACTTGCAATTAACTTGCAACTAGCTGTTTACACACATTGTGTGAGTGTGTGTGCGCGCAGTCCAATTGAAATGTATGAAAACAAGCTAGTTGCAAGTTAATTGCAAATTGCAAGTTGCTGCAACAGGGGGCTTAGTGCGAGTTTTACGGACATAACGCGCTCGCTACGTAGCTGCGAGTTAGCTAAAATTTGTATGGAATCGGAGCAGAGCCACCTAGCGGGACGTAAATGGCTCAGCTTGATCCCATACAAATTTTAGCTAACTCGCAGTTACGTAGCGAGCGCGTTTTGTCACATAAAACTCGCACTCAGCCCACAGTTGCACCGTGGGCAAAGCGCCTTAGTATTTGTTTCTTTGAAGCGTGAGCACTGGTAATACGAGGTTTCAGCTGCGAGTGGTTATTTCATACGCTACTTAAGTATAAAAGTGAATGAAATTTAAAAATATAATAATATTCTGTCATTTAGATGTGGATTAAACTAAAAAAATATAACCAAACAGAGAACTTTATAATTATGTATATTTATTTCATTGTTAACAATACATATAATATTATTCTTTTGATTCTAAATTTCAATTATCTTGACAAATGACCCAAAGTATTAAGCACTTATGTCTACACGAGACACAAGAAATAAAAATGTGTACTTAAAAACATATTAACGTATGACGCATTAAACACCACACAATAAATAAATTAATTAAAATAACATAACAAATATACAGTAAATTTTTTATCACATGAAAGATATATGAGAAAACCTATAATATAAAGTACTATGCACATTACAACAATTTGACAACGGACCAACTACAACAATCAGCATTCTATTATGATTTTTAACCAACTTCAAAAAAGGAGGTTCTCAGTTTGACCTGTATGTATGTACATTTGTGTGCGATTATCTCGCGTTTGGTTGAACCGATTTTGATACGGTTTTCAGCATCGTGTTTATCAGACTTAGGAGAAGAATTTGGTAATATTAACCGCATTTAACTGAACCGATTTTTACTTTTCGGCGTTAAAGTCGGTTCCATTTTTTAAAAGTTATTGAAAGTTTTTTTGATCAATTTCTAATTTACACCAAGTACATAATGAAATTCACCGTAAGAACAAACGTAAAAATCATAATTCAATGCTTTCAATAAGTTGGTGGTACACACATTTACAGGGTGTTATGAATTTTGTCTGCCTTTCACATCTGTGATGTTACTGGGATCCGATTCGGACCTAAATAATAGTGTTGTTTTATTTCAATAGGTTCATAAATAAAAAAATTATGTCACTTTACAGAATCACGTCCAACCAAGAGTCTGAACGAAGCGAGGGAGGTTTCACTAGCCTATAATACCTCTGCTCTGGGGCTTAGTACGAGCTTTGCGTGACCTAACTGGCTCGCTCCGTAAATGCGAGTTATCTAAAATTCACAGAAAATATCACGAAACGTCAGTCATGGCTCTAGACGTCTCTTTAAATGCAAATGAGTCCTCAAATGGGCCTTAAATCCACTGTTCTGCCGGAACGCCTTGCCGCAGACTTCACAAGAAAACGGTTTCTCCCCTGAATGTACCTGCATGTGTTTCACCAGATTACTTTTCAAAACAAACGCCCGGCCACACGTGTCACACGAAAATGGTTTCACCCCCGAATGTGTTCCCAAATGTAATGTGAGGGTGCATTTCTGACCAAACGTTTTGTTGCATATGTGACACGAAAATGGCCTTTCCCCTGAATGTGTCCTCAAATGTGACGTCAGACTACTTTTTCGTGTAAACGTTTTATTGCAGATTTCACACGAAAATGGTTTTTCTTCTGAATGTGTCTTCATATGTTCTATGAGATTCCCCTTCTCTTTAAACGCCTTCTTACAAATATCTCACGGGAATGGTTTAGCCTCCGAATGTCTCCCGATATGGATTTTGAGAGTACCTTTTTGACAAAACGTTTTATGGCAGATATGACATGAAAATGGTTTTTCTACTAAATGAGTCCTCATATGGGCTAAGAGATTACCTTTTCGTCGAAATGGCTTGTGACAAACCTCACACGAAAATGGTTTATCCCCCAAATGTATACTCATGTGAGAAGTAAGATTACCTTTGAGGCTAAATCTTTTGTTACACACTTTACAAGAATATGGTTTTACCCCTAAGTGTATGTCAATGTGCTCTCTAAGGTTGCTCAGTGATCTAAACGGCTTGTTACAGATAACACACGGGAATGGTTTCTTGACTGCGGGAGTCCTCATATCGTATGAACGACGCATCAGATCGTTTAATATCTTCGTCACGTGTGGTACTGCTGTGTCGCTCAACTGTACTCTATGTATTGTCTCTGCTGCAGGGAGACCGGCGGCCGAAGAGCAATCTTCACCTGTTTACAGAATAAAAAGATTTATTAGGAACGTTTGGAAGATCAGAGATAAATCCTGCTTTATCTCTATATTTTAAATCTTTTAAATCTTTTTAATATATTTTAAATCTTTTTTTGAGTAAATAAATACATAAACCAGTGTTAATTATACCCCACGAATGTATTAAGTATATTGTTACATTCAGGAGTATGGGGTTCGAGAAAATTCCAAAATGTACCACAAAGACTTTATTGTACTCGTAGATACACAATTACACTCTGTACACAGTACACACCACAACACTATGCACGTAGGTACTCGTAAACACACTCGTCGAACACTGTATCGCTTGTAGAAATCACTTCACTTCTCACTGGTATCGCTCGTAGGTATCGCTGGTATCTTCCTGGTTTCGCTTCCGAAACTAAAATGTCCTGCCGGCGACCAAGTGCCCCTTTTTATACCACTCGCCCACCATTCATGCCTTTCTAGATTGTTCCCGCTAATTCTGCGGACCCGATTCGAATAAGATTCGAGTATGTTTCTTGCAACCGACTTTCGCCCGTATGACTATTGCCGTGAGGTCAAAGCGTCGTGCGTACTTTCGAGATGGGCACGCGCGTTATTGTTCTATTGTCCGCCTGGCATGTTTATGGCCCCTATTGTTTATTGTTTAGCGAGTAGATACGCCAGGGCTGTCACATTATTAAGGCTGCGTCCACAGTAGGCATACTGTTCGCCGCCGACTAAGTGAGCCGCAAAGAAATTCGAGTCAGCTGCAAACTCAAATCAATTTGCAGACGTCACAAGCATACTGTTCTGAGCTCTGCTACTGTCTGCCGCTCACTGAGATAGTCGGCGCGCGTAACGCTGCAAACTACGAAGAGTGAGCGCAAAACTAGCAAACTGTGCGTACTAAACCGATACGCAACTAAATCAGTCGGCGGCGAACAGTTTGCCTACTGTGGACGCAGCCTAAGTCTATTGTATCTTGAAATAAATATCTATGCTTGATATTGCCAGCATGGCTGAGGGTCACATTCATATAAACCTTAAGTATACATAATTGTTACTTACCTAACAACACGTCTCCACGCTTCCCATCAGTATTGGTTGCACTTTCACTTGCACCATCCTGATTCATCACACAGTTCTCAACCTTGACACTACTGAAACGTACATTTGAAGACAATGTTGATCCACACATCATGTCTATGTTTGTACAATCTTCGGGAGTTATAATTTCCTGTTTAATTTCAACCTTGATGTCATCAGCAAATAAATCTTCAGTTGCGGTAGATCCACACTCCACATCATGATCATTTTCAGCCTTAATGTCATGAATGACATCTTCAGTTTGGGTTAACCTACACACCATGTCACTACTGGTTGTATATTCGTTACTGATATATTCCTGGTTGGCTGCACCATCATATTCGACTTTAATTTCTTGAACAGCAACATATTGTGTTTGGGTTTGTCCGTTCATGCTGTTGTAATATCTTGTATCGTCGGTGTCAACAGTTCCCTGGGTGAGAACATCTCTGGACATGGCGGGCACTGAGTCATGTGTGTCTGCAGTTTCGTTGCTTCTCACTGATATTTGCTGAAATAATCGTTGGTTAATTAATAATAAAAATCATCCCAGATCACCAAACTATCATATAACTACGAGATATACTGACGCTACATCGATTAGTTTGAAGATAATGGTCATATAGAAATACTAGCAGCCCCAGCCATGCGGTACTGTGGCTAAGGTTTTTGTTATATTACATTGTAGTTAAGTATTCAAGGGGAATGGTACGAGAACATCATTAATCCCCAACGACATGAATTCATGTCATGAAACTCATAGTACGTTCACTTCGCTGGAATCCAAAGGAAATCTAGAGCCTCAGACATCGTCATAATGGCGATCTTAATTTTGATATAATAATAAACAAAGTTTTAATTCGATCCTGTAAATTAACGTAAAATTGTGTTACTTTTCGAAATAATGTTAGCAGCTTTCCAATTATAGTAATTATTGAATTTTTTATTGATTAATGTTTTGAATATTCGATTATTTCTCTCTCAATATAAGGTAAACTCAAGAGTGATTGACTACCGTTTAGTAGTTGGCCACTTGCAATTTAATGGGTTCTTCGCAACCTGAACCACCTTTTGCCTTATTAATTGTCTAATAGATTATTAGGGTTGGCTTTAGTATCCTGCTGCACGATTTCCTGGACAAATTTGGCTTCAATCAATAGGTATTGATGCCCCGAATCATAATCTAGTGAAATTTTGTGCGGAAATGCGTAGTTTTTTTTAATCTTAATTTAAAGTTTTTAAGGTTATTTATAAAATTTGAAGACAAATATTGAGCGTATTTGGGTGATGTTGGCTTTAATTAATAGATATTGATGGCTCAAATCATAATCTAATCGCATTTGTTGCGACAATGCGTTGTTTTATTTTAATTTTTGTTTTTATTTTCAAAAGATAGACAAATACTGAGTAGTTTACAGATCTACCTTCAAAGTTTAAAAGTAAATCTTAAAAACGAGGGTAGCCGTGATTTTTACGTTGTGCTATCTATTAATAATCGTGCCGGCAAGCGATCCATATTTGTTTGTATTTTTTTGTGATTTGTGCAAAAACAATAACACAAAAAAAACGTCTGAACGCTACACACTGAAGAGTTAATTGTACTAACCCATTCAACATCAGGTACAGCTGTTCTGAACAACTTCTTCTCATAAAAGCATGTGCTTTTAAAATGTTTGCTGCAAAGCATCTTATACTTAGAATAAAGTTCAACCTGGAATTTTGGTGATGACCAGGCCTCGTTAGGGAAGCAGTACTTTGACCATAATTCACAACTGGAAAATAAAAAATATCAAAATTATACATCATAACAATCATCTAGATAATCTAGATAAACAATAATTGTGGAACGAATAGCATAGAAAGTAATTATGTAGGCACATACCGCAGAGCATTTTTTGAGCCAGGCTTTGGAAACCGATGCAAAGTGATGCTGGGATCTTTATGAGGTGAAGACCCACACAGGCAACACGTTCTAGTGTTTTCTTTCGTCGAACTCATCGCGAAATTAAACACTAAATAACAACAATAACAAACAACAGAGTCAATATCTCAACACCGAGTCTATATCTCACAAACACACACTTAATTCCAACAAAACACAATCACGGAGGAGCAAGCTCGACTCAACGTTATTAATGTAGGTTGGACGAATTAAATGGATTAGAACAAGTTTATTTACAAATAAACGAGTACAAGATAAAATGGTGCACACTGTACGGCAGACATTTTTCTTGTGACAAATTGACAATGTCACAGTGACATCAACTCAACATGAGCGGACATGAGTGTTGCCACACATTATTTCTAATTATTTAATTTTTAATTCGTATCATTCAATTAATTATATATCTAAATAAAATATATAATCTTGGAATCAGAAAAATAGCAAAAGAGGTTTTGAAGGGCAATTTACTTATAAAATTTTTAAAATAGTAAGTTCATTATTATGGAGAATACGAAACTATTTTTGGTGGCAACATTATATAGATGGACTGATGGATATACTTTTCTCTTTTACTCTGATGTAGTTGTCTCTCTCTTGTTTCTACGCCCGCCTACATTATGTTCGTAGAACAAAGTTGACAGAACCTGGTTGTTGTAGACGTTGTAGTTGAAACGTTTAATGCCCGGTTCACATTATTCCAGTACGGCATTCCAGTCCAGCGCTGGAATGCTACTGGAATAATGTGAACCGGGCGAACCTGCACTGGAATGTACCATTCCAGTGATCAAATCCAGTCCAGTCGACTGGAATGGCGGTCTATTTTTCATTCCAGCGCGCCCATTCCAGCGCCACTGGAATAGTGTGAACGGCTAATCCAGTGCTGGATTATACGTTGAAGAGTGAATACAAATTGTTATTTTTTTGGGATAGGTGATAGCGTCGGTACAAAAGTTAATTAATTAATTAAAAATTAATTAAGTACAAAAATCAATTCAAGTTAATGAATTTGTATACTATTGATGACCCTCTATAGATACAATTAGACAAAATAATGTATTTCTTACCTGTAAAAGAGATATCGCAGATTGATTAGTTGACTATGGTAATAAAATAAGAATTAATGAAGGAGTACACAATAAGAAAATTGCCAATCTGCCACTTAGACTAGTTGAGCGTTGTAGGTTTACAGTTGTACGTTATATTGTACTACAGTAAAGTATTCAATCTGCTTCTTAAACTTACACTTAGACTAGTTGACCATTGTGATTTTCACAAAAGGTGATAGAATTTGAATATGGTCTATTAAACTAAATTCACATAGATTAGTTTACCTTTGTAGAATTTTAATTTTTTGCAGTTAAGCAGAAAAACGATTTCTAATAACATCTGTATTTGAAATGCCACAGATTCAATATTTTGCCACAATATGAGTTGTGTCATAATATTGATGTCCATGTATTTAAGTCAAAACTGCCAAAATGACACTTTGGCTAGTTGACTTTTGTACCGACGATAGGTGGTGACTAAAATGAAGTTAACTGAAAACCAAACTCTTCAGTTTGTTTCTTTATATAGAGAACATGCATGTTTGTGCGACATCACGTCGGGACGTCACTTCTTTCTTGAAAGCATTGTCACTGTAGTGTTACCGATCTACAAGCTTTTGAACGACTGGAATAAATGTGAACGATATGATCCAGTCCAGCACTGGAATGGATTACCGCTGGATTACTGGACTGGAATAAATGTGAACCGGGTATAAAGTATGATGTTACATTAAAAAATGAATACTGGAAATAAAATGGGGTCTAAGTACCAAAAACAAAATATGGAGGAATTGTGGATTAAAATAATAACCAATTTTTATAATCATATTTGTTTATTTTTTTAATGAAAAATAACATTATTACAATAGAATCTTTGTATACAGAAAAAATAACTTGTTTTACATAACAATTAGCACAACAAACTTACATATTTATTGTCAGTCTAAAGAAAACTCCAACTCCATTGGAGTTAACTTAAATTCGGCCCTAAGTGCTTAGCATTATATTTTAAATAAAGATCTAAGTACCAAATCCGTTTTAGTATTGGCACTTAGACCATCGCCTGCGCTAGTCCGCGGCCTAGGTACTTTATCGGTATTTATACTTTATTTATTAAAATAACATTATTACAATAGAATCTTTGTATACAGAAAAAATAACTTGTTTTACATAACAATTAGCACAACAAACTAACATATTTATTGTCAGTCTAAAGAAAACTCCAACTCCATTGGAGTTAACTTAAATTCGGCCCTAAGTGCTTAGCATTATATTTTAAATAAAGATCTAAGTACCAAATCCGTTTTAGTATTGGCACTTAGACCATCGCCTGCGCTAGTCCGCGGCCTAGGTACTTTATCGGTTAAACAAACACTCAATTTGACATTGACAATTTACTTATTTCTTCAACATGGCGTTGGCGTAAATACAACAGACCATAGATTAAAATACAGGCACAAACTTCATGTCATGTCAGAGACACAAAACGTTCAATTCTCTAAAAATCTCTCTGCAAATTGGTCGCTGGCCTGTGGCTGGCCTTTATACCTACCTCGTCTGTGCATGGTGCGCTCACTGATTGACACTGTTGAAATTAGAGATTTTACGATCCTTTGGCGCGTGGATGACGTGTGGGTGACAGACATATACATATTAATCTATGGTGACAGAGACAACGCCTTACAGGGAAGGCTATCTGTAAGGCGCTGTCTCTCATCCTCACGTCAGCCATGCGCCAAAAGATCTTTGTACGACTATATTATACGTCTAGTCTATATACGTCTCTATACGTCTTCGCTCCATTCCTTCCAGCGTGCCGCCCGCGTGCGGACTGCGGACTATGCATTCACGCCCGCTTGCGGTGTACCTGATTATCATTCGCGGCCGATCTGGAATTCATTACGCACATAAATATAATATAGTTAGTAGGGCCTAAAGCTCACCCGGGGAAGTACCACCGCCCGCCACGGTACTTAATACCATTCCTACCGTGTAATAATTTTTTTGAGAAAAATTGTGTTCCGGATAGGAAGGTGTGGAGCCGGTTACACTTTTTTAGAGGCGACCATCTCAGTCATCAGGGGTAGCAACGCATCTGTGACCGAATTAGAACGAGACTCATTGAGTCCAGTTCTGGGTCGGTCTCAGTTGTCCATAAAAAAAACAAATGCCGGCTTCCCGCCAATGCTTTTGAGACACATTTCAGAATGAGTGGGAACTAAAAATGCCCTTAGGCGCTTTGCCCACGGTGCAACTGTTGCAGCAACTTGCAATTAACTTGCAACTAGCTGTTTACACACATTGTGTGTGTGTGTGTGCGCAGTCCAATTGAAATGTATGAAAACAAGCTAGTTGCAAGTTAATTGCAAATTGCAAGTTGCTGCAACAGTTGCACCGTGGGCAAAGCGCCTTAGTATTTGTTTCTTTGAAGCGTGAGCACCATGGTAATACGAGGTTTCAGCTGCGAGTGGTTATTTCATACGCTACTTAAGTATGAAAGTGAATGAAATTTAAAAATATAATAATATTCTGTCATTTAGATGTGGATTAAACTAAAAAAATATAACCAAACAGAGAACTTTATAATTATGTATATTTATTTCATTGTTAACAATACATATAATATTATTCTTTTGATTCTAAATTTCAATTATCTTGACAAATGACCCAAAGTATTAAGCACTTATGTCTACACGAGACACAAGAAATAAAAATGTGTACTTAAAAACATATTAACGTATGACGCATTAAACACTACACAATAAATAAATTAATTAAAATAACATAACAAATATACAGTAAATTTTTTATCACATGAAAGATATATGAGAAAACCTATAATATAAAGTACTATGCACATTACAACAATGTGACAACGGACCAACTACAACAATCAGCATTCAATTATGATTTTTAACCAACTTCAAAAAAGGAGGTTCTCAGTTTGACCTGTATGTATGTACATTTGTGTGCGATTATCTCGCGTTTGGTTGAACCGATTTTGATACGGTTTTCAGCATCGTGTTTATCAGACTTAGGAGAAGAATTTGGTAATATTAACCGCATTTAACTGAACCGATTTTTACTTTTCGGCGTTAAAGTCGGTTCCATTTTTTAAAAGTTATTGAAAGTTTTTTTGATCAATTTCTAATTTACACCAAGTACATAATGAAATTCACCGTAAGAACAAACGTAAAAATCATAATTCAATGCTTTCAATAAGTTGGTGGTACACACATTTACAGGGTGTTATGAATTTTGTCTGCCTTTCACATCTGTGATGTTAATGGGATCCGATTCGGACCTAAATAATGGTGTTGTTTTATTTCAATAGGTTCATAAATAAAAAAAATATGTCACTTTACAGAATCATGTCCAACCAAGAGTCTGAACGAAGCGAGGGAGGTTTCACTAGCCTATAATACCTCTGCTCTGGGGCTTAGTACGAGCTTTGCGTGACCTAACTGGCTCGCTCCGTAAATGCGAGTATCTAAAATTCACAGAAAATATCACGAAACGTCAGTCATGGCTCTAGACGTCTCTTTAAATGCAAATGAGTCCTCAAATGGGCCTTAAATCCACTGTTCTGCCGGAACGCCTTGCCGCAGACTTCACAAGAAAACGGTTTCTACCCTGAATGTACCTGCATGTGTTTCACCAGATTACTTTTCAAAACAAACGCCCGGCCACACGTGTCACACGAAAATGGTTTCACCCCCGAATGTGTTCCCAAATGTAATGTGAGGGTGCATTTCTGACCAAACGTTTTGTTGCATATGTGACACGAAAATGGCCTTTCCCCTGAATGTGTCCTCAAATGTGACGTCAGACTACTTTTTCGTGTAAACGTTTTATTGCAGATTTCACACGAAAATGGTTTTTCTTCTGAATGTGTCTTCATATGTTCTATGAGATTCCCCTTCTCTTTAAACGCCTTCTTACAAATATCTCACGGGAATGGTTTAGCCTCCGAATGTCTCCCGATATGGATTTTGAGAGTACCTTTTTGACAAAACGTTTTATGGCAGATATGACATGAAAATGGTTTTTCTACTAAATGAGTCCTCATATGGGCTAAGAGATTACCTTTTCGTCGAAATGGCTTGTGACAAACCTCACACGAAAATGGTTTATCCCCCAAATGTATACTCATGTGAGAAGTAAGATTACCTTTGAGGCTAAATCTTTTGTTACACACTTTACAAGAATATGGTTTTACCCCTAAGTGTATGTCAATGTGCTCTCTAAGGTTGCTTAGTGATCTAAACGGCTTGTTACAGATAACACACGGGAATGGTTTCTTGACTGCGGGAGTCCTCATATCGTATGAACGACGGATCAGATCGTTTAATATCTTCGTCACGTGTGGTACTGCTGTGTCGCTCAACTGTACTCTATGTATTGTCTCTGCTGCAGGGAGACCGGCGGCCGAAGAGCAATCTTCACCTGTTTACAGAATAAAAAGATTTATTAGGAACGTTTGGAAGATCAGAGATAAATCCTGCTTTTTTTTGAGTAAATAAATACATAAACCAGTGTTAATTATACCCCACGAATGTATTAAGTATATTGTTACGTTCAGGAGTATGGGGTTCGAGAAAATTCCAAAATGTACCACAAAGACTTTATTGTACTCGTAGATACACAATTACACACTGTACACAGTACACACCACAACACTATGCACGTAGGTACTCGTAAACACACTCGTCGAACACTGTATCGCTCGTAGAAATCACTTCACTTCTCACTGGTATCGCTCGTAGGTATCGCTGGTATCTTCCTGGTTTCGCTTCCGAAACTAAAATGTCCTGCCGGCGACCAAGTGCCCCTTTTTATACCACTCGCCCACCATTCATGCCTTTCTAGATTGTTCCCGCTAATTCTGCGGACCCGATTCGAATAAGATTCGAGTATGTTTCTTGCAACCGACTTTCGCCCGTATGACTATTGCCGTGAGGTCAAAGCGTCGTGCGTACTTTCGAGATGGGCACGCGCGTTATTGTTCTATTGTCCGCCTGGCATGTTTATGGCCCCTATTGTTTATTGTTTAGCGAGTAGATACGCCAGGGCTGTCACATTATTAAGGCTGCGTCCACAGTAGGCATACTGTTCGCCGCCGACTAAGTGAGCCGCAAAGAAATTCGAGTCAGCTGCAAACTCAAATCAATTTGCAGACGTCACAAGCATACTGTTCTGAGCTCTGCTACTGTCTGCCGCTCACTGAGATAGTCGGCGCGCGTAACGCTGCAAACTACGAAGAGTGAGCGCAAAACTAGCAAACTGTGCGTACTAAACCGATACGCAACTAAATCAGTCGGCGGCGAACAGTTTACCTACTGTGGACGCAGCCTAAGTCTATTGTATCTTGAAATAAATATCTATGCTTGATATTGCCAGCATGGCTGAGGGTCACATTCATATAAACCTTAAGTATACATAATTGTTACTTACCTAACAACACGTCTCCACGCTTCCCATCAGTATTGGTTGCACTTTCACTTGCACCATCCTGATTCATCACACAGTTCTCAACCTTGACACTACTGAAAGGTACATTTGAAGACAATGTTGATCCACACATCATGTCTATGTTTGTACAATCTTCGGGAGTTATAATTTCCTGTTTAATTTCAACCTTGATGTCATCAGCAAATAAATCTTCAGTTGCGGTAGATCCACACTCCACATCATGATCATTTTCAGCCTTAATGTCATGAATGACATCTTCAGTTGTGGTTGATCTACACACCATGTCACTACTGGTTGTATATTCGTTACTGATATATTCCTGGTTGGCTGCACCATCGTATTCGACTTTAATTTCTTGAACAGCAACATATTGTGTTTGGGTTTGTCCGTTCATGCTGTTGTAATATCTTGTATCGTCGGTGTCAACAGTTCCCTGGGTGAGAACATCTCTGGACATGGCGGGCACTGAGTCATGTGTGTCTGCAGTTTCGTTGCTTCTCACTGATATTTGCTGAAATAATCGTTGGTTAATTAATAATAAAAATCATCCCAGATCACCAAACTATCATATAACTACGAGATATACTGACGCTACATCGTTTAGTTTGAAGATATCTGCAATAATGGTCATATAGAAATACTAGCAGCCCCAGCCACGCGGTACTGTGGCTAAGGTTTTTGTTATATTACACTAGAGAACCGCCCGCGCTTCGCTTCGGGACCCGTAGGTAACAGTCGCGTAGGTCCCGCTCCCGTAGGAATTTAGGCTAAAAAGTAGCCTACTACTCGCTCTCTTCACTCCACCCTGTCTGAGGTGTGTGGAGCCCTCGGGACAGTTAGTTCCCCTTTGGGGGTGTCTCTCGCGGCCCGTTAAAACGGGCCGGTTCTTGGGCTGGGCCCTAAGGCCCTTGGTTGTCCATCTGTGGTTAACCAATAGGTCAAGTCCGGAGAGTGGTGGTCTTTTTACAGGCCACAGAGTCTTAAACGGGATGGGGTTCATCTTCGCGCCGCCCAGGCGATAGAGGCCCTACCGGGTGAATCCCGCTGGTGGGAAGCCCAGCAGGAGCCGATCAGCGCCGGGCGACGACTTACGAAGCCCCAGTATCAGTCAGTGCTAGGCCCGTCCCGCGCAACCAGCAAGTCGCGCGGGAAGGCCCAGCGGTCCGGTGGACGGGTGTGGAGTGGCGCCAGGTCCTGCAGATGCGGGAACCGCGACGCGTCGACACGCCCGAACATGTTGCGTGCCAATCTCTCGATGAAGTCGTCCAGGCTCTCGACTCGAAGGTCCCTCTGGTCCGCTGGCACTATCCTGTTGGCTGAGCAACTTGCGGACATCAGTCAACAGGATAGTGCCAGCGGGCGGGCGGTACACTGAATACAGCTGGAGCGGGGAGTTCTGGAGGCAGAGCTAAAGAAAGTAGCCTATTACATTTGCCTATGACTTAAGTAAATTACATGTAGTATTTGATAGCGTAATTCAGAACTTGCAAATGAATTTTATTATTTATTACCGCCATCTATTAACAACTCCGAAAATAAATATCTAGCAACTAACAAAACATCGATCTTCCCATGGGAATGGGATGTTTTTCCGCGGTAAAAAGTAGCCTACGTCACTCTCCACCCTCCTAACTATCCCCACACACATAAACCTTACCATATAATAGCTTTGTTGCGACGTGAAAGCGTCACAAACAAACAAACAAACAAACACACTTTCACATTTATAATATTAGTAAGGAAGTAAGGATTGTAGTTAAGTATTCAAGGGGAATGGTACGAGAACATCATTAATCCCCAACGACATGAATTCATGTCATGAAACTCATAGTACGTTCACTTCGCTGGAATCCAAAGGAAATCTAGAGCCTCAGACATCGTCATAATGGCGATCTTAATTTTGATATAATAATAAACAAAGTTTTAATTCGATCCTGTAAATTAACGTAAAATTGTGTTACTTTTCGAAATAATGTTAGCAGCTTTCCAATTATAGTAATTATAGAATTTTTTATTGATTAATGTTTTGAATATTCGATTATTTCTCTCTCAATATAAGGTAAACTCAAGAGTGATTGACTACCGTTTAGTAGTTGGCCACTTGCAATTTAATGGGTTCTTCGCAACCTGAACCACCTTTTGCCTTATTAATTGTCTAATAGATTATTAGGGTTGGCTTTAGTATCCTGCTGCACGATTTCCTGGACAAATTTGGCTTCAATCAATAGGTATTGATGCCCCGAATCATAATCTAGTGAAATTTTGTGCGGAAATGCGTAGTTTTTTTTAATCTTAATTTAAAGTTTTTAAGGTTATTTATAAAATTTGAAGACAAATATTGAGCGTATTTGGGTGATGTTGGCTTTAATTAATAGATATTGATGGCTCAAATCATAATCAATCGCATTTGTTGCGACAATGCGTTGTTTTATTTTAATTTTTGTTTTTATTTTCAAAAGATAGACAAATACTGAGTAGTTTACAGATCTACCTTCAAAGTTTAAAAGTAAATCTTAAAAACGAGGGTATCCGTGATTTTTACGTTGTGCTATCTATTAATAATCGTGCCGGCAAGCGATCCGTATTTGTTCGTATTTTTATAATGTTTTGTGCAAAAACAATAACACAAAAAAAACGTCTGAACGCTACACACTGAAGAGTTAATTGTACTAACCCATTCAACATCAGGTACAGCTGTTCTGAACAACTTCTTCTCATAAAAGCATGTGCTTTTAAAATGTTTGCTGCAAAGCATCTTATACTTAGAATAAAGTTCAACCTGGAATTTTGGTGATGACCAGGCCTCGTTAGGGAAGCAGTACTTTGACCATAATTCACAACTGGAAAATAAAAAATATCAAAATTATACATCATAACAATCATCTAGATAATCTAGATAAACAATAATTGTGGAACGAATAGCATAGAAAGTAATTATGTAGGCACATACCGCAGAGCATTTTTTGAGCCAGGCTTTGGAAACCGATGCAAAGTGATGCTGGGATCTTTATGAGGTGAAGACCCACACAGGCAACACGTTCTAGTGTTTTCTTTCGTCGAACTCATCGCGAAATTAAACACTAAATAACAACAATAACAAACAACAGAGTCAATATCTCAACACCGAGTCTATATCTCACAAACACACACTTAATTCCAACAAAACACAATCACGGAGGAGCAAGCTCGACTCAACGTTATTAATGTAGGTTGGACGAATTAAATGGATTAGAACAAGTTTATTTACAAATAAACGAGTACAAGATAAAATGGTGCACACTGTACGTACGGCAGACATTTTTCTTGTGACAAATTGACAATGTCACAGTGACATCAACTCAACATGAGCGGACATGAGTGTTGCCACACATTATCTCTAATTATTTAATTTTTAATTCGTATCATTCAATTAATTATATATCTAAATAAAATATATAATCTTGGAATCAGAAAAATAGCAAAAGAGGTTTTGAAGGGCAATTTACTTATAAAATTTATAAAATAGTAAGTTCATTATTATGGAGAATACGAAACTATTTTTGGTGGCAACATTATATAGATGGATATACTTTTCTCTTTTACTCTGATGTAGTTGTCTCTCTCTTGTTTCTACGCCCGCCTACATTATAGAGGTGAGATATACTTGCAAAATTCAATACCAGGGCTTTAAAGTACGGGGACGTAAAAATACCAGGGTCGAAAACCAGGTTTTTAAATACTTGAAAGTATTTGGTAGGATATGAGGCGCACGTTCCTCACGCCAACGCGCCAAGCTACAGTGTCGAACCAATTTGAAAATACTTGCATAGGAAATCGAGCCGTATTTTAATGCTATATAAGGAGCACAATCTTATACATGAAAAATACTTGGAAGTTTTTATTTATGAATACGAGTGTGCTCTTTATATACAATACTGTACGGACTATTTTCCTATGCAAGTATTTTCTTATCTGGGGCTTGCAAGTTTTACTTTTATAGACACTTGTAAGTTTTTTACACTCGTACCAGGGTGAGCAGAAGGATTTCGTTAGAGTATAAATTTAATTTGATTATAGGTTCTAGTAACCTAATTATAATACCTATAAGTATAACTACACACAAAAGCACACTTTAATGTAAAGTTTTATTAATTATTTAAATGCGTCTGTTCTGCAAACTCTGGAAAATGATTTTAAAGTTTTAAACTGTTTACGTTCACAAAATTACTATTAACTAAAATAATAATAATTATTGCTTTACTTTACAACAAAAAAGAATTATCAAAATCAGCCCATAAACGACGAAAAAATCACTGAACAAACATAAAAAACGCATATGACCGAAATATATTTTTCGGTCGAATTGAGAACCTCCTTCTCTTTTGAAGTCGGTTAAAAATAATTCTAAGACAATAATCAATCATTTGGCTTTGAATTCAATACAATACACGCGGTCAAAGATGTATTAAATATCTAGATGGAACATCGAATCCGCGAACACGTGTCAAAAATTTGTTGCCAACTGTTGGCCACAATTTTTATATCATTGTGTCATTGATCACGCACACATAGACAATAGACGAACGTGTAAAACATCGCCTGCACGCACACATGCTTGGTAATGTTGCCTTGTTTTTTTTTGTTTTCATTGTAGGGCGACGCTCAATCTAGACACTAGATCATCAGAGTACCAGGATAAAAGCCACCGGGAAAGGAAGAAATATGACAAAAATAAAAGTTACAATAATTTACGGGCGATCTGAGGTCGGGAAGGGATTGAGGGGGTGTCTAAGATTAAAAATTGTATAATGCAATATCCGGAAAAACTACATGAAAAAAAAGTTATATGGCAAAGTTGTAGGTAATAAAAATATTGTAACTTTTGTATCTACACTTTTTTCACATAAATGCGAAAAATTGTTGAATGGTTTTGATTCGGTTTTCCTGTATTCCCTCATCCTACCAACAAATATTGTATAATTGTATATTAATATATAATAAATTATATATAGCGGAACAGTTTGTTTGTTTGAACGCGGTAATCGCAGGAACTACTGGTTCACAATGTTCACATTGAAAAAGTCTTCTTGTGATATTATTATATTATACATTTATGTAACGTCACACTACGATCAATAGCAGCGGAGCAACAAGTTTTCCGAAACGAAGCGGCGGCGCCTACTTAATAATATATTTATGTTGTAGGACCATGTCTGCCGGGCAAGCTAGTATTGTATAAAGCTGATATGTGTAGTGTGGTCCCAATAAAATTTTAGCGATATCTGATTGATAGGGTTTGAGTTATCTATGGTTGAAGTTTGAATTAAGAATTATGGTCCGAAATAAAATACAAAAAAACATTAATTTTTGAACATTGCGCAAGAACGAGTGGCATAATAATTATTTGACAGTTCAAAAACTTGCGAAAACTCTGGGAATAACGAAAATTTTCACTCATAATTTACTTTCACAGATTTTTTTTTTTTAATTACCTACACTTTTTTTTGTTTGTTGAAAATTAAGTATGTCTGGATGTTAATATTTAATTTTGCTGGGAGCATAATCACGGCCACCAATCTCAAAATGAATAAAATTATTATTGAATTATATCACTTTCATTTTATTATAATATTATTTAGAAAATGTGTCGTTTTGAGCGTTTTGGTCGATTTATGGAACGCGCGCCCTTGTGTGGTGAGTGGTGGTGACGTGTTGAGGTTGTCTGTGGTACTCTTTCGTTGTCTTCCGTCTCTATGGTGAGGCGTGAGATCCATAGAGATAGTACAAGAGATCACCTGTCAGCTATAGCGATGCGCGATTGCGAGATGATTCAACAATCGAGATGACGATTATCTCGGTGTCTGAACCAGAGTTCAAAAGTAGATGGCAGAAGCCAGGTTTCAGAGCGTACCTTGGATAAAAAGGGACGAAATCTTTAGTAATCACCTTTCTCTTTCTGGCGAGGCTTCAGAGCGTACCTCGGATAAAAAGGGACGAAATCTTTAGTAATCACCTTTCTCTTTCTGGCTCATCGAGATAGGAGAGAGATAGGTAATTACCGTTGTCGTTGTTTCTCTTTCTAACCGGGGGCGATTGCAATGTATGGGCAGCCGTAAGGCTCGCCCACTCTCCTTTTGAACGCTTTGGTCCGAACTGAACAATCGAGATGTTTTACGATTGTCTCGAGTGTTACGATAAGAAATTTTGCTCTATAATCGTTCATCTCCCTCTCGCTACGCTCCAAACGACAAAAACATGTCGTCATTTCGCATCGACGTTGGGAGGAACATCTCGGAAGGTCTCGAGATGTTTTAACAATCGAGACAATCATGAGAAATATCGCGCATCACTAGTCAGCTGTCAGTGACTCAGTGTCACTGTCAGTCAATGACAGGTTCGTAATAATCTTAATCTTTTCTCTTATCTATGTAGGTAATCTTATTTGCAATTTTGTGATAGGTAGGTATTTTGTAATTTTTTTGTATCTTTTATATTAATATTAATAATGCATTTTTATATAGATTATGTTTGAGTATTTACAATATATATACTTGGTAACTTTTTTCTTGATACAACACAGATTTATTAAAGAAATCGTCTTGTAAGTTGTGCTCAATCTTGCAAAAAAACACGGAATAATTATTTAAAAGTTTGGAGTCAAAACTTTTCTAAACGATTAAAATATTACATTATGACCATCTTGAAGATATCTTAGATTTGAATACGAGTGTATTTTACCTAAACGTTGCTTAGTGGCATTGAGATAATATGTACTAATGGTACCTCAATGCTTAGCTTAGTGCTTCGATTATCAGTGTTTGATATAGTTCAGTGATCTACGATGTTTGTTATTAATAAACATTTGGGTTTTTGCAGCAAATACTACATTCAAGTGCAATATTCGTAAACATGGCCATGCAGTCCAATCATACTTACAGTCGTAATAATGAAACTGCTCACATACGTGACATAAATGTCGATGTAAAGGTTGAAAACGATCCTTCACTCGACCAGCGAGTTGAAAACGAGGAAACAAGGTATTACAACGTGAACAACAAACAAACTCCATCCCAATATGTTGTTATTCATGAAATTAAAGTTGAATATGATGATTCAGTCAACCGGGACGTAACTAGTACTGAGCATACAACCAGTAGAGACACGGTGTGTAGATCAACCACAACTGGAGATGTCATTCATGACATTAAGGCTGAAAATGATCATGATGTGGAGTGTGGATCTACCACAACCAAAGATGTTGTCACTGAAGACATCAAGGTTGAAATCAAACAGGAAATTATAACTCCCGAAGATTGTACAAACATAGACATGATGTGTGGATCAACATTGCCCTCAAATGTACCTTTCAATAGCGTTAAGGTTGAAAACTGTGTGATGAATCAGGATGGTGCAAGTGAGAGTGCAACCAATACTGATGTGAAGCATGAAGGTGTGCCATTCGGTAAGTCAATTATGGCTTACTACTGAGCACGGGTCTCTCCTCATTATTGAGGAGACCTATAGCACACCCCACCACGCTCCTCCAGTGTGGATTGGAGGAGGGGTTATTGGTCAAAACTGTATCAGAAGTTTTCAAGCCGCCCGAAGGCCTCCGACACAGCTTATGACTGCTTATGACTGCTATCAATCGATAACAACTGGGACCGACAGCTTTACGTGCCCTCCGAAGTGCGGAAGCGCTCAAGATATTTAGCCACTAGCGGTCACCCATTGACCTACCGACCGCTTGCAGTTGCTTAACTTTGTCTATCACTTAGGATCGACGCCGCCGGCCTATGAGCGCTTCGGCATATTATATAATTCAATACTAATAATAATATTAACTGAGCTTGAATGGTTGTGATAATAATACACGCCAATAGCAGTAATTCTTATGGATTTTATTATTATGAGAAGACACAAGATTACAATCAAACGTTAGTTTTTGAGTGAATTCAAATATAACCTCAGACCAATAAACTATAGACGGCGTGCTGTGAACAAAAGCATGAAGCCGGCAAAAGTGTGCCTAAAACACACATCGCAACCAATAGAATGCCCTATGTTGACAGTTTGAACTAGAACAAATTTAAACTTTATTTTTTGGAACACAAAGCTTTATTCTTTTTTTATTATTTAGAGCACAAAAGTCGTTTTGGTGTGAGTGCCGCCGTGTGAATAACAAGGCGAGGCGTACTTTTTGCCGGCTTCATGCTTTTGTTCACGGCACGCATTACATTTGAATGAATGTGGAACATTTTTTGGTTTACGTTTCTTACACTTCCCCTTAAATCAAAATGTTCCAAATACCTGATACACAAAACATTCTAAACAGCAGAATTCATGTTGTCAATACTCGTAAATGTATAATATGATGTGTTCATCATAAAATTATCCATTAATAGGCAACCAATTTTATTTCCTAATAGTTTTTTTTGTAAACAGGTGAAGATTACTCTTCGGTGGACCGTGATCCCTTGGCCGTGATACCCAAAGCCGAGTTGAGCGACATGAGATTACAAGTGACCAAGGTACCGGCTAAATTGATATGTCTGGCGTACAATGTGACACATTCAGGGGAGAAATTGTTTTGTTGTGACATATGTCACCAGGTGTTTAAAGCAAAAAATCATCTCAAAGAACACATCGACACACATATCGGGGTGAAGCCATTTTCGTGTAGAATCTGTCAAAAGTCATTCCGGAAGATGGGTTGTCTGACAATGCATATGAAGACACATACAAGGGAAAAACCATACACATCAAAGCCGAAGGCAATAGTTCATGTGAGAACACATTCAGGAGAGAAACAATTTCCTTGTCAAGTCTGCGATAAGGCATTCACGACGAACAGCAATCTGATATGCCATATGAGGACACATTCAGGGGAGAAACCATTTTCGTGTGAAGTCTGTCACAAGAGATTTAAACAAACAGGTGCTCTTTCATTCCATATGCGGACGCATCGAGTAGAAAAACCATTTTCGTGTGAAATATGTCACAAAACGTTTTGTCAGAAAGTTACTCTTCAAATCCATATGCGGAGACATACAGGGGAAAGACCATATTCGTGTGATGTTTGCGAGAAGGGATTCAAAACAAAATGTGGTCTTAAATATCATAGCAGGATACATTCAGGAGAAAAACCATTTTCGTGCGAAGTCTGTCAGAAAACCTTTAGACAGAAAGGCGGTCTCGTGTGCCATATGAAGACACATAGCGAAGAAAGACCATTTGAATGTCACATCTGTTTCAAAACGTTTTGTCAGAAAGGTGCATACAAAACCCACATGGGGACACATTCAGAAGAAAAACCGTTTTCGTGTGATATATGTAAGAGGGCGTTTAAAGTGAAGGGAATTCTCATACAGCATATGCGGTCACATTCAGAAGAAAAACCATTTTCGTGTCAGATCTGCGAGAAGAATTTTAAGCGTAAACCAGCTCTAACAATACACATGAGGACACATACGGGAGAAAGACCATATTCGTGTGAGGTGTGCCACAAGGCGTTTAGTTTAAAGTGTACTCTTGAATCTCATTTGAGGTCACATTCGGGTGAAAACCCATTTTCATGTGATATCTGCCACAAAACATATCGTCGTAAGTACAGGCTCACGGCGCACGCGAAACGACATTCTATTGCCTAATATACTGTCTGATTGTAATAGTTGTTGTAGTAATTATCTTGGTAAAGTTGGTGAAGGAAAACATCGTGAGGAAACCTGCGTGCCGGAGAGTGCGGAAAACCAAAAGGTGTGTGAAGTCCGCCAGCGTGGTGGACTATGGTCTTAACCTTCTCATTCTGAGAAGAGACCCGTGCTCAACTCAATAGTGGGCCATGGAAGTTTAGGTCGATAGTCCCGATCCAGTGGGAATTACGCGGTAATATAGTCCTATAACATCTTTTTTCAGTGAAAATTCCATTGAAATCGGTTTAGCCGTTCCATAGAGCCCAGACGAACAGAAAGACAGACATACAAAATTAAAACAATGTTTTGCTTTTGAATTGTGTAAATAAATATAAGTTATGGAAATTATACACAGACGCTTCAATTTTCTGTAATTATATTCCGCCCACCGCTTCGCATGGAACATGAAACTTCACACCCGTAAAGGTTGAATTTATAAAAATCTTTTTTTAGTGGTCGTTTACATCATGAAAGAAACTCCTGTACCAAATCTCAAGTAGGTACAGTCATTCGGCTGTGCGTTGATATTTATATGTAAATGAGTCTTTGGTTGTCTCGGTTTGTCTTTTATATAGGGTGAATTGTAATTCGACGTATACCTCTTAGGATGTGATAATTCGACTAATCACTACATAGTATAAAACAAAGTCTCTTTCTCTGTCCCTTTGTGTCTTTAAATCTTTAAAACTACGCAACGGATTTTGATGCGGTTTTTTTTAATAGATATAGTGATTCAAGAGGAAGGTTTATATGTATAATAACATCCATTAAATAGTTATTGCACCCGTGCGAAGCCGGGGCGGGTCGCTAGTTTCCAATAAAATTAATCTCTCTCTGTAGTCGGTCCCTCATGTCTGAGGATCGTGGTCAGCATCAGGGTTGCATCTGGAGCGGATGATTTGCTTCCACCGGTTCCTGTCCAGCGCGTCTCTTACGACCATATAGAAGTTGGTGGTGGTCGTGGTCTTTATTTGATCGGTCCACCTTGTTGGTGACCGACCGCGCGATCTTCTGCCTTCGGTGTTCCCAACCACAATCAGCTTTTCCAGATTATGGTCACCTCTGCGCATCGTGTGGCCGAAGTATGACAAAATGCGTTGTTGACATATAGTAGACAATCTAGTTTTTATTCGGAGCTGGGTCAGAATCGATGCATTGGTGCGTTTTGCAGTCCAGGGTATTCTCAGCATCCGTCTCCAGCACCACATCTCAAATGCATCGATCCTTTGTCTTTCTCGGGCTAGAATTGTCCACGTTTCCACTCCATACAAGAATATAGGGAAGACTAGGGTTCGTACCAATCTGATTTTGGTTCTGATACCGATTCCTCTTTTCTTCCAGATGTTGTTAAGACGGGTCATAGCATCTTTTGCCATCCCTATTCGTCTTCTTATCTCAGGGACACAGCTGCCGTCATTGCAGACTAGGGCGCCAAGGTACGTGTAGCGATCGACGATGTCAACGCCTGGGATGTTGAAGGTGACATTTGTCAGTTTTCCGGCTCGATCTACTATCATGACCTTGGTTTTTGCTCTATTTACCGCGAGACCGACATTTCCACTTTCTAACTCCAGTCTTTGGAACAAACTCACTCATATCTTCCATGGATGTTGCAAGAAGAATGGTGTCGTCGGCATATCTGAGATTTGATAGTCTCTTACCACCTATAGGGAAACCTTTCTTCCAGTTTTCGATGGTCTTCCGGATTATGTACTCTCCATATATGTTAAAGAGTCCGGGAGACAAGATGCAACCTTGTCTCACCCCCTTTTTTGTTTGAAACATATTGGAGCATTCGGTGCCTATCTTGATGTATGAGCGGTTTTCATGGTACAGGCTCTGGATTAAAGAGACGAGATGTTCAGGAGTTCCCATTTCAAGTAGCACATTCCATAGTTTGTCCCACTGTACGCAGTCAAAGGCTTTTGTGTAGTCAATAAAGCATAGAACTACGGGGCTGTTAAATTCTCTGCTCTTCTCAATGACTTGGCGGACATTGAGTATCTGTTCCCGAGTTCCTCTGCCCTTCACGAAGCCTGCCTGTTCTTCGGAAATTTGTCGGCTAAGAAAGTAATTCAGACGTCGGTTAATTACATGGAGGAAGATCTTGCTCGCATGAGATATTAACGCTATAGTCCTGTAATTTCGACAATCTTTTGAAGAGCCTTTCTTGTGTAAGGGTATGAAAACCGATTCTGTCCAATCTTTTGGCCATCTTCCAGTTTGCCAGATGGTATTACAGATTTCGGTGATAGCCTTTGTTCCTCGCTGACCCAGGTTTTTTAGTAATTCAGCTGTAATAGCATCCTTACCCGCTGACTTTTTACACTTAAGAGCTTTGATGGCATGCTCTACTTCTGATGTCAGGATATCAGGCTCTTCTTTTGACCATTTGATGTTAGCGTTTAATGGCTCTTCCGTGTTATATAACTCAGCGCAATAGTTCTTCCAGCGCTCTAACACTTCAGCCATATTTGTGAGTAGCCGGCCGTCTTTGTCTTCAATGGCATGGGTTTTTGGCTTACGCGTTCCAGTTAATTCTTTAACTTTTTGAAAAAGATATCTGGATTCGTTTTTCATCGCGTGCTGTTCAATAAAATTAATCATAATGTCCCTAATACGAAGGAGTTTCGTTATATAAGGGTTGTTATGGTTAATTTTGTTGGAAATTAGTTGAATTATCATATCCTAAGAGGAATATGTCGAATTACAATTCACCCTGTATGTGTATATAGAAGATGTATAGATAGATAGCTTATTCAACTATTATAATATAATAGATGCACAGATTTTTTTTCAGCTAATTTAAGAAATTAGGAGAAAATTAAATCTATACAATGTAAAATTAAAGTCTTTATCATTACGATGCTCTGTTAAGTTATTTTATATAGTTATAGATATATATAGTTAAGGTTACAGTTATATGAGTAGCGAACGAGCACTTAGCACCGTATCCATGGCAACTGTAAGTTGTAACTAACTCAGAACAAGACTCACATTGGCACTAGGATGGGTAGTCCAGTTAGTACCTTAAATATTACATACTTAGTTTGCCAGTAAGTTATTATTATCCACTGTTAATTTTATGTCATCTTAATCTTGATTAGTTATAAATCTTTTTAGTTCGGTTCACCCTGCCCCCTATTACTATACTCACTGTCTTTTACTTCTTACCCTAAGGTTGTCTGGAAGAAATCGCTTTTTAGCGATAAAACCGCCTTTTGTATCACATTTTGTACAAATGTCTTATTCTGTTGTTATGTTGCTATGGTGTACATTAAAGCGTATTATTATTGAGTATGTGGACTGTAAGTTATTGTTAGTTGTTAGTAATAGCCCAGTACCAAGTTTGTGAGAGACTTGTTCTAATTTAGTTGCCAATGCATTGCTATCCTTGAAGACTGAGACTCCTCTAATTCGGAGCGGATTGCTGGACATTGTTGTTATTCTTTTTTAACCGACTTCAAAAAAGAAGGAGGTTCTCAATTCGACCGTATATATGCTTTTTTTTTATGTACGTTCAGCGATTATTTCGTCGTTTATGGGCCGATTTTGATAAATTTTTTTTTGTTGTAAAGTAGATATGCGCAGTGGGGTCCCCTGATAAGGACACCAGGATCTGATGATGGCATCTTAGACAAATCGAGGGGAACTTTCGAAAATTGTATGGACATCTAGTGTGTTTGTTCATGTTATCATAAGTACATTAAAGTGCTACCATTTCATGAAGGTCTGGAGTCGATCTGATGAAGCCGAAAGACAGTCGAGGGAACTCCTCAACCATTTACTGCAGTTATCTAGTGTTTGGGCTTGATTAATTTGTAGTGACGAGAACTTTACACTTACATGTTGAATTGAGCGCCATCTGGCGAGTAGTTTTTGAGTTATCTCTGCTTATCAAAGTTGAAGTCGGTTATTTTTTTTGTAAAAAGCAATTATTTGTTATATATGTATGTTACTGTCGTTTAAATTAAACCGTAAGACTCGTTGTTGCTGTTTTCATTGAACATGTAACGAACATATACGTCACCCGCTTCTCACTACATAGTATAAAACAAAGTCGCTATTTTTGTCCGTCTGTTTGTTTGTTTGTCTGTTTGTCTGTATGCTTAAATCTTTAAAATTACACAACGGATTTTGATGCGGTTTTTTGTAATAGGTAGAGTGATTCAAGAGGAAGGTTTTTATGTAAAATCATGCATATATTCCCACGAGAACGGGATCCACGCGGGTGAAACCGCGGGCGGGCCGCTAGTTAGTAACTAAAATGAAATTTAAATGTAAAACTTGTTGTTCACACTTTTAGTTACACAGTTATTATATAATCTGGGTTATTGAAGACCGACCAGGTGCACTGATGACCTTGAGAAGGAAGTGGGATGGGACGCCGCTCGTTCATATAAGAGGAGCCCTTAGTCCAGTAGTGGACTTCAAAAGGCTGATAGATAGTCAACGATTTGCTACATCTATACTTTGAGACACAAAGTGTCTGCAGACGACTACACGGGCCCGCATGCAATAATGTTTGCCCCGCGGGCGGTGCATGTCTTGCACGCCCGCTTGCGGCAGGTGAAAGAATTTAGCACTGGGGGGCGCGGGGAGGGTTTCTCATTCGAGGGGATACTAAGGATGGCGAAAGTGAAAAGAGATAAAAGATTCAAAAGATTGTGCTGATTCTCATTTATTGATTAATTGATTTATCATTCAACGAACAATAATATTGTTCGTACGCATTGTTACTTAGGTCGTATTCAAGTAGAATGCTTGTTACCGGCGCCGATCTGCCAGCGCTTATCGGTACTGGTCCGTTGACATAACCTCAGGTCGGAACTTGTCGGCGCTTATCGGCGCTGGTTCGGCACAAAGTATAGAGACTACCTGCGCGGATAAGCGCCGATAAGCGCTGGCAGATCGGCGCCGGTTACCAGCGTTCTACTTGAATGCGCCCACGTATCTTCCGCGAAACACTCGTTACAGTGTTTTAGAAAGCCGTACAGTGCCATCTAGTAACGAGGCGATTAACTATTTGTGTTCGATATTCAGGCCACTAGTGAAACAATATAGTTTGCCGCGTCTTGCCTAGATGGCGTTATTTGCTTGAGAACTTAACAGCAGGCCTGCACCGACAACACGAGGATTCCCTTGTTAGGTATTCCAAATCTAGTGACTGTCGTCCAAAGATTAATCCCATATTATAAATTTAAGCGACATCTGACGGGCAGTATTTGAGTCGTCTCTTTGAAAGTAAGTCACAACAACCAATAATTATTATGTAATATTTAAAGATACGTTTTATATGAAACAATTTGTGTTTTAAAAAGTTTTGTGATAATAACACAATGGAATTTAATACCTCAGTTACTATAACAACCATAGAGATCTGTTAATAATTCTACCTAATCTGTGGATCTACTGTCAGGCGAGCTGTCAGGTCACTTGTCAACCTGCTTTGTCTGTGGTCGACTGTCAGTGTGGCAAAATCATGGAGGATAGAACTAAGGAGAGTCATCTTATATGGGAGAAAAGTTGAAAAAGTGTCCAGTTGTATGCACTAAATAACAGTTCCAAAATCCTCCACTGGTGGCGCTGGTGGATTCACAGGGTATGGTATGAATGTAGCAATCGTAGATGAATTGATTGAATTGAAGTATGCCGAGTTAAAAAATTTAATGTCATTATCGACTAAAGTAGCATGGAGGCATGGAGGATAATCCTCCATGATTCATACCATACCCTGTGAATCCACCAGCGCCACCAGTGGAGGATTTTGGAACTGTTATTTAGCGCATACAACTGGACACTTTTCATATACACAGATGACCCTCCTTAGTTCTATCCTCCATGGGCAAAATATAGGTTCTTTGATAATTTTTGTTAAAATATTGTTTGCACCCCACCTGTAATGTTTGTTTATATTGTTTTCATATCAATAGCTTGAATGTTATTATTGTTCTATTCAAACACTTTCTTATTTAACGCGACGTAAAAATTCCTCTTGTGCTCTTAAATATTAATGACGATACAAAAAAAACAATAGTGGGTCAGTGAGTGTTTTAAGCTTAATGTGAGTTATATGGTTGTTTTTCTTTTATTAATAAATTACTCTGGTTTTTGCAGCAAATACTACATTTAAATTCAATACTGGTATGAATATGGACATGCTTTCTGATCGGAATATCAGTGATGACACACAGCAGTCGAGTGATACTATTGTCCCTAATATTCAAGTCAAAATTGAAAAGGAAGATTCTGACGACCAGGAAATTGAAAATGAAGAGAGAATCGATTACGACACACAGAATAGGCCAGCCTCACCCTTATTTGTTGCGATTCATCAAATTAAAGTCGAATATGATGATGCAGTCAACCAGGACATAAATGACCAGGAAATTAGTACGGAACATACAACCAGTAGTGACATGGTGTGTAGATCAACAACTGAAGATGTTATTGATAGAATTAAGACTGAAGAGGATCATGATGAGTGTGGGTCTACCAAAAATGTTGTCTTTGATAACATCAAGGTTGAAATTAAACAGGAAACTGTAACTCCCGACGATTATACCAATATTGATACAACACGCAGATCCCCATTGCCCTCAAATGTACCCATCAATAGCGTTAAAGTTGAAAACTGTATGATGAATCAGGACGGTGCAAGTGAAGGTGCAACTATAGCAAAGTCATTGGGTAAGTAGCAATGAAATGATAATAATTAACACTAATCAAATACAATCAAACTTTTAACTTGTTGCAGTAAAGATAATAATAATTGTTTAGGTATCAGCGCGTGGTTTCTAATAAAACGTATGTGAAATATAAAACAAAATATATTTATTTAAACTTGACTAAACCATTTATTACAATACTCAAAACACCGATATCTCTGACACATAAAAACACTTCTATTACAATCTATATTTAAATTGTATTTTAGTTCTCTTTACATACATCACCTATCATGCCAGTCATACTGAAGTAATGCTTGCATACCTCTAACAGCCTACAATAACTAATACTGTAATAATTTCATGAAGAATTTTAGAAATTAGTTTAATTATTCAAAACAATTATAATTTGATTTATATTTCTTTTGAATCAAATCTTTCACTGTTATTGAGATCATAGAAGATTCTATTGTATTGCAATACTAGAAATGTATTTACTGCATCAAATTAAAAGTATGACTATAATTCAGATGAATGTGAGACTCTGCTGGGCTGGTAATATCAGTCTAGCACAGAGCGTTGTTACAGTTTTTGATACATAGGATTTAACTAACTTAAGGGTCGATTGAGACATATCAGTGAAGTCACCGTTCCGTCACAGTTCCGGCAAATCTTTCATACTAATAGCACTGACACTTCTCAGTGTCAGTGCTGACAATGCCGAAAATGTCTGAAAAATTTGCCGGTACTGTGTCGGAACTGAGACTTCACTGATATGTCTGAATCGAACCTAAATCAGTAACTATACTTGAAGACCAAATCATATCAAATCAATATATCAATACTAATATTATAAATGCGAAATGCGATGTCTGTCTGTCTGTGACGTTATCACGGCTAAACCACCGGTCCGATTTGGATGAAATTCGGAATGAAACTAGTTGAAGACCCAGAGTCACACATAGGCTACTTTTTTCAAAAATTAACCCCTAAAGGCCTAATAATAATAATAATAATAAATGAATTCCACGCGGACGAAGCTGCGAGCAGAAACTAGTTTAGTCAATACATATATTTGAATCGCTGAGGATATATTATATATATTATATATATTATTTATGAAAGCATTTTTAGTGAATGCTGTCAATCTTAATCACGGGGTGAAAGCCGGCATTTGTGTGGGCTGGCATTAAAAGGAATTCCATATGGAATGCCAAGAGAGTATACACCAGAATGTGTTTAGAATACTGCCCCATCAACTGAATGTGGTAGTGACTTTTGGAATCGAAGGGAAGGCCCAATAACAAAAATGCTTAGGCTAGCATAGCTAGCTAGATAGTAGAAATGCTTAAAACACCATATAACAAGTGTAAGAACTTTATATACAGCTAGCAATAGCAACCCACCCTATCTTCATTGAGTCTTAAATGGGGAACTATAGTGTGCGACAGGTCGACATGGCAGTCGGGGTATGAGGTGGGACGCGGGGGAAGGGACACCCCGCATGCCGCACGTCACCCGCGCGCGCCTTAGTAATAGTAATGCGCGAGCCTATATCGGCCTCGTTTATCGATTTTAATCTCACTCACATTTTTGTTTCTTGTTATGTTTTAAAATGATTTCGGTAGCTTTAGATTACTTATTATATTTATCATTCAAATGGCATAAGAAATGTACCTACATGATATATAAATTTTTCAATCTCCACATCAAAATCTGTTGTGTTTTAGAAGAAGAAGACTTAGAAATGCACAGACAGACTCTGTTTTACACTATGTAGTGATATCTATGTTCACTAAGCATATTACAACAGCTATCTGACTAGTTTGGTGTAGTACATAGCCAGTAGATTTTGGAAATTTTACATGCCATAGGATTACAAAATAAAGATTAATGATAAAATTATGACAGTTACAAAACAGTAGTAAAATCGAAGTCAATTTCGGAACCTAATGCTGCCAGGATCTATACTTTACTCCGTTTGCATTTGATCAAGAATTTGTTGAAGTTGCGGCACACAAATGCCAGCTGTCCACTTATGTGATTGAGGTACATTTAAGACTGACAGCGGGAACTAAAAATGCCCATAGTAAATTTTTCTTACAAGCTTAATGAGGGTAAAGGCATGTGAATTCGCCGCTAGAGGCGCTAGTGTAGAGTGAGGTCTGGCTGTCAGTGCCACAAACGTATCTGACCCGGTAAGAAGGGCGCTACTGTCTTTGTCTGACAACAGTATAACATTTGCATCAGTTCTAATTTTTGCCACCGGGTCAGATAAGTTTGTGGCACTGTCGTTTCTCACTTGTCTGAATGTCACTTGTCACTGTTTATGTATGGGCGGGCTTTGACAGCAGGACCTCACTCGCCGGTGACGCCAACTGGTGAGTACAAAAACGGCGACCCTCATTGTAAGCACAGGTAATAAGTTTGGTTTTATAGAGCGTGGCCATTCTATATGCTAAGCGACTCAAGTATAAAGAGACTTTATGATCAAATTATGTCTTAATTGCTAATATGCCTTTTCAGGTGAAGATTACTCTTCGGCCGCCGGTCTCCCTGCAGCAGAGACAATACATAAAGTACAGTTGGGCGTCACAGCAGTACAACAAGTGACGAAGGCACCGGATGGAAAAAATCGGAGAGCAAATTCTGAGATCAAACCATTTTCATGTGATATTTGCTCCAAAAAATTTACCAGAAAATACAGTCTGACTATACACGTGAGGAGGATACATTCAGATGAGAAGCTATATTCATGTGATATTTGTCAAAAAGGATTTAAAGTAAAATGGAATCTAATAGATCATATCAGGATACATTCAGGAGAGAAACCATTTTCGTGTCAAGTCTGCCTCAAAAAGTTTACTACGAGTAGTTGTCTGACGTCACACATGAGAACACATTCAGGGGAGAAACCATATTCGTGTGAAGTGTGCCACAAAAGATTTACTACCAACAGCTGTCTGACATCCCACATGAAGTCACATTCGAGAGAGAAACCATTTTCGTGTCACGTTTGTCAGAAAAAATTTAAACACCAAAATGGTCTAATGTCCCATATGGGGACACATTTAGCAGAAAAGCCATTTTCGTGTGAAATCTGTTACAAAACGTTTACTCAAAAAGGTACCCTCAGAACTCATATGCGGAGACACACACAGGATATCGTATTTCCGTGCGAAGTTTGTAAAAAAGAATTCAATCTAAAGGGAAATCTCATGGAACATATGCGGACACATTCGGGAGAAAAGCCGTTTTCGTGTGAGATCTGCTATAGAACGTTCAACCATAAGTCCACTCTCACGGCTCATGTGCGCACACATACGGGAGAGAAACCGTTTTCTTGTGAAGTCTGCCAGAAAACTTTTAGTCAGAGGTGCGCTCTGACGTCGCATTTGCGGACGCATTCGGGGGAAAGGCCGTTTTCGTGTGAAATCTGTAGTGAAACATTTAGTCGTAGGGATAAGCTGACGGCGCACACAAAACGGCATTCCCTCGCCGAACCGCTCTGGACCTAGCTAACTTAAATAACTTTAAAATGGCTCCCCATTCAAGTATTACGTACAGTAAAAAAAAACATAGACGTAGCGATATCTGCGCAACAAAGTTAAGTATTAGCTAATGTATATTCAAATCTTAATTATTTTGTAATTTGTGTCATGTTATGTTACAGTCGTACAAGGATCTTTTGGCGCGTGGGTGACAGAGACAGTGCCTTACAGTTTGCCTTACTTATAAGGCGCTATCTCTGTCACCCACACGCCAAAAGATTCTTGCATGAAAATAAGTGTGGAGAGAATAAAATTTATTATTTGTTCATAGACCATGTTTAAAAATACAAGTCTACTTGTATTACCTCGTTTTATGTTACAAACTTCAATTTGTTTATAAGACTTAGTGATAATAAAATGCTTAAAGAAATGTGTTTATTTTAAATCCCTTATTTTATAAGTATTTTCCTAAGGGCGCATTCAAGTAGAACGCTGGTTACCGGCGCCGATCTGCCAGCGCTTATCGGTACTGGTCCGTTGACATAACCTCAGGTCGGAACTTGTCGGCGCTTATCGGCGCTGGTTCGGCACAAAGTATAGAGACTACCTGCGCGGGTAAGCGCCGATAAGCGCTGGCAGATCGGCGCCGGTAACCAGCGTCCTACTTGAATGCGCCCTTAAGTAGGAAACGAGCATGCAGCACCTTCCGTTGCCATGACAACTGTGACCAACATAGAACAAGACACATCTTAGGCCGTCTCCTCTCTATATTTGCTTCATGTTGAGATCCATTTTATTCAAATAGGTACCGGCCAGCGCTGGCCAGGAACATTTTAATAGTGAGCGTCAGAATGGCCGGTGAACAGTCGTATTTAGCTCTCAAACAGTGACGAAAAATTGCTTCCCATTGCTTCCAACGTCGAGAGAGATGCTTCCTTCATAATTTAGAATATAAACAACATTTTAGGTTCACCGGCCATTCTGACGTCAGGATGGCCGGTGAACAGAGAGTAGCGTAATAACTATGCAGAATAGCTGAAATTTTCAAATACCAAAGATTGCTTCTCAGTTGCTTCCTACGTTATTCGTAAACTTATACTATACATACATTTAGGAAACAAAGATACGGTGAAAATTTAATAAGGAAGTCAAACGCGCCTATTTAAAATATAAGAGCAAATTCCACAAACCACCACAACAACCACAAACCCACAGTTTGATGTTCACGATAGAACACGTGAACCTCAAACCTTCCTCCTTTTCATATCTCCTCTTCTCCCCTCCACTAAAACATCCCTCCTCTCCTCTAAAGCACCGCTCCACCTACTAACTACCTATCTCCTTAATACTTCCTTATGGATATTTTTAGAAGTGTGTATTTACGTTTGTTTCACTTTTTTGTTTACTAATACCTATTTAGTTCACTTGTATTGACTTAATAAAATTGTTTTTAACATACATTTACATTTAGGCGCTTTGCCCACGGTGCAACTATTGCAGCAACTGGCAATTTGCAATTAACTTGCAACTAGCTGTTTACATACATTTCAATTGGATTGCGCACACACAGCAACTCGAGTTTCGAAAATTAGCAATTAAATTAGAAACAGCTTTGTAAACAGCTAGTTGCAAGTTAATTGCAAATTGCCAGTTGCTGCAATAGTTGCACCGTGGGCAAAGCGCCGTGATGGCAGCACATCACTATTTCTTGGTAGTGCCATGGGTATAAAAAAGTACCCATTACACTACCGGCGGTGCAATCCGGTGGTGCAATGGGCCCGAAAGCACCGCTCCTCTCTACAGCACCCACAGCACGCCTCCACTTTGCTAAGTTGCCTAGCCTTGTCTCGCAAATCTCATCTCAGCACTTCCTACTGATGTTGCTCACAGCTTGTATGCTATTGGTTTATTTATATTAAATACTGGTATAGGCATATGTAACTCGTTACACAATATTATAAAAGGGCAAAATAAAACGACTCGTGTTACATCTTCCGATACTTTTTATTTAATGAACTTATCGACCAAATGTTACACAAATTCCAACTCGGATTGTTTTGAATAAGGAAGTATTAGGCTCCTAGCACATGGCGTACTTATTTTAAACGCGCTGATGACGCGCAGTTGACGCACGTAAACGCGTTTCAAACGTGATTCAAACGCAACCTTGTACAAAAGCGCATAAAGTCTGCGACACAGATGACGCGCGTCATCATGCACGAAAGTGTCTCAAAGAGTTTTTATACACATTTATCGTATTTATCAGTCAAATGACACAAGAATGTACATAAACTGTAGCTACTATATTAAATAAACTTTCCTTATGGAATGGTGAAAATCGCATCAAAATCCGTTGCGTTGCGAGGCTTCAAAGAAGAATAAAAAAAGGCACTGACAGACACAGGTGTAGGTCGACTTATTTTTATAATATGTAATTTTAACGGTTTTTTGGGTTCCGTACGGAAAAAGGTTTTTCATCCAAATGCATCCTCATATGAAGGGAGAGACTAATACTTCGATTGGATTTTTCCACCGATGTGTCGTCAACGTGTCGCCAATGTGTCTCCATGTGGTTCATAAGAGTACCTCTAAAACAAAATTTTTATAATAATAATTTTTATATAATAATTTAAAATACATAATATATAATTTTATATTTTTGTAGAAGATAAAAATAAGAAAGCAAAACTCAGTTATTCGAAATTTTCACATCAATTTGAGGTTATGTGAAAAAAGTGTGGATACAAAGGTTTCCTATAAATTTGTAACATAACTTTTTTTCATGGGACTCGTAGTTTTTGTGCAAATTGCGATAAACCAGTTTTCACCCTTAAAACCCCCCTCAACCCCTTCCCGACCTCAGATCACCCGTAAATTATTTTTCCTTGTATCTTTGGCATATCCTCTTCCTTTTCCAATGGGTTTCATCCTGTTACTAATTTTTTGTACTTTTGATCGTTACAACGCTATTGGCACAGGTCTATTTATATGCCTTGTGACAAACTTCACACTAAAATGGTTTTTCTCCTGAATGTTTCCTCATATGAGTCACAAGATTGCCTTTTCGACTAAATCTTTTGTGGCAAACTTCACACGTAAATGGTTTTTCACCTGAATGTATTCTCATATGACGTGCAAGATTTCTTTTTAGACTAAATCTCTTGTGGCAAACTTCACACGTGAATGGTTTTTCACCTGAATGTATTCTCATATGCTCTGCAAGATTGCATTTTAGACTAAATCTCTTGTGGCAAACTTCACACATAAATGGTTTTTCACCTGAATGTATTCTCATATGACATGCAAGATGGCTTTTTTGACTAAATCTCTTGTGGCAAACTTCACACGTAAATTGATTTTCACCTGAATGTATTCTCATATGACGTGCAAGATTTCTTTTTAGACTATATCCTTTGTGGCAAACTTCACACGCAAATGGTTTCTCTTCTAAATGATTCTTCATGTGAATTACAAGATCGCTTTTTCGACTAAATCTTTTGTGGCAAACTTCACACGAAAATGGTTTTTCTCCTGAATGTATTCTCGTATGACGTGCAAGATCGCTTTTTTGACTAAATCTCTTGGGGCAAACTTCACACGTAAATGGTTTTTCACCTGAATGTATTCTCGTATGACGTGCAAGAACGCTTTTTTGACTAAATCTCTTGTGGCAAACTTCACACGTAAATGGTTTTTCTCCAGAATGGTTCCTTAAGTGACTTATAAGAGTGCTTTTATGAATAAATCTTTTGTGGCAAAGTTCACACGTAAATGGTTTTTCTCCTGAATGTTTCCTTAAGTGACTTACAAGATTGCTTTTATGAATAAATCTTTTGTGGCAAAGTTCACACGTAAATGGTTTTTCTCCGAAATGTTTCCTCATGTGATTTACAAGATTTCCTTTTTGACTAAATCTATTGTAGCAAAGTTCACACGTAAATGGTTTTTCACCTGAATGTATTCTCGTATGATGTGCAAGATTGCTTTTTAGACTAAATCTCTTGTGGCAAACTTCACACGTAAATGGTTTTTCACCTGAATGTATTCTCGTATGACGTGCAAGATTGCTTTTAAGACTAAATCTCTTGTGGCAAACTTCACACGTGAATGGTTTTTCACCTGAATGTATTCTCGTATGATGTGCAAGATTGCTTTTTAGACTAAATCTCTTGTGGCAAACTTCACACGAAAATGGTTTTTCACCTGAATGTATTCTCGTATGACGTGCAAGATGGCTTTTTTGACTAAATGTTTTGTGGCAAACTTCACACGTAAATGGTTTTTCTCCTGAATGTATCCTCATGTGAATTAGAAGCTTGCTTTTTTTAGGAAATCTTTTGTGGCAAATTTCACACGTGCTTTGTCTTTTCCCTGAATGTGCAGACATATTGGATAGAAGAGCCGTCGAATCACCCGGTGCCTTCGTCACTTGTTGTACTGCTGTGTCGCTCAACTGTACTTTATGTATTGTCTCTGCTGCAGGGAGACCAGCGGCCGAAGAGTAATCTTCACCTGTTTACAAATAACCGTCTGTCAGTACATACTGTCTGTCGCAAGGCTCAGTTTAGTCCCGACGGTACGCGCGTGGTCAATCACCAGCCTGGCTAGCCAACGCTCCGTATATACAACATACAGGGTGTTCCGACGTCTCTGACTTAATGGAAGATGGTGAGAGGAAGTGATCGCCAGTCAAAAATGAAAAATTTCTGCCAGTGACTTCACTTTTTTAGATCTACCTACTCTCTCTCTATTTATTTATCTCTATATATTATCTACATTAGTTTTCTATACAACAGTATGTCTTGTGTGTAAAAAAGACTGATACACCTACAATATATATTTTCGTGTAAACAACATACATAAAAGTTGTAAAATCCAAATGTAGTGTTTTTATATTGTAAGAACAAAATGTCACATGGTGTTAAATTATTGCAATCAATTCAGATATGGAGTCTGAATAAACTGCTTTCAGGACTCGTAATATTAAAATTACACTTGTTATTGTTAATAATAATAAGTTACGATAAATTTTAGACAATAAATTCACAAAATATGACTACCATTACAAGATATGTAATTGGAAATTTTTTCAAAAAGTTGATGACTTACCTAATGACACATTTCCACGCTTCTCATCAGTATTGGTTGGACTTTCACTTGCACCATCCTGATTCACCACACCACAGTTTTCATCTGCATCTGAGAGCAAATTTGATCTGCACATCATCTCAATGTTGGTAAATTCTTCAGGACTAATAATTTCTTGGATAAGTTTCACCTTAATATCTTCATCAACAAAATCTTCAGTTGTGGTAGATCCACACTCCACATCATGATCATTTTCAGCCTTAATGTCATGAATGACATCTTCAGTTGTGGTTGATCTACACACCATGTCACTACTGGTGGTATGATCAGTACTGATATTTTCCTGGTCAGTCATGTTAAAGATTTTGATGCATGAAATAACTTTGTTTTCTAAATGTACCTTCATATGTTTCACATGATTAATTTTTTTAGTAAATTTCTTATCACAGACATCACAATAAAGTAATTTTTCTGCTCCATGTATTTTTTTATGTTTAACAAGATTTGATTTTGTACTATATTCTTTATCACAGACATCACAATAAAATAGTTTTTCCGCTCCAATTATTTTTTTATGTTTGACAAGATTGAATTTTTTAGTAAATTCCTTATTACATACATCACAATAAAACAGTGTTTCTGCTCCATGTATTTTCTTGTGTTTCACAAGATTGAATTTTGTACTAAATGTCTTGTTGCAGAGAGGACATGAGAGTGGTGTTTTCCCTGAGCGTGACCTTGTGTTGTATGCAGCACGCATTGAATCACCCTGTACATTCCTTCCTTGTGGTAGTGCTGTGTCGCTCAACTGTGCTTTATGTATTGTCTCTGCTGCAGGGAGACCGGCGGCCGGAGAGTAATCTTCACCTGTTTACATATAAACTTGTCAGTTCTTACTGTATATACACTATACTCCATTTCATATAGGATGGTTATGGTGACATTTGATTTATATTCCAATACACGCTCACTATTTTTAACAAATCAGATAAATATATGTATATTTTTTTAATCACCAATTAATTTCCAAAGTTAACAATAATGCTTGATTAGATGAGTGGCAACGAAATTGTATTTAAATATGCGTTTTTACATTTTAAACAAATTAAAAAAGACACAGAAAATATATTAACCTAAAATTAGAGACATGAAACCTATGCATGAAACTAAATGTTTAATGTTAGGGATTGACACGTAGTAAATGGCAAAAACAAATAATCGTAACGGCCATCTTGTGAATCGCGTCAATTGACTGACTTGAGATATAGAATATATGAATATTTTTAATTTCAATTGATTAAAGGTTAACCGCAATTGTACTCGATAATCGAATCACATAAATTAATTGTGCATGGTCACCTCCCTACAGAGTTAATTTGTAATGTGTCACCGTACCCATCCTATGTGAAATAAAGTATAGCAATCCATTTGTTCTCTATGGTGTATGAGGTTTATACAGCCGTCGAGATGTGCCATATGTTGCAGTAGTCAGACTGGTCTGTATGTGTGGACATATAAACTCAATACTTGCTGCTGTATCAGTACAATGTATATTTATTGTAATTTATATGTGCAGGGTGCCTTACTTACCTGTTCTACATATACTATCTACTTACCTAACGACACATCTCCACGCTTCACATTAGTATTGGTTGCACTTTCACTTGCAGCATCCTGATTCAGCACACCACAGTTTTCATCTGCATCTGAGAGCAACTTTGATCTACACATCATCTCAATGTTGGTAAATTCTTCAGGACTAATAATTTCTTGGATAACTTTCACCTTAATATGTTCATCAACAAAATCTTTATTTGTGGTTGATCTACACACCATTCCACTACTGGTTGTATGTTCAGTACTAATATATTCCTGGTCAGATATGTCCTGGTTGACTGCATCATATTCAAGTTTAATTCCATCATGTAGGGGCAAGGTTTGACTATTAACAGTACAGTTAACAATCCTGTCTTCAGTTTTAATAATTTCCTGATCATTTTGAACCTTCACAGGTATTAAATTCATGTCTGTGATTGTCTATGTCTGGTTATAATTATAACTTTTACAATTTGTACTCAAAATAGTATTTGCTGAAAAATACAATTGTTTTATTAACACAGGCTATCCAAGTCTCTATTTTAAAAACTGTCCATAAATGGATTTGCAATTACTATGACACATATTCAATACATACATTTCTAGATATGTATATCTTGAAAGAAACAATGTATTTTTTGGTATTTACCTACACATAAACTGTATACTACATTCTCATAGCAGAAGGTTCATAGTCATTATTGCTAAATTATTAGGTATTAAAGTTGAGTAATTTTGAGATTATGCACAAAAGCATCTGAATGCTAAATTTTAATAATAAAAAAAGATTAATTTAATAAAAAGAAAAGTTAATATTTATTTGTAACACAATTAACTAAAGTTTATTGATAAATGAATAGTGATTCATTTAATACTTTCACTTATATTAGAGGCAAACATCTCAGTCCTCAATCGTAGCAACGCATCACATTAACTAGCAGTGCCTGTCCTCACACTTATTAACAAACTAAACTAACCAACTAATATTGTAGCATCATCTACTAACTGGCGTTACCAGCTTACCACCCTCCCTACTCCCTAAATCGAGTCTTGTTCTGTGTCGGTCACAGTTGTCATGGGCGGCAGCGGAAGGTGGTGCAGCCTGCTAGTTTGCTGCCTTGATTCCATAAAAAGTGAGGTACTATGCACATGGTTATTGGCTATTTGCTGATTCAGCAAAACCTTTAAAAGATAACCTATTCATGAGAATTCGAAACATTCCACTGAACTGAAACTACCTCTGCTGTAAGTCGGCGAGGAGCGAGGAGTCGGTATCCTGCTGACTTCAGACGTTGCTTCAACGACAATTCACAAATCACAATGATACAAATTAAAATCAACTCAACACACACTTAAACCGGCGAATTTATTATTTTGTTGATTTGTTTTTACTTTTGAGTTTTGACCATAGAGAAAAGATTAATAATATAGGTTTTGACACTGACACTACCTTACTCGTCGCGTCGGCGTCGCAAGACTTAACACCATAGAGATATTACACCATAGATCATACACTATAGTATTACATCATTGATCTAAGTAGGTAGTATGTACCTATATTCCTATCTCTAGTGACGGGTACGTTCCAAGTTCCAATAGTAACTTACAAGCTCAAAAAGTCAAAATATATCGTTTTCGGTAAAAAAGAGTACATTTTCTGTACTATTCCTAACTAGGTACTCTTAATCGCTTAGAACAAATGGAAACGATCAAAGCTAAAAGCATTTTTTCGTAAGAAAAAATAGGTGTCTTTACTCTTTCTGTAAAACAGGGGCCTTAGTACGAGTTTTCAATGACATAACGCGCACGCTACGTAACTGCGAGTTACCTAAAATTTGTATGGGATCGGAGCAGAGCCACCTAGCGGGACGTAAATGGCTCAGCTTGATCCCATACAAATTTTAACTCGCAGTTACGTAGCGAGCGCGTTTTGTCACTGAAAACTCGCACTAAGCCCACAGAAAGGCTTGGAGCGTTATGGTTAACTGTTGGAACCATAGAGTTATATGGTTGGAACGCACGGAATGTAAGTCGGTGGCATGGACTATCCATGGTCGGTGGTCATAAAGGTGTATTCTCTATGGACTACGGACGTAGGTAATTTGTGCATAGAGATAGTACAATAGAGTGCAGCAGCCAGGCTTCAGAGCGTACCTCGGATAAAAAGAGACGAAATGACTTTAGTCTCAGAGTAATGATAAACATGGAGAGGTAGTAATAAATTGAATGTTTTCTATATAGCGAAACTCTTTTAACTTACGCACGTCCTCTCGTGACAGAAAGAGATAAACATATATAATCCATATGTACGTCAAACATTGAGGTCGCCGTTTTTACACGGCATCAATTAGTGATGTGTACGGGAAAATTGATTCTATCGATAGATTGATTGAATTATAGAAAATAACGTTACATTTTGGGATTGCATTTATGAGTTAAGTCAACTGCATTAAATTGTTACATTTTAAGTCATTAGTCATATTCATTTCTATAATATAAGTTGAATATAAGTTGATAGGGTTTACATTTATATAAATTGGTAAATATGAAAGATAATAAGAATTCTTATGTTCGGAAGGATCTCCATAAACAAGTACAAATGCAGTAACGTTTTGAACAGGCATAGTTGGCTCATGTTATAACAATGTTCTGTCATAATGCAATTTGAGTCTTGTTTATTTTTACATCAACACGCATCCCACAAACGTAATGACATATTATTTACCTTTAGCAAATAATTATTATGTTTCAATGTATCCTCAGCAATGTATCGATATTATCGATGTAAACATGGCTGTCCACAACACTTAAAACACATAATTTGTAAAATTTTCGAAAAACAAGACGAAATAGGGTGTCTAATCTGGTCTATAAGATTTTATTTACACAACATTTATTCATATTATGGATCTTTCCCCAGAATAACTCTTTTAATCAGAGAAAAGTAGTGAAAAAGCAAACCTGTGAAACGACAACCTCGGGTCATCCTCGGATTTCTTCGAACAATGACTTTTACACCCATAAACCACACACGCCATAACTTCTTAATTGTATATCGTGTTGGTTGATCCATAAATTTCTGCAAATACTAGAAAGATTTACTGAACACTTGTCTTTAAAGTTTACACCAGTTAGTAACCGCGGTGGATACTCGAACTTGAAAAAGCGGTGCCCTTAGCCGTCTGACGTTTTGAAAAAACGACGGATGACGTGTAGTTTTCTTTTTTTAGCACACGCCAACTTGACATAAGTCTGAGAAAGACAGATAGCGTATAGATTGTTCAACTTATTACTACCTCTCCATGTTTATCATTACTCTGAGACTTTAGTAATCACCTGTCTCTTTCTGTCTCATCGGGATCGGAGAGGATAGGTAATTACTCTTATCGTTGTTTCTCTTTCTAACCGGGGGCGATTGCAATGTATGGGCAGCCGTATGACTCACCCACTCTAGTGTACTATCTCTATGAATTTGTGGGGTTGTTTTCATTTATGACAGATGACAGTTGAACAAAACCAATACAGTCGTACAGTTCTACAAACTTATCTGACCCGGTGGCCAAAACTGGAACTAATGCAAATGTTATACTGTTGTCAAACAAAGATAAAGACAGTAGCGCCCCTCTTACCGTGTCAGATAAGTTCTTGGCACTGTACAAGGATCTTTTGGCGCGTGGATGACGCACGGGTGACAGAAACAGTGCCTTATGGGGGCTTTACATTATACAATTTGCAAAGCGCTAACTTAGTGCACTAACTAATATAATTACTCGTCACCTCGCTGCTCGTCACACTGCACTAGCTAGCGAAGCTAATTAGGTACTGTCATTTCTTCATTTCGGTCATCGTCATAGAGATATTACAAAATATCATCATCGTCATCGTCGGTTGTTGTCGGTAGCAAGGAACATGGTCGGTAGTGATCTGTGATTGTGACGTCATATATCTCGAGCGCTCGCCGACGGACAGGGTTGCCACACGTCAGCGAACTCAATTCGCCCAATTTTGCGTGCCGAGTAGCCTAAATCACCATCGATTGTAACCTCTTCAATCAGGTGAAGGGGGGGGGGGGGGATATGTAGCCGAACATACTGCCGAGATGATCGCGAAGGCCACGTCTATTGTTCGCTTGAAATGTTTATGGCCTTGTTATTTTTTGCTTTCGGGTTAGCGAAGTATCTACACCAGGGTTGTCACATTATATTGAATACTGGTATAGGCATATGTAACTCGTTACACAATATTATAAAAGGGCAAAATAAAACGACTCGTGTTACATCTTCCGATACTTTTTATTTAATGAACTTATCGACCAAATGTTACACAAATTCCAACTCAGATTGTTTTGAATAAGCAAGTATTAGGCCCCTAGCACATGGCGTATTTTAAACGCGCTGATGACGCACAGTTGACGCACGTAAACGCGTTTCAAACGTGATTCAAACGCAACCTTGTACAAAAGCGCAAAAAGTCTGCGACACAGATGATGCGCGTCATCATGCACGAAAGTGTCTCGAAGAGTTTTTATACACATTTATCGTATTTATCAGTCAAATGACATAAGAATGTACATAAACTGTAGCTACTATATTATATAAACCTTCCTTATGGAATGGTGAAAATCGCATCAAAATCCGTTGCGAGGCTTCAAAGAAGAATAAAAAAAAGGCACAGTCAAACACAGGTGGAGGTCGAATTTGTTTTATAATATGTAATTTTAACGGTTTTTTGGGTTCCGTACCCAAAGGGTAAAACGGGACCCTGATACTGAGCTTCGCTATCCATCCGTCTGTCACCAGGCTGTATCTTATGAACCGTAATAGTTACACAGTTGAAATTCTCACAGATGATGTATTTCTGTTGCCGCTACAACAACAAATACTAAAACACTGAATAAAATAAATATTTAAGGCCCAGCCCATTCTTTCGACGCCTCAGCGATAGTTAAGCTACCTATAGGTCCAAGAGATGGCGTTGTGGCTAATATGTGGCTACAATAAAACAATGGTCACGGTGGCCTTTGGGAAAGCGACCATAGCCCAATTTTTACGTAATAATAATAATCGTTTTAATACATAATGGTACGGAACCCTTCGTGCGCGAGTCCGACTCGCACTTGGCCGGTTTTTTATGGCGTTTTTATATTTATTTATATTTTTATATTTATTTATTAAGTTGCACCAACAAAATGATCACTATTACATTCACGGATGAACATGCAAAAAATATAAACATCAAGTGTCATTCCAATTATAGGTACAATCAACATGCATAGTAATTATTAAAATTATCCTAAACATTCTGTGCTCCTAATCTTTATCAATTTACACATTGAACTTCAATTAAAATTGTATACAATGAACAAAATTATAAAAATACAATAAAATTATTAAAATACGATTGAATTATTAAAGTACAATTAAATTATTTAAGATACAATTAAATTATTAAAATAAATTAAAATTAATAAAATACTATTAAATTTATTACAATACAATTATGCAAATACTAATTATTAAATACATTTTAAACTTGTTATGGCTATTGGAAAATATGTCAATATGGAGTTTCTTTGCTTCTACTATATTAGTTTTGTTTGTGATGACTGAGGGGACAGAAACGTTGTGGTATGAATTGTATAGTCTAGCTAGCCCAGAGCTAGCCGATTTATGGGAGAAAATTGCCCCAATTTGGTACGTCGAGGATTTTCGTGGAATTGTTTGTATTTCCTTGATCGAGGCAGTGTTCTAGGTATCGAAAAATTAATTTGAGACAGTAAATTGGAATCATCAATTCTATTATTCACTAGTTTGTGGAGAAACATGCTGTCCAACAACTTTCGACGGGAACGGAGTGATGTCATGTCAGCTTGAAGTATTTCACGCGATCTTCGTAGCTCGGTAATTTTTTTGCCTGATTGCAGCTGTATGAAAGATGATTTAAAAACCTTTTCTGGACGCTTTCTAATCGATTGTGATACAGTTCGTAATGTGGGTTCCAGACCACAAAGCAATATTCAAGGTTGCTACGTACTAGTGCATTGTAGATGTGCATTGTGGATGGTTTTTTGAAATCTTTACAATTTCGTAGCACAAAACTGAGAGCCCTGAATGCACGATTACAGATAATAAATAATAATAAACGCTAACACACTCATACCCCCGCAGTAGGTTACTAGGTACCTGTGTCGCGGGTGGCATGGACTACACATATAACACATTACAATTACACCCATGACCCGAGTACAAATATTTATCTGCCACATAAATATCTGCCCCGGCCGGGAATCGAACCCGGGACCCCTCGCGTCGCAGGCAGGGTCGCTACCAACTAGGCTACAGGGCCGTCAGATGCTATCTATATGAAGGTTAAAGCGCAGTTTACTGTCTAAAATAACACCTAGGTCTCGAATATGATCGACTGTTTGTAATTGTTGGGTATTGATATTATAAGTTCTGGGTATGACTTGCTTTCTCCTGGTGAAACATACTATCTTACACTTATCAGTATTTAAGCTCATTCCGTTTACTGTACACCAAGAAACAAGCCTATCCAGATCTTTCTGTAGTAATAATTGGTCCTTGTCAGAGTTTACATCTCTGAAAAATTTAAGGTCATCTGCAAACATATAAAGAGTTTTCAAAGCACGTGCCAATGTCGTTTATAAATATAGTGAACAGAAGAGGGCCCAAATGGGACCCCTGCGGGACTCCCGAGAATGCAGTAAATTCCCTTGACTTATATCCACCCTTAACCACTACTGATTTCCTATTTTCCAAATATGATTTAAACCAGTTAAGAAAGATACCAGCAATACCCAGAGATGAAAGTTTGTTGAGGAGCACTGTGTGACTGACTTTGTCGAAGGCCTTGCTGAAATCAGTGTATATTGTGTCTACTGTTCTACAACGATCTACTTCTGCAGCAAGATCTTCAACAAAGGACAAAAGGTTGGTTACTGTAGATCTGCCTCTGACAAACCCGTGCTGCTCCGGTATTATAGTTTGTTTTATATGCCACGATAGTATAAGGCAAAGCAGCGACTCAAAAACTTTGGCAAATACCGTGAGTATTGATATCGGTCTGTAGTTTTTGACAGATCTATTATCACCATTCTTAAATAAGGGTACCACTAGCGCTTCCTTCCAGGCTGATGGGAAGATCCCAGTGCTGAAAGATTCATTAAATATCATTGTAAGGGGTGCAGTAAGTTTTTTGGCACATTTTACAACAAAAATTGAAGGGATCCCATCTGAGCCCGCTCCTTTTGTAGAGTCCAGTCTTTTTAACACTCTATACACCTGACTCTCAGTGACTGTGATATTTGTTAAAAAGTTAGAGGTATAATACTCAGTGTATTTGGGTGGTGTAATGATATCCTTGCTATATACTGCTGAGAATTGCGTCGCGAAAAGATTACATAGTTCTGACCCACTCGCAGCTGACCCCTCGTCAGATGACATTTGGACCGGATATGAGCTGCTGCCGCCACTTTTGTGTTTCAAAAAGGACCACAATAACCATAGAGATAGTACAATAGAGTGCAGAAGCCAGGTTTCAGAGCGTACCTCGGATAAAAAGAGACTAAATGACTTTAGTAATCACCTGTCTCTTTCTGTCTCATCGGGATCGGAGAGGATAGGTAATTACTCTTATCGTTGTTTCTCTTTCTAACCGGGGGCGATTGCAATGTATGGGCAGCCGTATGGCTCACCCACTCTATTGTACTATCTCTATGACAATAACTTAGGCCGCGGCCTCGAATCTTGCGGGCAGCGGCGCGGCGGCGGCGGCGGCGCGGGCGCGGGCAGATGTTTTGCGTGTTATCAAATGGACCGACCCTCGAAAACAGCGGCGCGGCGGCGGTGTAGGAGCGGGTAACGAGCGGTGGTTGACAACGTCAAGCGGTGACCGCTCTCGCGTCGTGTGCGTCAGAATGGCGGGTCTGCTCATATTTAACGTTGATGTAGATTTAGAAAAAAAATCCTAAGTATATTCGAACACAAAAAGTTCTTTTATTTATACCGTGTATAATTCAAAATCACAGATAACTTTCCATTTAAAATTTACTTGATATCGACTACGATACTCTATAGTACTCTATACCGTACGCTCAATGTACTCGTATATAGGGATACTAGTAAACCCGCCCTCGCTTCGCTTCGGGGAACCAGTCCCTTCAAAAATCTCTATAAATTTTAACAAATTATGTTATTCCAAAGTCTAAGCTATATTACTGCAAAGTTTCGTGAAAATCCGTTCAGTACTTTTTGCGTGCAAGAGTAACAAACCCACACACACACTCACTCACATCCTTACAAACTTTCGCATTTATAATAATTATTGTATAGTTAGTAGGATAGGTTAGATAGGATAGTAGGAAGTAGGATTTATATCGGATTATGTATATTATAGAATAAAATTATAACATTGAAATCCCAAATGTGGGCACAATACAGAAATTAATGTCTGTCATTTATGTGCTTTAGCTTTAAAACCCAAATAGTATAGCACATTTACAGCAGATTGAGCTCTTATTTTATGTCCTACTCATATCCCTCTCGCTGCTACTTTCTCGCTTATTTTGGTGTAGTATAATAAGTAATATTTTATTTTGATAGTTCATATCCCTCTCGCTGTTCTTGCTAGGGTAACGCACACGGTGACAGCCCGCGCAATCGCATTGTAGTGTTGTGCAATTTATTTAGGTGTCGTATACGTAATATTTATTTTATTTACTTCTTGTCTGTCATCTTTATCCTCTTTATCTTCTTCCTTGTTCACTTCCTTTAATATCCTTGCCTTTCTTTATGACTTGTTCTTTTATGTTATTTTACAATTTTTAATACTTTTACTTTCTCTTTTAACTAAAATTGTAAATGTTTTAAGATTATATTGATTACTTTGGAGTTAGGTATTTTGATAATTTATCTAATTATTACTTTGTTATTCATTTGTCGGGACATTGTCTCCGTTCTTCACAATTTCGATAAAACTCGCCTTTTATTTTTCTTGTCCTATAGTAGGTATTCACTTCATTTGCCCACAATAAAACGAGTGTAAGAAATAAATTTGAATCGAAAAGATGTTGTCTCCGTTGTTCAGACATTTCGTTCGCGAATAAAACAAATATCTCAGCGACACAACACTACGCCGCTATAGCGCCGCCGCGAGTTTCCAGAACTAGCCTGCGTTGCCCGCGCCGCCGCCGCCGCCCCGCTGCCCGCAAAATTCGAGGCCGCGGCCTTAGGGTTAGAAGTCACAGATGATTCTAAGCGACTTAGATACCTTCTATAAATAATATCATGTTGTTTAATGCATCTTTCTCGCAGTAGCTCGATGGTGATTAAGTCTCGTGGATTGTTATATTTGCGGTATTTCATTCTGTACTTAAGTTTCTCATGGAGAAGTTTAATGAATGGCTTTTGTAATATATTAAGGTTCTAACAATACACATATTAGTCTATGTTCACAAGAGTGTCTATGCGCTCTCTACTCTATGTATCTCTCTCTTCGTTACTACACTTACTACGCGCCATAGCGGCACCTCGATATTTGGTTAAAGTGAAATAAAACAATTTCCAGAATATCTACAAGTTTTTATTTGTATCCAAAACCTCAGCTTTGTAAACCAAATACTTTTTGTTGTGAGGCGATGATTTGGGTACATGTTTGGCAATGATAACTCTGAGATATTTATAAAAAACCATGACCATATCATCGACATTGAAACAACTAAACCAACTCTTTTGACCAAGGGATATTATTTAAGTCATTTAATATGTTCATAGTCAGCTTTGTAAAATAAATATTTAAATTCAGATTTTGTTGTTAGATATTCGGGGATGATTAGTTTTAACTTAAACTGTAAGGGTGGATGTAATGAGGGTCGGTCGCCGTTTCTGTGCTCACCAGTTGGCGCCACCGTGGGGTCCTGCTGTCAAAGCCCGCCCATACATAAACAGTGACAAGTGATATACAGACAAGCGAAAAGTGACAGACAGACCTCACTTTTCACTAGCGCCTCTAGTGGAAAATTCACACGCGGTTACCCTCATTGGTCGATTGAAGTTAGTGGATTAGACGCTACGTGAATATGAGTAATGTTAACTGTGCTCAGTACTAGATCCAATATTTTATTTTTATTTATTATTTATTTATATATTTTGTATCACCTATAACTAGGATATACAAGGGCAAAACTTAATGCCTAATGGCATTCTCTACCAGTCAGCCCTGGGTGGTGGAAAAGGCAGTTGGTAGGTGCTAAAACGAGGAAAAGAAATAAATAAAGTAATGTGACAGCCCTGGCGTATTTCCCACGCTAAACAATAAACAATAGGGGCCATAAACATGTCGCGCCAACAATAGGAACAATAGCGCGCTTGCCCGTCTCAAAAGTACGCACGACGCTTCGACCATTACGGCAATAGTCATACGGGCGAAAGTCGCTTGCAAGGAACGTTCTCGAATCTTTGTTCCAAGCGGGTCCGGACTTAGCGAGAAAGTTCTGGATTGCCATGAATGGTGCGTGAGTGGTATAAAAAGGAGCGGTCGTCCAACCGCGGACATTCTAGTTTCGGAAGCGAAACCAGGAAGATACCAGCGATACCTACGAGCGATACCAGTGAGAAGTGAAGTGATTTCTACGAGCGATACAGTGTTCGACGAGTGTGTTTACGAGTACCTACGTGCATAGTGTTGTAGTGTGTACTGTGTACAGTGTGTAATCGTGTATCTACGAGTACAATAAAGTCTTTGTGGTACATTTTGGCATTTTCTCGAACCCCATACTCCTGACACGTAACAATTGGTGACAGAAGCGGAATGCCTGTAGTACCGCAAAGTGAAGACGGTATTCGTACGCGACGACAGACGGCATTGGATGCCGCGCGGATGGAGTCGCCCAGGCGTGACCGCACGGAAACTGAGACCACTGCTGAACCTTCATCAGCTGCATCAGTACCGACACCGAGTGCATTGGATATGGCCTCCTTATTAGCCGCCTTACAGCAGAGCCAGCGCGAAGCGATGGAAGCCATACAGCGGAGCCAGCGCGAAGCAACGGAGAGCCAGCGCGAAGCTATGAAGAGCCTGGAAAATAAACTGGGGACAATCGATGCAAAGCTGGATGGTTTCCAGGGAGAACTGAACGTCGTGAAGGAAGACCTGGAACTAGTAAAGTCGCGTACATCCGAGCACGACCAAGCCCTTAACAGCCTCAGTGCGACAGTAAACTCCTACGAAACTAGATTCATGGAGTTGGACAATAAGCTGCAAAAAATTAAGGTTTTGGGCACGGCAGCAACCAGTTCAGGCTCTGGGGCCCCGAAATTTAAGGTCCCAACTTTCGACGGTACGACCTCGTGGACGGCGTTCAGGCACCAGTTCGAAGTAGTAGCTAATGGGAACGGCTGGGAAGACGAGCACTCGTTGGCGGCACTCACCCTAGCTCTACGAGGAGAGGCACTGCTGGTGCTTGAGAACCTGCCCGCCGAGCGACGCACCTTGGAGTCGTTATTTAAGGCCTTGGAAGTTCGATACGGGGAAAAGCACCTTGAGCACGTGTACCGCGCTCAACTTAAAGACCGGTCACAGAAGTCGAGTGAAGGACTGCAGCAGTGGGCTACAGAGATCGAGCGCCTCGTACGCCGAGCCTACGCGTCGAGTTCCACACCGGTCGAAGACAAAGTATTAGAGGCGTTCGTCAGCGGAATACGGGACCCCGAGGTGAGAGCAACGGTGCGCTTGGGTCATCACGCCACCTTGGAAGCAGCTTTAGCGCATGCCCTTGAAGTAGAAGCGGTACGAAGCGACTACAAAAGTTGTAAGGTGCGCGAAGTTGTGGCGGCTATTCAACCTCGTACTGGGCCTATCTGCTACGGATGCGGTGAACGAGGACACATAAGGATTAACTGCCGGACTCGGAAGCAACCGAAATCGGTGTCGACGGCCACCCAAGTCGACACCCAGGAGCCGTTAAACTAAGAGGCGCCAGCGCCGCGGGGCGGGCACTGGCTGGACTTCGTCGAGCCCCTACTGTTTTGGTATCACAAGCTTGTGACGGGAACAGTCTCGTAACTACTGGAGAAATAAATGGCATACCCTGTCGCTTTACGATTGACACAGGAGCATCGAAATCCATCGTTCGACCGGAACTACTCAAGCGGACTATCATGTGGGAAAATGGACGACCATCATGCAATCTGCAGACAGCGACAGGCCAGCCAGTGACCGTCCTAGGAGTTACGGAAGCAAGACTGAAACTCGGAAGTGACATTTACACGCAGTCTGTTTTAGTAGCGAATATAACTGACGACTGCATTATCGGACTGGACTTTCTACGGGCACATCACTGCATAGTTGACATAGCGAAAGGAGTGTTAAGCTTCCCGGATCAAGAAGTCTTCTTGGAGGGCTCATGTTCAGGAGCAGTGTACTGTTTGAGGACAGTGAAGCTGGCACCCAGATCGGAAACCTTGGTCCAGATAAGATTTCCAGAGGAGATAAAGCTGGATCGATGTGTCATAGTAGAAGACTACGGAGATCATCCTAGTTGGATCACGGCAAGGACACTGCTCATGACCAAACGTGACGCCAAGTTAAAGGTCATCAATCTTAGCAGCACGCAGATACATCTCGCAAAGAATACCGTTATCGGCCGATGTGAAGCCGTGGACAGCTTGAGGAAGGTTCAAGAAAACTCGGACAAACTTGGATCAACGGATCACATGACATCTTTGCTGGAGGCGACCAGGAGGAATTTGAGCTCTGAAGAATATACTCAGGCAGCAAAGTTGTTGATGGACTACAAGGACATCTTTACCAGAGGAGATAGCGACCTTGGAAGAACAAATCTTGTCACTCACCAAATAGATACTGGCAATACTTCACCGATCAAGCAAAGACCGCGACGAGTACCATTGGCAAAGGAACACGAAGTTGCAGAAATGATCGAGGACATGGTGCGCAGCAAGGTGATCGAGCCTTCAACTAGCCCTTGGTGTTCACCTGTGGTACTCGTAAAAAAGAAGGATGGCAGTACTAGATTCTGTGTCGACTACAGGATGCTTAACACCGTTACCAAGAAGGACAGCTACCCTCTGCCTCGGATTGACGACACGTTGGATATGCTTGGTGGCATGAAGTGGTTTTCGACGGTCGACCTCAAGAGTGGTTACTGGCAAGTAGAAGTCCGGCCAGAAGACAAAGAGAAGACCGCCTTTACCACCGGAACCGGAAATGGCTTGTGGCAGTTTCGCGTAATGCCTTTTGGATTATGTAACGCTCCTGCCACTTTTGAGCGTCTCATGGAGCGAGTGTTGGTGGGACTTTTGGGGGACGCTTGTCTGGTGTACCTCGATGACGTCATAGTCATGGGACGAAACTTCGTGGAACACAAGCGAAATCTGGAGAAGGTATTCAGACGATTTATTTATTTATTTATTTAAACTTTAATGTACCGGGAACGTTGTGGTACAAAAGGCGGACTTAATGCTAAAAGCATTCTCTGCCAGTCAACCTTTGGACTAAGCAGATAGCATCGAAGGCGGTATTAAAATATTAATTAGAGAAAAAAAAAATACAAGGACACAAAAATGATGATCGACTCAACTCAGCAGAAAAGAAAATCTTAGCAAGTGAACTGACTCAACAATCACGCTCAAGATAATGGGCAGTTACTCTGCACTTGAACAGCTGTCTGCTACTGACTTTCCTAATTTTGTCGGGTAGGGCATTCCAAAGCCGGATGGCTTGGACGACAAAAGAGCTTGACATGAAACCGGATCGGTGAAGGGGAGTCGATAGTACGAGAGAATCCGTTGAACGCAGCCGACGGCTATGAGTGTCATAGAGGTACTGAAACCTATGCTTAAGGTAGTCGGGGTATTGGCGTTCATACAGAATGGAGAATAATGTTGTAAGTAATCTGACCTGCCTACGATCACGAATAGGGAGCCAGCGGAGGTGGCGACGATAAGAAGAGATGTGATCAAATTTGCGTAGGCAGTAGATAAAGCGTATGCCATAATTAAGGAGGCGTTCCAGCTTATTGACTAGTTGGGCATTCATGTCGGAGCAGCATACATCAGCATAATCAAGTAACGGAAGAATAATGCTTTTCACCAGAGAGATTTTAACCTGAGTGGGGAAAAAATTACGGAAGCGGTTTAGGGTACGCAGCCTCGCAAAAATGGACCGGCTTACCTCAGTAACATGATGTGACCAACTAAGTGTAGTGTCAAAATGGAGTCCAAGATTTTTAACACGATTCCGTGAGTCCAACCTAAAGCTCAATCCGAAGAAATGTGACTTCTTCAAGAAGGAAGTATCATTCTTGGGACACATCATATCGGACGAAGGCGTTCAAACTGATCCGGACAAGATAAAAGCGGTTCAAGAATGGCCGACGCCAAAGAACAAGACCGATGTAAGAGCGTTCTTGGGACTATGCGCCTATTACCGCCGGTTTGTGAAGAACTTCTCCGAGATAGCCAAGCCGTTACACCGTCTCACGGAGGACAAGAGAATCTTCAGTTGGGATTCCGATTGCGAAGATGCGTTTGTGCGCTTAAAGGAACGTCTGTGCTCGGCTCCGATTCTTGGCTATCCCAGAAGGGAAGGGAGATTCATAGTGGACACGGACGCTAGCAATACTGGCATCGGAGGAGTATTATCCCAAGACCAGGACGGCCAGCAGGTGGTCATTGCATACTTCAGCAAGACCCTTTCGAAACCTGAAAGGAATTATTGTGTGACTCGGCGTGAATTACTGGCTGTGGTGAAGACCCTTCAGCACTTCAGCAAATATTTGCTGGGACGCGAGTTCACGATAAGAACGGACCACGCCGCTCTTAGGTGGCTTCTGCAATTCAAGAACCCGGAAGGCCAGGTTGCGAGGTGGATCGAACAGCTACAAGAGTTCAACTTCGTAATAGAGCATCGTAACGGAAGAGCTCATTCGAATGCCGACGCCCTATCACGACGCCCATGCTCCGAAGAATGTCGACATTGCATCAAGCATGAAGCTAAAGAAGAGGTCAGGGTGATAAGGATGCAGGACCTAGACGAGTCTTGGGGAAGGGAGCAAATCAGCCAAGCTCAGAAGGAAGACAAAGACCTCAGCCCGATCATGGAGTGGAAAGCCAAAGGACAGAGGCCACTGTGGAGTGATGTGTCAGCCTCAAGCACAACTACTAAGGCATACTGGGCTCAGTGGGACAGCCTTGTATTAGAGAATGGCGTGCTTTACCGGAGCTGGGAATCACTCAACGGAAAGGAAAGAACCCTGCAAATGGTTATCCCCAGGAGTAAAGTGGCTGATTTGCTGAAGCTTGTACATGATGGCACTTCTGGTGGGCACCTCGGCATCAAGAAGACCCTCGTAAAGATACGAGAACGCTTTTATTGGGTGCGATGTCGAGAGGACGTTGAAGATTGGTGCAGAAAATGTACAGTGTGCGCTTCAGTTAAAGGGCCCCGCACTAGATCCAAAGGGAAACTACAGCTGTACAACGTCGGAGCCCCTTGGGAAAGAATCGCCATAGACGTTGCTGGGCCATTCCCTCAGACGGAAGACGGGAATAGATTCATCATAGTGGTTCAAGACTACTTCAGTAAATGGCCGGAAGCGTTTGCAACTCCGAACCAAGAGGCGAAGACAGTGGCCAAGAAACTTGTTCAAGAGGTAGTATGCCGCTTTGGTGTACCATTGGAGTTACACAGCGACCAAGGCAGGAACTTCGAGTCAACGTTATTCCAGGAGATGTGTGGTCTTTTGGGAATAAATAAGACACGTACCACACCGGCGCATCCTCAATCTGACGGCATGGTGGAGAGATTCAACCAAACGTTGGAAAATCACTTGGCCAAGGTCGTCGAGGAACATCAGCGAGACTGGGATCGGTACATTCCTCTGTTCCTGATGTCATATCGCTCTGCCATACACGAGTCCACGGGATTTACACCAGCTAAAGTTAACTTCGGAAGAGAAATGCGTCTGCCATTGGATTTGCTTACCGGAACACCGCCAGATGCCCCGAAACCAACAGTTGAATACATCGCGGACTTACGGAAACAATTGGACGAGACACATGATCTTGTAAGGGAGCAATGTTTGAAGACCAGCGAAAAGATGAAAACCCGCTACGATCGCGATGCTCGGAAACATGGTTTCAAGGAGGGAGATTCTGTATGGTTGCACAATCCACTGCGGAAGAAAGGGAAGTCTCCGAAGCTACAAGCACGATGGGAAGGCCCTTACACAGTTGTCACGAAGATTAATGACGTGACCTACCGAATCAGACAAGGGGACAGAAGAAAGCCGAAGATCGTGCACGTGGACAGATTGGCACCATTCCATGGATCGAATAATGCTCGGGACGAGCATGACTAAGAGGGGGGCAATGTGACAGCCCTGGCGTATTTCCCACGCTAAACAATAAACAATAGGGGCCATAAACATGTCGCGCCAACAATAGGAACAATAGCGCGCTTGCCCGTCTCAAAAGTACGCACGACGCTTCGACCATTACGGCAATAGTCATACGGGCGAAAGTCGCTTGCAAGGAACGTTCTCGAATCTTTGTTCCAAGCGGGTCCGGACTTAGCGAGAAAGTTCTGGATTGCCATGAATGGTGCGTGAGTGGTATAAAAAGGAGCGGTCGTCCAACCGCGGACATTCTAGTTTCGGAAGCGAAACCAGGAAGATACCAGCGATACCTACGAGCGATACCAGTGAGAAGTGAAGTGATTTCTACGAGCGATACAGTGTTCGACGAGTGTGTTTACGAGTACCTACGTGCATAGTGTTGTAGTGTGTACTGTGTACAGTGTGTAATCGTGTATCTACGAGTACAATAAAGTCTTTGTGGTACATTTTGGCATTTTCTCGAACCCCATACTCCTGACACGTAACAGTAAAATAACACGACTATTACCGAGTAATAAATATTAAATCACAATAATAAACAATTAAAAAATTAAATTGCGTGTACTTATGTACCTACGCACGTAAGAAGTTATACTTCTTTGGCATCATTAAATAATAAATATTCAACGTTAATAATAATTTCATAATATTTAGTACTAATTATACTAAAAAAAATTGGTTGTGTGTAAAGTCGGTTTACTGACGATAGTTGAACGTGACAACGTCTTAAGAAAATACTGATGGAATGGTAGCATAATCACTAATAGTCATCCTAAACTATCTTTGAATACTTCGTTATAATTTATTTACTGTTATATTGCAGTTAAAAACCTTTATTAAATATTTTACCATAAAGACTAGTCGTTGCATACCGTATAACGAAACATTAATCTTTAGCTAGTCTGTGCATATTATGTCATGTCAATGTGCCACAAACAAGTCAAAACAAACCTGGCTGGTTATAAATAATTTCGATAAAAAGCAAAAAAGACGTCAAAGTTACATTGACAAAGGCCAACGAGGCAATGGGTTTAGCCGGCAACTTCATACCAGGGATGTTATGGATATCCGTAACCGAAACCGAAACTATCGGATATCCGAAATAAAAATATATCCGTAACCGTATCCGCTAAAAAAGTTTCGGATAATTTCGGATAAGGGCAGAGTCTAATTAAAACCCGTTACGACAGGTTTTTGTTTCACCACTCACCATGTAAATAAATAACGCTTCACACTCAAAGCCCCACACTAGGATTCCCTGTGTCGTGGGTACCTTGGACAACACACAAGACAAGGACACACACCCAGACCGAGAACGGAAATTTAAATTCATCATTCAAATTTCCGCCTCGCTGGGAATCGAACCCAGGACCCTCGGAACAGCGATCGGCATGTTAACCATTGCGCCATTCGGGTCGTCATATTTGTTATTTTTAGTCGTAAATGAGTCAGATGAATATTTTTTGGTATCACCCTAACTAAATGGACACTGACACAAAAAGAAGAAAATAAACTTCTTATCACTGAAAGGAAGGTCCTACGCAAAATCTTGGGCCCCGTGCAAGGACCCGACGAAGGTTGGCGAATCCGAAGAAATGCCGAAGTAGAACAACTCGTAGCCCAACCCAATATCATCGGAGAGGTAAAGGCACACAGACTCCGCTGGCTCGGCCATGTCGAAAGAATGGGAGAAGATCGCGGGGTGAAAAGGGCATATCTGGGCCGACCATCAGGGCGACGTCCTGTCGGTCGCCCAAGATATCGCTGGATTGATGGAGTCGAGGCGGATCTCCGGGAACTTAAAGTCAATAACTGGCAAGAGAAATCCGGGGATCGTGTCAAATGGCGATCTCTCGTGTCGGAGGCCAAGACCCACTTTGGGTCGCTGAGCCAACGGAGTTAGTTAGTTAGTTACCCTAACTAAATAGTAGGTAAGTAGGTCTCATTGTTCGCATTGGCCTCATGGGAATACTAGTTCCCCATGCCCAGACACCTAAATAATAATAATAAATTCAAATTCAAATCTTTATTTCTTCGAAGTAGGTTTTTACAAACTCATTTCGAAAGTCAAGTTACGCCATCGCTTCAACAAATCCCTACGATGAGTGGTCTTGGGAGAAGAAGCGGCAAGAAACTCCCAAGGAGTCTCTTTTTTCTCTTTCACCACTCACAGTACAGGTATCACTTACTACTAATTAAGGCTAAACACAAAAAAAACTAATTCTAGTCTAAGTGGAACTGGTCGCGGCATTATCACACCCAGGCACCCTTATCATTAACATATTCATCTATATTCTATAGTATAATATCCTTTACTAACAAGTTGTGATTTTACACGTCGCTTGAACGTTTCAATAGGTAAATCACGTATCTTTTTGGGTATCTTATTGTAAAATTTAACACCAAGCCCCATAAAAGATCGCTGCACCTTACGCAGGCGAAATGAAGACGTAACCAAATTGTGTCTCCTTCTCGTTAGATGATTATGCGTATCACTGTTGACTTTATATATGCCTAAATTTTCTCTTACGTATAACAAGTTCTATAAATATACTGTGAGGCTACAGTTAATATGCCTATTTCTTTAAACTTTTCCCGCAGAGAAACGCGCGTTTTCAACCTATAAATAGCCCTAACCGCTCGTTTTTGCAGTACAAATATGGAGTCTATGTCAGCTGCTTTGCCCCACATTACAATGCCGTAAGACAAAAGACTATGAAAATAGGCAAAATAGACAAGTCTAGCAGTTTTCACGTCAGTAAACTGTCTTATCTTTCTAATTGCATATACCGCTCTACTTAGTTTAGCTGATAGTGCTGATATATGAGAGCCCCACTGAAGTTTAAAGTCCAAAGTGACACCCAGGAAAACTGGACTGTTCCATTATTAAATTTTCATTATTTAATTTAAGAGTTTTCTCAATTTTTTGGACATTTGGGAGGATAAATTCTACACATTTTGTTTTTTTAGTATTTAAAAGTAAGTTATTTGTAGTAAACCAATGAGATAAGCGTGACAGAGCACTGTTACAAATCATTTATGTATACAAGAAAAAGGAAGGGACCTAGAATTGAGCCTTGAGGAACACCCAGAATACACTTTGATCCCGTCGATTTGACATCATTAATGCTAACACATTGAGTCCTATCCTTTATGTAAGATGCGATCAAGTTAAGCGAAGTAATCTTGATGCCATAGTGATTAAGCTTAATTAATAGGATTTCATGCTCTACACAATCAAACGCTTTAGATAAATCACAAAAGACACCTATAGCGTTTTGAGAAGTCTCCCAGGCTTCAAAGATGTGTTTCAGAAGCCTGGTACCTGCCTCAGTAGTACTACGGCCCTTAGTGAAACCATATTGTTCAGGGTGAAGTATGTTATGGGCGTTAAAATGGTTGAGCATTTGATTTAATAAAATCTTTTCAAAGATTAAATAATATTAAAAACCGCATTAACAACCTAGTCAATTTATTAGTTAATATTGAGTATTTCACCAATAAAGTGAAGGAAAAGATTTGTACTGCGTGCTAAATTAAGTTATAATTAAGAGCAAAATGCGTCCAAAATCAAGTTTAATGTGGTCATTTTTTGATCATGCAGATTGTTAAATGCCATAAAGTCTAGCAGCAAAAGGAGGAATTGTTCGATTTGGTGGACTCTTGGATCGCTTGGACTCGTGGCGAACGACTACGGTCCGTTTTTCACGATCGTTTTTGCCGCGAATTTGCAAGATGTGGAATGAGCTTCCTTCTGAGGTATTCCCGAAGCGCTATGACATGGGGTTCTTCAAGAAAGGTGTAAAAAGAGCTCTCCTTCAGGGCCGGCGTTGCACTGGTGACTCCCCTGGTGTTGCTCGTGTCTATAGGCGACGCGACGATGACCACTTACCATCAGGTGGCTCGTCTGCTTTTACGTCAGCCTTTCAGGCTATAAAAAAAAAAGCATTGGGTTGAGTAAACTATTTGATGTTTGAGCTGTAAGATTGGGATTTCCGGTATTCGTCCAATACTGCTCATATTAAAATCACCTATCACTAGTGTTTCACTTAGTTTTATGTTTTTTTTAAAGCGCGACCTGGTTTTCTACCTGGATATGTCCTTGGACATGATGGAGACTTTTTGAAGACATCGAACGAAAATGGTTTTTCACCCAAATGTGTCCTCATATGAAGAGAAAGACTAACACTTCGATTGGATTTTTCCACCGATGCGTCGTCAACGTGTCGCCAATGTGTCTCCATGTGGCTCATAAGAGTACCTCTAAAACAAAAAAATTTGAGGCAGACTTCACACGAATATGGGTTTTCTCCTGAATGTATTCTCATATGTTGTGCAAGTTTGCTTTTTTGACTAAATCTCTTGTGGCAAACTTCACACGTAAATGGTTTTTCACCTGAATGTATTCTCATATGTTGTGCAAGATTGCATTTTTGACTAAATCTCTTGTGGCAAACTTCACACGCAAATGGTTTTTCACCTGAATGTATTCTCATATGTTGTGCAAGATTGCCTTTTTGTCTAAATCTCTTGTGGCAAACTTCACACGTAAATGGTTTTTCACTTGAATGTATTCTCATATGTTGTGCAAGATCGCTTTTTACACTAAATCTCATGTGGCAAACTTCACACATATATGGTTTTTCACCTGAATGTACTATCATATGACGTGCAAGACTGCTTTTTAGACTAAATCCCTTGTGGCAAACTTCACACGTAAATGGTTTTTCACCTGAATGTATTCTCATATGTTGTGCAAGATTGCCTTTTTGTCTAAATCTCTTGTGGCAAACTTCACACGTAAATGGTTTTTCACTTGAATGTATTCTCATATGTTGTGCAAGATCGCTTTTTACACTAAATCTCATGTGGCAAACTTCACACATATATGGTTTTTCACCTGAATGTATTATCATATGACGTGCAAGACTGCTTTTTAGACTAAATCCCTTGTGGCAAACTTCACACGTAAATGGTTTTTCACCTGAATGTATTCTCATATGTTGTGCAAGATTGCCTTTTTGTCTAAATCTCTTGTGGCACACTTCACACGTAAATGGTTTTTCACTTGAATGTATTCTCATATGTTGTGCAAGATCGCTTTTTACACTAAATCTCATGTGGCAAACTTCACACATATATGGTTTTTCACCTGAATGTATTCTCATATGACGTGCAAGACTGCTTTTTAGACTAAATCCCTTGTGGCAAACTTTACACGTAAATGGTTTTTCTCCGGAATGTTTCCTCATATGAGTCACAAGATTGCCTTTTTGACTAAATCTTTTGTGGCAAAGTTCACACGTAAATGGTTTTCCACCTAAATGTATTCTCATATGACGTGCAAGATTGTCTTTTTGACTAAATCTTTTGTGGCAAAGTTCACACGCAAATGGTTTTTCATCTGAATGTATTTTCATATGACGTGCAAGATGGCTTTTACTAGAAAATCTTTTGTGGCAAACTTCACACGTGATTTGTCTTTTCCCTGAATGTGCAGACATATTGGATAGAAGACCCGTCGAATCACCCGGTGCCTTCGTCACTTGTTGTACTGCTGTGTCGCTCAACTGTACTTTATGTATTGTCTCTGCTGCAGGGAGACCGGCGGCCGAAGAGTAATCTTCACCTGTTTACAAAACAGAGAAATTCATGATTGAATAAATTAAGTGCTCCGATAGTCTATATTATAGTTTGTAGTCTGTCTGGGAAAGGTCCTGGGTTCCATTCCTGGATGGGAGAGACATTAATGTTAAGGATAATATATTATGTTGAAAGTTAAAGTCAAATAAATTTATTCATGTAGGTATTGTTTCAAAACACTTATACTTGTATTTTTTTTGAGTCTACCGCAGTTTCCAAATCAACTCAAATCAAAATCTTACAATGTTTATTGTTCACGGGTAGTGTGTGTTAATGATGTGTTATTTTGGTTATACGCCATACAACAGGATCAAACAGGGATCGACAAAGTAAGGGGCCGTCCATTTTTGAAGCAATGGCAGTTAGCCTAGGTATCGCTAAGGCCTTCGACCGGGCCTGGCACAGGGCTCTGCTCGCGAAGTGACCATCTTACGGTCTCCCTGAGAGGTTGTGCAGCTGGGTAGCCAGCTTTCTGTCTGAGCGCCATATTAACGTCGTCGTCGACGGTTGTTGCTCAGATATGAAACGTATAAACGCTGGTGTACCCCAAGGGTCTGTACTATCCTCCACCCTGTTCATTCCGCATATCAATGAGTTCAATGACATGCTGGAGCGTGCTAACAGCATTCATTGCTATGCAGATGACAGCACGGGAGACGCCTATTATACAGGCCCTGCAAATGCCTCTGGGTCACATGTGGAGGATAGCAGAATCAAACTTGTGTCTGAAGTCGAGAATTCTCTGGAGCAAGTCTCGGAATGGGGTCGACTAAATTTAGTCGAGTTCAACCCCACGAACACGAAGACACAAGTTTGCGCGTTTTCCGCTAATAAAACCCCATTTGTCATGGCGCCTCAGTTCCAGGTTACCGCACTCACCGTTAGTGAAAGTGTAGAGATTCTAGGTGTTGATATTTCGAGCGACGCGACGTGCAGTATCGGTGTCACTTGGAAACTAAGGCCAAATTGGCCTCCAAAAAGCTTGGCGTCCTGAACCGGGCGAAGCAGTACTTCACTGCGGGGCACTTGTTGATGCTTTATAAAGCTCAAGTCAGGCCTCACATGGAGTACTGTTCTCACCTGTGGGCATGGGCGCCACAATACCAACTTAACCCATTTGACGCCATACAAAAGCGCGCAGTCCGAGTTGTCAACAACCCACGAATCACTCACAGGTTAGAACACCTGAGGAGAGACATTGGATGTCTCTGCGTGTTCTACCGGCTTTACAACGGTGAGTGCTCCGAGGAATTATTCGATTTGGTGCCATCATCGCACCACTCGCTGATTGGTGATTCCCCTGGTGTTGCTCGTGTCGATAGGCGACGATGACCACTTACCATCAGGTGGCTCATCTGCTTTTACGTCAGCCCTTCAGGCTATATAAAAAAAACGGCTTGTAATGTTGTGTGACCTTTGATTTTCCAGGCAACCGTCCGCCGGCGCCGGTTTCAGCTTGCCAGTGTCAGTTATTCTGTTGTTTTAACACTGGTTGTTTTAACAATATATAGAAAATGCATATACCTACTGGAATATTAATTTTCGTCTATACCTACTTATAATAAATCCGTAGAGAGGTCAATTCTGTACATGAAATATATTTCCACAATACCTATCAGGGGGTGATTAGGGATTGATACTGATGCCAAAAATGCAATCAGAAAAATTTTTGTCTGTCTGTATAACCTTTATAGAAACAAAAACTACTCGACTCTCTCTCTCTCTCTATTTGGATGAAATTCGGAATGTAAGAGTCACACCTCACAGTCACAGAGATACCCTCCTTTTTTTTCAAAAATCAACCCCTAAAGGGTTGAAATAGGGGATGAAAGTTTGTATGAAAAATCTGCATCGCATGAATGATTTCGAAGAATTTTCCCAGGAAGATAGTTGATGACGTACCCCCTTCCCCATTTCCCTGATTTGCGATATAAACGAATTCCACGCGGGCGAAGCCGTGGGCAAAAGCTAGTTTTATTACTACATAGTATAAAACAAAGTCGCTTTCTCTGTTCCTTTGTGTCCTTAAATCTTTAAAACTACGCAACAGATTTTGATGCAGTTTTTTTAAATAGATAGAGTGATTCAAGAGGAAGGTTTATATGTATAATAACGTCTAAGAGAAATTGATAATATAAAATAAGCTTAGTATAAGATACTACTTGTACTGAATATCCAGGAATTAAATAAAGATTATTATTATTACTATTACTTTATAAAGTTACTCATAAATACAATAAATTACTACTTACCTAACGACAATTCTCCACACTTCACATCAGTATTGGTTGCACTTTCACTTGCAGCATCCTGACTCATCACACCACAGTTTTCATCTGCATCTGAGACCAACTTTGATCTACACATCATCTCAATGTTGGTACACTCTTCAGGACTAATTATTTCCTGTTTAATTTCAACCTTCATGTCATCAGTAAATAAATCTTCAGTTGCGGTAGATCCACACTCCACATCATGATCATTTTCAGCTTTAATGTCATGAATGACATCTTCAGTTGTGGTCGATCTACACACCGTGTCACTACTGGTTTTATGATCGGTAATAGTCATGTCCTGGTTGACTACATCATCCTCAGATTTAATTTCTTTGATAACAACAAGTCGAGCCATGGTTTGTCTATTCACCATGTCATAGTCAATTGTATCTTCAGTTTTAATAATTCTCTGGTCATCAGAGAGATCATTTTCAATCTTGACATCAATATTGTGGGCTGCAAAGTCTCTGGACTCGACAGGCAGACGATTTATTATAGCAATTTCATTGCTGAGTGCATAATTATGTTCATTAAGAATCTTTGAAAGAGTATTTCTATCAATAGTGCACCCAATCGTAGTAATTGCTGAAAAACACAAGTTAAATGAAATCCCAAATTATTTTTTTTTTTTTTTACTTTATATAAGTTAATGCTTGACTACACCTACTACCTGATGGAAAGCAGCAATGTAGTCATGGGTGGTAAAGCGCACTAACTTAGAAGCCTATTCACTCTTTTCTTGAAGACACTTAAATCATAATCGGACGGAAACACCGACGCAGGCAATTTGTTCCAGTCCCTTGCCGTGCGTATAATAAATGAGGACGCAAAACGTGACGTCCGCACAGGAGGGACGTCGACGACAAAGGGATGCATACCCGCCGTACGTCGCGTCGTCCGATGGTGGAAGGGTGATGGGGGAATTAAGTTATGTAATTCCTGCGCACACTCTCCAAAATGTATCCTGTAGAACACCGAGAGGCTGGCAACTTTGCGCCTATGCTCAAGACTTTTGAGATTGGCTTCAACCAATTTAAGGTCACCAATGAGTCGCTTGGCACGCCTCTCCATTGAATCCAAAGCAGATAGGTAACATTTAGCAGCACCAGCCCAAATGTGACAGCAGTACTCCACACACGGCCGAACCTGTGCTTTATATAAAAGTAAAAGCTGTTCCGGTGTGAAGTACCGCCGCACCTTCGCTAGGACACCAAGTTTTCTAGCGGCTGCTTTTACTTTGGATTCAATGAACCGCCCATAGTTGAGGTTCGAGGATATCTCTACCCCCAAGAACTGAAGGCGATTGGTGTATTCCAAAGATACATTTTGGAAAGTAGGAGCCAAGGTGAAGGGGCTCCTTTTGGCGGTGAATAGACACGCTTGCGTTTTGGTGGCGTTGAATCCCACAAGGTTGGCATCGCCCCAGTCGGACACTGCCCGTAGAGTGAGATTCGCACGCTCCACCATGGCCTCTCTTTCAGACTCTATTTGGTCTTTAGTGACCCGATTGTTGGCCAGGTATCTCTCCACAACTGTGCTGTCGTCTGCATACCCATAGACACCGGGTATGAGCAGGTCGTTTATGTGCAGCAAAAATAGAGTTGCGGAGAGAACGGACCCCTGAGGAACACCGGCATTGGTTGTCATTGCTTGCGACATGTAGCCATCGACAACAACGCGGAATGATCGGTCACACAGGAAGTCCTTAACCCAGTCAATCAGGCCAGGGGATAAACCATATGCAGGAAGCTTGCTTATGAGGCTAGCATGCCAGACCCTGTCGAACGCCTTCGAGACATCGAGGGAGACGGCCAGGGCCTCTCCATTCCTCCCGAGGGCCTCGCCCCAAATGTGCGTGGCATACGCTAGAAGATCTCCTGTGGACCGGTTTCGGCGAAACCCATACTGCCGGTCGCTTAGGAGATCATTCTCTTCTAGGTATGCCATGAGGCGTCTGTTCAATATACGTTCCATACTCTTACAGAGTATGGAGGTAATTGATATAGGCCGATAGTTGGCAGGGTCAGCACTGCTACCTTTCTTTGGCACTGGCTGCACGTTGGCAAGCTTCCAAGACTTTGGCACTATCCCAGTCCTAATAGAGAGGCGAAATAAGCGTGTCAACACAGGAGACAACTCGGGCGCACATACCTTTAGTACAACCGCCGGAATACCATCCGGTCCACTGGCTTTCTTCACGTCTAGACTTCGCAACGTTTTAAGGACCTCCTTATTGATAATTTGCACCTCCGGCATAGAGGTACCACAATGAGGTATCGGTGGCGGAAGGCTGTTGCCACTGTCCAGACGTGAATTCTCAGCAAAAAGAGTAGCAAATAAGTTCGCTTTCTCCTTTGCTGTATGAGCCAGGGACCCATCCGGTCTTACCAGCGGAGGCAGCGTGGGTTTGCAGAAATTAGCTTCGACCGCTTTGGCGAGGGACCAAAAAGCTCTACTGCCCGATGGTTGTTCAGTGAGCTTCGCGCCGATACGTGTTACGCGGTCAAAACTAACTCTCCGCAATACCTTTTTATAGGACTTGGCGGCTAGGTTGAAAGCTTTCTTCTTAGAACTAACATCCGGAGCTTTGTAGTTTCGAGCGTCAACCCAGGCGAGATACGCCGAATGCTTTCGCTGTTCAGCCTGAGCGCATTCGGCGTTAAACCATGGGCGAGCTTTGCCACCGTTGGATACGTCAGAAAAAGGGATAAAATATTCCATCCCCTGACGTATCACTCCGGTAATGGCATCTGCGCAACTCGACGGATCTTCCGAAGAAAAGCATACCTGCCGCCAAGGATAAGATGCAAAGAAATGCCGCATCTCATCCCAATCTGCTGACTTGTAACGCCATAGCCTCCGGACATCCCTGATGTTATAATCGGGAGGAGAATATGACGATACAGACTTCACCAGACAGTGGTCGGAGGTTCCTAGAGGTGAGGAAACCTCAACGGTGTACCTGTCTGGATCTGTTGTCAGCAGAAGGTCCAGGTAGTTGGCTGTATGGCCAACAATATCAGGCACCCTAGTCGCCTGCTTTACCAGTTGGGAGAGGCCCAGCGACATAGCAAAATTCCATGTTTCTCTCCCAGCATGGTCTGTCTTCTGGTATGGGAACAGCCAATCCTGATGACAGGCGTTAAAGTCCCCCAGAAAGACCAGCTGCGCGTTAGGGTGCCGATACAAAGCCTCATCAGCCGCCACGCTGAGGTGCTCGAATAGTCGAGTTGTCTCCTGGTCACCGCTGTGCGATCGGTACACACAACAATACAGGATCATATCGATACCCGTGTCTACCAAAACCCAAATGGTGGAAAACGTGGGGTCTTCAAGATGACGGAGACGCCGACAGCAGATGTCATTCCGGGCGTAAACGCAGACTCCAGCACGAGGGTAGAAATTATGCTCAAGTGTGAAGCCTGGGTAGTCAAGGTACGCCACACTTGACGGACTCTGAATTTGCGTCTCCGTCAAGAAGAGCAAGTGCGGCTTATGTGCCTCGAGATGATGGTGAACTGAGGTCAGATTGGAGTGCAAGCCCCGGATGTTTGTGAGGTGCACTTGGAAAGAGGGGACGTGCAGCCGCTGTGCAAACGTTAATTTCTTGCTCTTACTTTTCATCATAATTCAAGCCAATCCTGAGTGAATAGGACGGGAGATAGCAGTAGAACGAGGCGTTAAGTTGGCACTAAGTGACCGAGTCAGAGTTGCCGTGCCATTGGGGGCTTAGTCTGGAGACCGCGGGGACGCCCGAACCCCCCCGGAGGTCGCCATCTGGTCCCCTCATCCGGTCGCCAACCGGCATGATGGAGCCACCCCGGGATTTTTCGCAGATGGCGGGGCAGCCTTTCATGGGTGGCTAACCCACTACTTGGGCCCCCAACTGTCTACGGTCGGCCAGCGGTGCACCGTGCTTCGGATCCCGCTGCCCTCCACGACTAAGCTCCCGACACATCACAAAACTAGCCCGACACAACCAGTTTCTCAACTTATCGCAACTGTTCTGACCCATCTCCCGTACGGCTTCATCAGACATCATGCCGGAACACGACGAATCGTTTGGCGGCATGGCTTTGTCCGATGGGTGGTAACCTAAAGCTGGCAGCCGATGTTCTGGCCTACCACCGGAGTTGCTGCTTGTTTAGCACTACCCAGGGGACACGTGTAGGGTATTCAGGGCTCAAGTACGCTCCTACGGACGCAAGCAGCTCATCCCCCAAATAATTCCCCAAATAATTGAAGTGAATCCTATTTTAATATAAGCATTGCTCTAATTTTGTTATGTTTTACTAATTGACTTTTGCTTGTTTGTCAGTTTGGTAGTGGTTTTATAAATAAAAATGCCAAAGAATATCCGCAAAGTAATAAGGATCGAAATATACTGATTAACATCTCTTTAAACATTTATTACAACAAACATCTCAATAAATGGACAGCTTGTGCCATTATTAACACCCTTCTATTAGTGTGATCTGAGTCTGACTGTAGTATGAATCAAATCAAATTGTTTATTTGTTGAAGTGTATGTAACATAAATAACATACAATACATTATAGGTGTTGACACTCTTATTCCATAAAAAAATGTAAATACCTGAATTTTCACATGGAACTTCAGCCAAATGAGATAGTTGGTTGGAGGGTAGCACTGATTTAGTAACTATATTATTTTCTTCTAATTCCTTTTTACATTCAGGAATCATCACTTTTCGGTTCCAACATTTGGATTTTCTGCTATATGTTCTTGGTTTAGAGTCACACATTTTTGTTTTCGTGGCCTGCTGGCATGCAAAGTGTTTGGGAGTACATTCCGGTACCATGCGTACCTGGGACACCGTTCCCATCACGTGGTATTGCATATAATTTTCCATATTAAGTGGCAACTGGAAAAATAATTAGTCCATGAAAATTGATAACAGGAACTGTAATTAAAACTAATTTAAACTTAACATAATGTATTTCGTGTCATAATATCTCAATAATATTCACTAGAAGTATGGAAAAACACCATGAGCTGTCAAATTGGGCCTTATTATATCAGTTGATGGTGTATAAACAAAAAAACGAACAACAAAAGAATCAAAATATTATTGAGGCTTCTCCATAGATGAGTGAAGGAAGTCAGTCACCTTTAATTACCCATAATGCTCCATACTATATAACGTTTTATTTTATTAATATGAAGTACAGTAAGTTCACCGTATTGGCTAACTATCCTACCGCCCGCACTCCCCGCCGCCTACTACCATTTTGGCCTTGAAATCGACATTTACACAGCCACTCGTAGCTATATTGTTCATATCAGCAGAGTTAAAATGAACTTACTGTAGTTAACAGTTATTTTTTGACAAAATAAGTTAAACCAAAACTTACATCAAAGTGGTTCTCACAAAAATAAATGGGTGAATTGTGAACCACGCGCGTGGGGTCGCGCCAGCTGCAGCCACTGCGCCCTCCGCGCCGCGTCGTTGGGGACGCACACGAACACTTTGCCAGGCGTTTTTATCGAAGTATTCGCACACAGAGGCACCGCGCACCACTTATACACTTTGGAATGCATTCACTGCTTTTTATAACACCCTTTTCAGCGGTTCACGAACTCCAAGAAGTCTGATTTACTTGAAAATTTGCAGGTCGAGTGCCGATGATAATGCAAGGCTAAGTATTACAATTTTACAAACATGGCCAACGCACTTTCAAAATGGTCTCGTCTCGGTAATGGGAGCTCCTCAACTGTTTATGGCTCAATGACTGCAGTTATACTACAGCTCGCTTTAAACAAGAAGCACACAACACAAGAATGCTTTTAGTTTCAGATCAATTTCAATTCTAAGAACGAACTTAGAACTGACTTCTTGCAATGTTTGCTGCTGGCCCTAAGGCATGAGGCATGACGTCATTCACTTAACCATAACATCTAATACACAGTTACACAGATAAGGTGTTTTGGTATAACTTCAATTCAACACGTAGAGATAGAAGTAGAAATTATAGCAGTGCTTCAACAATACAAATATTAGAATCAATTTATTATGATTTAAGAACTATATTTTGATTCCTATCCTATCTCTATGATATTTTGTGACGACAGAAGTGACAACTGACACTGACAAGCCAAGTGAAAATTGACATTGGACATGCACAGCACAGCCAAAGCTATCTCTATCATAGAGCACGTGTAATATCCATAGAGATATAATATCTCTATGATTGACACCCACTGCACTGACATCTGACAGACCTGACTGTACCTACTGTACCTGTTACTCTGAGGTACAGTCCGCCCAACTTATCTCTGAAATGGCAAAAATTGGAACTAACGAAAAGTCATTCATAAGTACGTTGTGTTCATTCATGTGTCAGTTACTAGTGTGCAATGATTGGTCAAATGAATGTCAAAGGCGTCCGACAGCGCCTCTTTCGTTTCAGTCTTAAGTTGGGTTTACTATACCTACATACTGCTGAGTGCTGACCATAGAGATATGGTTCCACCACAGAAAAACAAACAGAGTAGTTTATGAATAACCAGACCACAAAGGTGATGCGGGGTTAATGAGGGCTTTACCACAAAAGCTTTACATTATACAATTTGCAGAGCGCTAACTCAGTGCACTAACTAGTGTTTTCCAAAATTATGCTGCACTAGTTACTGTCTAACTGCCTTTATACTATGCGATTTTAGCACGCTAGCTCAGTTAGCGCTCTGCAAATTGTATAATGTAAAGCCCCCATTACACTATCCAATTTGCAGAGCGCTGAGCTAGCGTGCTAAATTCGCATTGTGTAATGTAAAATTGCACTAGTTAGTGCACTGAGTTATTTTATTTGTTAACTTAGTGGTTGTTTTTATTCGGTGTTAAATTGCACATTATAATTTTTTAGACATCTAGTTGCTACAGAAAGGTACAATAAATCCTTACTTGTTTATAATTCAATGATTCGTTGCTTATCACAAGTCAATGTAGGATGTTCTTTGTACGTAACTTACCTCTTTTCTCCGGGTGCCTCTTGTTTGGTATAACAACTTTTCGTCGAAAATCGCTTCGACTAATTTTAGTTGGAATAAAGTCATTTCACATAATTATTCATTTGATCGAATATTTGATTGCCATAATTTTATTTCTTATCATCATTTGTTTCGAATAATATCTTTTTATCGAATGTTCAAATGCGCTAATTTTAATTAAAAAAATTAGGTTAGCGAGGAGCGAAGCGACGAGCGTGTTAGGTTAACAGGAACCATCGCACGAGCCGAGCGAGCGAAGCGAGCGTGCCGCGGCAGCGGCCGGCGAGTGCCAGAACCGACTTTAGAGCGTTTATAACCTGAACATTTCATGAAATGAACATTGTATAAAATAATATTCGATCAAATGAACATTATGTCAATCAATATTACACAAAATGAATATTCGATCAAATGAAAATTATGTCAAACGTTATTATACAAACTGATTATTATCTTAAACGTTGTTCGATTTATTAAAATTATATCAAAAGTTTTTTACGAAACAAGGGTAACCCCTTTTCTCCATGCTCCTCTGAATTACGGGTCTGAGTACACGCTTATAGAGCGCAGTAGAGTGACGGACGAAGTGGACAGGATTATAAAATAAAATGTTATATTTACACCATCTACATGTATTCCGCGCACACTTATAACACTTTAGTCAAACCACATTTAATATATTTAATTGAGATTTGGGGAAGCGCTGCAAAAACAAGGCTAGTTCATTTACAAATTGCGCAAAATAAAATAATAAAAACTTTATTTCGTTATCCCTTCCGTACACCTACAACAAAAATCTACGATGAAACCAAATTAATGAATATTCACCAGTTGTATATATATAGCACATGTATCTTAGTCTGGAAAATCCTCAATAAAACTATTCGCACTAACATTACTTTCCAAAAATTAAAATCCTACTGTAAACGACGAGCTAGTTTCCTTGCCTTGCCCAAAATACGAACATCCTATGGTATAAAAACTATAACATATGAAGGAGCACAGTTATTTAATAAAATTCCTGCACACATAAAAAATGTAAACTCACTTAAAGTATTTAAGACTAACTTATCACGACATATTTTAGATAATTCATTATAATTTTTTTTTTCTAATACTTTAAGTGGGTACTAGTTGATAACAACGAATGTAATTTTTTTTTGTAAGCATGTTATGTTCTCATACAAGTGACAATGTACCTGATCTACTAACTGGACTAACCATCCCAGTCTGTAACTCGAGTCTTGATCTAGGTCGGTCACAGTAGTCATGGGCGGCAGCGGAAGGATGGTGCTGCATGCTCGTTTGCTTCAAGTCCATATAAAAAAGCACCTCGGATTGGTTACGGCTGGCCGTCACCGAACTTACAGCTTGTCTTCGCCACGCTAACGGTTTGCTGTGGGCTAAAATACGAGTTTTACGTGACTTAACGGGCTCGCTGCCTAAATGCGAGTTGTCTAAGTATGGGATCGAAGCAGAGCGATTTACGTCCGCTGGGTGGCTCTGCTTCGATCCCATACAAATTTTAGATAACTGGTATTTACATAGCGAGCTAATTATGACACGTAATAATGGCTTCTCGTTGAACCTGGCGTGAGCAGAGGAAGATGTGCGCTAACCCTTAGTAATTCTTCCTGGCTAATGTCGGTCAGTCTGAAGCAGGCATAGCATAGTCGTACAAGCATCTTTTGGCGCGTGGGTGACGTATGTTGACAGACACAGCGCCGTACTTATAGTAAACACATACCTATATAGATCAATGGTTGGTAGTGATTGTGACGTCATATATCTCGAGCGCTCGCCGACGGACAGGGTTGCCACACGTCAGCGAACTCAATTTGCCCAATTTTGCGTGCCGAGTAGCCTAAATCACCTATATCGTTTTGTAACCTCTTCAATCAGGTGAAGGGGGGGGGTATATGTAGCCGAACATACTGCCGAGATGATCGCGACAAGGCCACGTCTATTGTTTTATTGTTCGCTTGAAATGTTTATGGCCTTGTTATTTATTGCTTCCGGGTGAGCGCAGTATCTACACCAGGGTTGTCACTTGGACTAACCACCCTAGTCCCTAAGTTGGGTCTTGTTCTAAGTCGGTCACAATTGCCATGGGCAGCAGCGGAAGGGTGGTGCTGCATGCTCGTTTGCTACCTTAATTCAATAAAAATAAAAAAAAATTACATTGAATACTGGTATAACCTCGGAATCGGTTCGAAACTAGTCGGTGAATCCGACAAAATAGTAACGTGAGGTAAGCCGTGTGATATACGTAAAATGTATCCAAACACTCACGAATCATTCAGTACTAAAATGATGTATTTCTGTTGCCGCTACAACAACAAATACTACAAAACGGAATAAAATATGTCGGAGCGCAGCCAAGTCCTGCGCAGATCTTTCAACGCCATCTATGGAGAATCACCGGAACTACTTGTGAAAACGTCAAACAGTTGTTTGGGCATGGTCGATAGTGGCGCCTGAGTTGACACGAGAAGCAGATCTGCGATGAACGGATGAAAGAGCATTCTGGATTGAGCTCTGAGGCTGAGCAGATGTGTCTAACTCGTTGCCATACCGAACTTGCCGATCGTTTGTTATTTTATTATAAGCTGTATTGAAGTGTTGAAATAGGCGTTTTAACTCAGTGTACAGGCTGTTATTTCGGATCGCCAGCCATGTTTAACCCAAAGTATGACGATCGCCCGGACCGACCCTCCGTCATCAGAAGTTGGGATAAAGAATTCTGCCCACGTTTTCAGGCCATTCTAGGTTATTTCAGGTTTTCAGGTTATAATGTCAGATGATAATATCATGAAGCGTGGATGGCAAGTGACCACCGTGCCATGGTAAAACTAAAGGATTTTGAAATAAAATGGAAAGTATCGGTATGAAGGATTTTCAAGTAACACAGCGAGTATTGGTATGGCATAATTTTTATTTCATTACATGTGGTAACAGAATTTCATTTCTTAAATTTTAATTTTTGTGTAATCTATGTTGTGAGTGTGTGTGTGAAGTAGTTTGTTAATAATCGGGAGTGAAAAAGACATTATTATCCGGTAATAAAATCATTTAAGACAGCTACGTAACTAAAACGAATCAATACTCATTTTAATCTTATCCCTGATAAAGAGAAGTCGCTTTAATTATGACTGTTTGTAACATCGGAACACTGTTAACTTGCGTTCACTTTGTTGAAATTGAATGAGGGTAGATTTGTGGTTAGATTGCTAAGATGCCCAAGGGCCAAGTACCATTTGAAGTGTTGTGATATAAGAAGTGAATTTGAGTCGAGTAATGTGGTGTGTGGAAGGTAGTCGAAAGGATAATGTCGTCCGGGCCATGCAGCTGATAGCGGCTGGTCGAAGGGACACATTCATCCGGTCCAACCTTAAGTGTTCGTTGGTCGAAAGGATAATGTCGTCCGGGCCATGCAGCTGATAGCGGCTGGTCGAAGGGACACATTCATCCGGTCCAACCTTAAGTGTTCGTTGGTCGAAAGGATAATGTCGTCCGGGCCATGCAGCTGATAGCGGCTGGTCGAAGGGACACATTCATCCGGTCCAACCTTAAGTGTTCATTGGTCGAAGAGACAGTGTCGTCCGGGCCGTGCATGGGTGGCTGGTCGAAAGGACACACCCGTCCGGTCCAAACTGATGCTGTGCGAAAAATTAATCCTAAGCGCCCTAACGCACTAGCGGTTAGCCGCGAGAGCGGCTAGCCGCGCGGCTAACCGCTTTTGCATTTTAATATGCAACCGCCTGTGATTGTACGCACCTAACCGCCACCAATTTTGCGCGCGGTTGCATATTAAAATGCAAAAGCGACTAGCCGCGCGGCTAGCCGCTCTCGCGGCTAACCGCTAGTGCGTTAGGGCGCTAAGGATAGGACATGCGGATAAAAAGTGCAATGTTTTTAAGCTATTGCATAGCTTTTATCGCGGGCCTTGGGCGCGGGGACCGAATGCAAAAATTTCGTAACGAAAATTTATTACACCCTACACACAGACATAGTTACTATGTCTATGCACCCACACATCGATAAATACCAGAACTTTTAACTGAGTTAACTAACTTTTACTTTATAACGGCTAAACCGATTTGGCTAATTTTAGTCTTGAAATATTCGTGGAAGTTCAGGGAAGGTTGCAGCGATGAGAAAATATGAAAAATTGCGAGGAAAATACTAAAAAACATTTGATTTTCGCCCCGTCGGTTCGGTGTTTTAAGAATAATTACATGTAGATCTGGATTAAATAAGGCGTTGGAATCGACAACATGTATTCATAATAGTCGAATTATCGCGTATTTAGATTTAAAACATACAAAATAATAACATGACATAAAATAATGACACTATATTAATGACTTGAGGGTGATAGAGACAGTGCCATACAGGCAAGGCAAACTGTAAGGCACTGTCTCTGTCACCCACACGTCATTCACGCGCCAAAAGATCGTTGTAGGACTTAAATGTCAAATGACAATTTTCTTTTTAAAAATAATTATTTTGTCAACTGAAATAGTTCTTATGCTTTTGTTCAGAATATTTAAATCTTCTTTGCACAATGCATTATCCGTTTCTAATAAAGATTAAAATGTCTTGCACCTAGAATGTGTCGTTATGATGTACGTATTCTTAACAATTAGGCTTACGTCATTATTATGCGTCTCTTTCAGTGATATTGCCTATGAACTTTGATGTAACTTTTGAAAACTAGGCAACTAAATGAAAACTGGTACACCACTTTCTTGGCCCACTATAAAACAGTGAATATCTGTAATCGTATAATTTGTGTACAAAGTGTTTTAAATATGAATAAACAAAGTGCATTTATTAATGAAGAAAGTCACGAAAAAATTGTGAAAGAAAATGAGTTATTACTCTATATACATTCATTTTATTATTATTATTATCACAAATGCAGTATTATTTTTTGTTTTGTTAATTTATATATAATGATATGCAATAGCTTTACCGCGGCAGTCTCCGAGTGCCACACGTCTTTTTTTTAAGTGTTTAGAAAAAAAGGTGCCGTCCGGTCCATGAGTGGTCGAAAGGACACACGCTTTTTTATTTCTGAGACAGTTATAGTTGTATGACAGTAACATTACGTCTACTAGTCATAGTTTGTCAGGAAGGCCGAGCGGAAAGATCCTTTTGTGGTTATTTTAATGTGTTTCAGTAATGTCATCCGAGGACGGATGACCGGTCAGGATGGCCGTGTCGGAGCGCAGCCAAGTCCTGCGCAGATCTTTCAACGCCATCTATGGAGAATCACCGGAACTACTTGTGAAAACGTCAAACAGTTGTTTGGGCATGGTCGATAGTGGCGCCTGAGTTGACACGAGAAGCAGATCTGCGATGAACGGATGAAAGAGCATTCTGGATTGAGCTCTGAGGCTGAGCAGATGTGTCTAACTCGTTGCCATACCGAACTTGCCGATCGTTTGTTATTTTATTATAAGCTGTATTGAAGTGTTGAAATAGGCGTTTTAACTCAGTGTACAGGCTGTTATTTCGGATCGCCAGCCATGTTTAACCCAAAGTATGACGATCGCCCGGACCGACCCTCCGTCAAATAAATATTTACGGCCCAGCCAATACTTTCGACGCCTCAGCGATAGTTTAGTTACCTTTCGGTCCAAGAGATGGCGTTGTGGTTAATATGTGGCTAAGTAAGGTAGTAATTGAGATAAACAACTTTTTACGCTTAAAACCCCCCTCAACCCCTTCCCGACCTCAGATCACCGGGATCACCCGAAAATTATTTTTCCTTGTGTTTTTGGCATATCCTCTTCCTTTTCCAACGGGTTTCATCCTGTTACTATTTTTTTGTACTTTTGATCGTTACAACGCTATTGGCACAGGTCTATTTATATGCCTTGTGACAAATTTCACACTAAAATGGTTTTTCTCCTGAATGTATTCTCATATGACGTGCAAGATTTCTTTTTAGACTATATCCTTTGTGGCAAACTTCACACGCAATTGGTTTCTCTTCTAAATGATTCCTCATGTGAATTACAAGATCGCTTTTTCGACTAAATCTTTTGTGGCAAACTTCACACGAAAATGGTTTTTCTCCTGAATGTATTCTCGTATGACGTGCAAGATCGCTTTTTTGACTAAATCTCTTGTGGCAAACTTCACACGTAAATGGTTTTTCTCCAGAATGGTTCCTTAAGTGACTTATAAGATTGCTTTTAAGAATAAATCTTTTGTGGCAAAGTTCACACGTAAATGGTTTTTCTCCGAAATGTTTCCTCATGTGATTTACAAGATGTCCTTTTCGACTAAATCTATTGTAGCAAAGTTCACACGTAAATGGTTTTTCATCTGAATGTATTCTCATATGATGTGCAAGATTGCTTTTTAGACTAAATCTCTTGTGGCAAAGTTCACACGTAAATGGTTTTTCACCTGAATGTATTCTCATATGACGTGCAAGATCGCCTTTAGCAATAAATCTTTTGTGGCAAACTTCACACGAAAATGGTTTTTCTCCAGAATGTTTCCTCATGTGATTTATAAGATGTCCTTTTCGGCTAAATCTATTGTGGCAAACTTCACACGCAAATGGTTTTTCTCCTGAATGTATCCTCATGTGATTTACAAGATGTCCTTTTCGACGAAATCTATTGTGACAAACTTCACATGCAAACGGTTTTTCTCCTGAATGTATCCTCTTGTGAATTACAAGACTGCCTTTTCGACGAAATCTATTGTGACAAACTTCACACGTAAATGGGTTTTCACCTGAATGTATTCTCATATGTTGTGCAAGATGGCTTTTTCGACTAAATCTCTTGTGGCAAACTTCACACGTAAATGGTTTTTCACCTGAATGTATTCTCATATGACGCGCAAGATGGCTTTTTCGACTAAATCTTTTGTGGCAAACTTCACACGTAAATGGTTTTTCTCCAAAATGTTTCCTCATGTGATTTACAAGATGTCCTTTTCGACGAAATCTATTGTGACAAACTTCACATGCAAACGGTTTTTCTCCTGAATGTATCCTCTTGTGAATTACAAGACTGCCTTTTCGACGAAATCTATTGTGACAAACTTCACACGTAAATGGGTTTTCACCTGAATGTATTCTCATATGTTGTGCAAGATGGCTTTTTCGACTAAATCTCTTGTGGCAAACTTCACACGTAAATGGTTTTTCACCTGAATGTATTCTCATATGACGCGCAAGATGGCTTTTTCGACTAAATCTTTTGTGGCAAACTTCACACGTGATTTGTCTTTTCCGTGAATGTATCCTCATGTGATTTACAAGATTGCTTTTTTGACTAAATCCCTTGAGGCAAACTTTACACGTAAATGGTTTTTCTCCGGAATGTTTCCTTAAGTGACTTACAAGATTGCTTTTATGAGTAAATCTTTTGTGGCAAAGTTCACACGTAAATGGTTTTTCTCCAGAATGACTTCTCATGTGAATTACAAGACTGCCTTTTTGACTAAATCTTTTGTGGCAAACTTCACACGTAAATGGTTTTTCACCTGAATGTATTCTCATATGACGTGCAAGATTGCTTTTTAGACTAAATCTCTTGTGGCAAACTTCACACGTAAATGGTTTTTCACCTGAATGTATTCTCATATGACGTGCAAGATGGCTTTTTTGACTAAATCTCTTGTGGCAAACTTCACACGTAAATGGTTTTTCTCCTGAATGTGCAGACATATTGGATAGAAGAGCCGTCGAATCACCCGGAGCCTTCGTCACTTGTTGTACTGCTGTGTCGCTCAACTGTACATTATGTATTGTCTCTGCTGCAGGGAGACCGGCGGCCGAAGAGTAATCTTCACCTGTTTACAAATAACCGTCTGTCAGTACATACTGTCTGTCGCAAGGCTCAGTTTAGTCCCGACGGTACGCACGTGGTCAATCACCAGCCTGGCTAGCCACCGCTCCGTATATACAACATACAGGGTGTTCTGACGTCTCTGACTTAATGGAAGATGGTGAGAGGAAGTGATCGCCAGTCAAAAATTAAAAATTTCTGCCAGTGACGTCACTTTTTTAGATCTACCTACTCTCTCTCTATTTATTTATTATTATCTACATTAGTTTTCTGTACAACAGTATTTTTTGTGTGTAAAAAAGACTATATATTTCGTGAAACAACATACATAAAAGTTGTAAAATCCAAATGTAGTATTTTTATATTGTAAGAACAAAATGTCACATGGTGTTAAATTATTGCAATCAATTCAGATATGGAGTCTGAATAAACTGCTTTCAGGACTCGTAATATTAAAATTACACTTGTTATTGTTATAATAATAAGTTACGATAAATTTTAGACAATAAATTCACAAAATATGACTACCATTACAAGATATGTAATTGGAAAATTTTTCAAAAAGTTGATGACTTACCTAATGACACATTTCCACGCTTCTCATCAGTATTGGTTGCACTTTCACTTGCACCATCCTGACTCATCACACCACAGTTTTCATCTGCATCTGAGAGCAACTTTGATCTACACATCATCTCAATGTTGGTACACTCTTCAGGAGTAATAATTTCTTTGATAACTTTAACTTTGATGTCATCAGCAAATAAATCTTCAGTTGTGGTAGATCCACACTCCACATCATGATCATTTTCAGCCTTAATGTCATGAATGACATCTTCAGTTGTGGTTGATCTACACACCATGTCACTACTGGTGGTATGATCAGTACTGATATTTTCCTGGTCAGTCAGGTTAAAGATTTTGATGCATGAAATAACTTTGTTTTCTAAATGTACCTTCATATGTTTCACATGATTAATTTTTTTAGTAAATTTCTTATCACAGACATCACAATAAAGTAATTTTTCTGCTCCATGTATTTTTTTATGTTTAACAAGATTTGATTTTCTACTATATTCTTTATCACAGACATCACAATAAAATAGTTTTTCCGCTCCAATTATTTTTTTATGTTTGACAAGATTGGATCTTGTATTAAATTCTTTTAATTTTCTTTCTGCTCCATGTATTTTTTTGTGTTTCACAAGATTGGATCTTGTACTATATTTCTTATCACAGACATCACAAGAAAATAGTTTTCCCGCTCCATGTATTTTTTTATGTTTGACAAGATTTAATTTTTTAGTAAATTCCTTATTACATACATCACAATAAAACAGTGTTTCTGCTCCATGTATTTTCTTGTGCTTCACAAGATTGGATTTTGTACTAAATGTCTTGTTGCAGAGAGGACATGAGAGAGGTGTTTTCCCTGAGCGTGACCTTGTGTTGTATGCAGCACGCATTGAATGACCCTGTACATTCCTTCCTTGTGGTAGTGCTGTGTCGCTCAACTGTACTTTATGTGTTGTCTCTGCTGCAGGGAGACCGGCGGCCGAAGAGTAATCTTCACCTGTTTACAAATAACCGTCTGTCAGTACATACTGTATATATAGTAAACCCAACTTAAGACTGAAACGAAAGAGGCGCTGTCGGACGCATATGACATTCATTTGACCAATCATTGCACAGTAGTAACTGACAGATGAATGAACACAACGTACTTATGAATGACTTTTCGTTAGTTCCAATTTTTGCCATTTCAGAGATAAGTTGGGCGGACATTACACTATACTCCATTTCATATAGGATGGGTATGGTGACATTTGATTTATGTTCCAATACACGCTCACTATTTTTAACAAATCAGATAAATATATATTTTTTTAATCACCAATTAATTTCCAAAGTTAACAATAATGCTTGATTAGATGAATGGCAATGAAATTGTATTTAAATATGCGTTTTTACATTCTAAACAAATTCAAAAAGACACAGAAAAAATAATAACCTAAAATTAGAGACATGAAACCTATGCATGAAACGAAATGTTTAATGTTAGGGATTGACACGTAGTAAATGGCAAAAACGAATAATCGTAACGGCCATCTTGTGAATCGCGTCAATTGACTGACTTGAGATATAGGTTATATGAATATTTTTAATTTCAATTGATTAAAGGTTAACCGCAATTGTACTCGATAATCGAATCACATAAATTAATTGTGCATGGTCACCTCCCTACAGAGTTAATTAGAAATGTGTCACCGTACCCATCCTATGTGAAATAAAGTATAGCAATCAGGTTGTTCGTCTGTCCATTTGTTCTCTATGGTGTATGAGGTTTATACAGCCGTCAAGATGTGCCATAATATGTTGCAGTAGTCAGACTGGTCTGTATGTGTGGACATATAAACTCAATACTTGCTGCTGTATCAGTACAATGTATATTTATTGTAATTTATATGTGCAGGGTGCCTTAATTACCTGTTCTACATATACTATCTACTTACCTAACGACACGTCTCCACGCTTCACATCAGTATTGATTGCACTTTCACTTGCACCATCCTGATTCATCACACCACAGTTTTCATCTGCATCTGAGAGCAACTTTGATCTACACATCATCTCAATGTTGGTAAATTCTTCAGGACTAATAATTTCTTGGATAACTTTCACCTTAATATCTTCATCAACAAAATCTTTATTTGTGGTTGATCTACACACCATGCCACTACTGGTTGTATGTTCAGTACTAATATATTCCTGGTCAGATATGTCCTGGTTGACTGCATCATATTCAAGTTTAATTCCATCATGTAGGGGCAAGGTTTGACTATTCACAGTACAGTTAACAATCCTGTCTTCAGTTTTAATAATTTCCTGATCATTTTGAACCTTCACAGGTATTAAATTCATGTCTGTGCTTGTCTATGTTTAGTTATAATCGTAACTTTTACAATTTGTACTTAAAATAGTATTTGCTGAAAAATACAATTGTTTTATTAACACAGGCAATCCATGTCTCTATTTAAAAACTGTCCATAAATGGATTTGCAGTTCCTATGACACATATTCAATACATACATTTCTAGATATGTATATCTTGAAAGAAACAATGTATTTTTTGGTATTTACCTACACATCACTACATAGTATAAAACAAAGTCGCTATTTTTGTCCGTCTGTTTGTTTGTCTGTTTGTCTGTATGCTTAAATCTTTAAAATTACGCAACGGATTTTGATGCGGTTTTTTGTAATAGGTACAGTGATTCAAGAGGAAGGTTTTTATGTATAATACATGCATATATTCCCACGAGAACGGGATCCACGCGGGTGAAACCGCGGGCGGTCCGCTAGTAAACTATATACTACATTCTCACAGCAGAAGGTTTATAGTCATTATTGCTAAATTATTATTATTATTATTTTTTTTTTTTTATGGAATTAAGATAGCAAACGAGCATGCAGTACCGCCTTTCCCCTGCCGCCCATAACAACTGTGACCGACCTAGAACTAGACTCAAGGGGACTAGGATGGTTAGTCCAGTTAGTAGATGGTGTTAGAATATTAGTTGGTTAGTTTGTTAATAAGTGCGAGGACAGGGTACTTATGTTAGTGATAATTAGTCCTGTTAGTTAATGTTAGTAATAGTCCAGTTAGTTATTGTTAGTATGAGTCTTGTTCCAATTCGGTCACAGATGCGTTGCTACCCCTGAGGTCTGAGATGGTCGCCTCTAAAAAAGTGAAACCGGCTCCACAAACCTTCCTATCCGGAACACAATTGCTCTTAAAAACAATTATTATGACGGTAGGAATGGTACTGAGTACCTTGGCGGGCGGTGGTACTACCCCGGGCGAACTCTAGGCTCTACCACCTGTATTAAAGTTGAGTAATAAATTTGAGATCATGCACAAAAGCATCTGAATGCTAAATTTTAATAATAAAAAAAGATTAATTTAATAAAAAGAAAAGTTAATATTTATTTGTAACACAATTACCTAACTAAAGTTTATTGATAAATGAATAGTGATACATTTAATACTTTCACTTATATTAGAGGCGAACATCTCAGTTCTCAATTGTAGCAACGCGTCTGTGACCGAATTTGAACGAGACTCATGCTAATAATTACTAACTGGACTATCACTAACATTAACTGACATGACTAACCATCATCATAAGTCCCTGTCCACACACTTATTAACAAACTAACCAACTAATATTGTAGCATCATCTACTAACTGGCGTTACCAGCTTACCACCCTCCCTAAATCGAGTCTTGTTCTGTGTCGGTCACAGTTGTCATGGGCGGCAGCGGAAGGTGGTGCAGCCTGCTAGTTTGCTGCCTTGATTCCATAAAAAGTGAGGTACTATGCATGTTAGGTTATAGATATCCGGCTCGTCAAGGGCCAGGAAATGTTAGGTGTTCTCCTTCGATAGGACTGTATTGTCCGCAATAGGTAACAAATGGAGTCCGGATAGGTTTAAACGAAATGGTAAGGAAGGGAAAGGTACTCACGAGTCGCTGTGCTGCGCGGCTTGTCGGCACCTCGTTTGATGAAAGTCGGAAGTCCTGTGTCCTGTGTGTCACGGTGCGCCGGAGTGATAAACAACACAAAACACACACTGGGTTATACAACTATGATTAGTACTTTGTCCACAACGATATGATAGAATAGGTTCGCCGGCGAAAATGCTTTGATGTATGTTGCGCGTACGATGCGATCGAGCGCGTGCGCCGAAACTCGGAAATGTTTGATTGCGTGCGTCTTCCTTCCGGGTCCGAGCGCGACTCCTAGTCTACTTGTAACGACTCGTTCGTTTCTCGTTCAGCGGATAGGGTTGTGCGGATAAACAAATAGGGATGGGAAAGGAATGTAATTTACGTGACTGAAGGAAACCATAACATTTTCCCCCCCCCCGCTGGCGAAATTTATTGAGACTGAGAAAGTCTAAAATGTGATTGAAATACAAAATGATGATTGATATGATTGATTGATGTGTTTTAAAATAAAAGGTTAATGAATTGAAAGCTAATGATCGTCTCCATCTGGGATGGGACATAATTTGACAAGAGGCCGGTTAACGACGCCTTGAGCCGTTTCGACCGTCGCTGAACGGGAGATACCATCGCGTCCGGGATAAAGTTTGATGATTTTACCGAAGCGCCAACGCAATGGCGGTTGTTGTTCGTCTTTGATTACGACAATTTGGCCAATTCTAGCCTGATTTGAGGACTTGGTCCACTTGAGTCTCTGTGAGAGACTGGTCAAGTATTCATGATGCCACCTGGCCCAAAAGTCTTGATGCATACGCTGCACGAGTTGCCAACGTTTGAGTCTGTTAAGAGGAATATGAGAATGATTTGATGTTGGCAACGCGGTTAATGGTGCTAATGTCAAAAAATGACCAGGTGTTAAAACCGATATGTCATTGGGATCAGTACTAACTGAACATAGAGGCCGTGAATTCAATACTGCTTCTACCTGAATAAGCAAAGTATTAAGTTCCTCATAGGTGAGGATTTGCATGCCAATGACGCGATATAAATGTGTTTTTACGGACTTTACGCCCGCTTCCCAAAGTCCGCCGAAATGCGGTGCTCCAGGAGGATTGAAGTGAAATTCAATCCGCTCAGATTCGCAAGCTGATTGCATAAGATTTGCTAATTGGGATTGTGCACCTTTGAAATTGGTTCCACAATCTGAATGTATGGTGTTACATCGACCTCGACGAGCGATAAATCTGCGCAATGCAGCCAAAAAACACTCTGTGGACATGTCTGATACCAACTCCAAATGGAGAGCCTTCGTGGAGAAACACACGAAAAGGCACAAATAAGCTTTGGTTGTCCGTGCACCACGATGTCGATGCATGGTTATGTTGAATGGACCTGCGTAATCACAACCGACAGTTTGAAATGCTTTTAATTGTGTGATCCGTGACTTAGGCAAATCCGCCATTTTGGGTTCAAAAGGAATTGGTTTAGTGCGAAAACATTTAAAACAATTTGATAAAACGTTATGTATGGCTCGTCGCGGAGACAAAATCCAAAAGTTTTGCAATAATAAAAAATGTAACTGCTGCATTCCTGGATGCAAATTTTCGTTATGAACTGATTGAATGATGAGTTTAGTTAACCGATGTTTACGCGGGAGTAACGCTGGATGTTTGGTTTCAAATTCAAGATCAGATCTAGCTAGTCGTCCCCCGACCCGTAATACACCAGAATGATCCAGGAACGGGTTAAGTTTGCGAAAAGATTTGGGTAATGTTTTACCTGCTGATAAAAGTTTGATTGGTTCTGCAAATTCCGATTGCTGTACATGTTTGATTAAAATCATGAGCGCATTACGATGCTCAGATTCGGTCAAATGATCAGTCAATGGTTTGACTTTGCGTAAAGCTGCAACGAAACGATTACAATATGCTATAATGCGTTGAATTTTGCGTAAAGAGGAAAATTTCTCCAATAACGAATCGATAAAATGTATGTTGATGGTGCTAGTTAAAACTGTAACACGCTTTTCGCAAATGACTTCATCATCAGTGACGCATGATGATTTAGTTGGGTTTTGCGGCCAATGTTTTGAATCAAGTGATAACCACTCTGGACCTGTCCACCAGAGGGCGTGATGAATGAGATCGTCAGGCAGTAGACCTCTGCTTGCACAATCTGCTGGATTTTCCTTCCCTGGTACATGTTTCCAGGTAACAGAAGGTAATTTACGCTGTATGTTTGCAATGCGATTTCCGACATATGATTTGTAACTTGATGAATTTGATTGGATCCATGCTAATACGATCATGGAATCAGACCATGCATACACCTTATCTATGTTGATAATGCCTGAAAATGTGTTGAGAGTAAAATGCATAAGGTCTGCGAGAAGTGAGGCTCCACATAACTCCAGCCTTGGTAAAGTCCTGCGCTTGGTGGGAGCCACGCGTGATCTTGCGTTTACAAGACACACTTGATATTTGTTTGCGTTGATCTCGGAACGAAGATAAATAACTGCTGCATAACCAGCCTCGCTGGCATCGCAAAATCCATGAAGTTGATATCTCACTGCTTCGGAGTGAGTGATTTGTCTTGGTATATCAAGCCGAGATAAGTTTGATAGCTGATGAATAAACTTCGTCCAAATGTGTTTAATATCGTCGGGTACGGGTTCGTCCCACGATGTTCCCAATAACCATAAACGTTGAATTAGAAATTTTGCTAAAAATGTTAATGGTGTAAGTAGACCAATGGGGTCATAAATGCGGGCAAGCTCAGAGAGCATTGTCCTTTTAGTACAATCGCGTTGAGTGTGATTGACTTGATAATTAAACGTATCACGATGAGCGTTCCAGGAAAGTCCTAAAACTTTGACGAAATTGCTGTCGTTGTCGAATGTTAAATCCGACATCAATTTATGTTCATCCGGGACGGTTTCTAGTACAGCCGCATGATTGCTGGACCACTTTCTGAGTTCGAAACCGCCGGCTGCCATGATGCTAGTCAATTCTTGTTGAATATGAATTGCTTGTTCCGTGCTGTCACAACCAGTGACTGTCGGAAATGAATTTTGCTCATCTTGAGCCAACTGATGAATGGTGCGTATAGCTAAAAACGGGGCCGAAGAGACTCCGAATGTAACGCGATTGATTCGATATTCTTCAAGGGGTTCTTCTGCAGAAAACCTGAAGAGAATGCGCTGATAATCTCTATGTTCTTGAGTGATGATGATTTGTCGATACATCTGCCGTATATCGGCTGTAAAAACAATTGCGTGTAAACGAAATCGCAAAAGAATGTTGCTGATGTCTGCTTGTAATTTGCTACCGGTCAACAAAGTGTCATTGAGGGATTTTCCATCTCTATCCTTGGCCGAGGCATCATACACCACTCTTAATTTGGTAGAAACGCTGCTGGGCTTTACAATTGCATGATGTGGTATATAATACGCAGTGGCTGATTGACATTTGTCGGAAGGGATACGTTCCATCTGACCGGTGGTGATATATTCTTGGATATGTGCTTTATATTCATCCCCAAAAGAAGGATGTTGCGAAAGACGTTTCTCCAAATGCTTGAATCTTCGCAATGCAATGGAATATGAATCATTAAAAGTTGGCAAAACTTGCTCACGAAATGGTAAATGCACGGTATAACGACCGTCATTATCACGATGATGTGTTAACTGATAAATATCCTCGCAGCGAATGTCGTCTGCAGAGGTTGCTTGATGATGATTTGATTCCGAGGGAATATTGTCATTGTCCCAAAATTTTTGGATAGCAACATCTAAATGTGCGTCCAATGTTACATGATTGATTGATACGGGGCTAGAATCTATGTTATGATTAGCCACGTTTGTTCTACCCATCAGGATAAAACCGAATATTGTGTTGATGGCTGTAGCCGTTTGATGAATATTATCAACTTTGCCTGGTAAAATGATATGGGGAAAAATCTCTCCACCAATCAAAAGGTCGATAGGACGACGATGATGAAAATTTGGATCTGCTAATTTGAGATTACTGATGTGCGGAAAATCATCCATATTGATATGGTGTGTGGGCATGTCGCCGCATATTTTGTCTAAAACAACCGCTTCAATTTTAAAAGACGGTGTTGATTTTGCCAATGGGCGCAGTTCCGTGAATACTACGCTGCCTGATTGGCTAGGAACGGTGTTGCCAATTCCTAACATAGGACAATTCACCTTAACGAAAGGTAAACCTAATCGTCGCGCACAAGCAGTAGAAATGATGTGTGCTTGACTGCCAGGATCAATTAGCACCCTGACCTTTTCAAAATTGTTATGTTTATTTTTGACTTCAATTTCTGCTGTAGCAAGAAGAACGAAGGTGTTAGATGTGCTTTTGGATGTATTCGATAAAGTTGTAATAGGTGCAACTTTTGTTTCTTCGACAACTGATGTTTTGTTTTGATTAGTTGCGACCATATTGATCTGTGATGATTTTGATTTGGACTCACTTGTTGATGATGTCCCAAAATGCAATAAACTATTATGACGCTTATTACATGTCCTACATGTGCTAGTAGAACGACAATCTGCCATATTATGATTTGATCGCAGACAATTAATACAAAGTTGCAGACTCTTTGCTATCTGCAACCTCTCATGAGGTGTTTTAGAAAGGAATTTGTTGCACTGATAAATATAATGTTTTTCTTTACAAACAACACAATCTGATATGTTAGGAGTTTCACCCAATAATGTTGTTGAATATTTGTTTACCGCTTGTGATTTATGTTTGTTTGAGTTTAAAGAATTATTACCCCTTTTAATATGATTATGATTGATATTGCTTCTAGTTGGGAGTTTATGATCTGTTGATTCAAGAGAAAGATGTGTAAGAGATGAACGTTCCAATGCATTACATCTTTCTATTAAAAAGGTCTTAAGTTGGTTGAACTGCGGAAACTCTGCTCCGTTGCATGAAAGCTCAAAGGCATCACGTGAATGTTTATCTATTTTAGTTAGGAGAGAGTGAAATAATACAAAATCCCAATTGGAAGTAGGTAAACCTAATGAATTTAACATTGATATGTTTTCAGAAAAGCAGTCTAAGAGAGTGCGTAGACTCTGCACCGACTCAGAATTAATTTGTTTTAAATTACAAATTTGTTCCCAACATAGAAAAGCAAGATAGCGTTTATTGGTATACCTATCTACCAGTGCTTTATATGCACTAGAATAATTTGCATCGGATATGGTAAATGCTTTTATGAGATTGATTGGTTCCCCGGAAAGGGAAGTAAGAAGATATTGAAACTTCTCAACATTAGATAGGTCTGATCTGTGGTGAACCAATGTGTTAAACAAATCAATGTATCCCGGAAACTCTTTGAGATTTCCTGAGAAACTTGGTACTTTGATAGGAGGTAATTTTGTCAGGTTTTTATGATCACCTGAGGATGAGGTACATGACTTGACCTCTGATTTGGATATAGGTAATAATTTGCGTTGAATTTCCAGAGTCTCAAAATACATGTCATCTGCCTGCTCTTGATATTTTGTTTGTTTGAGAATGCACTCCTCCTGACCAAGGTCCTTGTAGGTACCTAAAAGTTTGACATGAGAGTCATTGAATGCATCCATAAGAGATTCTAAACGCGAACACCATGTTTCGAATCGCGGTAGAATATTTGGATCCTTCAATGCACTACGAGCGCAGGTGACAGCATCCGATAATCTCTTGAAAGCTATGTTGCGTTTAGCTTCATAATGAGCGGCCATGGCTTCACTCATGATGACGAAATAATAAAATTATCAATTTATAAAACGAAATATTAATTGAATCTGTTTAATTCGAAGTATTTTTGATATCAAATGCGATTTAAAATAACGATAATTGTTTATAGAAACGTGTAGAAACACTTTTACTATTTGTTTACAAATGGTAGAAAATTATGTTCAACAAGATATTAAAAAACTACTAAATGGTAGAATTTTATTTTGTATGGTATACTTTTGTAGCTGGCAACCCTAAAAAGCTACTACGAAATGAATGAATGAACGAACTTTTACCGAACCGACGAGCGTAGGTATGAAATACGAAAGTCGGTCGGTTTTGCTTGGTAGGTATTTTCGAAGGACCTGATAATTTCTATGCGCTTCTAGAAATTTAATGTTTCGTATGATTATGTATAAGAACAAAATGTATTATTTACACTTTGCTGAAACGAAATGAACAATATGATAATTATGATCAAACTATTTACGTTATTTGTTACGTAAAATAGAAAACGATGTTATTTCGATAATAACTTTGTATTTAACTTGTTTAATTAGGTTATAATTATGATTTTTGACTAAAGTTATGATGTATTATGTATTGTGATGATATTTAAACGTTGTATGTTACGTTTAAACGATAAATTATAGGTATTCCTTAGACGTTACGTGTTACGTAAGGAATTAAAACGAAATTATGAATATTATGATGAATGTTTCTACAATGTCCTATCCCTTGAACGTTGCGTGTTACGTAAGGAATTAAAACGAAATTGTGATTAAAGTCTAGAATGTCGCATGTTACATTCAGACACAAACGTTGGCAACTCGATCGAATATGTTCAAATGAATTGTGTTATATTTTATGATGAATAACTAAAATGTTTGTTATAAATCGTACGCGATGATACCTAAAGTATATATGTTTACTAATAGGTAATAAGAATGGAGCTATATGTTGCTCGCTTTGTTAAATGCCGGCGAAAAGTAAGAAATTATGATGATAAAACCCAATGATGCAATAATGAAAATTGTTGATTACAAAATGGACGCCGTTTGCTAATGGTTCGAATATAGAAATCCGGCTCGTCAAGGGCCAGGGAATGTTAGGTTATAGAAATCTGGCTCGTCAAGGGCCAGGAAATGTTAGGTGTTCTCCTTCGATAGGACTGTATTGTCCGCAATAGGTAACAAATGGAGTCCGGATAGGTTTAAACGAAATGGTAAGGAAGGGAAAGGTACTCACGAGTCGCTGTGCTGCGCGGCTTGTCGGCACCTCGTTTGATGAAAGTCCTGTGTCCTGTGTGTCACGGTGCGCCGGAGTGGTAAACAACACAAAACACACACTGGGTTATACAACTATGATTAGTACTTTGTCCACAACGATATGATAGAATAGGTTCGCCGGCGAAAATGCTTTGATGTATGTTGCGTTGCGCGTACGATGCGATCGAGCGCGAGCGCCGGAATCCGAAATGTTTGATTGCGTGCGTCTTCCTTCCGGGTCCGAGCGCGACTCGTTGTCTACTTGTAACGACTCGTTCGTTTCTCGTTCAGCGGATAGGGTTGTGCGGATAAACAAATAGGGATGGGAAAGGAATGTAATTTACGTGACTGAAGGAAACCATAACAATGCACATGGTTATTGGCTATTTGCTGATTCAGCAAAACCTTTAAAAGATAACCTATTCATGAGAATTCGAAACATTCCACTGAACTGAAACTACCTCGGCTGTTAGTCGGCGAGGAGTCGGTATCCTGCTGACTTCAGACGTTGCTTCAACGACAATTCACAATGATAAAATAAAATCAACTCACACACACGTATACCGGCGAATTTATTAATTTGTTGATTTGTTTTTACTTTTCTTTGAGTTTTGAGTTTTGACCATAGAGAAAAGATTTATAATATATATATTATAGGTAGGTTTTGACACTACCTTACTCGTCGCGTCGCAAGACTTAACACCAGAGAGATATTACACCATAGATAATACACTATAGTATTACCCATTGATCTAAGTAGTACCTATATTCCTATCTCTATGTAGGTATTACACTAGCAATTCAGTGACGGGTACGTTCCAATAGTAACTTACAAGCTCAAAAAGTCAAAATATATCGTTTTCGGTAAAAAAAGAGTACATTTTCTGTACTATTCCTAACTACTCTTCATCGCTTAGAACAAATGGAAACGATCAAAGCTAAAAGCATTTTTTCGTAAGAAAAAATAGGTGTCTTTACTCTTTCTGTAAAACAGAAAGGCTTGGAGCGTTATGGTTAACTGTTGGAACCATAGAGTTATATGGTTGGAACGTACGAAATGTACAGTTTGTCAAGAAAGTCATGAAAAAAAAGGAGGGCGCCACTATAGTTTACATGGCATCACCATGACACTACTCTATGTCTTATGTAGTTGGATTAAATAGTGTTGATACTTGATTTTTTTTTATTCACAAAATAATATTATTGGACAGATGAGATTTACATGCACATAAGATTTTGATTATTCTTATTTGTTTCTTCATAAATGTTTTACATTTAAAAGTGCATGCTCTCATGTGCGTCACAAGTTATATTACCATGAAGTTACATTAATTATTGTCATTTTTTCATTAATTTAATGATAATAAATAATTCACCCTCTCATTACATTTTCATGACCTTTCCAAAACAGTGGTAGAAATAACCTACATTACAAAATATTCACATGCTTATTTTGGATTTCAATGAGAATTAAACCTAACAAAATAAAAAGATATGTTAAAAAGAAATATTCTCTTACGAAAAGCAGCTTTTAAATATACTTAAATGAATCAACAGAATAAATTAAAAAAAAAACAAAATTTATTAAGATTAAAGAATTTTTATTAATTAGTTTGTATCCGAATCAAAATCCAGGTATTCAACTCCTGAAAAATTTGTTTCTGAACAATGAGGTTGTTCTGTTTCAGCACCTTCAGAAACACTAGAACTGTCCTCACCCTCCGAGATAACCTCCGAGTAGTGAGATTGGTTCATTTCTTCATCTTCAGATTCACTTGAACTATCTTCGCCCAGCGGGATGACAAAATCGTCTATATCATTATAGAGAGTTCCTCCTCGAGCATAATATTCATTTTCAATCTTAATAACGTGGTCAACACAATTTTTCCAGTCCTGTACGGTTACTGATTGAAATGCTTCTTCTGCCAACTTTGCTATATCTTGATGACCGACATTTTTTTGGGCAATGCGTTTTTTTACTATTGCCCAAATCAATTCAATCGGGTTAAGATCGTAATGATAAGGAGGTAGTCTCATTACTGTATGACCATGCTCTCCTAAGAGTTCATCTACGTAATACGACGGTTCAGGTTTATGTTTTTTTACTAACATCAATAATGATGGTTTCCGTAATGTTGGATCAAATGGAATATTATTTTCTAATAACCACAATTTAATCTCTTCCACTCTTGTAGCACTTGTAGGAGCCTGCAATAAAGTAAATCAATTGAATTACAATTTTTTCAGTCATGAATACTTATAAAATGAAAATATAGAAAAATATAGTTTCTTAAGATACCTTATTTGTTACAATTGAATGATATGGTGCATTATCCATCACAATTATTGATGGTTCTTTAATATTGGGCAGTAACTTTTCGGTTACCCATTTAGTAAAATTGTGTGCATTCATCTCGGAATGGTAATCTTCCTGTTTATTTTTACCAGAAAATATTAAAAGTGCATTCGGCACAAAACCTTTCTCACTACCGGCATGCACAATTATCCATCTCTTTCCTTTTGATATCTCTTGTTTGACACCAGTTATATTGAGAGCCTGCCAACATTTTGTTACTTTATATGACTCGTGAATATAACTCTCATCCAGATATATTATGTTTTTCTGAAGTTCTTCTGGCAATGCTCTGTTTTCAAGAATTTGTCGGAGATAATATTCCCTCTTTGAAGCTATTGCTGGCTTCTCTATGAGAGCAAGTCTATTTGTTTGACATTTTTTATATTTGAAACCGATAGAAATAAGAATTTGTCTTAATAATTCATGGCTGCCATCAAAATTAATATCTTCCTTTAAAACTGCCAACAGTTTTCTCAGTGTAGGTACTTCTTTTTTTACTGTATAAAAAAATTGTACCTTTTGGCGAATGGCACATAAATCGAAATCATCAATTACTTTTTTAGGTCTTCCTTTCCTATGTTTTCCAGGCGTTACAAATTTACTACCACTTTTCATGCCTTGGTCCACTATGCGCCGAACTGTACTTTCAGATACACCTAAAACCGAGAATATCTTAAATATAAACAGACACTATGAATATAACAAGCAACGAAAAATACAAAAGGATCAAAATTGTTTACGGTAGATAGTACTAATATTTATACCTATAGCTATGTATTTGCTACGTAAACACCATAACCTCAAAAAATATGTAAACAATGATGTTAATCGGTTAAAATAATATCGAAACGAATGATCTTTAGCAGGTTAATGATCGTTTACTGTGTTTAATATAAATCTGCTTATAAATACCTGTTACTTTTGCTGTTCTACCGTAAACATCATCCAAGTTGGAAAGGATCTTTCCGGCTTTAAATTCCGCCAAAAATTCCTGGTATACTTTAAATATTATACTTCGTGCACCACTCTTATAAACATTCCGACTCATTTTAGCTTTGAAAACGGCAATTCTCTACTAAAAAACTGAAATATACTCGCAAATCAACTACCAGCGCATAAAACGTGACAGTCAATGTACTCTCAGACTAGTAATGGCAATTAATGCTATTTTTCATTCATTTCATTAGCATGCTAATTTTCATGTCTTAGCATGCTACGTGCTATTGCTATGCTATTTGCTAAAATCATTTTTAATTTGATTATGAATAGCTGTGATTTGTGAAATGCTAATGTTTTTTCATTACTAGGACAACATATCATATATTTTTTTTATATAATTTAAGTAGCTTTCCGTTATCAAAGTGGATACCTACTCTATAAGCCATTTTTGGATAATTTGGAATATATTTATTTACACGTTAAAATCAAATCTTATATTAATTGACTACAAATTACACTATATTTACACTTTTTTATTAAGTAAACCAGTTACAGTAAAAACTAAAAACAGAAATTGCATTGGCGCGAATGCGTTTTATTTTTTCACTCACTCCTATTCATTCGTGAACTGTCGGGTCGCGCTGACTCAAATTAATTCGATGCGAATGCGAATGACATTAGCATTAGCAGATAGCAGTAGCCCCGTGCTAATAGCACGCAGCAGTCGCACACGATAGTTAGCGCCGCGGTGCGAATTAGCGCGGTCGTGTGTTTTTCGCATGATAGCACCAGGACGCGAATGCAGACGATTGCTATGATCGATGCTATAATTAGCAATAATTTATTTTAGCAACTACAATTAATTTAATGATTGCTAATGGACCTTTAGCAATTAATTATTATTGCTAATGCTAATTATTCCAATACTATCTCAGACAAACAAAGTCAGTGTTGCCAGTAAAAGCAAAAGCATTAGTTCCTCAAACATTCTTTTCATGACTTTCTTGACAGACTGTAAGTCGGTGGTCATAAATGTGTATTCTCTATGGACTACGGACGTAATTTGTGGGGTTGTTTTCATTTATGACAGATGACAGTTGAACAAAACCAATACAGTCGTACAGTTCTACAAACTTATCTGACCCGGTGGCCAAAACTGGAACTAATGCAATTTAATGTTATACCTACTGTTGTCAAACAAAGATAAAGACAGTAGCGCCACTCTTACCGTGTCAGATAAGTTCTTGGCACTTTACAAGGATCTTTTGGCGCGTGGATGACGCATGGCATGGGTGACAGAAACAGTGCCTTATGGGGGCTTTACATTATACAATTTGCAGAGCGCTAACTTAGTGCACTAACTAATATCATTACTTTGTTACACTGCACTAGCTAGCGAAGCTAATTAGGTACTGTCATTTCTTCATTTCGGTCATCGTCATAGAGATATTACAAAATATCATCATCGTCGGTTGTTGTCGGTAGTGATCTGTGATTGTGACGTCATATATCTCGAGCGCTCGCCGACGGACAGGGTTGCCACACGTCAGCGAACTCAATTCGCCCAATTTTGCGTGCCGAGTAGCCTAAATCACCATCGATTGTAACCTCTTCAATCAGGTGAAGGGGAGGGGGTATATGTAGCCGAACATACTGCCGAGATGATCGCGAAGGCCACGTCTATTGTTCTATTGTTCGCTTGAAATGTTTATGGCCTTGTTATTTTTTGCTTTCGGGTTAGCGAAGTATCTACACCAGGGTTGTCACATTATATTGAATACTGGTATAGGCATATGTAACTCGTTACACAATATTATAAAAGGGCAAAATAAAACGACTCGTGTTACATCTTCCGATACTTTTAAGCTATTGTATAGCTTTTATCGCGGGCCTTGGGCGCGGGGACCGAATTCAAAAATTTCGTAACGAAAATTTATTACACCCTACACACAGACATAGTTACTATGTCTATGCACCCACACATCGATAAATACCAGAACTTTTAACTGAGTTAACTAACTTTTACTTTATAACGGCTAAACCGATTTGGCTAATTTTAGTCTTGAAATATTCGTGGAAGTTCAGGGAAGGTTGCAGCGATGAGAAAATATGAAAAATTGCGAGCAAAATACTAAAAATGAAAATTTTAATTTCCCATACAAATCTTACCTGTCAAACATTTGATTTTCGCCCCGTCGGTTCGGTGTTTTAAGAATAATTACATGTAGATCTGGATTAAATAAGGCGTTGGAATCGACAACATGTATTCATAATAGTCGAATTATCGCGTATTTAGATTTAAAACATACAAAATAATAACATGACATAAAATAATGACACTATATTAATGACTTGAGGGTGATAGAGACAGTGCCATACAGGCAAGGCACACTGTCTCTGTCACCCACACGTCATTCACGCGCCAAAAGATCGTTGTAGGACTTAAATGTCAAATGTCAATTTTCTTTTTAAAAAGAATTATTTTGTCAACTGAAATAGTTCTTATGCTTTTGTTCAGAATATTTAAATCTTCTTTGCACAAATTAATGCATTATCCGTTTCTAATAAAGATTAAAATGTCTTGCACCTATAATGTGACGTTATGATGTACGTATTCTTAATAATGTTAATAATTAATACATTTACAACGTTAATTAATATAATATTTACATATTGAAAACATAATAAATAATATATATATATATAAAATATGGAGGTTCAATAAAATAAACGTCTTAAAATTTCAAGTAGATTAGAAAATATGCTTTCAAATGAAATATAAATCACGGCTGTACAAATTTCTTCGGAATAAAGGCCCACTTTTGAACATCTCCTTTGGTGAAAACGCACACCGAGGTTTTTGAGAAAGCAAATATTTTGACGTGAGAATTTTCAATTGAAAATTACAGCGCTTTTTCGAAGTTCAATTTAAATAAGGGTATAAATAAAAATATTTTCAATAAAAATACAGTGTATTTGGGACATAAAAAGGTAATTCATCTCCAAATTTCTTGAAAATTTTATATTTTTGTAGAAGATAAAAATAAGAAATCAAAACTCAGTTATTAGAATTTTTCACTTTGAGGTTATGTGAAAAAAGTGTGGATATAAAAGTTGTAGTTCTTTTTATTACCTACAACTTTGCCACATAACTTTTTTCATGGGACTTGTAGTTATTCCGAAAATTGCGATAAACCACTTTTTACCCTTAAAACCCCCCCTCAACCCCTTCCCGACCTCAGATCACCCGTAAATTATTTTTCCTTGTGTTTTTGGCATATCCTCTTCCTTTTCCAATGGGTTTCATCCTGTTACTATTTTTTTGTACTTTTCATCGTTAAAACGCTGTTGGCACTGGTCTATTTATATGCCTTGTGACAAACTTCACACTAAAATAGTTTTTCTCCTGAATGTTTCCTCATATGAGTCACAAGATTGCCTTTTCGACTAAATCTATTGTGACAAACTTCACACGTAAATGGTTTTTCTCCGGAATGTGTCCTCATGTGCTTTACAAGATCACTTTTACTACTAAATCCTTTGTGGCAAACTTCACACGCAAATGGTTTTTCTCCTGAATGTATCCTCATGTGAATTACAAGATAGCTTTTATTATAAAATCTTTTGTGGCAAACTTCACACGTAAATGGTTTTTCACCTGAATGTATTCTCATATGTTGTGCAAGATTGTATTTTTGACTAAATCTCTTGTGGCAAACTTCACACGAAAATGGTTTTTCACCTGAATGTATTCTCATATGTTGTGCAAGATGGCCTTTTCGACTAAATCTCTTGTGGCAAACTTCACACGTAAATGGTTTTTCTCCGGAATGTTTCCTCTTGTGAATTACAAGATCGCTTTTACGATTATATCCTTTGTGGCAAACTTCGCACGTAAATGGTTTTTCACCTGAATGTATTCTCATATGTTGTGCAAGATTTCTTTTTAGACTAAATCTCTTGCGGCAAACTTCACACGTAAATGGTTTTTCTCCGGAATGTGTCCTCATGTGCTTTACAAGATCACTTTTACTACTAAATCCTTTGTGGCAAACTTCACACGCAAATGGTTTTTCTCCTGAATGTATCCTCATGTGAATTACAAGATAGCTTTTATTACAAAATCTTTTGTGGCAAACTTCACACGTAAATGGTTTTTCACCTGAATGTATTCTCATATGTTGTGCAAGATTGTATTTTTGACTAAATCTCTTGTGGCAAACTTCACACGAAAATGGTTTTTCACCTGAATGTATTCTCATATGTTGTGCAAGATGGCCTTTTTGACTAAATCTCTTGTGGCAAACTTCACACGTAAATGGTTTTTCTCCGGAATGTTTCCTCTTGTGAATTACAAGATCGCTTTTACGATTATATCCTTTGTGGCAAACTTCGCACGTAAATGGTTTTTCACCTGAATGTATTCTCATATGTTGTGCAAGATGGCCTTTTTGACTAAATCTCTTGTGGCAAACTTCACACGTAAATGGTTTTTCTCCGGAATGTTTCCTCTTGTGAATTACAAGATCGCTTTTACGATTATATCCTTTGTGGCAAACTTCAGACGAAAGTGGTTTTTCTCCAGAATGAATCCTCATGTGAATTACAAGACTGCCTTTTTGACTAAATCTCTTGTGGCAAACTTCACACGTAAATGGTTTTTCACCTGAATGTTCACTCATATGAGTCACAAGATTGCCTTTTTGACTAAATCTCTTGTGGCAAACTTCACACGTAAATGGTTTTTCTCCAGAATGAATCCTCATGTGAATTACAAGACTGCTTTTTTGACTAAATCTCTTGTGGCAAACTTCACACGTAAATGGTTTTTCACCTGAATGTATTCTCATATGTTGTACAAGCTTGCTTTTTTCACTAAATCTCTTGTGGCAAACTTCACACGTAAATGGTTTTTCTCCAGAATGAATCCTCATGTGAATTACAAGACTGCCTTTTTGATTATATCTCTTGTGGCAAACTTCACACGCAAATGGTTTTTCTCCTGAATGTATCCTCATGTGAATTACAAGATGGCTTTTATTAGGAAATCTTTTGTGGCAAACTTCACACGTGCTTTGTCTTTTCCCTGAATGTGCAGACATATTGGATAGAAAACCCGTCGAATCACCCGATGCCTTCGTCACTTGTTGTACTGCTGTGTCGCTCAACTGTACTTTATGTATTGTCTCTGCTGCAGGGAGACCGGCGGCCGAAGAGTAATCTTCACCTGTTTACAAAACAGAGAAATTCATGATTGAATAAATTAAGTGCTCCGATAGTCTATATAGTTTGTAGTCTGTCTGGGAAAGGTCCTGGGTTCCATTCCTGGATGGGAGAGACATTAATGTTAAGGATAATATATGTTGAAAGTTAAAGTCAAATAAATTTATTCATGTAGGTATTGTTTCAAAACACTTATACTCGTATTTTTTTTGAGTCTACCGCAGTTTCCAAATCAACTCAAATCAAAATCTTACAATGGTTATACGCCATGCAACAGGATCAGACAGGGATCGACAAAGTAAGGGGCCGTCCATTTATCACGTGAGGCTTGAAGGGGGGGGGGGGGGTCCATAAAAAGTCACGAAATATCACAAGGGGTTGGGGGTAAAGTAATATATCACGTGTATTTATTTTCTCAGCAAGCGCGAGGTACTCGACCGTAAAGCGGCGTTACACATATTTATTTCTTCGTCAAACGCGTACAAAATCGTAAACGGTCAGGCGAGTTCTACTGTCCCTCGACACCAAGTAGTCGAGTGGGCCGGATGGCATTCCCGCAGTGGTGCTGAAGACGTGTGCTCCCGAGTTGACTCCCGTCTTAACGCGCTTATTCTCGCTATCCTACACCACTGGTACAGTAACGTCTTCGTGGAAAGTAGCCCTAGTTCATCCTATATGATGGAGCGTATAATAAACACTCAGCTTCTAGGATATCTTGAAGATCGCCAGCTGATCAATGATCGACAGTACGGTTTCCGTCACGGTCGTTCAGCTGGCGATCTTCTCGTTTATCTAAGGCACCGGTGAGCTCAAGCCCTAGACAGCAACGGGAAAGCAATGGCAGTTAGCCTAGATATCGCTAAGGCCTTCGACCGGGCCTGGCACAGGGCTCTGCTCGCGAAGTGACCATCTTACGGTCTCCCTGAGAGGTTGTGCAGCTGGGTAGCCAGCTTTCTATCTGAGCGCCATATTAAGGTCGTCGTCGACGGTTGTTGCTCAGATATGAAACGTATAAACGCTGGTGTACCCCAAGGGTCTGTACTATCCTCCGCCCTGTTCATTCTGCATATCAATGAGTTTAATGACATGCTGGAGCGTGCTAACAGCATTCATTGCTATGCAGATGACAGCACGGGAGACGCCTATTATACAGGCCCTGCAAATGCCTCTGGGTCACATGTGGAGGATAGCAGAATCAAACTTGTGTCTGAAGTCGAGAACTCTCTGGAGCAAGTCTCGGAATGGGGTCGACTAAATTTAGTCGAGTTCAATCCCACGAACACGAAGACACAAGTTTGCGCGTTTTCCGCTAATAAAACCCCATTTGTCATGGCGCCTCAGTTCCAGTTTACCGCACTCACCGTTAGTGAAAGTGTAGAGATTCTGGGTGTTGATATTTCGAGCGACGTGCAGTATCGGTGTCACTTGGAAACTAAGGCCAAATTGGCCTCCAAAAAGCTTGGCGTCCTGAACCGGGCGAAGCAGTACTTCATTGCGGGGCACTTGTTGATTGCTTTATAAAGCTCAAGTCAGGCCTCACAAGGAGTACTGTTCTCACCTGTGGGCAGGGGCGCCACAATACCAACTTAACCCATTTGACGCCATACAAAAGCGCGCAGTCCGAGTTGTCAACAACCCACGTATCATTCACAGGTTAGAACACCTGAGGAGAGACATTGGATGTCTCTGCGTGTTCTACCGGCTTTACAACGGTGAGTGCTTCGAGGAATTATTCGATTTGGTGCCATCATCGCACCACTCGCTGATTGGTGATTCCCCTGGTGTTGCTCGTGTCGATAGGCGACGATGACCACTTACCATCAGGTGGCTCATCTGCTTTTACGTCAGCCCTTCAGGCTATATAAAAAAAACGGCTTGTAATGTTGTGTGACCTTTGATTTTCCAGGCAACCGTCCGCCGGCGCCGGTTTCAGCTTGCCAGTGTCAGTTATTCTGTTGTTTTAACACTGGTTGTTTTAACACTATATAGAAAATGCATATATGCATTCAAGAGGAAGGTTTATATGTATAATAACATCTAAGAGAAATTGGTAATATAAAATAAGCTTAGTATAAGATACTACTTGTACTGAATATCCAGGAATTAAATAAAGATTATTATTATTACTATTACTTTATAAAGTTACTCATAAATACAATAAATTACTACTTACCTAACGACAATTCTCCACCTTTCACAACAGTATTGGTTGCACTTTCACTTGCAGCATCCTGACTCATCACACCACAGTTTTCATCTGCATCTGAGACCAACTTTGATCTACACATCATCTCAATGTTGGTACACTCTTCAGGACTAATTATTTCCTGTTTAATTTCAACCTTCATGTCATCAGCAAATAAATCTTCAGTTGCGGTAGATCCACACTCCACATCGTGATCATTTTCAGCCTTAATGTCATGAATGACATCTTCAGTTGTGGTCGATCTACACACCGTGTCACTACTGGTTGTATGATCGGTAATAGTCATGTCCTGATTGACTACATCATCCTCAGATTTAATTTCTTTGATAACAACAAGTCGAGCCATGGTTTGTCTATTCACCATGTCATAGTCAATTGTATCTTCAGTTTTAATAATTCTCTGGTCATCAGAGAGATCATTTTCAACCTTGACATCAATATTGTGGGCTGCAAAGTCTCTGGACTCGACAGGCAGACGATTTATTATAGCAATTTCATTGCTGAGTGCATAATTATGTTCACTAAGAATCTTTGAAAGAGTATTTCTATCAATAGTGCACCCAATCGTAGTAATTGCTGAAAAACACAAGTTAAATGAAATCCCAAATTAATTGAAGTGAATCCTATTTTTAACAGACTTCAAAAAAGAAGGAGGTTCTCAATTCGACAGTATATATGCTTTTTTTTTATGTACGTTCAGCGATTATTTCGTCGTTTATGGGCCGATTTTGATAATTCTTTTTTTGTTGTAAAGTAGATATGCGCAGTGGGGTCCCCTGATAAGGACACCAGGATCTGATGATGGCATCTCAGAGAAATCGAGGGGAACTTTCGAAAATTGTATGGACAACTAGTGTGTTTGTTCACGTTATCATAAGTACATTAAAGCGCTACCATCTCATGAAAATCTGGAGTCGATCTGATGAAGCCGAAAGACAGTCGAGGGAACTCCTCAACTTACTGCAGTTATCTAGTGTTTGGGCTTGATTAATTTGTAGTGACGAGAACTTTACACTTACATGTTGAATTGAGCGCCATCTGGCGAGTAGTTTTTAAGTTATCTCTACTTATCAAGATTGAAGTCGGTTACTTTTTTTGTAAAAAGCAATTATAATATAAGCATTGCTCTAATTTTGTTATGTTTTACTAATTGATTTTTGCTTGTTTTTCAGTTTGGTAGTGGTTTTATAAATAAAAATGCCAAAGAATATCCCTTTGCGGATATTCTTTGGATCAAAATAAGGATCAAAATATACTGATTAACATCTCTTTAAAGATTTATTACAACAAACATCTCAATAAATGGACAGCTTGTGCAATTATTAACACCCTTCTATTAGTGTGATCTGAGTCTGACTGTAGTATGAATCAAATCAAATTGTTTATTTGTTGAAGTGTTTGTAACATAAATAACATACAATACATTATAGGTGTTGACACTCTTATTCCATAAAAAAATGTAAATACCTGAATTTTCACATGGAACTTCAGCCAAATGAGATAGTTGGTTGGAGGGTAGCACTGATTTAGTAACTATATTATTTTCTTCTAATTCCTTTTTACATTCAGGAATCATCACTTTTCGGTTCCAACATTTGGATTTTCTGCTATATGTTCTTGGTTTAGAGTCACACATTTTTGTTTTCGTGGCCTGCTGGCATGCAAAGTGTTTGGGAGTACATTCCGGTACCATGCGTACCTGGGACACCGTTCCCATCACGTGGTATTGCATATAATTTTCCATATTAAGTGGCAACTGGAAAAATAATTAGTCCATGAAAATTGATAACAGGAACTGTAATTAAAACTAATTTAAACTTAACATAATGTATTTCGTGTCATAATATCTCAATAATATTCACTAGAAGTATGGAAAAACACCATGAGCTGTCAAATTGGGCCTTATTATATCAGTTGATGGTGTATAAACAAAAAAACGAACAACAAAAGAATCAAAATATTATTGAGGCTTCTCCATAGATGAGTGAAGGAAGTCAGTCACCTTTAATTACCCATAATGCTCCATACTATATAACGTTTTATTTTATTAATATGAAGTACAGTAAGTTCACCGTATTGGCTAACTATCCTACCGCCCGCACTCCCCGCCGCCTACTACCATTTTGGCCTTGAAATCGACATTTACACAGCCACTCGTAGCTATATTGTTCATATCAGCAGAGTTAAAATGAACTTACTGTAGTTAACAGTTATTTTTTGACAAAATAAGTTAAACCAAAACTTACATCAAAGTGGTTCTCACAAAAATAAATGGGTGAATTGTGAACCACGCGCGTGGGGTCGCGCCAGCTGCAGCCACTGCGCCCTCCGCGCCGCGTCGTTGGGGACGCACACGAACACTTTGCCAGGCGTTTTTATCGAAGTATTCGCACACAGAGGCACCGCGCACCACTTATACACTTTGGAATGCATTCACTGCTTTTTATAACACCCTTTTCAGCGGTTCACGAACTCCAAGAAGTCTGATTTACTTGAAAATTTGCAGGTCGAGTGCCGATGATAATGCAAGGCTAAGTATTACAATTTTACAAACATGGCCAACGCACTTTCAAAATGGTCTCGTCTCGGTAATGGGAGCTCCTCAACTGTTTATGGCTCAATGACTGCAGTTATACTACAGCTCGCTTTAAACAAGAAGCACACAACACAAGAATGCTTTTAGTTTCAGATCAATTTCAATTCTAAGAACGAACTTAGAACTGACTTCTTGCAATGTTTGCTGCTGGCCCTAAGGCATGAGGCATGACGTCATTCACTTAACCATAACATCTAATACACAGTTACACAGATAAGGTGTTTTGGTATAACTTCAATTCAACACGTAGAGATAGAAGTAGAAATTATAGCAGTGCTTCAACAATACAAATATTAGAATCAATTTATTATGATTTAAGAACTATATTTTGATTCCTATCCTATCTCTATGATATTTTGTGACGACAGAAGTGACAACTGACACTGACAAGCCAAGTGAAAATTGACATTGGACATGCACAGCACAGCCAAAGCTATCTCTATCATAGAGCACGTGTAATATCCATAGAGATATAATATCTCTATGATTGACACCCACTGCACCAGTGTTGCCAACTTAACGGATTTCCCGTTAGATTTAACGGATTAGGGTCAGGTATTAACGGGAGAAAATATATTTTAACGGTTAACGGATTTTTTGACGGGAAAAATAGTTGAAAAAAAATCAAGAATTTAGTTCTAGTGTTCTAGTTACGAACTGTAGAATTTTGGTCAGAGGTAAGAAATCTGAAGGTGCAACAAACATTAATCCATTCCAACACTTATAATGTGATTTTGCTTTTAAATGTTATTGCTACCTTGTTCAAAGGAGGTAGAAAGAGTTTTTAGTGTATTAAATGGAGTAAAATCAAAATTGAGAAATAAAATGAATGAAAAAATGATCAACGCAATTTTCAATATTCGTTCTGCATTAAAAAGAAATGGCAAGACATGTTACTTTTGATTTACCTTTTATTGCTATGCTAGGATCAATGCTAAACATAAAATTAAAAATCAGCCATCCACCTAACAGCTGCTCCCATAGCGAGTATATTATCATCAACTGGAAGCGACGATGATGATTGTGATTTTTTGTTATAAAGTTATTTTTATGTTTTCTGTGTCTGATGAAGATTGGGATTGTTTCTTTAAAACTTTTTTTTATATATTGACTAGTAAACCCGCTCTCGTTTCGCTTCAGGGAGCCAGCCACTTAGTAGAAGATAGCTCTCAGAAGGTGGATTTTGTTTTGACTGGTTTCGAATTTACAGTTATAATTGTAGTATGACCAAGTGATAAAAAAATCTCTATAAATTTTAACTTATTACGTTATTCCAAGGTCTAAGCTATTTTACTGCAAAGTTTCATGAAAATCCGTTCAATAGTTTTAGCGTGAAAGTGTAACAAACACATATACAAATACATCCTTACACTTTCGCATTTATAAAACGTATTTTTTATTTAACGGATTTTTTTGACGGACACAAAAAAAATTTGACGGATTTTTGACGGAATTTACCCACAGGTTTAACGGAATTTCAAAATTATAGTTGGCAACACTGCACTGCACTGACATCTGACAGACCTGACTGTACCTACTGTACCTGTTACTCTGAGGTACAGTCCGCCCAACTTATCTCTGAAATGGCAAAAATTGGAACTAACGAAAAGTCATTCATAAGTACGTTGTGTTCATTCATGTGTCAGTTACTAGTGTGCAATGATTGGTCAAATGAATGTCAAAGGCGTCCGACAGCGCCTCTTTCGTTTCAGTCTTAAGTTGGGTTTACTATACCTACATACTGCTGAGTGCTGACCATAGAGATATGGTTCCACCACAGAAAAACAAACAGAGTAGTTTATGAATAACCAGACCACAAAGGTGATGCGGGGTTAATGAGGGCTTTACCACAAAAGCTTTACATTATACAATTTGCAGAGCGCTAACTCAGTGCACTAACTAGTGTTTTCCTACATTATGCTGCACTAGTTACTGTCTAACTGCCTTTATACTATGCGATTTTAGCACGCTGGCTCAGTAAGCGCTCTGCAAATTGTATAATGTAAAGCCCCCATTACACTATCCAATTTGCAGAGCGCTGAGCTAGCGTGCTAAATTCGCATTGTGTAATGTAAAATTGCACTAGTTAGTGCACTGAGTTATTTTATTTGTTAACTTAGTGGTTGTTTTTATTCGGTGTTAAATTGCACATTATAATTTTTTAGACATCTAGTTGCTACAGAAAGGTAGAATAAATCCTTACCTGTTTATAATTCAATGATTCGTTGCTTATCACAAGTCAATGTAGGATGTTCTTTGTACGTAACTTACCTCTTTTCGCCGGGTGCCTCTTGTTTGGTATAACAACTTTTCGTCGAAAATCGCTTCGACTAATTTTAGTTGGAATAAAATCATTTCACATAATTATTCATTTGATCGAATATTTGATTGCCATAATTTTATTTCTTATCATCATTTGTTTCGAATAATATCTTTTTATCGAATGTTCAAATGCGCTAATTTTAATTAAAGTAATTAGGTTAGCGAGGAGCGAAGCGACGAGCGTGTTAGGTTAACAGGAACCATCGCACGAGCCGAGCGAGCGAAGCGAGCGTGCCGCGGCAGCGGCCGGCGAGTGCCAGAACCGACTTTAGAGCGTTTATAACCTGAACATTTCATGAAATGAACATTGTATAAAATAATATTCGATCAAATGAACATTATGTCAATCAATATTACACAAAATGAATATTCGATCAAATGAAAATTATGTCAAACGATATTATACAAACTGATTATTATCCTAAACGTTGTTCGATTTATTAAAATTATATCAAAAGTTTTTTACGAAGCAAGGGTAACCCCTTTTCTCCATGCTCCTCTGAATTACGGGTCTGAGTACACGCTTATAGAGCGCAGTAGAGTGACGGACGAAGTGGACAGGATTATAAAATAAAATGTTATATTTACACCATCTAATAACTGGACTAACCATCCCAGTCTGTAACTCGAGTCTTGATCTAGGTCGGTCACAGTAGTCATGGGCGGCAGCGGAAGGATGGTGCTGCATGCTCGTTTGCTGCTTCAAGTCCATATAAAAAGCACCTCGGATTGGTTACGGCTGGCCGTCGCCGTAATTACGGCTTGTCTTCGCCACGCTAACGGTTTGCTGTGGGCTAAATACGAGTTTTACGTGACTTAACGGGCTCGCTGCCTAAATGCGAGTTGTCTAAGTATGGGATCGAAGCAGAGCGATTTACGTCCGCTGGGTGGCTCTGCTTCGATCCCATACAAATTTTAGATAACTCGCATTTACGTAGCGAGCGAGTAATGTCACGTAATAATGGCTTCTCGTTGAACCTGGCGTGAGTAGAGGAAGATGTGCACTAACCCTTAGTAATTCTTCCTCGCCTCACTCGCTAATGTCGCAGTCTGAAGCGGGCATGGTATTCCTTCTGAGGTATTCCCGGAGCGCTATGACATGGGATTCTTCAAGAAAGGTGTAAAAAGAGTTCTCCTTCAGGGCCGGCGTTGCACTGGCGACTCCCCTGGTGTTGCAGGTGTCCATAGGCGACGATGACCACTTACCATCAGGTGCTCGCCTGCTTGTACGTCAGCCCTTCGCGCTATAAAAAAATGCCTGTTAGTAGCCAACCCAGCATTGAAAGTTTTCACGCCGCCCATAAATCGGAGTTATGTGGATGAAGTTAAAACTATATACCTACACGCGTAACGTAAACAATATTATAATGAGACACAAGAGGATCACAAAATGACAACACAACCTTTAAAGTTACATGTATTTATTAGTGTTAACTTCACAAACTCATGGAAAGTCACATTACGTCAGCGGTTCACAAATTCTAACGTGAGTTGTTAAAAGGAGGAGCGGCAACAAACCTGAATGTATCTTGACGTGTTTTAGAAATACTTTTTATCAAACAGTTTTATTTAGCTTTTCCTGTTTGTTTGTTTGGGCCAAATTTAGTAATTGGAATTTAACCCCCTTCCTGCCGTCCCATTGTTCTGATATTTGGTATAAACTCTTCATCTTGATGAAAATACAGTAATAACATATATATAAACAACATAATATAACAAACATAACTTAATCCTACTAATATTATAAATGCGAAAGTTTGTAAGGATGTAGGTATGTGAGTGAGTGAGTGTGTGTGTGTGGGTTTGTTACTCTTTCACGAAAAAACTACTGAACGGATTTTCATGAAACTTTGCAGTAATATAGCTTAGACATCGGAATAACATAATTTGTTAAAATTTATAGAGATTTTTGAAGGGACTGGTTTCCCGAAGCGAGGGCTGATTTACTAGATGATACATTCCTTATGATTATAAATCCAAGATGGCCGCCGATACAAAATGGCCGATACAAATTACATAGTAGTTCACAACAACCTTATACTGGTATCAAATGAAACGGCTTGATTGTTAGAATAGAGCTCACTATGAAAAAAATTGAAATCCAAAATGGCGGATTACATAATTTTATACTACCTCAGTATGGGCATCTAATGAAAGGAATACAAGTAGAGCTCGTTCTGAATAACAACAAAACTAAAAACTGAAAATAGATTTTATGAAAAAAAATTAAACGATTTTATTTATTATACATTACTACAGACAAGCTTTCGCCCGCGGCTTCGCCCGCGTGGAATTCGTTTTAACTTCACCCCCCTGTTTCACCCCCTTAGGCGATGAATTTTGAACAATCCTTTCATAGCGGATGTCTATATCGTAGTGGCTATCTGCACGCCAAGTTTCAGCCCGATCCGTCCAGTGGTGTGGGCTGTGCGTTGACAGAGCACTGTGTCAGTCAGCCAGTCACCTTTGAGTTATATAAAAGATTAGATATTTATTTGGATATCAGTATGTTCCTTTGGTAGTGTGGGGGGCATCAAAAGGTTTTTTTGGGAATAACCCTATTTACAACGTTGGTGACTTACGAAAATGCTATCACATATGCGTCCTGATGTGCCATATGAGACTTCGTTTTATATAGAATGCCTCGCCACAAATGTCACACGAAAATGGTTTTGTCCCTGTATGTCTTCTCATATGGGGTATAAGACTACCTTTTCGATAAAATATTTTGTGGCAGACTTCACAGGCAACTGTTTTTTCACCCGAATGTGTTCTAGCATGGGATGCCAACTCGTGCTTTTGATAAAATCTTTTGTGGCAGACTTCACACGAAAATGGTTTTATCCCTGAATGTCTTTGCATATGATTTGCAAGATTACTCTTTACTTTAAACATTTTTTTACAAATATCGCACGAAAATGGTTTTTCTTCTGAATGTATCTTCATATGATTTTGAAGATTATTTTTTTTAGACATAGATATGTGGCAGATTTCACACGAATATGGTCTTTCCCCTGAATGTGTGGTCATATGAGACCTAAGAGAACTTTGTTGACCAAATCTTTTATCACAAGTTTTACACGAAAATGGCTTCTCCCCTGTATGTGTTCTCAAATGGCACTTCAGTGTTCTTCCTTCTATAAATTGTTCGTTGCAGATGTCACATGAAAATGGTTTCTCACCTGTATGTTTTCTCAAATGGATAGTTAGGGTCTTTTTTTGGGCAAATGATTGGTTGCAAAACTCACATAAAAATGGTTTTACGCCTGAATGTGTTTGTAAGTGTCCCCTAAGGGTGCTTTTACAAGCAAATGCCTTGCTACAGACATGACATGGAAAGTTTTTTACCCCTGAATGTGTGGTCATATGAGACCTAAGAGAACTTTGTTGACCAAATCTTTTGCCACAAGTTTTACAAGAAAATGGCTTCTCCCCTGTATGTGTTCTCAAATGGCACTTCAGTCTCTTTCCTTCTATAAATTGCTTGTTGCAGATGTCACATGAAAATGGTTTCTCACCTGTATGTTTTCTCAAATGGATAGTTAGGTTTTTTTTTTGGGCAAATGTTTGGTTGCAAAACTCACATAAAAATGGTTTTTCGCCTGAATGTGTCTGTAAGTGTCCCCTAAGGGTGCTTTTACAAGCAAATGCCTTGCTACAGATATGACATGGAAAGTTTTTTTCCCCTGAATGTGAGTTCATATGAATTACGAGACCGCCACTTTGACTAAAACTTTTGTGGCAGACTTTACACGAAAATGGTTTTTCACCTGTATGTGTCCTCATGTGTCGCACAAGGGCGTTTTTAAAATTAAACGCCTTCTGACAGACGCCACAAACAAATGGTTTTATTCCTGTATGAACCCGCACATGGGCTATCAGACCGGCTTTCTCATTAAATCCTTTATGGCAGACTTCACACGAATATGGTTTCTCTTCTGAATGTGTAATTAAATGGTAACGAAGGGATTTTTCGCTCATGTACGCCTTGTTGCAGATATGACACGGAAAAGCTTTTTTTATTCCCAAATGTGTTTTCGTATGGTTTTTAAGATGAGAACTAGTTGTAAAACTTTTATGGCATATTTCGCAGGTATATGGTTTTTCTCCTGTATGTGTGATGACATGTCGTAAAAGTCTGTTTTTAGAGGAAAAAGCCTTGTCACAGACGTCACACGCAAATAATTTCGCATATAAATGTGATTTCATATGCATTGCGAGTCTGCTTTTAGTATAATATTTCCTGCCACAAATGTCACACGAATAAGGTTTTATACCTGAATGTATAGTCACGTGTTCTACAAGATTGCTTTTCGTTCTAAATCTTTTTTGGCAGTGGTCACATGAATATGGTTTTCCTCCTGTGTGTTTCGTGATGTGCTCAAAAAATTGGCTTTTCACAAAAAACTCCTTGTGACAAAATTCACAAGAAAACGGTGTTTTATCCTTATGTCCCTTTATATGCTGCAACAGGGAGCTTTTCAGGTTAAAGGGCTTGTGACAGATATGGCAAAAACATTGGTTCTCCGCAAAATGCGTCCTCGAATGTGTTCTAAGATAAGTTTTTGTCGAGAAACTCTTGTTGCACACTTCACAACAAAATTTCTCACCTGAATGTGTCCGTATGTGGGCTATCAGAGAGTATTTAAGACTAAACGACATATCACATATGTCACATGAAAATGGTTTTACCCCTGAATGTCGCTTGATGTGTCTTACAAGGGTACTCTTCCTTTTGAATGCCCTATTACATAAATCACATATAAATGGTTTTTTATCTGTATGTACCTTAATGTGTATACGAAGATTATTTTTTTGATCAAATATCTTACCACAGATATCACAAGTAAACTTTATCCCTGAATATCTTTCTATGTGTTTTTGTATGTGTTTCACAAGAAACTTTTTTACCTTATATGTCCTACTGCAGTAATCACATGAAAATGATTTTCTGTTTGCATGTCTGTTCATGTGGATAAGGAAATATCTTTTCCATTTCAACCTCTTCTTGCAGATATTACATTTATATTGTTTGTATGAATGTTTCATATTGGATCTACGGCGCGAATCACCCGCTGCCTTCGTCACTTGTTGTACTGCTGTGTCACTCAACTGTACTTTATGTATTGTCTCTGCTGCAGGGACACCGGCGGCCGAAGAGTAATCTTCACCTGTTTACAAATAACCGTCTGTCAGTACATACTGTCTGTCGCAAGGCTCAGTTTAGTCCCGACGGTACGCGCGTGGTCAATCACCAGCCTGGCTAGCCACCGCTCCGTATATACATACAATATACAGGGTGTTCTGACATCTCTGACTTAATGGAAGATGGTGAGAGGAAGTGATGGCCAGTCAAAAATGAAAAATTTCTGCCAGTGACATCACTTTTTTAGATCTACCTACTCTCTCTCTATTTATTTATTATTATCTACATTAGTTTTCTATACAACAGTATTTTTTGTGTGTAAAAAAGACTATATATTTCGTGTAAACAACATACATAAAAGTTGTAAAATCCAAATGTAGTATTTTTATATTGTAAGAACAAAATGTAACATGGTGTTAAATTATTGCAATCAATTCAGATATGGATTCTGAATAAACTGCTTTCAGGATTCGTAATATTAAAATTACACTTGATATTGTTAATAATAATAAGTTACGATAAAGTTTAGACAATAAATTCACAAAATATGACTACCATTACAAAATATGTACCTAATTGGAAAAAGGTGATGAAAGTTGATGACTTACCTAATGACACATTTCCACGCTTCTCACCAGTATTGGTTGCACTTTCGCTTGCACCATCCTGACTCATCACACCACAGTTTTCATCAGCATCTGAGAGCAACTTTGATCTACACATCATCTCAATGTTGGTACACTCTTCAGGAGTAATAATTTCTTTGATAACTTTAACTTTGATGTCATCAGCAAATAAATCTTCAGTTGCGGTAGATCCACACTCCACATCATGATCATTTTCAGCCTTAATGTCATGAATGACATCTTCAGTTGTGGTTGATCTACACACCGTGTCACTACTGGTTGTATGTTCAGTACTCATATATTCCTGGTCAGTTATGTTGAAGCTTTTCATGCATGAAATTGCTTTATTTTCTAAATGTAATTTCTTATGCTTCACAAGATTGGATTTTGCACTAAATTCCTTATCACAGACATCACAAGAAAACAGTTTTTCTGCTCCATGTGTTTTTTTATGTCTAACAAGATTTGATTTTGTACTAAATTCCTTATCACAGACATCACAAGAAAATAGTTTTTCTGCTCCATGTATTTTTTTATGTTTGATAAGATTAGATTTTGTACTAAATTCCTTATCACAGATATCACACAAAAATAGTTTTTCTGCTCTATGTACTTCGGTATGTTTTACAAGACTGGATCTTGTATTAAATTCCTTAAATATTCTTTTTGCTCCATGTAACTTCCTATGCTTGACAAGATTGAATTTTTTAGTAAATTCCTTATTACATACATCACAATAAAACAGTGTTTCTGCTCCATGTATTTTCTTGTGTTTCACAAGATTGGATTTTGTACTAAATGTCTTGTTGCAGAGAGGACATGAGAGTGGTGTTTTCCCTGAGCGTGACCTTGTGTTGTATGCAGCACGCATTGAATCACCCTGTACATTCCTTCCTTGTGGTACTGCTGTGTCGCTCAACTGTGCTTTATGTATTGTCTCTGCTGCAGGGAGACGGGCGGCCGAAGAGTAATCTTCACCTGTTTACATATAACCGTCTGTCAGTACATACTGTATCTATACTCCATTTCATATAGGATGAGTATGGTGACATTTGATTTATGTTCCAATACATGCTCACTATTTTTAACAAATCAGATAAATATATTTTTTTTTAATCACCAATTAATTTCCAAAGTTAACAATAATGCTTGATTAGATGAATGGCAATGAAATTGTATTTAAATATGCGTTTTTACATTTTAAACAAATTCAAAAAGGCACAGAAAAAATAATAACCTAAAATTAGAGACATGAAACCTATGCATGAAACTAAATGTTTAATTTTAGGGATTGACACATAGTAAATGGCAAAAACGAATAATCGTAACGGCCATCTTGTGAATCGCGTCAATTGACTGACTTGAGATATGGAATATATGAATATTTTTAATTTCAATTGATTAAAGGTTAACCGCAATTGTACTCGATAATCGAATCACATAAATTAATTGTGCATGGTCACCTCCCTACAGAGTTAATTTGAAATGTGTCACCGTACCCATCCTATGTGAAATAAAGTATAGCAATCAGCTTGTTCGTCTGTTCATTTGTTCTCTATGGTGTATGAGGTTTATACAGCTGCCAAGATGTGCCATATGTTGCAGTAGTCAGACTGGTCTGTATGTGTGGACATATAAACTCAATACTTGCTGCTGTATCAGTACAATGTATATTTATTATAATTTATATGTGCAGGGTGCCTTAATTACCTGTTCTACATATACTATCTACTTACCTAACGACACGTGTCCACGCTTCACATCAGTATTGGTTGCACTTTCACTTGCAGCATCCTGATTCATCACACAGTTTTCATCTGCATCTGAGAGCAACTTTGATCTACACATCATCTCAATGTTGGTAAATTCTTCAGGACTAATGATTTCTTGGATAACTTTCACCTTAATATCTTCATCAACAAAATCTTTATTTGTGGTTGATCTACACACCATGCCACTACTGGTTGTATGTTCAGTACTAATATATTCCTGGTCAGATATGTCCTGGTTGACTGCATCATATTCAAGTTTAATTCCATCATGTAGGGGCAAGGTTTGACTATTCACAGTACAGTTAACAATCCTGTCTTCAGTTTTAATAATTTCCTGATCATTTTGAACCTTCACAGGTATTAAATTCATGTCTGTGCTTGTCTATGTTTAGTTATAATTGTAACTTTTACAATTTGTACTCAAAATAGTATTTGCTGAAAAATACAATTGTTTTATTAACACAGGCAATCCATGTCTCTATTTTAAAAACTGTCCATAAATGGATTTGCAGTTCCTATGACACATATTCAATACATACATTTCTAGATAATTATGTATATCTTGAAAGAAACAATGTATTTTTTGGTATTTAACTACACATGACATGGGGTTCTTCAAGAAAGGTGTAAAAAGAGCTCTCCTTCAGAGCCGGCGTTGCACCGGTGACTCCCCTGGTGTTGCAGGTGTCCATAGGCGACGATGACCACTTACCATCAGGTGGCTCGTCCGCTTTTTCGTCAGCCCTTCAGGCTATAAAAAAAAAAAGACGTGTGGCACTCGGAGACTGCCGCGGTAAAGCTATTGCATATCATTATATATAAATTAACAAAACAAAATACCGACACCGATCCGAGCACAGGCGAGCCCGAGAACGAGACTGCGAGAAACCGATCACATTCACGCTTCTCGGGTGTTCTCGGGGGTTCTCGGCGTGAGTTTGTAGCCGCTATTAAGAATACGTACATCATAACGTCACATTATAGGTGCAAGACATTTTAATCTTTATTAGAAACGGATAAGTAATGCATTAATTTGTGCAAAGAAGATTTAAATATTCTGAACAAAAGCATAAGAACTATTTCATTTGACAAAATAATTATTTTTAAAAAGAAAATTGACATTTGACATTTAAGTCCTACAACGATCTTTTGGCGCGTGAATGACGTGTGGGTGACAGAGACAGTGCCCTACAGTTTGCCTTGCCTGTATGGCACTGTCTCTATCACCCTCAAGTCATTAATATAGTGTCATTATTCTATGTCATGTTATTATTTTGTATGTTTTAAATCTAAATACGCGATAATTCGACTATTATGAATACATGTTGTCGATTCCAACGCCTTATTTAATCCAGATCTACATGTAATTATTCTTAAAACACCGAACCGACGGGGCGAAAATCAAATGTTTGACAGGTAAGATTTGTATGGGAAATTAAAATTTATATTTTTTGTATTTTGCTCGCAATTTTTCATATTTTCTCATCGCTGCAACCTTCCCTGAACTTCCACGAATATTTCAAGACTAAAATTAGCCAAATCGGTTTAGCCGTTATAAAGTAAAAGTTAGTTAACTCAGTTAAAAGTTCTGGTATTTATCGATGTGTGGGTGCATAGACATAGTAACTATGTCTGTGTGTAGGGTGTAATAAATTTTCGTTACGAAATTTTTGAATTCGGTCCCCGCGCTCAAGGCCCGCGATAAAAGCTATACAATAGCTTAAAAACACATAAACTATATACTACATTCTCATAGCAGAAGGTTCATAGTCATTATTGCTAAATTATTAGGTATTAAAGTTGAGTAATAAATTTGAGATTATGCACAAAAGCATCTACATTCTTAATTTTAATAATAAAAAAAGATTAATTTAATAAAAAGAAAAATATTTATTTGTAACACAATTAACTAAAGTTTATTGATAAATGAATAGTGATTCATTTAATACTTTCACTTATATTAGAGGCGAACATCTCAGTCCTCAATCATAGCAACGCGTCGGTGACCGAATTTGAACGAGACTCATACTAATAATTACTAACTGGACTATCACTAACATTAACTTACATGACTAACCATCATCAGTCCCTGTCCTCACACTTATTAACAAAGTAACCAACTAATATTGTGGCATCATCTACTATAGTCGGCACAATCATAAGATTCCGATATGAAGGCTGTCATCACAGTGACAATAGTGAAGTACAACAAAAATCGATGTATTAAATGAACCGATTTATAAACTTAACCGATTATAAGTAATAAGACTTTCTAATCGTTTCGTTACTTAAGTTCAGAACGATAATTTATAAACCGATCTCTGATTGTTTACTTAAAATCAGTTAAAAATAGATGTAGCGTTGAGATTAACACCGAAAGGAATAATAAGGCAATTTGACCAGTAAGTTAAGGTGAGGAAATTATGGTTAAAGTTTAGTATCCGGTAGCAGGGGGGGAGGGGGGAGAGTGGGGGTGGGGAGTAGGGGCTTCGATGCTGATTACAACGATACCACTCGCAGCTCTCGGCGACGCACCGTTTTCGAGAAAATTGAGAAAAACTATTCTAACCTCAAAGTACCAAATATGCCATATTAACCCGAAAAAATTTGCTTGAACTGTCAAAAACCTTATGAGCTGCCTGCTCTAATACCGCTAATTTGTGAGTTGTTTGACATATTAGGCCTATGTCACTGTTTTCGACGGAACCCCGCTTCGCGGGGTTCCTTTTTTCCGCGTGAATAATTACAGCTAACCTTAACCTAACCCATCTGTGTATTTTCTATGCATCTGTCCACCAGTTTGTTTGTCATATTAGGCCTCTGTCACTATTGTCGATGAAACCCCGTTCCGGAGGTTCCTATTTTCCGCGTAAATAATTACAGCTAACCTTAACCTGACCCATCTATGTATTTTCTATGCATCTGTCCACCATTTTGTTTATCATATTAGGCCTCTGTCACTATTGTCGACGGAACCCCGCTTCGCGGGGTTCCTTTTTTCGCGTAAATAATTACAGCTAACCTTAACCTAACCCATCTGTCCACCAGTTTAGATGTATGTTATTTTTTACTGGCGGGGGGCTTCGCCCCCCGAGCCCCCCTAACGGGGGGCCTGCGGCCCCCAAGTACCAAATATGCCATATTAACCCGAAAAAAATTGCTTGAACTGTCAAAAACCTTATGAGCTGCCTGCTCTAATACCGCTAATTCGTGAGTTGTTTGACATATTAGGCCTATGTCACTGTTTTCGACGGAACCCCGCTTCGCGGGGTTCCTTTTTTCCGCGTGAATAATTACAGCTAACCTTAACCTAACCCATCTGTGTATTTTCTATGCATCTGTCCACCAGTTTGTTTGTCATATTAGGCCTCTGTCACTATTGTCGATGGAACCCCGTTCCGGAGGTTCCTATTTTCCGCGTAAATAATTACAGCTAACCTTAACCTGACCCATCTATGTATTTTCTATGCATCTGTCCACCATTTTGTTTATCATATTAGGCCTCTGTCACTATTGTCGACGGAACCCCGCTTCGCGGGGTTCCTTTTTTTCGCGTAAATAATTACAGCTAACCTTAACCTAACCCATCTGTCCACCAGTTTAGATGTATGTTATTTTTTACTGGCGGGGGGCTTCGCCCCCCGAGCCCCCCTAACGGGGGGCCTGCGGCCCCCCCGTCCCCCCGCTTCTCCGTCCCTGTCCACCCGCTTTTTGAAGTTGGGTTCTTAAAATGAAATAACATAATAATTATTAATAAGGTTTTTGACAGTTCAAGCAAATTTTTTCGGGTTAATATGGCGTATTTGGTACTTTAAGGTTAGAATAGTTTTTCTCAATTTTCTCGAAAACGGTGCGTCGCCGAGAGCTGCGAGAGGTATCGTTGTAATCAGCATCGAAGCCCCTACCCCCCACCCCCACTCTCCCCCCTCCCCCCCTGCTACCGGATACTAAACCCAAGCCGAAATTATATTAGTTATTAAAATGGAAATTTCATTAATCTAGTGAAAACGAAGAAACTATTAAATGGTTAATAATTATCCGATTTGAGTGGAAAAGGCTTAAAAACGTATGTATCGGGAATTTATAATAGCTACGAAAAATCGCAATGCTTTAGACATATTAAGGAATCTAGAACTATTTGTATTTTGGGTGCGACATGGTAGCACATACTTTCGATTATAGTAATGTATCGATTATGGTCGATTCATAAATTGTTTCAAGAGGTCACATAACTATAAATCCAGCCTCCTTTTAAAACATTGTAGTGAAGTCTTAAATATTTGTTCAGTTTTACACAATTTATGATGTAAACTGATTAAAATAAAATTATTTATACAATTTATAAATAACACAAATAAAAAACAAGCAGGGATGGTTTACATATTTCGCCAGAATTTCTAGAATTTACCTATGTATGTACGTATAAATAAGTAAGTACCTATCTAAATACTCGTAGTAAGTAAACAATATTACTCCAATTCGTTTAACCCGCTAGTTACTTGCGTTTAATATTACGGACTAATGCCTAATTAAAATATTTAACAAACTGTGGGCAATTTTATAACATCATGCTACGAGCAATAGAAGCGATGTACCAATAAAATATGTTGCAAAAATGGGAAGAAGTGTTTATTATCTGTAAACATAAAAACAATTTTCCAAAGCGAAGAGGAGGTGGATTCACAAGTACATTATGTACCTACTTATAAAGCTGCATTGATAATAAATATAAACTGTATACTGTATATTATGCACAGTAAATAGTGCATTGCATAATTTAACCAAAGTGGCCTATCATTCACTACGAAATATCTTCACTTCATAGTATCATTACCAGCGGTTCAAATTAAAAAATATATATTTCCGTAATAAGTAAGTTGAATACGACCATACAAGGTTAGTTTGTGTTCATACATGACAGACGTCATATCGGAATCTTATGATTGTGCCGACTATAACTGGCGTTACCAGCTTACCGCCCTCCCTAAATCGAGTCTTGTTCTGTGTCGGTCACAGTTGTCATGGGCGGCAGCGGAAGGTGGTGCAGCCTGCTAGTTTGCTGCCTTGATTCCATAAAAAGTGAGGTACTATGCACATGGTTATTGGGTATTTGCTGATTCAGCAAAACCGTTAAAAGATAACCTATTCATGAGAATTCGAAACATTCCACTGAACTGAAACTACCTCGGCTGTTAGTCGGTATCCTGCTGACTTCAGACGTTGCTTCAACGACAATTCACAATGATAAAATCAACTCACACACACTCACACACGTATACCGGCGAATTTATTAATTTGTTGATTTGTTTACTGTACCTACTGTATGTTGTTGATTGTACTTTTGAGTTTTATGGTTTTGACACTACCTTACTCGTCGCGTCCACAGACGAGGTAGAGGAATCGCGTCGCAAGACTTAACACCATAGAGAATATAGAGATATTACACCATAGATCATACACTATAGTATTATAGGCCCCATACACGGTACGATATATCTGTACGATCCGTCGCATCAGACTGATCGAAACGACGGATCGATGGTGTATGTCAAGATCGTTAACGATTTACTTGATCGAAGACGATATCGGAGATCGCAACAAAATTCATCCGATCATGAATATCGTAAACGATGAATCGAACGTGTATGGCTGTGTTTCGATCAACGATTCGATCTTGTCTCAGTCAGTCTGACGACTTTCAATTTTATGCGGCCCGTATTTAATTATTTGAACACGTCCTTATCTTTCAGCTTCAAAGAAGTAAACGATCGATCGTTACGACCAATCGTTTCGTGTATGGGCGACATTTTTGTTGCGATCGATCGTTACGATCTTCATCAGATCGATCGTTCAGATGAATCGTATCGTGTATGGGCCACTTTACACCATTGATCTAAGTAGGTATATTCCTATCTCTATGTATTACACTGACAATTCATTACCTCTACCTCGTCTGTGACGGGTACGTTCCAATAGTAACTTACAAGTTCAAAAAGTCAAAATATATCGTTTTCGGTAAAAAAAGAGTACAAAAAAGATTTTCTGTACTATTCCTAACTACTCTTCATCGCTTAGAACAATTGGAAACGATTAAAGCTAAAAGCATTTTTTCGTAAGAAAAAATAGGTGTCTTATTAGTCTTTACTCTTTCTGTAAAACAGAAAGGCTTGGAGCGTTATGGTTAACTGTTGGAACCATAGAGTTATATGGTTGGAACCTGAGGGGCCTTAGTACGAGTTTTCAATGACATAACGCGCTCGCTACGTAACTGCGAGTTACCTAAAATTTGTATGGGATCGGAGCAGAGCCACCTAGCGGGACGTAAATGACTCAGCTTGATCCCATACAAATTTTAGCTAACTCGCAGTTACGTAGCGAGCGCGTTTTGTCACTGAAAACTCGCACTCAGCCCACTGAGGTTGGAACGCACGGAATGTAAGTCGGTGCGTCGGTGGTCATAAAGGTGTATTCTCTATGGACGACGTAGGCATAGAGACAAAACTGAAAACGTAATTCAATGCGTGATATTCAAAAGGAAACGTTACTAAAGGGTATATTTTGTTTTTTAATTTGTAGACTCTAATAATATACACTTTAATAACGTTTCCTTTTGAATATCACGCATTAAATTACGTTTTCAGTTTTGTCTCTATTCAACCCGCAATCTCTATTCACCCCGTTTTACTGTAATTTGTGGGGTTGTTTTCATTTATGACAGATGACAGTTGAACAAAACCAATACAGTCGTACAGTTCTACAAACTTATCTGACCCGGTGGCCAAAACTGTAACTAATGCAAATGTTATACTGTTGTCAAACAAAGATAAAGACAGTAGCGCCCCTCTTATAGTAAACCCAACTTAAGACTGAAACGAAAGAGGCGCTGTCGGACGCATTTGACATTCATTTGACCAATCATTGCACACTAGTAACTGAAAGATGAATGACCACAACGTACTTATGAATGAATTTTCGTTAGTTCCAATTTTTGCCATTTCAGAGATAAGTTGGGCACACTGTACCGTGTCAGATAAGTTCTTGGCACTGTACAAGGATCTTTTGGCGCGTGGATGACGCACGGGTGACAGAAACAGTGCCTTATGGGGGCTTTACATTATACAATTTGCAGAGCGCTAACTTAGTGCACTAACTAATATCATTACTCGTTACACTGCACTAGCTAGCGAAGCTAATTAGGTACTGTCATTTCTTCATTTCGGTCATCGTCATAGAGATATTTTGTAATATCTCTATGGTCATCGTCATGGTTGTTGTCGGTAGTGATTGTGACGTCATATATCTCGAGCGCTCGCCGACGGACAGGGTTGCCACACGTCAGCGAACTCAATTCGCCCAATTTTGCGTGCCGAGTAGCCTAAATCACCTATATCGTTTTGTAACCTCTTCAATCAGGTGAAGGGGGGGGGGTATATGTAGCCGAACATACTGCCGAGATGATCGCGAAGGCCACGTCTATTGTTCTATTGTTCGCTTGAAATGTTTATGGCCTTGTTATTTTTTGCTTTCGGGTTAGCGAAGTATCTACACCAGGGTTGTCACATTATATTGAATACTGGTATAGGCATATGTAACTCGTTACACAATATTATAAAAGGGCAAAATAAAACGACTTGTGTTACATCTTCCGATACTTTTTATTTAATGAACTTATCGACCAAATGTTAGACATAGACATAGACATAGAAACATTTATTTCATCATAAAGCACTTCTACAACATTTAGAATAGTGAGTTGAGTTGTTTATTTGGTTCCGTTCAAAGTTGCAGCTGCAGAAGTGCCAACATGATAAAAAAGGGTCGCACTCAGAGAAATGCGCGGTATTACCACGCCCTCTGATTTTCTGTGCGCCCGTCCGCGTTAGTCGCGCGCAGATCGGTAAGCGGAGCTGTATTAGGCATTAAAATTAAATTATGCTGACTGCAATTTTAAATCAGAACATAATTAACTATAACAGTACTTTCTAATTTCGACAACAATGTTCAAATTCGAAAGAAAATGCAATAAACTATTAACTATATACACAAGGTTATGATTGAATGTACAGGTTATTTTTATGCTTACAAATCAAACTACCCACGTAACATTTACATTTGTTTAAAGAGAACTAACTATATGCAAACAAAAACAAAGAAAAAATAAAGTCATGCTAATATAATAATACAAAGGGACAATATTGGCGTGGAAGGAACAATATGACATAGCAATAAGTAAGCAATAATAATAATCTAACAGGTCGGCGATACCCAATTATGTAAGTAATAATGTATAATATATATATATATATGTATTTTTATAATTATTAAATTGACTATCTAACTCAATTGTGCGTTTGTGTGTATGTGCGTGTGAGCGTGCGTGCGTGTGTTCGTGAGTGAGTGGATTAGTGTGTTACTTATGTATGTTTAGTGTGGATTAGTGTTACACAAATTCCAACTCAGATTGTTTTGAATAAGGAAGTATTAGGCCCCTAGCACATGGCGTACTTATTTTAAACGCGCTGATGACGCGCAGTTGACGCACGTAAACGCGTTTCAAACGTGATTCAAACGCAACCTTGTACAAAAGCGCATAAAGTCTGCGGCGCAGATGACGCGCGTCATCATGCACGAAAGTGTCTCAAAGAGTTTTTATACACATTTATCGTATTTATCAGTCAAATGACATAAGAATGTACATAAACTGTAGCTACTATATTATATAAACCTTCCTTATGAAATGGTGAAAATCGCATCAAAATCCGTTGCGAGGCTTCAAAGAAGAATAAAAAAGGCACAGACAGACACAGGTGTAGGTCGACTTATTTTCATAATATGTAATTTTAACGGTTTTTTGGGTTCCGTACGGAAAATGGTTTTTCACCCAAATGCATCCTCATATGAAGGGAAAGACTAATACTTCGATTGGATTTTTCCACCGATGTGTCGTGTGATGATGGCTATCACACTGGCTGCAGCAAGGACGATGAACTTCCCGATCGATGAGTTATTTCAAAAAAATAAACTTCAGCAACATCTTTTCACGTAGTTTATTACAGCATATACACATTATTCTCTACACTTTGTACATTATTACATTTAACTACCAATTATCTTTACAAGTATACATTCGGGCAGAACTTCCCCTTAGAACCGTTACAAAATTAATGACCTGCTCAACCTTAGTTCGCCATATTTATATCCTACCTTCAACCCCACTTTACAATTAAATCGGAAGTTAACAACACTTATATAATCTCAAACAATAAATTAATTTATTAATAAATCGTAGGAATAAATTATTATACACAGAATTATTATACACACAATAATATAATTATTGTAATTAGTAATTAATGTTGGGTTATATCGGGGTGCCGGAAGTAGAACTTGTAACACTCGGCCATCCTGCAACTGTCGTGTCTCACGGCGGTCATCATTAGGTCATCATTGCTAGCCTGTTCGCGTCCCGATTTGTCACTGGTCTACGGCGGCATCTGAAATTGAAACACCGAACGAGTAACTGGTTCTTGTAATTACTGCAAATTTAATGGAGATAGAATGAACATCTTGTCACATAGAAGCTCGCAATTTGTACTAAGTAATAGACTTTTTTTTTTCAATAAAAGTTAAATAAAATTTATTTTTCTTTGGTGACGTTTGTATTTTCCTCAATCGCATATTTTTTTCTGTTTATATAACTTATTTACTGTTTATATTTTCTTCCAACACAGAACTTGAATTTTTTTTTTACAATCTAATGTTAAGTGAAGCCCATCAAAGTAGAAATCTGAAAAGTGCATTCAAATCGGATAAGCAATTCTAGAGGATTAGTGTGCACAAACCTACAGTCAAATAGACAAAATGGTTAAACACGCAAGACTCCGGGAATCGTCGCGGTGCGGTGTCGCGTAGCGTTCCAAGGGCGAGACTCATAGCTAGCATCGCGTGAGCTTCACGTATTTTAGATTAGGTACATATTTCTTTAATTGTAAACTGAATTTAATCAATAAATTCTATAAAATCTTCGTCTCGTCTCCTTTATTTACCTCCGCCTGCAGCCGCTCGTAACTGACACGAGTGACACCGATATTTATTTTATCCCATTGCTATTAATTGTAACTTACACAAATTTAATTTTATTTCACACAGCTTTGATTGATTCACACAGCTTTCAATTTAATTTACACAGATTTTTAATTTATTCATACAGCTTTTAATTTAGTTCACAAAACTTTTATTTAAATTCACACAGCTTTTAATTCCATTCACACAGCTTTTAATTTCATCCACACAGCTCTTAATATCTAACATTGTTTTCAATTTATCCTGTTTTTTTTTCTAAAACTTATTATTTCCACGTATGACTTTAAAGAGTACATATATTATTACAAATACTATAAGTATTAGTGAAACCCAGTTAATCTACATCGTAATTGTACAAGAATTAAGCACCAGATTAGAGAGCGCGCACTTAGCAACTGAATCCTCTTTGTGTAATTTTTAGTTTATAATCTGGGTCGCACAAAGAATAGTAATAGCACTACCTAAAGAGTTGTATTTCATTAATGAAATTTGCCCTATGCTTGTCCATCACGAATCAGAGTAGCAATCGCACACACACACACAGCAATCAGCCACAATTACCAATTTTAAACGAACACCATAAAATAAAAATGTCTAAATATACTCTTCTGACATGGACTTATCAAGAGAGCGGTTTTGTTTCTCGTTATTAGTCAGAAATAATTCCACGAACTTTTGAGGGTAGATTAACTAAATAAATAACAAAAAATAATTCGCTTTACACTACAGATTACAAAATAAATATTAATATGTTGAAGTGTGTTGAAGTGCTTTCTTTTTATTTAAATTATGGTACATATAGGTACATGATAAGTATTTTATTCTTGTTGTTACAGACGAAAGTATGTAATGTTTTAATTTTGTTGTGCAATATTGTGAGTTGCTTTATGCAATAACACGTAGGTTAAAAACTGGGAGCGACCATTTTAGAGGCAAATTCAAACTCTTATGCGAACCGACTCAGTTTTCTCATAAATACTAGGACGTCAAAGGGCACAAACATATACAAGGACACAAACATATACAAAATATTTTTAAACATTTTCAAAAAATATAATTATCTGTGACGTTATATACGATGGCTGTACTATATATGTGAACTAGTAATAATAGTAAATATTAACGTGTGTGTAATAAATGTGAACGTGTGGTTGGTCATGTGATTTTAATTTAATTTGTCGGTGATTTTATTATATATTAATGGAATTTAATTTATTATTGATTTTATGGATTTTATAGATTTTATGGATTTTATTGATTGATTCTTAGTTTAATTTAATGTAATTTAAATTTAAACAAATGTATGCGTGTACTAATATAGTTTTTAAGGAACTGTTACTAACAAATTATGGACTGTAGTTGACCGAGTAAATAAAGATTATGATTATGATTAATTGATTGTACCTAACTTTGACTAATATTAAATATTATGAAGAATTTATTGAAATAAATATTATGTTGTAATAATGAAGCTATGTAATTTGTAATATAATGTAAATTTGAATTTGCACGCCTAATGGGCTTAGATAAGAGCACCTAGTATTTATATAAGTTAACACCAACTGTAACCTTATCTGCAAATAAAGATGAATTGAATTGAATTGAATTGAATTGATGATTGGTGAAAGATATTTATACTATAATCCTATGGCAAATATAATTATGGAGTTTAATGGTATAACAAGGCGTAAAGGCCTTATCAAATAAAATTATAAAATTGGAGTTGGTTTTTTTTTCTCTTATGATAAGTAATAATTGATTAATAAATGCCCATGAGGAAGTATTTTTTTATCCTTCGTGTCTTATAGTAATAATGAAATCGTCAAGAACTGATTATATTATATTTATTTGTTTTTTTTTGTTTTACGTATGTTTAATAAGCATAAATAGCAGCATCTATTTATTCTATATAAGTACATGTAATAATTTTATTTATGACTAATGAGTGATGTGTACTGCTGTAGGTAAGGGACATGATCACACTGCACTAATATAATCAATACCTAAGTTTTAATCTCCTATAAATTAAATTCTAATAATACATATATTGTTGAAGGACCTTAACAAATGAATAATATAAGAAGGTGATATAAGTGGAGTAAATAACCAGTACTTAATATCTATTGAAAATAAAGCTAAAATAAATCTTGTTTGTTTTAAATTTTTGTTTCATTGTGTTGTAAATATAATGTTTGAATGAATATAGGAACATAAGCAATTATTTTATTGAAATAATGTTTACAGCATTAACACATAAAGTAACACCTTCAATTGCGTATATAATTACTTACTTTTTATTTATTACAAATTATTATCATTAACATTACAGGTGCTACGTCCTAATGCATTAAGTGTATTTCATATAAATTTCTTAATAAATAGAGTAATAATCATATCTTAGTAAATCATTATTACAGAATGATTATGACGAAACGAATTGACGTATTTACTTGACAAAATTATTAATTGGCATAATTTAAGAGAATACGTGATGAAAATAATTGTGTTGAATAATTTTAACATGCGTTGTAAGTAATATACCAATTAATTGAAAATGTAATGTAAGTAGGTAGGTATATCACAAAATAAATGTATTAGGTGGCTCGAGTTTGCGTATTGTATATTATTGTGAATAACGATACATAAATTAATAAATCAAGAGCATAATTGGATTGAACCCAAAATTTCCTTCAATAAATATGGTGACTGTAATTAAGACCATGAAATATACAGTCTATTAATTTTATTTCGGCACACATAGCACGTTGTTACGTAATTATTTGATTTGAATTACTCATTAAGTATTCATGACCCATGTAACAATAAATAATATAGACTATTTTGTCAAATTCCCTCTTTCATGAGAAAGAGTCAATTAGCCATAGCTATAGCTATGCTATTATAGCTATGCTCTAGCTGTCGTCAATAGATACCAAATATTAAATATAAGATACATACGTATAATACATAGATACGTTAAACATATCACTCTACAACAGTGATGATATTGACCTATAACTTATTTACAATACTCAGCGTATATGTTATTGTAAAGCAAGTCGGTAAATGAGGATTTGGCTGCGTCAATCCTGAGCGTGTTACCAGATCATGTTTATGTCAAAAGTGTATTATGTAGGTATGTTGTCACACCAGAATGTATGTTGAAAGAGGTCTAATCTAATTCGCAAAATCATTATAACAAACAAAAACATTATCGCATGTTCAATAAAAACTTATTGCAACTTACTATTGAGCGCTTGTTTCTTTTAATTCCTTTATACCTACTTAGGTTAATCTATTTCGCATTTTATTTTTATTGGTTTATTTATTACAATTTATTGCACACCATAACAACAAATTGGAATAAAAATATTGCAATTTATATTACTTGTGCAGAAAAGGCTATAGCAAAATTGCGATTTCTTCCAGAGTACCTTTGGGAACATGATAAAGGTTTTACTACTTTTTCATAATAGCCCTACAACCTGGTTGTGGGGACACACAGCATTTCTTTAGTAACCTCATTGATCTATCATGCAGTTCTACAGCATTTTCATAGTAGCCACACAGATCCACTATGTAAGCACACAGTATTTTCATAGTAGCCATACAAATTTGCCAAGTAGACGCACAGAATTCTCATAGAAGTCACACAGATCTGCCAATAGTCCTACAACCTAACTATGGGGACACACAGCATTTCTTTAGTAGCCACATAGATTTCCATGCAGTTCTACAGCATTTTCATACAAGCCACACAGATTCACCATGTAAACACACAGTACTTTTATAGTAGCCGTAAAAATCTGCCAAGTAGACGCACAGAATTTTCATAGTGGTCACACAGATCTGCCATGTAGTCACTTTTTTATATAGTAGTCACACAGATTTATTTATTATGCAAGATAACGGCTTGATATTATTAAATCGATTGTTTTTATTCTAACCACACAGTCTTATTGTTATTTTGTTATTTATTTCCTTTCTGCATTTACTTTTGAAAATACTATTCTGTTCTAATGCTGACAAACAAATAAATTTCTATAGCTCAATTGTACACCCTACCCTGTTTCCAAAGTTATTTATGTATTCAGCTTAATAGGTTGTCTAGAAGAGATCGCTATTTAGTGATAAGGCCGCCTGTTGCACTAATCTCTGTGTGATATTGAGTTATTTAGTTCTACCCCGAATAAGAACAAACTACGGCAAAAAAACAATTACTTTTGAAGGAGCACAACTTTACAACAAAATACCCTCAGTTGTAAAAAAAAATAACAAAGTGGAAAGATTTCAAAAGACAATTAAGTCAGTACATTATTGAGAATCATGTTTAAATTATCTTTACGGGTAATATGTATACTGTATCAATTATAATGTGTTAAGTATTATGTTTGCGAACGATTGTATAAGTGCTTTGTGTTGTCGTGTAGATATACCTATCGTTAGGTAATTTTATCTTAAAGTTTTGTGAAATAATAATCTGAAACGGGTCAGCAACCACTAACCAAAACATTCAATATTTAAGAACTGTCATAAGGTTTTATAACCTAAGAAAGACACCACTTCCTTCGATTAAGACAAAATGAATATGACGTACCTGTTCGTTTCTTTGTTCCTTGGATCACAAGAAGTCCCCGCCGCATGCCAGCGAGTACTTTGGTAGATATGGATGGCGTGTCAAAAAAAAAATCTCCGTTCCTTTGACCAAGATAATATGGGCTGTAAAGGAAAATATCCCCACTTCTGAAGTGTGATGATGGCTATCACACTGGCTGCAGCAAGGACGATGAACTTCCCGATCGATGAGTTATTTCAAAAAAATAAACTTCAGCAACATCTTTTCACGTAGTTTATTACAGCATATACACATTATTCTCTACACTTTGTACATTATTACATTTAACTACCAATTATCTTTACAAGTATACATTCGGGCAGAACTTCCCCTTAGAACCGTTACAAAATTAATGACCTGCTCAACCTTAGTTCGCCATATTTATATCCTACCTTCAACCCCACTTTACAATTAAATCGGAAGTTAACAACACTTATATAATCTCAAACAATAAATTAATTTATTAATAAATCGTAGGAATAAATTATTATACACAGAATTATTATACACACAATAATATAATTATTGTAATTAGTAATTAATGTTGGGTTATATCGGGGTGCCGGAAGTAGAACTTGTAACAGTCGTCAACGTGTCGCCAATGTGTCTCCATGTGGTTCATAAGAGTACCTCTAAAACAAAATTTTTATAATAATAATTTTTATATAATAATTTAAAATACATATATAATTTTATATTTTTGTAGAAGATAAAAATAAGAAAGCAAAACTCAGTTATTCGAAATTTTCACATCAATTTGAGGTTATGTGAAAAAAGTGTGGATACAAAGGTTTCCTATAAATTTGTAACATAACTTTTTTTCATGCGACTCGTAGTTTTTGTGGAAATTGCGATAAACCAGTTTTCACCCTTAAAATCCCCCTCAACCCCTTCCCGACCTCAGATCACCCGTAAATTATTTTTCCTTGTGTTTTTGGCATATCCTCTTCCTTTTCCAATGGGTTTCATCCTGTTACAAATTTTTTGTACTTTTGATCGTTACAACGCTGTTGGCACAGGTCTATTTATATGCCTTGTGACAAACTTCACACTAAAATGGTTTTTCTCCTGAATGTTTCCTCATATGAGTCACAAGATTGCCTTTTCGACTAAATCTTTTGTGGCAAACTTCACACGTAAATGGTTTTTCACCTGAATGTATTCTCATATGACGTGCAAGATTTCTTTTTAGACTCAATCTCTTGTGGCAAACTTCACACGTGAATGGTTTTTCACCTGAATGTATTCTCATATGCTGTGCAAGATTGCTTTTTAGACTAAATCTCTTGTGGCAAACTTCACACGTAAATGGTTTTTCACCTGAATGTATTCTCGTATGACGTGCAAGATTGCTTTTTAGACTAAATCTCTTGTGGCAAACTTCACACGTGAATGGCTTTTCTCCTGAATGTTTCCTCATGTGATACACAATATCGACTTTTTGACGAAATCTTTTGTGACAAACTTCACACGAAAATGGTTTTTCACCTGAATGTATTCTCGTATGACGTGCAAGATGGCTTTTTTGACTAAATCTCTTGTGGCAAACTTCACACGTAAACGGTTTTTCTCCTGAATGTATCCTCGTGTGAATTAGAAGCTTGCTTTTTTTAGGAAATCTTTTGTGGCAAATTTCACACATGCTTTGTCTTTTCCCTGAATGTGCAGACATATTCGATAGAAGACCCGTCGAATCACCCGGTGCCTTCGTCACTTGTTGTACTGCTGTGTCGCTCAACTGTACTTTATGTATTGTCTCTGCTGCAAGGAGACCGGCGGCCGAAGAGTAATCTTCACCTGTTTACAAATAACCGTCTGTCAGTACATACTGTCTGTCGCAAGGCTCAGTTTAGTCCCGACGGTACGCGCGTGTTCAATCACCAGCCTGGCTAGCCACCGCTCCGTATATACAACATACAGGGTGTTCCGACGTCTCTGACTTAATGGAAGATGGTGAGAAGAAGTGATCGCCAGTCAAAAATGAAATATTTCTGCCAGTGACTTCACTTTTTTAGATCTACCTACTCTCTCTCTATTTATTTATTATTATCTACATTAGTTTCCTATACAACAGTATGTCTTGTGTGTAAAAAAGACTGATACACCTACAATATATATTTTCGTGTAAACAACATACATAAAAGTTGTAAAATCCAAATGTAGTGTTTTTATATTGTAAGAACAAAATGTCACATGGTGTTAAATTATTGCAATCAATTCAGATATGGAGTCTGAATAAACTGCTTTCAGGACTCGTAATATTAAAATTACACTTGTTATTGTTAATAATAATAACAATAAGTTACGATAAATTTTAGACAATAAATTCACAAAATATGACTACCATTACAAGATATGTAATTGGAAATTTTTTCAAAAAGTTGATGACTTACCTAATGACAAATTTCCACGCTTCTCATCAGTATTGGTTGGACTTTCACTTGCACCATCCTGACTCACCACACCACAGTTTTCATCTGCATCTGAGAGCAAATTTGATCTGCACATCATCTCAATGTTGGTAAATTCTTCAGGACTAATAATTTCTTGGATAAGTTTCACCTTAATATCTTCATCAACAAAATCTTCAGTTGTGGTAGATCCACACTCCACATCATGATCATTTTCAGCCTTAATGTCATGAATGACATCTTCAGTTGTGGTTGATCTACACACCATGTCACTACTGGTGGTATGATCAGTACTGATATTTTCCTGGTTAGTCATTAAAGATTTTGATGCATGAAATAACTTTGTTTTCTAAATGTACCTTCATATGTTTCACATGATTAATTTTTTTAGTAAATTTCTTATCACAGACATCACAATAAAGTAATTTTTCTGCTCCATGTATTTTTTTATGTTTAACAAGATTTGATTTTGTACTATATTCTTTATCACAGACATCACAATAAAATAGTTTTTCCGCTCCAATTATTTTTTTATGTTTGACAAGATTGGATCTTGTATTAAATTCTTTTAATTTTCTTTCTGCTCCATGTATTTTTTTGTGTTTCACAAGATTGGATCTTGTACTATATCCCTTATCACAGACATCACAAGAAAATAGTTTTCCCGCTCCATGTATTTTTTTATGTTTGACAAGATTGAATTTTTTAGTAAATTCCTTATTACATACATCACAATAAAACAGTGTTTCTGCTCCATGTATTTTCTTGTGTTTCACAAGATTGGATTTTGTACTAAATGTCTTGTTGCAGAGAGGACATGAGAGTGGTGTTTTCCCTGAGCGTGACCTTGTGTTGTATGCAGCACGCATTGAATCATCCTGTACATTCCTTCCTTGTGGTAGTGCTGTGTCGCTCAACTGTGCTTTATGTATTGTCTCTGCTGCAGGGAGACCGGCGGCCGGAGAGTAATCTTCACCTGTTTACATATAAACTTGTCAGTTCTTACTGTATATACACTATACTCCATTTCATATAGGATGGGTATGGTGACATTTGATTTATATTCCAATACACGCTCACTATTTTAACAAATCAGATAAATATATGTATATTTTTTTAATCACCAATTAATTTCCAAAGTTAACAATAATGCTTGATTAGATGAGTGGCAACGAAATTGTATTTAAATATGCGTTTTTACATTTTAAACAAATTAAAAAAGACACAGAAAAAATAATAACCTAAAATTAGAGACATGAAACCTATGCATGAAACGAATTTTAGGGATTGACACATAGTAAATGGCAAAAACGAATAATCGTAACGGCCATCTTGTGAATCGCGTCAATTGACTGACTTGAGATATGGAATATATGAATATTTTTAATTTCAATTGATTAAAGGTTATCCGCAATTGTACTTGATAATCGAATCACATAAATTAATTGTGCATGGTCACCTCCCTACAGAGTTAATTTGTAATGTGTCACCGTACCCATCCTATGTGAAATAAAGTATAGCAATCCATTTGTTCTCTATGGTGTATGAGGTTTATACAGCCGTCGAGATGTGCCATATGTTGCAGTAGTCAGACTGGTCTGTATGTGTGGACATATAAACTCAATACTTGCTGCTGTATCAGTACAATGTATATTTATTATAATTTATATGTGCAGGGTGCCTTACTTACCTGTTCTACATATACTATCTACTTACCTAACGACACGTCTCCACGCTTCACATCAGTATTGGTTGCACTTTCACTTGCAGCATCCTGATTCATCACACCACAGTTTTCATCTGCATCTGAGAGCAACTTTGATCTACACATCATCTCAATGTTGGTAAATTCTTCAGGACTAATAATTTCTTGGATAACTTTCACCTTAATATCTTCATCAACAAAATCTTTATTTGTGGTTGATCTACACACCATGCCACTACTGGTTGTATGTTCAGTACTAATATATTCCTGGTCAGATATGTCCTGGTTGACTGCATCATATTCAAGTTTAATTCCATCATGTAGGGGCAAGGTTTGACTATTCACAGTACAGTTAACAATCCTGTCTTCAGTTTTAATAATTTCCTGATCATTTTGAACCTTCACAGGTATTAAATTCATGTCTGTGCTTGTCTATGTTTAGTTATAGTTATAACTTTTACAATTTGTACTCAAAATAGTATTTGCTGAAAAATACAACTGTTTTATTAACACAGGCAATCCATGTCTCTATTTTAAAAACTGTCCATAAATGGATTTGCAGTTCCTATGACACATATTCAATACATACATTTCTAGATAATTATGCATATCTTGAAAGAAACAATGTATTTTTTGGTATTTAACTACACATAAACTATATACTACATTCTCATAGCAGAAGGTTCATAGTCATTATTGCTAAATTATTAGGTATTAAAGTTGAGTAATAAATTTGAGATTATGCACAAAAGCATCTGAATGCTAAATTTTAATAATAAAAAAAGATTAATTTAATAAAAAGAAAAGTTAATATTTATTTGTAACACAATTACTTAACTAAAGTATATTGATAAATGAATAGTGATTCATTTAATACTTTCACTTATATTAGAGGCGAACATCTCAGTCCTCAATCGTAGCAACGCATCACATTAACTAGCAGTGCCTGTCCTCACACTTATTAACAAAGTAACCAACTAATATTGTAGCATCATCTACTAACTGGCGTTACCAGCTTACCACCCTCCCTAAATCGAGTCTTGTTCTGTGTCGGTCACAGTCTCACAGTTGTCATAGTTTGCTGCCTTGATTCCATAAAAAGTGAGGTACTATGCACATGGTTATTGGCTATTTGCTGATTCAGCAAAACCTTTAAAAGATAACATATTCATGACTGATTCATGAGAATTCGAAACATTCCACTGAACTGAAACTACCTCTGCTGTAAGTCGGCGAGGAGTCGGTATCCTGCTGACTTCAGACGTTGCTTCAACGACAATTCACAATGATAAACTCAACTCACACACACGTATACCGGCGAATTTATTAATTTGTTGATTTGTTTACTGTACCTACTGTATGTTGTTGATTGTACTTTTGAGTTTTATGGTTTTGACACTACAACCTACTTACCTTACTCGTAGAGGAATCGCGTCGCAAGACTTAATACCATAGAGAATATAGAGATATTACAACATAGATCATACACGATAGTATTATAGGCCCCATACACGGTACGGTATATCTGTACGATCCGTCGCATCAGACTGATCGAAACGACGGATCGATGGTGTTATGTTAAGATCGTTAACGATTTACTTGATCGAAGACGATGTCGGAGATCGCAACAAAATTCATCCGATCATGAATATCGTAAACGATGAATCGAACGTGTATGGCTGTGTTTCGATCAACGATTCGATCTTGTCTCAGTCAGTCTGACGATTTTCAATTTTATGCGGCCCGTATTTAATTATTTGAACACGTCCTTATCTTTCAGCTTCAAAGAAGTAAACGATCGATCGTTACGACCAATCGTTTCGTGTATGGGCGACATTTTTGTTGCGATCGATCGTTACGATCTTCATCAGATCGATCGTTCAGATGAATCGTATCGTGTATGGGCCACTTTACACCATTGATCTAAGTAGGTATATTCCTATCTCTATGTATTACACTGACAATTCATTACCTCTACCTCGTCTGTGACGGGTACGTTCCAATAGTAACTTACAAGTTCAAAAAGTCAAAATATATCGTTTTCGGTAAAAAAAGAGTACAAAAAAGATTTTCTGTACTATTCCTAACTACTCTTCATCGCTTAGAACAATTGGAAACGATTAAAGCTAAAAGCATTTTTTCGTAAGAAAAAATAGGTGTCCTATTAGTCTTTACTCTTTCTGTAAAACAGAAAGGCTTGGAGCGTTATGGTTAACTGTTGGAACCATAGAGTTATATGGTTGAAACGCACGGAATGTAAGTCGGTGCGTCGGTGGTCATAAAGGTGTATTCTCTATGGACTACGGACGTAGGTAATTTGTGGGGTTGTTTTCATTTATGACAGATGACAGTTGAACAAAACCAATACAGTCGTACAGTTCTACAAACTTATCTGACCCGGTGGCCAAAACTGTAACTAATGCAAATGTTATACTGTTGTCAAACAAAGATAAAGACAGTAGCGCCCCTCTTATAGTAAACCCAACTTAAGACTGAAACGAAAGAGGCGCTGTCGGACGCATTTGACATTCATTTGACCAATCATTGCACACTAGTAACTGAAAGATGAATGACCACAACGTACTTATGAATGAATTTTCGTTAGTTCCAATTTTTGCCATTTCAGAGATAAGTTGGGCGCACTGTACCGTGTCAGATAAGTTCTTGGCACTGTACAAGGATCTTTTGGCGCGTGGATGACGCACGGGTGACAGAAACAGTGCTTTACATTATACAATTTGCAGAGCGCTAACTTAGTGCACTAACTAATATCATTACGTTACACTGCACTAGCTAGCGAGGCTAATTAGGTACTGTCATTTCTTCATTTCGGTCATCGTCATAGAGATATTTTGTAATATCTCTATGGTCATCGTCGGTTGTTGTCGGTAGTGATTGTGACGTCATATATCTCGAGCGCTCGCCGACGGACAGGGTTGCCACACGTCAGCGAACTCAATTCGCCCAATTTTGCGTGCCAAGTAGCCTAAATCACCATCGATTGTAACCTCTTCAATCAGGTGAAGGGGAGGGGGTATATGTAGCCGAACATACTGCCGAGATGATCGCGAAGGCCACGTCTATTGTTCTATTGTTCGCTTGAAATGTTTATGGCCTTGTTATTTTTTGCTTTCGGGTTAGCGAACTATCTACACCAGGGTTGTCACATTATATTGAATACTGGTATAGGCATATGTAACTCGTTACACAATATTATAAAAGGGCAAAATAAAACGACTCGTGTTACATCTTCCGATACTTTTTATTTAATGAACTTATCGACCAAATGTTACACAAATTCCAACTCAGATTGTTTTGAATAAGGAAGTATTAGGCCCCTAGCACATGGCGTACTTATTTTAAACGCGCTGTTGACGCGCAGTTGACGCACGTAAACGCGTTTCAAACGTGATTCAAACGCAACCTTGTACAAAAGCGCATAAAGTCTGCGGCGCAGATGACGCGCGTCATCATGCACGAAAGTGTCTCAGAGTTTTTATACACATTTATCGTATTTATCAGTCAAATGACATAAGAATGTACATAAACTATAGCTACTGTATTATATAAACCTTCCGAAATGGTGAAAATCGCATCAAAATCCGTTGCGTTGCGAGGCTTCAAAGAAGAATAAAAAAAGGCACTGACAGACACAGGTGTAGGTCGACTTATTTTTATAATATGTAATTTTAACGGTTTTTTGGGTTCCGTACGGAAAAAGGTTTTTCATCCAAATGCATCCTCATATGAAGGGAGAGACTAATACTTCGATTGGATTTTTCCACCGATGTGTCGTCAACGTGTCGCCAATGTGTCTCCATGTGGTTCATAAGAGTACCTCTAAAACAAAATTTTTATAATAATAATTTTTATATACTAATTTAAAATACATAATATATAATTTTATATTTTTGTAGAAGATAAAAATAAGAAAGCAAAACTCAGTTATTCGAAATTTTCACATCAATTTGAGGTTATGTGAAAAAAGTGTGGATACAAAGGTTTCCTATAAAGGAGATGTTTCAGAAATGTATGGCGCCTGGGCGGGTACACTGTACATTCAATAGGAAGTAGCTCATATTATTTGAAAGCGTTCCATATCATCCAAATTCTTGATTTCACCTTAGTTTGGCGACAATAATTCAATTTATGGATAATATATTGTAACACTGAGACAGTATGGTGGACAAATCGACTGCTGATGACGTTGATAAACTTGATTTATTCTAATGTCATATTAGGCGGGTCAACATGTGTCAATGTCCAATGCATGATAAAATATAAGCCCGACGATCTTTTTGGATTTGGTTTGTTGGATCTGTCTTTTATTATTAACATTATTAAGCGTATCTTATCTAATTAAACGGTGCAATCCGTCGCTTCGATTAATCCGAACAAAATCGTGACGATAGATCTCCAAGAGCTATACTGCTAATGTATAGCAGTCGATTTAATGTCACGATATTCACGTTTGCATGGGTTTTTGTTGAGATCTCAGACTCCGATATATAATGTAATATTCGATCGTCAACGATATCGACATAGGTAACGATCGGTCTGAATCGACGCTGAAAGCAGTTTGGAAACGCCAACTACTAAAACGCGCATATTACTTTATGCCAATACTTAAATAAGTATGAACCTAAAGTGAAGCTGGATAATTGTATGGCAGTTGCAATTTCTGTATTTAAATATTTTAGATACGACAGAAGTAAATAAAAAACAGCATTTTATTTATTCATATTTTATTTTTTCATTTCAACCATCTTCTATTAATAATATGCCATCCAGGACTGAAGCCGGTGCCTCAATATTTGTCTGTCTTATAATGAGACGATCTACAAACCTTAAAAAGTATGCGCAACAGCTATTGAACGGAAACAACAAAAAACCAAATCACAAGCAAAATCGAGGTCCATAAAACGAAAGCCGGGTAAACAAGTACTGCGAAATTCAGGAGTCCAAAAAACAAAGCCGTAGGCATTGAGATATTATTAGGTAGATATTCACTTGATCACTATAAATAGCACTAATGTTGTTCACTTCAAAGAAACACTCGGAATGTCGAAAAATGTCACTGGCATTCTAAACTTCAGAGCTCATCATTCTATACAAATAACTAATCACAGACAACAGACACGTTTATATTTATTTTTATTTTGATAGTTCTCTATTTCGGAGTCATGGAACCGCCAATGTTGTTGTGCGTAAAAATATTTTATTGAAAATAATTTCTCTGCAGAGAACGACTAATCTAATAAATTTTTTGATATTTTTCTGTGAATCAGTATATTTTTCTCTTTTTGTGGTGAAATGTACAAAGTCGCCGCCCAAAATGAAACATCTCCTTTGTAACATAACTTTTTTTCATGGGACTCGTAGTTTTTGTGCAAATTGCGATAAACCAGTTTTCACCCTTAAAACCCCCCTCAACCCCTTCCCGACCTCAGATCACCCGTAAATTATTTTTCCTTGTATCTTTGGCATATCCTCTTCCTTTTCCAATGGGTTTCATCCTGTTACTAATTTTTTGTACTTTTGATCGTTACAACGCTATTGGCACAGGTCTATTTATATGCCTTGTGACAAACTTCACACTAAAATGGTTTTTCTCCTGAATGTTTCCTCATATGAGTCACAAGATTGCCTTTTCGACTAAATCTTTTGTGGCAAACTTCACACGTAAATGGTTTTTCACCTGAATGTATTCTCATATGACGTGCAAGATTTCTTTTTAGACTAAATCTCTTGTGGCAAACTTCACACGTGAATGGTTTTTCACCTGAATGTATTCTCATATGCTCTGCAAGATTGCATTTTAGACTAAATCTCTTGTGGCAAACTTCACACGTAAATGGTTTTTCACCTGAATGTATTCTCATATGACATGCAAGATGGCTTTTTTGACTAAATCTCTTGTGGCAAACTTCACACGTAAATTGATTTTCACCTGAATGTATTCTCATATGACGTGCAAGATTTCTTTTTAGACTATATCCTTTGTGGCAAACTTCACACGCAAATGGTTTCTCTTCTAAATGATTCTTCATGTGAATTACAAGATCGCTTTTTCGACTAAATCTTTTGTGGCAAACTTCACACGAAAATGGTTTTTCTCCTGAATGTATTCTCGTATGACGTGCAAGATCGCTTTTTTGACTAAATCTCTTGGGGCAAACTTCACACGTAAATGGTTTTTCACCTGAATGTATTCTCGTATGACGTGCAAGAACGCTTTTTTGACTAAATCTCTTGTGGCAAACTTCACACATAAATGGTTTTTCTCCAGAATGGTTCCTTAAGTGACTTATAAGAGTGCTTTTATGAATAAATCTTTTGTGGCAAAGTTCACACGTAAATGGTTTTTCTCCTGAATGTTTCCTTAAGTGACTTACAAGATTGCTTTTATGAATAAATCTTTTGTGGCAAAGTTCACACGTAAATGGTTTTTCTCCGAAATGTTTCCTCATGTGATTTACAAGATTTCCTTTTTGACTAAATCTATTGTAGCAAAGTTCACACGTAAATGGTTTTTCACCTGAATGTATTCTCGTATGATGTGCAAGATTGCTTTTTAGACTAAATCTCTTGTGGCAAACTTCACACGTAAATGGTTTTTCACCTGAATGTATTCTCGTATGACGTGCAAGATTGCTTTTAAGACTAAATCTCTTGTGGCAAACTTCACACGTGAATGGTTTTTCACCTGAATGTATTCTCGTATGATGTGCAAGATTGCTTTTTAGACTAAATCTCTTGTGGCAAACTTCACACGAAAATGGTTTTTCACCTGAATGTATTCTCGTATGACGTGCAAGATGGCTTTTTTGACTAAATGTTTTGTGGCAAACTTCACACGTAAATGGCTTTTCTCCTGAATGTTTCCTCATGTGATACACAATATCGACTTTTTGACGAAATCTTTTGTGACAAGCTTCACACGAAAATGGTTTTTCACCTGAATGTATTCTCGTATGACGTGCAAGATGGCTTTTTTGACTAAATCTCTTGTGGCAAACTTCACACGTAAATGGTTTTTCTCCTGAATGTATCCTCATGTGAATTAGAAGCTTGCTTTTTTTAGGAAATCTTTTGTGGCAAATTTCACACGTGCTTTGTCTTTTCCCTGAATGTGCAGACATATTGGATAGAAGAGCCGTCGAATCACCCGGTGCCTTCGTCACTTGTTGTACTGCTGTGTCGCTCAACTGTACTTTATGTATTGTCTCTGCTGCAGGGAGACCGGCGGCCAGAGAGTAATCTTCACCTGTTTACATATAAACTTGTCAGTTCTTACTGTATATACACTATACTCCATTTCATATAGGATGGGTATGGTGACATTTGATTTATATTCCAATACACGCTCACTATTTTTAACAAATCAGATAAATATATGTATATTTTTTTAATCACCAATTAATTTCCAAAGTTAACAATAATGCTTGATTAGATGAGTGGCAACGAAATTGTATTTAAATATGCGTTTTTACATTTTAAACAAATTCAAAAAGACACAGAAAAAATAATAACCTAAAATTAGAGACATGAAACCTATGCATGAAACGAATTTTAGGGATTGACACATAGTAAATGGCAAAAACGGATAATCGTAACGGCCATCTTGTGAATCGCGTCAATTGACTGACTTGAGATGTAGAATATATGAATATTTTTAATTTCAATTGATTAAAGGTTAACCGCAATTGTACTCGATAATCGAATCACATAAATTAATTGTGCATGGTCACCTCCCTACAGAGTTGATTTGAAATGTGTCACCGTACCCATCCTATGTGACATAAAGTATAGCAATCAGGTTGTTCGTCTGTCCATTTGTTCTCTATGGTGTATGAGGTTTATACAGCCGTCAAGATGTGCCATATGTTGCAGTAGTCAGACTGGTCTGTATGTGTGGACATATAAACTCAATACTTGCTGCTGTATCAGTACAATGTATATTTATTGTAATTTATATGTGCAGGGTGCCTTAATTACCTGTTCTACATATACTATCTACTTACCTAACGACACATCTCCATGCTTCACATTAGTATTGGTTGCACTTTCACTTGCACCATCCTGATTCATCACACAGTTTTCATCTGCATCTGAGAGCAACTTTGATCTACACATCATCTCAATGTTGGTAAATTCTTCAGGACTAATAATTTCTTGGATAACTTTCACCTTAATATCTTCATCAACAAAATCTTTATTTGTGGTTGATCTACACACCATGCCACTACTGGTTGTATGTTCAGTACTAATATATTCCTGGTCAGATATGTCCTGGTTGACTGCATCATATTCAAGTTTAATTCCATCATGTAGGGGCAAGGTTTGACTATTCACAGTACAGTTAACAATCCTGCCTTCAGTTTTAATAATTTCCTGATCATTTTGAACCTTCACAGGTATTAAATTCATGTCTGTGCTTGTCTATGTTTAGTTATAATTATAACTTTTACAATTTGTACTCAAAATAGTATTTGCTGAAAAATACAATTGTTTTATTAACACAGGCAATCCATGTCTCTATTTTAAAAACTGTCCATAAATGGATTTGCAGTTCCTATGACCTATGACACATATTCAATACATACATTTCTAGATATGTATATCTTGAAAGAAACAATGTATTTTTTGGTATTTAACTACACATAAACTATATACTACATTCTCATAGCAGAAGGTTCACAGGCATTATTGCTAAATTATTAGGTATTAAAGTTAAGTAATAAATTTGAGATGTGTGCACAGAAGCATCTGAATGCTAAATTTTAATAATAAGAAAAGATTAATTTAATAAAAAGAAAAGTTAATATTTATTTGTAACACAATTAACTAAAGTTTATTGATAAATGAATAGTGATTCCTTAGAATAATAACGCCTAGAAGCCGCGTCTGAACCAAAACATAGGCACAAACGCGTGCCATCTTCATTATCCTTGTGTGCGTGAGCGGTATGTATCCACGATCTTTTCACCCACAGAGATACGGCTTCAGTAATACCATTATCGTGCGTTTACCCACAAAAAACACTTTTTTTGTGGTATAAATATCCTTTTTGTGAAAATGCATTGAACAGATCTTTGTATTTTTAGTAGGCTTATACCAATTTTCTTTGCGGTTACGTCTAACTATTTCAATCCATCGATTGGCTATGACAGGGTCAACTGGAAAGCTAAAAAAAGAATATGAGACGCTATCAAAACAACTAACTAGTTAGTAGACTTTAATATGAAATGAAAGAGAAAAAACGAATAAACGATCGAATAAAATAAATGCTAAGTAAATTATTTTCATAGAACTTATAACACCAACATTTAGTCTAAAAAGTTTAACAGTTTAACTTTTAACGTTAAAGTAACTAACTTTAACAGTTAAACAGATATGGTAAATATTATATTTAATTTTTAACATTAAGAACCAACTTAACCCATGTTGGCACTTTTTTCTCTGCAACTGGCAACACTGTTTAGTGATTACGTAATGTATTTCAAATGATTTATAATTCGTCATATTTGTACAGAAAATGTATAAAAAGCAGTACTTACCTGTGAAATGAAATATTATCACTTTTATTTTGTTTGTCTGATGTACTAAAACACTTCTTTATAGTGCAGACAGTCATTTTTAATTATTTCTCGGGAGCTGTGTTCGACTTAACGTGCCGTTGAGCACTGACAGCTCGCGGAACGAACTTATCCGAATATGGTTAAGTTTTAGTTGCGCGTTTTTCGAGCTTGCAATAGGTTTCTAGGCGTTATTATTCTAAGAGTGATTCATTTAATACTTTCACTCACAGACCTAGTATCTATAGACAGAATCTCATGAAATCAAAAGTGAGGCAGGCCCTCTTTGCATGTGGTGCGTTTGTCAGTATTGCCATACTATGGATTTCAATTACCCAAACTAGTATAATAAAATTTTAATTGTTTATACTTTATTGTCAATTGTTGGTTTAGAGTAAGGTGTTACAAAAAAATAAAACAGTTCATAAATTTAATAAATCAATTTAATAAAATATTAAAATAACAAAGGCACCGCCATCATCAGTCGATCAATTCGCACAATACCAAAAAAGAAACACTTGCGAAGTTGAAGTGTTTCTACTGCTGTAATAATAGTTTTATGGAGCAGTTTTAGGGTTCCGTAGTAAACAAAGAACCCTTATAGTTTCGCCATGCCCGTCTGTCCGTCCGCTGTTTTACTCAGAGACTATAAGTTGTAGAAAGCTGTAATTTGGTATGAGTATTAACAATGGCAAAAAAGTCGTAAAAAAAATCTGAAAAAAAATATTAATAATATAAATATTATTATTAGCGGGGGGCCCCGCTCTTCCCTATCGTTGACAGTGGTCAATAAAATAATTTACAAATATTATAGATAGGTACTTAAATCTACAGTCCGTTTTTTTAGACGAGACTTAACTACAAAACAAATCACTGGGTTTCCGAAACATCACTTTTCCACAATGTTACACGCGTTAAACAACTTACAAAGAATTCAATCGATTCACTCGGTATATCGCACTTTGTTTTACACCAAAAGCTTTGAATTTACAATAATTATAATGCTTATTATCTTAAATCGTTCAATTCCATTACAACTCATTTTTATAGATGAATAATTTCAACAAGAACTTGACATGTTTGACATTTGCAGATGACAGATGGAAAAGACGAATCGATTTGATGCATTAGTTTTACGATTCGTTATGTCACTTTTATCGATATTTACTCGATTAATAAAATGATAGTGGAGTAAGTGATTAGTATAAAATTTAAGTGAGATTGCATTCCTGTGTGTTGTGTGTCTGATACAGATTAAATTTAGTGTGACATTTATTTAAGCATTATTTAATTATATTCTAAATAATAGACATTTGTTTCATTCGAATAATATCGTTGAGCACAATCGATATCGATACGACTCGATACGACTCGACCCAACAAATTCGCGGTAATGTCAGTGTCTTATTTACTACTATGACTTCGACAATTGTCGGCCATATTTATTTTGTAGTTAAGTCCCTTCTAAAAAAAACGGACTGTAAGATCCCGAAGAGAAGGAAAATAAAAAGGAGTAACAAAGGAAAAGGTGAGGTAAGCCGCGTGATAGACGTAAAATGAATTCAAACACTCACGAATCATTCAGTACTAATAAAGGAAAAGGTGTTCGTTTTTGGGCTGACTCCAATATGATATTCCAAGCTTCCAATAAATTGGGGAGTATCTAAAATGTACTCATGGCAGCATTGGTTGACATTTTGTGTCAAAATAATAAAGAAATATTTATATTTTGATTTAATGTAAATATGAATTATTTTGTTTCCTTACTTGTGAAATGTGATTCCATCCAGCTTTTTAATTTTAGCAGTTTGATGTTCGCACCCTTTTATAACGCATTTCGTCATATTTGCGATCAAATTAAATTATTGTAACTGCGTCTATTAAATACGAATGACAATTCAAATTGTCAATTTGGGCTTCCTTTTTTTTTCGATGTGTGAGTTCCGCCGTGTGTGTACAAGGTTAGGCTTCTTTTTTGCGGCCTCAATATTTTATTCCCAGCATTCCGTCTATAGTTACTATGTCTGTGCTTTCACTTATATTAGAGGCGAACATCTCAGTCCTCAATCGTAGCAACGCATCACATTAACTAGCAGTGCCTGTCCTCACTGGCGTTCGACGTTCGTCTTTTTTTTAATTCCTTTAAAAACTGACTCTGAATTTAGGATGTAACAATTTGGGTTTTGTAGGAATAAAAATTAAAAATTAAATTGTTACTAACACAATAACTTCTGCTGTGTGCTCTCTATCTCTAAACAAATTACAAAATGGCTGCCATTTCATCATGGAGGGGGGCAGTGTTGCCACCTGGATTTTTTAAAACGGGCTAAGCGAGCACCCAAAATTTAATAAACTGGGTATTAAATTTAAATTTAATAAATTGGGTATTTAAAAATGGGGCTAGAAAGGGGCTAAAAAAGTTAGACATTTTTATGAAATGCAATTTGTTTGTTTCGCCTTTATTATGTGGGTATTTTTCAATACACTAATAAATGTCATTTTTTGAGTCTACTGCCGTTTCCAACGGTGCTATTTTTCTTTATAAGTGTAGCAGAAAGGCGAAACAAACTCCTCAGCACATCTTTTAAATCAAAATCTTTCAATGATAACACAAGATAAAACTTCTAGTCGTTGTCGTAATTTAACAATCAAATCATAATAACGGTCATTTAACAAAAAATAAAAATACTACAATTAATTACAATTTAAACTGTTAAGAACAAATCATGATTGCATTTTCAAATTGCTCGGTTTATACTGGCATAGCAGATTGTACAAGTACCCCAAACTTGTGTTGTTGTTCCCCGCTAATTAAAGTAATAATTAGTTAGTTAGTTACCACAAACAAAGCTAAAAATATGCTGAATAATGTAATTGGCTAAATTCTTTACCTCTTGTTGCGATTTATTTTTGAATTTTACATATCAACTCTTTGAAAATAGTAGGTAAGGGAGGATTTCGGAAAAGGGCTAGATTGCCCTATTAGGGCTAAATTTAAAATTTGGAGAAATCAAACCATAGAAAGGGCTAGATCTGGCCCCAAAAGGGCTAAGGTGGCAACACTAGAGGAGGGTAAGAGAAAATTTGGATAGTGATTTGTTGATAAAAATACCATATTTTATCAGCCTTAAGTCTCCGACACCGGTGACCAGACACATCGTATATCTATATCTATACTAATATTATAAAGCTGAAGAGTTTGTTTATTTGTTTGAACGTGCTAATCTCAGGAACTACTGCTTCGAATTGAAATTTTTTTTTGTGTTGAATAGACCATTTATCGAGGAAGGCTTTAGGCTATATAACATCACGCTGCAACTATTAGGGGCGAAGAAATAATGGAAAATGTGGAAAAAACGGGGAAAATTATTCATTCTCGAGGGCTTTCGTTGCATGCGTTGCGAAAACGATTCAAGATACCAAAACTATATGTATGAAAGAAAAGATGAGGTTCTGGAGCAACATATAGGATACTCTTTGTTCCGGAGTTCCCGCGGAACGCCAACGCAAAACCATGCGTATATTTCTTCAGATATTTTACAAGCAGGCATCGGTGAAGTCATCATGTGACGGGTGTGCGGTGTCGCGTTTTTCAAATCCTTCTCCCCCTTCCCCTTATTTCAAGGAACTCGTTAATGATATACAAACTTTTAATTCGTTCTTACTTATCATGACTACAAAAAGGTATTCATGCGATTCGCACTTGACCATATTTTTATCGATACTAAATAAACATATTTCACGTCCCTACTGTAATGTTTGACACGAGATGATACCTACAATACAATACGCAAAAACTACTGAACGGATTTTCATGAAACTTTGCAGTAATATAGCTTAGACATTGGAATAACATAATTTGTTAAAATTTATAGAGATTTTTGAAGGGACTGGTTCCCCGAAGCGAAGCGAGGGCGGATTTACTAGTATCGTATAATTATGTACTGTATTTTTTCAATATTGCGTTGGTGGATGTATACTCAGCCGAAAAAAAATATATTTTGTAACGTTAATATTTATAGCTTCGGAAGAACACAATAAGTCATCTTTATTTTCTCCCTAGTTAAAGGGAATATTTTTTTGTTTTAATTTGGCAACACTCATTTCATCGCTACCAACATTTTAGCGAGGGGAACTCTTACGTGAAACGCACTGTATGTATTTGAGCGGTATAGAAAATGGCCGGCCTGCCACACTTTTGCCAGCTAATTTTATATGACGTTTAGGATTAGGGCGTCTCTATCTAAGTATATTCCTATCTCTATGTTAGGTACATACCTACTCGTCACGTCGCAAGACTTAATATCTACACTGACAATTCGGTGACGAGTAACTTAACTAACTTAGTAACTTACAAGCTCAAAAAGTCAAAATATATCGTTTTCGGTAAAAAAAGAATACATTTTCTGTACTATTCCTAACTACTCTTCATCGCTTAGAACAAATGGAAACGATCAAAGCTAAAAGCATTTTTTCGTAAGAAAAAATAGGTGTCTTTACTCTTTTTGTAAAACAGAAAGGCTTGGAGCAAGGAACATATATACTTGGAGCGTTATGGTTAGGTAACTGTTGGAACGCACGGAATGTAAGTCTGTGGTCATAAAGGTGTATTCTCTATGGACTACGGTGGGGTTGTTTTCATTTATGACAGGTGACAGTTGAACAAAACCAATACAGTCATGGTATCTCTATGCATGGTATACCTAACTCTATGTGGTATACATGGTAGGTACAGTGGGCTGAGTGCGAGTTTTCAGTGACAAAACGCGCTCGCTACGTAACTGCGAGTTAGCTAAACTTTGTATGGGATCAAGCTGAGTCATTTACGTCCCGCTAGGTGGCTCTGCTCCGATCCCATACAAATTTTAGGTAACTCGCAGTTACGTAGCGAGCTCGTTATGTCATTGAAAACTCGTACTAAGGCCCCTTTCTACAAACTTACCTACCTATCTGACCCGGTCATAGAGATAGGAATATACCAACTTAGTCCTTATAGATCAATGGACCCGGTGGCCAAAACTGGAACTAATGCAAATGTTATACTGTTGTCAAACAAAGATAAAGACAGTAGCGCCCATAGATATATTACAGGTAAAGTAAGGCCATTTTAATAGGCCACATTTGACAACTGTTTGTCTTTGCTTTATAGTGAGGTAACCTGCTGAAAAACATCGATTAATTAAATTAATCGATGAGGACTTCAAACATCTGTAAATTGAATGTGATTGTTATAAAAACTATTTTAATGACCGCACAGTTCAAACAATAACTAAAAAAACGACAAAAATAATGCGTCTAATAATGGCGCGAAATGAAATCATGACTTTTTTGTAACATTTCACGTTTCTGGATACTGGCTTTTGAGCCAGACGTTATATATTTAAATGAATGATTATATATTTTTTGGCCTAAAATGTAAGAAAATTAATTCTGTTCTCATTAAAATATATTTTATTTTGTAACCGTGAAATACTTTTTGACGATTAGTTCGACTTCTCGAATTCAACTTATCTACATACTTAATATCCTCTTTGGTACCATCCCTCATGTTTAAAAAGAAAAAGAGTTCACTGACGTAACTTTGTAACGACGTCAGTTCTTTACTTAAAAAGTGTAAAAATTTTAACAATATCTAGTAGGGAATATTAAATAATATGGAGTGCCTCCCTTACAAGGTTACTTTGTAAAATTTTGACGAACTGTCAAATGTGGCCTATTAAAATGGCCCTACTATAGCGCCCCTCTTACCGGGTCAGATAAGTTCTTGGCACTGTACAAGGATCTTTTGGCGCGTGGATGACGCACGGGTGACAGAAACAGTGCCTTATGGCTTATGGCACAAAATATGGATAGTGCAGAAGTTAAGCTCATGTATGTACTATCGAGCAATTTGATTCGTACCCCACCTTCAGCTCATTTTCTTATAGCACATCAAGTGCAATTAAGTCGAAATTCGTTTAAATATTCGTTGCCTTGGAAACAAACCTGTTAATACTCTACATGACATTGGCAATACCATATTCCTATCTCTATGGGCAATACATTATTTATATTTCGAGATTTGTGTTTCTGAATACTTTGACATATTATATAATACAATAATCAACATAAACATTAAACACATTGCCTGTCCATCATGAAGTAAAGATATTCAAATCTGCAAAAACGATTTCTGATAAATAAAATTATTAAAAAGTGAAAGTAACTTTGTTCGTCTATTGGCTTTTCACACTTAAACTGCTGAATCTGTTGAAACGACTGAATGCTGAATTTATTGGAAATTATATGGAGGAGGTTTGAGATTCTGAAAAAAAAAAACAAAGGATAATTTTATTCCTCTAAATAAATTCCCATGGAATAATTTTAACGGTATTTTTTTGCTTAGCTGGTAAGCCGCGGGAAAAACTTGTATATAGTTAATACAAAAGACATAAGGATTCCTGTCAAATATATTTTGCAGTTATCAGATACTAGCTTTTGCCCGCGGCTTCGCCCGCGTGGAATTCGTTTATATCGCGAACCGGGGAAGTGGGGAAAGGGTTACGTCACCAAAGCTATCTTCCTGGGAAAATTCATCGAAATCGGTCAAGCGGCTTAGATTTTTCATACAAACTTTCATCTCCTTTTTCAAGCCTTTAGGGGTTGATTTTTTTAAAAAAGTAGCCTATGTGTGACTCTGAGTCTTCAACTATTTTCATTCCGAATTTCATCCAAATTGGACCGGTGGTTGAAAACGTCACAGATAGACAGACAGACAGACTTTCGTATTTATAATATTAGTATGGATTGTAAAAAGTAAATCATTGCACTTGACAAAAATTTAGAGCGACGTTTGACGATTTGACGGAATGAGCATAATAATAAGAAAGTCATATGTGCAGCAGACACGCTTGAAATGAAAACGAATTTGACATCCTCAAAAGTTCAAACGAACTGTTGACGAAGTGGGGTACGATTCAATTTTGTCCATTGTACCTCGATTTTGGTTATGCATGTGTGCGTTAGCGTAAGGGTTAACGACTCCGCAAAGGTCGTGGATTGGATTTGTTATTTAAGTTATTGGTATGGATTAAACGGGAAAATTAAAATAAAGGTATACGTTTAGAATCATTGAAATGTAATGTAATTTAGTAAGCGTTACTCATATTACGTAATTATACAATTAATTTAAAATAATAATGCTATCATTGTAAATTAAGATTACGGGAGTCCTTAGATGAAAAATTCAATAAAGCAGGTAATTCAGGTTATCTGTATGGTTTTTATACGAAATGATAATTACAAGTACGTGCAATCACGTGATTGAACGTACTTGTGGAGAGGAGGTACTTGGAGACATAGGTACTCATAATAGAAATAAAATTGTTTCGTTTTGCGTATAATGAATGTAAACTCAATATTTATAAGGAACTAAACTAAACTAAAGCGTTCTGCGGCAGGTCTGTTTTTTTTCGCCGCGGACTAAATTGATTGACACATGCAAATGTCAATTTTCGAAATAATGATACCAGCTTTTTAATAGTAGTGTAGTACTACGATACCGGTTTTATGAATCGTAACTTTTTACTTTGATCACATAATTTTATTTTTATTTGATAATAGACGAATCTTTTTAAAATCATGGTAACTATGGAGTATCACAGATAAAAAATATATTTATTAATTTTAATTACGTATTACACTAAGTAAATACGACACGACATTTATGGATTTGTTGTTGAAGAATACGCAATAACAAGGTTAAAGTACATTATATAGGTATGCCTATAGGTAATTTTATTTTAAAGACACATTTTTTAGTATTACCGAAAAACGATACTAGATTGTAAATTACGTAAAGTTACGGTAAAGGCACATCACTATTAATAATTCGCAAAAAAGTGGCAACACAGCTAATGTCAATTTAGTCCGTACCGAAAAAAAACAGACTGTAATATGTAATAATATCATAATGATATTTATTTATGGGATCACATATGATCCGTTTATTTCATATTATTTGTATTATATAATATTTTTGTATCTATATTAGGTACCTACTGGAAACAAAATAAAAATCCTATTACATAAATTAACAGTAAGAAAATAATTTTACATGTCCATTAATATAATCCTTCATTTAATGTATTTATTAAAAATCGAAGGTATATACACTCTAACGTACAAAGAACTTCCTACGTCCTACATTGACTTGTGTTTAGTAACGGATCATTGAGTTACAAGCAAGTAAGGACTTATTGTACCTATCTATAGCAACTAGATGTCTAAAAAATTTAATTTGCAATTTAACGTCGAATAAAAAAATCACTTCGATAATAGTTATAATAATTCCATTTCTTATCCATTTTTTAAGGAAAATTATCTTAATTGTGTATTATGTGTTCCGTTCGACGTCCGAAGTCCTTTATGAGAGAGGCGTCGTCTCCTTCTTCGTATCGCCAATAGATGTCGCTACCCCATCCCGTCACGTGACCCGCACCAGCGCCCTCTGTGCCTAAATCTAGAACCAAACCTAACCAACCAAGAGCAAGCTGCCATGTTTTTGGTCATTGTTGCGTCGTTCTTCGAATCGTGCGCATGGTCGCTACCTTCAGCAGTTTTCTTAAAACTAAAAAATATCGTTTAATTATTAGTGTTTAGTAATTATTTAACAATTTAAAGTTACTTTCGAGATTAAAGTAGAAAGTATTGATTTTTATGTGAAGTTTAGAAAACTACCCGTTACGTAATAATCATAATGGCGGAAATTAACGGTGATCGTGAAAAGCTTCGCGAGGATGCAGTGAATGGGTGTAGTGAAGTGCAACTATCAAGCTCCGACTCGACGAGTTCGAGCTCGAGCGACGAAGAGCCGCCGCCAAAGCGGCGACGGCCACGTGCTCGGAGCAGCTCTCGGGATACGCTGCTGGAAATGGAGAGCAGGTTTGACTTACTGTCCCAGCAACTGGTAAGTCACCTTAATAATATTCTTGGCAATAATTACAATTCCACCCCGGCGGTACCGGTGTCGAGGATGCCTAACTGTTCATGCGATGATCCTTTTGCTCGACCAACGAACTCGTTACATGATATTTCAGAGCTAAGTGTATCCGTTAAAGAGCCATCTGTAGCTAGCGCGAAACCCGAACGGGTGGCTAAATTATCATCGCTGCAACGATTCGATAACCCTGATTGGAGCTCTGTCCGTTACACAGACGTTCAGAAAAAGTATATGGCGTTTCCGGCCTTTACAGAACTAAGAGTTAATGAGGAATTGAGACGCTTAGAAGATAATTCTGCCCCGATTAGGTGGTCCCAAATGGAGCGAAGCTTTGCCGCGCTCTCAAATGCGCTCTTAGCTCAAAACGAGTCTGTGAATGAAGCTTTACGTAACATTATTAGTTGGTCAACGGATTCAAATACGCAGTTGACCGCATCATCTCTTTATGATAAACTTAAGGACTTATTTGGAGACGGATCGGAATACAAATCTGTTTCTCAAGATATTTTGCAAATGGTTTGCGGAAAGCGTGCTGAGGTCTTAGAACTACGCCGTAGAGCATTAGTTAAAAATCTCAAAGGGAAATATTTGCGCGAGGACATGGAAAAAATTCCTCCTTCTGTGGAATTTATGTTTAACCCTCAAATGCTAGCATCATATCTACAGAAAATTGGTGGTGTGGACAAACTACACAAAGATACTGTGCCGCAACCAACATCGAGTACAGTACGTTCTAAGTCTCCGGCACGTGCTAAATCCCCTGTAGCTTCTACTTCCCGAGAAAATAATTTTCGTTTTCAACAAAATAAAACGAAACAAGCAAAAAACAAAAAGCGAAATTTTTCTGAACATGACAAAAGGAAAAAGGGGGGGAGAAAAGATCGAGAGTACAGAAACAGAAACAAATGACATGAGCAGGTTTTCAGGCGGCTGTCTGAGGCACTACATAGATGTATGGGCAGCATTAAAACCACCCAAAACAATCCTAACATTAATTTCTGCAGCTCGCATTCCATTCAAAGTAAGACCGCCTCTAATCCTGCCAACATCAGACATCATGAAAAAATTTCAGACACCGAGCTCTTCAGCAATGTCGTCGGAAATTCAAATCATGATTCAAAATCAGATATTGGAACCCGCACCTCCGACTCCATCTTTCATATCTCCACTGTTTATTGTGAAAAAGAGCAACGGCAACAACCGCGTGATATTCAATCTCAAAGCGCTGAATCAATTCATGACACCAAAGCATTTTCGTTTGTTCCATCATCACCACATGCCCAGTTTTCTGCAAGCGGGCGATTGGATGGTAAAACTCGACTTGCATCAAGCCTATTACCATATTCCAATAGCCAAGGAGCATCGTTGCTTCCTACGCATCAGTTACGAAGACAGGCTACTGCAAATGAACTGTCTACCGTTCGGATTAGCAGCGGCACCCAGACTGTTCGCATCCGTCACAAACTGGATTGCCGAAGTATTGCGCAACAGGGGTCTTCGACTAGTGGTCTACCTGGACGACTTCTTAATCGTCCACCAGTGCCGAAAGACCTTGGATGCTCATGTTATTATAGCAACAAAGCTGCTAATAAGTCTAGGTTGGAACATCAACTGGAAAAAGTCAGTGCTAGTGCCAACACATTTGATAGAGTTCCTGGGGATTGCGTGGGACACGGAGTCCAACCGCATGAACCTACCTCTGGACAAGGTGACAAGAATTCGACAGTGTCTGTCGATGCGTCTGTCAGCTGGCAGTTGGACCCTCAAGCAGGCGCAACGCCTCTTAGGGCATCTCAACTTTGCAACCTTCATCACCCCCCGGGGAAGGCTGCATTGCCGTACGCTGCAGCGCCACAGCAATCGCTTGGAAAGATCATCAGGCCACCCAGTGTTATTTGCAAACGAAGTGCGGGAGGAACTAGAATGGTGGTTCGACAACATCAATCGGTCGTCTGTAATTCACAGGGACAGGTTTGCTCGTCAGGTAAATTATGTTGTGACGGACGCCTCCGATATTCAATGGGGAGCGATGGTAAACAACGACACCCTAAAAGGTCATTGGACACGACGACAACTAAAGTGGCATTGCAATCTAAAAGAAATGTTCGCTGTGATAGCCGCCATTTCGTCGAAGTCGGAAATTCTTCAAGACTCGACCACGATCTTGCAGAGCGACAACAAGACTGTAGTGTCGTACATAAGAAACGAGGGCGGAACAAAGTCTCAAAGACTCTTGAATCTGACGAAGGAACTCTTTGCACTGACAGATGGCCTGAATATTGTACTGATCCCTCACCACTTACCGGGACTGTACAATACGGAAGCCGATCACCTCTCGCGCAATCGCGCCGGCTCCGAATGGCATCTACTGAGCGAGGCGACCACGAAAGTTTTCGGCCGGTGGGGAATCCCCGACGTAGACCTATTTGCCTCAAGAAACGCTCACGTCGTATCCAACTATGTTACTCTAGACTTATCAGACTCGAACGCTGGCTTTCACGACGCTTTCACCAGATCCTGGAAGTACAGCCTCGCGTGGATCTTTCCACCGCCGAGTCTAATGCCACGGGTGCTACAGCATCTCAACACTGCACAAGGCAAGTACATCATAATAGCACCCAAGTGGAAGAAGCCCTTTTGACGCTCAGACCTCAAGAGCCGGGCTGTAACACGTCCTATGAAAATACGGGACCTGGAAACTTGCTTGCTGGACACAGCGACGGGTCGCCCGCCAGCCCAAGTCCACAACCTGCAGTTAGAGGCCTGGTTGATTTTGGCTGGGACACTTTGACCGAATGTTGGTCAGCCGATGAGAAACAACTTCTAGCATCGTGTTGGAGACCATCAACAAGAAAGACATATGCCCCGATATGGTCTAAGTGGTGTCAGTGGTGTCGTCAAAATGGTATAAGCTTTCGTCAACCTTCTGGAGCCAGTGTAGCTCGGTATCTAGCAAAGCTATTTCTCACAGATCGTTTAGCCTATCGTTCTATTTTAGTTCATAAATCTGTAATATCATCAGTATGTGAGACACTATCAGAGATCAAAATTGCTTCAAATCTGTTAGTTAAGCATGTTTTAAAAGCTATATCTTTAGCAAGGCCAATCCAACCAAAATTACCAATATGGGATGCAAGAATAGTTATTCAGTATCTAAAACATAAAGACCCTAATATATGTAGCTTATATGACGTATCTAGACGCACCGCGGTTATTCTTTTATTAGCCTCTGGACGAAGAGTACACGATTTAACCCTTTTACATTGTGATTCAAAACATTTTGTTGATAATGGTAATTCAATAACTTTGCATCCTGTATTCGGTTCAAAGACAGATTCTGCAACTTACCAACAATCGAGTTGGACGTTGCTAGCTTCACCGGATATAAACATTAATCCTATATTTTGGTTAAGAAGGCTGAGAGACCTTACAAATGTTTCCAGAGGCTCTACTACAAATTTATTTGTCACCATAAGGGACCCTACCAAACCAGCCTCGGCTACGGTTATCGGGGGCTGGATAAGACGCATTCTATCCGAATCGGGTATAGTGGCTTCACCTGGCAGCTGTAGGTCAGCTGTTTCATCACTAAACCTTTTAGAAAAATATCCCATTAACGAAATTTTGGCCAAAGCTAACTGGCGTCATGAACTAACCTTTAGAAAATTCTACTGTAGAAATATAAATTCAAGGGAAAACAGTACAGAAAAATCACTTTCCCGATATTTTTTAACTGAAAAATGATTGTATAGTGAAGTTGATTATGTGCTTATGTACAAATTGATTGATCAACTTAATCATTTAACTTAATATTAAATATAAAATACTACATTTATTTTGTTGTAATTGATTTTCTTTGTATATAAGAAAACAAGTCACATTGTTGCGTTTAATTAGCAAGCCACCAGAAGATAACAAACATGTCTCTCATAAAGGACTTCGGACGTCGAACGGAACACATAATATAGAAATTTTACCTGAAAATAAAATTTGTATTATGTTTCCTAGACGTCCGAAGTCCTGATAATGTCTTCCTGGTGTCATCATTATATTTTATATGAGCCGAACAATGACCAAAAACATGGCAGCTTGCTCTTGGTTGGTTAGGTTTGGTTCTAGATTTAGGCACAGAGGGCGCTGGTGCGGGTCACGTGACGGGATGGGGTAGCGACATCTATTGGCGATACGAAGAAGGAGACGACGCCTCTCTCATAAAGGACTTCGGACGTCTAGGAAACATAATACAAATTTTATTTTCAGGTAAAATTTCTATATTATAAATGTCATATTGCTGGAAATAACAACCGAGATCCAAGTGGTCCGATATGTTCCGATTTTTCGTGTATGTGAACGGTGTCTATTTGTGAGTTGTTTTTGGGCACTTTGTATGAAGCTTAACATCTGTATTATCTAATTTGTGCTTATGGGGGCTTTACATTATACAATTTGCAGAGCGCTAACTTAGTGCACTAACTAATGTCATTACACTGCACTAGCTAGCGAAGCTACAGTCCGCCCAACTTAACTCTGAAATGGCAAAAATTGGAACTAACGAAAAGTCATTCATAAGTACGTTGTGTTCATTCATCTGTCAGTTACTAGTGTGCAATGATTGGTCAAATGAATGTCAAATGCGTCCGACAGCGCCTCTTTCGTTTCAGTCTTAAGTTGGGTTTACTATAATTACATTTCGGTCATCATCGGTTGTTGTCGGTAGTGATTGTGACGTCATATATCTCGAGCGCTCGCCGACGGACAGGGTTGCCACACGTCAGCGAACTCAATTCGCCCAATTTTGCGTGCCGAGTAGCCTAAATCACCATCGATTGTAACCTCTTCAATCAGGTGAAGGGGGGGGGGGGGGGGGGGTATATGTAGCCGAACATACTGCCGAGATGATCGCGACAAGGCCACGTCTATTGTTTTATTGTTCGCTTGAAATGTTTATGGCCTTGTTATTTTTTGCTTTCGGGTTAGCGAAGTATCTACACCAGGGTTGTCACATTATATTGAATACTGGTATAGGCATATGTAACTCGTTACACAATATTATAAAAGGGCAAAATAAAACGACTCGTGTTACATCTTCCGATACTTTTTATTTGATGAACTTATTGACCAAATGTTAAACAAATTCCAACTCAGATTGTTTTGAATAAGGAAGTATTAGGCCCCAAGCACTTGGCGTATTTTAAACGCGCTAATGACGCGCAGTTGACGCACGTAAACGCGTTTCAAACGTGATTCAAACGCAACCTTGTACAAAAGCGCAAAAAGTCTGCGGCGCAGATGACGCGCGTCATCATGCACGAAAGTGTCTCAAAGAGTTTTTATACACATTTATCGTATTTATCAGTCAAATGACATAAGAATGTACATAAACTGTAGCTACTATATTATATAAACCTTCCTTATGAAATGGTGAAAATCGCATCAAAATCCGTTGCGTTGCGAGGCTTCAAAGAAGAATAAAAAAAAGGCACAGACAGACACAGGTGTAGGTCGACTTATTTTTATAATATGTAATTTTAACGGTTTTTTGGGTTCCGTACGGAAAATGGTTTTTCACCCAAATGCATCCTCATATGAAGGGAAAGACTTCGATTGGATTTTTCCACCGATGTGTCGTCAACGTGTCGCCAATGTGTCTCCATGTGGCTCATAAGAGTACCTCTAAAACAAAATTTTTATAATAATAATTTTTATATAATAATTTAAAATACATATATAATTTTATATTTTTGTAGAAGATAAAAATAAGAAAGCAAAACTCAGTTATTCGAATTTTTCACATCAATTTGAGGTTATGTGAAAAAAGTGTGGATACAAAGGTTTCCTATAAATTTGTAACATAACTTTTTTTCATGCGACTCGTAGTTTTTGTGGAAATTGCGATAAACCAGTTTTCACCCTTAAAACCCCCCTCAACCCCTTCCCGACCTCAGATCACCCGTAAATTATTTTTCCTTGTGTTTTTGGCATATCCTCTTTCTTTTCCAATGGGTTTCATCCTGTTACTAATTTTTTGTACTTTTGATCGTTACAACGCAGTTGGCACAGGTCTATTTATATGCCATTTTAGTGTGACAAACTTCACACTAAAATGGTTTTTCTCCTGAATGTTTCCTCATATGAGTCACAAGATTGCCTTTTCGACTAAATCTTTTGTGACAAACTTCACACGTAAATGGTTTTTCACCTGAATGTATTCTCATATGACGTGCAAGATTTCTTTTTAGACTCAATCTCTTGTGGCAAACTTCACACGTGAATGGTTTTTCACCTGAATGTATTCTCATATGCTGTGCAAGATTGCTTTTTAGACTAAATCTCTTGTGGTAAACTTCACACGTAAATGGTTTTTCACCTGAATGTATTCTCGTATGACGTGCAAGATTGCTTTTTAGACTAAATCTCTTGTGGCAAACTTCACACGTGAATGGTTTTTCACCTGAATGTATTCTCGTATGACGTGCAAGATTGCTTTTTTGACTAAATCTTTTGTGGCAAACTTCACACGTAAATGGCTTTTCTCCTGAATGTTTCCTCATGTGATACACAATATCGACTTTTTGACGAAATCTTTTGTGACAAACTTCACACGAAAATGGTTTTTCACCTGAATGTATTCTCGTATGACGTGCAAGATGGCTTTTTTGACTAAATCTCTTGTGGCAAACTTCACACGTAAATGGTTTTTCTCCTGAATGTATCCTCATGTGAATTAGAAGCTTGCTTTTTTTAGGAAATCTTTTGTGGCAAATTTCACACGTGCTTTGTCTTTTCCCTGAATGTGCAGACATATTGGATAGAAGAGCCGTCGAATCATCCGGTGCCTTCGTCACTTGTTGTACTGCTGTGTCGCTCAACTGTACTTTATGTATTGTCTCTGCTGCAGGGAGACCGGCGGCCGAAGAGTAATCTTCACCTGTTTACAAATAACCGTCTGTCAGTACATACTGTCTGTCGCAAGGCTCAGTTTAGTCCCGACGGTACGCGCGTGGTCAATCACCAGCCTGGCTAGCCACCGCTCCGTATATACAACATACAGGGTGTTCCGACGTCTCTGACTTAATGGAAGATGGTGAGAGGAAGTGATCGCCAGTCAAAAATGAAAAATTTCTGCCAGTGACTTCACTTTTTTAGATCTACCTACTCTCTCTCTATTTATTTATCTCTATATATTATCTACATTAGTTTTCTATACAACAGTATGTCTTGTGTGTAAAAAAGACTGATACACCTACAATATATATTTTCGTGTAAACAACATACATAAAAGTTGTAAAATCCAAATGTAGTGTTTTTATATTGTAAGAACAAAATGTCACATGGTGTTAAATTATTGCAATCAATTCAGATATGGAGTCTGAATAAACTGCTTTCAGGACTCGTAATATTAAAATTACACTTGTTATTGTTAATAATAATAAGTTACGATAAATTTTAGACAATAAATTATAAATAATGACTAAATAATAAAATATGACTACCATTACAAGATATGTAATTGGAATTTTTTTCAAAAAGTTGATGACTTACCTAATGACAAATTTCCACGCTTCTCATCAGTATTGGTTGGACTTTCACTTGCACCATCCTGATACACCACACCACAGTTTTCATCTGCATCTGAGAGCAACTTTGATCTACACATCATCTCAATGTTGGTAAATTCTTCAGGACTAATAATTTCTTGGATAACTTTCACCTTAATATCTTCATCAACAAAATCTTCAGTTGTGGTAGATCCACACTCCACATCATGATCATTTTCAGCCTTAATGTCATGAATGGCATCTTCAGTTGTGGTTGATCTACACACCATGTCACTACTGGTGGTATGATCAGTACTGATATTTTCCTGGTCAGTCATGTTAAAGATTTTGATGCATGAAATAACTTTGTTTTCTAAATGTACCTTCATATGTTTCACATGATTAATTTTTTTAGTAAATTTCTTATCACAGACATCACAATAAAGTAATTTTTCTGCACCATGTATTTTTTTATGTTTAACAAGATTTGATTTTGTACTATATTCTTTATCACAGACATCACAATAAAATAGTTTTTCCGCTCCAATTATTTTTTTATGTTTGACAAGATTGGATCTTGTATTAAATTCTTTTAATTTTCTTTCTGCTCCATGTATTTTTTTGTGTTTCACAAGATTGGATCTTGTACTATATCCCTTATCACAGACATCACAAGAAAATAGTTTTCCCGCTCCATGTATTTTTTTATGTTTGACAAGATTGAATTTTTTAGTAAATTCCTTATTACATACATCACAATAAAACAGTGTTTCTGCTCCATGTATTTTCTTGTGTTTCACAAGATTGGATTTTGTACTAAATGTCTTGTTGCAGAGAGGACATGGGAGTGGTGTTTTCCCTGAGCGTGACCTTGTATTGTATGCAGCACGCATTGAATCATCCTGTACATTCCTTCCTTGTGGTACTGCTGTGTCGCTCAACTGTGCTTTATGTATTGTCTCTGCTGCAGGGACACCGGCGGCCGAAGAGTAATCTTCACCTGTTTACATATAAACTTGTCAGCTGTATATACACTATACTCTATTTCATATAGGATGGGTATGGTGACATTTGATTTATATTCCAATACACGCTCACTATTTTTAACAAATCAGATAAATATATGTATATTTTTTTAATCACCAATTCATTTCTAAAGTTAACAATAATGCTTGATTAGATGAATGGCAATGAAATTGTATTTAAATATGCGTTTTTACATTTTAAACAAATTCAAAAAGACACAGAAAATATATTAACCTATATAAAATTAGAGACATGAAACCTATGCATGAAACAAAATGTTTAATGTTAGGGATTGACACATAGTAAATGGCAAAAACGAATAATCGTAACGGCCATCTTGTGAATCGCGTCAATTGACTGACTTGAGATATAGGTTATATGAATATTTTTAATTTCAATTGATTAAAGGTTAACCGCAATTGTACTCGATAATCGAATCACATAAATTAATTGTGCATGGTCACCTCCCTACAGAGTTGATTTGAAATGTGTCACCGTACCCATCCTATGTGAAATAATGTATAGCAATCAGGTTGTTCGTCTGTCCATTTGTTCTCTATGGTGTATGAGGTTTATACAGCCGTCAAGATGTGCCATATGTTGCGGTAGTCAGACTGGTCTGTATGTGTGGACATATAAACTCAATACTTGCTGCTGTATCAGTACAATGTATATTTATTGTAATTTATATGTGCAGGGTGCCTTAATTACCTGTTCTACATATACTATCTACTTACCTAATGACACATCTCCACGCTTCACATTAGTATTGGTTGCACTTTCACTTGCACCATCCTGATTCATCACACCACAGTTTTCATCTGCATCTGAGAGCAACTTTGATCTACACATCATCTCAATGTTGGTAAATTCTTCAGGACTAATAATTTCTTGGATAACTTTCACCTTAATATCTTCATCAACAAAATCTTTATTTGTGGTTGATCTACACACCATGCCACTACTGGTTGTATGTTCAGTACTAATATATTCCTGGTCAGATATGTCCTGGTTGACTGCATCATATTCAAGTTTAATTCCATCATGTAGGGGCAAGGTTTGACTATTCACAGTACAGTTAACAATCCTGTCTTCAGTTTTAATAATTTCCTGATCATTTTGAACCTTCACAGGTATTAAATTCATGTCTGTGCTTGTCTATGTTTAGTTATAATTATAACTTTTACAATTTGTACTCAAAATAGTATTTGCTGAAAAATACAATTGTTTTATTAACACAGGCAATCCATGTCTCTATTTTAAAAACTGTCCATAAATGGATTTGAAGTTCCTATGACACATATTCAATACATACATTTCTAGATATGTATATCTTGAAAGAAATAATGTATTTTTTGGTATTTACCTACACATAAACTATATACTACATTCTCATAGCAGATGGTTCATAGTCATTATTGCTAAATTATTAGGTATTAAAGTTGAGTAATAAATTTGAGATTATGCACAAAAGCATCTGAATGCTAAATTTTAATAATAAAAAAAGATTAATTTAATAAAAAGAAAAGTTAATATTAATTATTTTCAACACACTAGCTCGTAAAGTTGCTATTTTTTCTTTAGTCTTACGCCCGGAATGCGGTTTATTACACACTAGTGCGTTTTACTTTTCATTGCCGCACTAGTGTTTTTCTTATTCCACTTTTTTTTAATATCCGTAAAGAGGTTGTTACCAAAAGATTTATTATTTTGTAAATAAATAAACTTGTTGCACTTAGTCAAAATCTGGTAAGATAAGATTATACTTCATCTAATTATCTATTAAAGCATTTAAAAAATACAATATTTTAAATCATTAATTACCGTAAATTCCTATTAGAAATACATAATTATTTAGTTTAATATATTGTGGCTGAATGGAATGGTGTTCTTTGCCTCTGGACTTAACCTGCGCGCCTGCGCTCGCATAGTTATTCAACCAAAGATACGGCGCGCGAAAAAATAAAATAAACCTCCGCGCCATTTTGTGCAAACATTTGTTCGTTTATAATTTGCTGATTTGTGAGTGACTGAAAAATGTCGATACCTAATTGTTTTTTTCCTCGCAAGTGTGTCGAAAAACGTCGTATGATACGCGTGTGCTTTGTTCATTACAGTCTTGGCTCTATTACAGCCCTCGCCTTGCGGCTCGGGCTGTGCAACCGCCTCGACTGTAATGACCAACTTCGCGCACTTGTATCATAATGTACTATTGTAACACAATTAACTAAAGTTTATTGATAAATGAATAGTGATTCATTTAATACTTTCACTTATATTAGAGGCGAACATCTCAGTCCTCAATCGTAGCAACGCGTCTGTGACCGAATTTGAACGAGACTCATACTAATAATTACTAACTGGACTATTACTAACATTAACTAACATGACTAACCATCATAAGTCCTTGTCCTCACACTTATTAACAAACTAACCAACTAATATTGTAGCATCATCTACTAACTGGCGTTACCAGCTTACCACCCTCCCTACTCCCTAAATCGAGTCTTGTTCTGTGTCGGTCACAGTTGTCATGGGCGGCAGCGGAAGGTGGTGCAGCCTGCTAGTTTGCTGCCTTGATTCCATAAAAAGTGAGGTACTATGCACATGGTTATTGGGTATTTGCTGATTCAGCAAAACCTTTAAAAGATAACCTATTCATGAGAATTCGAAACATTCCACTAAACTGAAACTACCTCTGCTGTTAGTCGGCGAGGAGTCGGTATCCTGCTGACTTCAGACGTTGCTTCAACGACAATTCACAATGATAAAATCAAGGCGGTGGCTAGTCGTCCGCTAAGCAACTCACACACACGTATACCGGCGAATTTATTAATTTGTTGATTTGTTTTTACTTTTGTTTGAGTTTTGACCATAGAGAAAAGATTAATAATATAGGTTTTGAGTAGTCGTGTGTAGTTCGCGAATGAATCCTTCAAATGAACTACTCACAGAACACTATTACTCCGGAACTACTTCAGTAAAATCTCATTCACATAATATCTCTACTTCAGTATCGAATCATATCGAATAATGTACTTCAGTACCTACTTCAGTTGACCAGTCATTCAATGTTGCCATAGAGTAATGTAATCCAATGGTACAGTGCGTTTCACCTAAGAGTTCCCTTGGCTAGTTTTACTATATTGTTGGCAGCCCTGGCCACAGAACACTATACTCCTGTCGGAGAAGAATGACGGCTCCATACCTTAAAAATTGAAACGGAGCTCACTACCGCCATCTATACAGAGCCCAAGGGAAGTTTATAAAGCGGGAAATTCAAATGTCTAAAGCGGGAGATTCAAACGTTCATGGCAGTAGGTTCCTGCTTTTTAAATTTATTTTAAAGGTTTTAGGCATTTTTTTACATAAAGAAAAACTCGGCATGTGGTGTTATCCGCCGAGCTTTCCTTTATGTAAAAAAATGCCTTTCAAGTTTTAAAATAAAACAATAAGAATTTATAATAATAAAAACGTTTATTTTGCAGTAACAAAAATACACTTAGAAGATTCTTATTACAAAATTATCCACATAGTATTAAATTTTTTCCATAGTCAAATGTGATGTAGTACTAGAATGGATCTGTTTTATTTTGTGTACATGCCTTTAATTAACACAGGTCCATCCTAGCATCACCATAGTATAAAATTAAGAAGATGACATAAAGAGTATCTATTTTGCTCAAACAATATTTCTTCAACTTAATTGTGTTACTAAAAAGATACAAAACCAACCATTTTTTGTTTTAAACAACCTGTTCCCATTTTCACATAACATTATTTTAAAATACATATATTAGGTATACACGTATTTAAAATAACACACTGTAATATTTTACAGTCCGTTATCAATACTCTCATTATCACTATATCATTAATATCGAAATAATAATATGGAAAGTGTCAGCATAAAAATAATAAAAACATGTAATGGATGTAACTGTTCTAATGCAATAAATACATTGTGCATTTTTGATACAAATTAAATATATAGTGTTATGAATATTCACAATCACACGCTGAACAAAAATGTTCACGATTATATTTCCGCACAATTTAAATTAAACATCACCAGATTTAATTTGAACATATCACTACATTTATTATTACATTTCAATTCAATTCCGTCAATCTTGGTATTCTCCAAAGAATATCACATGCATTTCTTAATTTATTAGGGTTGCATAAATAGTGCTTGTTTACACCAATTAATGTTATCTGTGAATAAAACCTTACTATATTGATTTGCTTTCTATAATTCAAATGAAAAATATTCTTGCAGTGTAAGACAGCAACAACAGCCAGTCTTCTTAATAAAAAAATGAATTATCTATATACTTTCAATTCTCTTGATTTTCATTCTTCAAATTTGTGGTTGAATTGAAAAAGTTCTACATTATTAAAATAAAAAATATAGTTCAAATAGGATGTTCTACAATCTACTGCAGTATTCTTACTTAATGTTAAGGTAGAGCTTAAAAAACGGCAAAACAGACATAGTAAATTAAGAGTAACATGTAGTTTATATTTTGATACATTTTGTTTTAAATTCTCACATCAGTGAAAATGGTATAAGTTCAAAACTCGAAATGTAATTAGAAATTATAGAAATATTAGTTGTGGTCATGCCAAGCACAGCACTCTACACAAGTTATCACATTTTAACAACATAATTCAAGCTTTACTTGAAATCAGAATATTCCTTGTATTCTGCAAATATATGGTGCTCTTCAACGTCTTTAGAGCACAAGATATTTTTACAGAGTTCACAATTAATTGGAAACTTTTTAGCATGAATCCACAAACATATGCACACGCCTGTATTTCTGCATTTTCTTTTTCACCTATGTCATCCAGATTAAATGTTGAATTCATCCAGAGAGTGAAATTCAGGGTGAGCAAATATGTTTGTGGCTGTAACTTGAGACACAGAGAAAAATGACTGAAAATTATTAATAATTGTATTATCGTCATCTTCACAATTTCCTGTGGTCCCCATATGGACCAACCTACTTAAAATTGCCGTTTTTAATCCCGCCGTAAATTGTCCACAAGTAGGATTTGTGTATTGGAACCGCAATTACCACGAATGCAACCGAATAAATTTTCTAAAGGGTCTTGTTGCAGTCTTCTTGTTGCCAGACTCTTGACTTTGTGTTTTTTACAAAGTTATTAAATAACCTTTCGATTCCATTGATGGTCCATATCCAGCCATCTTGGGAAGGAGGTCTTCTAGAGCTGCCAATATACTGGAGGGTACCAAAAAATAATTTCATATCTTTAAATAAGTTCATAATTGAGGACTTGTTTTTGTGAAATTTGTTGCATGGGGCTTTCCTCTTCTTAAATCAGCACTATCACTGTTTACAGCGTCGAACAGTTTATCCATATTTGCCAGTAAATTTGCTGTTGTTAAAGCTTCTGCCGGCAGCTCTCCTGTAAGATTAAATTTTGGGAATTAGTGACAAATTTAAATATAATTTTGAAATGTTGACGACTATGGGTTTGAACATTGGTATCCTTTTGTATTACAATTTGAAACTTCTTTGTAATGCTTGTCTTTTCAAATTTTGAATATTATAGGGAGAAATCATATGGTTGTTGTAGAATACATTACTATTAGAAATTTTGCATGATTGACAGATCACAATAATATTCTTAAAGATATGGGTAAATGCTATTCAATTAGTCTAGTAAATGACGGCCATCATCCTTCATTATTGTAATAAAAAGGAGAACTGAGTTTCATGGTGGCACAGTTATGTTTCGTGGTAGTATATTATTTTGAAAGCCACAGTTAATTTGCTTGTGGTTTTTGGTAGTCAAAATAGTAATTTAGTCAACTAAATTATAGTACAGTGAAAGAAAAGATTTATTTATGAAGAAACAAAACTTTAGGATGCACATACCTCCAGATATTTTAGCATACATGCCAGCTGCTACTGAATGGCTAAACACTTGTGCAGCCAATTTGACTTTCATCTTCTGTTTAGGGTTAGGATTAATGTGGTCATTTTTCAAGCTTGGAGCAAACACAAATCCAAAAGGATTATTGTTATCTAGAGCGAAAAACTCCTTTAAATGTGACTACTTAGTAATACCTGAAAAGAGCACAAAAAATCTTGAAATTTAAAAGTAACTATGAAGTCCAGCCTACTAAGTTAAGTAAAGATCTGACAAATAAGCAGACAATGAATCTATTTATTATAATAATTACTATAGTAAGTAGTTATTATCTAAGGATATCAATAACAATGAAGGCATTATCAAACAATGAAAGAATATTTATGTGTAAGCATTGCAATCCTGCTTGCTGTATGTACTTGTTATCAATTATAAAATACTACATTATTTTAAACATACATCATAACCCATAGCTAACACACTGGTGGGCTTGGGGCTCTACTCACAATGTGATCACAATCACAATTAACAGTTTGTTACATTGTTATTTAAAATAATTTATTTTGACAGGGTAATATATACATACTCAAGGAACAGCATTTAATTTTATGTATATGTTACCGTTAATTTGCGTAAATCAGATAGAGTGCAGATTAACGAGGTATTCTGCAGATTATCTGGCTGAGTCAGTTAAAGTGGAAAAACTATAATTGAGTTCCTACATTAACTAGTTAATCTGCAGACTTCCTAGCTAATCTGCAGACTAACGACCATGCATACGGTAAAGTCTATAAAATAGGTTCTTGTTTGAACGTCAATTGTTAAAAACGAGTAACATTGAACGGAAACATAAAAATTGAGTTGATTTTGGATATAAAACAATGAATACTCATTTCCATTAATTACTACTCAGTCAAATTCTTCAAGGTAGGTAGGTCGAATTGGTTACAGAACCGAATTAGCCTACCCCTACTCCACGTAGTCTTGTACGCCCTACCCCTAGAGTGTTTTTTAGAACCCGGAGGCGCGGAGGGAGGGCAGCCCCCGCCCGCTGTAACGAAACGCAGACACCCGGGCGAGCCGGAGCGGCTGAGGCTGGCAGCAAGCCGAAGCTGCGCAGGCGAGCGTGGGTGTCTGTGCTTTGTTACGCAAGGGCGAAGGGGCTGCACCTTCCGCAGCGCCGAAGACGTCACGGTTCGAAGTTATGCCCTATTTTCCGCGTTTTTACGATTCGACCAAATCTCGATCGATCGGCCAGATCGATCATTTCATGATGTGAGCAAATCTACGATGTGGCCACGACATCAACACAAATTGGTACTCAGGTAGCCAGTCTTCCGCAATTTAACGATGTACCATCCGTTACTGTGCAGACTAACTGGGTAAAGTGCAAATAAGACCTTTTTTTACACTTTAACGTATCGTATCAGTGTATCTGCAGATTACCTAGTTAATGTGCACATTAACTTATTACGCATTTTAACGGTAACATATATACAATAGCAGTAATATTGTTAATAAAAGTAAGTAAGTCTTACCTCTTCCCATTTCATCACCAGAAGAAATATTTGATGCACACTCAATATCATACTTCATAAAAAGATTACGGAAGCATTTGAGTAAGTGAGGAGTGTCAAATAAAGCCACAATCTCTTTATTGTGCACCATAATGTATGGCTGGTCTACAGTTGCTCCCAGGATTGTCAGGGCTCGCCTATTTACACCATCCATGTCACAGACAATTGCTGCAATGTTGACTCCAGCCTCAAAACACTCTTGCAGGACCTTAAAAAAAGATCATAGATTAAGTTACAAGGTCGATTGCTTAGTATTTCCTTTTAATGTTTTTATTATAGAACTTAAAAACTATGTCATGTTTGAAACTTGATAAATAATTAAAATTACCTCTTTTATGAGTACTGTTAACCTATCTGCAGTGGAACAGCCACTAGAAAAGTAATGAGCTATGGGCTGTTTCGCTCTTTGTCTTATGCCAGCAATCATAAACACCAATGCATAAGAGGCAATATTGGCACTGCGACCCTGTAATGCATGGTCCTGGTATCCTTCAATGAAATCTTCTTTCATATTATCTCTCTTCTGGTCGTGTCTTCATTACTGAAGGTCGTGCCTGCTCTGGTATTCCTTCATAATTATATTATACCGTTCATATTATAACTTAAGTGTTTTTTTATTGCCATTTCATCAAACATCAGGACATATTCATTGTTTGACGGTATTCGTCTCTTATTATATTTTTTAAAACCTCAAAGACCGGCTTATTGATGCCTACCATACATGGAACTTTATTTAATAATGTTTTTAATGTTGTAGGTGCAGGAAGATAAAACATTCTTCGTAGCAACCGGTAACAAGTTGGTGACTTTTTAAATATCCTCAATGCAACAATTTTTTCTTCTTTAGTCCACCTTCTGTGGCTTATTTTCTTTTTAAAATTCCTCAATCGTGATTGCAATAGTAAAGCAAATGTTGGTGTAATACGTTTTGACAGTTTTTGTACACAACCAGCATCATGAATAGTGTGTAACACTTCATTAGACCGCATATTTCGTATGCAATTTCGCATTTGGGTTATTTGTTTGAAGTATCTGCAGCGTTTGGCATACAGTACTTTTTCTTTATGTATCTTCACTGTTTGCATGGCAACTGAAGAGGTTTCTGGAAGTACCATTTCCTGACTTCATGTTTCAGCAGTATGAAGTGGATTTCTGATGTTGGTAATATCTCCAAGAGCAATTTTATGTGAAGGCCCTGCCTGAGGTTCCGATAAGTCCACCTGTAAGTCATTATATTAATAACATTATTACATGGCAGTCTTTTATTTATGGGATAATTTTAATTCCTACTAAACTTCTAAATGTACAAGTTCAAGTCTTTAAGATTGAATCAGGAAAAAATGGCTGAATTATTATAGATAAAATGTGGCACACTAATATTTAACTAATCTTAACACTATCTTAACAATATCTTAACACTAATCTTAATTTCACAAATAAGACACTTTTTGTCTTAAAAATATTATAAGCTACTATTAGAAAATTTGCATGTTTGACAGATCACAATGATATTCTTAAAGATATGGGTAAATGCTATTCAATTAGTCTAGTAAATGACAGCCATCATCCTTCATATTGTAAAAAGGAGAACTGAGTTTCATGGTAGCACAGTTATGTTTCTTGGTAGTATATTATTTTGAAAGCCACAGTTAATTTACTTGTGGTTTTTGGTAGTCAAAATAGTAATTTAGTTATATAAATTATAGTACAGTGAAAGAAAAGATTTATTTATGCAGAAACAAAACTTTAGGAATCACATACCTCCAGATATTTTAGCATACATGCCAGCTGCTACTGAATGACATATAGTAATTTTTCTTTATGCATCTTCACTGTCTGCACTGCAACTGAAGAAGTTTCTGTAAGAACCATTTCCTGACTTCCTGTTTCAGCATTATAAAGTGGATTTATGATGTTGGTAATATCTCCAAGAGCAATTCTATGTGAAGGCCTCGCTGAGGTTTCATAAGATAAGTCCACCTGTAAGTCAATATATTAATAACATTATTACATGGCAGTTTTTTATTTATGGGAAAATTTTAATTCCTACTAAACTTCTAAGTGTACAAGTTTAAGTGTTTAAGACTGAATCAGGAAAAAATGGCTGAATGAACATGGATAAAATTTAGCACACTAATATTTTCTATCCTAAATTCACAGTTTTCACTTTTTGTCTTCAAAAATTTATAAGCTATTGATGAATACAATTACGGTTTTATAACTGTCTTCTTTAACGCCTAAAGAACTGAACAGAGTTATTATTAAACTTAAAGTTATCAATACTTACATTGCCTGGTACAGCATCTCTTAGCAACTTCTCCTTAGATTCATCAGTGAAATCTGCATCATTGAAATTGAAGTGTTTCTGACAGAGCATTCGATGTTCCGTATGTAAATTAGTTTGCAGTATGGTCAAACAATAGTCTTTTTCAGGAAAAACATGTTTCGCCCATAATTTACAGCTGAAACACATAAACACACACAGTATCAGTACAATTGCTTTAAAAATATGTCAAGATCAGTTATTGTTAATAAGTAGTTTGGGTGGGCTTTACAACTGTGCGGGACAGTGCGGGTCGAGTTTGAGGTTATTGTGCAATTAAGTTTAAAATTTTGAATTTCAAAATTGAAATGGAGAGTAAGCAGTTATTTTTAATATCGTTTGGTAACATTACAAATATAAATAGTAAGTACATACCTGATAAGGTTCTGCACAGAGTATTTTTGTATTTACTGAAAGGCTCCTGATTCCAGGTTTGGGAAACCGGAATAATTTCACTCCGTCGTTAGCAGGTGAACATCCACACACACTTAAAACATTTGCTACCTACTTTTTTCCACATTCGCCATGATGATTGTAAAAAAATGAGTCTTATCTCGATCGGAATTATGAAAAAATATTTAACCCTTAACCACCTAGCGTCGGTCACAGTGACTCCAGGCAATATATTTTTTCAAATATTTCTGTTATAACACGGGCCACGCGCCTGTGACTCTATGTACTTTTTCCCCACCCTCTCCAGTTTGCGCCCTGCGCTCGACCAAGCAATACGTGCGCGCAATAAAAAAATACAGGTAAATATATTTCGCATGCGGTCATGGTGACCGACGTTAGGTTGTTACGTTACTTTTAGTGCTAACATTTTCGTGTTGTTTTTTAGGTTTATCATGTCTGAATGTGATCAAAATATCATTAGATGGTTAGAAGAGTGCGAATTGGATTCCGAGGATGAAAGGGACGTGCCCGAATTACCAAATGAAGACTGCAGTGACGTAGAAGATGTACCATTAGACCATGTCATTGATGGTAATTGTCAATCAGACTCAGAAATTGATGTCGAAGAGTTAAATGAAGATGACGATACAAATGATCTGCCAGTTGATGATGCATCTTCCGATAATGATGTTCCATTGTCAAGATATCGGAACTATTTCGGAAAAAATCGGTTCCGTTGGTCGTCTCAACCTCCAGCTTGAACCAATCTCAGAGAAAGGTGCCTAGACTGAATTTCATAAAACAACTGGCTGAAGACCTTATTACACCCCATTTACGACGTCGAGCGAACCAGTTTGGATTGCAAAGGGAACTTCAGAACGCTATTCGCCAGGTTCTCAAAATAGATGAAGAACCCAGAACATCTTCGGCAGAGAGCTCTGACAAATTAGAAACACGGAAAACTTGTTCAACGTGTGACCCTAAGAAGAAACGTAAAACATTCAATTTGTGTTTTCAGTGCAAAAATCCAATTTGCGTTGAGTGTTCTCAAAAAATGTGTGTACGCTGCCGCGAGAAATTGTGAATGTTAGGGTATTGTAATTTTGTAACGATTGTGATTTAATTGTGCCAATGATAGTTTTATATAAAAGGTTATATATTTAAGTTACTAAAATAATTAAAAACTAAGAAGTTTGATTGATTGTTATTGCTTAGATCTCAGCTTAATTGGAAAGCCTATAATTTGTTAAAATATTTGTTAGTAAATTTTTATCAATAGTAATAAGAAGTAAGAACTGTTATTTTAAAGAGTTAATTGAAACAATTTGAAATAAAAACAATTGAAAAAAGTTTTGTAGTTTCGATTTTTGCCAATTTATGATTTTTTCACCTTTATAATAGTACTTATATGCAAGCGGTCACCATGACCGACGTTAGGTGGAAGCGTTACTAGAATATACGTTAGGTGGCTAAGGGTTAATCAATAATCAAATGAATCAAATCAACACGTGTTTTGAAATATGTCAAGTGTCGTCATTTTCAAAATCTACAGAAACTACTATTTAATTATTATTTTTTTCCCAAAATTTGCTAAGAATTAATTAAATGATAATAAAAATACCTAAAACATTTTAAATAATTGAATTTTAAAGAAACATTATTAAACGATAAAGAACATAATTATTTAAGACTCAATAAAGATATATTAAAATATTTACTGAATAGCACCAAGTAACCAATTAGTAGAAATTTTTTAACTGGTAACATTTTCGAATTGCTGACCTATGCAATATAATTAGAAAGTATGCATAGCACATTTGTTTACATGGTTGCCATGGTGATATTAGCCCAAATAGGTATTTTAAGGCTCCGCCCACAATCGCCATACTAAGCCGACGCGGGTGGCCCTGGCTGTCAAAACGCAAACAATCGAGATCCGAATCTTAGAGCTCCGCTTTATTTTTCCCATTATTGGTTGTTTTCGAGGTTTAATCATGCCTAAAACACTGAAAAGTGGTGAAAGAGAGTTGGTGTTAAAAGTAAAAAGCTTTTGTGAACGTGAAAAACGCAAGAAAGAACCACTAATTCCGCTGGAATGTGTTCGACGTCGTGTTGCCGCCATAACAGGTAGGTTATTGATAATTTCCCCAAATGGTTGAACAGCGATTACTATATTTTATTTTATTACTCAGCATAACTTAATTATAAAATACCACTGTCATTATGTTACAATTAAGATAACGATGGTAACCACAGTAGATAGGTATTATTATTTTGCAAGAAGGCGCTACTACCCCTACTAGGCTATTTATTTGTACATGAGGTTATTTCTTTTGTATATTAAACTAATTAATAAATTTTCCTTTTAAGGTATTTCGGAAAAGACAGTTTCAAAAATTACTCGTGAAGGTGAGGAAGCAGCCAGTACGTCAACCAAAATTTCTACTCCGGGCAAAAAACGTCATCGAGAAAAAGAAGTAAAATTGGATGACTTTGAACGTTGTGTATTACGGCATAAAATACACGAATTCTATGCCGTGAGGAAAGAATTACCTACTCTTGGTAAATTGTTAAATGAGATGCGAAATGATATAGATTTTAAGGGAAGCCGCACTACTTTATGGAGAAGAATGAAAGAGATGGGCTTTTATTTTAAAAAATGTAAATCAAAAAGAAAACTTTTGATGGAGAGATATGACATTGTAGCTTGGCGATATCGATATCTTAAAGAATTGAGAGATAATCGTCATGATGGCCAACGTCCAGTTGTATATTTGGACGAGACTTATATACACTCCACATATTGTACACAAAAATGTTGGCAAAGTGAAAATGAAGAAGGTGTTTTAGCCTCGGACTCAAAGGGACCACGATGGGTTATAGTACACGCTGGTGGAGAAATGGGATTTATACCCAATGCTCTGTTGATTTTTAAATCACAGTCGCAATCGGGTGACTACCATGACGACATGAACAGAGAGAATTTTACGAAATGGCTTCGAGAGAAACTTTTGCCGAATCTGCCTCCGCAGTCTATTGTTGTCATGGACAATGCACCTTACCATAACGTGACAATTAACAAAGCGCCTACGATGTCCAGTACTAAAGCATGTATGCAACACTGGATAGAAAGTAAAGGCCTTGCGTATTTGCCGACAATGTTAAAAGCTCAGTTGTATGAAATTATAAAAGAACATAAAGAACCACCAAAGTATGAGGTCGACTTAATATTAGAAGAACATGGCCATAAGGTAGTTAGGCTTCATGTAAAAAGTTTTCAGTAAAATTGACTTGGTACTTTTGGAGTTTTTGATAAACGACTTAAATGACTGGTTTGCTTTTATGCACTGGATAATTGATGTCAGTTGACAGTATAGACAGCATTATAGTGACATAGTGGTCAACTAATAAGACTTCTTTATTTACTGACCCGTGGAGTAGGCCTACTGGGGAAACCACGTTAAAAAAAACGCGCTAAGTACACTACCTCATAGGTGGCGTGGAAACGTGTGCATATTATGACGATAACAACTTTTATAACTTTTTGGTCGTTATATCTCAGAAACGGTGACTCGTAAGAAAAAAAGTATTCATACATTTTTTATAGTTTATGATAAAACTTACCGTTTTGCTGAAAATCGCGAAAAACTCATTTATTTTACTTTTGACCTTGAATAAAATTTTTTCCTTAAACGGGAATGATGGGGAACTTGTAGACATTGTTTATAATTATGTTTTAAACAACTTCACAGAAATCCAGCTTGTTGGGACTTTATGTAACTTCGAATGTCTAAATTGACCGGGCTACTACTGGATCGATTTTAATATTTTTTTCAGTGAGTGACATAGGCTATATAAATATGTTATACCCGTACGAAGCCAGAGCGGGCCGCTTATGTTTTTATATGTATACAACGTTCACAGTTTTTCTGTAGTGTATTTAGTATCAGCATTGCACCCGTGCGATGCCGGGGCTGGTCGCTAGTTTTAAATAAAAATATGTCAAACCAAATGCAATAGCCGACACAACTTCAACATCCATGTCTGCCATGCTTGCTTGTCCGGAGCACACTAACTAACCCAATCGCAAGCGTGTAAATGGCGTCCAAGCGTTTGTAAAAGCTTGGAGCTTGTAGACGCTTGCCAAACCGCGGCAAGCGTGTAAACGTAGCATGTGAGTTTAGGTTTGTGAGCTATCAAAAGAGAACGAGGTATGTCAGCTGTCAAATTTAATGTCAAACAATAAACTTATACATAGAGATAGAACAGTATAAGGGCTCCCACACAAATCTGAATTTCCGATCTGCTTCGCATCGCACATTCCTGCGATATTACGTCATCTTTGGTGACGCCATTTTTAGTCAGCTCTGAGACAGCTTTAGAGATAGATAGATTATTCTTCCTATAGACGGAAGAAGAGTTTGATTTTACATAATATTAATTACTATTAACTGCTGATAATCACACATTTGATTTTTCTCAAAAAAAAAAACAATTAAAATGTCAATAAATAAATTTTGTTTTAATTTACCTGATAGTCAGTCCCAGCATTTCCAAAGGCATAACAGGAATTCTTCCCTTGTACGATCGTTATTGAAGGCATGGTGATAAACTCAAAAGCTCTTCAAATGAAGATAATAATATGCTCATTCTAAAATAATCAAAAAATTTATCTTCTTCAGTTCTCAACGCATAGTACTTTAGAGTAAAATAGTTCCCATCAGAGTTCATCCATACTAATATTATAAATGCGAAAGTCTGTCTGTCTGTCTGTCTGTCTGTGACGTTTTCACGGCTAAACCACCGGTCCGATTTGGATGAAATTCGGAATGAAAATAGTTGAAGACCCAGAGTCACACATAGGCTACTTATTTTTTCAAAAATCAACCCCTAAAGGGTTGAAATAGGGCATGAAAGTTTGTATGAAAAATCTAAACTGCCTGACCGATTTCGATGAATTTTCCCCGGAAGATAGTTGATAACGTACCCCCTTCCCCACTTACCCGGTTCGCGATATAAACGAATTCCACGCGGGCGAAGCCGCGGGCAAAAGCTAGTAATCGTAATAAATGGATGAACCCAGAATCTTCTTTTTCTATATCTATTTAATAATAACAATAGTGCTATAATCTTTTTGCGATCCATCTTACGCTTCCAAAAAACACGTCCAGTACGGCTGACTACACTTGAAGATCTGTGTGCAGATTTGTGTGGGAGCCCTAATATACTTATTATACAGATCATTGAACTTATATTAGTGCATTGTAGTAGTGGTATTAGACAATAAGTATGACACCAGAGAGATATCAGAATAAAAGCGCTACAATATAACTTTTTTTTTTTTTTAAATAATAACGCTTCACACTCAAAGCCCCACACTAGGATTCCCTGTGTCGTGGGTGCCTTGGACAACACACAAGACAAGGACACACACCCAGACCGAGAACGGAAATTTAAACTCATCATTCAAATTGCCGCCTCGCTGGGAATCGAACCCAGGACCCTCGGAACAGCGATCGGCGTGTTAACCATTGCGCCATTCGGGTCGTCACTTTGGTCCAACCAAGAGTTCTACGACACTCACGTATTTTATTAGAAATGACCTTTTCATAATATCAATCCTACTTCCTACTCCTACTAATATTATAAATGCGAAAGTTTGTAAGGATGTATGTGAGTGAATGTGTGTGTGTTTGTTGCTCTTTCACGCAAAAACTACTGAACGGATTTTCATGAAACTTTGCAGTAATATAGCTTAGACATTGGAATAACATAATTTGTTAAAATTTATAGAGATTTTTGAAGGGACTGGTTCCCCGAAGCGAAGCGAGGGCGGATTTACTAGTATCGTATAATTATGTACTGTATTTTTTCAATATTGCGTTGGTGGATGTATACTCAGCCGAAAAAAAATATATTTTGTAACGTTAATATTTATAGCTTCGGAAGAACACAATAAGTCATCTTTATTTTCTCCCTAGTTAAAGGGAATATTTTTTTGTTTTAATTTGGCAACACTCATTTCATCGCTACCAACATTTTAACGAGGGGAACTCTTACGTGAAACGCACTGTAGCGCAGCGCACGGCAAACAGGCATCACGCGACTGCGAGAGCTAACCTATAATACAATTATTCGGAATTCATTAAAGTTGAATATCACACAAATGTTAGCTTTACATGTATACTAATAAGGTACATTTTAACATTGACAGCGGGATCTAAAAATGCCCTTAGTAAATTTTGTTCATATAAGCTAAATTGAACTGTGAGTAAATTTAATCAGTTTAGGCGGGAAGTGGCAATTCCAATGCTCGCCTATGTCCGCAGGAGTATATTGTTCTATGCCTATGGCTCACTTGAAGTATACAAGGCAACGTAGACATCGTTCACGTAATGTTTCGTAAGTACGTTTCGTATATTGTTCGATGTTTCAAAGTGGTTCCATTATTAGGTGCCCGTCAAAGGTGTACATGTGCAAATTGTAAGGCGCTGTCTCTGTCACCCTGACGTCAGCCAGCGCCAAAAGATCCTTGCACGACCTTCAAGCAATGCCTTCAAGTTACTTAATTTTTATATACATACTTAACTATTAATCGTATTTAGAAAATACATAATTTATGGTGAGTTATTCATTAAGTTTATCAATCAACCATTACAATTTACAATACAACTTTCAGTGAATCATCGCATAAAACAGCCATTCAATCAATCATTAATATTTTAATAGTAAACCTCCTTTTCAAACATAAACTAACAGAAATCAAATGTATCCGAAAGAAAAAGAAACAAAGTGAACGAAAATATTTATTCAAGTTCTTACTTCATTCATGTTCTTTATCTGTGAAACCAACTAGACTAAATCATGGAGGATAGAACTAAGGAGAGTCATCTTATATGGGAGAAAAGTTGAAAAAGTGTCCAGTTGTATGCGCTAAATAACAGTTCCAAAATCCTCCACTGGTGGCGTTGGTGGATTCACAGGGTATGGTATGAATGTAGCAATCGTAGATGAATTGATTGAATTGAAGTATGCCGAGTTAAAAAATTTAATGTCATTATCGACTAAAGTAGCATGGAGGATATCCTCCATGTAAAGTAGTTAATAATACCATACCCTGTGAATCCACCAGCGCCACCAGTGGAGGATTTTAGAACTGTTATTTAGCGCATACAACTGGACACTTTTCATATACACAGATGACCCTCCTTAGTTCTATCCTCCATGGACTAAATGAACTACTGGACTAAAAGAGAGATATAGTTCACTGTGATGAAAAGATATGTACATATCTTTTCATTTTAGTGACACATTACGCGCACTACTAGTTTTGAGTATATTCCTATCTCTATGGGTTTTGACGTTATAAGTTCTTGGCACTGTACAAGGATCTTTTGGCGCGTGGATGAAGCACGGGTGACAGAAACAGTGCCTTATGGGGGCTTTACAATCTTTACATTATACAATTTGCAGAGCGCTAACTTAGTGCACTAACTAAATGTCATTACACTGCACTAGCTAGCGAAGCTAATTACATTTCGGTCATCATCGGTTGTTGTCGGTAGTGATTGTGACGTCATATATCTCGAGCGCTCGCCGACGGACAGGGTTGCCACACGTCAGCGAACTCAATTCGCCCAATTTTGCGTGCCGAGTAGCCTAAATCACCATCGATTGTAACCTCTTCAATCAGGTGAAGGGGGGGGGGGGGTATATGTAGCCGAACATACTGCCGAGATGATCGCGACAAGGCCACGTCTATTGTTTTATTGTTCGCTTGAAATGTTTATGGCCTTGTTATTTTTTGCTTTCGGGTTAGCGAAGTATCTACACCAGGGTTGTCACATTATATTGAATACTGGTATAGGCATATGTAACTCGTTACACAATATTATAAAAGGGCAAAATAAAACGACTCGTGTTACATCTTCCGATACTTTTTATTTAATGAACTTATCGACCAAATTCCAACTCAGATTGTTTTGAATAAGGAAGTATTAGGCCCCTAGCACATGGCGTATTTTAAACGCGCTGATGACGCGTGATTCAAACGCAACCTTGTACAAAAGCGCATAAAGTCTGCGGCACAGATGACGCGCGTCATCATGCACGAAAGTGTCTCAAAGAGTTTTTATACACATTTATCGTATTTATCAGTCAAATGACATAAGAATGTACATAAACTGTAGCTACTATATTATATTAACCTTCCTTATGGAATGGTGAAAATCGCATCAAAATCCCTTACGAGGCTACAAAGAAGAATAAAAAAAAGGCACAGTCAAACACAGGTGGAGGTCGAATTTGTTTTATAATATGTAATTTTAACGGTTTTTTGGGTTCCGTACCCAAAGGGTAAAACGGGACCCTGATACTGAGACTTCGCTATCCATCCGTCTGTCACCAGGCTGTATCTTATGAACCGTAATAGTTACACAGTTGAAATTCTCACAGATGATGTATTTCTGTTGCCGCTACAACAACAAATACTAAAACACTGAATAAAATACATATTTAAGGCCCAGCCCATTCTTTCGACGCCTCAGCGATAGTTTATTTATTTATTTATTATAAGGTCACCAACATTCTATACACTATTACATTTAGTAAAAAAAAATACAAGAAGAAAACAAGATAAGTGCTAGAATAATTAGACGACAGCATGAAAACAAGACATCAAATTACAAAATTAAATTAAATTAACATAAAATTAAATTAAATTATGACATTAACAAAATTGAACAGAAATTAAAATATTCCATAACATTAAATAACAAAAATCAAATTACAAAAATTAAATAAAAAAAAAAAATAAATTGAATATAACAAAAAATAATTTACAAAAATTTAAGTAAAATTAAATCTAAATCAAATTTCAGGTTTTCTTGGAGATTACAAATAGTTTATTTTTAAGGCACGTAGCCTTAGTGTCCAGAAATAGATCCAATTCTATGGTTTTTTGCGGTTTTGTTAAATTCTCTAATAATTCTGTTCAAAGGTGAATTCTGTCCCAAATTAGAGTTACATGGTAAATCATTAATAATATTGAATCTTGAGTATCTGGAAATCTTATACGGGATGGAAAAGTTTATTTTATGTTTTTTTTAAGGCGCGACCTGGTTTTCTACCTGAATATGTCCTTAGATGTGATAGAGACTCTTTGAAGACATCGAACGAAAATGGTTTTTCACCCAAATGTGTCCTCATATGAAGAGATAGATTAACACTTCGATTGGATTTTTCCACCGATGTGTCGTCAACGTGTCGCCAATGTGTCTCCATGTGGTTCATAAGAGTACCTCTAAAACAAAAAATTTTGAGGCAAACTTCACACGAATATGGGTTTTCTCCTGAATGTATTCTCATATGACGTGCAAGATTGCTTTTTAGACTAAATCTGTTGTGGCAAACTTCACACGAATATGGGTTTTCTCCTGAATGTGTTCTCAAATGACGTACAAGATTGCTTTTTATCCTAAATCTGTTGTGGCAAACTTCACACGTAAATGGTGTTTCACCTGAATGTATTCTCATATGCTGTGCAAGATTGCTTTTTAGACTAAATCTCTTGTGGCAAACTTCACACGAATATGGGTTTTCTCCTGAATGTATTCTCATATGACGAGCAAGATTGCTTTTTATTCTAAATCTGTTGTGGCAAACTTCACACGTAAATGGTGTTTCACCTGAATGTATTCTCATATGATGTGCAAGATTGCTTTTATGACTAAATCTTTTGTGGCAAACTTCACACGCAAATGGTTTTTCTCCTGAATGTATCCTCATGTGAATTACAAGATAGCTTTTATTACAAAATCTTTTGTGGCAAACTTCACACGTGCTTTGTCTTTTCCCTGAATGTGCAGACATATTGGATAAAAGACCCGTCGAATCACCCGCTGCCTTCGTCACTTGTTGTACTGCTGTGTCGCTCAACTGTACTTTATGTATTGTCTCTGCTGCAAGGACACCGGCGGCCGAAGAGTAATCTTCACCTGTTTACAAAACAGAGAAATTCATGATTGAATAAATTAAGTGCTCCGATAGTCTATATAGTTTGTTGTCTGTCTGGGAAAGGTCCTGGGTTCCATTCCTGGATGGGAGAGACATTAATGTTAAGGATAATATATGTTCAAAGTTAAAGTCAAATAAATTTATTCATGTAGGTGTTTTTTCAAAATATATAAAATATATAATAGTTTATATAAGGAGAAGCAAGACGAATCAAAGTCCTAAGCACATCTTTTAAATCAAAATCTTACAATGTTTATTGTTCATGGGTAGTGTGTGTCAATGATGTGTTATTTTGGTTATACGCCATACAACAGGATCAGACAGGGATCGACAAAGTAAGGGGCCGTCCATTTATCACGTGAGGCTTGAAGGGGGGCTCCATAAAAAGTCACGAAATATCACAAGGGGTTGGGGGTAAAGTAATATATCACGTGTATTTATTTTTTCAGCAAGCGCGAGGTACTCGACCGAAAAGCGGCGTTACACATATTTATTTCTTCGTCAAACGCGTACAAAATCGTAAACGGTCAGGCGAGCTCTACTGTCCCTCGACACCAAGTAGTCGAGTGGGCCGGATGGTATTCCTGCATTGGTGTTAAAGACGTGTGCTCCCGAGTTGACTCCCGTCTTAACGCACCTATTCTCGCTATCCTACACCACTGGCATAGTACCGTCTTCGTGGAAAGTAGCCCTAGTTCATCCCATCCCCAAAAAGGGCGATCTCAGTGATCGAGCGTGTCATCAACACACAACTCCTCAGATATCTGGAGGATCGCCAACTGATCAGCGATCGACAATATGGTTTTCGCCATGGTCGCTCGGCTGGCGATCTTCAAGTTTATCTAACGCACCGGCACTAGACAGCAACGGGGAAGCAATGGCAGTTAGCCTAGATATCGCTAAGGCCTTCGACCGGGTCTGGCACAGGGCTCTGCTCGCGAAGTTACCATCTTACGGTCTCCCTGAGAGGTTGTGCAGCTGGGTAGCCAGCTTTCTATCTGAGCGACATATTAAGGTCGTCGTCGACGGTTGTTGCTCAGATATGAAACGTATAAACGCTGGTGTACCCCAAGGGTCTGTACTATCCTCCGCCCTGTTCATTCTGCATATCAATGAGTTTAATGACATGCTGGAGCGTGCTAACAGCATTCATTGCTATGCAGATGACAGCACGGGAGACGCCTATTATACAGGCCCTGCCTCTCGGTCACATGTCTCTGGAGCAAGTCTCGGAATGGGGTCGACTAAATTTAGTCGAGTTCAATCCCACGAACACGAAGACACAAGTTTGCGCGTTTTCCGCTAATAAAACCCCATTTGTCATGGCGCCTCAGTTCCAGGTTACCGCACTCACCGTTAGTGAAAGTGTAGAGATTCTAGGTGTTGATATTTCGAGCGACGTGCAGTATCGGTGTCACTTGGAAACTAAGGCCAAATTGGCCTCCAAAAAGCTTGGCGTCCTGAACCGGGCGAAGCAGTACTTCACTGCGGGGCACTTGTTGATGCTTTATAAAGCTCAAGTCAGGCCTCACATGGAGTACTGTTCTCACCTGTGGGCAGGGGCGCCACAATACCAACTTAACCCATTTGACGCCATACAAAAGCGCGCAGTCCGAGTTGTCAACAACCCACGAATCACTCACAGGTTAGAACACCTGAGGAGAGACATTGGATGTCTCTGCGTGTTCTACCGGCTTTACAACGGTGAGTGCTCCGAGGAATTATTCGATTTGGTGCCATCATCGCACCACTCGCTGATTGGTGATTCCCCTGGTGTTGCTCGTGTCGATAGGCGACGATGACCACTTACCATCAGGTGGCTCATCTGCTTTTACGTCAGCCCTTCAGGCTATATAAAAAAAAACGGCTTGTAATGTTGTGTGACCTTTGATTTTCCAGGCAACCGTCCGCCGGCGCCGGTTTCAGCTTGCCAGTGTCAGTTATTCTGTTGTTTTAACACTGGTTGTTTTAACACTATATAGAAAATGCATATACCTACTGGAATATTAATTTTCGTCTATACCTATTTATAATAAATCCGTAGAGAGGTCAATTCTGTACATGAAATATATTTCCACAATACCTATCAGGGGGTGATTAGGGATTGATACTGATGCCAAAAATGCAATCAGAAAAATTTTTGTCTGTCTGTATAACCTTTATAGAAACAAAAACTAGTCGACTCTCTCTCCCTATTTGGATGAAATTCGGAATGTAAGAGTCACACCTCACAGTCACAGAGATACCCTCCTTTTTTTCAAAAATAAACCCCTAAAGGGTTGAAATAGGGGATGAAAGTTTGTATGAAAAATCTGCATTGCATGAATGATTTCGAAGAATTTTCCCAGGAAGATAGTTGATGACGTACCCCCTTCCCCATTTCCCCGATTTGCGATATAAACGAATTCCACGCGGGCGAAGCCGTGGGCAAAAGCTAGTTTTATTACTACATAGTATAAAACAAAGTCGCTTTCTCTGTTCCTTTGTGTCCTTAAATCTTTAAAACTACGCAACAGATTTTGATGCAGTTTTTTTAAATAGATAGAGTGATTCAAGAGGAAGGTTTATATGTATAATAACATCTAAGAGAAATTGGTAATATAAAATAAGCTTAGTATAAGATACTACTTGTACTGAATATCCAGGAATTAAATAAAGATTATTATTATTACTATTACTTTATAAAGTTACTCATAAATACAATAAATTACTACTTACCTAACGACAATTCTCCACGCTTCACATCAGTATTGGTTGCACTTTCACTTGCAGCATCCTGACTCATCATCTCAATGTTGGTACACTCTTCAGGACTAATTATTTCCTGTTTAATTTCAACCTTCATGTCATCAGCAAAGAGGGCTTTGGTTGTGGTAGATCCACACTCCACATCATGATCATTTTCAGCCTTAATGTCATGAATGACATCTTCAGTTGTGGTTGATCTACACACCATGTCACTACTGGTTGTATGATCGGTAATAGTCATGTCCTGGTTGACTACATCATCCTCAGATTTAATTTCTTTGATAACAACAAGTCGAGCCATGGTTTGTCTATTCACCATGTCATAGTCAATTGTATCTTCAGTTTTAATAATTCTCTGGTCATCAGAGAGATCATTTTCAATCTTGACATCAATATTGTGGGCTGCAAAGTCTCTGGACTCGACAGGCAGACGATTTATTATAGCAATTTCATTGCTGAGTGCATAATCATGTTCACTAAGAATCTTTGAAAGAGTATTTGTATCAATAGTGCACCCAATCGTAGTAATTGCTGAAAAACACAAGTTAAATGAAATCCCAAATTAATTGAAGTGAATCCTATTTTAATATAAGCATTGCTCTAATTTTGTTATGTTTTACTAATTGATTTTTGCTTGTTTTTAAGTTTGGTAGTGGTTTTATAAATAAAAATGCCAAAGAATATTCACAAAGTAATAAGGATCGAAATATACTGATTAACATCTCTTTAAAGATTTATTACAACAAACATCTCAATAAATGGACAGCTTGTGCCATACCCTTTGGATTCCAGGTATATAAGCGGTACTATGCATTCTCGACATGCATAGATGTCGTTGGAGTTCAACAGTTTAACACCCTTCTATTAGTGTGATCCGAGTCTGACTGTACTATGAATCAAATCAAATTGTTTATTTGTTGAAGTGTATGTGATAAGTTTATTTCTGATCGCATCCTATCCCCACCTACATATCCGTCCTAATATTCCCATACCTGGGGGTAGACGGAAAAAATCGAGTTGCGACAACCGCGAGCAACAAGTCAGGTCGAGCTTCATAGTTCCCTTCGATTTCGTTGCAAATTCGTGTTAACTACGCTTAAACGTAGCAAAACACCAAGTTCACGTGCCGTGCTAGTGAATTTCGGTATAAACAAGAAGAAAATCATCATAATATGCTGGATACGGAAGGAGTGGAGAGCGCGCGCGAACCCAACTCCTACACGCGGGAATATATTCGAACCAGGTATTCCTTTTCACCCATTTCTTTCTTTATCCAACAGTATGTAACATAAATAACATACAATACATTATAGGTGTTGACACTCTTATTCCATAAAAAAATGTAAATACCTGAATTTTCACATGGAACTTCAGCCAAATCAGATAGTTGGTTGGAGGGTAGCACTGATTTAGTAACTATATTTTCTTCTAATTCCTTTTTACATTCAGGAATATTCACTTTTCGGTTCCAACATTTGGATTTTCTGCTATATGTTCTTGGTTTAGAGTCACACATTTTTGTTTTCGTGGCCTGCTGGCATGCAAAGTGTTTGGGAGTACATTCCGGTACCATGTGTACCTGGGACACCGTTCCCATCACATGGTATTGCATATAATTTTCCATATTAAGTGGCAACTGGAAAAATAATTAGTCCATGAAAATTGATAACAGGAACTGTAATTAAAACTAATTTAAACTTAACATAATGTATTTCGTGTCATAATATCTCAATAATATTCACTAGAAGTATGGAAAAACACCATGAGCTGTCAAATTGGGCCTTATTATATCAGTTGATGGTGTATAAACAAAGAAACGAACAACAAAAGAATCAAAATATTATTGAGGCTTCTCCATAGATGAGTGAAGGAAGTCAGTCACCTTTAATTACCCATAATGCTCCATACTATATAACGTTTTATTTGGTTAAAGTTTAGTATCCGGTAGCAGGGGGAGAGGGGGGAGAGTGGGGGTGGGGGGTAGGGGCTTCGATGCTGATTACAACGATACCACTCGCAGCTCTCGGCGACGCACCGTTTTCGAGAAAATTGAGAAAAACTATTCTAACCTCAAAGTACCAAATACGCCATATTAACCCGAAAAAATTTGCTTGAACTGTCAAAAACCTTATGAGCTGCCTGCTCTAATACCGCTAATTCGTGAGTTGTTTGACATATTAGGCCTATGTCACTGTTTTCGACGGAACCCCACTTCGCGGGGTTCCTTTTTTCCGCGTGAATATTTACAGATAACCTTAACCTAACCCATCTGTGTATTTTCTATGCATCTGTCCACCAGTTTGTTTGTCATATTAGGCCTCTGTCACTATTGTCGATGGAACCCCGTTCTGGGGGTTCCTATTTTCCGCGTAAATAATTAACCCGACCCATCTATGTATTTTCTATACATCTGTCCACCATTTTGTTTGTCATATTAGGCCTCTGTCACTATTGTCGACGGAACCCCGCTTCGCGGGGTTCCTTTTTTTCGCGTAAATAATTACAGCTAACCTTAACCTAACCCATCTGTCCACCAGTTTAGATGTATGTTATTCTTTACTGGCGGGGGGCTTCGCCCCCCGAGCCCCCCTTACGGGGGGCCTGCGGCCCCCCCCGTCCCCCCGCTTCTCCGTCCCTGTCCAACCGCTTTTTGAAGTTGGGTTCTTAAAGTGAACTATCATAATAATTATCAATAAGGTTTTTGACAGTTCAAGCAAATTTTTTCGGGTTAATATGGCGTATTTGGTACTTTAAGGTTAGAATAGTTTTTCTCAATTTTCTCGAAAACGGTGCGTCGCCGAGAGCTGCGAGAGGTATCGTTGTAATCAGCATCGAAGCCCCTACCCCCCACCCCCACTCTCCCCCCTCTTCCCCTGCTACCGGATACTAAACCCAAGCCTTTTATTTTATTAATATGAAGTACAGTAAGTTCACCGTATTGGCTAACTATCCTACCGCCCGGACTCCCCGCCGCCTACTACCATTTTGGCCTTAAAATCGACATTTACACAGCCACTCGTAGCTATATTGTTCACATCAGCCGAGTTAAAATGAACTTACTGTAGTTAACAGTTATTTTGTGACAAAATAAGTTAAACCAAAACTCACATCAAAGTGGTCCTCACAATAATAATTGGGTGAATTGTGAACAACGCGCGTGGGGTCGCGCCAGCTGCAGTCACTGCGCCCTCCGCGCCGCGTCGTTGGGGACGCACACGAACACTTTGCCAGGCGTTTTTATCGAAGTATTCGTACACAGAGGCACCGCGCACCACTTGTACACTTTGGAATGCATTCACTGCTTTTTATAACACCCTTTTCAGCGGTTCACGAACTCCAAGAAGTCTGATTTACTTGAAAATTTGCAGGTCGAGTGCCGATGATAATGCAAGGCTAAGTATTACAAACATGGCCAACGCACGGTCAAAATGGTCTCGTCTCGGTAATGGGAACTCCTCAACTGTTTACGGCTCAGTGACTGCATTTATACTACAGCTCGCTTTAAACAAGCACACAACACAAGAATGCTTTTAGTTTCAGACCAATTTCAATTCTAAGAACGAACTTAGAACTGACTTCTTGCAATGTTTGCTGCTGACCCTAAGGCATGACGTCATTCACACCATAACATCTAATACACAGTTACACAGATAATAAGTGTTTTGGTATAACTTCAATTCAACACGTAGAGATAGAAGTAGAAATTATAGCAGTGCTTCAACAATACAAATAGGTACCTATTAGAATCAATTTATGATTTTATGAACTACCTATATTTTGTTTTGATTCCTATCCTATCTCTATGATATTTTGTGACGACAGAAGTGACAACTGACACTGACAAGACAATTGAAAATTGACATTGGACATGCACAGCACAGCCACAGCTATCTCTATCATAGAGCACGTGCACGTGTAATATCCATAGAGATATAATATCTCTATGATTGACACTCATGCACTGACATCTGTCTAACAGACCTGACACATAGATCAATGAATGCCTGACACTAGGTAGGTACTGATCATGGAGGATAGTAGTTCTATCCTCCATGGTACTGATGAGTGCTGACCATAGAGATATGGTTCCACCACAGAATAACCCACAGAGTAGTTTATGAATAACCAGACCACAAAGGTGATGCGGGGTTAATGGGGGCTTTACCACAAAAGCTTTACATTATACAATTTGCAGTGCACTAACTAGTGTTTGCCTACATTATGCTGCACTAGTTACTGTCTAACTGCCTTTATACTATGCGATTTTAGCACGCTAGCTCAGTTAGCGCTCTCCAAATTGTATAATGTAAAGCCCCCATTACACTATCCAATTTGCAGAGCGCTAACTGAGCTAGCGTGCTAAATTCGCATTGTGTAATGTAAAATTGCACTAGTTAGTGCACTGAGTTATTTTATTTGTTAACTTAGTGGTTGTTTTTATTCGGTTTTAAATTGCACATTATAATTTTTTAGACATCTAGTTGCTACAGAAAGGTCTAATAAATCCTTACTTGTTTATAATTCAATGATTCGTTGCTTATCACAAGTCAATGTAGGATGTTCTTTGTACGTAACTTACCTCTTTTCTCCATGCTCCTCTGAATTACGGGTCTGAGTACACGCTTATAGAGCGCAGTAGAGTGACGGACGAAGTGGACAGGATTATAAAATAAAATGTTATATTTACACCATCTACTAACTGGACTAACCATCCCAGTCTGTAACTCGAGTCTTTTAGGTCGGTCACAGTAGTCATGGGCGGCAGCGGAAGGATGGTGCTGCATGCTCGTTTGCTTCAAGTCCATATAAAAAAGCACCTCGGATTGGTTACGGCTGGCCGTCACCGAACTTACAGCTTGTCTTCGCCACGCTAACGGTTTGCTGTGGGCTAAAATACGAGTTTTACGTGAGTTAACGGGCTCGCTGCCTAAATGCGAGTTGTCTAAGTATGGGATCGAAGGAGAGCGATTTACGTCCGCTGGGTGGCTCTGCTTCGATCCCATACAAATTTTAGATAACTCGCATTTACGTAGCGAGCGAGTAATGTCACGTAATAATGGCTTCTCTTTGAACCTGGCGTGAGCAGAGGAAGATGTGCGCTAACCCTTAGTAATTCTTCCACGCTAATGTCGGTCAGTCTGAAGCAGGCATAGCATAGTGGTACAAGCATCTTTTGGCGCGTGGGTGACGTATGTTGATAGACACAGTGCCATATAGTAAACACATATATAGATCAATGGTTGGTAGTGATTGTGACGTCATATATCTCGAGCGCTCGCCGACGCGAACTCAATTTGCCCAATTTTGCGTGCCGAGTAGCCTAAATCACCTACATCGTTTTGTAACCTCTTCAGGTGAAGGGGAGGGGGTATATGTAGCCGAACATACTGCCGAGATGATCGCGAAGGCCACGTCTATTGTTCGCTTGAAATGTTTATGGCCTTGTTATTTATTGCTTCCGGGTGAGCGCAGTATCTACACCAGGGTTGTCACTTGGACTAACCACCCTAGTCCCTAAATTGGGTCTTGTTCTAAGTCGGTCACAATTGCCATGGGCGGCAGCGGAAGGGTGGTGCTGCATGCTCGTTTGCTACCTTAATTCAATAAAAAAAAAATTATATTGAATACTGGTGTAACTCGTTACACAATATTATGAAAGGGCAAAATAAAACGACTCGTGTTACATTTTCCGATACTTTTTATTCCATGGAATGGTGAAAATCGCATCAAAATCCGTTGCGAGGCTTCAAAGAAGAATAAAAAAAGGCACAGTCAAACACAGGTGGAGGTGGAATTTGTTTTATAATATGTAATTTTAACGGTTTTTTGGGTTCCGTACCCAAAGGGTAAAACGGGACCCTGATACTGAGACTTCGCTATCCATCCGTCTGTCACCAGGCTGTATCTTATGAACCGTAATAGTTACACAGTTGAAATTCTCACAGATGATGTATTTCTTTTTACGTATATCACACGGCTTACCTCACGTTACTATTTTGTCGGATTCGCCCGACTAGTTTCGAACCAATTCCGAGGTTCGTCATCAGGAAAGGCCTGGAAACCAGTGCTAGGTGCTTTGCCGAATGCGTATGTGTCGCACGTCGTGGAACTTGACACCGTGAGCGTGGTGTGTACCCAGCCTAGCGCAGTGCAACTATCGCAAGACCCGACCGACGACGAAAGCGACACGAACTCAACCGACGAGACCGGCCGACCATCGATGACGAAGCGCGCACGCCGCGCCCTTGACCGCAGTCACAAGCGAGCTCTCGTCGCCGGTGGCTCCTGATGACGAACCTCGGAATCGGTTCGAAACTAGTCGGTGAATCCGACAAAATAGTAACGTGAGGTAAGCCGTGTGATATACGTAAAATGTATCCAAACACTCACGAATCATTCAGTACTAAAATGATGTATTTCTGTTGCCGATACAACAACAAATACTACAAAACGGAATAAAATAAATATTTACGGCCCAGCCAATGCTTTCGACGCCTCAGCGATAGTTTAGTTACCTTTCGGTCCAAGAGATGGCGTTATGGTTAATATGTGGCTAAGTAAGGTAGTAATTGCGATAAACAACTTTTTACCCTTAAAACCCCCCTCAACCCCTTCCCGACCTCAGATCACCCGTAAATTATTTTTCTTTGTATCTTTGGCATATCCTCTTCCTTTTCAAATGGGTTTCATCCTGTTACTAATTTTTTGTACTTTTGATCGTTACAACGCTATTGGCACTGGTCTATTTATATGCCTTGTGACAAACTTCACACTAAAATGGTTTTTCTCCTGAATGTATTCTCATATGACGTGCAAGATTTCTTTTTAGACTATATCCTTTGTGGCAAACTTCACACGCAATTGGTTTCTCTTCTAAATTATTCCTCATGTGAATTACAAGATCGCTTTTTCGACTAAATCTTTTGTGGCAAACTTCACACAAAAATGGTTTTTCTCCTGAATGTATTCTCGTATGACGTGCAAGATCGCTTTTTTGACTAAATCTCTTGTGGCAAACTTCACACGTAAATGGTTTTTCTCCAGAATGGTTCCTTAAGTGCCTTATAAGATTGCTTTTAAGAATAAATCTTTTGTGGCAAAGTTCACACGTAAATGGTTTTTCTCCGAAATGTTTCCTCATGTGATTTACAAGATGTCCTTTTCGACTAAATCTATTGTAGCAAAGTTCACACGTAAATGGTTTTGCACCTGAATGTATTCTCATATGATGTGCAAGATTGCCTTTTAGACTAAATCTCTTGTGGCAAAGTTCACACGTAAATGGTTTTTCACCTGAATGTATTCTCATATGACGTGCAAGATCGCCTTTAGCAATAAATCTTTTGTGGCAAAGTTCACACGTAAATGGTTTTTCTCCAGAATGTTTCCTCATGTGATTTACAAGATGTCCTTTTCGGCTAAATCTATTGTGGCAAACTTCACACGCAAATGGTTTTTCTCCTGAATGTATCCTCATGTGAATAACAAGATTGCCTTTTTGACTAAATCTTATGTGGCCAACTTCACACGTAAATGGTTTTTCTCCAGAATGTTTCCTCATGTGATTTACAAGATGTGCTTTTCGACGAAATCTATTGTGACAAACTTCACATGCAAACGGTTTTTCTCCTGAATGTATCCTCTTGTGAATTACAAGACTGCCTTTTCGACGAAATCTATTGTGACAAACTTCACACGTAAATGGTGTTTCACCTGAATGTATTCTCATATGTTGTGCAAGATGGCTTTTTCGACTAAATCTCTTGTGGCAAACTTCACACGTAAATGGTTTTTCACCTGAATGTATTCTCATATGACGCGCAGAATGGCTTTTTCGACTAAATCTCTTGTGGCAAACTTCACACGTGATTTGTCTTTTCCCTGAATGTATCCTCATGTGATTTACAAGATTGCTTTTTTGACTAAATCCCTTGAGGCAAACTTTACACGTAAATGGTTTTTCTCCGGAATGTTTCCTTAAGTGACTTACAAGATTGCTTTTATGAGTAAATCTTTTGTGGCAAAGTTCACACGTAAATGGTTTTTCACCTGAATGTATTCTCATATGACGTGCAAGATCGCTTTTTCGACTAAATCTTTTGTGGCAAACTTCACACATAAATGGTTTTTCACCTGAATGTATTCTCATATGACGTGCAAGAACGCCTTTTAGACTAAATCTCTTGTGGCAAACTTCACACGTAAATGGTTTTTCTCCAGAATGACTTCTCATGTGAATTACAAGACTGCCTTTTTGACTAAATCTTTTGTGGCAAACTTCACACGTAAATGGTTTTTCACCTGAATGTATTCTCATATGTTGTGCAAGATTGCTTTTTAGACTAAATCTCTTGTGGCAAACTTCACACGTAAATGGTTTTTCACCTGAATGTATTCTCATATGTTGTGCAAGATGGCTTTTTTGACTAAATCTCTTGTGGCAAACTTCACACGTGATTTGTTTTTTCCCTGAATGTGCAGACATATTGGATAGAAGACCCGTCGAATCACCCGGTGCCTTCGTCACTTGTTGTACTGCTGTGTCGCTCAACTGTACTTTATGTATTGTCTCTGCTGCAGGGAGACCGGCGGCCGAAGAGTAATCTTCACCTGTTTACAAATAACCGTCTGTCAGTACATACTGTCTGTCGCAAGGCTCAGTTTAGTCTCGACAGTACGCGCGTGGTCAATCACCAGCCTGGCTAGCCACCGCTCCGTTTAAACAACATACAGGGTGTTCCGACGTCTCTGACTTAATGGAAGATGGTGAGAGGAAGTGATCGCCAGTCAAAAATGAAAAATTTCTGCCAGTGACTTCACTTTTTTAGATCTACCTACTCTCTCTCTATTTATTTATTATTATCTACATTAATTTTCTGTACAACAGTATGTCTTGTGTGTAAAAAAGACTATATATTTCGTGTAAACAACATACATAAAAGTTGTAAAATCCAAATGTAGTGTTTTTATATTGTAAGAACAAAATGTCACATGGTGTTAAATTATTGCAATCAATTCAGATATGGATTCTGAATAAACTGCTTTCAGGATTCGTAATATTAAGATTACACTTGTATATACTTATACTTATACCTGAGGACGCTCATCATCCTGCTATTTGCATATCTTCCGAATTTGTGCAACTACATTTGCTTCGACCTGATTCTTACACTAAATATCTATACTAAGCAGGTGATTATGATTCTATCATTTCAAAACTAAACGACAGTGACTGGCAAAAAGAATTATCAATTGGATCATTGGACTCTGCCGTCTCATCTAAACTAATATTATAAAGAGGTAATATTTTTTTGTTTGTTTGTTTTGAATAGGCTAAATAACTACTGGACCGATTTCAAAAATTCTTTCACCATTATGAATGTACATCTTTGCGAAGTAACATAGGCTATATTTTATTTTGAAAAAAATTAGGGATCCTTGCGAAAACTTCAATAACATAAACCACCGTCGATAAAAATCACTATTGAAATACCTTAAATCGCGTGCGCTGCAATAACTATTGATGATGGAGCAAAATAATGTACTACGATTTTGTAGACCACATTATTATCTACTAAAAGTCCGCGGTAGGGTATTATAGTTGCGCCAATATAAAGACTTTTATAGTTTAACAAACTATTTAAATCGGCAAAACGAAAATAAGATGTCGATATTCATACCATGGTATTTATACTTATCTAAATAACTTACTTTTTATTTATCAGTAGTTCAATACCTTTACATTGCTGTTTAAATTGTTTTAATCGACAATTCCATTCAAAAGATATAGCAAGTTTAAAAATTTGGGTAAATTTGCTTAAAAATAACTAAGCGCTTCGCCGCATCGCGTCGCGATGTTGATTGAGCGTAGCTGAAGAGCGCATGTGCATGCAATGTCTATTTATCATATAATAGGCTACTATTTAGCCGAGATTTCTACGGTAGCGGGACCTACGCGGCTGTTACCTACGGGTCCCGAAGCGAAGCGAGGGCGGTTCGCTATATTTTTATAAAATAATTTCAGACTTACGTAACTCATATATACCTTGTAAATTAATCAAAACATCTAATAAATACCCACCTTGGTATAAAACACCACTCATCAAAGTACTCAAGGAAAAATACAAGTACCATTCAAAATACAAAATTTATGGCAACCAATCAGATTTATTATCTTTTGTAACTTTACGGGATCGCGAAAAATTGTTAGAAAAAGAATTATTTAACCATTACATTGCATCTATAGAAGAACATATTACTAACAACCCTAAAGCTTTCTGGTCATACATTAAATCTAAGCATCAACATAATACATATCCTGCAACAATGAGCTATGAATCAGGTTCCTCGTATGACGGTGGGGAGATTTGCAACATGTTCAGTAAATATTTTCACTCAACATTTTTATCTAACCCTCATACTGATTACTCTGTTAACCTTTCCAGTACTTTGGCAAATAGACACAACTTAGAGATAGGTCTGTAGTTTTCAATCTTATTTTTGGGCCCTTTTTTATGGATTGGTGTAATGTATGCAGATTTCCAGATTAAAGGTACTATGCCTTCCGACAGAGAGCGTTTAAACAATATTGACAGGGGAAGGGCAAGACTTTTAGCGCATTTTACTATAAACAGAGCAGGGATGTTATCGGGACCCGCTGTTTTATGGATATCTAAAGATTGTAATAATTTTTGCACCTCCGAATGCACAATTTCAACATCTCCTATGTCAGCCACCGTTAAATCATATTCTTGTGTTTTAATCTATAGGCAAGTGTATGCCAGTCTTAAACATGTATTTATTCCACATCAACACGGCTTTCTAAAAGGTAGGTCCACGACTTCAAATTTAATATTATATGCAGAATACTTGGCTGAACACATGTCGTAACCAGGTCAAATTGACGTCATATATACTGATTATAGCAAGTGTTTCGATAGAATTGATCACTTATTGCTATTAAAGAAATTACAAACCGTAGGAATAAGAGGTAATCTCTTTCGATGGTTTACCTCTTACATTCAAAATAGAACCCAGACTGTCGCTTTAAAGGGGTGTTTACCCGTGGTCCCGTTGACGGGATATAAAATAATAAAAGGATATAAAATCATATAAAATAATTTTAATTTCTTTTGGTTAAGATTGAATAAAATATACTGTAAATAACTGTTTTTTTTTTCTATATAGTATAGTCAAAAGAATGCTCTTTTGACGTTTCCAATATGCCGTTATCATGGATTTTTATTTTATTCTAAGGAGGTTCAAACATTATATCGATATCAGAAGTTGAAAAAGTCGATAAAAGTGTAACCCCTAGTGCAACGGGACTACGGGGAATTAAAATTACCCGTGGTCCCGTCAACGGGACGAACCAACGGGACCACAGGTAAACACCCCTTTAAAGGGGTATACCTCGACTGCTATGCATATTCCATCAGGCGTTCCTCAAGGATCAATATTAGGTCCACTCCCTTTTAACATATTTATGAATGACGTTACTAGTTGCTTCTATCACTCTACAATACTTTCATATGCAGATGATCTAAAAATCATATGTCCAGTTAATTCTCATGGAGACGCCTCACGTCTACAAGAAGATCTCGATAGGTTTGAAGTATATTGTGCAAATAATAAGCTTGACTTGAACGCGTCCAAATGTTATATATATTATGCTCATTCACTCGCAAACCTACCCTTGTCAATTTACGTACAGGCTAAAAAACTCAATTATATCCCGAGTAACTAAAATAAATGATTTGGGCGTCGTTTTTGATTCCAAATTAATTTTTGACGAACATATCTATACTATAATAAAACTGTAGGAGCACGTGTTCTGTACATTGAATATTTTTTTAAAATTTCGACTAAGGGGCACTTACATATCGAGATAGAACTCAAAAATATATTTTTTTTATTTATTGTCTGTCTGTCTGTCTGTCTGTCTGACCGATCATCACGCGTAAACCACTGGACGGATTTAATTGAAACTCGGTAAAGTTATTACCTATATACTGGTGTCTATTATAGGCTACTTTTTTTTTCGAATAATATTAAGGTTCCCTAGGGATAGGTGACTAAAGTTTGTATGGAATTTTTTTATAACGTCGTCCGATTTGCTTCAGACTTGCAACAAAGGGTTATCACATAAATTAATAGAATACGTGTTTCTCAGTTTTTCGATATTTTGTTAGGAAAAGAAAAAAAACACAAATGAATGCGGAAATTTGTAATTTTTTAAGGTAACTTTCTGACTAAACTGAAAATGATTTTAACCCCATATTTTAAAATTATTATAGTTAAATAAGTAATCTTCAATGTAAATTCAGTATTTAAAAAAAGCCAGCAAAGGGTGCAAAAATGGGGATAACGTTGGTACAATTAGAGGTACCTACAGTGTTTATTCAAGTTGACTTAAGTGACAAAACAAAATCCATAGGGAGGTTAAGAAAGAGTACTAGAACAACAACCTAAAAAAAATAATTAAAATAAAAAAAAAAGTTTGTCTGTTTGTCTGTTTGTGCGCGCTAATCTCCGGTTCGGCTGAACGGATTTTTATGGGACTTTCACAGGAAGATAGCGGAGATTCCTGAGCAACATTTAGGCTATTTTTTATCCCGGAATTCCCGCGGGATCAGGATTCGCACGGGAAAAATTCCTATGCGCGAAGTCGCGAGCTTTAATTTTTATGGAACTTTCACTGGGAGATAGAGGAGGATCTGGAGCAACACTTAGGCCCGGCGCCCATTATCGGCATCGGCAAGGAAAGGGATCTTTCGGCATCCCTACATGCCAGCGCACACTGTCGGAAATTGGCATGGCCTTGGCATGCTACAACGTTCTTAGGGATGACGAGGCGTCCTTAAGCATGCCGCACCGAGTGCTGCTTGGGCGAAGGTGACGACGCGACAGTGGGCGACGGCGTACTGAAGGATCCCGAAGTATCCCGAAGCATACTCAAAGCTGGAATGGAAATTTCTACTTTATTGCCATGAAGTTAATGTACCTATAATACTTTTTATCACCTAAAATCCTTATCCTGACAAATCCTCAAAAAATTATGATGAAAAACTCCTATGCGCGAAGTTGCGGGCTTAGATTTACATATATGGGACTTTCAGTGGGGATAGAGAAGAATCTGGAGCAACACATGGGTTATTTATTATCCCGAAATTTCAGCGGGTTCAGGATTTACGCGGGAAAAACTCCTATGCGCCAAGTCCTGAACTTGGAGTTTTATGGGACTTTCACTAGGAGATAGAGGAGGTTCTGGAGCAACACATAGGGTACTTATTATCCCGGAATTCTGGCGGGATCAGGATTCACGCGGGAAAAACTCCTATGCGCGAAGGCCCGGGCTTGAATTTTTATGATACTTTTATTGCGAGGTAGAGGGGAATTCTGGAGCAACGTATAGGCTACTTTTTCTTCCGGACTTCCCGCGAGATCATGATTCACACGGGAAAAACCCCTATGCGCCAAATCGCGGGCTTAGATTTTTATGCGACTTTCACTGGGAGATAGAGGAAGTTGTGAAGCAACGTATAGTTTATCTCGGAATTCCCGCGGGATCAGGATTCACGCGGTAAAAACTCATACTCATAAGGTCGTGGGTTCAGATATTTATGGGACTTTTAGTGGGAGGTAGAGGTATGGTATAGAGTAAGTATTATAATAAGCTACTTATTGTTTCGGACTTCCTACGGGATCGAGATTTACCCGGGAACAACTCCCATGAGCGAATCAAGTCGCGGACTCATTTACATCTATATATCAGGATATCTTTATATCGGGAATCGAACCGACTCTTTTTCTCATGACCAACTTTATGTTGTTTTCTCGAGGGTTAGCATCGCTTCTGGTCTTTATGTTTTAGCACCTGAAAAAAGTACCAATGGAGTTTAAAATTATATATTTTTTAATTATCGTGGTTAAATTTATGCTTAAAGTTTGGAACAAAAAAACACGTTTATATCTTAGTCTTTTTATCGATTTTCTCAAGATATACCTACATAACGGATTTTTGTACGGTATGTCTAAAACATAGTAAAAAATCAAGTGTAGAGTACTTAATATGTGTGGAGCAATATATATGCCACTATTTACCTTAGAGTTCTTGCGGGGTCGGGATTCACGCAGGAAAAACTTTGTGACACACTGCGTTCCACGCGGGCGGAGCCGCGGGCACAGCTAGTAGATAATATTAATAAAGCCTCAAAATCATTGGGATTTATTTTACGTATGTCCCATGACTTTAACTGCATAAAAACGTTTAAAATACTTTATTGTAGTTTCGTAAGGAGTACTTTAGAATACGCATCACAAGTATGGAATCCTTTGTACGTTACTTATATCAATCGTATCGAAAGTCTGCAAAAACGATTTCTGCGTTATCTACAATTTAAAAGTAGAGAGTACCTACCCAACTATGAACAACGCTGCAGGAGATACCATCTACTACCGTTGCATGAGAGAAGACAAATAGCTGACCTCATATACTTGTTCAAAATTGCCAATGCTTTTGTCGATTGTCCTAAACTATTAGAACGTATCGGCCTATGTGTTCCCTATTCTTCGTATCGTATCTTTCTTATCTTATCCCTGTATGTACCCGGATGTAATACTAATTACAGACAAAACTGCTACATGGTACGAGCGAGCAGGTGTTTTAACGCCATAGCGGATGAGCATGACGTTGATCTGTTTAGTACATCGATTAATGTACTCAAACGTTTATTAGCGAATAAGTTTTTTAAGGCATAATTTTGTTATGTTTTCTTTGTTATAACTATAAATAAGCGTGTGTAACTTTATACTTAATTAATTACTTAACCTACAGGTGGAAACTTTTAATTGGCCTTAGATTATTATTCATTGTTTTAGCTCTAAGTTTCATATAGCTGTAAGTTTCCCAAAAATAAATAAATAAAATAAAATATTGTTAAGAATAATAAGTTACAATAAATTTTAGACAATAAATTCACAAAATATGACTACCTATACAAGATATGTAATTGGAGAATTTTTCAAAAAGTTGATGACTTACCTGATGACACATTTCCACGCTTCCCATCAGTATTGGTTGCACTTTCACTTGCAGCATCCTGATTCATCACACCACAGTTTTCATCTGCATCTGAGAGCAACTTTGATCTACACATCATCTCAATGTTGGTACACTCTTCAGGAGTAATAATTTCTTTGATAACTTTAACTTTGATGTCATCAGCAAATAAATCTTCAGTTGCGGTAGATCCACACTCCACATCATGATCATTTTCAGCCTTAATGTCATGAATGACATCTTCAGTTGTGGTTGATCTACACACCGTGTCACTACTGGTTGTATGTTCAGTACTCATATATTCCTGGTCAGTTATGTTGAAGCTTTTCATGCATGAAACTGCTTTATTTTCTAAATGTAATTTCTTATGCTTGACAAGATTGGATTTTGCACTAAATTCCTTATCACAGACATCACAATAAAGTAATTTTTCTGCTCCATGTATTTTTTTATGTTTAACAAGATTTGATTTTGTACTATATTCTTTATCACAGACATCACAAGAAAATAGTTTTCCCGCTCCATGTATTTTTTTATGTTTGACAAGATTTAATTTTTTAGTAAATTCCTTATTACATACATCACAATAAAACAGTGTTTCTGCTCCATGTATTTGCTTGTGCTTCACAAGATTGAATTTTGTACTAAATGTCTTGTTGCAGAGAGGACATGAGAGTGGTGTTTTCCCTGAGCGTGACCTTGTATTGTATGCAGCACTCATTGAATCACCCTGTACATTCCTTCCTTGTGGTAGTGCTGTGTCGCTCAACTGTACCTTATATATTGTCTCTGCTGCAGGGAGACCGGCGGCCGAAGAGTAATTTTCACCTGTTTACAAATAACCGTCTGTCAGTACATACTGTATATACACTATACTCCATTTCATATAGGATGAGTATGGTGACATTTGATTTATGTTCCAATACACGCTCACTATTTTTAACAAATCAGATAAATATATATATTTTTAATCACCAATTAATTTCCAAAGTTAACAATAATGCTTGATTAGATGAATGGCAATGAAATTGTATTTAAATATGCGTTTTTACATTTTAAACAAATTCAAAAAGACAGAAAAAATAATAACCTAAAATTAGAGACATGAAACCTATGCATGAAACAAAATGTTTAATTTTAGGGATTGACACATAGTAAATGGCAAAAACGAATAATCGTAACGGCCATCTTGTGAATCGCGTCAATTGACTGACTTGAGATATGGAATATATGAATATTTTTAATTTCAATTGATTAAAGGTTAACCGCAATTGTACTCGATAATCGAATCACATAAATTAATTGTGCATGGTCACCTCCCTACAGAGTTGATTTGAAATGTGTCACCGTACCCATCCTATGTGAAATAAAGTATAGCAATCAGGTTGTTCGTCTGTCCATTTGTTCTCTATGGTGTATGAGGTTTATACAGCCGTCAAGATGTGCCATATGTTGCAGTAGTCAGACTGGTCTGTATGTGTGGACATATAAACTCAATACTTGCTGCTGTATCAGTACAATGTATATTTATTTTAATTTATATGTGCAGGGTGCCTTAATTACCTGTTCTACATATACTATCTACTTACCTAACAACACATCTCCACGCTTCACATTAGTATTGGTTGCACTTTCACTTGCAGCATCCTGATTCATCACACAGTTTTCATCTGCATCTGAGAGCAACTTTGATTTACACATCATCTCAATGTTGGTAAATTCTTCAGGACTAATAATTTCTTGGATAACTTTCACCTTAATATCTTCATCAACAAAATCTTTATTTGTGGTTGATCTACACACCATGCCACTACTGGTTGTATGTTCAGTACTAATATATACCTGGTCAGATATGTCCTGGTTGACTGCATCATATTCAAGTTTAATTCCATCATGTAGGGGCAAGGTTTGACTATTCACAGTACAGTTAACAATCCTGCCTTCAGTTTTAATAATTTCCTGATCATTTTGAACCTTCACAGGTATTAAATTCATGTCTGTGCTTGTCTATGTTTAGTTATAATCGTAACTTTTACAATTTGTACTTAAAATAGTATTTGCTGAAAAATACAATTGTTTTATTAACACAGGCAATCCATGTCTCTATTTTAAAAACTGTCCATAAATGGATTTGCAGTTCCTATGACACATATTCAATACATACATTTCTAGATATGTATATCTTGAAAGAAACAATGTATTTTTTGGTATTTACCTACACAAACTATATACTACATTCTCATAGCAGAAGGTTCATAGTCATTATTGCTAAATTATTAGGTATTAAAGTTGAGTAATAAATTTGAGATTATGCACAAAAGCATCTGAATGCTAAATTTTAATAATAAAAAAGATTAATTTAATAAAAACAAAAGTTAATATTTATTTGTAACACAATTAACTAAAGTTTATTGATAAATGAATAGTGATTCATTTAATACTTTCACTTATATTAGAGGCGAACATCTCAGTCCTCAATCGTAGCAACGCATCACTAGCAGTGCCTGTCCTCACACTTATTAACAAACTAACCAACTAATATTGTAGCATCATCTACTAACTGGCGTTACCAGCTTACCACCCTCCCTAAATCGAGTCTTGTTCTGTGTCGGTCACAGTTGTCATGGGCGGCAGCGGAAGGTGGTGCAGCCTGCTAGTTTGCTGCCTTGATTCCATAAAAAGTGAGGTACTATGCACATGGTTATTGGCTATTTGCTGATTCAGCAAAACCTTTAAAAGATAACCTATTCATGAGAATTCGAAACATTCCACTGAACTGAAACTACCTCGGCTGTTAGTCGGTATCCTGCTGACTTCAGACGTTGCTTCAACGACAATTCACAATGATAAAATCAACTCACACACACGTATACCGGCGAATTTATTAATTTGTTGATTTGTTTACTGTACTGTATGTTGTTGATTGTACTTTTGAGCACCTTTTGTTTTGAGTTTCATGCAGTGTTGCCAACTATAATTTCGAAATTCCGTTAAACCTGTTACGAACAAGTTACGAACTCGTTTGCTTCACTGTTACATCTGGCCCACGATATTGTACGGATGTGAGGCCTGGACCGTAAAAGAAGACCTCCGCAGGCGAATCGAGGCTTTCGAAATGTGGACATATAGACGCATGTTGTCTATTAGCTGGACTCAGAAGGTCTCCAACGTAAAAGTGTTGGACCGGGTTGGTCAGAAACGCACACTCATGCTCACAGTTAAGCAACGGAAGATCTCCTACTTGGGCCATGTTCTTCGACATCAACGATACAATTTACTCCAACTTATCATGATGGGAAAGGTCGCTGGAAGAAGGAAGGTTGGCAGGAGAAAGAAGTCGTGGTTACGGAACATCCGAGAATGGACCGGAATAGCCAGTGCAACTGAGCTATTTCGCAGAGCTAAAAACAAAGAAGACATTAAGAAGCTGATAGCCAACCTTCACTAGTTGGAGAGGCACTATAAGAAGAAGAAGAAGTTAAACCTGTTGGTAAATTCCGTCAAAAATCCGTCAAATTTCTTTTCGTGTCCGTCAAAAAATCCGTTAAATAAAAATACTTTTTATAAATGCGAAAGTTTGTAAGGATGTATTTGTATATGTGTTTGATACACTATCACGCAAAAACTATTGAACGGATTTTCATGAAACTTTGCAGTAAAATAGCTTAGACCTCGGAATAACGTAATAAGTAAAAATTTATAGAGATTTTTTTATCATTTGGTCATACTACAATTATAATGTAAAGTCGAAACCAGTCAAAACAAAATCCACCTTCTGAGAGCTATCTTCTACTAAGTGGCTGGCTCCCTGAAGCGAAACGAGAGCGGGTTTACTAGTTAATATATAAAAAAAAGTTTTAAAGAAACAATCCCAATCGTCATCAGACACAGAAAACATAAAAATAACTTTATAACAAAAAATCACAATCATCATCATCGCTTCCAGTTGATGTTACTATACTCGCTATGGGAGCAGCTGTTAAGGTGGAAGGCTGATTTTAATTTTATATGTTTAGCATTGATCCTAGCATAGCAATAACAGGTAAATCAAAAGTGTAACATGTCTTGCCATTTCTTTTTAATTCAGAACGAATTTTGATTTTACTCCATTTAATACACTAAAAACCTACCTCCGCGTTTGAACAAGGTAGCAATAACATTGTAAAAGCAAAATAACAATATTATAAGTGTTGGAATGGATTAATGTTTGTCGCACCTTCAGATTTCTTACCTCTGACCAAAATTCTACAGTTCGTTACTAGAACACTAGAACTAAATTCTTGATTTTTTTTCAACTATTTTTCCCGTCAAAAAATCCGTTAACCGTTAAAATGTATTTTCTCCCGTTAACACCTGACCCTAATCCGTTAAATCTAACGGGAAATCCGTTAAGTTGGCAACACTGGTTTCATGGTTTTGACCATGGAGGATAGATCCTCCATGGTTTTGACACTACCTTACTCGTCGCGTCCACAGACGAGGTAGAGGAATCGCGTCGCAAGACTTAACACCATAGAGAATATAGAGATATTACACCATAGATCATACACTATAGTATTATAGGCCCCAAACACGGTACGATATATCTGTACGATCCGTCGCATCAGACTGATCGAAACGACGGATCGATGGTATAATATGTCAAGATCGTTAACGATTTACTTGATCGAAGACGATGTCGGAGATCGCAACAAAATTCATCCGATCATGAATATCGTAAACGATGAATCGAACGTGTATGGCTGTGTTTCGATCAACGATTCGATCTTGTCTCAGTCAGTCTGACGATTTTCAATTTTATGCGGCCCGTATTTAATTATATTTGAACACGTCCTTATCTTTCAGCTTCAAAGAAGTAAACGATCGATCGTTACGACCAATCGTTTCGTGTATGGGCGACATTTTTGTTGCGATCGATCGTTACGATCTTCATCAGATCGATCGTTCAGATGAATCGTATCGTGTATGGGCCACTTTACACCATTGATCTAAGTAGGTATATTCCTATCTCTATGTATTACACTGACAATTCATTACCTCTACCTCGTCTGTGACGGGTACGTTCCAATAGTAACTTACAAGCTCAAAAAGTCAAAATATATCGTTTTCGGTAAAAAAAGAGTACATTTTCTGTACTATTCCTAACTACTCTTCATCGCTTAGAACAATTGGAAACGATTAAAGCTAAAAGCATTTTTTCGTAAGAAAAAATAGGTGTCTTATTAGTCTTTACTCTTTCTGTAAAACAGAAAGGCTTGGAGCGTTATGGTTAACTGTTGGAACCATAGAGTTATATGGTTGTAACGCACGGAATGTAAGTCGGTGCGTCGGTGGTCATAAAGGTGTATTCTCTATGGACTACGGACGTAGGTAAGTAAAACGGGGTGAATAGAGATTGCGGGTTGAATAGAGACAAAACTGAAAACGTAATTCAATGCGTGATATTCAAAAAGAAACGTTACTAAAGGGTATATTTTGTTTTTTAATTTGTAGACTCTAATAATATACACTTTAATAACGTTTCCTTTTGAATATCACGGTAATTTGTGGGGTTGTTTTCATTTATGACAGATGACAGTTGAACAAAACCAATACAGTCGTACAGTTCTACAAACTTCTGACCCGTGGGCTGAGTGCGAGTTTTCAGTGACAAAACGCGCTCGCTACGTAACTGCGAGTTAGCTAAAATTTGTATGGGATCAAGCTGATTCATTTACGTCCCGCTAGGTGGCTCTGCTCCGATCCCATACAAATTTTAGGTAACTCGCAGTTACGTAGCGAGCGCGTTATGTCATTGAAAACTCGTACTAAGGCCCCCGGTGGCCAAAACTGTAACTAATGCAAATGTTATACTGTTGTCAAACAAAGATAAAGACAGTAGCGCCCCTCTTATAGTAAACCCAGACTGAAACGAAAGAGGCGCTGTCGGACGCATTTGACATTCATTTGACCAATCATTGCACACTAGTAACTGAAAGATGAATGACCACAACGTACTTATTAGTGATGTAACGAATATTCGCATTCGCATTCGCATTCGCGAATATTCGCATCATTTTTCCATATTCGCATTCGCATTCGCAAAATTTATGCGAATGTTTTGCGAATATTGAACTACACCAGAAGAAAAAAAATAAAATAAAAATAACACTGCGTTACACGATTTTGGTACCCGCTTAACTGTTGGATGCAATGAATAGGTATGTAACAAGTCATTGATAAAAAGTACCAAATATAATATTATGATACCAAACATTATGTGGTATCATCACGTCTAGTTTTCGAGGTATACGTCAATATTATTTCAACTACCCTCACTTGGACGCTTAAGAAGCAGTTAACATTTTTGATGTTTTTCGATTCATAATAGTTTTTTATGGTATTGTTTTGTTTACAAATTATTTCTTTATGACAATGTAGACATATTTATTCATATAAAAAAAATCCTTTATTAATACTGGACTAAGTGCACGACAAACCTGCTTAAATGCACCAAAGAAGTTTTGTCACGTTCTCGGCCACTATATTGTGAAATGACAACAAAAATGTCTACGTAAAAGTAAGAAGTATACAATGTGTTTGGTCACCAGTGTCGGAGATTTAAGGGGGATGAAATTTATATCGACAAATCACTATCCAAATTAATTCTCTCTTGTCCCCTCCTCTATGGAGGCCGAAAGATGTCTCATTTGAAAGCTAACAGTGTAGGTAATCAACTGATGATATATTTTATTTAATATCTTTTTCGTAGAAGAACAAAAAAGGATTTAAAAAACAAAATTCAATATTTTTTCATTGATATTTTAGTTTAGTTCCTTTGTCATGAATGTCATTTAGTTTAGTTCCGTTGTCTTGTCATAATACAGGATATCACCTTAATAATAAACATTACATCAACGCCATAACTAAGGGTTTAGAAGTTGTTTTCTACAATATGCAGAACCGATTATTAGACCAGTGCCGACGCCGTTAAAATTGGTCAAAAGTAAAAAAATAGTAACTGGATTCTATTGGGAAAGGAAGAAAACATGACAAAAATGAAAGGAAAAATAATTTACGGAGTATCTGAGGTCGGGAAGAGTTTGAGGGGGGTTTAAGGGTAAAAACGGTTTATCGCAATTTCCAGAAAAACTACAAGTCCTAAAAAAATTCAATGCCAAAATTTTAAGTAATTATTAAATGAGGGGTGGGCGGGTCTGGTTGGTGATTATTTATTTATTTATGTATTAAGTTACATTTACAGCTTTAAATCCATACATTATGCAACATAATATATTTATTACTTGCACTTAAGCCAGATTTAATGTAATTACTTTATTACTCAATCTTATGCGTGTGTTTGTGAGGGTATCTATGAGTGCTTGTGTGGGTGTGGAGTGGATGGTCGTGTTGATGGGTAGGTGTGTACATACGTGTATACGTAAGTGTGCATGCATGAAGTTGTGTGTACGTGCAGCTGCAGTTGTGAGGTTGGTTTACATGGCGTGAGATTGATTTTAAGAAGGTGAAACAAATTATCTTACCTGACACATATTAAAATGTTAAATGTAGGTAGTGTAAATAATTATTATAAATCATTCAGTTTTAACGCTCAATTATTATTATTGGTTCCAAAAAGTAATATTATATATATATTACATATATATTATTATATATATGTCGGAGACGGAAATAAAATTAGATTAGAATCAAACTAAATAAATCATTAAACTTTGAATAAAACCTTAATCCGGAACTGTAATTTAAATGGCAACACTGTACGAATTGTAAACGTGTCTCGATGGGATATCGGAGGGGGAACCCAACAGAGGGCACCTGTGGAGTCGGCTACGAACAGCGGGGACTTCTCGAGCAGACGTCGAGCGGAACGGTCGCATTAAGTTAACTAGTGTACTTTGTAATAAAATCCTATACTGCGTCGTACCTATGCCCGACGGCATAACGTTTCTCTAAGTGTATTTCAGTCGTATCACGTTTTAACATAACCTAAAAGCTTTAATCAAATTAAGTTAAACTGTGTAACCTGTAACCCAATTTAAATCATGATGACACGTATTGAACGCCTACTGTGTTTTATTTTACACCTTGCAACCTGATGATCGGAGCATTATACCAACATCCTGACTAGTGCCTCCGAAATCAGAAGTTGGATGTAACTTCACGTCCCACACATGGCTGGCTAGGTTATTTCCAGGTTTTCAGATAGCAATTTTCAAATGAGAACTGGATTCATAAATGGCAAGCGAGTTGACATGTGCCATTACATCTCACATGGCATGGATGGAATGTGGCGTCGAATTTTGGTAAAGCTAAGTAACACAGCGAGTATGGGTATGGCATTATTTTTATTCCATTACGTCTGAGGTGATACAATTTCATTGCTTAAATTTTAATTTTTGTGTAAACTATGTTGTGTGTGTGTAGTTTGTTTGATAATCGTGAGTAAAAATAAAGACATCAATTTCCGGTAATAAAATCATTTAACGTAGTTCCGTAATTAAAACAAATCGCTCCTCATTGTAATCTTATTTTGATGTTTAATCGCTGAAAAACAAAAGAAATCGTTTTTATTATGACCTCTATGTTTTTATTATGAAGGGAAAGTTACACCCTTTGATTTTAGTGTAGTTTAACCAAGTATTATAAGATCGGAACACACTTTTATCATGCGATCATTTTGTTGAAGTTTAATGTGGGTAGATTTGTGGTATTAGTTTGTTAGAATGCCCAAGAGCTAAGTACCATTTGAAGTGTTGTGATATAAAAAGTGAATTTGAGTAGAGTGATAGCGATGAATCTTAGCTCGGCTGGTCGGACCGTACCAGTAGACATTTCGTAGCCGTAGTCCGTAGAAGTCGGTATCTACTTGAAGTGGATGCGAGACTACTTTAAGTAGACCGTGGATACGCGGTACGCGGGTGGCTCTGGCGGAGGTCGGGGTCCATTTCGTAGCCGTAGTCCGTAGAAGTCGGTATCTGCTTGAAGTGGATGCGAAACTGCTTTAAGGTAGACCGTGGATACGCGGTACGCGGGTGGCTCTGGCGGAGGTCGGGGTCCAGGTTAGACCACGGAGGAATCCGTGCGACCCGTACGGCATTCGGAAGAATGCGCGTGTAACAAACGTAGTTTGTTGGTTGGGCTTAGCGAAAAGCCACAGGCCACGGGTTTGATTCATGCTTTGTTTTGAGATACCTTGAAGATAATAGTTGATGAAAGTTATTGGATAACAATGGTACTTGGTTGGGTAAGCATTTTTGTTCGATTTAATTTAATCGAAATGTAACGTAACTCGAGTCATTTTAAAGTAAAATTATTATGTTCCGAAGTGACAATAATAATTAATCTAAGTTCATAAAATTCCTAAAGATAAAGAGGGTACATAGAATAGATTTTGTCTGGTCGAAAAAGAAAGAAACGTTTGAGGTCAGGCATTTTATTATGCATTCCGTGTTGGTACAATTTTTAATTGATAACGAGATATGACGTACAGTGCAGTGACTTTTATCAAACGTGTAATGTTCGTGATAGTTATTTTGGTTTTTGATAATTTGGTGCGCCGCTTATCGCTGAAAAGGATTAGTTGGAGAAAAATAAACACACACAAAATAGATGCTATATTTGTGCTCAACTTGATGAAGTATTTATTCCATTTATCGAGTACCTACAACGATAATAAAAGCCTACAACAATAATAACAATAAAAGCGTAAGCTAGTTTTTTTAAAGTGAACGGTTTGGTTGTTCGTTGGTGACGTCGATCGAATTAGTTGCTCATTAGTTCGAGTTGTTTTAAAAGTGAAACACAATACAATTTTCAAAGTTTTATTTACTATGTGACAAAATAATTTCAATATTCTAAATACCCGCGTAGTTCATTGTTAATTTTAAATATTGTGTAAGCGTTATCTAATGATCCAAAACATTGTCGTTAGAGTTATTACAGACGAATTAGTTGGATTCTTACCCGCTTTAGTCACTATATTTTCGAAATAAATAAAGTCGGCGTAAGTGTTTACGTCGGATTTATGATGCGTTTAGGAAGCGTTTCTAGGTTATAAGGAACTGGAGACCAAGACCTTGTCTGGTACCTGTCTGGAACCAAGGGTGACATCACCTAGTTGTGGTAACATGAAACAAGGTAAAAGTGAAACGGCGTTTTTGGTATGACTTTTATTTTATTACACCTGGTGTGTTGGAGTTTTATAACTTCCATTTTATTTTCGTTCCTTGTGGAAATATGACCTTTTGTTGTGTCTTGCAATTAATGAACAATGACAAAAGATAACAATTAAGATATCGGAAGTTCAGTGAAATTTTTAATTAAAGTAGCAGTTGGGTACAATCAGTTCCCCAATTATTTTTACAAGTGCAGCACACTTCGACTGTTTTGGTTTACCTGGTGAAACCAATGAGTTTAGAAGTAATCTCACATGTGACGATGCAATGTGCATCGTTCTGTTTTCAGATAAGTTTTCGAGGATGCACAGGCAGCAGCACACACAGGTTACACATGTGTTGTCTGGAGCCGAATCGACGGCTGCGTGCGTGCACTCGTGGGCTTCCTGGAGTTCATTCGTGTGACATTGAAGGAGTAAGCTCTGGCAACTGGCAGCCGCAGATCGGACGCAACGAAACAGGTGATCTGTATCGTTCATACTTGTTTTGTAATAGCTTAAAGAAGTAGTAACTTTTCTTTTCGAGACGTAGTTCACTTGGTAAAAGTCTATTGTTGAGAGGCTTAGTTTTCGGTCAACTTATCGAACGGAACTTTTGAAATTATACTTGAACGGTTTTGTAACTTTGAAAAATGTATAGTCCTTAGCTATGTAGGTATACGATTTGAATGTTATTTCTGGACAGAAGAACTGATTGTACTTGAGTACCGTTCGATGAGTCAACTTATTTGCGAAATGATAACTTTTGAGAAAAGTAACTTTTATGGGAAATGTAGTTTGTTTTGGATTAATCTGTAATGTGATAGGATAAATAAAGCGACATGTTGAACAAACCTTTTTAAGATTATTTTTGATAAAAGCTCGAAATGATCATCTGGGTAGTGTAGTGTTTGTAACCGGATGGAGGTTGCATGCGGGGATGACTGGATAGAGGTTGCCTATTGGGTTGTTGCTTGTAACTGGATGGAGGTTATAAGGGTGATGATCAGAACCGGATGGAGGTCAGGGTGTGAGCACTGCAATATTTCAATGAGTTTCCTATTTATTTGAATGAGTATGGGTGTTGATCGACATGTCAGCTTTGGCCTTTGAGAGAAATAATCTGTTATGATTTTCAAAATTTCTAATGATTTGATAAAGTTGTTTTTATTCCCTGCCCACTTACGTCAGGAAGGGCCGAGCTTTAAGAGATACTTTCGTTTGTGTTTATTGTTACAGGTAAATTCCGACACCATAGCCGATCGAGTCATCCAGTTTTACGACGATTGTACGACGACGTATTGCGTTAAACGTTAAAAACAAACCCGCGTTAATAATAAATTTGGTAATTTTGTTCTAAACAAGTGTCATGTTATGGAGTTTGTTTAGCCGTCTTCTTCTCCATAGCGACACCGGAAACGGCGCGGCGGGAGTGTAGGTAGTTAGGGCTAAAAATAAATGCAAAAAAAAACTTTAAACAAAAACTTAACTTAACTTAACTTAACTTTAACTTGGCGTTCAATCAAAGAAATTTTAAGTAATCTAAAAACTTGTTGCTCAAATTAAATTTGTAGTCTCGTTTAAAATTAGTAGCTTTTGCTGAATAAAATAAAATTAGAGCTTTGTTGTAACCTAAAGTAAAAGGCATCACACGAGGACGTGTGCTAGTCAGAATGGCCGTGTCGGAGACGGAAATAAAATTAGATTAGAATCAAACTAAATAAATCATTAAACTTTGAATAAAACCTTAATCCGGAACTGTAATTTAAATGGCAACACTGTACGAATTGTAAACGTGTCTCGATGGGATATCGGAGGGGGAACCCAACAGAGGGCACCTGTGGAGTCGGCTACGAACAGCGGGGACTTCTCGAGCAGACGTCGAGCGGAACGGTCGCATTAAGTTAACTAGTGTACTTTGTAATAAAATCCTATACTGCGTCGTACCTATGCCCGACGGCATAACGTTTCTCTAAGTGTATTTCAGTCGTATCACGTTTTAACATAACCTAAAAGCTTTAATCAAATTAAGTTAAACTGTGTAACCTGTAACCCAATTTAAATCATGATGACACGTATTGAACGCCTACTGTGTTTTATTTTACACCTTGCAACCTGATGATCGGAGCATTATACCAACATCCTGACTAGTGCCTCCGAAATATATATTATTATATATATATATATATATTTGTAAACATAATAATTTTAGTGATTATTATTAACATGTATTATTTCTCAATTACTTTGTATTTATGTGTTTTTATTTTATTTTATCTCAATTATATAATTATAAGATTTAATGCTTAAGTTTCTTCATTTCTAAAGTAAATAATAATTACGTTGATGTTAACGCATAAAATGGCAGTTATGTACATGAATTCAGAAGCTTTCTTACTTTGATTTTAAAGATTGCTTTAGATGTGCTAAATGGATCTACGTTGGAAAAATGTTCATTATACGTTTTAGGAAGTCTACAAGTTAAGCAATTCGCTGAGTAATTAGTACGGTGAGCAGGTACATGAAAGAGCTGCGTATGTCTAGTTCTCCTAGTAGGTGTTTGGAGGGCAAGTATCTTGTTAATCAGTGCCGGGCAGTCTACATTTTTATTACGATTACGTTGGTAAGCCAATATTTTTTACAACTCTTCGCATTTTCTGCATAATTTTGTCTACTTTTAATATGCATAGGCTTTGCCCGCTTTTCTATGTTCGAACCAAACGCTATTCCGGCGTTTCTCAAATTGCAAATAGATTTATGATCAACAGTCGGGCATCAAAAATAATGAATTCTAAGCGAGTAAACGCTATTTTGAGATTTCTACCGACAATCTACTTTCCTTTCTAGTGTGATTTTTTATAAAGTTAAAAATTATAAAAAAGAATTGCTTACGTACCTTATACTTGAACAGCCCTCTAGCGGGGTGAAACTTTAGTCAGTTGAGTTCTAATCAATTAATTAGTTTTCGGAGAAAGTTGCAAATGGATCACGCATAGAAAATTAAGTTCAAATAAAAAAAACTGAATATTCGCATTCGCATTCGCGAATATCGAAATCAGATATTCGCATTCGCATTCGCGAATGTTCAAAAATTGACATTCGTTACATCACTAGTACTTATGAATGAATTTTCGTTAGTTCCAATTTTTGCCATTTCAGAGATAAGTTGGGCGCACTGTACCGTGTCAGATAAGTTCTTGGCACTGTACAAGGATCTTTTGGCGCGTGGATGACGCACGGGTGACAGAAACAGTGCCTTATGGGGGCTTTACATTATACAATTTGCAGAGCGCTAACTTAGTGCACTAACTAATATCATTACTCGTTACACTGCACTAGCTAGCGAAGCTAATTAGGTACTGTCATTTCTGTCATCGTCATAGAGATATTTTGTAATATCTCTATGGTCATCGTCGGTAGTGATTGTGACGTCATATATCTCGAGCGCTCGCCGACGGACAGGGTTGCCACACGTCAGCGAACTCAATTCGCCCAATTTTGCGTGCCGAGTAGCCTAAATCACCATCGATTGTAACCTCTTCAATCAGGTGAAGGGGGGGGGGGTATATGTAGCCGAACATACTGCCGAGATGATCGCGACAAGGCCACGTCTATTGTTTTATTGTTCGCTTGAAATGTTTATGGCCTTGTTATTTATTGCTTCCGGGTGAGCGCAGTATCTACACCAGGGTTGTCATTTGGACTAACCACCCTAGTCCCTAAATTGGGTCTTGTTCTAAGTCGGTCACAATTGCCATGGGCGGCAGCGGAAGGGTGGTGCTGCATGCTCGTTTGCTACCTTAATTCAATAAAAAAAACAAATTATATTGAATACTGGTGTAACTCGTTACACAATAATTAAGCGCTTTAAATGCCTTAGATTTTGATGTGACCTCATGGAGCTTTCTTTTACTTCACATTATACTAAAAAAGTTATCACTGGATTTGAGAACTAAATTTGAGTCAGAAATTGATCCTATCACTATACCTACTTTTGATCAACTTTCCAACTTCTTAGAAAAGCAACTTCGTGTACTCGAGAACATATCAGTGACAAGTTCAAGTTCTAAGACAACATCAAGCAATACATTAAATGTTACATATCCAGTTAGTGACTCACATCCTAAAATTAAATTAAATTATTCTTGCCCTTGCTGCAATCAAAATCATAGCTTATATCGTTGTTCAAAATTTGATGCTATGACTCCGGAACAAAGAAAATCTTTAGTTATGAAACAGAAACTTTGTTTCAATTGTTTGCGTGCACATCACATATCCAACTGCTCTTCAAGTAGTGTGTGTCAAGTCTGTCGAGGCCGTCACCATACAAAGTTACACATATCTAATCCTACACAAGTCGATTCAATTGCTGCTGTTAGTAATGAGTCTGCCGTGCCGGCTACAAGTTCCACGGTCCAGGTTCAGTCCTTACATGGTGTCGACTCCTCATCCACCATGGTGTTAGGCACAGCTGTTGTCGATGTACAGGATGCACATGGGTACTTTCACCGTGCTCGTTCATTAATAGATTGTGGATCCCAGGTTTCTATTATGACTGAGGCTTTGGCTCAACGGCTCAGACTTCCACGAGCTCAAGCAGGAGGCATATTTGGGTTGGGTGCTTCATCTGCTCAACAATCACGTGGTGTCGTTACTTGCAACATTAGGTCTGCGACTGACCAAAATCAAATATTAAACACTAATTTATTAATTCTTAAGAAGATAACTGGCAACCTTCCTTCGGTACCGGTTCATCATTCGGTTTTAAAACGTTGCTCTAATTTAGTCTTGGCTGACAATAATTTTTCGTCTCCGGGACAAATTGATATCCTTTTCGGTATTGACCTATATGATCAAATTCTTGATGGTAGAAAGTTCAGCCTGGGTGATTCTATGCCCACTGCCTACTCTTCTATTTTTGGATGGATCGTCATGGGTAAGGCTCCTGCAGCATCAGCCCACAATAATAATGTGGCAACGATGGCCTGCACAGTAGACCTCAATCTGGCTCTCACTAGGTTCTGGGAAGCGGAACAACCTCCCAGTCAACCAATTTCAGATCCTGAGGACATTTTATGTGAGAAACACTTTTGTGACACTCATGTTAGGGATACAACGGGACGTTTTGTCGTTCGTCTCCCCTTCAAGGTAAACCATAAGCCTCTAGGTGATACCTACATGATGGCACTCAAAAGATTTTATAATTTGGAACGTCGCTTACTGAAGGACGTCAAATTGCGCGAACTTTACGTTGCGTTTATGCGTGACTACATTGATGCGGGTCACATGCGCGAAGTCACCGGTCGCGACCGCAATGATCGGTATTACATACCTCACCATGGGGTGGTGCGCGAGCACAGCAGCACCACTAAACTTCGCGCAGTTTTTGATGCTTCCGCTTTAAGTTCGACTGGTGTTTCACTGAACCAGGTTCTCATGTCAGGTCCTAAATTACAAAAAAATATTGAGGACATAATTATGCGTTTTAGAGTGCACAAAATTGTTTTCACCTGCGATATAAAGCAAATGTATCGCCAGGTTCGTTTAGACGATGCTGATTGCAAATATCAGACCATTATTTGGCGTGAATCTCCCGACCAACCTCTCAAAGAGTACGAGCTTACCACAGTCACGTACGGTGTTTCAAGCTCTGCGTTTCAGGCGATCCGTGTGGTTCATGAACTTGCACACATTAATTCTGAACAACATCCAGAAGCATCAAAAGTTCTTCTAGAAGACACTTTCGTCGACGACGTAGTCAGTGGCTTAACTTCACTAGACTCTATTAAGGATCTCCAGCAGACTCTCGTAAATATTCTGTCTCAGGGTGGCTTCGTTCTACGGAAGTGGTCTAGCAATTCTAGGGAATTCTTAGACATGTTCTCCACTGACCATTGCGAGCAGCCTCACCGGTTCGAGACAGAAGGCGATGGGATTTATAAGATCTTGGGTCTTGAGTGGAACGCACAAAGCGACTGCTTCGTTTATCGAGTGTCCAAACTGAATCAAACTATGACCATGCGCGGCGTCTTATCGAACATTGCCCGATTGTATGATCCATGTGGGTTTTTGGCACCGGTCACATTTTTTGCCAAGCATCTCATGCAACGGTTGTGGTCACAACAATGTGGTTGGGATGATCCTCTCCCCAAAGATATTTCAAAGGTCTGGTCTTCATTCGTGTCTGACTTCAATGAACTAGACAAAGTTTCAATTCCTCGTTGGATAGTCACTGATCAACCGCTGAATTGTCAAATTCACGGTTTCTGTGACGCGTCTGAACGCGGGTACGCTGCCTGCGTCTACCTGCGCGTTCACGACGCGGACGATAGCGTCTCGGTGCAACTTCTGCTTTCAAAATCACGAGTTGCGCCTCTCAAGCAGAAGGTCACGGTTCCCAAGCTGGAATTGTCAGGTGCCCTTCTCCTCGCTCACCTTCTAGAGCACGTCCAAAATGTTTTACAGCACAAGGTGAAAATCGACAGCATCATAGCTTGGTGCGATTCCAATATCGTGCTGTCTTGGCTCAAAACATCACCTCACGTCTTGCAAACGTACGAGGGCAATCGAGTGTCACAGATTCAGGCTCTGACCCCCGACGTTACTTGGAGGCACGTGCCCTCCGAACTTAATGCTGCTGATTCTGCAAGTCGTGGTCTTTTTCCATCACAATTGGTGACACACTCTCTTTGGTGGTCTCCGCCATGGCTCAAGGAAGACCCTGCCGCATGGCCTGGAGAACCTTCGCCCCTAAATGAGGAAGAGCTGCCGGGTCTGAAATTGTCAGTGCCCGCTTCGAACGTTGCTGCGGTTGCTGATGAGTTCTCACTTTTAGAAAAATATAGTTCTCTTCCCAAGTTGCAAGCAGTTGTAGCTTGGTGCAAGCGATTTATCTACAACTCGCGCAATCCAGCCAAGCGACGCACGGGTAATCTGTCGGTCGCTGAATTAAACATCAGTCTTCGAACCATCATTAAGTTGGTTCAGACGAAGGAATTCGCTCCGACAATTCACTTGCTGCGTGACAGCAAACATCCAAAATCCAGTCTGGTTCGTCTCAATCCATTTCTCGACTCTGATGGTTTGTTGAGAGTAGGTGGTAGGCTATCCAAATCTGAGTTGGATTATGACGCGAAACATCCGTTGCTCCTTCCTAAAGCCCATCACGTCACCAAGCTTGTGATCGATCACTATCATCGAATGTTCTTGCATCCTGGTGTAAACACCTTGCAAGTTTTGCTTCAACGCAAATTTTGGATCCTCTCTGAGCGTAGAGCAATTCGGCGACAGATATTCCAATGTCTTCGTTGCTATAGACTGCGTCCCACATCTTTTGAACCGTTCATGGCCGATCTTCCCGTTCACAGAGTGGCTTCATGCCGACCGTTCCAAAAGGTTGGTGTAGATTTCGCTGGTCCATTCCTTCAGAAAACATCACGCGTCCGCAATGCTCGATCGTTCAAGTCATATCTTTGCATTTTTATCTGCTTCACGACGAAATGCGTTCATTTAGAATCGGTTTCTGAGCTTTCTACTGAAGCATTCTTGGCTTGTTTCGATAGGTTCGTTGCACGTCGGGGACTGCCCAGTGACATTTTTAGTGACTGCGGTACAAATTTTGTTGGTGCACGCAATCATTTGAAGGAAGTTTATCAGTTTTATGCAAAGTCAAATAACGAGATTCACAAATCTCTAGCTTCCAAACAAATCGTCTGGCATCTTAATCCTCCAGCCGGTCCCCATATGGGAGGCTTGTGGGAAAGCGCAGTGAGGTCCGCAAAATTAATTCTAGCTCGCGTTATAGGCGACCGTCCTCTTCTATTTGAAGAACTCGCCACCATTTTCTCTAAAGTTGAGGCCGCGTTAAATTCTCGTCCGCTGTGTCCCTTGAGCAATGACCCGAACGATTTACAAGTATTAACGCCCGGCCATTTTCTTATAGGTCAACCCCTTTTGGCTCCGCCAGAGCAAAACTTTGAGGAAGACAATCTTCCCATCTTAAAACGTTGGCAACTTCTCCGTCAAATTACCCAGCATTTCTGGAAGCGTTGGCAAGCAGAATACTTGCATACCTTGCAGCAACGACCTAAATGGCTTGCTAAAAGTACAAATCTTCAAGAAGGTGATCTTGTTCTTGTCAAAGATCCAAACTTGCCACCGCTTCTTTGGAGAAAGGCTCGGGTGATTCGGGTTTGCCCAGGTTCTGACGGCATTGTTAGGGTAGCAGAGGTGCGAACTTCTACTGGCAATTTACTGCGGCCAGTGGTCAAGCTCTGCCCTTTGTTTCCGAACTTTCAATGATTCGTTTTACAACTTTCATTATCTTTTTTTTTATTTTTTTTACTTTTTTTTTTTTTAACTTTTCTTTTTTTTGTTTATCGCTTGCTATCATCAAATAGTTATTGTTAAAGAGCTAAGTCGCTCTTTGGGGGGCGGTATGATAAGTTTATTTCTGATCGCATCCTATCCCCACCTACATATCCGTCCTAATATTCCCATACCTGGGGGTAGACGAAAAAATCGAGTTGCGACAACCGCGAGCGACAGTCAGGTCGAGCTTCATAGAGTTCCCTTCGATTTCGTTGCAAATTCGTGTTAACTACGCTTAAACCTAGCAATCACCAAGTTCACGTGCCGTGCTAGTGAATTTCGGTATAAACAAGAAGAAAATCATCATATGCTGGATACGGAAGGAGTGGAGAGCGCGCGCGAACCCAACACCTATACGCGGGAATATATTCGAACCAGGTATTCCTTTTCACCCATTTCTTTCTTTATCCAACAATCCGTATGTAGAATTTTAGTTAAGAATTTCTTACAACTTTTCAGCTCATTTATTTCAAAGTAAGAGGTTGCACCTAGTCGATAAAGCCAAAAATATTGGGCCCTCAGATCAGACGTTTTCCGAAAATTCGAATCCGTTTTACGATTCAGCCGTTACTTTTTTTTCGCTATTTGTTTTTTTTACTAATTCATAGGGATGTTATCTAGGCGGTGTTTAAGGAAAATTTGTGTATTTCTTCTTTTAAACCTATGTTTCGCCTGGGCCCTCAGTTCATAAACGTCTGGATTGAGGGCCCAAGTAAAACGTGTGATAGATCTGTAATGTTGTTCTCTAGTCAGTTGAGAATTACATAAATCGTTTTAAGAAATTCTTAACTAAATTCAGGAATAAAAATTATTGACACAGAGGTAGTACTTTCTGAGATTTACACCATGCCACTTTCTGTAGGCATCTGAACTGAGGGCCCAAAACATTTGCCCATAACATCTTTAATTTACGTTTAAGAAATTTATGAGTGTTTGCTTTAAGTTTTAACTAATTTTAAGTAATTCCCTTATCAATTTCAATTCGCTACGCCAAGAAAAAAAAAATGGGCCCTCAGTCCAGATGCACACGTTCGAAACTAGTCGGGCGAATCCGACAAAATAGTAACGTGAGGTAAGCCGTGTGATATACGTAAAAAGAAATACATCATCTGTGAGAATTTCAACTGTGTAACTATTACGGTTCATAAGATACAGCCTGGTGACAGACGGATGGTTATAAGTGTTAACAAATTTGTTCAATGTCCTAAAGTTAACTTGAGATAAGTTTTGTAAATTTAAAATAGCCTCAATATGCTTGTCCGCTATGACCCTTTTGTTCTCATAACGCTCTGTGAGTAATTGATAAGCTGCACTATAATTTGTGTTAGATAATTTTAAGTTTTTAACTAAAGATAAAGGTTCTTTATCTAGAACACTCAATAAGTAGTGCATCTTTTCTACATTACTTAAACTTAAGTTGTCATGTATTAAGCTGTTGAAAATAGAAATGAAATTTGGCCAATCAGTGTATGAACCAGAAAATCTGGGCCGAAGGACCAGGGAATGTTGGATAAAGAAAGAAATGGGTGAAAAGGAATACCTGGTTCGAATATATTCCCGCGTATAGGTGTTGGGTTCGCGCGCGCTCTCCACTCCTTCCGTATCCAGCATATGATGATTTTCTTCTTGTTTATACCGAAATTCACTAGCACGGCACGTGAACTTGGTGATTGCTAGGTTTAAGCGTAGTTAACACGAATTTGCAACGAAATCGAAGGGAACTCTATGAAGCTCGACCTGACTGTCGCTCGCGGTTGTCGCAACTCGATTTTTTCGTCTACCCCCAGGTATGGGAATATTAGGACGGATATGTAGGTGGGGATAGGATGCGATCAGAAATAAACTTATCACGGATTTTTCTTCAAAATGCCATATTTTATGAGAAAATTAACTTTACATTTTTAATAGGAAGAAATTTTGTAGGGTAACCATGATTCCAGAATAGGAAAATAACTAACTCAGTTTTGTAAAAATCTAATTACACTTCTGTGCTGTTATTTCTTAACCTTTACATTTTCAATATCAGCATTAGGAATTCCATACGACAGAACTCGTAACTAGCTGTTATTGGACAGTTACAAGGGACACAGGTATCGCTACACGCTATCGCGTGTATAAATAATTATAACATTTGATTGTATGTAAACAGTCATTAATAACCAATATTCATTTAATTTCGTTAAAGACGTTATAAAGGAAGATATTTAAATAAGGGTTTTAGTAAAACGCATCATTAAGAAGAAAAAAAGTAAGTATTTATTTGAACTAAAACTACTTCTTACAATTAGATAAACATAAAATTTATCAGCAACTATGTGTTCTCATTCAACAGTAACTTTAAAAAAAAATACCGACTTCAACAGTGACGCTCAATTCAACCCATGTAGTATTACGACGTATTCGAAATAATAAAAATAAAAAGATAGCTCAGTTCGACGACTCCTTTTACCCCAATAATCATCAAGATGGCTGTGCCGTCATTACATAACAATTTTCGAGAAGAGTCATTTGATACACTAAATATTTTTATTGGTTCTTAATATTGAAAATGTAAAGGTTAAGAAATAACAGCACAGAAGTGTAATTAGATATTTACAAAACTGAGTTAGTTATTTTCCTATTCTGGAATCATGGTTACCCTACAAAATTTCTTCCTATTAAAAATGTAAAGTTAATTTTCTCATAAAATATGGCATTTTGAAGAAAAACCCGTATATAGAATTTTAGTTAAGAATTTCTTACAACTTTTCAGCTCATTTATTTCAAAGTAAGAGGTTGCACCTAGTCGATAAAGCCAAAAATATTGGGCCCTCAGATCAGACGTTTTCCGAAAATTCGAATCCGTTTTACGATTCAGCCGTTGCTTTTTTTTCACTATTTGTTTTTTTTACTAATTCATAGGGATGTTATCTAGGCGGTGTTCAAGGAAAATTTGTGTATTTCTTCTTTTAAACCTATGTTTCGCCTGGGCCCTCAGTTCATAAACGTCTGGATTGAGGGCCCAAGTAAAACGTGTGATAGATCTGTAATGTTGTTCTCTAGTCAGTTGAGAATTACATAAATCGTTTTAAGAAATTCTTAACTAAATTCAGGAATAAAAATTATTGACACAGAGGTAGTACTTTCTGAGATTTACACCATGCCACTTTCTGTAGGCATCTGAACTGAGGGCCCAAAACATTTGCCCATAACATCTTTAATTTACGTTTAAGAAATTTATGAGTGTTTGCTTTAAGTTTTAACTAATTTTAAGTAATTCCCTTATCAATTTCAATTCGCTACGCCAAGAAAAAAAAAGTGGGCCCTCAGTCCAGATGCACACGTTTCGAACCAATTCCGAGGTTCGTCATCAGGAAAGGCCTGGAAACCAGTGCTAGGTGCTTTGCCGAATGCGTATGTGTCGCACGTCGTGGAACTTGACACCGTGAGCGTGGTGTGTACCCAGCCTAGCGCAGTGCAACTATCGCAAGACCCGACCGACGACGAAAGCGACACGAACTCAACCGACGAGACCGGCCGACCATCGATGACGAAGCGCGCACGCCGCGCCCTTGACCGCAGTCACAAGCGAGCTCTCGTCGCCGGTGGCTCCTGATGACGAACCTCGGAATCGGTTCGAAACTAGTCGGTGAATCCGACAAAATAGTAACGTGAGGTAAGCCGTGTGATATACGTAAAATGTATCCAAACACTCACGAATCATTCAGTACTAAAATGATGTATTTCTGTTGCCGCTACAACGGCAAATACTACAAAACGGAATAAAATAAATATTTACGGCCCAGCCAATGCTTTCGACGCCTCAGCGATAGTTTAGTTACCTTTCGGTCCAAGAGATGGCGTTGTGGTTAATATGTGACTAAGTAAGGTAGTAATTGCGATAAACAACTTTTTACGCTTAAAACCCCCCTCAACCCCTTCCCGACCTCAGATCACCGGGATCACCCGAAAATTATTTTTCCTTGTGTTTTTGGCATATCCTCTTCCTTTTCCAATGGGTTTCATCCTGTTACTATTTTTTTGTACTTTTGATCGTTACAACGCTATTGGCACAGGTCTATTTATATGCCTTGTGACAAATTTCACACTAAAATGGTTTTTCTCCTGAATGTATTCTCATATGACGTGCAAGATTTCTTTTTAGACTATATCCTTTGTGGCAAACTTCACACGCAATTGGTTTCTATTCTAAATGATTCCTCATGTGAATTACAAGATCGCTTTTTCGACTAAATCTTTTGTGGCAAACTTCACACGAAAATGGTTTTTCTCCTGAATGTATTCTCGTATGACGTGCAAGATCGCTTTTTTGACTAAATCTCTTGTGGCAAACTTCACACGTAAATGGTTTTTCTCCAGAATGGTTCCTTAAGTGACTTATAAGATTGCATTTAAGAATAAATCTTTTGTGGCAAAGTTCACACGTAAATGGTTTTTCTCCGAAATGTTTCCTCATGTGATTTACAAGATGTCCTTTTCGACTAAATCTATTGTAGCAAAGTTCTCACGTAAATGGTTTTTCATCTGAATGTATTCTCATATGATGTGCAAGATTGCTTTTTAGACTAAATCTCTTGTGGCAAAGTTCACACGTAAATGGTTTTTCACCTGAATGTATTCTCATATGACGTGAAAGATCGCCTTTAGCAATAAATCTTTTGTGGCAAACTTCACACGAAAATGGTTTTTCTCCAGAATGTTTCCTCATGTGATTTACAAGATGTCCTTTTCGGCTAAATCTATTGTGGCAAACTTCACACGCAAATGGTTTTTCTCCTGAATGTATCCTCATGTGAATAACAAGATTGCCTTTTAGACTAAATCTTTTGTGGCAAACTTCACACGTAAATGGTTTTTCTCCAGAATGTTTCCTCATGTGATTTACAAGATGTCCTTTTCGACGAAATCTATTGTGACATACTTCACATGCAAACGGTTTTTCTCCTGAATGTATCCTCTTGTGAATTACAAGACTGCCTTTTCGACGAAATCTATTGTGACAAACTTCACACGTAAATGGGTTTTCACCTGAATGTATTCTCATATGTTGTGCAAGATGGCTTTTTCGACTAAATCTCTTGTGGCAAACTTCACACGTAAATGGTTTTTCACCTGAATGTATTCTCATATGACGCGCAAGATGGCTTTTTCGACTAAATCTCTTGTGGCAAACTTCACACGTGATTTGTCTTTTCCCTGAATGTATCCTCATGTGATTTACAAGATTGCTTTTTTGACTAAATCCCTTGAGGCAAACTTTACACGTAAATGGTTTTTCTCCGGAATGTTTCCTTAAGTGACTTACAAGATTGCTTTTATGAGTTAATCTTTTGTGGCAAAGTTCACACGTAAATGGTTTTTCTCCAGAATGACTTCTCATGTGAATTACAAGACTGCCTTTTTGACTAAATCTTTTGTGGCAAACTTCACACGTAAATGGTTTTTCACCTGAATGTATTCTCATATGACGTGCAAGATTGCTTTTTAGACTAAATCTCTTGTGGCAAACTTCACACGTAAATGGTTTTTCACCTGAATGTATTCTCATATGACGTGCAAGATGGCTTTTTTGACTAAATCTCTTGTGGCAAACTTCACACGTAAATGGTTTTTCACCTGAATGTATTCTCATATGTTGTGCAAGATGGCTTTTTTGACTAAATCTCTTGTGGCAAACTTCACACGTTAATGGATTTTCTCCGGAATGTTTTCTCATATGACGTGCAAGTTTGCTTTTATGACTAAATGTTTTGTGGCAAACTTCACACGTGATTTGTTTTTTCCCTGAATGTGCAGACATATTGGATAGAAGAGCCGTCGAATCACCCGGAGCCTTCGTCACTTGTTGTACTGCTGTGTCGCTCAACTGTACTTTATGTATTGTCTCTGCTGCAGGGAGACCGGCGGCCGAAGAGTAATCTTCACCTGTTTACAAATAACCGTCTGTCAGTACATACTGTCTGTCGCAAGGCTCAGTTTAGTCCCGACGGTACGCGCGTGGTCAATCACCAGCCTGGCTAGCCACCGCTCCGTATATACAACATACAGGGTGTTCTGACGTCTCTGACTGAATGGAAGATGGTGAGAGGAAGTGATCGCCAGTCAAAAATGAAAAATTTCTGCCAGTGACTTCACTTTTTTAGATCTACCTACTCTCTCTCTATTTATTTATTATGTCTTATTTGATCCAAAATATCCTCCATACCTTAAAGATAACTTTAAATTTCTCCATGTAACCCATGATCGATCCCTGCGCTCCTCTAAAAACCTCATCCTTAGCACTCCTTCACATTCTACTTCCTTCTATCAAAATTCCTTCTCAGTCACTGCCGTCCACCTCTGGAACTCCCTACCCCAACCTATTCGTCTCGCTGGCTCCCTAAACTCCTTCAAAAAGCTAGTTAAAGAACATTACCTACAGGTTCAATAATGTTAACCTTATCCGATCCTTTTATTGCTATCATAATAAGTTACCTTTTTCTGTTTGCCTTAAATTTGAGAATTTGATATCGAGCTCCTTTCACGTCTGTCACTTATTTCTATTTTTGCTAAAATTTGCTATTAGTACACCCCGCCCTTAATTTGTATCTTTATCTTTTCCTCTTTACCCTAAGGTTGTCTGGAAGAAATCGCTCTTTAGCGATAAGACCGCCTATTGTATTACATTTTGTTATATTATGTCTCTTTTATGTTTCTCTATATGGTGTACAATAAAGAGTATTATTATTGAAGGGGTAAATGGTTCCCGTTTGCTCGGTTTTTAGCCGGTGAATTTTATGAGGCCAAGTACATTATTATTATTATTATTATTATTATTATTATTATTATCTACATTAGTTTCCTATACAACAGTATGTCTTGTGTGTAAAAAAGACTAATACACTGTAACGTATTTCGCGTTACATACGTGCGTCTCTCTGTACTTACGTTAAAACATACCGTATTTACTTCATTTTTACCATATAAATCCTTTAATACACATTTGTTTATTTAATTTCGAGATAAATAACCTTGAGATTTAACTTAGCTGATTCGCCTCTTAGTTTGACATTGACTTGTCAATATTCTTATTTGACAGTCCAGCCTTCAGCTGACGCTGTCAACGTCTTTGACAATCTGACTCTTGACAGATTGCCATGTTTGCATAGATAATTTTCTCTATGAATGCAGCCGCAGGTTTCTTCTGCTTACGATTTCTTCATAACGGTGAGCGTTTCGTTCCTTTACGGTCGGAATGTCGTAGTGTTTTGTCTTGTGTCCCCTTCTTTATAAGGTGGTTTGGTTGAACTTTTTAACTTATGGAACAGCAGACTAGGTTGGCTGAATGGGCGATGCCTTGCTCTGACATATTTTTTCTGGAAATCAAGTTCTTTCGTGCTGTGATGTGAACCCCACTTTCCTGTCTACATTTTTGGCGAAAGTCATGTCGTCTTATAATAAATTTTATTAATTTGGTTCATAACTTTTAAAGACCTGAAATAATGGTCGAAATTTATTCTAAATGAGATTCTAAGCTCATATAACTGATAATTTATCTAAAACATAATGGATTGGTGGAATTAAGCCCGATTCAGTTTAACCTCCTCACGGTAAGAAAATGTGCCATTGAGATAGATGTTACGATTTCGTTTTCCGATCGATTATTGGATTATAATTAGTGTTGTTTTGATATTACAGGCTATCTAATTGAACGAATTCTTATGTAATTCTTTGGAAATTTGACACGTTTATTGGAAAACACCGGTTTTATCCGGGTGAGTAATTTGTAGTTTATAACCTTTTCGTAAAATTTTAGATAAAATTGGACATTGATCTTAAATTAGGATTTCTCCTATTGTTGCAGTGTTTTTCCCTGACGTTTTTCCCTGGTTTTTTCTACGATCATGTTTTTTCTACGATGATGTTTTTTCCCTGATGTTCTTTTCTACAACGTTTTCCTGGAAGAACCCCGTGCCTGAGTTCATCCAGTTGGTTAAAATTTAATTATTAATTCTTGAATAACAACAAATTCCGGTATGTACTATCCATTTTTACACACTGTTGAATCTGGCATTCAAGAATCATATTTTTGCGGACTAACCTAGCATAAGACATAGATTTAAGTCTGACATAGTCGGTGATAACTTATATTATAACCTAAGCTGTGTATTGTCCTGGTTACCGTATAACTTAAAAACTGTTTTTTGGATTAGTAGGTTTTCTTTATTAGATCGGTTATAATTTAGATAACCTGGCGCCCGAGATATTCTGTAAAACAAGTAATTTTTTTTGTCACTTCATAACCTTAGTTAGACAATATTGGACACCAAAATTAGTCAACGTTAAACTTAAGATTCGGCTATTCTAGTAAGAAAATTGTACCATATAAATAATTATCTAAAGTAATAAACTATAGAGTTCGGATGTAAGTAGTAAAATTGTTAATGTTTGGAACGTAACGTTAGAATAAAATAAAACTTATGTATGTTGGCAAATAGAATAAATTTATTTCTCAATTTAAAGCGGTTTCTTTTTCGAGATACCCCTTTGTAATATAAATAAAATGCCTTTATGACTTCGTCCAATGTCTCTAGCTATTCCGGTGCAACTTTTGTTTGTGTAATCAACACAACAATTTTTTAAAATTTTTAATTTTATTTATATTACAATTGGCGCTGCGAACGTAGGGACGTGATGCCGATTATGTAATTTACATACTTATAACCTTGGAATTTGTATTAGAACTTTATAAGAACTTCGACCAATTGTTGATGTATTATTTGAACATGTTTACATGCAACCTATGCATGCTTGTTAATTGAATGCCATATTCACTTACTATTTTGTACTTGTATTATCTGTAGTTAGCTACATTTACTAACCTTATTGTAACTTGTGTTTATGAGTTCACTTGAACTTAACATTTTTGGAAACAATTGAATATAATATTATCGCTGAACATCTAGGACTTCTCAAATATGTCTGATAAGGAATCTTCTCCTACGGTACAACTACCCAGTTGTGACGTTAACTTAAATAACTTAACTTCTAATATAGATAATTCCAACCTTGTGGAAGTTGATAATACTCAGGCTTTGCCTACAGTTTCTCATGACTTAATGGATATAGATAATATGTCGTTTCAACCTAATAATTTGTCATTTGCAAATAAGCACTCATACTTTAAGAGACCTGATTTGTCTAAGTTTAAGCATAAGTATAGCGGCAGAACTTGTGTCCGTGAATTCTTACTTACATTTGAGGAATATTGCCTGGCGCGTGATATTCACGATGACCATATACTCATATCGTTCACTGAGGTACTTTCAGATTTAGCACTGAAATGGTTTAGATCTATTCGTAGTTCTATAACTTCTTGGAAGCAACTTAAGCTTGAATTATTGCAGCGTTTTGATAAGCTTAATTTTGACTACAATTTAGAATACAACTTGAGAACTAGGAAGCAGAAGTCTAGTGAATCATTATCTGACTTTATTATTGAAATTGTAGATATGTCTAAGAGGCTTACCCATCCCTTGGCTGAGTCTTCTCTTTTGGAAATAATTAAACATAATATGTTACCAATGTACTCTATACATTTGGTTGGTCGTTCCATAGATTCTATATCTCTCTTAGTTAATCTTTCAAAACAAATAGATGACTTTCATATTTCTCATGGTAATAAATACTATAACTTTGATTCTAAGATTAAAAATATTAATGTTGTTCAAACTTCAACTTGCCTTAAGTGTAAAGATACTGGACACACTTATAAGCAGTGTAAAAAGATTCCAGGTGTCATATGCTTTAAATGTGGTAATCTAGGTGTTACTACTAAACTTTGCGAACTTTGTAAATCTAATGTAAAGATTCCAAAAAACGTATAAAGCTCTGTCAGTCGCGGATTCCTAATAAAGAAACCAGTGAACTGACATCGTTTAATTCTTCGCGTCCTAATTCATTTCAAATACATAAAGAATTTTCAGATTGGTGCAATTACTTAAAAGTTTTCTTTCAAATTAACAAACTTGCTCCCATACTTTTCACCAAGAACAATGACTCTCGTCCATTCTTGAAGTTTCATGTTTGTGGTAAAACATTTACAGGATTATTAGATAGTGGTGCTAATAAAAGTGTCCTAGGATCTAATTCTCACTTAAGATTTATTGATTTAGGATTTAAACTTAAAACTAACAATTTTCACAACGCTCATACTGCTGATGGTAAACATCAAGAAGTATTAGGTACTATGGATATTCCCATAACTTGTGATAACTCTACTCGTATGGTAGAATTCATGGTCATACCTTCACTTAAACCGGATATTATCCTGGGTTTTGACTTTTGGCTAGTATTTGATATTGCTAAATATTTATTTAATAACTTAGTTTATGAAAATAAAGTTAATTCTATTAATAATTTTGAAAATAAAGTAAACTCATTTGAAAATGTTAATATTAATTCTGTAACTTCTTCAGTTCAACTCTCTTGTGCTGACAAAGATCAATTGGATCAAGTCATCAAACTTTTTGAGGAAATTTCTTATGAAAAGAAAGGTTTAGGTTTAACTCATTTGACAGAACATAAAATTGTTACTACTGGCGATCCTATTAAACAACGCTATTTTCCTATTAGTCCTGCTAAACAAAAAGAACTTTATGATGAAGTAGAAGTTTTACTTAAAGAAGGAATTATTCAACGTTCTAAATCCCCTTGGTCTTCTCCTGTTTTAGCTGTTGAGAAAAAAGATGGTTCAACTAGATTGTGTTTAGATTCTAGAAAATTAAATTCTGTTACTGTTAAAGATGCTTATCCTTTACCTTACACATCGCGAATTCTGGATAATTTGCGAGGTGCAAAGTTTATTACTGCTATTGATTTATCAAAAGCTTTTCTTCAAATTCCCTTAGAGAAATCTTCTTGTGAGAAAACTGCATTTGTAATCCCAGGAAAAGGATTATTCGAGTTCGTTCGAATGCCTTTCGGTTTAACTAACGCTCCTGCTGAACTTCAACGTTTGGTAGATAGATTATTTGGTCCCGAATTCGATTCCCAAGTTTTTGTATATTTAGACGATTTAATAGCTGTTTCTAGCGATTTTTCGAGTCATTTAGCTTTGTTACGCAAAATTTATTCACGTTTAAAAGACGCTGGTCTTACCGTTAACTTAAAAAAGTGTGAATTTTGTAAAGATCGTTTACGATATTTAGGTTATATTGTTGATAGTAAAGGTTTACATACAGATCCTTCTAAGTTATCTGTAATTGAAAATTTTCCCCAACCTAAAACCGTTAAAGAGGTTAGAAGCTTTTTAGGTATGTGCTCTTATTATCGTAGATTCATTAATAATTTTGCCGATATTGCTACACCCTTATCGAAACTTACTGGAGGTAGTAAAAACTCTAAACGTCAAATTGATTGGAATTCAGATTGTGAAAACTCGTTTATTCAACTTAAACAAGCTCTATTGTCAGCTCCTGTTTTAATTTGCCCAGATTTTGAAAAACCATTTTATTTACATTGTGATGCTAGTTCATACGCTATTGGTAGTGTTTTGTGTCAAAAAGATGAACATGATAATCAACATCCTGTTGCATTTTATTCTAGAACTTTTGGTAAATGTGAAATAAATTATAGCACAACTGAAAAAGAACTTCTTGCAATTTTAGATTCAATTGAACACTTTAGACCATATATTGAAGGCATGAAATTTACAGTAATAACTGACCATGCTAGTTTAAAATGGCTGTTATCATTAAATAATCCTAGTGGACGATTAGCTCGTTGGGCTGCTCGTATTTCTCAATTTACATTTGATATTTTGCATAAAAAAGGTAATTTACATGTTGTACCTGACACTTTGTCTCGTATTCAAATTAATGCTATTGATATTCCATCAGAAATTGTTCAACCTGATGATGAAATTAATGATCCTTGGTATAAACGTATTTTTATTGGTTGTCAAAAATATCCTTTAAGATTTAAGAACTTCAGAGTTGATAATAATGTTCTTTACAGGTTCTGTAAACCTAAATTTGATATTCAAAGTAATTTATCTTGGAAAATTGTAATTCCTAAAGAAAATATATTAGATACAATTCGTAACAATCATGATGATTTAAATTCAGCTCATCTTGGTATTTTCAAAACCTTAAGTAAATTAAGAATTCATTATTACTGGCCTAATATGGTTAAAGATGTAAAGGAATATATTTCAAAGTGTGAAACTTGTAAAGCTTATAAACATTCGAATGCTCCTCCCTTCGGTTTCATGTCTAATCCTAAGATAGTAAATTCACCCATGACTATGTTGTCCATTGATATTGTAGGTCCGTTGCCTAAATCTTATTCTGGTCACCGTTTCATATGTTCAGTAGTTGACGTATTTTCTAAATACTGTTGGTTATGTCCAATGGGTAATGCAACCTCTAACTCTATCTGTAGATTTCTTGAAAGAGATATCTTCTTAAAATTTGGTTGTCCAAAGATATTCGTTTGCGATAATGGAAAACAATTCGTTTCTAAGACTTTTGTAGAATTTTTAAAGAATTATAATATTGATAAAATATTTTATAACACTTTGTATACGCCACAAAATAATCCTGTTGAGCGTTATCATAAAACTTTAGAAACTTGTTTATCTTGTTATGTTCAAAATGATCATCGTACATGGTCAAAGTTCATTAATCATGTTCAATTAGCTTTGAATAGTAGTGTCAATTTAGCTACTGAATTTACTCCTAACTTTCTTATGTTTGGTAGAGAAGTCATAATTGATGCTTCGCTACATAAATTTAGTAACTCTATTAATAATTTAGAGGAAATTCAAATAGGTAGTCGTGAGAGATATTCTACTTCTTTGAACTCTCTTGGTTCAATTTTTGAAGGTGTTGCCACATCTTTATTAAAGGCATATCGCAAGAATGCTATTTATTATAATAAAGGCAGGAAAGTCATTTCCTATGCCTTGGGCGATATTGTTTGGAGACGGAATTTTGTTCAGTCTAATGCATTGCATTATTTTTCGGCTAAACTTGCTCCTAAGTTTATTAAATCTAAAATAGTAGATAAAATTTCAGATAATGTTTACATTTTAAAAGATATTGGAAAACGTTCTGTTGGTCGTTATCATATTAAGGATATTATTAAAATTAATTAATATTTGGTTATGTACACTTTGTACAAATCTTTTTAGTTGAGCTGTCGTTTGTGATAGTTAAAGGACATCTGTAAGTGGAAGAATAAGTGTGAAGTATGTTAGGCTTGTCCATGTGAGATGATTGTATGCTAGGTATAAACTTGAACTTTCAGCAGTGCTTCATATTAAGATTACTAAATTCAACTTAGGACAAATTTTGGTTAAATCTAAATTTAAATTCTAAACATTTCCCCAAAGCATATGATCTTAGTTAGTTAATAAGTTTGTTTATATCTTTTGTAGATATATTTTGTAGATCTGTACTTGTAAGGATCTCATATTCTTTAATAGTTTACTTAACTTAATGTAACTATTATAAGTTTTGTTTAACACAATTGTGTAAGTTTATTTGTAAATATTAGAAGCTTATCACTATACTTTAACCGGATTTGACATCTCGGAATTTCAAACTTGTCTAGCGGCCGAAGACATAGTTAAACTTTGCTTTGACTTTTGTTGATAACACTCGCCTTGTAGTTGTTTATCACACCCTTTTGTTGATAGCACTCACTTTTGTAGATGCTTATCACACTTTTGGTAATACAGCTCGCATTTGTAGTTGTTATTACACATTTTCCTGTTCTGTGTTCGGAAAATCGGTGGAGTAGAGCCGGTCACAGCTAACAGTTTAAAGTTCTTTAGACTTTTGATAATTAGTAGTCATTGTTTGTACTACTAGTTACACTTTGCGTTCTGTGCTCGGGAGTTCGGTGGTGTAGAGCCGATCACAGACCAAACTTTTTGATGGTTTCGTGTTCGAAAAGCCGATGGTGTAGAGTCGACCACGAAATTCATTCGTCTTTTGGGAATTCATTATTTTAATTGAGTTCTTCCTTGTTCTATAGGTTCAAATCATATTTTGATTTTGATCTTTTCATGTCTTCGTGCTCGGAAAGTCGATGGTGTTGAGTCGATCACGATTACATTAGTTTCACGTTGTCCTTTCGTGACAATTAAGTTGACATTTTCATCTCCGTTGAGTGGAAATAGTAACAACTTAGAGCTTTTGCTTACTTTGAGCTTTCGCTCATCCCAATTTTGAGCTTTCGCTCGTATCAACTTTGAGTTTTGCTTAGTGCAACTCAAGAGCTTTCGTTTCAAACGACTTTAAGCTTTTGCTAATTGCGAGGTAAGTTTCCGCTTATTGCAACCAAATTGGATTCATCACTTTTATTGGGCGAGAATTCCAAGGTTCAATAAGCGAGGCCTCTCGAGCTTCCTTTAAGCTCGAGAATGTTTCCCCTTCTTAGGCTTTGTTCTTCTTGTTTACAAACTCTATCTTTAGTTTGCATTTGTTCTCACTTCTTTCTCGTTCGAGTTCAGGTTTTTCTATTGACTTTTGACTCCAGCGTAGAGTGTAGGTACAATACAGATAGGATATTGTTGTCTTTATGCATGTAGAGCCAGTCTCTTTGACTACTTTAGCTTCCATGTAGAGTTTTGAAATTGTAGAGTTGTAGAGTCACTTACAACTATTAGTCTTCTTCGAATTTTAGTATTTCGCATTTATAGTATCGTTCCTTACGTAGATTCTTCGGACTCTATATTTTGTTTACTTAGATTTTTCTTCACCAAAAAGAGTTTCTCCTTCGGAGCTCCTCTTTTATTTTTGGCAGGGGGGTAATGTAACGTATTTCGCGTTACATACGTGCGTCTCTCTGTACTTACGTTAAAACATACCGTATTTACTTCATTTTTACCATATAAATCCTTTAATACACATTTGTTTATTTAATTTCGAGATAAATAACCTTGAGATTTAACTTAGCTGATTCGCCTCTTAGTTTGACATTGACTTGTCAATATTCTTATTTGACAGTCCAGCCTTCAGCTGACGCTGTCAACGTCTTTGACAATCTGACTCTTGACAGATTGCCATGTTTGCATAGATAATTTTCTCTATGAATGCAGCCGCAGGTTTCTTCTGCTTACGATTTCTTCATAACGGTGAGCGTTTCGTTCCTTTACGGTCGGAATGTCGTAGTGTTTTGTCTTGTGTCCCCTTCTTTATAAGGTGGTTTGGTTGAACTTTTTAACTTATGGAACAGCAGACTAGGTTGGCTGAATGGGCGATGCCTTGCTCTGACATATTTTTTCTGGAAATCAAGTTCTTTCGTGCTGTGATGTGAACCCCACTTTCCTGTCTACATTTTTGGCGAAAGTCATGTCGTCTTATAATAAATTTTATTAATTTGGTTCATAACTTTTAAAGACCTGAAATAATGGTCGAAATTTATTCTAAATGAGATTCTAAGCTCATATAACTGATAATTTATCTAAAACATAATGGATTGGTGGAATTAAGCCCGATTCAGTTTAACCTCCTCACGGTAAGAAAATGTGCCATTGAGATAGATGTTACGATTTCGTTTTCCGATCGATTATTGGATTATAATTAGTGTTGTTTTGATATTACAGGCTATCTAATTGAACGAATTCTTATGTAATTCTTTGGAAATTTGACACGTTTATTGGAAAACACCGGTTTTATCCGGGTGAGTAATTTGTAGTTTATAACCTTTTCGTAAAATTTTAGATAAAATTGGACATTGATCTTAAATTAGGATTTCTCCTATTGTTGCAGTGTTTTTCCCTGACGTTTTTCCCTGGTTTTTTCTACGATCATGTTTTTTCTACGATGATGTTTTTTCCCTGATGTTCTTTTCTACAACGTTTTCCTGGAAGAACCCCGTGCCTGAGTTCATCCAGTTGGTTAAAATTTAATTATTAATTCTTGAATAACAACAAATTCCGGTATGTACTATCCATTTTTACACACTGTTGAATCTGGCATTCAAGAATCATATTTTTGCGGACTAACCTAGCATAAGACATAGATTTAAGTCTGACATAGTCGGTGATAACTTATATTATAACCTAAGCTGTGTATTGTCCTGGTTACCGTATAACTTAAAAACTGTTTTTTGGATTAGTAGGTTTTCTTTATTAGATCGGTTATAATTTAGATAACCTGGCGCCCGAGATATTCTGTAAAACAAGTAATTTTTTTTGTCACTTCATAACCTTAGTTAGACAATATTGGACACCAAAATTAGTCAACGTTAAACTTAAGATTCGGCTATTCTAGTAAGAAAATTGTACCATATAAATAATTATCTAAAGTAATAAACTATAGAGTTCGGATGTAAGTAGTAAAATTGTTAATGTTTGGAACGTAACGTTAGAATAAAATAAAACTTATGTATGTTGGCAAATAGAATAAATTTATTTCTCAATTTAAAGCGGTTTCTTTTTCGAGATACCCCTTTGTAATATAAATAAAATGCCTTTATGACTTCGTCCAATGTCTCTAGCTATTCCGGTGCAACTTTTGTTTGTGTAATCAACACAACAATTTTTTAAAATTTTTAATTTTATTTATATTACAACACCTACAATATATATTTTCGTGTAAACAACATACATAAAAGTTGTAAAATCCAAATGTAGTGTTTTTATATTGTAAGAACAAAATGTCACATGGTGTTAAATTATTGCAATCAATTCAGATATGGAGTCTGAATAAACTGCTTTCAGGACTCGTAATATTAAAATTACACTTGTTATTGTTAATAATAATAACAATAAGTTACGATAAATTTTAGACAATAAATTCACAAAATATGACTACCATTACAAGATATGTAATTGGAAAATTTTTCAAAAAGTTGATGACTTACCTAATGACACATTTCCACACTTCTCATCAGTATTGGTTGCACTTTCACTTGCACCATCCTGACTCATCACACCACAGTTTTCATCTGCATCTGAGAGCAACTTTGATCTACACATCATCTCAATGTTGGTACACTCTTCAGGAGTAATAATTTCTTTGATAACTTTAACTTTATGTCATCAGCAAATAAATCTTCAGTTGCGGTAGATCCACACTCCACGTCATGATCATTTTCAGCCTTAATGTCATGAATGGCATCTTCAGTTGTGGTCGATCTACACACCATGTCACTACTGGTGGTATGATCAGTACTGATATTTTCCTGGTCAGTCATGTTAAAGATTTTGATGCATGAAATAACTTTGTTTTCTAAATGTACCTTCATATGTTTCACATGATTAATTTTTTTAGTAAATTTCTTATCACAGACATCACAATAAAGTAATTTTACTGCTCCATGTATTTTTTTATGTTTAACAAGATTTGATTTTCTACTATATTCTTTATCACAGACATCACAATAAAATAGTTTTTCCGCTCCAATTATTTTTTTATGTTTGACAAGATTGGATCTTGTATTAAATTCATTTAATTTTCTTTCTGCTCCATGTATTTTTTTGTGTTTCACAAGATTGGATCTTGTACTATATTTCTTATCACAGACATCACAAGAAAATAGTTTTCCCGCTCCATGTATTTTTTATGTTTGACAAGATTTAATTTTTTAGTAAATTCCTTATTACATACATCACAATAAAACAGTGTTTCTGCTCCATGTATTTTCTTGTGCTTCACATGATTGGATTTTGTACTAAATGTCTTGTTGCAGAGAGGACATGAGAGAGGTGTTTTCCCTGAGCGTGACCTTGTGTTGTATGCAGCACGCATTGAATGACCCTGTACATTCCTTCCTTGTGGTAGTGCTGTGTCGCTCAACTGTACTTTATGTATTGTCTCTGCTGCAGGGAGACCGGCGGCCGAAGAGTAATCTTCACCTGTTTACAAATAACCGTCTGTCAGTACATACTGTATATATAGTAAACCCAACTTAAGACTGAAACGAAAGAGGCGCTGTCGGACGCATATGACATTCATTTGACCAATCATTGCACAGTAGTAACTGACAGATGAATGAACACAACGTACTTATGAATGACTTTTCGTTAGTTCCAATTTTTGCCATTTCAGAGATAAGTTGGGCGGACATTACACTATACTCCATTTCATATAGGATGGGTATGGTGACATTTGATTTATGTTCCAATACACGCTCACTATTTTTAACAAATCAGATAAATATATATTTTTTTAATCACCAATTAATTTCCAAAGTTAACAATAATGCTTGATTAGATGAATGGCAATGAAATTGTATTTAAATATGCGTTTTTACATTCTAAACAAATTCAAAAAGACACAGAAAAAATAATAACCTAAAATTAGAGACATGAAACCTATGCATGAAACGAAATGTTTAATGTTAGGGATTGACACATAGTAAATGGCAAAAACGAATAATCGTAACGGCCATCTTGTGAATCGCGTCAATTGACTGACTTGAGATATAGGTTATATGAATATTTTTAATTTCAATTGATTAAAGGTTAACCGCAATTGTACTCGATAATCGAATCACATAAATTAATTGTGCATGGTCACCTCCCTACAGAGTTAATTTGAAATGTGTCACCGTACCCATCCTATGTGAAATAAAGTACCTATAGCAATCAGCTTGTTCGTCTGTCCATTTGTTCTCTATGGTGTATGAGGTTTATACAGCCGTCAAGATGTGCCATAATGTTGCAGTAGTCAGACTGGTCTGTATGTGTGGACATATAAACTCAATACTTGCTGCTGTATCAGTACAATGTATATTTATTATAATTTATATGTGCAGGGTGCCTTAATTACCTGTTCTACATATACTATCTACTTACCTAACGACACATCTCCACGCTTCACATCAGTATTGGTTGCACTTTCACTTGCACCATCCTGATTCATCACACCACAGTTTTCATCTGCATCTGAGAGCAACTTTGATCTACACATCATCTCAATGTTGGTAAATTCTTCAGGACTAATAATTTCTTGGATAACTTTCACCTTAATATCTTCATCAACAAAATCTTTATTTGTGGTTGATCTACACACCATGCCACTACTGGTTGTATGTTCAGTACTAATATATTCCTGGTCAGATATGTCCTGGTTGACTGCATCATATTCAAGTTTAATTCCATCATGTAGGGGCAAGGTTTGACTATTCACAGTACAGTTAACAATCCTGTCTTCAGTTTTAATAATTTCCTGATCATTTTGAACCTTCACAGGTATTAAATTCATGTCTGTGCTTGTCTATGTTTAGTTATAATTGTAACTTTTACAATTTGTACTCAAAATAGTATTTGCTGAAAAATACAACTGTTTTATTAACACAGGCAATCCATGTCTCTATTTTAAAAACTGTCCATAAATGGATTTGCAGTTCCTATGACACATATTCAATACATACATTAATTCTAGATAATTATGTATATCTTGAAAGAAACAATGTATTTTTTGGTATTTAACTACACATAAACTATATACTACATTCTCATAGCAGAAGGTTCACAGTCATTATTGCTAAATTATTAGGTATTAAAGTTAAGTAATAAATTTGAGATGTGTGCACAGAAGCATCTGAATGCTTAATTTTAATAATAAGAAAAGATTAATTTAATAAAAAGAAAAGTTAATATTTATTTGTAACACAATTAACTAAAGTTTACATTTAATACTTTCACTTATATTAGAGGCGAACATCTCAGTCCTCAATCGTAGCAACGCATCACATTAACTAGCAGTGCCTGTCCTCACACTTATTAACAAACTAACCAACTAATATTGTAGCATCATCTACTAACTGGCGTTACCAGCTTACCACCCTCCCTAAATCGAGTCTTGTTCTGTGTCGGTCACAGTCTCACAGTTGTCATGGGCGGCAGCGGAAGGTTGTGCAGCCTGCTAGTTTGCTGCCTTGATTCCATAATAATTGCTTTTTACAAAAAAAAATAACCGACTTCAATCTTGATAAGTAGAGATAACTCAAAAACTACTCGCCAGATGGCGCTCAATTCAACATGTAAGTGTAAAGTTCTCGTCACTACAAATTAATGAAGCCCAAACACTAGATAACTGCAGTAAATCGTTGAGGAGTTCCCTCGACAGTCTTTCGGCTTCATCAGATCGACTCCAGATCTTCATGAAATGGTAGCGCTTTAATGTACTTATGATAACATGAACAAACACACTAGTTGTCCATACAATTTTCGAAAGTTCCCCTCGATTTCTCTGAGATGCCATCATCAGATCCTGGTTTCCTTATCAGGGGACCCCACTGCGCATATCTACTTTACAACAAAAAAAGAATTATCAAAATCGGTCCATAAACGACGAAATAATCGCTGAACGTACATAAACAACCCTTGAACTGAACTGAACGTACAAAAACAACCCTTGGACATCGACCTCACAATAAAAAATAAACAGATAGAAAAAGTGGACAATATACGACTACTGGGACTAACTATCGACTCGACTATAAATTGGAAAGCTCATATCGAAAACGTGTCAAACAAACTGGCCAAATTTACTTACGCACTTTACAATCTAAAAAGAGTAACCGATCTAAAATCAGCAATAGCTGCATACTACTCCTATGCTCACGCTTGGCTCCTTTACGGTATAGTCCTTTGGGGCAACAGCACGGATGTAGGCAAGCTATTTATACTACAAAAAAAGTGTATAAGAATACTAGCCAATATTAATAAGAGGGAAAGTTGCAAAAAGTACTTCATTCAATTTAAGATCCTTACGTTAACGTCTATGTACATTTTAGAGTCATGCAAATTTGTTAGAAAACAACCTAAGTTATTTACGCTATCGAGTGACATATACGGTTATAATAGACGTCGCAAAAATAAACTAGTACTACCGAGATCCAATCTATCACTGCATAGCTCTGGTCCCTATTCAATGTGTATCAAAATATATAATAAAATACCGTCAGAAATTCAACAGATCGAATCTTTTACAAAATTCACAAATACACTTAAAAGCTACCTTATTAACAATTCTTACTATTCTCTAAAAGAATTCATAGACTAAAAAAAAAAAAAAAAGACTCATATTTAATTTTATTATTATTAATCTTATACCTAAAATTAAGAATACAATTATATGACAAACCAAATCTGTATATTTAGATACTCAAATAATTTATTTTATGTAAAAAGTCGTGACTTATTAATTTATTTATGGATTTTAACTTTAATTTTATTTAATTTTAATTATATTCTATTGTAATTTAATTTAATTTATTAATAAAAATAGCATAATTTTAATATTTTGACACGAGTTGTAGCTTAAGAAATTTAATCAATGAATGTAGGTATTTTTACTTGTCATTTGTTATTTCCTTTTAACGAAATGTAAAGTAGGTACTAGTGAAATAAATGTAATTAATAGTAGATAGTATAATATATTATATCAGTAGACAGTAGAAAATTATTAGTAGTTTAATGAAATATAAAGTAGGTATTATTGGAATTAATATAATTATTAGTAGATATTGTAATGGAATAACAATGTCAAAAATAAAATCATTTTTAAGATTGCCATGCCCTAGCAGGGTTCATGCTCAGACTATATTCTACACTAGATTAAGATCTTGATGTAAGCATGATGCAATAAAATTTATGACTTATGACTTATGACTAAAAAAAAAAGCATATATACGGTCGAATTGAGAACCTCCTTCTTTTTTGAAGTCGGTTAAAAAGTGAGGTACTATGCACATGGTTATTGGCTATTTGCTGATTCGGCAAAACCTTTAAAAGATAACCTATTCATGAGAATTCGAAACATTCCACTGAACTGAAACTACCTCTGCTGTAAGTCGGCGAGGAGTCGGTATCCTGCTGACTTCAGACGTTGCTTCAACGACAATTCACAATGATAAAATCAACTCACACACACGTATACCGGCGAATTTATTAATTTGTTGATTTGTTTTGACTTTTGAGTATTATAAATTAATTTATATTACTCTTTGAACACTAGGTAGTACCCTGAGCTATATTATTAATCTTTTCTCTATGACCCTGAGGTAGTACATATACAAAGTTACTCTATGGGTAGTACCTTAGGTACCTACCATAGAGTATTATGTATATGTACACATGTACAGGTACCTACCTACTCGTCACGTCGCAAGACCATGGGCAAGACTTACCTATAACACCATAGAGATATTACACTGACAATTCAGTGACGGGTACGTTCCAATAGCTTACAAGCTCAAAAAGTCAAAATATATCGTTTTCGGTAAAAAAAAGAGTACATTTTCTGTACTATTCCTAACTACTCTTCATCGCTTAGAACAAACTTGCACTAGTTAGTGCACTGAGTTATTTTATTTAACTTAGTGGTTGTTTTTAATCGGTGTTAAATTGCACATTATAATTTTTTAGACATCTTCTTGCTACAGAAAGGTACAATAAATCCTTAGTTGTTTATAATTCAATAATTCGTTGCTTATCACAAGTCAATGTAAGAAGTTCTTATACGTTACTTACCTCTTTTCTCCATGGTCCTCTGAACAGGAATATAAAAAACCTCGCCATATTGCGGTAAACTCATGGAACTAATTTCTTATACTGGCAACGCTTAGTTTCTAAACGTCAATCGTGAATTGCTTGTCAGTGAGTTTGAATGTCACAGTATGTCTCATGTTTGTCTTTTTACTTTAAGTGTCTATTTTGTGCTAAAATGACAAAAACTGTTCATATTCGTGAAAGAAAAGTGGTTTTCTATGTGCTTAAATATCATTTCGTATAAAATAACATTTAATAAAAATTCCGACATAATAACTAACTTTTGGCTGATTTTCATGCATATTTCATATATTTTGAATATATCTGAAATATATTTGAAATGTAAAAAATATGAAAATCGGCCAAAAGTTTATATTACAAATATATTTACGATATATATTTTATATATTTATACATTTTAAATAGATTTTTAATATATTTATAATATATTTTTTATACATTTTGACATTTATTTCTTTAATATTTTTTTTTCATGGGGGTATATTCACGATAAAGTAGTGAAGGCATTATTAATTCGATTTTGTCTTTTCAGATTATAAGTATGGATGAATCTGTTTGTATTTTGTATTTGTATTTTTGCATTTTCTGAGAAGATTTACTATAGTAACATATATTTTTTTTTCACCATCGGAAAGTAGACATTTCAACGAACAGAAAACATACCAACTTTTTGAAAAAAGCTGATATTTTGACGGGTGAGTTTTCGATTGAAAAGTAGGGTGTTTTTTCGATATTAATTCAAAATAAGGTGAAAAAATAAATATTTTTAATCAAATAAATTACAGCGTATTTGGGACATAAAAAGGTAAGTTTTCACCAAATTTCGTTAAAAAATTTTTTGTAAAAGATAAAAATAAAAAACCAAAAACTTGGTTTTTGAATTTTTCACATAAATTTTGAGGTTATGTGAAAAAAGTGTAAATACAAAAGTTTTAGATGTTTTTATTACCTACAACTTTGCCATTTGACTTTTTTCGATAGGACTTTTAGTTTTGCCGGAAATCGAGAAAAACCGTTTTTTACCCTTAAAAACTCACCCCCATCCCCTTCCCGACCTCAGATCGCCCGTAAATTATTTTTCCTTTAATTTTTATAATATTTCTCTCCTTTTCTAATGGGTTTCATACTACTATTATTTTTTTTCACTTTTTATTATTTTTAAAGGCTTCTACCCTGGTCTAAAAAGATGCTTGTAGGACTAACTTCGGTCGAATTCGATCTAGAAATCATTTCATCATGCGATTAAGGTACATTTAACATTGACGACGGGATCTAAAAATGTTGTTAACTTTGATTACCAGCTGATGAGCTGAACTCGGAGGGTCCGGAGTCCGGGTTCAAATCCCAGGGCACGAACTTGTGCCTTATCCTTGTCCATTTTTCACGATCGTTTTTGCCGCGAACGTGCAGGACGTGGAATGAGCTTCCTTCTGAGGTATTCCCGGAGCGCTATGACATGGGGTTCTTCAAGAAAGGTGTAAAAAGAGTTCTCCTTCAGTTCGTCTATAGGCGACGATGACCACTTACTATCTGATGGCTCGTCTGCTTGTACGTCAGCCCTTCCAGCTATTAAAAACGCTTGTTAGTAGCCAACCCAGCATTGGAAGTTTTCGCGCCGCCCATAAATCGGAGTTATGGGTTTTAAGTTTAAGTTTAACGATACACGCTCGTGAAGCTGCATGTGCGCGGAGGCTAGTAATAGTAGATTGTATAACAAGGGAGCAAAGTAATATTTTTACGGCGAGGGCGCCTTTTTTGAATCCTGAACGTAGCGAGGGATTCAAAGTCTCCCGAGCCAAAAATATTTGCTCCCGAGTGATACACTCTACTTTTCATTCCCCCTATGAGAAAATAAAAGGCGCCTCAAATTCAGGAATTACACTTACAGAGTTACTTAAAAAACTCATTTTTCAAAACAAAACATGAATTTCTAACAAACCGAATTTAATTCAAAAAGTGTGCGGAAAAGATAATTGCGGCTCACTTAATTCAAAAAGTGCGCGAAAAAGATAATTGCGGCGCACTTATTTAAATAAATATCTTTAAACGAGCAATTCTTGTATATTTATTTATTTATTTTCACGATCTCGGAAACGGCTGCAAAGATTTTCATGAAAGTTACAGATTAGGGGGTTTTCGGCTCAAGGAATCGATTTATCAAGGTCCCAGGTTCGAGAAAAGCTCGGTTCCCGAGATAAAGAGATTTTAAAAACATCATACTGACGCCATCTATGACACATTAGGATAACTTCTTTGAGGTACTGTTTGTAAACATCATACTGACCTGGAGCACTGGTGTCTTTGGGAAAGTTGTAGGTCTGGTTGAGACCTACATTTCCAATGACAGCTGTCAAACTTCGAACCGAGATATCCCGGCAACGGCTGCTTCTGGAGCACTGGTGTCTTTGGGAAAGTTGTAGGTCTGGTTGAGATCTACATTTCGGATGACAGCTGTCAAACTTCGAACCGAGATATCCCGGCAACGGCTGCTCCTGGAGCACTGGTGTCTTTGGGAAAGTTGTAGGTCTCGTCAAGACCTACATTTCCAATGACAGCTGTCAAACTTCGAACCGAGATATCCCGGCAACGGCTGCTCCTGGAGCACTGGTGTCTTTGGGAAAGTTGTAGGTCTCGTCAAGACCTACATTTCCAATGACAGCTGTCAAACTTCGAACCGAGATATCCCGGCAACGGCTGCTCCTGGAGCACTGGTGTCTTTGGGAAAGTTGTAGGTCTGGTTGAGACCTACATTTCCAATGACAGCTGTCAAACTTCGAACCGAGATATCCCGGCAACGGCTGCTCCTGGAGCACTGGTGTCTTTGGGAAAGTTGTAGGTCTCGTCAAAACCTACATTTCCAATGACAGCTGTCAAACTTCGAACCGAGATATCCCGGCAACGGCTGCTCCTGGAGCACTGGTGTCTTTGGGAAAGTTGTAGGTCTCGTCAAGACCTACATTTCCAATGACAGCTGTCAAACTTCGAACGGAGATATCCCGGCAACGGCTGCTCCTGGAGCACTGGTGTCTTTGGGAAAGTTGTAGGTCTGGTTGAGACCTACATTTCCAATGACAGCTGTCAAACTTCGAACCGAGATATCCCGGCAACGGCTGCTCCTGGAGCACTGGTGTATTTGGGAAAGTTGTAGGTCTGGTTGAGACCTACATTTCCAATGACAGCTGTCAAACTTCGAACCGAGATATCCCGGCAACGGCTGCTCCTGGAGCACTGGTGTCTTTGGGAAAGTTGTAGGTCTCGTCAAGACCTACATTTCCAATGACAGCTGTCAAACTTCGAACCGAGATATCCCGGCAACGGCTGCTCCTTGAGCACTGGTGTCTTTGGGAAAGTTGTAGGTCTCGTCAAGACCTACATTTCCAATGACAGCTGTCAAACTTCGAACGGAGATATCCCGGCAACGGCTGCTCCTGGAGCACTGGTGTCTTTGGGAAAGTTGTAGGTCTGGTTGAGACCTACATTTCGGATGACAGCTGTCAAAATTATTAACGTTGAATATTTATTATTAATGATGCCAAAGAAGTATAACTTCTTACGTGCGTACATAAGTACACGCAATTCTTTTTAAACTCATATTATGTCGGAAAGATCGAAGAACATTATTCATATTTTATCAGTATGCGATTCATACTAAATATAATTTTCAACCGAGCAAAGCTCGGTCAACCAGGTACTTTAAATAAAGAGTACGAAAAACTCATTCCCGCCCGCTAAGTTTCTTATAGAAAACACCAACTTTGGGCGCACTTAAACCAAGTCTTCTTTTTCGAATAGGTGGGATGAAAACAATATTATAACGAGACACAGAGGATCACAAAATGACAACACAACCTTTAAAGTTATATGTATTTATTAGTGTTAACTTCACATACTCATGGAAAGTCACATTACGTCAGCGGTTCACAAATTCTGACGTGAGTTGTTTTTAAACGGAGGAGCGGCAACAAACCTGAATGTATCTTGACGTGTTTTAGAAATAGTTATTATTAAACGGTTTTATTTAGCTTTTCCTGTTTGTTTGTTTGTTTGGGCCAAATTTAGTAGTTGGAATTGAACCTTCTTCCTGACGGCAGATTGTTCTGAATTTCTGTTGTTGTGTTACTCTTCATCTCGATGAAAATACAATAATAACAATAATAAACAACATTATATAACACACATCTATCTATATATATAAAAGAAGGTCGTGTTAGTTACACCATTTATAACTCGAGAACGGCTGGACCAATCTTTTTGATGTTTGATTTTTTGGAATCCTCTTAGTCAGGAAGTAGAGAATAGTAGGTATTAAAATATACAATTTATCGCAAAAAAATCGAGATACAGGGATTATAGCCCGTGTAACGGCTCGATCGGCAATGCGAACCCGTCGAGCAAACCTCATACATCAACAACAAGCAACAAGACAATTTTCGGCGCACAAGAACGAAATTACCATCGCATTGGGCCAATAGACGGTGTTTGCGAGCGCTGTGGTGCGTTGAAGTTGACGGGAAAACGCCTGGATTGTGGAGATTGTGCTGCCTTAGTGGCGAAGTGAAATTATCATTATTGACACGGCCAACTTTTTTTTTTTTTTATTTTATTTATCATTTAACAAAAGTTAACCATTGAATAAATAGCACTATATAAACCACTGAGGTTTGTGTCATAATGCTATAAGTTTACATCAAAATATTTTTTCTAATAGCTTAGTACAAAGCATGCCATCTTAAAGTACCTACTTAATGTTAAAATTATTTAATGGTTTTCCTAAAGTATATTAATTTAAATTATTTATATCTATAATGTACAATTGTTCAAAAAGTATGACTTTAAATTATTCTTAATATTATTTGGTTTTATTTGATCTCGTAAATCAGAAGGTAATGAATTGATAAATCGAGGAACCAGGTAACTAAGCGTTCGCTTGCCGTATCCATTGTACGCGCGCGGAGTGCATAGCTGCCGGCGAGCGACGGCCCGCGTGCATACAGGATGTTTTATTACTTCCCAATACGTACTGTTAAAGAAGTTTTCTTTTAGTATTAGATATCTGAATTGAGTGTATACTGGTAATATTTTATTTCTTTTGAAAAGTTCCTGATCATTATTTAACATTTGTTTTCTATTATTAATGGTTTTTAATATTCTTTTTTGGAGCTTGAAAATATCTTTAAGGTATGAGTCGTATGTACGTCCATAACTAGTTAAGCCATATTGAATGTATGACTCAGCCAATGAATTGTAAAGCATTATTTTAACTTTATATGGAATTCTGTTTTTTAGAATAGTTATATTAGCCAAAAATTGTCTGAGTTTATTGCACACTTTTTCAATATGACTACTCCAGTTGAATTTTTTGTCAATAATTAATCCTAAGTAAGTATGGGTGTCAACGCATTCGATATCGGGGCACTGGCACCCGGTGTTATACGTCGTATGTAGGCAGTTATGATCGTGTGCTACTAGTTTGTTCATTGGCAAATCTGTTAAGTGAGGTGATTTAATAAGCAGCAGTTTAGTTTTACTATGATTTAAAACTAACCCAGCGTCGTGGCACCATTTATTTAGAGTGTTAAGATCCGTTTGCATACGGTTTAAAGCTTTTTGTGGATCTCTGTCGGCCGAGATCAAGCATGTGTCATCTGCAAATTGGTAACAAGAGCAGAACTTTAAGCAGTTGTTCATGTCATTAATGTACGAGAGGAAATGGAGCGGACCCAAAACTGATCCTTGGGCTGTACCCTCTGTACTTGGTATGTGACTACTATATGCATTGTCGATCTTAACAGTATAAGTTCGGTTTGTGAGATAGTTTTCACACCATTTAGCCAGCGGGCCACGTACGCCGCAGTTATCCAGCTTTTGTACTAGTTGTGTATGTTCGAGTGTATCAAACGCACGCGAGAAGTCGATGAATAAAGCTAGTACGTGTTTTTTATTATGTAGGTGATCGTTGACTTCATCGGTAAATTTTGACAAAAGCTGTGTGGTACCTTTTCCTGGTTGGAACACAAATTGATTCTGATAAATCACGTCATGTTTCCTATAGAATTTCTGGATTTGGTCGCAAACACACTTTTCTACAACCTTATCTATAGAGGAGAGTAAAGTTATAGGACGATAATTGGCGTAATCGTTTCTTGCTCCCTTTTTATAGACTGGTCTAACGCATCCAGTCTTCAAATCATCAGGATATAAACCCGTTTTAACGCTCTGATTAATTAAATTAGCTATGGCTTTCGAGACGTCCCCACTTACTATTTTCAAATCGGATACTTTAATATTATCAAGTCCCGGCGCTTTATTGACATTTAGTTGATTAATAATTTTATGTACTTCACCACTTGATACTTTTCGAAAGAGTATACTCGAAGGCGTATGTTTGATGTAGCTACTAGTATTCAATAGTTTAATTTTGCAGTTAGGCATGATATTTTTTACTGAATTACTAAATTCATTTGCAAAATTTTCCGCGATGGTTTCCGTTTCAACTTTTTGTGAGTTGAATGCTTTCAGTATCGCCGCGTCAATAGATAGCTTATTTCGTCCTAACATTTGATTAACTATACCATAAACTTTTTTTGTATTATTAAAATTGTCGTTTATTTGCTTCATGTAGTATGTGTTTCTTTTTTCTTCCAAAATTCTATGCACTTTATTTCTGGTTTTATTATATTCTAGACGTGATTTTAGGTCTTTAGTATTACTTTTCCAACATTTAAATAATTTATCGCGTTTGTCACACAACTTATCAATATTTTTATCGATCCAGGGAAGTTTAAAAAGTCTACACTGACCACGCTTAATTGTTTTATAATTGGTGGCCATTTTGTTTGCGTTTCTAAGTGAAGTACAAATAAAATTATATATCTGACGTGGACACTGCATTTCCCTTGTTAAATCCCATTGTACCTTTTTTAATTCCGTATAAAGTATATCATCTATACTATAATAAAACTGTAGGAGCACGTGTTCTGTACATTGAATATTTTTTTGAAATTTCGACTAAGGGGCACTTACATATCGAGATAGAACTCAAAATTATATTTTTTTTATTTATTGTCTGTCTGTCTGTCTGTCTGTCTGACCGATCATCACGCTTAAACCACTGGATGGATTTCATTGAAACTTGGTAAAGTTATTACCTATATACTGGTGTCTATTATAGGCTACTTTTTTTTTCGAATAATATTTAGGTTCCCTAGGGATAGGTGACTAAAGTTTGTATGGAATTTTTTTATAACGTCGTCCGATTTACTTCAAATTTGCAACAAAGGGTTATCACTTAAATTAATAGAATACGTGTTTCTCAGTTTTTCGATATTTTGTAAGGAAAAGAAAAAAAACACAAAAGAATGCGGGAATTTGTAAATTTTTAAGGTAACTTTCTGACTAAACTGAAAATGATTTTAACCCCATGTTTAAAAATTATTACAGTGAAATAAGTAATTTTCAATGTAAAATCAGTATTTAAAAAATAGCCAGCAAAGGATGCAAAAATGGGGATAAAGTTGGTACAATTAGAGGTGCAGTGTTTATTCGAGTTGACTTAAGTTTTGTCATTTTTGTTGCGGGCTTAGATTTTTGTGAGACTTTCACTGAGAGATAGAGAAGGTTCTGGAGCAAAACATAGGCCACTTATTATCCTGGAATTCCAGCGGAATCAGGATTCACGCTGGAAAAACTACTATGCGCGAAGGTGCGAGTTTCATTTTTATAGGACTTTCACTGGGAGATAGAGGCAGTTTTGGAGCAATATACAGGATAATTTTATCCCGGAATTCCGTGGAATCCTTATTCACGCGGGAAAAACTCATATTCGGGAAATAGGTCGCGGGTTCAGATATTTATGGGACTTTCAGTGGAAGGTAGAGAAGGTTATGGAGCAGTATATAGGCTACTTTTTGTTCCGGACTTCCCGCGAGATCGAGATTTACACGGGAAAAACTCCCTCCACTCAACTGCTCTGTAGAAGTTGTGAAAAAATTCATTAAACATTTTCGCGCGCCAAAAATACTCGCACAATGCGAATTCTGTGGCATCCTACTAATATTATAAATGTGAAGATTTGTATGTTTGGTCCTCAATCACGAAAAAACGGATGAATGGATTTGGATGAAATTTGGTACACGGATAGTTTATAACCCAGAATAACACAGGACACTTTTTATCCCGGAAATCCCGCGGGATCCGATTTTACGCGGGAAAAACTTCGACGAGTATGGGTATAGCTTCATAACAAACATATTAATATAAAAGTAACAAGGCTGTCTTTCCGAAAATCCCGCGGGATCGGGAGCTTATCCCGAAATTCCTACGGGAGCGAGACCTACGCGGCTGATACTTACGGGTCCCGAAGCGAAGCGAGGGCGGTTCGCTAGTAGTTAATAATTGGTTTAACAACATCCTGTATGCGTTCGGGCGCCGCATCACTGATGCAGCCAAAGATAAGGGCTCGATGATCGGCCAGTACGACGTCTAACACCGCCGAATACGGATGCAATGTAGGGAAGCGAGCAAAAATGTGATCAATGCATGATTTTGTTACTGTATTTAATTTTGTTTCTATTCTCGTGTAGTCCGATATTCCACACATTAGTCCGTGTTCGCTGAGTGTTTCTAGATTTAGGTGTTCGAGCCTTAGCTTGAACCACATTTGAGATTACCTTCCAATATTCGTCATTAAAATAGGCTATCTCACTCGCACAATGCATCAAAATATAGTGTTGTCTCTGTCTATGCCTTCTCCCCCCTCCTCACACGCAGCGGCCGGTGGCCATTTTGCTTCAGTACGCTTTCAATATTCGTCGGGGCAACACGTAAACCGTACAAGCAAGTACTTACTCTGAAACTTGCCTCACATTCCGCTCGACGCTCATAAGCTCAGCGACGATATTATTCCCGCTCGGCGCCTGTCGGCCCAGCGACGATATTATTCCCGCTCGGCGCCTGTCGGCCCAGCGACGAAGCGTGTCGCGTCGGCTCGTTGAGACCACGCGCCACACTGCTCGGGACGACGCGATGGCTCAAATGGAGCAGCGTCGTCTCGATTGAGGCGACACGTCGTCTCGATTGAGTCGACACGTCGTCTCGATTGGGGTGGCACGTCGTCTCGGTTGAGGCGGCACGTCGTCTCGATTGAGGCAGCATGTCGTCTCGATTGAGGCGACACGTGGTCTCGATTGATTCGACACGTCATCTCGAATGAAACGACGGCTCAAATGAGGCGACCGTTCAGATGAGACGACATGGTCTCTAATGAGGCAACTTGTCGTTTAGGGTAACGAGCGAGCACATAATGTATATACATATTGCTCTGATTTCAATAAAGTTAAGCAGCCACTTGTTTACTTGCAGAAAATGGCCGAATTATCTACTTTGGGTGAACTGGCCTTGGAGACGTATCAAACTGATACAAGAGCATTCTCGGTAATCGTTGCTGCTGTCGACCAACATTTTCCGAACGGTTGGCACGAATGGAACAACTACACCTTTCAAGAGTTGTTTGGGAGTTGTGGGGATCAGATATCCCCCTCCGTAGAAATAAAGCTAAGATTCGCCATCCCTATTGTGGATATGGCTGGTGCCTTCAACCTATCAGCATCATCCTTGTCGAAGTGCGAATACAGTGCTCACTCTTATATGCCCCCCACAGTGTAATGGGAAAAATACATGCACCATCTTACAATATATTCAGGGACACCGTGTCCAGACTCAAATCAAAATTAAAAAGACGCTTGGATGCCTCCTCCGAGCTAGGAAGTGACGACCCACGGTCAAACACCGATGAAGCATCAAAAGCAATCCACTCACGCTCAATTTGAGAAGCAGACCAGGGCAGTAATGAGCACTTATTAGCTACTATCCTTAGCCAACAAATGGCCCTGTTTCATAAAATGATTAATATGCAATCGGAACAGAATGAAAATGGTAAGTTGTTGCTGCAAGAAAAATCAACGACAAGACTTAGATCAAGACTTAGATGGATCCTTTGAATCCCTCCCAGATAGCACTGGGGATGATGTAGGAATTGCCCCTCGGTACGTTCACGAGAAGTTGAACTTAGGGGCACAATGCATGCATCATGCCGAAGCATCTGATAGTGAACCTACTCTCGATTTCACCATGAAGACCACAGGTCAGGAATCGAAGGGGGCTTTTGCGACTCAGAGTGGCGCAATATCCTTATGTTACGGCATACCTTTATGCCAATAACACAAAAACAATTTCAGGCTACTCCTGCCTTCTGTGCTTAAACCCGAATAACCTCCTCGCGGGTATTACCCCAGAGTGGAAATCTGTCGCTGTCCTCGAACGATTTGACCATACTTTAAGAGTGATCACAAATGGGTTAATTTAATTTAACAATGGATGGTTTTCCAACAACTGTTAGATTGTTTACCTAAATGAAAGGGAAAGTATGGCAGGACTTCGTTACAGCAGACTCAAAATTTAGGAAGACTTCAGACTCTTTACTGCAATATGTTTGTGGTCGGAGGACAGAAGTAGTACAGAACCGCAGAGATCTTTTTACATGAAGGGAATTATCTTTTTACATGAAATACCCCCTTCGGAGACTCATCTCTTTGAAGAGAAAGCTTTCACTGAGGTAGTTCAGGAACACGGGGAATTCATAATTTTTTTTCCTGACAAAAGGAAGCAAAATAAATCTTCTAGATACGGAACAACATTGTGACATATGTTATGCATATAATAAATGAAATGAAATAAATTTCAGCGCAAATCAAACCTGCATAATAACCAGGGATCTACAAGAAGAATTGATTCCCAAAATAAAGGAAAGGGTGGAATGGCACCCCACTCAAAGCACAAAGCAATCGAACCCTACACACCAACCAGGCAAATTCAAAAAAAAGGGGGGGGAGGCACACGCAACTCCACTGACTCCATCCGAGCGGGATACCTCGCATTTCACACAAGCCAACGGAGGGAGGCACTCGAAAGTATATTAAAAATTATAAAAGGCTACAGAATCCCCTTTCGGACAACCCCACCTATAAAGCAGTTTACAAGGAGAAACAGACTCTGGCTTCAAACGAAACATTCCCTCGAATTGCCACGGCAAAACTAGATTGCAACGCCTTACAAAAATCCATTCATCAAACGGGTTTTTTGGTGAACGATGATCTTGAGGAAAAAAATCCAACAGGGAGAATCGCCCTATATTCAACCTTAAGAATTTAAACAATTATGTTCATGCCCCGTCTTTTCGTCTTATAAATCAATTTCAAATACCTCTACATCTAGAGAGGGGAGATTATAATTATGATGTATATAGATACCTCGCAGGCATATTTTCATATCCCCATTCATCAGAGTCATTGCCGGTTCCTGTCCCTCGCGTATCAAGGAACCGTTTACGAAATTACTTGCCTCCCATTTGGTCCGGCAAGCAGTCCGGCCGCGTTTGCCAAAATAACGAACTGGGTTGCGCAACGACTAAGGCTAGAACACTTGCGAGTCCTATTATTTTTGGAGGATTTCCTAACAATTCACCTAGACCCCCTAATCCTGGAAAGTCAAAGCAAGTTTGCAATGACATACTTAGAGGATTTAGGGTGGCATCCCAATCGGAAGAAGTCGTCTCTAACCACATCAACCAGATTGGAGCACCTGGGGATCATTTGGACACAGTAAAAAATACCAAGAACCTGTGCCCCAACGGTTCTAAAATAAAGCACATCATATCGAAGTTTCTGCGGTTGAAACGATAGAGTTGGCGGACGTTCCTAAATATTACTGGGTAAACTAAACTTTGCATCACTGACGGTACCGTTGAGCAGGCTTCAGTGCCGAGCACTTCAGAGAGCCTCAAATCGGTTACCAGACAAGATCCCTTACAAGAAGTTTCCCTTACGGGACTCAGCGCAAAAGGACTTATTATGGTGGATGGAGAATATTCAGAAATGCATGCCAATACATTTCGAAGATCCCTCGATCTTCATCACAACGGACGCAGCCGATCTAGGTTGGGGAACCATAGCGAACAATCGCTATTTATGGCAACAATGGTCAACGACTCAGAGGGAATGGTAGAGCGACATCAAAGAATTATGGACGGTGCTAGAAGTGCTTCGGAGACTGAATCTCGAACTGACATTGAAAACCGTTGTTCTCCAATCGGACAATCGCACGAACGTAGCTTACATAAACAAGCAAGGGGGAACGAGATCGTTAAAATTGCTGCGAGCGGCACGACAAATCCTCTTATACTGCGAACACCAACAATCTCACCTCATTGCGCGACATATTCCGGGTGTATACAATGGAATAGCGGACGGCCTGTCGAGGAACAAATCCATGCTTTTCTAGAAGTTTCGGACGCCGGAAATATATTTGTTTGCGTCGAGGCGATCAGCTGTGGCAACTTACATATGTGAGCGAGAATGTCGAAGACAAAGACGGTTGTTTCAACGACGCGTTCAGCAAGAAGTGGAAGTACAAGTTAGCATGGACATTCCCACCTCCGGCATTAATACCTCGTGTGTAACAGCACCTCCAGTCGGACAAAGGATTATATATTCTCATCGCTCCAATTTGGGAGAACGCTTTCTGGAAACCAGAATTCCGCCTCAGGGCAATGGGTTCCCCTCTGCTTATCCCGAACATCCACAAGAATTAGATCGATCTACAAACAAACCGAGCACCCCCACAGGCAGAGCACCTTAAATTGAGGGCCAGGATGGTTCGGGCTGGTCACATCAAGTAAAAGGATGGACTGAATCAGAAATTGCTTTATTAGAGTCATCCTGGAGAAAATCATTGTTAAAAAGTTTCAAACCAGTATGGAGAAAGTGGTATACTTGGGCCATAAATAAAAGTATCCCGACACACAATCCAAACCCACAAGATTTAGCAAGGTACCTTTGCTACCTTCATGATGAAGTCAAGTAAGCTCCCAGAACAAAAGCAATGCATAAGTCGGTCGTTGCAAAATTTGGAGGAGGTTTCGCTATACGCCCTCCTACTAACTAACTACTACTAACTACTAACAATTGTCTTAGAAAATGGAGGACTTAATAAACTTTTTAGTATCGTATAGCTTCAACGAAAAGGATCTCTTTGCAGTCTCCAGACATGCTAGCGTTCTACTGTTGTTGTTACTGGGGGAAGGGTCCACGACATCACCTTATTATCCCTAGAAAGAGGACCATTTGAAGATATGGACGTAGAATTACTATTTTGGTCAAACTTCGGTTCCAAAACAAATTCAATCTCCTACAGACAGTCGAGCTGTCTAGATGACTATTGAAAAATGGACGCAAGGACAACAACAATAGATTTGACATAGTTTTTGGATGAGGATATACGTCATATCAATTTCTCATAAACGTCGAGCGTCAAAGGGTATTAGCAGCATATTTATTACCACACGCGGAATCGCCAAACCTGCCTCACTAACGGTTTTTGTGGGTCGGATCAGAACTTATTTAAAGAGGCTCAAATCTGTGCTTCGGCGGGAAGTTTCCGTGCTGCCGTGGCGACACATGCCTGGACTAGCAACCGGTTTACGGGGAATTATTGGCAGTCAAAGAACACCTTCTTTAAACATTACTTTAAAGATGTCCGCAATGTTCCAAGACCTAACGTGAATGCTCTCTCTGGATCCTTCACTGTTACATAAATTAATCTTGGTAAACATTAGCCGATGTGTTTGATTAATCATCTAATTACATCAAATTGTCTTACTACGTAGTATTTAATTAATTACTTTATTAAACTCCCTCATACTATTCTGCCAAAATAATGTATTGATTGAATACTTGTCATTATTATTACAATAAATAGCTAAAAATCATTATAATATACTTATGCCTTGGACTTTAAATCTCCCTATTTATCTCTATTACATCTGTCACAGTACGCACACGCAGCGCCGGCAGATAATAAACACGTCTCAAATGTGGTTCAAGCTAAGGCTCGAACACCTAAATAGAACCGTTTTTCCCCCGAAGGGTATAAAACGGATATTTAGGTTTCAGCCGCAGCTTGAACCACACCTTCAGGTCCTTGCCGGCCTGAAAAGTACTGAAGCAAAATGGCCACCGGCCGCTGCGTGTGAGGAGGGGGGAGAAGGCATAGACAGAGACAACACTATATTTTGATGCATTGTGCGAGTGAGATAGCCTATTTTAATGACGAATATTGGAAGGTAATCTCAAATGTGGTTCAAGCTGCGGCTGAAACCTAAATATCCGTTTTATACCCTTCGGGGGAAAAACGGTTCTATATAAATCTTTGTGGTATGAAAAGGATTTTAGGTCAATGTTCGTGTCGCCGATGAGAATGAGATTTTGTTTTGAATCAAGTTTTGCGATGTAGTTACCAAGTTCCTTTACAAACACGTATTTATTTGTTGACGGGGGTCTATATACGGCACAGATAGTTGCATCTTGGCATGAATTTATTTTAATGGTACCGCTTAAACTTTCAAATGTTTTTGATGTTATATTACATACAGTGAATTTAAAATGGTTTTTGACGTACAAAATAATACCACCACCTCGTTTATTATTTCGTAACTGTGAATACAAGTTGTAGCCTGGTATATTATATAGATGTTCGAGATGGTTCGAGATACCCACTTCTGTGAGAACAATTATATCTAGTGGGAATGAGCAGCTATGTATTAGTTGAAGTAACTTTGTGAAATTTTTAATGATAGATCTAATATTAATATGCAAACATGATAAGGCTAGATGGCTTCCAATGGGCAACTGTTTGTAAAAGCTATTCGTGGAGTTACAATTGAATAGTTCGTCCATTATTATTATTTTTTGGTTACTGACACCTATTTGGCTAGTGTTAATATAAATTAGGAAAAAAGGAAATACAATAATAACTTTATTCAATTTCCTATTAGTTGCTTGATGTCTTGCTCAGATCTAATGTAATGAATTTTGCTATTATTGGTTTTTCTCACACACACCTTACCGTCTTTACACCATATGAACTGAAAAGAACTGCGTAGTTGTAGCTTAGCATTGTACAGAAGTGTTTTAACATATTTGGTTAACGCTTGTCTAACATACACTCGGTTGTCAGCTTTCTCCTTAGGGGCATCAGGCAGCAGGGTTCCTACGGTGAGGCATTTCTCCTTACCAGCATCAATCCACTTTTCACGGGCCAACTTAGTCTTCATGTTCACAAGAATAGGACCGGGCTTATCTCTAGAACCAGGTAATAGTTGGGATGATTGTAACTCCTCTTCATCCATGTTTAATTCGCAGGCTATATTCTTCACCATTTTTTCCACTTCTTTCGGGTGAATTTCGGGAAGGCCGGCTATTTCGACGGACATTGATAGCGATTGCTGTTCAAATTTTTGTTCAACTGAACCATTCTCATTCATTGCTTCGTGGCGAAACACCCGAATCACGACATTTTCTAGCCAACATCCAAAAATACAATGATTGTTTTCGAATCACTACATTTGCGTCAGAAATTATTGAACAACCAGTATTTAATCCAACTTTCAAGGTATTTATATATTTTTCTTTTATACATACAACTCAGTAGAAGTAACACAAAACCTACTTATTCCTGAAGGAAGTTAAGAATTAAAATAGTACTACTTCAATATTTGTAAAGAATGACATCAGGCAGTTGAAATAAAGCATAAATTTAATACTCAAATAAATAAATTTCCTGAAACGTTGCTTTATAAGTGAAATGTGTTTATAAATATGTAATACTGTTTTGCTTTTTATTCTATAGATACATGTTCAGATTCACCATCGAATTGGATCACTGCTTCCTCTGGAAGATGCAAAACATATTTTTTTACAAATACACTTTGATAAGTTTATTTCTGACCGCATCCTATCCGCACCTACATATCCGTCCTAATGTCCCCATACCTGGGGGTAGACGAGAAAATGAAGTTGCGACAACCGCGAGCGACAAGTCAGCTCGAGCTTCATATTGTTCCCTTCGATTTCGTTGCGAATTCGTATTAACTGCGCCTAAACCTAGTAAAACACCAAGTTCACGTGCCGTGCTAGTGAATTTCGGTATAAACAAGAAGAAAATCATCATATGCTGGATACTGAAGGAGTGCCAACCCAACACCTATACGCGGGAATATATTCGAACCAGGTATTCCTTTCACCCATTTCTTTCTTTATCCAACAATGGCTTTTCCTTTGAATGTATTCTGGTGTGAGTCGCAAGATTGTTCTTTAAGCTAAATCTTTTGTGACAAACTTCACACGAAAATGGTTTTTCTCCGGAATGTTTCCTCATATGGGTCACAAGACTGCCTTTTTGACTAAATCTCTTGTGGCAAAGTTCACACGTAAATGGTTTTTCACCTGAATGTATTCTCATATGAGTCACAAGACTGCCTTTTTGATTAAATCTTTTGTGGCACACTTCACATGTAAATGGTTTTTCATCTAAATGTATTCTCATATGACGTGCAAGATTGCTTTTTACAATAAATCTCTTGTGGCAAACTTCACACGTAAACGGTTTTTCTCTTGAATGTTTCCTCATGTGAATTACAAGACTGCCTTTTTGACTAAATCTCTTGTGGCAAAGTTCACACGTAAATGGTTTTTCACCTGAATGTATTCTCATATGAGTCACAAGACTGCCTTTTTGATTAAATCTATTGTGACAAACTTCACATGCAAATGGTTTTTCACCTGAATGTATAGTCATGTGGGTTACAAGATTGCTTTTCGTTCTAAATCTTTTTTGGCAGTGGTCACACGAATATGGTTTTCCTGCTGTGTGCTTCATAATGTGCTCAAAAAATTGGCTTTTCACAAAAAACTCCTTGTGACAAAATTCACAAGAAAACGGTGTTTTATCCTTATGTCCCTTTATATGCTGCAACAGGGAGCTTTTCAGGTTAAAGGGCTTGTGACAGATATGGCAAAAACATTGGTTCTCCGCAAAATGCGTCCTCGAATGTGTTCTAAGATAAGTTTTTTTCGAAAAACTCTTGTTGCACACTTCACAACAAAATTTCTCACTTGAATGTGTCCGTATGTGGACTGTCAGAGCATCTTTCTGACTAAACGACCTACCACATATGTTACATGAAAATGTTTTTACCCCTGAATGTCGCTTGATGTGTCTTACAAGGGTACTCTTCCTTTTGACTGCCCTATTACATAAATCACATACAAATGGTTTTTTATCCGCATGTACCTTAATGTGTATGCGAAGATTCTTTTTTTGATCAAATATCTTACCACAGATATCACAAGTAAACTTTATCCCTGAATATCTTTCTATGTGTTTTTGTATGTGTTTCACAAGAAACTTTTTTACCTTATATGTCCTACTGCAGTAATCACATGAAAATGATTTTCTGTTTGCATGTCTGTTCATGTGGATAAGGAAATATCTTTTCCATTTCAACCTCTTCTTGCAGATATTACATTTATATTGTTTGTATGAATGTTTCATATTGGATCTACGGCGCGAATCACCCGCTGCCTTCGTCACTTGTTGTACTGCTGTGTCACTCAACTGTACTTTATGTATTGTCTCTGCTGCAGGGAGACCGGCGGCCGAAGAGTAATCTTCACCTGTTTACAAATAACCGTCTGTCAGTACATACTGTCTGTCGCAAGGCTCAGTTTAGTCCCGACGGTACGCGCGTGGTCAATCACCAGCCTGGCTAGCCACCGCTCCGTATATACAACATACAGGGTGTTCCGACGTCTCTGACTTAATGGAAGATGGTGAGAGGAAGTGATCGCCAGTCAAAAATGAAAAATTTCTGCCAGTGACATCACTATTTTAGATCTACCTACTCTCTCTGTATTTATTTATTATTATCTACATTAGTTTTCTATACAACAGTATTTTTTGTGTGTAAAAAAGACTATATATTTCGTGTAAACAACATACATAAAAGTTGTAAAATCCAAATGTAGTATTTTTATATTGTAAGAACAAAATGTAACATGGTGTTAAATTATTGCAATCAATTCAGATATGGATTCTGAATAAACTGCTTTCAGGATTCGTAATATTAAAATTACACTTGATATTGTTAATAATAATAAGTTACGATAAATTTTAGACAATAAATTCACAAAATATGACTACCATTACAAAATATGTACCTAATTGGAAAAAGGTGATGAAAGTTGATGACTTACCTAATGACACATTTCCACGCTTCTCACCAGTATTGGTTGCACTTTCGCTTGCACCAGCCTGACTCATCACACCACAGTTTTCATCAGCATCTGAGAGCAACTTTGATCTACACATCATCTCAATGTTGGTACACTCTTCAGGAGTAATAATTTCTTTGATAACTTTAACTTTGATGTCATCAGCAAATAAATCTTCAGTTGCGGTAGATCCACACTCCACATCATGATCATTTTCAGCCTTAATGTCATGAATGACATCTTCAGTTGTGGTTGATCTACACACCGTGTCACTACTGGTTGTATGTTCAGTACTCATATATTCCTGGTCAGTTATGTTGAAGCTTTTCATGCATGAAATTGCTTTATTTTCTAAATGTAATTTCTTATGCTTCACAAGATTGGATTTTGCACTAAATTCCTTATCACAGACATCACAAGAAAATAGTTTTTCTGCTCCATGTATTTTTTTATGTTTGATAAGATTAGATTTTGTACTAAATTCCTTATCACAGATATCACACAAAAATAGTTTTTCTGCTCTATGTACTTCGGTATGTTTTACAAGACTGGATCTTGTATTAAATTCCTTAAATATTCTTTTTGCTCCATGTAACTTCCTATGCTTGACAAGATTGAATTTTTTAGTAAATTCCTTATTACATACATCACAATAAAACAGTGTTTCTGCTCCATGTATTTTCTTGTGCTTCACAAGATTGGATTTTGTACTAAATGTCTTGTTGCAGAGAGGACATGGGAGTGGTGTTTTCCCTGAGCGTGACCTTGTATTGTATGCAGCACGCATTGAATCATCCTGTACATTCCTTCCTTGTGGTACTGCTGTGTCGCTCAACTGTGCTTTATGTATTGTCTCTGCTGCAGGGAGACGGGCGGCCGAAGAGTAATCTTCACCTGTTTACATATAACCGTCTGTCAGTACATACTGTATATACACTATACTCCATTTCATATAGGATGAGTATGGTGACATTTGATTTATGTTCCAATACATGCTCACTATTTTTAACAAATCAGATATATATATATTTTTTTAATCACCAATTAATTTCCAAAGTTAACAATAATGCTTGATTAGATGAATGGCAATGAAATTGTATTTAAATATGCGTTTTTACATTTTAAACAAATTCAAAAAGGCACAGAAAAAATAATAACCTAAAATTAGAGACATGAAACCTATGCATGAAACTAAATGTTTAATTTTAGGGATTGACACATAGTAAATGGCAAAAACGAATAATCGTAACGGCTATCTTGTGAATCGCGTCAATTGACTGACTTGAGATATGGAATATATGAATATTTTTAATTTCAATTGATTAAAGGTTAACCGCAATTGTACTCGATAATCGAATCACATAAATTAATTGTGCATGGTCACCTCCCTACAGAGTTAATTAGAAATGTGTCACCGTACCCATCCTATGTGAAATAAAGTATAGCAATCAGGTTGTTCGTCTGTCCATTTGTTCTCTATGGTGTATGAGGTTTATACAGCCGTCAAGATGTGCCATATGTTGCAGTAGTCAGACTGGTCTGTATGTGTGGACATATAAACTCAATACTTGCTGCTGTATCAGTACAATGTATATTTATTGTAATTTATATGTGCAGGGTGCCTTAATTACCTGTTCTACATATACTATCTACTTACCTAACGACACGTCTCCACGCTTCACATCAGTATTGGTTGCACTTTCACTTGCAGCATCCTGATTCATCACACAGTTTTCATCTGCATCTGAGAGCAACTTTGATTTACACATCATCTCAATGTTGGTAAATTCTTCAGGACTAATGATTTCTTGGATAACTTTCACCTTAATATCTTCATCAACAAAATCTTTATTTGTGGTTGATCTACACACCATTCCACTACTGGTTGTATGTTCAGTACTAATATTTTCCTGGTCAGATATGTCCTGGTTGACTGCATCATATTCAAGTTTAATTCCATCATGTAGGGGCAAGGTTTGACTATTCACAGTACAGTTAACAATCCTGCCTTCAGTTTTAATAATTTCCTGATCATTTTGAACCTTCACAGGTATTAAATTCATGTCTGTGCTTGTCTATGTTTAGTTATAATTGTAACTTTTACAATTTGTACTTAAAATAGTATTTGCTGAAAAATACAATTGTTTTATTAACACAGGCAATCCATGTCTCTATTTTAAAAACTGTCCATAAATGGATTTGCAGTTCCTATGACACATATTCAATACATACATTTCTAGATATGTATATCTTGAAAGAAACAATGTATTTTTTGCTATTTACCTACACATAAACTATATACTACATTCTCATAGCAGAAGGTTCATAGTCATTATTGCTAAATTATTAGGTATTAAAGTTGAGTAATAAATTTGAGATTATGCACAAAAGCATCTGAATGCTAAATTTTAATAATAAAAAAAGATTAATTTAATAAAAACAAAAGTTAATATTTATTTGTAACACAATTAACTAAAGTTTATTGATAAATTAATAGTGATTCATTTAATACTTTCACTTATATTAGAGGCGAACATCTCAGTCCTCAATCGTAGCAACGCATCACATTAACTAGCAGTGCCTGTCCTCACACTTATTAACAAACTAACCAACTAATATTGTAGCATCATCTACTAACTGGCGTTACCAGCTTACCACCCTCCCTAAATCGAGTCTTGTTCTGTGTCGGTCACAGTCTCACAGTTGTCATGGGCGGCAGCGGAAGGTGGTGCAGCCTGCTAGTTTGCTGCCTTGATTCCATAAAAAGTGAGGTACTATGCACATGGTTATTGGCTATTTGCTGATTCCGCAAAACCTTTAAAAGATAACCTATTCATGACTGATTCATGAGAATTCGAAACATTCCACTGAACTGAAACTACCTCTGCTGTAAGTCGGCGAGGAGTCGGTATCATAGAACAATATACTCCTGCGGTCGGTATCCTGCTGACTTCAGACGTTGCTTCAACGACAATTCACAATGATAAAATCAACTCACACACACGTATACCGGCGAATTTATTAATTTGTTGATTTGTTTTTACTTTTGTTTGAGTTTTGACCATAGAGAAAAGATTTATAATTAGGTTTTGACACTACCTTACTCGTCGCGTCGCAAGACTGTATATAGGTATTACACTAACAATTCAGTGTCGGGTACGTTCCAATAGTAACTTACAAGCTCAAAAAGTCAAAATATATTGTTTTCGGTAAAAAAAGAGTACATTTTCTGTACTATTCCTAACTACTCTTCATCGCTTAGAACAAATGGAAACGATCAAAGCTAAAAGCATTTTTTCGTAAGAAAAAATAGGTGTCTTTACTCTTTCTGTAAAACAGAAAGGCTTGGAGCGTTATGGTTAACTGTTGGAACCATAGAGTTATATGGTTGGAACGCACGGAATGTATAGTAAACCCAACTTAAGATTGAAACGAAAGAGGCGCTGTCGGACGCATTTGACATTCATTTGACCAATCATTGCACACTAGTAACTGACAGATGAATGAGCACAACGTACTTATGAATGACTTTTCGTTAGTTCCAATTTTTGCCATTTCAGAGATAAGTTAGGCGCACTGTAAGTCGGTGGTCATAAAGGTGTATTCTCTATGGACTACGGACGCAATTTGTGGGGTTGTCGGGTTGTTTTCATTTATGACAGATGACAGTTGAACAAAACCAATACAGTCGTATAGTGCCACCAACTTATCTGTTCAGTAAACGGATGTCGCTAGTGCAGCTTCAATGTTACCATATAATAAAATTTGGCGACTGTCAAGGGAGCTTAACAACTTTGAGACCTATGGTTTTTTCCAGATGTTGCACATAATTCGATGGCAAATGATGACAAAGCCTTTCCGACGAACTTGGCTTTACAGAACTTGGGCTGTGGCTGCTAACTTAAACTACCATGCAATGACAGCAGTAACATTATCATTATCTCAATCCATCGGGGCCCACTATTAAGCATAGGTGTCATCTCATAATGAGAAGGTTATGACCATAGTTCACCATGCTGAACAAGTGCGGTTTGGCAATGTTTTCCTTACCGTTATAGCAAAGTGACATATAAATGTTTAAAACGCACATAACTTAGACAAGTCAGAGGTAGGTGCTCTGGGATTCGAACACGGACCCTCCGAATAGGAGGCGGAGTTCTTAACCACTAGGCTATCACCGCTACAATTTTAATCTTTATTTTAATCTCTATCAATATAATTATGTGAATAGAATTATAAATTTAAATATTCAAAAGTTGAAAAGTTTCTCAATAATTCTCAAGTGTCTATTAAAAAAATCGTAAACATCCAATTTTCATGTAAAATTAAAATTTCAGGACAAGAGAAATAAAAGATCCATTGTTATTGACTATAATTTGTTTATATTTTTATATATTTTATAATAATAATTGTCATCGTGATCTCTAAGTTTGAGGGGTTCCACACAAGAAATCCCTGTGGAAAATGATGCCAATGCGACAGAGAAATTTATTCAGCTTTTTTCTTTTCACTCATTAGCTTGTAAACAAAACGTTCACTAACTCCTGTAACAAAGATATAATATTATATGAAGTATAAAAAAAATTTGATACCAAATATGTATATTCAGTGACACCTTAATCGATTATGCAAAAATATGCGAGGAACATAAAATAACTGAAATATTTAAGCGGGACTATTAATTAACTTGCAATAGCAACACTAACCTGTTGCAACAGCGACGCGTACTGCCACTTTTTCAAACGTTATTTTCGGAGTTAGCAGGCGATTTTCTTCCCTCATAAAATCTAAAACTTTTAAAATAACTAATTGTGCAATAACTTCTAAGAGGCTCAGGCATTTTTAATCACTTTTTGCAATTAAAATCGAATTAAAACACATAGAGCACTCGCACTTCAAAGAATTGACAGCGGACATGACATTTCAAAATTGACGTTGTCTTTTTTTAGTTCCATTTTTTTCTACTGAACAGATAAGTTGGTGGCATTATACAGTTCTACAAACTTATCTGACCCGGTGGCCAAAACTGGAACTAATGCAAATGTTATACCTACTGTTGTCAAACAAAGATAAAGACAGTAGCGCCCCTCTTACCGGGTCAGATAAGTTCTTGGCACTGTACAAGGATCTTTTGGCGCGTGGATGACGCACGGGTGACAGAAACAGTGCCTTAAGGGAGCTTTACATTATACAATTTGCAGAGCGCTAACTTAGTGCACTAACTAATATCATTACTCGTTACACTGCACTAGCTAGCGAGGCTAATTAGGTACTGTCATTTCTTCATTTCGGTCATCGTCATATGGCGCCTCTACACGATAGCCAACATGTTAGCCAATGTTGTGGCGAAGATGATTGCCAAGAGATTGTGACGGCGTCCACACGTTGGAAGGTCGATCAGTCTGCGTCGGTTCGGGCCAATGTGCGGACGATATTAATATTTTCTTAAAATGAATATTGAGGTTCTAACGGCTGCTGCGGTTTAATTATTCTCAGCATACAATACAATAAAAATGTGTATAAAAATTATTATACACATTTATTTCATTATAATACACATTATTATACATCTATATTACTCATAGTTGCCATATTGTAGACATAATTTAGATATCGACGTGTGAATAAAGTGCGTGCGCTCAGCGTGGGCGCTCGTTTCTAACTGAAATCGTGGCCAACGTGTGGACGCTGCGCCGATAACTGTGCCACAATCACGCCACAACCCTTTGATCCGCGTTGAAAAACCGACACCTCACGGATCTTGCGCGAAGTTGTGGGCCAACGGCCCAATACCTACCAAAGTAATCACAAACACCCCTTCTACACGATGGCCATTACCTATTAGCCATGGAGGATAGAACTAAGGAGAGTCATCTTATATGGGAGAAAAGTTGAAAAAGTGTCCAGTGTGCTTAGTGCGAGTTGCTTCGAAAACTTCACCTACACGTCATCCGTCAAAACGTGAGTGACGGTGACTATCGAAAAGTTGCGAGTACGAGTGTCAAACGTCATAACCAAGTCGATCGCGTATCGGCACGTTTATTCACACGTTCATTCGCAGAAACCATTTATTGTTATGTTGGCAACAAAACGTCGTGAGAGAATCCTACCAAATAAAGAAGGTATTTCTTTTCTTAATAAAGTATTAATGAAAAGTTACTATTCAAACTGTAATGCTTATATCGCCATTTTTAATAGATAAACGTTTGTTATAATAATGCCATAGAGAAAAGCTAATGTTTTAATTTTAATAGGAACATAGATAAATGTGATTAGTGAATTCATAAAAATTTCATTAAATAAAATAAGGAGCCCGGCTTCATTTGATTGCCGCGCCGGTGCAATTCTTTGCACAAAAATTAAAAATCTCTTAAGATGACTATTTATTTCTTTAATTATAGCGATATCGCCAGATTATAATCCCGCTCATCTTGAGCAACAGCCATAAACAATTTCTAAGGAAAATGAATCATTTCTGTCCAAATCCAATGAAATACATACTTTATTAATAATAATAAATATTAAATACTTACGTATGTAAAGTTTTAAATAGTGAGACTGTCAACTGGTAGGATAAAAAAAGAATAAGTTTTTGTATTAAACTGTCTGAAAAAATGGTGATTTTGTTCTATGTCGTTTATATTACATTGTGTAAAACGGAATAATAAAACCACGTTATAATTATAAACTAGACTTTTAATACAACATTCCAACAATTTCAGCCATTAATGCACAATAATTTTAACTATTTTAAGTCAATCTCACATTATAATGTACCTATATCTATGATGATATAGAAAAAATAATTCATAAATATCGTAATATGTACATTATTGTCTTTGTTTTAAGTATTTCTTGATTAGATGTTTTTTGTAGGTTAGTAAATGTAAATATTTATTTTATCCCATATTTCACTTGTTTTTGGCTGAGTGTAAATACACCAACGCCATATCCAGAAAAAAATATATTGTCTATCATAAAAAGTATTCACCGGAACGCGAACAACACAAATACCACTTTTCTATAATTTCATTCACTTTGAGATTTGTGGCCGTAATTATGCTCCCAGCAAATACAAATATCCAGACAGAATTTTCAACAAACAAAACAAAAGTGTAATTAAAATAATAGACCATCTTTTTTATGATTTCACTAGTAAATTACACGTGAAAACTTTTCGATAACACGTTCCCTGAGTTTTCGCAAGTTAAGTATACGAACTGTCAAATATGCCACTTGTACTCGCGCAATGTTCGAGAAACCATACGTAAACGTGACGTTTACCACTGACAGTTGACTTTACTTTCGTAAACGTGATCGCGTGAACTCGTACTCGCTATTTTGATTCCTTCACGTTTCCGCTAGATGTCTCTGCTTCGATCCCATACAAATTTTAGTTTACGTAGTGAGCACGTTATGTCAAATAAAACTCGTACTAAGCACACAGTTGAATGCGCTAAATAACAGTTCCAAAATCCTCCACTGGTGGCGCTGGTGGATTCACAGGGTATGGTATGAATGTAGCAATTGTAGATGAATTGATTGAATTGAAGTATGCCGAGTTAAAAAAATTAATGTCATTATCGACTAAAGTAGCATGGAGGCATGGAGGATAATCCTCCATGATTCATACCATACCCTGTGAATCCACCAGCGCCACCAGTGGAGGATTTTGGAACTGTTATTTAGCGCATACAACTGGACACTTTTCATATACACAGATGACCCTCCTTAGTTCTATCCTCCATGCTATTAGCCATAACCTTCGCCAACATGTTGGCTAACGTGTAGAGGCGACAATAGAGATATTACAAAATATCTTCGGTTGTCATGTTGGTCATCGTCGGTTGTTGTTGGTAGTGATTGTGACGTCATATATCTCGAGCGCTCGCCGACGGACAGGGTTGCCACACGTTAGTGAACTCAATTCGCCCAATTTTGCGTGCCGAGTAGCCTAAATCACCTATATCGTTTTGTAACCTCTTCAATCAGGTGAAGGGGGGGGGGGGGGGGTTTATGTAGCCGAACATACTGCCGAGATGATCGCGAAGGCCACGTCTATTGTTCTATTGTTCGCTTGAAATGGTCCTTGTTATTTTTTGCTTTCGGGTTAGCGAAGTATCTACACCAGGGTTGTCACATTATATTGAATACTGGTATAGGCATATGTAACTCGTTACACAATATTATAAAAGGGCAAAATAAAACGACTCGTGTTACATCTTCCGATACTTTTTATTTAATGAACTTATCGACCAAACGTTACACAAATTCCAACTCAGATTGTTTTGAATAAGCAAGTATTAGGCCCCTAGCACATGGCGTATTTTAAACGCGCTGATGACGCGCAGTTGACGCACGTAAACGCGTTTCAAACGTGATTCAAACGCAACCTTGTACAAAAGCGCATAAAGTCTGCGGCGCAGATGACGCGCGTCATCATGCACGAAAGTGTCTCAAAGAGTTTTTATACACATTTATCGTATTTATCAGTCAAATGACATAAGAATGTACATAAACTGTAGCTACTATATTATATAAACCTTCCTTATGAAATGGTGAAAATCGCATCAAAATCCGTTGCGTTGCGAGGCTTCAAAGAAGAATAAAAAAAGGCACAGACAGACACAGGTGTAGGTCGACTTATTTTTATAATATGTAATTTTAACGGTTTTTTGGGTTCCGTACGGAAAATGGTTTTTCACCCAAATGCATCCTCATATGAAGGGAAAGACTTCGATTGGATTTTTCCACCGATGTGTCGTCAACGTGTCGCCAATGTGTCTCCATGTGGCTCATAAGAGTACCTCTAAAACAAAATTTTTATAATAATAATTTTTATATAATAATTTAAAATACATATATATTTTATATTTATGTAGAAGATAAAAATAAGAAAGCAAAACTCAGTTATTCGAATTTTTCACATCAATTTGAGGTTATGTGAAAAAAGTGTGGATACAAAGGTTTCCTATAAATTTGTAACATAACTTTTTTTCATGGGACTCGTAGTTTTTGTGGAAATTGCGATAAACCAGTTTTCACCCTTAAAACCCCCCTCAACCCCTTCCCGACCTCAGATCACCCGTAAATTATTTTATAGCACAGCGTGACTTAAACCCGCATTTACGCCACACTTAGCTGTGACTTAAATACCCCATTTTTTCATTGCATATGACGCTAACTTCACACCGTGCAAAAATGAATCTATATTCATAATTTCGTGCAGTTCTTGCCTGAATAATAAAACATAAAAAAACAAAGATTTTGAGTCGACAACATATATCTGCAAAATTCTTATTGTCCAGTTTTGTTAAATTGTAATTGTTCTGAGAGACAAATCGCAGTCGCCATATTTGACACTAGCGAAACGTCACTGACACCTGATTGCTGTGTTGCCAACTTAGCGCTTACTGCTAATTTTGTGTGAACTTGTAGAAAACTTTAAATTTAAATATTAATAAATTCGTGATAATTCCTTTCGTATTTTTTTATCTGACTCTTCATGTTACAATTTATAATTCTCTTTTGCACCATAAAACAAAAATAACATCATCGCAACTTAAAAAGTGTTTTAACTCTGTAACAACTTAAAAAGATATGTTATCTATATGAAATTAAAGTATTAAATTATAACTATAATGAAAATAACCTGTTTATACTTTAATCATATTACACATTTATTATTTCCCAACCTGTGTTCCCAACATTACAATCGCTATAATAATTTACATTCATGCCATTACCCAATGTCATCTTTTTCTTCTTTTCTTGCTAACCTGCCAGTTACTCATATGTCAATACCTCCTTTCATACAAAATCAGATACTTTTATCAAAATTAATAAATTAAATTAGAAAATCATGACATAACTATTATCTATTGTAACTACAATTATGCGGGTTTATGTCACTCGTGCTATAAAATATTATACGATACTCGTTCGTAATGTTGCATTTTTGAACGGCGTATATCGCACTCGCTTCGCTCGTGCGCTAACTTCACGCCGTTCAAAAATGGGCAACTTTACGCACCGTATCGTAATGTACTATTTCCTTGTGTTTTTGGCATATCCTCTTCCTTTTCCAATGGGTTTCATCCTGTTACTAATTTTTTGTACTTTTGATCGTTACAACGCAGTTGGCACAGGTCTATTTATATGCCATTTTAGTGTGACAAACTTCACACTAAACTGGTTTTTCTCCTGAATGTTTCCTCATATGAGTCACAAGATTGCCTTTTCGACTAAATCTTTTGTGGCAAACTTCACACGTAAATGGTTTTTCACCTGAATGTATTCTCATATGACGTGCAAGATTTCTTTTTAGACTCAATCTCTTGTGGCAAACTTCACACGTGAATGGTTTTTCACCTGAATGTATTCTCATATGCTGTGCAAGATTGCTTTTTAGACTAAATCTCTTGTGGTAAACTTCACACGTAAATGGTTTTTCACCTGAATGTATTCTCGTATGACGTGCAAGATTGCTTTTTAGACTAAATCTCTTGTGGCAAACTTCACACGTGAATGGTTTTTCACCTGAATGTATTCTCGTATGACGTGCAAGATTGCTTTTTTGACTAAATCTTTTGTGGCAAACTTCACACGCAAATGGTTTCTCTTCTAAATGATTCCTCATGTGAATTACAAGACTGCCTTTTTGACGAAATGTTTTGTGGCAAACTTCACACGAAAATGGTTTTTCACCTGAATGTATTCTCGTATGACGTGCAAGATGGCTTTTTTGACTAAATCTTTTGTGGCAAACTTCACACGTAAATGGTTTTTCTTCTGAATGTATCCTCATGTGAATTAGAAGCTTGCTTTTTTTAGGAAATCTTTTGTGGCAATTTTCACACGTGCTTTGTCTTTTCCCTGAATGTGCAGACATATTGGATAGAAGACCCGTCGAATCACCCGGTGCCTTCGTCACTTGTTGTACTGCTGTGTCGCTCAACTGTACTTTATGTATTGTCTCTGCTGCAGGGAGACCGGCGGCCGAAGAGTAATCTTCACCTGTTTACAAATAACCGTCTGTCAGTACATACTGTCTGTCGCAAGGCTCAGTTTAGTCCCGACGGTACGCGCATGGTCAATCACCAGCCTGGCTAGCCACCGCTCCGTATATACAACATACAGGGTGTTCCGGGGTCTCTGACTTAATGGAAGATGGTGAGAGGAAGTGATCGCCAGTCAAAAATGAAAAATTTCTGCCAGTGACATCACTTTTTTAGATCTACCTACTCTCTCTCTATTTATTTATCTCTATATATTATCTACATTAGTTTTCTATACAACAGTATGTCTTGTGTGTAAAAAAGACTGATACACCTACAATATATATTTTCGTGTAAACAACATACATAAAAGTTGTAAAATCCAAATGTAGTGTTTTTATATTGTAAGAACAAAATGTCACATGGTGTTAAATTATTGCAATCAATTCAGATATGGAGTCTGAATAAACTGCTTTCAGGACTCGTAATATTAAAATTACACTTGTTATTGTTAATAATAATAAGTTACGATAAATTTTAGACAATAAATTATAAATAATGACTAAATAATAAAATATGACTACCATTACAAGATATGTAATTGGAATTTTTTTCAAAAAGTTGATGACTTACCTAATGACAAATTTCCACGCTTCTCATCAGTATTGGTTGGACTTTCACTTGCACCATCCTGATACACCACACCACAGTTTTCATCTGCATCTGAGAGCAACTTTGATCTACACATCATCTCAATGTTGGTAAATTCTTCAGGACTAATAATTTCTTGGATAACTTTCACCTTAATATCTTCATCAACAAAATCTTCAGTTGTGGTAGATCCACACTCCACATCATGATCATTTTCAGCCTTAATGTCATGAATGACATCTTCAGTTGTGGTTGATCTACACACCATGTCACTACTGGTGGTATGATCAGTACTGATATTTTCCTGGTCAGTCATGTTAAAGATTTTGATGCATGAAATAACTTTGTTTTCTAAATGTACCTTCATATGTTTCACATGATTAATTTTTTTAGTAAATTTCTTATCACAGACATCACAATAAAGTAATTTTTCTGCACCATGTATTTTTTATGTTTAACAAGATTTGATTTTGTACTATATTCTTTATCACAGACATCACAATAAAATAGTTTTTCCGCTCCAATTATTTTTTTATGTTTGACAAGATTGGATCTTGTATTAAATTCTTTTAATTTTCTTTCTGCTCCATGTATTTTTTTGTGTTTCACAAGATTGGATCTTGTACTATATCCCTTATCACAGACATCACAAGAAAATAGTTTTCCCGCTCCATGTATTTTTTTATGTTTGACAAGATTGGATTTTGTACTAAATGTCTTGTTGCAGAGAGGACATGGGAGTGGTGTTTTCCCTGAGCGTGACCTTGTATTGTATGCAGCACGCATTGAATCATCCTGTACATTCCTTCCTTGTGGTACTGCTGTGTCGCTCAACTGTGCTTTATGTATTGTCTCTGCTGCAGGGACACCGGCGGCCGAAGAGTAATCTTCACCTGTTTACATATAAACTTGTCAGCTGTATATACACTATACTCTATTTCATATAGGATGGGTATGGTGACATTTGATTTATATTCCAATACACGCTCACTATTTTTAACAAATCAGATAAATATATGTATATTTTTTTAATCACCAATTCATTTCTAAAGTTAACAATAATGCTTGATTAGATGAATGGCAATGAAATTGTATTTAAATATGCGTTTTTACATTTTAAACAAATTCAAAAAGACACAGAAAAAATAATAACCTAAAATTAGAGACATGAAACCTATGCATGAAACTAAATGTTTAATTTTAGGGATTGACACATAGTAAATGGCAAAAACGAATAATTGTAACGGCCATCTTGTGAATCGCGTCAATTGACTGACTTGAGATATAGGTTATATGAATATTTTTAATTTCAATTGATTAAAGGTTAACCGCAATTGTACTCGATAATCGAATCACATAAATTAATTGTGCATGGTCACCTCCCTACAGAGTTGATTTGAAATGTGTCACCGTACCCATCCTATGTGAAATAATGTATAGCAATCAGGTTGTTCGTCTGTCCATTTGTTCTCTATGGTGTATGAGGTTTATACAGCCGTCAAGATGTGCCATATGTTGCGGTAGTCAGACTGGTCTGTATGTGTGGACATATAAACTCAATACTTGCTGCTGTATCAGTACAATGTATATTTATTGTAATTTATATGTGCAGGGTGCCTTAATTACCTGTTCTACATATACTATCTACTTACCTAACGACACATCTCCACGCTTCACATTAGTATTGGTTGCACTTTCACTTGCACCATCCTGATTCATCACACCACAGTTTTCATCTGCATCTGAGAGCAACTTTGATCTACACATCATCTCAATGTTGGTAAATTCTTCAGGACTAATAATTTCTTGGATAACTTTCACCTTAATATCTTCATCAACAAAATCTTTATTTGTGGTTGATCTACACACCATGCCACTACTGGTTGTATGTTCAGTACTAATATATTCCTGGTCAGATATGTCCTGGTTGACTGCATCATATTCAAGTTTAATTCCATCATGTAGGGGCAAGGTTTGACTATTCACAGTACAGTTAACAATCCTGTCTTCAGTTTTAATAATTTCCTGATCATTTTGAACCTTCACAGGTATTAAATTCATGTCTGTGCTTGTCTATGTTTAGTTATAATTATAACTTTTACAATTTGTACTCAAAATAGTATTTGCTGAAAAATACAATTGTTTTATTAACACAGGCAATCCATGTCTCTATTTTAAAAACTGTCCATAAATGGATTTGAAGTTCCTATGACACATATTCAATACATACATTTCTAGATATGTATATCTTGAAAGAAATAATGTATTTTTTGGTATTTACCTACACATAAACTATATACTACATTCTCATAGCAGAAGGTTCATAGTCATTATTGCTAAATTATTAGGTATTAAAGTTGAGTAATAAATTTGAGATTATGCACAAAAGCATCTGAATGCTAAATTTTAATAATAAAAAAAGATTAATTTAATAAAAAGAAAAGTTAATATTTATTTTCAACACACTAGCTCGTAAAGTTGCTATTTTTTCTTTAGTCTTACGCCCGGAATGCGGTTTATTACACACTAGTGCGTTTTACTTTTCATTGCCGCACTAGTGTTTTTCTTATTCCACTTTTTTTTTAATATCCGTAAAGAGGTTGTTACCAAAAGATTTATTATTTTGTAAATAAATAAACTTGTTGCACTTAGTCAAAATCTGGTAAGATAAGATTATACTTCATCTAATTATCTATTAAAGCATTTAAAAAATACAATATTTTAAATCATTAATTACCGTAAATTCCTATTAGAAATACATAATTATTTAGTTTAATATATTGTGGCTGAATGGAATGGTGTTCTTTGCCTCTGGACTTAACCTGCGCGCCTGCGCTCGGTCTCCGTCAGAATGGCGGGTCACTCCAAATTTATTAACTCATTTAACGTTGATGTAGATTTAGACAATTGCTACCTATTTGCTACCATTTGCTACCTAACATTAAATATTTGCTACCTCCGTATTTTTCAAAATAAATCACTTTTAAAGGTGACCCGCCATTCTGACGTCAGCTTGGCGGGTCACTCATCCCGTATGTACAAACTTTTGAGAATTATCGAAATGTTTTTTCACTATTGATTGCTACCTAATTGCTACCTAAAAACCTAGAAGTCTGGATTCCGTAGCTTTTAAGGATAAATAGTTATTAACAAAAATAGTTTACGAAACCTTGAACGCCTGCTAAATCAAAATTGCAAATGTTGCGTTGGAAAAGTTATATCTGTAGAAACCTGCTAGTGAATGAGTAGTTTATATTCAGTAATTAATTAATTACTTAAGTATATATTATATTGATGCCATTACAAGTAGAATGACAACATTTCATAATTTCTTTTTATCCTATCCTATCCATAACTTTATTTTTATCCTATCCTAATATTACCATTATTTAACTACTCATTTACTACTGAATATAATTAATTACTGAATATAAACTACTCATTCACTAGCAGATTTCTACAGATATAACTTTTCCAACGCATCATTTGCAATTTTGATTTAGCAGGCGTTCAAGGTTTCGTAAACTATTTTTGTTAATAACTATTTATCCTTAAAAGCTACGGAATCCAGACTTCTAGGTTTTTAGGTAGCAATTAGGTAGCAATCAATAGTGAAAAAACATTTCGATAATTCTCAAAAGTTTGTACATACGGGATGAGTGACCCGCCAAGCTGACGTCAGAATGGCGGGTCACCTTTAAAAGTGATTTATTTTGAAAAATACGGAGGTAGCAAATATTTAATGTTAGGTAGCAAATGGTAGCAAATAGGTAGCAATTGTCTAAATCTACATCAACGTTAAATGAGTTAATAAATTTGGAGTGACCCGCCATTCTGACGGAGACTGCGCTCGCATAGTTATTCAACCAAAGATACGGCGCGCGAAAAAATAAAATAAACCTCCGCGCCATTTTGTGCAAACATTTGTTCGTTTATAATTTGCTGATTTGTGACTGAAAAATGTCGATACCTAATTGTTTTTTTCCTCGCAAGTGTGTTGAAAAACGTCGTATGATACGCGTGTGCTATGTTCATTACAGTCTTGGCTCTATTACAGCCCTCGCCTTGCGGCTCGGGCTGTGCAACCGCCTCGACTGTAATGACCAACTTCGCGCACTTGTATCATAATGTACTATTGTAACACAATTAACTAAAGTTTATTGATAAATGAATAGTGATTCATTTAATACTTTCACTTATATTAGAGGCGAACATCTCAGTCCTCAATCGTAGCAACGCGTCTGTGACCGAATTTGAACGAGACTCATACTAATAATTACTAACTGGACTATTACTAACATTAACTAACATGACTAACCATCATAAGTCCTTGTCCTCACACTTATTAACAAACTAACCAACTAATATTGTAGCATCATCTACTAACTGGCGTTACCAGCTTACCACCCTCCCTAAATCGAGTCTTGTTCTGTGTCGGTCACAGTTGTCATGGGCGGCAGCGGAAGGTGGTGCAGCCTGCTAGTTTGCTGCCTTGATTCCATAAAAAGTGGCACATGGTTATTGGCTATTGATTCAGCAAAACCTTTAAAAGATAACCTATTCATGAGAATTCGAAACATTCCACTAAACTGAAACTACCTCTGCTGTTAGTCGGCGAGGAGTCGGTATCCTGCTGACTTCAGACGTTGCTTCAACGACAATTCACAATGATAAAATCAAGGCGGTGGCTAGTCGTCCGCTAAGCAACTCATACACACGTATACTGGCGAATTTATTAATTTGTTGATTTGTTTTTACTTTTGTTTGAGTTTTGACCATAGAGAAAAGATTAATAATAATTATAGGTTTTGAGTAGTCGTGTGTAGTTCGCGAATGAATCCTTCAAATGAACTACTTCAGTAAAATCTCATTCACATAATATCTCTACTTCAGTATCGAATCATATCGAATAATGTACTTCAGTACCTACTTCAGTTGACCAGTCATTCAATGTTGCCATAGAGTAATGTAATCCAATGGTAGCGCAGCGCACGGCAAACAGGCATCACGCGACTGCGAGAGCTAACCTATAATACAATTATTCGGAATTCATTAAAGTTGAATATCACACAAATGTTAGCTTTACACGTATACTAATAAGGTACATTTTAACATTGACAGCGGGATCTAAAAATGCCCTTAGTAAATTTTGTTCATATAAGCTAAATTGAACTGTGAGTAAATTTAATCAGTTTAGGCGGGAAGTGGCAATTCCAATGCTCGCCTATGTCCGCAGGAGTATATTGTTCTATGCCTATGGCTCACTTGAAGTATACAAGGCAACGTAGACATCGTTCACGTAATGTTTCGTAAGTACGTTTCGTATATTGTTCGATGTTTCAAAGTGGTTCCATTATTAGGTGCCCGTCAAAGGTGTACATGTGCAAATTGTAAGGCGCTGTCTCTGTCACCCTGACGTCAGCCACGCGCCAAAAGATCCTTGCACGACCTTCAAGCAATGCCTTCAAGTTACTTAATTTTTATATACATACTTAACTATTAATCGTATTTAGAAAATACATAATTTATGGTGAGTTATTCATTAAGTTTATCAATCAACCATTACAATTTACAATACAACTTTCAGTGAATCATCGCATAAAACAGCCATTCAATCAATCATTAATATTTTAATAGTAAACCTCCTTTTCAAACATAAACTAACAGAAATCAAATGTATCCGAAAGAAAAAGAAACAAAGTGAACGAAAATATTTATTCAAGTTCTTACTTCATTCATGTTCTTTATCTGTGAAACCAACTAGACTAAATGAACTACTGGACTAAAAGAGAGATATAGTTCACTGTGATGAAAAGATATGTTATCTTTTCATTTTAGTGACACATTACGCGCACTACTAGTTTTGAGTATATTCCTATCTCTATGGGTTTTGACGTTATAAGTTCTTGGCACTGTACAAGGATCTTTTGGCGCGTGGATGAAGCACGGGTGACAGAAACAGTGCCTTATGGGGGCTTTACATTATACAATTTACAGAGCGCTAACTTAGTGCACTAACTAATATCATTACTCGTTACACTGCACTACCTAGCGAAGCTAATTAGGTACTGTCATTTCTTCATTTCGGTCATCGTCATAGAGATATTACAAAATATCATCATCGTCGGTTGTTGTCGGTAGTGATCTGTGATTGTGACGTCATATATCTCGAGCGCTCGCCGACGGACAGGGTTGCCACACGTCAGCGAACTCAATTCGCCCAATTTTGCGTGCCGAGTAGCCTAAATCACCATCGATTGTAACCTCTTCAATCAGGTGAAGGGGGGGGGGGGGTATATGTAGCCGAACATACTGCCGAGATGATCGCGAAGGCCACGTCTATTGTTCGCTTGAAATGTTTATGGCCTTGTTATTTTTTGCTTTCGGGTTAGCGAAGTATCTACACCAGGGTTGTCACATTATATTGAATACTGGTATAGGCATATGTAACTCGTTACACAATATTATAAAAGGGCAAAATAAAACGACTCGTGTTACATCTTCCGATACTTTTTATTTAATGAACTTATCGACCAAACGTTACACAAATTCCAACTCAGATTGTTTTGAATAAGCAAGTATTAGGCCCCTAGCACATGGCGTATTTTAAACGCGCTGATGACGCGCAGTTGACGCACGTAAACGCGTTTCAAACGTGATTCAAACGCAACCTTGTACAAAAGCGCAAAAAGTCTGCGGCGCAGATGACGCGCGTCATCATGCACGAAAGTGTCTCAAAGAGTTTTTATACACATTTATCGTATTTATCAGTCAAATGACATAAGAATGTACATAAACTGTAGCTACTATATTATATAAACCTTCCTTATGGAATGGTGAAAATCGCATCAAAATCCGTTGCGAGGCTTCAAAGAAGAATAAAAAAAGGCACAGTCAAACACAGGTGGAGGTCGAATTTGTTTTATAATATGTAATTTTAACGGTTTTTTGGGTTCCGTACCCAAAGGGTAAAACGGGACCCTGATACTGAGACTTCGCTATCCATCCGTCTGTCACGAGGCTGTATCTTATGAACCGTAACAGTTACAAAGTTGAAATTCTCACAGATGATGTATTTCTGTTGCCGCTACAACAACAAATACTAAAACACTGAATAAAATAAATATTTAAGGCCCAGCCCATTCTTTCGACGCCTCAGCGATAGTTAAGTTACCTTTCGGTCCAAGAGATGGCGTTGTGGCTAATATGTGGCTACAATAAAACAATGGTCACGGTGGCCTTTGGGAAAGCGACCATAGCCCAATTTTTACGTAATATGAAAATGAAAAAAAAATGAAAATGAAAAATGTTTTAATTCCAGTAAACAAGTGCTTATTCAGTAACAGTATGATAAAATCTAAGGACAATTAGTATTGAAGGCATTGCTTAACAAGTTTACAATTTTAGTTTTTTTAATACAGACATAATTTTAAAATTTCACCAGCCAGCCTTTAAGTAAGGTTATACACAATCAGAGGTAATCAGGTAAGTAGCTTAGGTAACACTTGAATTTACTGAGGGAATATTTTTCCAACTAAATGCTTACAGTGATGCTCACATTAGAAAAAAAAGATTCTGTATCGTGAGCATCAACTTCTACTAGAGAATTAACAAAACAAATACATGTGCGATTCAGCCTACTGATATCTGTAAGGTGTATAAACCAACATTGTTTGTGATAACATAGAATAGATAGTGCTAATCATAATGTTAATGTTTAGATAATTATATATATATTTAATTAGGTAGGTATATATAGTACTTAAATATGTATTTATTTCTATATGTACTACTAATATAGTTTAATACTTGAGTGGACTACGATAATTTATTCAAAAGTTTTTCAGTTGCGTCATACGACAAGGATGCGAGCCATTTTTTTAAAAGTATATTAGCCTTGTATAAATTACATGTTTTTAAATCAGGTATGATAGTTACGGCTTTATTGTAAACGGAGACAGGCAAAGATGGAAAAAATCGTTTTGCAAAAACAGTTTTTGTTGGAGGGATTTCAATTCTAAATTGTCGCCGTTTAATTAAATCGCCATAATCAGGTTTATTTAGAACTTGTTTATGCATTGTAAGGCAACATCTCAATATGAAGAGTTGGCGAACAGTAAGAACATTACTTTCCTCATATATGTTAGCAGTTGAATACCTGTATGGCTTCTTTAGCATTACTTTTAAAACTGATCTTTGTGCTCGTTCTAATTTTAAGAGTGTGGTTTTACAGGCACCACCCCAGCAACTGATGCAATAGGTAAGAATAGATTGACCTAACGCAATATATGTTGATCTTAGGGTATCAAATGGAGCTACTTCACGCAGTTGTCTCATTATTTTTATAATTTTACGTGTTCTGGTTGCTAGGTTGTTAATGTGTTGCTTAAAGTTTAAATGTTCATCGATTAAAATACCAAGATATTTAATACAGTCGGTTTTTGAAATTTCGTTGCAGCTACAGTTCACGTTTTTATTTTGACAAGAGTGAATTTTAATCGCCTGTAATGTTTTAGGGGGTGCCGTTGCTTTTGTTTTGTGAAAACAGATGAATTTAGATTTATGTGTATTTAAAGTCAACAGATTATTTTGAAGCCAATCAGATATTTTAGCCATTCCTTCTTCCGCTCTTGAGAGTGTTTTATCCCATGATGAGTCATGAAAGACTATAGCGGTATCATCTGCATAACATACAATGTCAGCATTTTCTAAATTGAGGCTGTGAATGTTATTCATATAGAGTATGAAAAGCGTTGGCCCCAAAATGCTGCCTTGTGGCACACCAAAGTCTGCATTTTGAGGTTTGCTCGTCATATTATTTATTTTCAAACACTGTCTTCGATTTTTTAAGTAACTACTGAACCACTCGAGTGGTATACCTCGTATGCCAGAGTTTTCTAATTTTCTTAACAGAATTGGAACGGAGACAGTGTCAAATGCCTTCGCAAGATCTAAAAACACTCCCACACAGCGGGTACCTTGGTCTAATTTAGGCACCACAATATTTAAAAATGTAGACAGAGCATCTTCAGTCGATTTTTTACGACGGAAGCCAAATTGCATGTTTGAGAGGACCTTTTTATCTTCTAGATAACATAAAAGCCGATTGTTAACTATTTTTTCTAATAACTTTGAAAAAACTCCAAGTAAAGATATTGGGCGATAGTTTCCGATATCATTTCGGGGCCCGGTTTTGTGAATGAGTGTTATATTTGCCAGTTTCCACATTTCGGGGAATAATCCTGTAGAGAGACTAATATTAAAGATATGCGTTAATGGTTCGATTATAAAATTTTTAATTTGTTTAACGAATGAGTTTTTTACACCGTCGACGCCCGGGGCTTTATCGTTCCGCAGGTTAATAATGAGTTTTTCAACTTCGTTTTCATTTGTCGGGTGTAAAAAGAAGGAGTCGAGAGAGCATTTATCAGGCTTTATTTTTGTGGCTAGAACGTTTTCGTTAGTTTGTAAGTTGTCTAAGATTTTTTTCGCTAGGGTTTTTCCTACAGTGGAGAAATAATTATTGCAGAAATTAAGAGAATGCTGTGAATTTACTGTTGTTTCCAGGTTTAGTAGCTCTATTGGTTCTTTTTTCAATGTATTTAGATTACAGATGTTTTTAACTGTTTTCCAAAGAGATTTAGGGTTATTATTGTTCTTCTCAAGTTCTTGACATTCATATTTGTGTTTTAGCTTTTTTAATAGACGATTACAAAAATTCCTATAACGCGTGAAAACAATCCTGTGCATTTCGTCATCAGGCTTACGTCTGGAGCGGAGATGGAGACGATCTCGATGACGCATGCAACGTAGCAGCCCAGGAGTAATCCATGGTTTTAGTATTATTTTCGATAGAGTGATTTTTACTATTTTTGTATGTTTTTGTATTATGTGTGAGAGGGTGACCGTAAATGTGTTAACTGCTTCATTTATGTCATGAGTATTTAATAGTTGTTTCCAATTTACTGATTTAAGTTCATTGATTATATTTTCCATACTTATAGTCGTTCGGTTCTTCGGTTGATTAATTGTTTTTTTACGATTGAGTGAAGTGCCTGCCATAACTAAATCATGATCTGTTAGATCTGACTTACACACTATGCCAATGGAAGAATTTTTATTTCTAATAAAGATATGATCAAGGCATGTATCGTTTCTTGTTGGTAGATTTATTGCAGGATGTAGGCCGTGTTCAGCCAGGATACATAAATATTCTTGGCTAATGCCTGTACCTGATAAAATATTGATGTTCATGTCACCGGCTAGTATAAGATTGCCCTTATTTGTGTTACGTAGGAAGTCTTCTACAGAGAGTAAGAAATGTTCTAAATTACAGCATGATGGTGAGCGGTAAATCCCCAATATAGATGTTAAGTTAGGAATAGTTATTAAAATACAATCTGCATCTTTAATGTTGGGTTCGCGAATAAAAGGCTTGTGTGTGTTATTTACGTAGATAACCACACCACCGTTTTGGTTCGTAAGATTGTGTGTACGATACCCCGTATAATTTGGGATTACGGGGATATTGATCGTTGCGTTTAACCAGCATTCAGACATTATGATTACGTCATATTCAATATTTAGACGAACTAAGGTAGTCAGGAATTTATCGAAATTTTTATTTAAACTTCTGATATTAATTGCCAAGGTCCTAAAGTTGTATTGATCTGTGAGCAAAGTGGCACAGTCTTCCGGTTCGTTAACAGTGTGACAAATAATACAGGACGAATCCAATTCGGTTGTTATCTTCTCGAGATCCATTTTAACTTAATCGATTTAAATATTGATACAATGTTAATGGTACGTACGTGTTTTATAAATAAATAAATAATAATACCACCAAGATGTCTTTTAACTGATGATAATATGTGTATGTATTTAGTAAGTAAATATAAATCTATATAATCATATTAATGTTTTACAAACAGATATAAGTACCAACGTTAATGGATTGTGATTATATATTAGTTTATTTTTAGTATATTATTTTTGGATATAGTTAGCAGGTTATGTGTAAATTAATACAGTTTATGTAATTTATATATTATAATACAGTTATTAAAATTTACAAAAGTTATTATGATAAATTTTCAGCCCTATTTGAAAAAATGTTTTCCAACTCTGTAAAGCCTAAAACGCGTATAGCCGCTTTGCCTTCTCGCTGCCTCACATAGATCGATCCCTGGTTGCACCAACAATATGCATAACCATGAAGCTTAGACTTGGTCCGCGCCTCGTAGAACAGCTTCCGGTTTTCTTTGGTGAGTCGTTCGTTAAAATATATTTTTCTGGCGTTCCCTGGGACATTGAGGTCGGAGCTGTAGAGGTTTTTTATTGATTTAGCCGATTTTAGTATTCGATCTCGGTTTATCTTTTTTATCAGCCGAGTAACAACGGGGCGGGGAGGAGGTGAGCTGTTTTCCGGTAGGTTAGTTGGTGATGGTCGTGGACCGACCCTGGCCACCCAGTCGATATCACATGCTTCTAACTCAATGCCAGTCTTTCTCGCGGCCAGTAACACAATTTGGTTGAGGTCCTCTTGTGCGTTCTCCGGTATACCTGCAATTTCAATCTCGTTTTTCAAATGAGATTGGGCTTGAGCATTTAGTTCGCGTTGAAGTGATACTACAGTTGATTTTAGTGTGGTCACCTCGTATTGACGGTCCTCTACCACTTTTATTCTTGCTTCGTTTGCAGCAACTGCGGAACCCAGGTCATCTAGCCGGGAGTGGCAACGGGCCAATGAGACTGTAGCTTCTTCTAAGCGTTCTTTAAGAGATGAAATTTCATTAATTAACAAGCGAACTTCGGTCGTAAGTTCTTTTATCTCTGAAGATGTAGGTTCCAGTAATGTATTATTCTTATTACGTAGTGTGATGTTTTGACATTCAGTTGCGCCGCGCACTGGAGTTGACGAGTTATCACCTCCTTTTCTTAATGAAGCGGAACACTCAGGGCATTTCCAGGACTTCTTACGGTCTGGCTTGATAGTAGGAATACATTGAGAGCAGTAGTACTTTTCGCAAGTTTGAACAGTGCACTTGATATTACCAGCTTCTTTAGTTGTTTTGTGGCATCCAGCGCAATTCATTGTTTCGCTAACTTCAATTTGTTACAGCGGGTATGTTTTCTAAACGGTGAGATTCCAATAATAATTATTTTGCTTACAATGAACGCGAGTCGCAAATGAAGTTCAACCGTTTATGATTAGGGCGTAAGCGCCAGGCACTTTGCGTCACTTACGCGTTTAAGTAAATTGCAGCTCAAAGTTGACACGTTATTAAACTTCACTGTAATAGTTTTGATAATTCACTCAAATTCTATAATTCTCACTGTTATTTTACGGTAAACAATGATGTCTCGTATATAAAAGTATAATTATGTTCTATGCACAAACACAGTTTTTATCACTTGTACTTAGCGTATACACTTCTATTTGATTTTAGAAACGACGATGGTGTAGGCTCAGTAAACTACGCACGACGAATGAATAATAATAATAATAATTGTTTTAATACATAATGGTATGGAACCCTTCGTGCGCGAGTCCGACTCGCACTTGGCCGGTTTTTTATGGCGTTTTTATATCTTAATATATATATAAATCTCGTGTCACAATGTTGGTCCGCGATGGACTCCTAAACCACTTAACCGATTATAATAAAATTCGCACACCATGTGCAGTTCGATCCAACTTGAGAGATAGGATACTTTAAATCTCAAATTATAGTCGCAATTTTAATTTATTTCTAATTATTTGTCTCTTATTATTTGACATGACAATTGACATGGCAGTCTTATTCACAGATGAACAGACACCTAGCGCCACACAAGAGAACTAAATTAAGAGTGTTATTATTTGACAGTCACAATTATATGTAACAGATGTCGATATCTTTCGTCTGGGTTGAGTAAGTAATCAATAGATGGCGCTGCTATGGTAAATCTAACTTGCACCCGTGCGAAGCCGGGGCGGGTAGCTAGTTTATTTATATTTTTATATTCATTTATTAAGTTGCACCAACAAAATGATCACTATTACATTCACGGATGAACATGCAAAAAATATAAACATCAAGTGTCATTCCAATTATAGGTACAACTACAATCAACATGCATAGTAATTATTATAATTATCCTAAACATTCTGTGCTCCTAATCTTTATCAATTTACACATTGAACTTCAATTAAAATTGTATACAATGAACAAAATTATAAAAATACAATAAAATGATTAAAATACAATTGAATTATTAAAGTACAATTTAATTATTTAAGATATAATTAAATTATTAAAATACATTAAAATTATTAAAATACAATTAAATTATTAAAATGCAATTAAATTATTAAGATACATTTTTAAAATACAATTAAATTATTAAAATACTATGAAAATTATTACAATACAATTATGCAAAAACTAATTATTAAAATTATTCACTATAGTACATTACGATACGGTGCGTAAAGTTGCCCATTTTTGAACGGCGTGAAGTTAGCGCACGAGCGAAGCGAGTGCGATATACGCCGTTCAAAAATGCAACTTTACGAACGAGTATCGTATATTATTTTATAGCACGAGTGACATAAACCCGCTTTATTGTAGTTATAATAAATAAAAGTTATAATTTGATGCTTTAATTTCATAAAGATTTTTGAGTTGCGATGATGTTAATGTAATTTTATTGTGCGAAAGAGAATTACAAAGTGTTCGAAACATGAAGAGACAGATAAAAAAATAACGACAAAGCCTCCTGAAAGGAATTATTACGAAGTTGTTAATGTTTATATTCAAGTTTTGTACAACATAAAACTGTATTTAGGAGAATCTCTAACCTATGTAAATTCTTGCATAACCCGTAATAAGCACTAGTTTAGTATACTGAACCAACAATTTGAGAAGATAATATAACTAATTATGAAATATTTATTCGCTGATTTCACCAAACAGTGTCCTTTACCCTTTATGTGTACTTACCCATACTATGTTAAGTAAGTAGGTTATTTGTTTACTCAATAATATTTCCCATTAAAATATGATAAAGTAACAGTTTTCACCAACAATTTCACACATAGGTTCCTACCTACAATACACAAAACATACTTCAACTGAATAAGTTTAAAAAGCAGTAAAGATAAATAAATATGACTAAAGCACAGTATGGATAATTATAAGTGCAGGCTTACATGGTGACTATTTGCTAACCTGTGGTGCGGATTTGACGCAGGTTTGCGTCACTCAATGTCATAAAGTACCCTTATGTTATATATTTTTTAATTTCTACCTTCGCGTTTGCGTCACTCAATGTCATAAAGTACCCTCATGTTATATATTTTTTAATTTCTACCTTCGCAATTGTCAATAATTTATTTTTGAACGGCGTGAAGTTGGCGTCATTTGCCATATAAAAATGAACTACTTACGCCACTGCAAACTGTGACTTAAATGCGGGTTTAAGTCACGCTGTGCTATAAAATACATTTTAAACTTGTTATGGCTATTGGAAAATATGTCAATATGGGGTTTCTTTGCTTCTACTACATATATTAGTTTTGCTTGTGATGACTGAGGGGACAGAAACGTTGTGGTATGAATTGTATAGTCTAGCTAGCCGATTTATGGGAGAAAATTGCCCCAATTTGGTACGTCGAGGATTTTCGTGGAATGGTTTGTATTTCCCTGATCGAGGCAGTGTTCCAGGTATCGAAAAATTAATTTGAGACGGTAAATTGGTATCATCAATTCTATTATTCACTAGTTTGTGGAGAAACATGCTGTCCAACAACTTTCGACGGGAACGGAGTGATGTCAGCTTGAAGTATTTCAAGCGATCTTCGTAGCTCGGTAATTTTTTTGCCTGATTGCAGCTGTATGAAAGATGATTTAAAAACCTTTTCTGGACGCTTTCTAATCGATTGTGATACAGTTCGTAATGCGGGTTCCAGACCACATAGCAATATTCAAGGTTGCTACGTACTAGTGCATTGTAGATGGCAATTTTTGTGGATGGTTTTTTGAAATCTTTACAATTTCGTAGAACAAAACCGAGAGCCCTGAATGCACGATTACAGATGCTATCTATATGAAGGTTAAAGCGCAGTTTACAGTCTAAAATAACACCTAGGTCTCGAATATGACCGACTGTTTGTAATTGTTGGGTATTGATATTATAAGTTCTGGGTATGACTTGCTTTCTCCTGGTGAAACGTACTATCTTACACTTATCAGTATTTAAGCTCATTCCGTTTACTGTACACCAAGAAACAAGCCTATCCAGATCTTTCTGTAGTAATAATTGGTCCTTGTCAGAGTTTACATCTCTGAAAAATTTGAGGTCATCTGCAAACATATAAAATTGAGAGTTTTCAAAGCACGTGCCAATGTCGTTTATAAATATAGTGAACAGAAGAGGGCCCAAATGGGACCCCTGCGGGACTCCCGAGAATGCAGTAAATTCCCTTGACTTATATCCACCCATAACCACTACTGATTTCCTATTTTCCAAATATGATTTAAACCAGTTAAGAAAGATACCAGCAATACCCAGAGATGAAAGTTTGTTGAGGAGCACTGTGTGACTGACTTTGTCGAAGGCCTTGCCGAAATCAGTGTATATTGTGTCTACTGTTCTACAACGATCTACTTCTGCAGCAAGATCTTCAACAAAGGACAAAAGGTTGGTTACTGTAGATCTGCCTCTGACAAACCCATGCTGCTCCGGTATTATAGTCTGTTTTATATGCCACGATAGTATAGGGCAAAGCAGCGACTCAAAAACTTTGGCAAATACCGTGAGTATTGATATCGGTCTGTAGTTTTTGACAGATCTATTATCACCATTCTTAAATAAGGGTACCACTAGCGCTTCCTTCCAGGCTCATGGGAAGATTCCAGTGCTGAGAGATTCATTAAATATCATTGTAAGGGGTGCAGTAACTTCTTTGGCACATTTTACGACAAAAATTGAAGGGATCCCATCTGAGCCCGCTCCTTTTGTAGAGTCCAGTCTTTTTAACACTCTATACACCTGACTCTCAGTGACTGTGATATTTGTTAAAAAGTTAGAGGTATAATACTCAGTGCATTTGGGTGGTATAATGATATCCTTGCTATATACTGCTGAGAATTGCGTCGCGAAAAGATTACATAGTTCTGACCCACTCGCAGCTGACCCCTCGTCAGATGACATTTGGACCGGATATGAGCTGCTGCCACCTCTTTTGTGTTTCAAAAAGGACCACAATAACTTAGGGTTAGAAGTCACAGATGATTCTAAGCGACTTAGATACCTTCTATAAATAATATCACGTTGTTTAATGCATCTTTCTCGCAGTAGCTCGAAGGTGATTAAGTCTCGTGGATTGTTATTTTTGCGGTATTTCATTCTGTACTTAAGTTTCTCATGGAGAAGTTTAATGAATGGCTTTGTTGAACCAAAAGGGATACTTTTTGTTGTGAGGCGATGATTTGGGTACATGTTTGGCAATGATAAGTCTGAGATATTTATAAAAAACCATGACCATATCATCAACATTGAAACAATTAAACCAACTCTTTTGACCAAGGGATATTATTTAAATCATTTATAATTTGTTCAGTCAGCTTTGTAAAATAAATATTTAAATTCAGATTTTGTTGATAGATATTCGGGGATGATTAATTTTAAATTAAACTGTAAGGGTGGATGTAATGAGGGTCGCCGTTTTTGTGCTCACCAGTTGGCGCCACCGGCGAGGTGAGGTCCTGCTGTCAAAGCCCGCCCATACAATCATAAACAGTGACAAATGACATTCAGACAAGCGAAAAGTGACAGACAAACCTCACTTTTCACTAGCGCCTCTAGCGGAAAATTCACACGCGGTTACCCTCATTGGTCGATTGAAGTTAGTGGATTAGACGCTACGTGAATATGACTAATGTTAACTGTGCTCAGTACTAGATCCAATATTTTATTTTTATTATTTAACTGTGAGTTATATTGAGACAGATTGTTAAATGCCATAAAGTCTAGCAGCATTGTGTTGAGTAAACTATTTGATGTTTGAGCTGTAAGATTGGGGTTCCCGGTATTCGTCCAAGTAATACTGCTCATATTAAAATCACCTATCACTAGTGTTTCACTTAGTTTTATGGTTTTTTATGTTTTTTTAAGGCGCAACCTGGTTTTCTACCTGAATATGTCCTTAGATGTGATAGAGACTTTTTGAAGACATCGAACGAAAATGGTTTTTCACCCAAATGTGTCCTCATATGAAGAGAAAGATTAACACTTCGATTGGATTTTTCCACCGATGTGTCGTCAACGTGTCGCCAATGTGTCTCCATGTGCTTCATAAGAGTACCTCTAAAACAAAAAATTTTGGGGCAAACTTCACACGAATATGGGTTTTCTCCTGAATGTATTATCATATGACGTGCAAGATTGCTTTTTTTACTAAATCTGTTGTGGCAAACTTCACACGAATATGGGGTTTCTCCTGAATGTATTCTCATATGACGTGCAAGATTGCTTTTTATTCTAAATCTCTTGTGGCAAACTTCACACGTAAATGGTGTTTCACCTGAATGTATTCTCATATGCTGTGCAAGATTGCTTTTTAGACTAAATCTCTTGTGGCAAACTTCACACGTAAATGGTTTTTCTCCGGAATGTTTCCTCATGTGATTTACAAGATCCCTTTTACGACTATATCCTTTGTGGCAAACTTCACACGCAAATGGTTTTTCTCCTGAATGTTTCCTTATATGAGTCACAAGACTGCCTTTTGCGCTAAATCTTTCGTGGCAAACTTCACATGTAAATGGTTTTTCTCCTGAATGTATCCTCATGTGTTTTACAACATTGCTTTTATAACTAAATGTTTTGTGGCAAACTTCACACGTAAATGGTTTTTCTCCGGAATGTTTCCTCTTGTGAATTACAAGACTGCTTTTACGACTATATCCTTTGTGGCAAACTTCACACGTAAATGGTTTTTCTCCTGAATGTATCCTCATGTGAATTACAAGACTGCTTTTATGACTAAATCTTTTGAGGCAAAGTTCACACGTAAATGGTTTTTCACCTGAATGTATCCTCATGTGAATCACAAGACTGCCTTTTCGACGAAATCTATTGTGACAAACTTCACATGCAAACGGTTTTTCTCCTGAATGTATACTCATGTGAATTACAAGATGGCTTTTTTTAGGAAATCTTTTGTGGCAAACTTCACACGTAAATGGTTTTTCACCTGAATGTATTCTCATATGTTGTGCAAGATGGCTTTTTTGACTAAATCTCTTGTGGCAAACTTCACACGTTAATGGATTTTCTCCGGAATGTTTTCTCATATGACGTGCAAGTTTGCTTTTATGACTAAATGTTTTGTGGCAAACTTCACACGTGATTTGTTTTTTCTCTGAATGTGCAGACATATTGGATAGAAGAGCCGTCGAATCACCCGGTGCCTTCGTCACTTGTTGTACTGCTGTGTCGCTCAACTGTACTTTATGTATTGTCTCTGCTGCAGGGAGACCGGCGGCCGAAGAGTAATCTTCACCTGTTTACAAATAACCGCCTGTCAGTACATACTGTCTGTCGCAAGGCTCAGTTTAGTCCCGACGGTACGCGCGTGGTCAATCACCAGCCTGGCTAGCCACCGCTCCGTATATACAACATACAGGGTGTTCTGACGTCTCTGACTTAATGGAAGATGGTGAGAGGAAGTGATCGCCAGTCAAAAATGAAAAATTTCTGCCAGTGACTTCACTTTTTTAGATCTACCTACTCTCTCTCTATTTATTTATTATTATCTACATTAGTTTCCTATACAACAGTATGTCTTGTGTGTAAAAAAGACTGATACACCTACAATATATATTTTCGTGTAAACAACATACATAAAAGTTGTAAAATCCAAATGTAGTGTTTTTATATTGTAAGAACAAAATGTCACATGGTGTTAAATTATTGCAATCAATTCAGATATGGAGTCTGAATAAACTGCTTTCAGGACTCGTAATATTAAAATTACACTTGTTGTTGTTAATAATAATAAGTTACGATAAATTTTAAACAATAAATTCACAAAATATGACTTCCATTACAAGATAATATGTAATTGGAAATTTTTTCAAAAAGTTGATGACTTACCTAATGACACATTTCCACGCTTCTCATCAGTATTGGTTGCACTTTCACTTGCAGCATCCTGACTCATCACACCACAGTTTTCATCTGCATCTGAGAGCAACTTTGATCTACACATCATCTCAATGTTGGTACACTCTTCAGGAGTAATAATTTCTTTGATAACTTTAACTTTGATGTCATCAGCGATTAAATCTTCAGTTGTGGTAGATCCACACTCCACATCATGATCATTTTCAACCTTAATGTCATGAATGGCATCTTCAGTTGTGGTTGATCTACACACCATGTCACTACTGGTGGTATGATCAGTACTCATATTTTCCTGGTCAGTCATGTTAAAGATTTTGATGCATGAAATAACTTTGTTTTCTAAATGTACCTTCATATGTTTCACATGATTAATTTTTTTAGTAAATTTCTTATCACAGACATCACAATAAAGTAATTTTTCTGCTCCATGTATTTTTTTATGTTTAACAAGATTTGATTTTGTACTATATTCTTTATCACAGACATCACAATAAAATAGTTTTTCCGCTCCAATTATTTTTTTATGTTTGACAAGATTGGATCTTGTATTAAATTCTTTTAATTTTCTTTCTGCTCCATGTATTTTTTTGTGTTTCACAAGATTGGATCTTGTACTATATTTCTTATCACAGACATCACAAGAAAATAGTTTTCCCGCTCCATGTATTTTTTTATGTTTGACAAGATTTAATTTTTTAGTAAATTCCTTATTACATACATCACAATAAAACAGTGTTTCTGCTCCATGTATTTTCTTGTGCTTCACAAGATTGGATTTTGTACTAAATGTCTTGTTGCAGAGAGGACATGAGAGAGGTGTTTTCCCTGAGCGTGACCTTGTGTTGTATGCAGCACGCATTGAATCACCCTGTACATTCCTTCCTTGTGGTAGTGCTGTGTCGCTCAACTGTACTTTATGTGTTGTCTCTGCTGCAGGGAGACCGGCGGCCGAAGAGTAATCTTCACCTGTTTACAAATAACCGTCTGTCAGTACATACTGTATATATAGTAAACCCAACTTAAGACTGAAACGAAAGAGGCGCTGTCGGACGCATATGACATTCATTTGACCAATCATTGCACACTAGTAACTGACAGATGAATGACCACAACGTACTTATGAATGACTTTTCGTTAGTTCCAATTTTTGTCATTTCAGAGATAAGTTGGGCGGACATTACACTATACTCCATTTCATATAGGATGGGTATGGTGACATTTGATTTATGTTCCAATACACGCTCACTATTTTTAACAAATCAGATAAATATATATTTTTTTAATCACCAATTAATTTCCAAAGTTAACAATAATGCTTGATTAGATGAATGGCAATGAAATTGTATTTAAATAAGCGTTTTTACATTCTAAACAAATTCAAAAAGACACAGAAAAAATAATAACCTAAAATTAGAGACATGAAACCTATGCATGAAACTAAATGTTTAATTTTAGGGATTGACACGTAGTAAATGGCAAAAACGAATAATCGTAACGGCTATCTTGTGAATCGCGTCAATTGACTGACTTGAGATATGGAATATATGAATATTTTTAATTTCAATTGATTAAAGGTTAACCGCAATTGTACTCGATAATCGAATCACATAAATTAATTGTGCATGGTCACCTCCCTACAGAGTTAATTTGAAATGTGTCACCGTACCCATCCTATGTGAAATAAAGTACCTATAGCAATCAGCTTGTTCGTCTGTCCATTTGTTCTCTATGGTGTATGAGGTTTATACAGCCGTCAAGATGTGCCATATGTTGCAGTAGTCAGACTGGTCTGTATGTGTGGACATATAAACTCAATACTTGCTGCTGTATCAGTACAATGTATATTTATTGTAATTTATATGTGCAGGGTGCCTTAATTACCTGTTCTACATATACTATCTACTTACCTAACGACACGTCTCCACGCTTCACATCAGTATTGATTGCACTTTCACTTGCACCACCCTGATTCATCACACAGTTTTCATCTGCATCTGAGAGCAACTTTGATCTACACATCATCTCAATGTTGGTAAATTCTTCAGGACTAATGATTTCTTGGATAACTTTCACCTTAATATCTTCATCAACAAAATCTTTATTTGTGGTTGATCTACACACCATGCCACTACTGGTTGTATGTTCAGTACTAATATATTCCTGGTCAGATATGTCCTGGTTGACTGCATCATATTCAAGTTTAATTCCATCATGTAGGGGCAAGGTTTGACTATTCACAGTACAGTTAACAATCCTGTCTTCAGTTTTAATAATTTCCTGATCATTTTGAACCTTCACAGGTATTAAATTCATGTCTGTGCTTGTCTATGTTTAGTTATAGTTATAACTTTTACAATTTGTACTCAAAATAGTATTTGCTGAAAAATACAACTGTTTTATTAACACAGGCAATCCATGTCTCTATTTTAAAAACTGTCCATAAATGGATTTGCAGTTCCTATGACACATATTCAATACATACATTTCTAGATAATTATGCATATCTTGAAAGAAACAATGTATTTTTTGGTATTTAACTACACATAAACTATATACTACATTCTCATAGCAGAAGGTTCACAGTCATTATTGCTAAATTATTTTACAATTTGTACTCAAAATAGTATTTGCTGAAAAATACAACTGTTTTATTAACACAGGCAATCCATGTCTCTATTTTAAAAACTGTCCATAAATGGATTTGCAGTTCCTATGACACATATTCAATACATACATTTCTAGATAATTATGCATATCTTGAAAGAAACAATGTATTTTTTGGTATTTAACTACACATAAACTATATACTACATTCTCATAGCAGAAGGTTCACAGTCATTATTGCTAAATTATTAGGTATTAAAGTTAAGTAATAAATTTGAGATGTGTGCACAGAAGCATCTGAATGCTTAATTTTAATAATAAGAAAAGATTAATTTAATAAAAAGAAAAGTTAATATTTATTTGTAACACAATTAACTAAAGTTTACATTTAATACTTTCACTTATATTAGAGGCGAACATCTCAGTCCTCAATCGTAGCAACGCATCACATTAACTAGCAGTGCCTGTCCTCACACTTATTAACAAACTAACCAACTAATATTGTAGCATCATCTACTAACTGGCGTTACCAGCTTACCACCCTCCCTAAATCGAGTCTTGTTCTGTGTCGGTCACAGTTGTCATGGGCGGCAGCGGAAGGTGGTGCAGCCTGCTAGTTTGCTGCCTTGATTCCATAAAAAGTGAGGTATTGAGAGGTTGAGAGTTGAGAGGCACATGGTTATTGGCTATTTGCTGATTCGGCAAAACCTTTAAAAGATAACCTATTCATGAGAATTCGAAACATTCCACTGAACTGAAACTACCTCTGCTGTAAGTCGGCGAGGAGTCGGTATCCTGCTGACTTCAGACGTTGCTTCAACGACAATTCACAATGATAAAATCAACTCACACACACGTATACGGCGAATTTATTAATTTGTTGATTTGTTTTGACTTTTGAGTATTATAAATTAATTTATATTACTCTTTGAACACTAGGTAGTACCCTGAGCTATATTATTAATGTTTTCTCTATGACCCTGAGGTAGTACATATACAAAGTTACTCTATGGGTAGTACCTTAGGTACCTACCATAGAGTATTATGTATATGTACACATGTACAGGTATAGTAAACCCAACTTAAGACTGAAACGAAAGAGGCGCTGTCGGACGCATTTGACATTCATTTGACCAATCATTGCACACTAGTAACTGACAGATGAATGAACACAACGTACTTATGAATGACTTTTCGTTAGTTCCAATTTTTGCCATTTCAGAGATAAGTTGGGAGGACTGTACCTATAGTCGGCACAATCATAAGATTCCGATATGAAGGCTGTCATCACAGTGACAATAGTGAAGTACAACAAAAATCGATGCATTAAATAAACCGATTTATAAATTTAACCGATTATAAGTAATAAGACTTTCTAATCGTTTCGTTAATTAAGTTCGGAACGATAATTTATAAACCGATCTCTGATTGTTTTCTTAAAATCAGGTAAAAACAGATGTAGCGTTGAGATTAACACCCAAAGGGATAATAAGACAATTTGACTAGTAAGTTAAGGTGAGGAAATTATATTAGTTATTAAAATGTAAATTTCATTAATCTAGTGAAAACGAAGAAACTATTAAACGGTTAATAATTATCCGATTTGAGTGGAAAAGGCTTAAAGACGTATGTATCGGGAATTTATAATAGCTACGAAAAATCGCAAAGCTTTAGACATATTAAGGAATCTATAACTATTTGTATTTTGGGTGTGACATGGTAGCACATACTTTCGATTATAGTAATGTATCGATTATGGTCGATTCATAAATTGTTTCAAGAGGTCACATAACTATAAATCCAGCCTCCTTATAAAACATTGTAGTGACGTCTTAAATATTTGTTAAATTTTACACAATTTATGACGTAAACTGATTAAAATAAAATAAAATTATTTAAACAATTTATAAATAACACAAATAAAAAACAAGCAGGGATGGTTTACATATTTCGCCAGAATTTCTAGTATTTACCTATGTAAGTACGTATAAGTAAGTAAGTACCTATCTAAATACTCATAGTAAGTAAACAATATTACTCCAATTCGTTTAACCCGCTAGTTACTTGCGTTTAATATTACGGACTAATGCTTAATTAAAATATTTAACAAACTGTGGGCAATTTTATAACATCATGCTACGAGCAATAGAAGCGATGTACCAATAAAATATGTTGCAAAAATGGGAAGAAGTGTTTATTATCTGTAAACATAAAAACAATTTTCCAAAGCGAAGAGGAGGTGGATTCACAAGTACATTATGTACCTACTTATAAAGCTGCATTGATAATAAATATAAACTGTGTACTATATATATATGCACAGTAAATAGTGCATTGCATAATTTGACCAAAATGACCTATCATTCACTACGAAATATCTTCACTTCATAGTATCATTATCAGCGGTTCAAATTAAAAAAATATATTTCCGTAATAAGTAAATTGAAGACGTCCATACAAGGTTAGTTTGTGTTCATACATGACAGACGTCATATCGGAATCTTATGATTGTGCCGACTATACCTACTCGTCACGTCGCAAGACTTACCTATAACACCATAGCATTCCTATCTCAATGCACCATAGAGATATTACACTGACAATTCAGTGACGGGTACGTTCCAATAGCTTACAAGCTCAAAAAGTCAAAATATATCGTTTTCGGTAAAAAAAAGAGTACATTTTCTGTACTATTCCTAACTACTCTTCATCGCTTAGAACAAACTTGCACTAGTTAGTGCACTGAGTTATTTTATTTAACTTAGTGGTTGTTTTTAATCGGTGTTAAATTGCACATTATAATTTTTTAGACATCTTCTTGCTACAGAAAGGTACAATAAATCCTTAGTTGTTTATAATTCAATAATTCGTTGCTTATCACAAGTCAATGTAAGAAGTTCTTATACGTTACTTACCTCTTTTCTCCATGGTCCTCTGAACAGGAATATAAAAAACCTCGCCATATTGCGGTAAACTCATGGAACTAATTTCTTATACTGGCAACGCTTAGTTTCTAAACGTCAATCGTGAATTGCTTGTCAGTGAGTTTGAATGTCACAGTATGTCTCATGTTTGTCTTTTTACTTTAAGTGTCTATTTTGTGCTAAAATGACAAAAACTGTTCATATTCGTGAAAGAAAAGTGGTTTTCTATGTGCTTAAATATCATTTCGTATAAAATAACATTTAATAAAAATTCCGACATAATAACTAACTTTTGGCTGATTTTCATGCAGATTTCATATATTTTGAATATATCTGAAATATATTTGAAATGTAAAAAATATGAAAATCGGCCAAAAGTGTATATTACAAATATATTTACGATATATATTTTATATATTTATACATTTTAAATAGATTTTTAATATATTTATAATATATTTTTTATACATTTTGACATTTATTTCTTTAATATTTTTTTTTCATGGGGGTATATTCACGATAAAGTAGTGAAGGCATTATTAATTCGATTTTGTCTTTTCAGATTATAAGTATGGATGAATCTGTTTGTATTTTGTATTTGTATTTTTGCATTTTCTGAGAAGATTTACTATAGTAACATATATTTTTTTTTCACCATCGGAAAGTAGACATTTCAACGAACAGAAAACATACCAACTTTTTGAAAAAAGCTGATATTTTGACGGGTGAGTTTTCGATTGAAAAGTAGGGTGTTTTTTCGATATTAATTCAAAATAAGGTGAAAAAATAAATATTTTTAATCAAATAAATTACAGCGTATTTGGGACATAAAAAGGTAAGTTTTCACCAAATTTCGTTAAAAATTTTTTTGTAAAAGATAAAAATAAAAAACCAAAAACTTGGTTTTTGAATTTTTCACATAAATTTTGAGGTTATGTGAAAAAAGTGTAAATACAAAAGTTTTAGATGTTTTTATTACCTACAACTTTGCCATTTGACTTTTTTCGATAGGACTTTTAGTTTTGCCGGAAATCGAGAAAAACCGTTTTTTACCCTTAAAAACTCACCCCCATCCCCTTCCCGACCTCAGATCGCCCGTAAATTATTTTTCCTTTAATTTTTATAATATTTCTCTCCTTTTCTAATGGGTTTCATACTACTATTATTTTTTTTTCACTTTTTATTATTTTTAAAGGCTTCTACCCTGGTCTAAAAAGATGCTTGTAGGACTAACTTCGGTCGAATTCGATCTAGAAATCATTCAAATTGCGCGGCACACAAATGCCAGCTTACCGCCTATGCGATTAAGGTACATTTAACATTGACGACAGGATCTAAAAATGTTGTTATCTTTGATTACCAGCTGATGAGCTGAACTCGGAGGGTCCGGAGTCCGGGTTCAAATCCCAGGGCACGAACTTGTGCCTTATCCTTGTCCATTTTTCACGATCGTTTTTGCCGCGAGCGTGCAGGACGTGGAATGAGCTTCCTTCTGAGGTATTCCCGGAGCGCTATGACATGGGGTTCTTCAAGAAAGGTGTAAAAAGAGTTCTCCTTCAGTTCGTCTATAGGCGACGATGACCACTTACTATCTGATGGCTCGTCTGCTTGTACGTCAGCCCTTCCAGCTATTAAAAACGCTTGTTAGTAGCCAACCCAGCATTGGAAGTTTTCGCGCCGCCCATAAATCGGAGTTATGGGTTTTAAGTTTAAGTTTAACGATACACGCTCGTGAAGCTGCATGTGCGCGGAGGCTAGTAATAGTAGATTGTATAACAAGGGAGCAAAGTAATATTTTTACGGCGAGGGCGCCTTTTTTGAATCCTGAACGTAGCGAGGGATTCAAAGTCTCCCGAGCCAAAAATATTTGCTCCCGAGTGATACACTCTACTTTTCATTCCCCCTATGAGAAAATAAAAGGCGCCTCAAATTCAGGAATTACACTTACAGAGTTACTTAAAAAACTCATTTTTCAAAACAAAACATGAATTTCTAACAAACCGAATTTAATTCAAAAAGTGTGCGGAAAAGATAATTGCGGCTCACTTAATTCAAAAAGTGCGCGAAAAAGATAATTGCGGCGCACTTATTTAAATAAAGAGTACGAAAAACTCATTCCCGCCCGCTAAGTTTCTTATAGAAAACACCAACTTTGGGCGCACTTAAACCAAGTCTTCTTTTTCGAATAGGTGGGATGAAAACAATATTATAACGAGACACAGAGGATCACAAAATGACAACACAACCTTTAAAGTTATATGTATTTATTAGTGTTAACTTCACAAACTCATGGAAAGTCACATTACGTCAGCGGTTCACAAATTCTGACGTGAGTTGTTTTTAAAAGGAGGAGCGGCAACAAACCTGAATGTATCTTGACGTGTTTTAGAAATAGTTTTTATTAAACGGTTTTATTTAGCTTTTCCTGTTTGTTTGTTTGTTTGTTTGGGCCAAATTTAGTAGTTGGAATTGAACCTTCTTCCTGACGGCAGATTGTTCTGAATTTCTGTTGTTGTGTTACTCTTCATCTCGATGAAAATACAATAATAACAATAATAAACAACATTATATAACACACATCTATCTATATATATAAAAGAAGGTCGTGTTAGTTACACCATTTATAACTCGAGAACGGCTGGACCAATCTTTTTGATGTTTGATTTTTTGGAATCCTCTTAGTCAGGAAGTAGAGAATAGTAGGTATTAAAATATACAATTTATCGCAAAAAAATCGAGATACAGGGATTATAGCCCGTGTAACGGCTCGATCGGCAATGCGAACCCGTCGAGCAAACCTCATACATCAACAACAAGCAACAAGACAATTTTCGGCGCACAAGAACGAAATTACCATCGCATTGGGCCAATAGACGGTGTTTGCGAGCGCTGTGGTGCGTTGAAGTTGACGGGAAAACGCCTGGATTGTGGAGATTGTGCTGCCTTAGTGGCGAAGTGAAATTATCATTATTGACACGGCCAACTGAACCATTCTCATTCATTGCTTCGTGGCGAAACACCCGAATCACGACATTTTCTAGCCAACATCCAAAAATACAATGATTGTTTTCGAATCACTACATTTGCGTCAGAAATTATTGAACAACCAGTATTTAATCCAACTTTCAAGGTATTTATATATTTTTCTTTTATACACACAACTCAGTAGAAGTAACACAAAACCTACTTATTCCTGAAGGAAGTTAAGAATTAAAATAGTACTACTTCAATATTTGTAAAGAATGACATCAGGCAGTTGAAATAAAGCATAAATTTAATACGCAAATAAATAAATTTCCTGAAACGTTGGTTTATAAGTGAAATGTGTTTATAAATATGTAATACTGTTTTGCTTTTTATTCTATAGATACATGTACAGATTCACCATCGAATTGGATCACTGCTTCCTCTGGAAGATGCAAAACATATTTTTTTACAAATACACTTTGATAAGTTTATTTCTGACCGCATCCTATCCGCACCTACATATCCGTCCTAATGTTCCCATACCTGGGGGTAGACGAGAAAATGAAGTTGCGACAACCGCGAGCGACAAGTCAGCTCGAGCTTCATAGTGTTCCCTTCGATTCCGTTGCGAATTCGTATTAACTGCGCCTAAACCTAGTAAAACACCAAGTTCACGTGCCGTGCTAGTGAATTTTGGTATAAACAAGAAGAAAATCATCATATGCTGGATACTGAAGGAGTGCCAACCCAACACCTATACGCGGGAATATATTCGAACCAGGTATTCCTTTCACCCATTTCTTTCTTTATCCAACAATGGCTTTTCCTTTGAATGTATTCTGGTGTGAGTCGCAAGATTGTTCTTTAAGCTAAATCTTTTGTGACAAACTTCACACGAAAATGGTTTTTCTCCGGAATGTTTCCTCATATGGGTCACAAGACTGCCTTTTTGACTAAATCTCTTGTGGCAAAGTTCACACGTAAATGGTTTTTCACCTGAATGTATTCTCATATGAGTCACAAGACTGCCTTTTTGATTAAATCTTTTGTGGCACACTTCACATGTAAATGGTTTTTCATCTAAATGTATTCTCATATGACGTGCAAGATTGCTTTTTACAATAAATCTCTTGTGGCAAACTTCACACGTAAACGGTTTTTCTCTTGAATGTTTCCTCATGTGAATTACAAGACTGCCTTTTTGACTAAATCTCTTGTGGCAAAGTTCACACGTAAATGGTTTTTCACCTGAATGTATTCTCATATGAGTCACAAGACTGCCTTTTTGATTAAATCTATTGTGACAAACTTCACATGCAAATGGTTTTTCACCTGAATGTATAGTCATGTGGGTTACAAGATTGCTTTTCGTTCTAAATCTTTTTTGGCAGTGGTCACACGAATATGGTTTTCCTGCTGTGTGCTTCATAATGTGCTCAAAAAATTGGCTTTTCACAAAAAACTCCTTGTGACAAAATTCACAAGAAAACGGTGTTTTATCCTTATGTCCCTTTATATGCTGCAACAGGGAGCTTTTCAGGTTAAAGGGCTTGTGACAGATATGGCAAAAACATTGGTTCTCCGCAAAATGCGTCCTCGAATGTGTTCTAAGATAAGTTTTTTTCGAAAAACTCTTGTTGCACACTTCACAACAAAATTTCTCACTTGAATGTGTCCGTATGTGGACTGTCAGAGCATCTTTCTGACTAAGCGACCTACCACATATGTTACATGAAAATGTTTTTACCCCTGAATGTCGCTTGATGTGTCTTACAAGGGTACTCTTCCTTTTGACTGCCCTATTACATAAATCACATACAAATGGTTTTTTATCCGCATGTACCTTAATGTGTATGCGAAGATTCTTTTTTTGATCAAATATCTTACCACAGATATCACAAGTAAACTTTATCCCTGAATATCTTTCTATGTGTTTTTGTATGTGTTTCACAAGAAACTTTTTTACCTTATATGTCCTACTGCAGTAATCACATGAAAATGATTTTCTGTTTGCATGTCTGTTCATGTGGATAAGGAAATATCTTTTCCATTTCAACCTCTTCTTGCAGATATTACATTTATATTGTTTGTATGAATGTTTCATATTGGATCTACGGCGCGAATCACCCGCTGCCTTCGTCACTTGTTGTACTGCTGTGTCACTCAACTGTACTTTATGTATTGTCTCTGCTGCAGGGACACCGGCGGCCGAAGAGTAATCTTCACCTGTTTACAAATAACCGTCTGTCAGTACATACTGTCTGTCGCAAGGCTCAGTTTAGTCCCGACGGTACGCGCGTGGTCAATCACCAGCCTGGCTAGCCACCGCTCCGTATATACAACATACAGGGTGTTCCGACGTCTCTGACTTAATGGAAGATGGTGAGAGGAAGTGATCGCCAGTCAAAAATGAAAAATTTCTGCCAGTGACATCACTATTTTAGATCTACCTACTCTCTCTGTATTTATTTATTATTATCTACATTAGTTTTCTATACAACAGTATTTTTTGTGTGTAAAAAAGACTATATATTTCGTGTAAACAACATACATAAAAGTTGTAAAATCCAAATGTAGTATTTTTATATTGTAAGAACAAAATGTAACATGGTGTTAAATTATTGCAATCAATTCAGATATGGATTCTGAATAAACTGCTTTCAGGATTCGTAATATTAAAATTACACTTGATATTGTTAATAATAATAAGTTACGATAAATTTTAGACAATAAATTCACAAAATATGACTATCATTACAAAATATGTACCTAATTGGAAAAAGGTGATGAAAGTTGATGACTTACCTAATGACACATTTCCACGCTTCTCACCAGTATTGGTTGCACTTTCGCTTGCACCAGCCTGACTCATCACACCACAGTTTTCATCAGCATCTGAGAGCAACTTTGATCTACACATCATCTCAATGTTGGTACACTCTTCAGGAGTAATAATTTCTTTGATAACTTTAACTTTGATGTCATCAGCAAATAAATCTTCAGTTGCGGTAGATCCACACTCCACATCATGATCATTTTCAGCCTTAATGTCATGAATGACATCTTCAGTTGTGGTTGATCTACACACCGTGTCACTACTGGTTGTATGTTCAGTACTCATATATTCCTGGTCAGTTATGTTGAAGCTTCTCATGCATGAAATTGCTTTATTTTCTAAATGTAATTTCTTATGCTTCACAAGATTGGATTTTGCACTAAATTCCTTATCACAGACATCACAAGAAAATAGTTTTTCTGCTCCATGTATTTTTTTATGTTTGATAAGATTAGATTTTGTACTAAATTCCTTATCACAGATATCACACAAAAATAGTTTTTCTGCTCTATGTACTTCGGTATGTTTTACAAGACTGGATCTTGTATTAAATTCCTTAAATATTCTTTTTGCTCCATGTAACTTCCTATGCTTGACAAGATTGAATTTTTTAGTAAATTCCTTATTACATACATCACAATAAAACAGTGTTTCTGCTCCATGTATTTTCTTGTGCTTCACAAGATTGGATTTTGTACTAAATGTCTTGTTGCAGAGAGGACATGGGAGTGGTGTTTTCCCTGAGCGTGACCTTGTATTGTATGCAGCACGCATTGAATCATCCTGTACATTCCTTCCTTGTGGTACTGCTGTGTCGCTCAACTGTGCTTTATGTATTGTCTCTGCTGCAGGGAGACGGGCGGCCGAAGAGTAATCTTCACCTGTTTACATATAACCGTCTGTCAGTACATACTGTATATACACTATACTCCATTTCATATAGGATGAGTATGGTGACATTTGATTTATGTTCCAATACATGCTCACTATTTTTAACAAATCAGATATATATATATTTTTTTAATCACCAATTAATTTCCAAAGTTAACAATAATGCTTGATTAGATGAATGGCAATGAAATTGTATTTAAATATGCGTTTTTACATTTTAAACAAATTCAAAAAGGCACAGAAAAAATAATAACCTAAAATTAGAGACATGAAACCTATGCATGAAACTAAATGTTTAATTTTAGGGATTGACACATAGTAAATGGCAAAAACGAATAATCGTAACGGCTATCTTGTGAATCGCGTCAATTGACTGACTTGAGATATGGAATATATGAATATTTTTAATTTCAATTGATTAAAGGTTAACCGCAATTGTACTCGATAATCGAATCACATAAATTAATTGTGCATGGTCACCTCCCTACAGAGTTAATTAGAAATGTGTCACCGTACCCATCCTATGTGAAATAAAGTATAGCAATCAGCTTGTTCGTCTGTCCATTTGTTCTCTATGGTGTATGAGGTTTATACAGCCGTCAAGATGTGCCATATGTTGCAGTAGTCAGACTGGTCTGTATGTGTGGACATATAAACTCAATACTTGCTGCTGTATCAGTACAATGTATATTTATTGTAATTTATATATGCAGGGTGCCTTAATTACCTGTTCTACATATACTATCTACTTACCTACCGACACGTCTCCACGCTTCACATCAGTATTGGTTGCACTTTCACTTGCAGCATCCTGATTCATCACACAGTTTTCATCTGCATCTGAGAGCAACTTTGATTTACACATCATCTCAATGTTGGTAAATTCTTCAGGACTAATAATTTCTTGGATAACTTTCACCTTAATATCTTCATCAACAAAATCTTTATTTGTGGTTGATCTACACACCATGCCACTACTGGTTGTATGTTCAGTACTAATATATTCCTGGTCAGATATGTCCTGGTTGACTGCATCATATTCAAGTTTAATTCCATCATGTAGGGGCAAGGTTTGACTATTCACAGTACAGTTAACAATCCTGCCTTCAGTTTTAATAATTTCCTGATCATTTTGAACCTTCACAGGTATTACATTCATGTCTGTGCTTGTCTATGTTTAGTTATAATCGTAACTTTTACAATTTGTACTTAAAATAGTATTTGCTGAAAAATACAATTGTTTTATTTAACACAGGCAATCCATGTCTCTATTTTAAAAACTGTCCATAAATGGATTTGCAGTTCCTATGACACATATTCAATACATACATTTCTAGATATGTATATCTTGAAAGAAACAATGTATTTTTTGCTATTTACCTACACATAAACTATATACTACATTCTCATAGCAGAAGGTTCATAGTCATTATTGCTAAATTATTAGGTATTAAAGTTGAGTAATAAATTTGAGATTATGCACAAAAGCATCTGAATGCTAAATTTTAATAATAAAAAAGATTAATTTAATAAAAAGAAAAGTTAATATTTATTTGTAACACAATTACTTAACTAAAGTATGTTGATAAATGAATAGTGATTCATTTAATACTTTCACTTATATTAGAGGCGAACATCTCAGTCCTCAATCGTAGCAACGCATCACATTAACTAGCAGTGCCTGTCCTCACACTTATTAACAAACTAACCAACTAATATTGTAGCATCATCTACTAACTGGCGTTACCAGCTTACCACCCTCCCTAAATCGAGTCTTGTTCTGTGTCGGTCACAGTTGTCATGGGCGGCAGCGGAAGGTGGTGCAGCCTGCTAGTTTGCTGCCTTGATTCCATAAAAAGTGAGGTACTATGCACATGGTTATTGGCTATTTGCTGATTCGGCAAAACCTTTAAAAGATAGGTAGGTAACCTATTCATGAGAATTCGAAACATTCCACTGAATGAACTGAAACTACCTCTGCTGTAAGTCGGCGAGGAGTCGGTATCCTGCTGACTTCAGACGTTGCTTCAACGACAATTCACAATGATAAACTCAACTCACACACACGTATACCGGCGAATTTATTAATTTGTTGATTTGTTTACTGTACTGTATGTTGTTGATTGTACTTTTGCTGTTTTATGTTGTTGATTGTACTTTTGAGTTTTATTTTACAGACGAGGTAGAGGAATCGCGTCGCAAGACTTAATACCATAGAGAATATAGAGATATTACACCATAGATCATACACGATAGTATTATAGGCCCCATACACGGTACGATATATCTGTACGATCCGTCGCATCAGACTGATCGAAACGACGGATCGATGGTGTTATGTCAAGATCGTTAACGATTTACTTGATCGAAGACGATGTCGGAGATCGCAACAAAATTCATCCGATCATGAATATCGTAAACGATGAATCGAACGTGTATGGCTGTGTTTCGATCAACGATTCGGTCTTGTCTCAGTCAGTCTGACGATTTTCAATTTTATGCGGCCCGTATTTAATTATTTGAACACGTCCTTATCTTTCAGCTTCAAAGAAGTAAACGATCGATCGTTACGACCAATCGTTTCGTGTATGGGCGACATTTTTGTTGCGATCGATCGTTACGATCTTCATCAGATCGATCGTTCAGATGAATCGTATCGTGTATGGGCCACTTTACACCATTGATCTAAGTAGGTATATTCCTATCTCTATGTATTACACTGACAATTCATTACCTCACCTCGTCTGTGACGGGTACGTTCCAATAGTAACTTACAAGCTCAAAAAGTCAAAATATATCGTTTTCGGTAAAAAAAGAGTACATTTTCTGTAATATTCCTAACTACTCTTCATCGCTTAGAACAATTGGAAACGATTAAAGCTAAAAGCATTTTTTCGTAAGAAAAAATAGGTGTCCTATTAGTCTTTACTCCTTCTGTAAAACAGAAAGGCTTGGAGCGTTATGGTTAACTGTTGGAACCATAGAGTTATATGGTTGAAACCATAGAGGTTGAAACCATTGATTTATAAATAGGTATATTCCTATCTCTATGGTTGAAACGCACGGAATGTAAGTCGGTGCGTCGGTGGTCATAAAGGTGTATTCTCTATGGACTACGGACGTAGGTAATTTGTGGGGTTGTTTTCATTTATGACAGATGACAGTTGAACAAAACCAATACAGTCGTACAGTTCTACAAACTTATCTGACCCGGTGGCCAAAACTGTAACTAATGCAAATGTTATACTGTTGTCAAACAAAGATAAAGACAGTAGCGCCCCTCTTATAGTAAACCCAACTTAAGACTGAAACGAAAGAGGCGCTGTCGGACGCATTTGACATTCATTTGACCAATCATTGCACACTAGTAACTGAAAGATGAATGACCACAACGTACTTATGAATGAATTTTCGTTAGTTCCAATTTTTGCCATTTCAGAGATAAGTTGGGCGCACTGTACCGTGTCAGATAAGTTCTTGGCACTGTACAAGGATCTTTTGGCGCGTGGATGACGCACGGGTGACAGCAACAGTGCCTTATGGGGGCTTTACATTATACAATTTGCAGAGCGCTAACTTAGTGCACTAACTAATATCATTACTCGTTACACTGCACTAGCTAGCGAGGCTAATTAGGTACTGTCATTTCTTCATTTCGGTCATCGTCATAGAGATATTTTGTAATATCTCTATGGTCATCGTCGGTTGTTGTCGGTAGTGATTGTGACGTCATTATATCTCGAGCGCTCGCCGACGGACAGGGTTGCCACACGTCAGCGAACTCAATTCGCCCAATTTTGCGTGCCGAGTAGCCTAAATCACCATCGATTGTAACCTCTTCAATCAGGTGAGGGGGGTATATGTAGCCGAACATACTGCCGAGATGATCGCGAAGGCCACGTCTATTGTTCTATTGTTCGCTTGAAATGTTTATGGCCTTGTTATTTTTTGCTTTCGGGTTAGCGAAGTATCTACACCAGGGTTGTCACATTCACATTATATTGAATACTGGTATAGGCATATGTAACTCGTTACACAATATTATAAAAGGGCAAAATAAAACGACTCGTGTTACATCTTCCGATACTTTTTATTTAATGAACTTATCGACCAAATGTTACACAAATTCCAACTCAGATTGTTTTGAATAAGGAAGTATTAGGCCCCTAGCACATGGCGTACTTATTTTAAACGCGCTGATGACGCGCAGTTGACGCACGTAAACGCGTTTCAAACGTGATTCAAACGCAACCTTGTACAAAAGCGCATAAAGTCTGCGGCGCAGATGACGCGCGTCCTCATGCACGAAAGTGTCTCAAAGAGTTTTTATACACATTTATCGTATTTATCAGTCAAATTACATAAGAATGTACATAAACTATAGCTACTGTATTATATAAACCTTCCGAAATGGTGAAAATCGCATCAAAATCCGTTGCCAGGCTTCAAAAACGAATTAAAAAAGGCACAGACAGACAGGTGGAGGTCGAATTTGTTTTATAATATGTGATTTTAACGGTTTTTTGGGTTCCGTACCCAAAGGGTAAAACGGGACCCTGATACTGAGACTTCGCTATCCATCCGTCTGTCACCAGGCTGTATCTTATGAACCGTAATAGTTACACAGTTGAAATTTTCACAGATGATATAGTTCTGTTGCCGCTACAACAACAAATACTACAAAATGGAATAAAATAAATATTTACGGCCCAGCCAATACTTTCGACGCCTCAGCGATAGTTTAGTTACCTTTCTTTCCAAGAGATGGCGTTGTGGTTAATATGTGACTAAGTAAGGTAGTAATTGCGATAAACAACTTTTTACCCTTAAAACCTCCCCTCAACCCCTTCCCGACCTCAGATCTATTTATATGCCTTATGACAAACTTCACACTAAAATGGTTTTTCTCCTGAATTTATTGTCATTATGACGTGCAAGTTTGCTTTTATGACTAAATGTTTTGTGGCAAACTTCAAACGTAAATGGTTTTTCACCTGAATGTTTCTTCATATGAATTACAAGATTGCTTTTATGACTTATCTTTTGTGGCAAACTTCACACGAAAATGAGTTTTTCTCCTGAATGTATTCTCATATGACGTGCAAGATTGTTTTTTTGACTAAATCTCTTGTGGCAAACTTCACACGTAAATGGTTTTTCTCCGGAATGTTTCCTCATGTGCTTTACAAGATCACTTTTACTACTAAATCCTTTGTGGCAAACTTCACAAGCAAATGGTTTTTCTCCTGAATGTTTCCTCATATGAGTCACAAGACTGCCTTTTTGACTGAATCTTTTGTGGCAAACTTCACACGCAAATGGTTTTTCTCCTGAATGTATCCTCATGTGAATTACAAGATGGCTTTTTTTACGAAATCTTTTGTGGCAAACTTCACATGCAAATGGTTTTTCTCCAGAATGACTTCTCATGTGATTTACAAGACGGCTTTTTAGACGAAAACTTTTGTGGCAAACTTCACAAGTAAATAGTTTTTCTCCGGAATGTCTCCTTATGTGACTTACAAGATTCCTTTTATAAATAAATCTTTTGTGGCAAACTTCACACGAAAATGGTTTTTCTCCTGAATGACTTCTCATGTGATTTACAAGACTGCTTTTTAGACGAAATCTTTTGTGGCAAACTTCACATGCAAATGGTTTTTCTCCAGAATGACTTCTCATGTGATTTACAAGACGGCTTTTTAGACGAAAACTTTTGTGGCAAACTTCACAAGTAAATAGTTTTTCTCCGGAATGTCTCCTTATGTGACTTACAAGATTCCTTTTATGAATAAATCTTTTGTGGCAAACTTCACACGAAAATGGTTTTTCTCCTGAATGACTTCTCATGTGATTTACAAGACTGCTTTTTAGACGAAAACTTTTGTGGCAAACTTCACATGTGATTCGTCTTTTCCCTGAATGTATCCTCATGTGATTTACAAAACGGCTTTTACGACTATATCTTTTGTGGCAAACTTCACACGTAAATGGTTTTCCTCCAGAATGACTTCTCATGTGATTTACAAGACTGCTTCTTCGACGAAAACTTTTGTGACAAACTTCACAAGTAAATAGTTTTTCTCCGGAATGTCTCCTTATGTGACTTACAAGATAGCTTTTATGAATAAATCTTTTGTGGCAAACTTCACACGAAAATGGTTTTTCTCCTGAATGTATTCTCATATGACGTGCAAGATTGCTTTTTAGACTACATCTCTTGTGGCAAACTTCACACGTAAATGGTTTTTCACCTGAATGTATTCTCATATGACATGCAAGATGGCTTTTTAACCTAAATCTCTTGTGGCAAACTTCACACGTAAATGGGTTTTCACCTGAATGTATTCTCATATGTTGTGCGAGATTGCTTTTTTGACTAAATCTCTTGTGGCAAACTTCACACGTAAATGGTTTTTCACCTGAATGTATTCTCATATGTTGTGCAAGATTGCCTTTTTTACTAAATCTCTTGTGGCAAACTTCACATGTAAATGGTTTTTCACCTGAATGTATTCTCATATGTTGTGCAAGATTGCATTTTTGACTAAATCTCTTGTGGCAAACTTCACACGTAAATGGTTTTTCTCCTAAATGTATCCTCATGTGAATTACAAGAATGCTTTTTTTAGGAAATCTTTTGTGGCAAACTTCATGCGTGCTTTGTCTTTTCCCTGATTGTGCAGACATATTGGATAGAAGACCCGTCGAATCACCCGGAGCCTTCGTCACTTGTTGTACTGCTGTGTCGCTCAACTGTACTTTATGTATTGTCTCTGCTGCAGGGAGACCGGCGGCCGAAGAGTAATCTTCACCTGTTTACAAAACAGAGAAATTCATGATTGAATAAATTAAGTGCTCCGATAGTCTATATAGTTTGTAGTCTGTCTGGGAAAGGTCCTGGGTTCCATTCCTGGATGGGAGAGACATTAATGTTAAGGATAATATATGTTCAAAGTTAAAGTCAAATAGATTTATTCATGTAGGTGTTTTTTCAATACACTTATACTCGTATTTTTTTTTACTCTGCCGCAGTTTCCACAGGTCCTCTTTATATAAGGAGAAGAAAGATGAAACTGTTGCAATACTTGCAATGATGTATCAAAATAATATAATAATATAATCTGTGGTAATGAGATGAACCTATATTGTGTTGTTTGTCTGTGTAAGAATTTGAAAATAAATTCAGTTCGTTTGCGGTATTCACTTGTTTTACTATAGGTTATGGGCCCAGATGGGCTTTTTTTTCCGAAATTATCAGTTATTTTTGAATAAAATAGATAATTTGTGAAAGTATTATCGCGGAAACATGACAAATTATATTGCCAGTGTTCCTAAATTAAAATGAAGAGAGAACTATGATGAGTGGAGCTTCGCGGCTGTAAATCTGTTGGTGCTCGAAGGTATGGACAAATACATTGAACCGACACCAGATTTTGAAGTTAAGCCAGATGAAGATGCAAAAACGAAGGCAAAGTTAATGTGAATAATGGACCCATCATTGTACGTGCTCATAAAGAACAGCAAAAGCTCAGCGGAATTATGGTCTACTTTGGAAACCATGTTTGATTATTGCGGTTTCTCAAGAAAAATAACCCTGCTGCTTATGACGATTGGGACGATTGACTGCTGATTATGGACGAATGGGTTGGATCATTATTATTGGCTGGTTTGTCAGATCGTTTTACTCCCATGATCCATGATCATGGCATATCCCATGATCATAAAGTCTAAATTACTTGACATGGAAGTGACGGGAGAAAATGACAGCGCCGGAACCGGAGCTGCATTTGCCACGCGAAATTTCAAACCGGTGTCAATAAACCAAAGAAGTTTGGCGGACCGTCAATGTCAAACAAGAAGACGGAGGCAGCAGTGACAGACTGACAGATTCTTCGACGAAAACAATAACATAATGTGAATTTATGTGAAGAAGTTGGTCATTTTATATTGTTTATTGATGATTTTAGTAGAATGACGTTTATATATTTTCTTCGAAAGAAAAATGAAGCATTCACTACTTTCAAGATTTTTAAAACAATGGTGGAAAACAAATTTAAACAAAAAGTCTACGGAGCACATATTAGTTGGCTACGGTGAAGATGTTAAGGGCTTCAGATTGTACAATTCTGTCAAAAAGACTTGTTACCAGCAGATATGTTATCTTTATGGAAGAAGAATTAGATACCGAAGAGTCGGCTATCTGGATTCCTAAAGAAGAAATACCTGCAGTTGGGATACAGAAAGAGGTAAATGCAGATTCAGTGGAGGAAACAACGCAGAATGTTTCAGACTCCGAAGATTGTATTATTATTGTATTTTACTTTAATTGTCTTTCCAATTCTTCTGTGTATGAAGATGGGACTGAAGCATTGATTGAAAGTACAGATGATTTTGTACAAGAAACCCAGATGACATCTGTCCCAGAGCAGGAACCAGAATTACCTAGCAAGCGTAACAGAAAACAACCTGATAGGTATGGTTACATGTGTCTTTCCAGTACTGTTCCAGCATCAGAGAAAATTATGTTCTCAGAGGCTCTCGCAGGGCATGAGAGTGGGCTGTGAAAGAGTGCCATGAACGACGAGCTTCAGTCTTTCGAGTACAACGATGCCTGGGAGCTCGTTGACAACCCAGGTGACGTGACCATTGTGAAATGCAGGTGGGTGCTAAATAAAAAGTATGATGTAGACAACAATGTGCGGTTCCGGACTAGACTAGTGGCTAGAGGTTTTTCATAGCAACCTGGCATAGACTATACAGACGCTTTCTCTCCTGGTGTTTGTTGTTTCCATTTATATGTCATTACCTGAAGGTTTTGTGAACAAAAGTGGGGGAAAGGTTTTGAAATTAAAAAAAGCAATATATGGATTGAAACAGTCTGCTCTTGCGTGGTATGACAGAGTTAAAGATGTGCTTTGTAAGTTAGATTTCAAAAATAGTCAGTATGAACTTTGTTTGTTCACAAAAATGAAGGGTGAAATAAAAATGTAATAACCCTAGATCAACAAAAGTATATTGAACAGTTAGCTTCTAGGTTCAATATGTCAAATTGTAAAACATATAAAACCCCAATTGAATGTAAGTTAAATGTTGATAAAGCTGATAAATGTGTATCTGATCTTCCTTATCAAAAGTTAATTGGATCATTGATGTATTTGGCAGTATTAACTAGACCAGACATTTCCTATTCTGTTAGTTATCTGAGCCAATTTAATAGTTGTTATAATCATACACATTGGCATTATGCTAAACGCATTTTAAAATATTTGCTACATACGAAAACTTATTGTTTAAGATTTTGTGATGATGATAGCAAGTTACAGGGTTTTGTGGATAGCGTTTGGGCTAGTGACGCTTTAGACGGGAAGTCTTATACAGGCTTTTGCTTCACAATGTCTGGGTCTGTCATTTCTTGGCAAAGCAGGAAGCAAAAGACTGTATGCCTTTCGAGTACAGAGGCAGAATATACTGCTTTGTCTGAGGCAGCTCGAGAAGCAGTTTATCTCAGAAATCTTCTTCATGAAATAATAGGCAGTTTTAATGTGATTGAGGTCTATTGTGACAATCAAAGTCCTAAGGACATCTTTTAAATCAAAATCTTACAATGTTTATTGTTCATGGGTAGTGTGTGTTAATGATGTGTTATTTTGGTTATATGCCATACAACAGGATCAGACAGTGATCGACAAAGTAAAGCAACTGCGGGCGGTCGGTAGTCGGATGGTGACTTCCTGCCATATTTTTTTATTATTCTCCCAAAAATTCACAAGATGCTAACTTTAAAATGAATTTACAACTTTATTCACTTAAAACATGGAACATTTGGTGTATTAAACAAGACATTAATTTCTATAACTGTTCAAAAACGAAACGAAATTACGAAATAATCAAGAAATCACCGTTCGCGTACGCGTACTGCCGTGCCCCCAGATATTTCATGCATGTCTCTATTATTACTACAGTGTGATACAAACAAAAAGATCTGCACTCTGTCTTACATATACGAAATGTAACTGGCTATGAGAGAAAGAGAGAATTCTTTCTCTTGCCCCTGCAGTAATATACGAAACGTAACTCTCTCTCTTGCTATCTTCACTAACTTATATCTCCATCTCAACTTCCGTTCGCCTCGCCCGGTCACACATTTCGTAACGCTCTCTTTACACATTCAATAGCTTACTCCTCAAGTCAAGTGTACTTAAAGAAGTTTTACTTTATAAAGTTACTGATAAATACAATAAATTACTACTTACCTAACGACAATTCTCCACGCTTCACATCAGTATTGGTTGCACTTTCACTTGCAGCATCCTGACTCATCACACCACAGTTTTCATCTGCATCTGAGAGCAACTTTGATCTGCACATCATCTCAATGTTGGTACACTCTTCAGGAGTAATAATTTCCTGTTTAATTTCAACCTTGATATCATCAGTGCCAAAATCTTCAGTTGCGGTAGATCCACACTCCACATCATGTTCATTTTCAGCCTGAATGTCATGAGTGGCATCTTCAGTTGTGGTTGATCTACACACCATGTCACTACTGGTTGTATGTTCGGTACTAGTCATGTCCTGGTTGACTACATCATCCTCAGATTTAATTTCTTTGATAACAACAAGTCGAGCCATGGTTTGTCTATTCACCATGTCATAGTCAATTGTATCTTCAGTATTAATAATTCTCTGGTCATCAGAGAGATCATTTTCAACCTCGACATCAATATTGTGGGCTGAAAAGTCTCTGGACTTGACAGGCAGACGATTTATTATTGCAATTTCATTGCTGAGTGCATAATTATGTTCACTAAGAATCTTTGAAAGAGTATTTCTATCAATAGTGCATCCAATTGTAGTATTGTCTGAAAAACCACAAGTTCACTGAAATCCCAATCAAACAAATAGGGAATATTACGCAAAGCTCGGCGTAGATGGCGCCATCAGCACATACAGTAAACAAATCGTAAGCCGCGTTCCGTAACTTGACCAAAACGTTCATATTTCTATGAAAAAGTGTCGTTTTGGGCGTTTTCGTCCAGTGACGGAACGCGGCGGTCTATGTGCTAGTGCTGCACTCTAACGCCAAAATTTGGCCGTAATATCTCCTATTGAAATCAAACCTTTATTAATATGGCTGTACTGTTCTAATTTTATTTTGCAAATGTGTTTTACTCATTGATTTTTACCTTATTAGGCTTCTTAACTATGGCAATTTTGCAGTTTGCCTATAAAAATAAAAATGCTAAGTATCATCCACAAAGCAATAAGCATTGTAATAAACTGGGCCCTTATTCTGCTAACTTATAAATGCTTCAATTGCAGCTAGATTGAATAATTTGACATATGTTTGACACATACCCCACATACAAAATGTGTCAAACAATTCAATTGAGACCCAATTTATCTATTTATAAATTAGCAGAATCGGGGGGCTGATCAATATATGCATCATGACCAAATTAGAATGAGACTCATACTAACTGAAGTATTACTAACATCAACTATCGCTATCAGTTACAGTCCCTGTTCTCACACTTATTAACAAACTAAACAACTAATGTTTTAACACCAATTGCTAACTGGACTAACCATCCCATTCCCTATTTAAGTCTTGATCTAGATCAGTCACAGTTGTCACGGGCGGCAGTGGAAGGTGCTGCATGCTTGTTTGCTGCCTTAATTCCATAAAAAAGTAGGTACCTGAATTTTCACATGGAACTTCAGCCAAATCAAATAGTTGGTTGGAGGGTAGCACTGATTTTGTAACTATACTTTCTTCTAATTCCTTTTTACGTTCAGGAATCATCACTTTTCGGTTCCAACATTTGGGTTTCCTGCTATATGTTCTTAGTTTAGAGTCACACATTTTTGTTTTCGTAACCTGTTGGCATGCAAAGTGTTTGGGAGTACATTCCGGTACCATGCGTACCTGGGACACCGTTCCCATCACATGGTATTGCATATAATTATCCATGTCAAGTGGCAACTGGAAAAATAATTAGATGAAAATTGATTACAGGAACTGTCATTAAAACTAATATTAATTTAACATAGTTAGTGTATTTTATAGCTCAATAGCTATTATGACATAAAATACACTAATAAAATACATATTATTCACTAGAAGTATGGAAAAACACCATGAGCTGGCAAATTGGGCCTTATTATATCAGTCAATCATATATAAACTGAGAAATGAGCAACAAAAGAAACAAAATATTATTGAGGCTTCTTCATTGATATTTTTTTTGATTTTTGATTTTTTTTGATTTAAAGTTGGTTTTTTACAAACACTTTTCGAAAGTCAATTTACGGCATCCCTTCAACAAACCCTACGGTGAGTGGTCTTGGAAGAAGAAGCGGCAAGAAACTCCCAAGGAGTCTTTTTTTTCTTTTGCTCCACTCACAGTTACAGGTTGCACTTACTACTACTTACGGCTAAAATACGAAACTGACGTCCAAGCCGTTTTATCTTCAAGTCTTCGTTTTTATATTAATGTCAAGTAGTTATCAATAATTTTTTTGACAAAGTAAGTTAAACCAAAACTCACATCAAAGTGGTCCTCACAAAAATAATTGGGCGAATTGTGAACCACGCGCGTGGGGTCGCGCCAGCTGCAGCCACTGCGCCCTCCGCGCCGCGTCGTTGGGGACGCACACGAACACTTTGCCAGGCGTTTTTATCGAAGTATTCGTACACAGAGGCACCGCGCACCACTTGTACACTTTGGAATGCATTCACTGCTTTATATAACACCCTTTTCAGCGGTTCACGAACTCCAAGATGTCTTATTTAGTTGAAAATTTGCAGTCGAGTGCCGATGATAATGCAAGGCTAAGTATTACATTACAAACATGGCCAACGCACGGTCAAAATGGTCTCGTCTCGGTAATGGGAACTCCTCACCTGTTTATGGCTCAGTGACTTGATATAAGAATGCTTTTAGTTTTCAGACCATTAATTTCAATTCTATTAAAGAACTTAAAACTGACTTCTTGCAATGCTTGCAATGTTTGCTGCTGGCCATATATGTACTTCTAAAGGTATTTCCGTACCTATGTAATAAAAGTAGGTACATACTCTTTGCTGCTGGCCCTAAGGCGTGACGTCATTTATTTTACCTAACCATGATGACATGTAATCAAAAGTAGAAAGTACTCTGTGCATACACAGTTACACAGATAATAAGTGTTTGGGTGACTATTTGTACGGGTACTGGACGAATAAGGTATTTATTCGTACATTAATTAATTTTTTTTTTAAGAATGAATTGGATGATTAGCTTAGAACCTATGGAATTATGATTTGATTGGTGTAATGTCTATTTTGATTAGATTGAGATTAGTCTAAGTGTTTGTTTTGTAAATAAAAAAGTTGCAAATATTTAGGTACAGCGTGTTCTTTGGTATAAAATAACTATTCATATTCAACTAAATAGGTTAGGTTAGCGAGGAGCGAAGCGACGAGCGTGTTAGGTTAACAGGAACGCACGCACGAGCCGAGCGAGCGAAGCGAGCGTGCCGCGGCAGCGGCCGGCGAGTGCCAGAACCGACTTTAGGGCGTTTATAACCAACTGAACATTTTCATGAAATGAACATTGTATAAAATAAATATTCGATCAAATAAACATTATGTTAATCAATATTACACAAAGTGAATATTCAATCAAATAAAAATTATGTCAAACGATATTATATAAACATTATTATCTTAAACGTTGTTCGATTTATTAAAATTAGGTATATCAAAAGTTGTTATACGAAACAACGGTAACCCTAATTGATAAAATAAAATTATTCGTACGACTTCTGTACGAATAATAATAAATTGTTCGTACAGTACCCGTATTAATAGACTCAGCCTAAGTGTTTTCGTATAACTTCAATTCAACACGTAGAGATAGAAGTTGAAATTATAGCAGTGCTTCAACAATACAAATATTAAAATCAATTATTTATTATGATTTTATGAACTACTAGCTACCCGCCTCGGCTTCGCACGGGTGCAAGTTAGATTTACCATAGCAGCGCCATCTATTGATTACTTACTCAACCCAGTCGAAAGGTATCGACATCTGTTACATATAATTGTGACTGTCAAATAATAACACTCTTAATTTAGTTCTCTTGTGTGGCGCTAGGTGTCTGTTCATCTGTGAATAAGACTGCCATGTCAATTGTCATTACTTGCAAAAGAGACAAATAATTAGAAATAAATTAAAATTGCGACTATAATTTGAGATTTAAAGTATCCTATCTCTCAAGTTGGATCGAACTGCACATGGTGTGCGAATTTTATTATAATCGGTTAAGTGGTTTAGGAGTCCATCGCGGACCAACATTGTGACACGAGATTTATATATATTAAGATATTAAGAAGATATTTTGATTCCCTATCTCTATGATATTTTGTGACGACAGAACAGAAGTGACAACTGACACTGACAAGTGAAAATTGACATTTGATATGCACAGCACAGCATAGAGATAGGAACAGCAGGCACAGCTCAGAGCAGCACAGCCACAGCTATCTCTATGGCCACCATAGAGATATTATTACATTAGAGGGCAGAAGCCAGGCTTCAGAGCGTACCTCGGATAAAAAGAGACGAAATCTTTAGTAATCACCTTTCTCTTTCTGGCGAGGCTACAGAGCGTACTTAGGATAAAAAGAGACGAAATCTTTAGTAATCACCTTTCTCTTTCTGGCTCAGCGGGATCGGAGAGAGATAGGTAATTACCGTTATCGTTGTTTCTCTTTCTAACCGGGGGCGATTGCAATGCATGGGCAGCCGTATGGCTCACCCACTCTAGTGTAATATTTCTATGATGGCCACAGCAGTCAGCACCATAGAGATAGAGAGTACCTCAGAGTAATGACAAACATGGAGAGGTAGTAATAAGTTGAACAATCTATACGCTAGGTATCTGTCTTTCTCAGACTATGCCCGGTTCACATTTATTCCAGTCCAGTAATCCAGCGGGTAATCCAGTCCAGTGCTGGACTGGATCATATCGTTCACATTTATTCCAGTCGTTCAAAAGCTGTAGATCGGTAACACTACAGTGACAATGCTTTCAAGAAAGGAGTTTGAAAATTGTTTTAAAACTGTTCAATTATTACTGTTAGAAGAAGTAGCTGATTTCTGATATTTGAGAAGAACCTTCTATTTGCATACCCTCACAAATATTTTGCAGGACGGATTGGCGCATGTCTTTGTGTCTATAAAATTCCGAAGTAATGTCATACAAACATACATGTTCTTTGTACAAAGAAACAAACTGAAGAGTTTGGTTTTCAGTTAACTTCATTATTAGGAATTTTATTAGTCACCACCTATTACCTATCCCAAAAAACAACAATTTCGTATTCACTGTTTAACGTGTAATCCAGCACTGGATTGGCCGTTCACACTATTCCAGTGGCGCTGGAATGGGCGCGCTGGAATTAAAAATAGACCGCCATTCCAATCGACTGGACTGGATTGATCACTGGAATGGTACATTCCAGTGCAGGTTCAGCCCGGTTCACATTATTCCAGTAGCATTCCAGATTTTGATTTTGGTCGATAATATCGAATTCATTATTTAAATAAAAAATATGCAGTTCATAGAGATGTTTTTGTTTCATTAGTCCTTACGGACAGGCAAAGGGTCTAAGCCCATACAGCCAGAGACAATAGAGACATAAAACTAGCACTAACTTATAAGAAATAAAAAAAAAACATAAAACAAGTAGAGGATTTTTTTGTTTGTTTAAATTGTAAGAAAAGGCTAATGTTCGAGGCTCAAACAGCCTTATCTAAGGTCGTGAATTATCGATTTTTTTTCTTCTGATATGATATCGATATTATCGTATCGTTATAGCGCAAATATCGATAAAAATATCGATATGTCCCCTTCGATATTATCGATATTATCGGTTTTCCGATATATCGTTGCAACCCTAGTCTTCCGTTGTTTTTTCAAAACGTCACACGGCTAAGGGCACCGCTTTTTCAAGCTCGAGTATCCACCGTGGTTAATAACTGGTGTAAACTTTGGAGACAAGTCTTCAGTAAATCTTTTTAGTATTTGCAGAAATTTATGGATCAACCAACACGATATATAATTAAGAAGTCATGGCGTGTGTGGTTTATGGGTGTAAAAGTCATTGTTCGAAGAAATCCGAGGATGACCCGAGGTTGTCGTTTCACAGGTTTGCTTTTTCACTACTTTTCTCTGATTAAAAGAGTTATTCTAGGGAAAGATCCATAATATGACTAAATGTTGTGTAAATAAAATCTTATTGACCAGATTAGACACTCTATTTCGTCTTGTTTTTCGAAATTTTTACAAATTATGTGTTTTAAGTGTTGTAGACAGCCATGTTTACATCGATAATATCGATACATTGCTGAGGATACATTGAAACATAATAATTATTTGCTAAAGGTAAATAATATGTCATTACGTTTGTGGGATGCGTGTTGATGTAAAAATAAACAAGACTCATATTGCATTATGACAGAACATTGTTATAACATGAGCCAACTATGCCTGTTCAAAACGTTATTGCATTTGTACTTGTTTATGGAGTTCCTTCCGAACATAAGAATTCTTATTATCTTTCATATTTACCAATTTATATAAATGGAAACCCTATCAACTTGCAACATAAATACATTATATACCTAGTTCCCACAGTGTATTGTAACTTGCTAATTAGTAACTGTCTAATTATTACATTGTTTATTTTCCTTCACTACTATTACTATATTACTAAAAGAGTACTAACAAATAATGTTCCAGAATGTTCTTGTTATCTTAGATATGTACTAATCTTTACAATTCTCCACAAAATGGCCTTACTTAAGAGATATTCTCTATACACTAAATTAAACATACCGGGTATATGAATATCTTTACCATAAACATAACTAGAATAATTATAAGTCCATTTTTGCATGTTCAGATAAATATATTATGGAGAATAGTGTACTATATAATATGTAACAACATTGATCTTATGTATTGTGAGAAAAATAAAACTAATCTATTTATGTGCACTATAATCCTATTACCTAACATAAATTTATTACTAAATATGACATGGTTACAGATATATTTACCCGTATCAATACATCTGCCATTACATTAGATGGATAATAGCTGAACCTACAAATTACCTACTAATGAACCTATATGAATTAACTTTCTGTGGACTGCAAATTTACATATATACACATAGTATAGATGTGCAATGCAAGTAGGTGGAAACTTGTTGAACCAACGGTAGATCTATCAATGAATCAGTATCAGATAGTTACTCTTGCCCATTCTTGACTATGCTGACATCTGTTACCTTGACCTTAATGAGGAGCAACTAAATAAGCTTGAGCGTCTCCAAAATGTATGTATTAGATTCATATTTGGACTTCGTAAATATGATCATGTCTCCGAATTTCGTGCTAAGCTCAAGTGGCTCCCTATTCGACTTCGCCGGAATGTTCACATACTTTCTGCTCTGTACTCTGTGCTGTTTAATCCATTAGCCCCCTCTTATCTTCGTAATAACTTTGAATATTGTTGCTTATCACATAATCACTTACTTCGTTCTTCTAATAACCTTACACTTATCACTCCTTCACACTCCTCTAATTTCTATCATAAATCCTTTACACTCACTGCTATCCGTCTCTGGAACTCTCTACCTGATTCTATAAGAAAAGCTGAAAACTTAAATACTTTTAAAAAACAACTTAAAGATTACTATCTTCCTCCCTAGCTTCTTACTTTTCTTCTCTCTTCCCGATTCTGTATATTCACTTCCTGTCTCTGCGTATTATTGGTATTAATGTTTGTGTGTTATTTTATAACTGTTTTTATTTAATTTTCTGTTGTTTAATGTTTAACGCCTACTTCCACTTACTTCTGTGCTGTTCCTGTCTATAACATCGGGTTGCCTGGAAGAAATCGCTTTAAAGCGATAAGGCCGCCCATTGTTTTAGACTCCTGGACTGAGTTTATGTATATAATATTTTTATGGTGTAAAACAATAAAGTGTTAAATAAATAAATAAAGATAGAATACTTTGAACTGCATTTTACTACATTGTACTATTTTATATATAACAATTCAAGTGTTCTGTTTGAACTTATATCAAATTTAAAGAAGGATTTATGTTTGAGTTTTACTTTTGTGGTTCACATCACATCAAAGGTTAAATGTGACTGATTTGTGTTCTAGTATTTGGTTGAGAATTTATAAATTTTGTCTTTTCCTTCGAATCATAACCATGTTTTTTATACAACATTGTATTTTCATAAAGTATTTAAGTTGTGTATCTTAGCCATAAGTAATACCCGTAGTATTCAATCTGTAACTGTCAGTAGGAAAAGCAACTCCTTGGGAGTTTCTTTTCGCTTCCTCTTCCAAGACCACACAGCGTAGGGATTTGTTGAAGCGATGGCGTAGTTTGACTTTCAAAAAGTGTTTGTAAAAACCTACTTCGAATAAACGTTTTTCATTCTGATTTTCTTTTACTTCTAAAAATATTTCGCCCTATTTATTTTTCATAAATCATAAATAGAAATGAATATGACTAATGACTTAAAATGTAACAATTTAATGCAGCTGAATTAACTCATAAATACAATCCCAAAATGTAACCTTGTTTTCTTTATAATTCAATCTATCGATAGAATCAATTTTCCCGTACACATCACTAATTGATGCCGTGTAAAAACGGCGACCTCAATGTTTGACGTACATATGGATTATATATGTTTATCTCTTTCTGTCACGAGCGGACGTGCGTAAGTTAAAAAAGTTTCGCTATATAGAAAACATTCGATTTATTACTACCTCTCCATGTTTATCATTACTCTGAGGAGAGTACGGATAGTACCATAGACAAATAGATCGTTGCAACCATTGCGATAGGAACATAGAGATAAAACACTAGAGCGCAGAAGCCAGGCTTCAGAGCGTACTTCGGATAAAAAACGAAATCTTTAGTAATCACCTCTCTTTCTGGCGAGGCTTCAAAGCGTACCTCGGACAAAGAGAGACGAAATCTTTAGTAATCACCTTTCTCTTTCTGGCTCATTGGGATCGGAGAGAGATAAGTAATTGCCGTCATCGTTGTTTCTCTTTCTAACCGGGGGCGTTGCAACATATGTATGGGCAGGCGTATGGCTCGCTCATTCTACTTTATAAACTCTTTGGATAGGAATCACAAAATAAGGATACTATACTACAGAAGTTAAGCTCATGTATGTACCTCGATTTAGGTTATGCATGTGTGCGTAAGCCTTAGGGTTAACGACTCCGCAATGGTCTTGGATTGGATCTTGTTATTTAATTTATTGATATGGATTAAACGGGAAAATAAAAATAAAAGTGTATGATTAGAATCATTATAAAAAATTAAATTAAAAATTAAAAAAACCCCCGACACAAACATTTAAAAAGTAAAAAATAATATCTTTAAAAATAATACGTCGCGTTAGGGGACCGCTCCTAACTATTCATTATCTACGATTTTTTTCATAAGTATTACATGCCTACCAACTTAGTCTTTTACCCAAGACTTATCATTTATCAATATTTTTTGTGTTAAAATTAGAAGTAAATGGAGCGGTCCCCCAACGCGACGTATTATTTTTAAAGATATTATTTTTTACTTTTTAAATGTTTGTGTCGGGGGTTTTTTTAATTTTTAATTTAATTTTTTATTTTATACTTTTTATAGGTAAGAACATTCTGGATTAAGTTATAAATATTCTCTTACTGTACGCTTTCATTTGAGATCCCACACAAATATATTTGCATACATACGGCTATTCTTCCCTGCTTTCACCCCCACAACTATTAAACGGCTCAACCGATTTTCATCAAAAATATTTCAAAAGATGCGCCCGTAAGTTCCCTTTAATACAAAAAAAACTAAATTGAAATCGCTTCATCCGTTCGGGAGCTATGATGCCACAAAGAGACAGAGTGAAAATTCTTCCCCACTTTCAACCCCAACAACTTTTAAACGGCTCAACCGATTTTCATCAAATATATTTAAAAACACGCGCCCGTAAGTCCCCTTTAATACAAAGAAAACTAAATTGAAATCGCTTCATCCGTTCGGGAGCTATGATGCCACAGACAGACAGACAGACACACAGACACACACACACACACACAGACACGTCAAACTTATAACACCCCTCTTTTTGCGTCGGGGGTTAAAAATGTAATGTTATTTAGTAACCAACGTTTCCGTGCGGTCACGCCCTGGCGACTCCATCCGCGCGGCATCCAATGCCGTCGCGTACGAATCCCGTCTTCACTTTGGGCTACTACAGGCATACTGCTTCTGTCACCAATTGTTACGTGTCAGGAGTACTGGGTTCGAGAAAATGGCAAAATGTACCACAAAGACTTTATTGTAGCCGTCGATACACAATTACACCACGTACACACCAAAACACTATGCACGCACTTATAAACACACTCGTCGATCTTGTATCGCCCGTAGAAATCACTTCACTTCTCGCTGGTTCTTCCCGGTTTCGCTTCCGAAACTAGAATGCCACGCAGTCGACCGAGTGCCCCTTTTTTTACCACTCACGCACCAGACATTCCATTTCTAGAATGTTCCGGTAGTTGTTGGAATAAAGGTCTAGTATGTTCCTTGCAATCGACTTTCGACCTTAGGACTAATGTCATAAGGCCCAGAGTCGTGGTGCCTACTGCCGAGACGATCGCGACAAGGCCACTTCTATTGTTCGCTTGAAATGTTTATGGCCTTGTTATTAAGCTATTGTATAGCTTTTATCGCGGGCCTTGGGCGCGGGGACCGAATGCAAAAATTTCGTAACGAAAATTTATTACACCCTACACACAGACATAGTTACTATGTCTATGCACCCACACATCGATAAATACCAGAACTTTTAACTGAGTTAACTAACTTTTACTTTATAACGGCTAAATCGATTTGGCTAATTTTAGTCTTGAAATATTCGTGGAAGTTCAGGGAAGGTTGCAGCGATGAGAAAATATGGAAAAATTGCGAACAAAATACTAGAAATGAAAATTTTAATTTCCCATACAAATCTTACCTGTCAAACATTTGATTTTCGCCCCGTCGGTTCGGTGTTTTAAGAATAATTACATGTAGATCTGGATTAAATAAGGCGTTGGAATCGACAACATGTATTCATAATAGTCGAATTATCGCGTATTTAGATTTAAAACATACAAAATAATAACATGACATAAAATAATGACACTATATTAATGACTTGAGGGTGATAGAGACAGTGCCATACAGGCAAGGCAAACTGTAAGGCACTGTCTCTGTCACCCACACATCATTCACGCGCCAAAAGATCGTTGTAGGACTTAAATGTCAAATGTCAATTTTCTTTTTAAAAATAATTATTTTGTCAACTGAAATAGTTCTTATGCTTTTGTTCAGAATATTTAAATCTTTGCACAAATTAATGCATTATCCGTTTCTAATAAAGATCAAAATGTCTTGCACCTATAATGTGACGTTATGATGTACGTATTCTTAACAATTAGACTTACGTCATTATTATGCGTCTCTTTCAGTGATATTGCCTATGAACTTTGATGTAACTTTTGATAACTAGGCAACTAAATGAAAACTGGTACACCACTTTCTTGGCCCACTGTAAAACAGTGAATATCTGTACTCGTATAATTTGTGTACAAAGTGTTTTAAATATGAATAAACAAAGTGCATTTATTAATGAAGAAAGTCACGAAAAAATTGTGAAAGAAAATGAGTTATTACTCTATATACATTCATTTTATTATTATTATCACAAATGCAGTATTATTTTTTGTTTTGTTAATTTATATATAATGCTATGCAATAGCTTTACCGCGGCAGTCTCCGAGTGCCACACGTCTTTTTTTGTTACTTCCGGGTGAGCGCAGTATCTACACCAGGGTTGTCACATTATATTGAATACTGGTATAGGCATAATATGTAACTCGTTACACAATATTATAAAAGGGCAAAATAAAACGACTCGTGTTACAACTTCCGATACTTTTTATTTAATGAACTTATTAACCAAATGTTAAACAAAATTCAAACTCAGATTGTTTTGAATAAGGAAGTATTAGGCCCCTAGCACTTGGCGTATTTTAAACGCGCTGATGACGCGCAGTTGACACACGTATACACGCGTTTCAAACGTGATTCACGTAGTAATTTGAATTTTTCGCATTAATTTGAGGTTTTGTGAAAAAAGTGAGGATACAAAGGTAGATCTTTTTATTACCTATAAATTTGTAATATAACTTTTTTTCATGGGACTCGCAGTTTTTGTGGAAATTGCGATAAACCACTTTTTACCCTTAAACCCCCCCCCCTCAACCCCTTCCCGACCTCAGATCACCCGTAAATTATTTTTCCTTGTATCTTTGGCATATCCTCTTCCTTTTCCAATGGGTTTCATCCTGTTACTAATTTTTTGTACTTTTCATCGTTAGCAACGCTATCAATTGGCACTGGTCTATTTATATGCTTTGTCATAAACTTCACACTAAAATGGTTTTTCTCCTGAATGTTTCCTCATATGAGTCACAAGATTGCCTTTTCGACTAAATCTTTTGTGGCACAGTTCACACGTAAATGGTTTTTCAACTGAATGTATTCTCATATGTCGTGCAAGATGGCTTTTTCGACTAAATCTCTTGTGGCAGACTTCACACGAAAATGGTTTTTCTCCTGAATGTATTCTCAAATGACGTGAAAGATCGCTTTTTTGACTAAATCTCTTGTGGCAAACTTCACACGTAAATGGTTTTTCTCCGGAATGTTTCCTCATGTGAATTACAAGATTGCCTTTATCACTAAATCTTTTGTGGCAAACTTCACACGCAAATGGTTTTTCACCTGAATGTATTCTCATATGAGTCACGAGACTGCCTTTTAGACCAAATCTCTTGTGGCAAACTTCACACGGAAATGGTTTTTCACCTGAATGTATTCTCATATGACGTGCAAGACTGCTTTTTAGACTAAATCTCTTGTGGCAAACTTCACACGTAAATGGTTTTTCTCCGGAATGTTTTCTCTTGTGAATTACAAGTCTGCTTTCACGACTGTATCCTTTGTGGCAAACTTCACACGCAAATGGTTTTTCTTCTGAATGATTCGTCATGTGCTTTACAAGATTGCCTTTATGACTAAATCTTTTGTGGCAAACTTCACACGCAAATGGTTTTTCTCCTGAATGTATCCTCATGTGAATTACAAGATGGCTTTTATTAGGAAATCTTTTGTGGCAAACTTCACACGTGCTTTGTCTTTTCCCTGAATGTGCAGACATATTGGATAGAAGAGCCGTCGAATCACCCGGTGCCTTCGTCACTTGTTGTACTGCTGTGTCGCTCAACTGTACTTTATGTATTGTCTCTGCTGCAGGGAGACCGGCGGCCGAAGAGTAATCTTCACCTGTTTACAAAACAGAGAAATTCATGATTGAATAAATTAAGTGCTCCGATAGTCTATATAGTTTGTAGTCTGTCTGGGAAAGGTCCTGGGTTCCATTCCTGGATGGGAGAGACATTAATGTTAAGGATAATAATGTGTTTAATAAAACAGCGAGAATTTGGTAATTGCGTTTAATGAGCTAGGTAGCCATTATTCACTGACACATCAATCTACCTACATTGCATATTCCTATGTACCCACATATAGTACTAACATTTATCTTATTTTTTAAAATAAGGCAAAGAAGTACCACCTATTATTCCATATACATCATACCTTCCCTACGAGTTAAATACAAGGTATTAATTACATCCTACCAGAAATCAACACATATTAACATATCAATCACAATACTAATGTAATGTAAACTCTTAATCAGATAGAATGAAAAACTAATTAATAAAGATAATTTTGAGAAGGTCTCTCATATGGAGATTTTGAATGAATATTTAATTTATTTTTCACTTTTCCCCCAGCCGGACACATATTTGCCTGTTCAGGAATTCCTAGCATGTCTGCCCATTGTTCGGAGCTGGGAATCTGTACAATTCATGTACTGTATTTTCAAGACATTTTGTACAGCCACTGACTAAACCCTCAATGTCTTCGTTTAATCGCGGCCACCACACATAACTTCTTGCCAATGCTTTCGTCTGAACAATACCTGCATGTTACTTGTGTAGTGCTTGCAATGCAGGTGTACGAAGCATTGGCAGCAATATGACACGACACCCCAATAACAAACAACCGTCTTGCACAGAAAGCTCTTCACGATGTAACCAATAGGGTCGCAGGTTTGTATCCGTCATACGTGCTGGCCACCCTCTCTGAACGTAGTGCCTCACCTGTGATAAGGTTTTATCCCTAATAGTCTCTGAGGCGATTTGTTCTATATCACAGGGCAAGTCATCTGGTGTTTCAGCCATCAGTAAAATTTCACAAATTTGCTCTTCGCTTTCCTCTTGGACCGGTAGAGGCCATCTACTTAAAGCATCAGCGTTCCCAATATCAGGACCTGGTCTGTAAACAATATCATAGTTGTATGACGTTAATGCAATAGCTATTCTAGTCAAGCGTGGTGACAGCATGCTTGACATGGGCCGTTTTGGGTCAAAAATCCCAACCAACGGTTTGTGATCCGTCACGATAGTAAAAGATCTTCCAGTTAAATAGTTTTGAATTTTTTTAACCCTTTGAATTCCAGCGAAGTGAACGTACTATGGAAATCATGACAGCATATGCTGTCGTTGGAAGCTAATAGATGCCAAACATAATAGCCGCAGCTTCCTTATCCAGTTGTGAGTATCGACGCTCATGTACATGTAATGTGCGCGAGCCCATTGCTATCGGGTGTTCCTGGTCATCGTCCATCTTGTGCGACAACACGGCTCCTACACCGTATTCAGAACTATCACACGTAAGCAACAATGGTTTTTTAAGGTCGTAGTGGACAAGTGTCAGTCCAAAAGTTAACATCCGTTTGGCCCCTTCGAATGTGTTCTGCTCTAGGTCCGTCCATTGCCACACATGATTTTTATCTAAGAGTCTATGTAGTGGCTCCAGTAGTGTAGCCTTATGAGGAATGAACCTTTCGTAGAAATTGTATAACCCTAAGAAAGCTTGCAATTCCTGTTTGTTTTTGGGTCGGGGAGTCTCTCTTATAGATTCTACCTTGCTAGGGGCAGGGTGAATGCCATCGCTATCGATTACAAAACCTAAGAACTCCACTTGCTCCTTGGCCATCTTACATTTGTTTTTATTTAGACGCAATCCCGCTTTTTCAATGCGTGATAGTACAAGGTCCAGACGTTGCTGCATTTGACTCAAGGTGTGACCACATATGATGATGTCATCGATTAACACTGCTACGCCAGCTATTCCCGCCAGCAATGATGACATTAGTCTTTGAAATATCCCAGGACTAGCCTTCACCCCGAAAGCCAATCTATGCACCGTGTATAAACCTTTACATTTACACGTATTTAAAGTCAATAATTTGGCCGTGTCGTTATCTACAATCACTTGTGTGTATGCTCGATCCAAATCCAATGTTGTAAAATATTTACCTCCTGCTACGGTAGCGAATACTTCGTTGGCTGTGGGTAAGGGGTATGTGTCAGACTCAGTTGCCTGGTTCACTGTACTGCGATAATCACCGCAAAGACGAATTTCACCGGACTTTTTAACTATCGGTACAACAGGTGTAGCCCATTCTGAGTATGACGTGGGGCGTAGCACCCCTTCTGCAAGTAAACGATCGATTTCCTTTTCCACACGTTCTTTAATAGCAAATGGAACAGCACGCGCTTTCAAGAATTTTGGCCTCGCCTCCGGTTTCAAATTAATGGATACAGGTGGCCCACGGTAGGTACCCAGGCCTTCCTTAAACACTTCCTTATATTTAGCCATAATCATATCAGTCTCTATGGTATGTGGGCCTGTCATAAAGTTTAATTTTAAACAGATGTTTAATGGAGCTAGCCAGTCTCGTCCAAGTAAATTGGGACCGTTGCCCTTGGCCACTACGACATCTAAATCGCGCGCCCTGTAACAGTTGTTGTACACCACACGCACAGAAACTTGCCCCAAAAGTGTGACTGGAGTGTCTGTCCAAGTGCGTAATGATATCGGTGTGTCTTGTAAGACCGACGTGGAGTGAGAGTGAGGTAGACCACGCCACGTTCGCTCGGTTATCACTGAGAAACTAGCTCCGGTGTCCACTTGCATCAATACTGGCACGCCCTGCAATGTTACTTCAATTTCATAAGGGGGTACTCTATTTACACTGCGCATATTATACAAGCCATTTAATTGTTCGTTGTTTTGTTCCTCTATTAGATTTAGCTTTTTATGCATGTTTTTCTTTTTAACAATACAAATCTTCTCTAAATGCCCCTTCTTATTGCAATATCGACATATCGTATTGATAAAACGACATTCCCCGGGATGCCGTTCGCCACAACGGTAACAAAAACGATTGTTATTCCGCGTATGTACGACGTTAATATCCATGGGCTCCGGCGCCGGGGCCCACCCGCCGCCGCCGCCCGTCGGCATGCGTGCAACATCGCTCCGAATTAAGGACTTCGCACATTACAACGACTCCACGCCAACGCGGTTACGGAGCAACTCAAATGTAAGCATTCAATTATGATCCTTATATCTTAGGCGTTACGGTTGAATTTCGAGTGTACACTTAGAAAACGTGGACTACTCCCCACCCTCTGCTCACCGACGCCGTTCACACTCGAAATTCAACCGTGACGCCTAAGATATAAGGATCATAATTGAATGCTTACATTTGAGTTGCTCCGTAACCGCGTTGGCGTGGAGTCGTTGTAATGTGCGCAGTCCTTTAAGCGAACACCTCTTCCCGCACTCTCCGACGACAACATAGCGTCGACCACGTCTTGATAACACAGATTGTCTTTTTTTAGTAACTCATACTGCAGTTTTTCATCACTCATTCCGCATACCAGTCTATCCCGTAACATACGTTCCAAATCTTGAAAATTGCAACAAGAACTGATTTTCCTTAGCTGTGCTATGTACTCTGAAGCTGATTCACCTTGCCTCTGGTCGCGTTTATAAAATTTGTATGACGTAGATATTTCGTTAGGCTTTGGACTATAGTGTTTGGTTAATATTTGTTCCACTTCGGTAAAAGTTATATCACTTGGCTTTTTCGGCGAAATTAACACGACGAAGGTCTCAAACACTTGTGAACCGCACACAGTAAAGAAAGTTGCCCTTCGGACGGCATCTGTTATGATTCCATTTGCTTCAAAACAAAATTTTAGTCTGTCAATGTAATTGTCCCAACTGTCCACTTCGGGGTTAAATTCCGGAAATTTCACAGATCTTTTATCCATATTCACTACTTTTAATACTCGTTGCCACTAATGTGTTTAATAAAACAGCGAGAATTGGGTAATTGCGTTTAATGAGCTAGGTAGCCATTATTCACTGACACATCAATCTACCTACATTGCATATTCCTATGTACCCACATATAGTACTAACATTTATCTTATTTTTTAAAATAAGGCAAAGAAGTACCACCTATTATTCCATATACATCAGATAATATATGTTCAAAGTTAAAGTCAAATAAATTTATTCATGTAGTGTAGGTGTTTTTTCAATACACTTATACACATATTTTTTTGAGTCTATTTGCTGCCGTCGATATTATACATGTACTCCATGTGCATAAAACCTGCTTTTCTTCATACATAATATATAATTCCTAGCATTTTCGGTTATCTAAATACTGAATGGGAACAATTATTTTGGTTAATCAAGTTTTTACTGTATTGAAACATTTTAATGGGTATTCATTGTAATGTCATAGAGAATATTAACAAGCCCTTGTTCACACTGTGAAAGTGTCAGGTTGTCTGTCCGTCTGTGTTTATACAGCTGTGGAGACTCGCCCTATGATGCAGTAGCCACACTGCTGCAGCAGCAGGTGTGAAAATGTGGACTTAATGTTAAAGCATTTTCTGCCAGTCAACCTTGGAAAATGGGAAAGAAACATATGCATTTATATGTATAACAATAATAATAAAGCTTTTATTTGCCTACAATAAATTACGAAAGAACAAATTTTGTGTTATAATATTATTTGTTACTTGTTTGTAGTGCCACTTGGGTAAAAGCATCCTCCAACTTAAACCATCTTGCGTGTAGAGCATTTATATGTATTGGCCTAATACTTCTTACCTTTATTATATACTCTTACATTACAATATTTCTACTTACCAGACGATGTATCTCCACGATTCACATCAGTATTGGTTGCACTTCCACTTGCACCATCCTGATTCCATCCTGGTTGACAGTTTTCATCCTTAACACTATTGAAAGGTACTTCATAGGGCAATGTTGGTCTATACACCGTATCAATGTCGGTGTACTCCTCAGGATTGATAATTTCAATCTTTATGTCATGAGCGACATAATCTTCTGTTGCGGCAGACCCACACTCAACATCATGATCATTTTCAGTCTTAATGTTACGAATGACATCTTCAGTTGTTGATCTGCACGCCATGTCACTGGTACGGTCAGTACTAGTTTCCTGGTCAGTTGGGTCCTGGTTGACTGAATCGTCATATTCAACTTTGATTTCCTCTACAGCAACAAATAGAGGTGAGGATTGTCTGTTCGTCGTGTCGTTACGATGTGTATCTTCAGTTGTGACGCTTCCCTGGTCCACAGAACGATCATTTTCAATCTTGACATCAATACGATGAGTAGCAGCGTCTCTGGACATGACGGCTTAATAACTAATTATGTTTGGAGTTTTTATGAATATTGCTTTTACGTGTAGTTTTTGCCAGAAAAATTTAAGGCTCATTCACTTAATACATTGATCTTTATGGACTATGCTATGGTCAGAAAAATAGCGAGCCTGACTAGTGATGGTTAACTCCATAGATAATACATAATAAATCGGAAGTTAACTCGAGTACCTAACTCGAGCCAACTCGAGTTGGGCGTAACTCGAATCCACTCGAGTTGAACTCTCTCTAACCCGAGTTCGAAATATGTTCCTTGCATGGAGCGAAGTATGCCGATCATTTGAGTGACACCATATTCATTTCGTTCACTGATATTCATTTTTTCATACGTTCATAGCAAACAAACAAGTGTCATTATAGTAAAATTGAAATGAAAGAGGCGCTGTCGGAAGCATTTGACATTCACTTGACCAATAATTGCCATTGATCTATAAGGACTATGAATTAGACACTAAAGCAAAAATAGCGAGCCTGACAATGCCTGTCAAAATTTTAGTGAATAAAGTATGGCCGATTCTACTAGTGTTGTGCGCACTACGTGGACGGAAACACTATCGATATTTAGTTTAATGACTAACAATATAACAGCAATAATACATGTCGTTCGTCTTCTCAGCGATATTAATATTAATTTTGATACCTACTGCGATGAACTTGTCATGTCATGTCAACCAAAAATATTTTGTAAAAACCAGCTATCATGATGATCTGCTGAACAACAAACGAGGACACAACGACTGATCCCTCTTTTTAGACGATCTCAGCGATAGTATTTTAAACTCTGCCAGTTAATTAGGGACCACCCTCTTGCTTAACACAGCCGCCAAACTATTTGTCTTGTTCCAGTTAGGAAATTTAGGTAGTTAAGGCCTTTATTTATTATATGCATAATGTAAAATTATCAAAATAGAGTTCCATAACGGAAGTTTAACCATCCACAGTAAAATACTTATATCTCTATTTGGCTGTATTGTATATAACTAGGTATATAGGTATAGGTTATGTTAAGTTTTATATCCAATATTAAAAATCAATCCTTCCATTAACCAGTCCGCCTACTCCTAAACAATGCCACTTTTGCTGATTCTGAATGTACCCGCTGAATCCAGAAAAATCGCGATTAATACTTACATAAATAAATAAGTCATATGTAGCACTACGATGAATTTAATTTTAGAGTTTATTCAATAAAAGCTAAGGGTGAAGATAGTACTGCTGTGTGATATGACTGACAATTTTCTTCTGATCACCCATGATTGTGTAATAACCCTTAGTGCATTAATATTGTGGAAATGGGACCGAAATGTAAATAAAAAACAAGTGTATATGTACACAAATTTTAATTAATTTGTTTAAGGCTATATAATGTACAGCATAATTACAAAAATACAAATAAAAGTATTACAGCATATTTATTAATTGGGCACAAAAAGCGATCGTATCGCTAACTAGCGAATTCTTCAAGATAAGCTTTGGGCAGATAAGATAACAGAGGAATAATTATAATTGCTTTTTACAAAAAAAAGACTTCAACAAGACGACAAGCAGAGATAACACAAAATCTACTCACCAGAAGGCGCGCTTTAAATTCCTTAATAAAAACATTGAAATTTCAAGTGTTCAATTATTAAACGATGCCGCGGTGGCCAAGTACCCCTTAGTTTAGGGTTCTTCTACTCTATTAACTTAGTTCAATTAAATAACATACAGACCTAATTTCAACTTTCTTCAGCGTCATTTTAAATTATCGATATATCGAATATCGATATTTTAACACTTTCTACCCTAAGTGTCATTGAAATGTAAACAAACGGGCTACTCAAATATATAAAATAATGATGTAAAACCCAACAAAACATTAACAGGCCTACGTAATCCTCGCACAGATCTTCGTGCAGCAAAGACATAATATATCAATATCATTCAGATATTCAACAAACAACGAAAACTGATACTAACTTGTGTAAAGTTAATTTTGGGTGTAATTTATTTTTCCTGGCTCCGCATTTTAGTATAAAACACCTGTTTGTGTTTTAAGTTTTTTTTTATAGCCTGAAGGGCTGACAAAAAGCGGACGAGCCACCTGATGGTAAGTGGTCATCGTCGCCTATGGACACAGGCAACACCAGGGGAGTCACCAGTGCAACGCCGGCCCTGAAGGAGACCTCTTTCTTGAAGGACCCCATGTCATAGCGGCGCTCCGGGAATACCTCAGAAGGAAGCTCATTCCACACCTCCTATCAATGCCTATTTTAATATTAATGTATTTTATAATTTTGGGTTTATTTACTATTTTGTTTGACACAAGATGTCATTTACATAACTGAACTATAAATGGCCGGCCATGGCTACTACATACATGATGGCTACACATCAACCAGCTAATTTCATATGAGGTTAAGTTAAGGAGGACTTATTTTGTGTTAAGGATTAGGGCGTCTCTATCTATATTCCTACAGCTTGGCAAAAAAGAGTGTGGAATAAATGAGGGCGCCTCTATCTTGTTGCTGGCAACCCGAAATACTACGTCCGACACTGTTTGATACTTGTAGTTTTTACCATTAGATATTCGGGTATAGTACGTAATAGTTACTTGAGATTATTAATTTTTATTATTTGTCGTTAAACTAAAAGCCATATTGCCGAAATCAGATAGAGGATACGTTATTCATTATTGTGAAAATCAGTGTCTCTGCCTATCCCTCTACGAAACAAGTGTGAGGTATGAATGTTGAATGCATTAAAATTTAGGTTGGTACATAATTAGACGTATTATTATTATATATTATTGCACTTTACCACCCATGAATACATCGCTGCTCACCATCAAGTGGGATTGTAGTCAAGCATTAACTTAGGTATATTATGTAAAAAATACGTAAAATCCAACAACACGTTTTATTTAAATATTTAATGAATTTTTGTATTTCAATACATATGATCAATCAGAGTTGAAAACACTTTCGTCTAAATATTCTACTTCAGAAAACCTGAAGTCTTGGCTAGAGCTTCCTGGAACTTCAGAATCGTAATCTGTTTCTGATGAGTCGCTACTACTGTCATCTCTGAGATTGATAACAGCTAATGGTTCAATTTGCTCATACATTGTTTCACCCCTCTCATAATATTCTCTTTCGATCTTCATCACATGCTGGCAAGAGTTCTTCCAGTTATCAGCTGTAATGCTTTGGAATGCTTGTTCAGCTGCCACCTATTAGGAAATGATAATATTAAATTAGGGCTCTTATTTAGCAATATGAATATAAAAAATATGTACATAACTTTCGTCATTACATACGTTAAAATCCAATCACTTTTTTTAGAGGCGACCATCTCAGTCCTCAGGGGTAGCAACGCATCTGTGACCGAATTGGAACAAGACTCACACTAAATATTACTAACTGGACAATACTAATATTAACTAACAGGACTAACTATCACTAACAGTCCCTGTCCTCACACTTATTAACAAACTAACCAACTAACATTCTAACACCATTTACTAATTGGACTAACCACCCTAGTCCCTAAATTGGGTCTTGTTCTAAGTCGGTCACAATTGCCATGGGCGGCAGCGGAAGGGTGGTGCTGCATGCTTGTTTGCTACATAATTCAATAAAAAAAATTAAAAAAAACTACAGGCAATAAATTTCGAAGTGTAGGCACCTAAAAAGTATTTTATATATTTATTCTATTCTACTTAATCTGATTAATTGATGAAAATGTTAGTAGTGCACACAAAATAATATTTACCTGCCTTTTCACAGTATAAAAGAAAAAGACTTTTTGTCTAATCGCACATAAATCGAAATCATCGTGATCTTTCTTTGGGCGACCTTCTCGATGTTTCCCAGGTGTAGAAAAAATACCATTATTTGTCTCACCCTCCTACTATTTTTCTTACAGTGTTGACAGATTTACCTGAAATAAGAAATTGCAACGGTATTTAAGTAATTTCATATATAATCTCTTCAAGTATCAATTTTTGAAGTATACGCAACAAAAAGTCACTAAAATCTAGCTAACAATACAATTAGGTCTTGAAAATCAATATAAGGAATTAAAATAACTCTTTATTTATGTTGATAAAGGGTGCCTCTTGTTTGGTATAACAACTTTTCGTCGAAAATCGCTTCGAATAATTTTAGTTGGAATAAAGTCATTTCACATAATTATTCATTTGATCGAATATTTGATTGCCATAATTTTATTTCTTATCATCATTTATTTCGAATAATATCTTTTTATCGAATGTTCAAATGCGCTAATTTTAATTAAAGTAATTAGGTTAGCGAGGAGCGAAGCGACGAGCGTGTTAGGTTAACAGGAACCATCGCACGAGCCGAGCGAGCGAAGCGAGCGTGCCGCGGCAGCGGCCGGCGAGTGCCAGAACCGACTTTAGGGCGTTTATAACCTGAACATTTCATGAAATTAATATTGTATAAAATAATATTCGATCAAATAAACATTATGTCAATCAATATTACACAAAATGAATATTCGATCAAATGAAAATTATGTCAAATGATATTATACAAACTGATTATTATCTTAAACGTTGTTCGATTTATTAAAATTATATCAAAAGTTTTTTACGACACAAGGGTAACCCTAAAAACAACTCGCATGAGCGCACTCTTGACAGACAATGATGTCAATGACAAGGGTAGCTTATTATTGCCACATTCATAAATTTTTAGTTCCTGCTGTCACCGCGTCATAGGTAGGTACCTACTCTTTTTTGCCAAGCTGTACCCATAGAGTTATCTATGGCTGTACCTATCTCTATGCTAATTTGTGGGAGTGGACTGTACAATGCATCGTCTGTGGTTTGTGGTAAAATGTTTATCTGTGTCTGTGGCTCTGTGGTTTGTTTAATAGTACCTATTCTCTAAATAGGTATTCGATTTTTATAATAAAGTAGTATAAATTAAGTATTTATTTTACTTATAAGTGAATGAATCAATATAGTTGTATTTTGGCAAACACTACACATATAAGCAATATTATTAAAAATATGGGTCAGCAATGAAACTTCAAACTAATTAGTTATTAAGCCGTCATGTCCAGAGACGCTGCTACTCATCGTATTGATGTCAAGATTGAAAATGATCGTTCTGTGGACCAGGGAAGCGTCACAACTGAAGATACACATCGTAACGACACGACGAACAGACAATCCTCACCTCTATTTGTTGCTGTAGAGGAAATCAAAGTTGAATATGACGATTCAGTCAACCAGGACCCAACTGACCAGGAAACTAGTACTGACCGTACCAGTGACATGGCGTGCAGATCAACAACTGAAGATGTCATTCGTAACATTAAGACTGAAAATGATCATGATGTGGAGTGTGGGTCTGCCGCAACAGAAGATTATGTCGCTCATGACATAAAGATTGAAATTATCAATCCTGAGGAGTACACCGACATTGATACGGTGTATAGACCAACATTGCCCTCAGATGTACCTTACAATAGTGTTAAGGATGAAAACTGTCAACCAGGATGGAATCAGGATGGTGCAAGTGGAAGTGCAACCAATACTGATGTGAAACTTGGAGATACATCGTCTGGTAAGTAGAAATATTGTAAGAGTCCTACTAATATTATAAATGCGAAAGTTTGTAAGGATGTATGTGAGTGAGTGTGTGTGTGTGTGTTTGTTGCTCTTTCAGGCAAAAACTACTGAACGGATATTCATGAAACTTTGCAGTAATATAGCTTAGACTTATAGAGATTTTTGAAGGGACTGCTTTCCCAAAGCGAAGCGAGGGTGGATTAATTAGTATATAATAAAGGTAAGATAAGAAGTAGTAGGCCAATACATATACATAAATGCTCTACACGCAAGATGGTTTAAGTTGGAGGATGCTTTTACCCAAGTGGCACTACAAACAAGCAACAAATAATATTATAACACAAAATTTGTTCTTTCTTAATTTATTGTAGGCAAATAAAAGCTTTATTATTATTGTTATACATATAAATGCATATGTTTCTTTCCCAATTTTCAAGGTTGACTGGCAGAGAATGCTTTAACATTAAGTCCACATTTTCACACCTGCTGCTGCAGCAGTGTGGCTACTGCATCATAGGGCGAGTCTCCACAGCTGTATAAACACAGACGGACAGACAACCTGACACTTTGACAGTGTGAACAAGGGCTTGTTAATATTCTCTATGACATTACAACGAAAACCCATTAAAATGTTTCAATACAGTAAAAACTTGATTAACCAATATAATTGTTATCATTCAGTATTTAGATAACCGAAAATGCTAGGAATTATAAATATGTATGAAGAAAAGCAGGTTTTATGCACATGTAGTACATGTATAATATTATGTGTTTTATACAATTTTAAACATAACTCATTGCAGATTGTACACATTTTACTATTATACTATGTAATAAAATATTATGTGTTTTTAAAAGACTACATTTAAACTTTTAAATATGATAGAAAAGCAATGTTTATTAAGAAATTGTAGATGTCTGCGTTTTTCTGCGCTCTCTCAATAAATGAACTATTCAACACAAAAATGTTTTTATCAATTTGAACCAGTAGTTCCTGAGATTTGCACATTCAAACAAACACTTTAGCTTTAGATTGTCAGTTAAGATTAATCTGAAGAGATCCTTCACATGGTGAAATATTGCAGCCTTAATTGTGAAATGCTCGCAAAAATTTTAGGTATTTAATACTAGTAAATCCGCCCTCGCTTCGCTATCGCAAAAATTATGTTTTTACGATGTCTAAGCTATATTACTGCAAAGTTTCATGAAAATCCGATCAGTAGTTTTTGCGTGAAAGAGCAACAAACACACACACACACATACATCCTTACAAATTTTCGCATTTAAAATATTAGTAGGATAGTAATTGATGGTTGGAAGTTTGGATAATCGCGAATTTGTGTAACCAAGAGTCAGATAATCGAGTTTCTACTGTACTTAATTCTTGCTTGTGATCATATAGTGTACATTAGGTTTTACATGATATTTTCGAGGTACACATTGGACCCTATTGGATATGACCATGAAGCAAATATACGAGAGGAGACGTTGTATGTAGATTTCCCTATGAAAGATCGCGTGGGGCGAGGGGCATAAAGAACCAAATACGGAACTCTTTTTTGTTGTTGTAAGTAGTTGTCAATAGATGGCGGTGTTTACAAAATGATTATAAAATCTATAAAAATAATATTTGGTGGTAAAAAATTCTTTAGGAATTAATGTAGGACGAATTTCAGTAAGTATGATTATCAAGATATAGTAATTGTTAGCTCTACGCACCTATGCATTTTTATTTCCCCTGATACAAAGTGTCGCCATCTAACGTCGAGTAAAAATTTATTTGGTGAGCGCCGTCAGTAGACTGACTTAAGGCCACGCCCACTGTGATGACGTCAGGACCTAGTTGAGTCACAGTGCACAGTTGCTTAGGCCGTCTCCTCTCTATATTTGCTTCATGGGTATGACAATGTAGGTAGGAATGAGCTTATCTGTTTTAGCAATATATTCTTATTAAAATAATTCTGTACCGTCAGTGAAAAGTAGTATAACTCGACTTATACGATTTTTTATTTTTTTACGTAATAAAATTACAAAAAAAATTACCTACCGTTCTGTATATTCAGATTAGTCCTACGCCAAATAGAAACGGAGATATTTTTTGTGGATAGTGGTATAAGTAAGAGTTTTTTCGTGTTTATCCATATAACTTTACTTATAGTATTATAAAATATTTCTTCGCTACCTTATAAACGTGTAAACTGATATAAATTATGTTTTATTTTAATTCACAAATTAGTACACTTATAAGTTTGTGTTAACTAATACAACTGTACTTGTATTAGTTTTAAGTCTGTAGATTATTATTTAGTTTGTGACTATTAAGATTGTGTAAACTAATACAACTCTACCTGTATTAGTTTAATGAAGATTATTATATAGTCTGTTACATAATAATAATATAATGAGTAGTGACTATTAAGAGTGATTTCGTTTTGCTATATCCTACTGCTTTTACAAAGGCTAATTTGATTTCTTCTTTCTCGTGCTCATTATGCCTATTTTATTTTTGGTCGGCGCAACATGTTCTTTTCTTTTACTCTACCTTATCAGTCGTCATCTAGACAGACATTAAGGACTTGTTTCACCACTTCCTGATATAGTGTGAGATAGTTATATGGCAGTTACCACTATCCACCACATTGCCTTTCGTTACTACTACGTAAACTTTCGTCACTTGAGAAAAATTATAAAAACTTATGTGATCAAATACTTTTAGTTCAAAATAATTCAAGTTAACTCTTTTTATATATTTGCAAGTATATTTTGACCATGTAAAACGAAATATGTAAGATTTGTAACCTTTGCTTCATTTTTGAATATCGATCCATTCAGAGAAACTAAACGCCAGTGATATCTGCCAAATAACGTCTTTATCAGCCATTTGAAGCGCTGATAACTTATCAGACAGTTAATCTGCCAGATAGTTCTATCCGACACTAGTGGAACGAAAGTTGTCATTTATATGGCAAATAAGTTCCTAATAAACTTTTAGGGACTTTATCAGGAAGTGGTGAAACAAGCCCTAACTCTCTTGTTTTCCATATCTTCTTTCACACAATCGATCCATCTTTTTTTTTATCTTTCTCGTCCCCTCCGTCCATGTACATTCATATCCATCTCTCTTCTCGTCACATAAGTATCCATTCGCTTCGTGACATGCCCCATACCACGACATTCTGTTCCCTTTCAACTTTTCGGTTATTAGTGCTACTCTCAGACTTCCTCTAATATATTAATTTCTTACTATTCGCGTCACTCCACACATCCACCTTAACATTCTCATCTCCGCCACATGCAATCGTCCCTCATCCGTCTTCTTTGCAGCCCAACTTTCTGATCCATGATACATTACGACAGGTCTCATGATAGTGTACCTACTATACGAAACCTAGTATACTATAGTATACCTACTATGCGAAAGAAAAAAGGCTTTCTTTTTATTTTGTAGGCATGAGCATGACTCACTTTATGTACTTTTTGAGACGGGGAGTTCATTTTTGTCTGATAATTAAAAATTTTCAGATTTTTGTTGCCAATCTGCACATTTTACACAGAAAAATACATAAATATTTTTGTGTAAACCAATATATCTTTAAAAAAGTCTCTGTTATCTAAAAAATCATGTAAACATCCTTTGTATGGCATAATTTCTTACAAAATTTGTTTTACATAATTTTGATTGTGTCTTTTAATTGTTCAAAAAATCGCTTTTATTCGCGACTTGTATTCTTAATCTCCATATAGAAGCCACGTGTAAATTGATACAAATCAATTTACATCATTAAACACAAAAGTAAAATTCGTGTCTAGTGATACAACTCGCATTTTTTTTAAATTTCAAATTTCAAAAACCAAGATAGATAAAAAATAATTAAATATTGAAAAATTGTTTGATAAACACTAACTATTGAGCTTTCATTCAACACTCTACATGAAATACTGACGAAGTAATAATTTTTCGAAAATTTTAAAACTTCTTTTTGAATTTCCCAACATTTCATATTTTAGACTTATACTGTTTTTCACTGACGGTACAGAATGAGGGTAACCGTTTTTGTGCTCACCAGTTGGCGCCACTGCAGACGGCGGTCATGCTGTCAAAGCCCGCCCATACATAAACATTGACAAGTGACACTTGTCTGAATACTATTCAGTGAATAGACAAGAGAGAAGTGACAGGCAGACCACCCTCTACACTAGCGGCCTCTAGCGGCGAATCCACACGCGGTTACCCTCATTAATTGTATGTAGTTATTTCTTTAATCTATAGTACATTCATCTACTACACTTTGTTTCATCTACTTTGTAATAGCATTATGTATCAGGTATTGTTTTGGTTGTCTTGTCGTTTGTCAATAATTACATATTTAAAACACTATTATGGAAATAAAAAGCTTCCATTTCAATTATTGACTTTTCAACATAGATTTCTAACATCAAAGCACCCGAATGCCACAGTGTTGAACACAAGGGATTGCCGTTCTGAGGGTCCTGGGTTTGAATCCCATCGAGGTTTAATTTTTAATGATGAATTTCTATTTCTATTTTCTGGTCCGGGTGTGTCCTAGTCTTATGTGCAGTCCATGGCACTCAAGATAAATGCTTTTAAATTATTTCATTATAGCAGCACTTACGTTTATTCTAAAATTTACAATGCTCACTCATATCCACGCAGACAGTATGTACTGACAGACGGTTATTTGTAAATAGGTGAAGATTACTCTTCGGCCGCCGGTCTCCCTGCAGCAGAGACAATACATAAAGTACAGTTGAGCGACACAGCAGTACAACAAGTGACGCATCGAACATCCAATATCAAAACACATTCTGGGGAAAAATCATTTACATGTCATGTGTGTAACAAGGCATTTAAAGCGAATAAGAATCTCACAGAACACCTCAGGATACATTCAGGTGAAAAACCATTCTCGTGTAAAATCTGCGACAAGAGATTTGGTCGGAAAGGACACCTCAATGCACATATGAGGTCTCATTCAGAAGAGAAACCATTTTCGTGTTTTATTTGCAGCAAGTCATACAAAGTAAAGAAGGATCTTGTTGAACACATGAATATACATACAGGTGAAAAACCATTTTCGTGTAAAGTGTGTGCCAAAAAGTTTGCTCTGAAAGGGAATTTAAATTCACATATGAGGATACATTCGGTAGAGAAACCATACTCATGCCATATGTGCAACAAGTCGTACACGGTAAAGGGCTATCTTGTGCAACATATTCGGACACATTCAGTTGACAACACGTTTACGTGTGATATATGCTCCAAAACGTTCAGACAAAAACGTACTCTACAGTACCATATGAGCACGCATTCGGGTGAGGCACCATTTTCATGTGATGTATGTAACAAACCGTTTCTGTCGAAAAACAGTCTTGTGGTACACTACAGGAAGCATACAGGAGAGAGAAATTATACGTGTCGTATCTGTAATGAAGCATTCACTACAAAAAATAGCCTTGTCATACACAGTATGAAACATTCAGGAGAAAAACCATTTTCATGTGATGTCTGTCACAAGCCATTTAGTTTTAAACATAATCTGACCATCCATATGAAGTCACATTCGGGAACAGAACCGTTTTCTTGTAATATTTGTAATAGGCCATTTCTGACAAAAAGTTGTCTTATTATACACTATAGAAAACATTCGGGAGAGAAACCATTTTCATGTCATATCTGTAATGAGGCATTTGTTGCAAAAAGCACTCTGGTAAGGCACAGTAGAATACATACAGATGAAAAGCCATTTTCGTGTATTGTGTGTAACAAGGCATTTAAAGCAAATAAGAATCTCACAGAACACCTCAGGATACATTCAGGTGAAAAACCATTTTCTTGTGAAGTCTGTGACAAGAAATTTGTTCGTAGAGGGCAACTCAAATCGCATTTGAAGACACACACAGGGGAGAAACCATTTTCGTGTGTTGTTTGCAGCAAAACATTTCGTACGAAACGATCTCTCATATCCCATGTAAAGGCACATTCGGAAGAAAAACCATTTTCGTGAAATATCTGAACAAGGCATTTACTGCAAAAAGCAATTTTATAGTAGGGATGGGCATTCTGTCCGAAAAAGATTGATTCTTCGATCAATTTGAATCGCAATGTGATAAATCGATTCACAAAATATTGAGGGCTAAAAGAATCGATCTACCAAAAATGGATTTTTTTCCGCGTCGGTATTACAATTTTTCAACCTCGATTTTTCTATTGTGTAATATCGATTCAATGGATCGATTTAGTAGTACTTAAGGTCGATTTTTTTATTTATTATTTAATCGATATTTTTTATCGAAACAATCGAGAAGATCAGAGCGCAATCAATTTTTCATCATCTTATTACGTTGAAACGTATAGCGTTGTGCGTGAGGTATGCGTGTGTAGATGGAGAAATAAAAATGTCCAGGCTCGATAGAACACAGAACTATTGTATTACGATACACACAAGAGTAGGGTACACAAAACACACAAGAAAGAAAGTCAGAAGGAGAGCACAGTACAGTAACAAGCAAAAGAAACGGAAGAAAGAACTAGGTAGTCTAGGTTAGATCGGAAAGTATGACAATGCTAGCGCAGCGAGAGGCACGGGTGTCGCGTATAACGGTTAACAGCTGACTGGCGAGGGAGCGGTAACCGACTGGCCAGTTCGTAGCGGCCGAGGCGGCGCGCGCGCATCTACGTAGCTATACGTATGGTATAGTGCGGTGCCGGCTGCATACTACGGGTATCACCCGGGTTTGTTATAGAATAAAATAAATATTATAAATGTATGAATATTTTGGTGTGTTTGATGTGTGAATGTAGTGTGTGTGTGTAAATAGAATTAATATAAATATTATTACGTGTATAAAATAATAAATAATGTTTTAAATAAATATTTAAATAGATAATAAATGCATAGTTAAATAGATAAATAAAATAATAAATATAGATATAATAAGTCACCCACAACACTCCCCTCCAGAGGCCGTGTTTACGGACGATAATAATCCGGGAAGCGGACTTGCCTTCCTGACCGGGTTGTTTTCGATGTTGAAGATGGGGATGGAGATTGAGAAGGAGAAGGAGGGGGAGGGGGAGAGATCGCAGGGATAGGTTGTGGTCTCAGGTCGTTACACAATATGTAGGCCGGTTTTAGACGATCTACGGATACTGTCACGTCTTTGCCTTTGAGTCGAATTTTAAATACTTTCAGGTCTCTCTTTATAACTTCATGCGGGCCGGTGTATGCAGGCTGTAGTGAACCATGTAGCGCGTCTTCCCTGAGGAATACGTGGCTACATGTAGCAAGATCTTTGTACACGAAGACTTTCTTTTGAGAGTGGTGTTGCGGTGGCACGGGACGGAGTTTTTCCGCGAAAGACTTGATTCGCGCCGAGAAGTCAGTGATGTCAGTTGTATAGCCGGGGACCTTGTCACCGAAAAATTCACCAGGGAGACGGAGTGGTTCCCCGTAGACGAGTTCGGCTGAAGAAGCGATTAAATCTTCTTTAAACGCGCTTCTTATGCCGAGTAAGACGAATGGCAAGGACTCGGTCCAACCGTGATCTGCGTGGCAAGTTATAGCGGCCTTTAATTGACGGTGAAAGCGCTCAACCATCCCGTTACATTGGGGATGGTAAGACGATGTGCGCCGTTGTTTGAAGCCGATGGATTTTGACAACTGGTGGAAAAGTGCAGATTCAAACTGCCTACCTTGGTCAGAGATGATGTCTGTGGGGCAGCCGAATCGCGATACCCAGCATGAAATAAATGCTTTCGCTACCGTTTCCGCTGTGATGTCAGAGAGGGGAACGACTTCTGGCCACCGTGTGAAGCGGTCGACCATTGTCAAACAATAACGAAATCTGTCATCGAGAGGCAATGGTCCGACCAGATCAATATGCACGTATTTAAAACGTGACGAAGGCAAGTCAAGTCTACCTACAGGCGATGCGACGTGACGTGTAATTTTTGTACGCTGGCATGCCAAACATGTTTTGGACCATTCGCGGCAGTCCTTACGCATATTTGGCCAAACGAAGCGCTGTGCTACGAGTTTAGCGGAGGCATTAGCGCCGGGGTGGCTGAGGGAATGCAGTGACTGGAAAATCTGCCTTCTTAAATTCGAAGTAACGAAAGGCCTGGGCGTCGTTGTACTGACGTCGCAGTACAGCATGGCACGACTCCCAGGGATTGACATTTTGTTAAGTCGAAGAGATGTGTCACCTTGTAGGCATTCTTGCAGCTCGGGATCTGTGGCTTGGGACTCTGCTAACACTTCCAGGTCGACTGGTAACTGGATTTCGTTCACGCGGGAAAGAGTATCAGCTACAACGTTGTCTTTGCCCGAAATGTGTTGTATATCAGTCGTGAACTGTGAGATTAGGTCTAGATGTCTATACTGACGTGGTGAACAATTGTTCTTTCGCTGGTGAAATGCGTAACATAACGGCTTATGGTCAGTATAGACGGTGAAGTGTGTGGCCTCTAGCATGTGCCGAAAATATTTAATACTCTCGTAGACGGCGAGAAGTTCGCGGTCGTACGGGGAGTATTTTACCTGTGAGGGGCTGAGTTTTCTGGAGAAAAATGCTAAGGGCTGCCAATGTCCGTCGCTAAACTGCTGCAGCACAGCGCCTATCGCGGTGTCAGACGCGTCTGTCACAAGTCCTAGTTTGGCCTGTGGGTCAGGATGGGCCAGCAGTGCTGCTTCACCTAACGTCCTAATGCACTCACGGAAGGCGTGCAGGGCGTCGCCCTTTATGTCGACTGGCTGCGAAGCCTTAACGGAGCCGGTTAGGAGAGCGTTAAGTGGAGCCTGTACGTGCGCGGCGTTTGGTATAAATCGCCGGTAAAAGTTGATCATACCTAAAAATCGTCTGAGCTCCCTAACCGTCTTCGGGACAGGAAATTCGGAAATGGCTTGAATTTTGCTCTCCAATGGTTTAGTGCCCTCTTCAGATATACTATATCCTAAAAATGTTACATTCGGCGCGCCGAAGACACACTTATTGACATTAATAAGAACGCCGTAGTCCCTCATTCGAGAAAAAATTTGATGTAAGTGGTCTTCGTGCTCCTTCTGTGACTTAGAAAAAATTAAAATATCATCTAAGTATGGAAAACAAAATTCAAGGCCACGCGTCATTTCATCAATGAACCGTTGAAAGGTTTGTCCGGCGTTTCGCAAACCAAACGTCATAAAGGGAAACTCATACAAGCCGAATGGTGTTGTGATGGCCGTTTTAGGTATGTCCTCAGGGGCAACTGGAATTTGATTATAGGCTTTAACTAAATCTATCGTTGAAAAGATTTTACAACCAGACAGACAGTGCGAAAAATCGTGTATATGTCTGATAGGGTATTTGTCTGGGATAGTTCTTGCGTTTAATAACCTATAATCGCCGCAAGGACGCCAGCCGTTGTCCTTCTTGGATACTAAGTGGAGTGGGGAGGACCAGGGACTGTCCGAAGGGCGGGCGGTACCATTATTGAGCATCGCTTGAAATTCCTGTTTCGCGATTTTTAATTTGTCCGGGGCTAGCCGCCGTGGAGAGCACGACACTGGAGGCCCGGGAGTGGTGCGGATGTGGTGTACAGTGTAGTGTTTAGTGACACCCGGAGTACCAGCCGGCCGCGTGATCTCTGGGTACTGTAATAGAATAGGTAAGTACATACCTGCTTGGTCCCCGCCAGTCAACACCTTAACACTAGAAACTAAACTATTAGGCGTAGCTAAAGCAGCTTGAGCACTAGCGCTTGTTAAGCCGTCGACAAGCCTACGGTTACTTACGTCTACGCTTAGTTGGTAATGTGACAAAAAATCAACACCGATTATGGCTTTAGTTACATCAGCGATAACAAAGCGCCACGGAAAGTCGCGACGTAAGCCAAGATTTAAATTTAATTGTAAGTAACCGTAAGTGTCGATAGCAGACCCGTTAGCAGCACATAATTGAAACGAAGTTTTATTACGGCACTCGCGAAGTTCTTTGATCGGATACACATAAACATCACTTCCAGTATCTATTAAAAAAGTCATTTTAGAGTTTTTATCCGTGATGAATAGGCGACCGGTAGACCCTTGGCAATCATTTGTCGCCATCACTGATTGCCGGTCGCGTTTCCCGTCGTATAGTCGCACGGTTTGGTGCACTTCTTGGCCTGCGCTCCAAATTTATTGTGGTACCAACACGTTGGAAACCAACGGTAACACGAATCAGATCTGCGCGATGTTGACCGGTCTCTGTGTCGTGGTGCTGAGCGTTCCCGTGGTCTCGACCGTTGATTCACCATGGTGGTAAGAGCGCTTACTTGTCGCGTGAGCTCGGAAACCTGTTTAGCCAGCTCTTCGATGGTCGACGACGCTGATGGTGATGAAGCCGCGGCGACATGGTGATTAATCGGCGTCAGGTCGTGTACGCGGTCAGCCAGTTCCGCTAAGGCATCCAGGGACAACGTGGGCTGTGACGCAATAATAGGTTGCATCGCGGTAGGCAGTCTACTCGTCCATATGGTTTTTAAAAAATCATCCGGTATGCTAGGTCCTGCTAGATGTTGTAGGTGCCGAAGAAATTGTGACGGTTTACGGTTGCCTAGCTCCTCATGCATCAACAGTTGTTTTACTTTATTCTCGCGGGAAACTGATAATCGTTTAATCAATTCTTGTTTCAACCGCTGGTAATCCGGGGGTCCGATGAGAATGTCTTCAATCTCAGCTGCACAATTACGGTCCAAATTTGCCAATACGATGTAAAACTTCGTGGTATTGTCCGTTATATTGCGTATCGCAAACTGTCCTTCCACCTGGGCAAACCAAATTGCAGGTTTCTCCGGCCAAAATGGAGGAATTTTCACATCGTGTGACACGACAACGCTCGGAGTTAAAATTTCTGGCTCCGTCACCCGTTCCGCCATTTTGGTTTTCTCCCGTGTTCGTGTCGTAACGTTCACTTGCGATGGCGGCGTGTCCGATCCGCTAGAAGTCGACATTTCGTACGTATTCCGTGCTCGCGTCGAAGGGTCACCAGTTATAGCGTTGTGCGTGAGGTATGCGTGTGTAGATGGAGAAATAAAAATGTCCAGGCTCGATAGAACACAGAACTATTGTATTACGATACACACAAGAGTAGGGTACACAAAACACACAAGAAAGAAAGTCAGAAGGAGAGCACAGTACAGTAACAAGCAAAAGAAACGGAAGAAAGAACTAGGTAGTCTAGGTTAGATCGGAAAGTATGACAATGCTAGCGCAGCGAGAGGCACGGGTGTCGCGTATAACGGTTAACAGCTGACTGGCGAGGGAGCGGTAACCGACTGGCCAGTTCGTAGCGGCCGAGGCGGCGCGCGCGCATCTACGTAGCTATACGTATGGTATAGTGCGGTGCCGGCTGCATACTACGGGTATCACCCGGGTTTGTTATAGAATAAAATAAATATTATAAATGTATGAATATTTTGGTGTGTTTGATGTGTGAATGTAGTGTGTGTGTGTAAATAGAATTAATATAAATATTATTACGTGTATAAAATAATAAATAATGTTTTAAATAAATATTTAAATAGATAATAAATGCATAGTTAAATAGATAAATAAAATAATAAATATAGATATAATAAGTCACCCACAAAACGTAAAATTATCGTGCGACTTTAATTTTTTTTTTTCATTGACATTGTAAGTGTAACATAATTATTCAAGATATTATCATTATGATCTGAAAATTTACACACCATTACTATAACAAATTGTGTGAATTTTACCGTAGTAAAATCTATTGTAACTACAATATAAACAAATAAAATATTTACTAATTCATTCCAGGATTTTAAGAATAAAAATAACGATTATAAATTAATAATATTTATAAAGTAATAACGTAAAGTAAGAACTTGATTGTATTGTATATTTTTAGACATTAAAGTTAAGTTGAAAAGTAAAACGTTCTGGATATTTTGAATTTCCTTACTTCCTACAGTGTGATCATCCACCTGACCTCTGGGAAAAACATAGAGATATTACACTAGAGGGCAGAAGCCAGGCTTCAGAGCGTACCTCGGATCAAAAGAGACGAAATCTTTAGTAATCACCTTTCTCTTTCTGGCTCCTCGGGATCGGAGAGAGATAGGTAATTACCGTTATCGTTGTTTCTCTTTCTAAGCGGGGGCGATTGCAATGTATGGGCAGGCGTATAGCTCGCCCGCTCTAGTGTAATATCTCTATGTTGCAATGTATGGGCAGGCGTATGGCTCGCCCGCTCTAGTGTAATATCTCTATGTTGCAATGTATGGGCAGGCGTATGGCTCGACCGCTCTAGTGTAATATCTCTATGTTGCAATGTATGGGCAGGCGTATGGCTCGCCCGCTCTAGTGTAATATCTCTATGTTGCAATGTATGGGCAGGCGTATGGCTCGCCCGCTCTAGTGTAATATCTCTATGTTGCAATGTATGGGCAGGCGTATGGCTCGCCCGCTCTAGTGTAATATCTCTATGTTGCAATGTATGGGCAGGCGTATGGCTCGCCCGCTCTAGTGTAATATCTCTATGTTGCAATGTATGGGCAGGCGTATGGCTCGCCCGCTCTAGTGTAATATCTCTATGTTGCAATGTATGGGCAGGCGCATAGACGTCAGTGTAATGCTACATCTATGGGCAGGCGTATGGCTCGCCCGCTCTAGTGTAATATCTCTATGTTGCAATGTATGGGCAGGCGTATGGCTCGACCGCTCTAGTGTAATATCTCTATGTTGCAATGTATGGGCAGGCGTATGGCTCGCCCGCTCTAGTGTAATATCTCTATGTTGCAATGTATGGGCAGGCGTATGGCTCGCCCGCTCTAGTGTAATATCTCTATGTTGCAATGTATGGGCAGGCGTATGGCTCGACCGCTCTAGTGTAATATCTCTATGTTGCAATGTATGGGCAGGCGTATGGCTCGCCCGCTCTAGTGTAATATCTCTATGTTGCAATGTATGGGCAGGCGTATGGCTCGCCCGCTCTAGTGTAATATCTCTATGTTGCAATGTATGGGCAGGCGCATAGACGTCAGTGTAATGCTACATCTATGGGCAGGCGTATGGCTCGCCCGCTCTAGTGTAATATCTCTATGTTGCAATGTATGGGCAGGCGTATGGCTCGCCCGCTCTAGTGTAATATCTCTATGTTGCAATGTATGGGCAGGCGTATGGCTCGCCCGCTCTAGTGTAATATCTCTATGTTGCAATGTATGGGCAGGCGCATAGACGTCAGTGTAATGCTACATCTATGGGCAGGCGTATGGCTCGCCCGCTCTAGTGTAATATCTCTATGTTGCAATGTATGGGCAGGCGTATGGCTCGCCCGCTCTAGTGTAATATCTCTATGTTGCAATGTATGGGCAGGCGTATGGCTCGCCCGCTCTAGTGTAATATCTCTATGTTGCAATGTATGGGCAGGCGTATGGCTCGACCGCTCTAGTGTAATATCTCTATGTTGCAATGTATGGGCAGGCGTATGGCTCGCCCGCTCTAGTGTCATATCTCTATGTTGCAATGTATGGGCAGGCGTATGGCTCGCCCGCTCTAGTGTAATATCTCTATGTTGCAATGTATGGGCAGGCGTATGGCTCGCCCGCTCTAGTGTCATATCTCTATGTTGCAATGTATGGGCAGGCGTATGGCTCGCCCGCTCTAGTGTAATATCTCTATGTTGCAATGTATGGGCAGGCGTATGGCTCGCCCGCTCTAGTGTAATATCTCTATGTTGCAATGTATGGGCAGGCGTATGGCTCGCCCGCTCTAGTGTAATATCTCTATGTTGCAATGTATGGGCAGGCGTATGGCTCGACCGCTCTAGTGTAATATCTCTATGTTGCAATGTATGGGCAGGCGCACAGACGAGGTAGAGGAACAGACGGCAATGTCCCATACAGTAATTTTCACCTCGGTCTATATCATCTTTCTCTTTCACACCTCAACTATTGAATATGACAGTTCGGTTACAAGTATAGTCTGTGCAAAATAATGACGTCATAATTTTACTACGTCATGATTATGTAATATTTCTGACGTCATAGTATAATGACGCAGGTAGGTATAATATGCCCAAGATACACGAGGCTAGTTTTTCAAGCTAGGATAGCAAGCTAGTGTCAGTAAGATAGCAAGCTAGTACTTCTGGCTTCTAGCTTCATAAAATATAACTTATAAATGAAGCTAGTTTTGTCTACACGAAGCCAGAAGTACTAGCTTGCTAGCTTACTGAGACTAGCTTGCTATCCTAGCTTGAAAAACTAGCCTCGTGTATCTCGGGCATTAGTGATATTAATTAATGTTCTAGGCTCAGGTTCTAGGTATATATATTATTGGGAAACTTTAAAGAAAACACTTTATTACTTCATTTCGTTTTATTTTTTAACTTTGTTTTATATTTAACCAACGCTTTTTCTTGCATAGGTGGCAAAGTCCTATTTTCCAGTCTTATAACATCAGTGCCCTTCAAAATTTTATTAATAGTATTGCACCAGTTAAAAACCACTAATCTCAAAGATATACCAAGGAAGCATTCTAAAACAATATCACGGTGTATTTGGCAATCCAGAAAGTCAAATGAATACTTGGCTTTTAATGTATGTTTTATTTCTTTAATAACATTTTTTTTATGAGCTTGAGTTTCCAAGTATTCATTTGCTTCCTGGATTATGTTTCCGAAACATCTCACAGCATGTTCGGATGGGTAGGTCAGCTTCCTATCTTTTATGTTTTTGTACTCTCGTATACTTATCCAATTATTTATTTTTAAATTTTCATGTGTGGTTAAATTTCTTTTACATTGAGTACATTTATTATTGTTCAAAACCTTTCTGACCACCCACCCTGTTGTATATGCACGTGAGTGTATATTAAGTCTTTCCCGGATAACTGTTGTAGGAATGCTTTCCAAAATCCCACTCTGCAACTTAGAGGATTCAGATGAGTCAACATTTGCGGGAATGTTTATATTTTCTTCAAATAGAGTTTTTAAATTTAGTAACTGCTCACCTGAATCCTCTTCACAATTATAACTTTCAGAGTGGAAGTTTATAAATCTTGTGATTAAAAGTGATTTGAAAGTGCTTTTAAAGCTGTGGCAATTGGGGTTGTTGTTTCTAAAATTGTAGGCCCTCACCTGACCGAAAAAGTTTTCGATGGGGTCAGAATTAAAATATCGGGGCCTCATTATGTTTATGCCTTTGCCTTTAAAAAATTGCCACAGCCTTTGGTAACTTTTTATTGTAACCATCCAATTTCTTAATGAGGGCACATATTTTTCTTTGCCACCTTTATCAACAAACTTAATATTAATAAGTTTTTTCAAAGCTTCCTTCCAGAATTCGTGATGTTCAGACGAAGAAGTCACTGCTGTTCTCAATCTTTTTCCTTTGTTTTGTAACTTTGAGCCATTGACTGCGTCAAATATATCATCGAAAAACGCGACTATCTCCGCGGTGTTTTTTAAAGTAGGACTCACCATTGTCCCATCAGTATAACGGGCTGCAATCAAAAAGCAAAAATATGTAAGTATCATGTAACTTTATACTACTAAATTTGAATATTAAAGGAGGAGGTCGAATCTAAATTTATAGTAAGAGCCCCTTTCACCTAAAAGGCCATAAATCTGACACAATTTTAATTATTATAAAGTACACCTCAAGGCAAATAAGAACACAAAATTATTTTAATTTAAAATTGAAATAGGTGGAAAATTGGATTAATATTAAGGGCCACTTTCCGTTCATACTTTGAAAACATTTCCAACTATTTTATTTTACAGTTAACCCTTATCAGCCCACCTCCTTTTAAATGATGTAAATACTTACAAAATTGAGCAGTGTAAAATAAGGTAGCAGCTACAGTTTTGCTAAATACCCTTACACAATTTTTCACCTGTAATAGATAGATAAAAAACATGTTAATACTAACATATTACAAATCGTGCGCAAATACAATGCACTACACTACAATACACAAGTTGGCCAGGATAACAAAAATCCTGTAACCATGGTATGTGTTAAATTGATGATGCCCTGTTCAACATTGAATTGTATCTATTACTGCCATGAGTCAGGGTGACGTTATCCGCCTTGGAATGTGATATTCTGAGTATATTCTATAGAAAACTACTAGTATAATTTTGTATATGTAATGTTGCAGTCCAAGTGATTATTATTGGTAACAATAATACTGCTCTACCTACTCTGACGAGCGTTAATGGTTGGTGCCCTTTATCACTTGCGCTCTAGTAATAATATGGACACAATATCTAAGCATAATATGTTAAATTCTTAATATGAACAATGACTCAAAACATACCTTCATTTTTTTTATTTTTTCCGGAATGACATGTTCATCATTGAGTTTGTGTAGCAGCCTCGTTTCTGCATGGTTGCAATCTGTTTTATAAACTTGTACTATATCATCCCATGTACTTATTTTACCTTCAAATTTTATATTTTTTGTCAGGAAATTATTCCTTAACACCTTTATTAAATGTGGTGGGTCGTATATAACACTAAGAGTCTGCCCATTTATAATAATCACATCATCTGAAATTAAATTTTTTTTAAGTTAGTCAATGTTACTTTGATGCATGATATTACTATAGAATTATTATGTCATAATTTTAGATCAGGATACTTAATTTAATTTTTATCTCAGTTAACAAGCTTCTTACCTATTTCTTTGCCTAATTTTATTTGTTCTCTCCTCGTATCTTCTTGGAGACTTTTTAAAGTCGATTGGAAGGCAGCCCCTTGGTCACAAACTAATGCGACAGGTAAAAGACCCGTGTCACTGACGGCTGTTACTACCTCCTTAATTATCGTTTATAAATATATTTTGAAAGTTGACCCCTTACAAAAATAGTAGGCTACAGGTTGCTGCCATTTATGAATTGAGCCTCTGAGCATAAAAACCAGAGCATGATCGGCAAAGTCATTAGTTTTTTCTTTAAGCTCAACAAAGCCATTTATGTTATCCTTTTTTCTTTCGTATGTTAAAGCAGCATCCAATGCTACCTCATCAAAAATAATTGAGCAAAATTTTTTTCTCTCGTCCCATCTGTGTACCTGCAAACATTCGAAATATATAAGTGAACCGAATATAATTTCAAAATTGTAACTAAATAGAAATTTAGAAATGACTAAAATCTTCATTTTCTATATGTCATGATGTAACATAATAATATTATGATCAGTTAAAGGTGGCCTTACCTCCTTTTTAATTGCATCAAACACTTGTGGATTGATGCCTGCCTCAATGTTAATAGTTGAAATCATTTTATTGAGGGTATATTTTGAAGGTAGGATAAATATCTTTTGCAAGTATTTATAACACTTTGGACTTTGTTTTAATATAGATAAAGCTATTATTTTTTCTTCGTTAGTAAACCTTCTTCCCTTCGCTTTTTTTGAGCATTGTTTTATTTGCATCCACATTATCCTTTTTGCTAAAGGATTCATTTTTCCTACCATTTTTTCAAAGTTTCTTTGCTTTAAAAATCGAATTGCTCTACGTGCTCTTTTAATATACTGAAGTTGCTTCTTTGATTTTAAAAATTCTTTTTTGATACCAGAAGACATATAGTTTTTTGTTAAAGCAATTCTTTTCTTAACAAATGCTTTCCTTTTCAATTGAGTTGAAATTGAAATATCTGCAAAAAGACAAATTAAGTTTGTTAAATGGAACAGGTCAATATAAAAATTAATTCACTGTAGTTCTTTTAACAAATGTTATTTACCTGTTACTATTGGTTCTATTGTGGGTACTGTTTCATAGCTTGAAGTTGAAGGCACAGCGGCTTCGAAAAAGGGTACATCAGATGATGTAACAGTTTCTGTAAAAAACAAGAAAATTTTATGTATTAAATTTTGTTTATTTATGTTTTTAATAAACCTTCACACATTGGAAATTTAGAAGCTATGTTTACAAAGAAAGAGATCCCAGATAGCGGAAACATATATACTTGACAAATAATTATTAGTATTTTTGGTCTTTGTGATATTCTGAGTCATTTACTTTTAGCATTAATAGTTCTTTTAACAAATATTATTTACCTATTACTATTGGTTCTATTGCAGGTTATTGGTTATCAGCAATACCATAAACTTTATATGTTGACTACTGCAACAAACAGTTTCAAATCTGAGTTTAGTTAAATTTAATGAATATTTTATCAAGTTTGAATAGAATAAAATTGAGAATTTACAATTTGAGTGGCTACCAATATTCTATGAGGAAAACTTGATACTGTTCAGATACCCACCATAGTTTTGTTTTAATGCTATTCATCGAATGGTTCATGTATTTTGGGAAATGATAGTGAAAACTTTATTATTCATACAAATCTCATTATTTATAATTGTTTATTATATTTCTTTAAGGACTAAGTTCTCAAAAATGCTATTAATTCCCTATATAAAGTTTCATAATTATGTCTAGGAACATAAGGATCAGGCGATGTGTTGTCTGTCAGTCGAAATCTATAATTTTTAAAGTAGATATAGTTAAATTACCTGAACTAGTCTTTGCTCTCTTCGACATATTTGCATATGTATGATCCTCGTGCCGCCGTTTGAAATAATTATGTTCCAAATTGATGCTTCCTGTAAAGAATAACAAAGGTATACGTTATTAAATTATTTAATTTCTATATTATGGTATCATGGTAAGGTAAATTTCACTCCTGCAATGTGTCTTAAATCAGCCAATGAAATGACAAACAAAGCTTATAATGTCAATAAAATTAACCTGTTACTAAGCCATAGTTTAAGAATTTAGTGAAGGCAAATAAATGATTTTCGGATTATATAAGATACTGGATAATATGTAAATAATATTAGTCTTGCAAATTATACAAATAATATTCAACTGATTTTATCAATCAAATTTCTTTCACATAAATTAAATTATTGAAACAATAACTTATTTAGTAGTAGTAGGCACAGGTAGTAGGTATGTAATACTTGTATGAAATACTATAAGATAAAATAATATTTACAAACTTGAAATACTCACGCAGTTTCAGTACGGATAATTGTCTGGGGAATACCACTACAAATTTCGCTCTGCGAAAAGAGAGTTGGAATAGCATTGGCCCGGAGTCGAGCCCTCAAGGCTGTAGAAGCGAAAAATCGCTTCTCAAAATGCTTTTCGCATACGAAACGCTTCCGGAGCTCCTCCACACTCAGGCTTCGCAAGGTTTCGCATTTAATAAGCTGTAACCACACTTCGAGTCTTTTCTCGTCCTTCGGAAAACAAAAAAGCTTGACGTCCTTTCGCCTACTATCACAACCCACAACACAACACAAGTTAAACATCTTGCACGCGTTGATACCTGGATTTACTGGATTATCACAGTTACAGAATTGAGAGGATAAGTTACGGAAATTAATCGACGCAAAACTTCACTCGATCAACTTTGAAACTGCAATGGCGGTTATAATAAAAACATGTCAGTTGTCACCGCGGAAAGACGAGGAAGCGGGGAGGGGGAAACTGTCATGTTCATTAAATGAACCATAGACAATTGGCGACGAATTTTTGTATGAAGACTAACCGCCATGGGCAGGCGTATGGCTCGCCCGCTCTAGTGTAATATCTCTATGTTGCAATGTATGGGCAGGCGTATGGCTCGCCCGCTCTAGTGTAATATCTCTATGTTGCAATGTATGGGCAGGCGTATGGCTCGCCCGCTCTAGTGTAATATCTCTATGTTGCAATGTATGGGCAGGCGTATGGCTCGCCCGCTCTAGTGTAATATCTCTATGGGGAAAAACTGTGTAATCTTGGTCATATGTAGAGGTGCGCGACTGCGAATGATCTCACTATTCGAATAATCTACAACTACTAATGTGCGCATTCGAATTGAATATTAGTAATATACTAATGTTCATATTCGAATGACAACTACTAATTAGTAATTACTAATCTAACAGCGTTTCGACTTGCGACGCGAGTCGCGCGTTCGAGTTCATTTCATTCGACGCTCACTCAGTCGGTTCTGTTGTCAGGTTCGAATGAATAATACGAATGACGACTACTAAATTAGTAACTAATCTCAGCGTTTCGCTTTCGACTCGCAACGAGAGTCGCGCATTTGACTTCATTTCATTCGACGCTCACTCAGTTTGGAATGAATAATAATTATGTAGCCATGGATCGTTCACTGCTTATCCTTATTGGGATACTAGCGTTTGCCCGCGGCTTCGCCCGCGTGGAATTTGTATTCGTACAGTTTATTTACGTTAAATACTGAAAGCGACAAATGAATCAATTTTGATAAGAATGTGATAAATTTTGTAAAATGTGCATCGTAAATAAAATCCCAAAAAAAAAAAAACAAATTAGTTACTAATTTGTATAGATCATTCGACTGATTCGAATGATTTACTAAATCGAATAATTCGAATGGAATCATTCAAAGTCGCGCACCGCTAGTCATATGTCACAATATAATATCTCGAATTACCTATCTAAAAAACAAGGTTATATATGTTAAAGGAAGTGAGAAAGTGTTATGGTTAAAAAAAATAATACAAAGAAACCAAATTCATAATATAGAATGTTATAATTATAATTGTCCTAATTTCCAAACATTGTATAAAACTTATTTAAATTGTAGTTATGTATTTAGCTGTATTTTTCATTCAAATGTGTGTGCTTTAAGAAATATTACATGTTTAAATATGTGGCTTGATCGTAAAGGTGTTCTTGGATGAATCTACTTTTTTTTAACAACCCCATTATAATTAGTTATCCCTGTTATATGTCATAACGTATAAGTTATCAATCTTAGACCCCAAACTGAATAATTTGGTTCCTGAACTAATGAAAGGCATTATACGCACAGAATATAACTAATCCCAAGCGTCATCAGACACAGAAAACATAAAAATAACTTTATAACAAAAAATCACAATCATCAATCATCATCACGGCTTCCAGACCTAAGCCTTTCCGACGAATATAGTATACACAACTTGGGCTGTGGCTACTGACTTAACTACCATGCAATGACTGCAGTAATGCCAGTAATATAGAATGTTATCATTATCTGAATCTGGTTACCTTTCATAATGAGAAGGTTAAGTGAGATAAATGAGACAACCGGTTAGTAGCACAGCTAATTTATTACTGGTCATTCACAACAATGCGATACACTTCACTAACACACTGAGATAACTTTTTAGCATGTTTAATTAAATTACATGATTAACTCTACAAGTTGTCCAAATTAACATAGGTTCTATTTCTTTTCGTTTTTAAATATAGCGTTTATACTAAGCCAGCGTGTGACTCAATAAAAGGAGTTGGTTGTGGCTCCGTACCCTGTGTTTCATTTCATATCCTGAGGTAACGCCCCGACATGAAAGAAGCCCACGCAACCACACTGTATAGTTTGAAAAGAAAACCTACTTGGAATTATAGAACATACTTCATTGAGTAAAATAAATGAAAATCATGCAAAAGGACTACGGGCAACAAAGGGCTTTTTCAACTAAATCCTTTGTGAAACTTCACAGGTAAATGCTTTTCCTACTGAGTGTTTTCTTGTGTGAGTTACAAGATTGCCTTTTTGATAAAAAAATTATGACAACACCTTTGGATAGTAAGGTCGTACAAACCAAAACCCCAGTTTTCAGGAGAGCAGAAAAACAACTTTTTTTTACGTTTGAAGTTATAAATATCTAAGAGAAGTTAAATCATCAAAACCTATCGATCTTATTAAGATTTAAAGTTAGCTTGGATTTACGCCTAAGAAAAAATCAATTCTTGGTTAATACACCCCATGAAAATGTACTTTAAAAAAACTGTATAGGTCGTATAATATCATGACACATTTAGCGTCGACGACCCTGTAGCCTAGTTGGTAGCGACCCTGCCTGCGACGCGAGGGGTCCCGGGTTCGATTCCCGGCCGGGGCAGATATTTATGTGGCAGATAAATATTTGTACTCTGGTCATGGGTGTAATAGTAATGTGTTATATGTGTAGTCCATGCAACCCGCGACACAGGTACCTGGTAACCTACTGCGGGGGTAAGAGTGTGTTAGCGTTTATTTATTTATTTATTTATAATACCCATAGATGTAGTTTTTTTGTATTGAGGTGTGGGGAGCAGATAAAATAACAAGACACGGCTAGTTCGGACAACGGTATGCTTTATTCTAATTGAAACAATGAGAAGCTTATAGTCTAACCTTATAAGTAATTATAATATGTACGTATGAACGTACCTCACTTCACCTCCGGGGTGAAAAAAAGAAAAAAAAATGAAAAATTTAATTAGCATTTTTTTTTACAAATGGTTTTGTTCTATTTTTGTGAACAATATCGGTTTTACCATTTTTCATAATTTTCACATTTGGTTCCTGCTCCTCTATTACAATATATGGCCCGTTATACAAGGTATCTAATTTATTTCCTGTTTCATTTTTTACAAATAACATATCATTTGGCTTATACTTTATCTGATTTACATTTTTATCATATCTTTCTTTTCTTTTCTCCTTACACTTCAGCAAATTTTCTCTGGCATCTCTACTAGCTACTTGTAACCTGTATTTTAATTCTAAGCTATAGTTATCTGGGTTGTACAATGGTTCTATACTAGAAGAAATTCTACTCGGTAATTCGCATGGTTTTCCGAACATTAATTCATAAGGTGCATATTTTGTACTGGAATGAACTGTATTGTTATATGTAAAACACCAGAACGGTAGCCATTGGCTCCATGTTTCTGGGTGGTTATCGCATTGTATACGTAAAAATGAACCTAGATGTTTATGTGCGTTTTCAAGTGAACCAATAGTTTGATGATGGTATGCGGTCGAGCTTAATTTTTCTATGTTAAGTAATTTACATACCTGTTCCATTGTTTCCGATATGAATTCTGTGCCTCGATCTGTAGTGATGACCTTGGGGATTCCAAATCTTAAAATGAAATTGTTCACAAAACTTTTAGCTATACTTACGGTTTCCTTATTTCTAAGAGGGTATGCCTCGACAAACTTGCTTAATTCGCATTGAATTGTTAGTATATACTTATTATTCTCTAAATCTATATCTAAAGGGCCCACTACATCTAAAAACACCTTTTCTAAAGCACAACTTGCTGTAGTTGTTATAACCATTGGTTATATGTCTAGGATGTTTCATTTTCTGACATTTTTCACAACTTTGAACAAAATGTTTGACGTCATTTTCGATTCCTGGCCAGTAAAATCTACGTTTTATATTATTAATCATCCTGCGTACCCCAGCATGTCCGCTTGTTGGTAGCAGATGATAGTCATTTATAATAAAATTCTTCTCCTCATTACTGTCTATTCTTTTTACTCCCCTTAGAATACAAATGCGTGGTCCGGACCACTTGTCTATACCTTTTATTTCTTTTATGATATTTTTAATGAATAACGCGTTATCTTCTCTTTTTATAATACAGATCTCTTTTATTCCTAGTTTTTCACATATTATCCTCAATTTTTCCACAAAAACGTCTCGCGTGTAGTGTGCTTGAAAATCGAGGTTAACATACAATATATTTTTATTAGCTATAAATGCGAAACATTCAGATTCGACATCTACGACTTTGTTCTCTTTCATTTTCTTTAATTCTGCACCTTTCACAAAGCTTAACTCAACTGCTTCATTCGGTATTCTGAGTATTTCCACAACTTTTGGCTGATCAGACCAATCGTTTGGGTGAATACTTGGGATACCGTCCCTCACACTATCACTCTTACTTACATTCTCATTTTCAGTCTCTTTCATTTTCCTAGCTTGCGCTCTTGTTGTTATTGCTATTATCTTATCATTCATAACTTTTAAATCTTGTGAAGTTACACTTATTCGTGACAAGGCATCTGCTAATACGTTTTCTTTACCTCTCACGTATGCTATTTTAAAATCATACTCTTCTAGGGATAATCGAAATTTCAAAAGCCTACTAGATGGGTCTTTCATTCCAAACAAGTATAACAAAGGTTTATGATCCGTCAGTATAGTGAAAGTCCGTCCGAATAGATATGGTCTAAAATATTGTATACTCCAAACAATGGCAAGAAGTTCTTTTTGAATTGTTGGGTAGTTTAATTCTGATTTATTTAAAGGCCTACTAGCGTAAGCTATTGGTTTCATGTCACTGTTACAGAGTACTGAACCTATCGCTGTTCTAGAAGCATCTGTCTGTAGTATAAATTCCTTGGAAAAATCTGGATAAGTTAAAATTGGCGGGGAAATAATGGCATTTTTCAAAAAATTAAAAGAATTTTCACACTGTTCAGTCCATTCAAATTTAGTATTTTTCCTACAAAGTTTGTTTAAACAACTAGTTATTTCTGCAAAATCTTTTACGAATTTTCTATAATAATTGCACATAGCAACAAAACGTCTAACTTCATCAACATTAGTGGGTCTAGGATAATTTTGAATACACTTAACTTTACTTGGGTCAGGGCGAATCCCTTCAGAAGATATTTTATGACCAAGGTATAATAACTCTGTTTTTAAAAATTGGCATTTACTTGGATTTAGTTTAAGATTGACTTTACGCAACCGTTCAAAAATTGTTATTAAGTTTTTATTATGAGATTCTAAGTTTCTACCAAAACAAATAAGGTCATCTAGGTATACAAGGCAATTTATGTAGTTAAGGCCTGACATGGTCACAGACATGACTCTAGAGAAAGCACTAGGGCTTGTCTTCAAGCCCATTGGTAGGCGCTTCATTTGATACTGTCCCGTACTTGTAGTAAATGATGTGATCGGCCTGGACTCTGGTTTTAATGAAACATTGATAATAGGATTGACTAAGATCTAAATGTGAATAGTAAATAACACCTGATAACGAGTCTGAAATATCGGTAATATTTGGTAAAGGAAATTTATCGTCTTGTATTACTTCATTTAGCTTTCTGTAATCGATTACCAAACGCCACTTTTTATTGTTGTCATTATCTGATTTTTTAGGAACTAATAATATTGGGCTAGACCATTCGCTTTGTGATGGTTCAATTATGTCATCGTCTAACATTTGTTTAATTTGTTTTTCTCCTTCCGGTTTTAAACTATGCGGTAATCTATACGGTTTGACATATATACTGGACCTACATTTTGTTTTAAATGGATTGCTTGTTCACCTATATTAGTAGTGGTAAGTTTATCGCCGGGTAAATGAAATATGTCAGTATATTTAGAACAAATACTTTCTATACTATTTCGTTCACTTTTACCTAAATGATCAAGTGCAAATGTCTGTAATAAAGTTGTTGCCCGCGCGGAATTAGAATCACATTTACTAAACGAGCAAACATTATATTGTTTTAAAGGTAACAATTCAGGTTGAAAAACTGAAATAACTGTTTCTTTGTCGCTAGTATTTAATAATCTGTTAGGTATAATGTTATTTTTAGGCTTTACATCAATCCGGCTAAGAATAAGTTTTCTTGTAATTCTTTCGGCACAATCACACTATCTTCTCTCACATCTGAATTTAATTTTATATAATGAATAGTTTCGCATCGTGCTGGTACTGTTATATATTCAGTACATAACTTCGGTGAAGTATATAAAGGCAACACACTCTGTGTTTCTTTTGTCAAAGTTAAAATGTTTTTCTCTAAGTCAATAGTCGAATTAAAATTGTTTAAAAAGTCTAAACCTATTATTCCGTCTGATTTACAAGGTAATTTATTAAACAAATAAAACTTATGTTCATAAAAAGTTCCGTCTGATGCCTTTAAAGTTAAATAGACAATAGCCTTCCGAATATGTCTTACCACCTATCCCGTCTATAACTATAGGGTCTCTATGTACAGGTACTCGTTCTGATAAAAAATTACTGCGGATTGCCGATAATGAGGCACCTGTGTCTAATAACCATGAACCAGTGTTGCCAACCGTACGATTTAAATCGTATTTGTACGACTTTTTTACCACAAATGCTGTGTACGATCATGACCTGAAATCGTACGCCCTATATACGATCTTTTTAGTCATACATGCTTCATGTAATTTTATCGATTTTAAAAAGTTTAATAGCGTCATTGCAACATTTTTTTCATGAACATATCCTTAATCTGTATAATGGGTGCGTTCCAATGAGCGACCAAATTCAAAACGCAACCTTTTTCTATGGAAAATTGCATGTTTTAAGCGTTTTGCATGCTAAACTGGAACACACTAAATAATAGTAAGGAATATTGCTACAGAATGTAGCCTACACTTATAAAAGTGTCTGAACTTTTTTTACGTGTTAAAAAAGTGGTGGAAGTTGGAATTTTTTCTGCTTCTTCTTTGTGAGGATTCTGTGATGTTAATGTTGTATGAAAGAATTAATACTTCGGCAATGAGTACCGAATTAGGTAGTAAGTAACTAAATATATTATCCCTTATTTCTTATTTCCTTATTTTTCATGTTGTTTTTGTGATATTATCAATATTAATATATTAAATGATAACACTATGCTCAACTAAATATTATCCTTTTGTTGAAAAATTTTTGTGTACGATTTTTTCCCTACAATTTCGGCCAAAATACGATCTTTTTAACTCTCATGATACGATCTTCTTCAAAATAAAGTTGGCAACACTGCCATGAACATCTTTGAGTGCCTAAAAACAGGTATATATATATTACATTATTGTCACAGGTTAAAATATATTGTTTAGGTCCGAAAAAACTGGTTCGGTTCAATAGTTTCTGTTTCTTGTGGATTTTCTACTTGTACTGTACAAATGGATCGATTATTACCCCTACGATTATAAAAGCGACCACGATTCGAACTCACAAAATTACCACGATTTAAACTCACAAAATTATCACGATTTGAACTCATAGAATTATCACGATAACCTCGGTTTGGTCGGGAATTGTTATATCTCGAATTATTATTAGTTACGTACCTTCCCTTCGTGTTATAGTTATAATTTTGTCCTCGATTCGAATAAAAGTTCCCTCTGTTCATTCGACCCACAGGTAGACGGCTTCCCCGTGAAGACCTATAGTAATTAAATTGGTTACCTCTCCTTTGGGCATTGAAGATGTCGTGGGAAGACGAAGGCTGCCCCAGCTCTTCATCCTCGGCTGCACGCACCGCGTCTTTCAGTTGCGAGTAGTCCCTGGCTGATATACCTAATTGTGCTCAGTCGCCTATTCCGCAAACCATCTGCAAACCTTTTGATTGCAATCTTTTCATTTATAGGTCTCAGAATCTCACTAGCTTTGGGATTTCCATCGCTCTGTGCGATAGTGAGACCCACAAATAAATCTGACAACTTATCACCAAACTCACCTATTGACATATTATTTTGAGACAAATTATTTAATTGGTTAAGTATTGAATTTGCCGATTTCTTTGTTAATAAAAAGTTCCTAATATCTTGGATTAAGTTTGTTACATTGTCATATTCGCTTTTTAATTTTAATTTAGCAGATTTAGATAACCCAGTTTTCAATACAAATGAAATTAATAACCTCCTCTGAGTAATGTCCACTAAATATTCGTTATACATTTCAATTCCATCAATGATTTTTTCAATAGTTTGTTCTGAACTATCCCTTACCGGTATTAAAGAGGTAGCAGTTTTTATATCAATCTTCTCCATGTTTGTATTTTCCTTACAATCACTAATTTTATAACTCAAGATCCGATTATATGTTAACTCTATACGTTCTTTTAACACATCATACACATATTCTGCAAGTTCTAATGTAGTTTCCTTAGTTCTGAAAACACTTATAATATCTTTATATGTTAAAAATAACTTCTCAGCTTTTAAAATTTTTTCATTTACATTACATGCATATTTTACTCGTTTAATAGGGCCCAACTTTCTTAAACTAGTTTGAATATCATTTAACTTACTTAAAATAGCTTCTAAATTTTGTTCCATACAACGTTGTCACTTATTTTCACTTAAAACTAATGTTCAGTGTTCCATTTGTTCAAAGCCGTATTTCCATAGATTTAGGTATATTTCGCACAACCGTAAATAAAGATCACATCCACCTTCACACTGACGCTGCTCCTTCATCTGGCCTTCCAAATCTTCCCGAGAGCCTTTGTCGCAAACGAGTTATAAATGCAGTCTGCGTTTGTCTTTCCATCCATTTGCGTTCATTCTTCCTCCATATCCGACACCCGATGTATATTATAGCCGCAATTCCAATACATAAAGCCACTGCTAGAAGTATGTTGGTCGTCCACATATGGTTCTGGATCTCAATATCCTCGTAAATCGTCGCTTTATTCGAGCCTGCTGCATTCTGGTTAACACTAACTTCTTTATCTTCTGTTTTTGAGTACGGTTTGCCCATTTTCAAATAGTTTTCGAGAGGAAAGTAAAAATAGTACGCCCGTGTTCGTTATAGAGTTATGAAGTATTATTCGCTACTTATTATAATTGTCCAAGAATAATGCACCGAGGCACACAGGAATGCGCAGCGTTAGCGATTCGCCGGGCCGCGCTTGGTCACCCGACACTCGCCCACGCCACGGCATGGCAGGGTCGCCATGAGGTGTGGGGAGCAGATAAAATAACAAGACACGGCTAGTTCGGACAACGGTATGCTTTATTCTAATTGAAACAATGAGAAGCTTATAGTCTAACCTTATAAGTAATTATAATATGTACGTATGAACGTACCTCACTTCAGTATTAAAAACCATTTAAAATCATAGATCAATTGAATTCTGACAAATAAACAATCCTGTTACTCCCATAACTAGTAGCAACTCAATTATTATTATTCTGATACCCAATAACTGTCGATTCAATCAATCAATCAATCCTCTTCTAAATTAAAGTAATCAGACATTTTAATCATTTCTAAAATTATGACTTGATCGTTTTTTAAATTTTTGTACATTAATTAACATAAATTATTGAATTAAGCCTGTACTAAGGCTTAATTTTAAAGGCTTTAAGCCTTTTACTACATAAGGTAAATGATATAAATTTGTATTCATAATTAGTTTAAACTTATTCATGAATGGTCACTATGAATTATTTCAATTATTTTTATAAATATATAGGTAATTATTAATCTTAATATATATAAATCTCGTGTCACAATGTTGGTCCGCGATGGACTCCTAAACCACTTAACCGATTATAATAAAATTCGCACACCATGTGCAGTTCGATCCAACTTGAGAGATAGGATACTTTAAATCTCAAATTATAGTCGCAATTTTAATTTATTTCTAATTATTTGTCTCTTATTATTTGACAGTATGACAATTGACATGGCAGCCTTATTCACAGATGAACAGACACCTAGCGCCACACAAGAGAACTAAATTAAGAGTGTTATTATTTGACAGTCACAATTATATGTAACAGATGTCGATACCTTTCCACTGGGTTGAGTAAGTAATCAATAGATGGCGCTGCTATGGTAAATCTAACTTGCACCCGTGCGAAGCCGGGGCGGGTAGCTAGTTATAATATAAAAACCGGCCAAAAAAAAAATCTGGTCTGTTGTACGAACGACTGACTTAAAATTAAATATTTAATTGTTTTATTGTAGCCACATATTAGCCACAACGCCATCTCTTGGACCGAAAGGTAACTAAACTATCTAAACACTTAAATATTTATTTTATTCTGTTTTTTAGTATTTTTTGTTGTAGCGGCAACAGAAATACATCATCTGTGAAAATTTCAACTGTGTAACTATTACGGTTCATGAGATACAGCCTGGTGACAGACGGTCGGACGGACGGACGGACGGACAGCGAAGTCTCAGTAATAGGGTCCCGTTTTACCCTTTGGGTACGGAACCCTAATTACCTATACAATTATAAAAAAAATATAGGTAAAGCATTTTATACTTTAGGGCGTATAAACCATAAAGCCCCGAGTTAATATAATTTATGGTCATTACATCATAACAAAACTAAAACAACAAAAACATTTGGCTTTTACATTGAAAATTTATCATTATTATTTTATTAGGCTATAACTGAAAGTTCTGGGTCGCATTAACGATTTTTGTGCGAATTTCTGCATTTCGTAATACATCTGTATATACGATGGAGAATCAACTTTCTACCCAAAGGTGTCGATTAGAAAACTTCAGACGTAACTGCTTTTTCTTCAGAATGTTTCCTCATGTGAATTACAAGATCGCTTTTACGACTATATCCTTTGTGGCAAACTTCACACGTAAATGGTTTCTCTCCAGAATGTGTCCTGAAATGACTTACAAGGTTGCATTTGTGACTAAATATTTTGTGGCAAACTTCACACGTAAATGGTTTTTCACCTGAATGTATTCTCATATGCTCTGCAAGAATGCATTTTCGACTAAATCTTTTGTGGCAAATTTCACACGTAAATGGTTTTTCTCCAGAATGGTTTCTCATGTGAATTTCAAGATCGCTTTTACGACTATATCCTTTGTGGCAAACTTCACACGTAAACGGTTTCTCTCCAGAATGTGTCCTCATATGACTTACAAGACTGCTTTTATGACTAAATCTCTTGTGGCAAACTTCACACGTAAATGGTTTTTCTCCTGAATGTTTCCTCATGTGAATTACGAGACTGCGTTTTTCACTAAATCTCTTGTGGCAAACTTCACACGTAAATGGTTTTTCTCCTGAATGTTTCCTCATGTGAATTACGAGACAGCATTTTTGACTAAATCTCTTGTGGCAAACTTCACACGTAAATGGTTTTTCTCCTGAATGTTTCCTCGTGTGAATTACGAGACTGCATTTGTCACTAAATCTCTTGTGGCAAACTTCACACGTAAATGGTTTTTCTCCTGAATGTTTCCTCGTGTGAATTACAAGACTGTGTTTATGGCTAAATTTCTTGTGGCAAACTTCACACGTAAATGGTTTTTCACCTGAATGTATTCTTATATGTTGTGCAAGATTGCGTTTTAGACTAAATCTTTTGTGGCAAACTTCACACGTAAATGGTTTTTCTCCAGAATGGTTTCTCATGTGAATTACAAGATCGCTTTTACGACTATATCCTTTGTGGCAAACTTCACACGTAAATGGTTTTTCACCTGAATGTATTCTCATATGCTCTGCAAGATTGCATTTTTGACGAAATCTCTTGTGACAAACTTCACACGTAAATGGTTTTTCACCTGAATGTATCCTCATATGACATGCAAGACTGCCTTTTCGACTAAATAGTTTGTGGCAAACTTCACACGTGATTTTTTTTTTTTCTCTGAATGTGTCCTCATATGACCTGCAACATGGACTTTTTGACTAAATCTCTTGTGGCAAACATCACACGTATACTTCACAGGATTTTCTCCTGAATGTCTCCTCATGTGGAGTAGAAGATTGCGATTACGTTTGTATCTTTTGTGACAAACTTTACACGTAAATGGTTTTTCTCCAGAATGATGATGATTTCTTTTTTGGCTAAATCTTTCGTGTTGAACTTCACATGTGATTTGTGTTTTCCCTGAATGTGCAGGCATATTGGATAGAAGACCCGTCGAATCATCCGGTGCCTTCGTCACTTGATGTACTGCTGTGTCGCTCAACTGTACTTTATGTATTGTCTCTGCTGCAGGGAGACCGGCGGCCGAAGAGTAATCTTCACCTGTTTACAAATAACCGTCTGTCAGTACATACTGTCTGTCGCAAGGCTCAGTTTAGTCCCGACGGTACGCGCGTGGTCAATCACCAGCCTGGCTAGCCACCCCTCCGACCACTGCCCTGGCGTCAACGTGAAATGTTAGGATGTGGTTTCGCATCAGTGAGGTCTTCGGTCATACGAACGTCCAATACCACTGTGGGTATTCTATTTTTTAATATATAAAATGCGAAAGTTTGTAAGGATGTATGTGTATTGTATGTATGTGTTTGTTGCTCTTTCACGCAAAAACTACTGAACGGATTTTCATGAAACTTTGCAGTAATATAGCTTAGACATCGGAATAACATAATTTGTTAAAATTTATAGAGATTTTTGAAGGGACTGGTTTCCCGAAGCGAAGCGAGGGCGGATTTACTAGTATTATAAATGCGAAAGTTTGTAAGGATGTATGTGTGTGTGTGTGTTTGTTGCTCTTTCACGCAAAAACTACTGAACGGATTTTCATGAAACTTTGCAGTAATATAGCTTAGAAATCGGAAAAACATAATTTTTGAAGGGACTGGATTCCCGAAGCAAAGCGAGGGCGGATTTACTAGTATTAAATACCTAAAATTTTTGCGAGCATTTCACAATTAAGGCTGCAATATTTCACCATGTGAAGGATCTCTTCATATTAATCTTAACTGACAATCTAAAGCTAAAGTGTTTGTTTGAATGTGCAAATCTCAGGAACTACTGGTTCAAATTGATAAAAATATTTTTGTGTTGAATACTTCATTTATTGAGAGAGCGCAGAAAAATGCAGGCATCTACAATTTCTTAATAAACATTGATTTTCTATCATATTTAAAAGTTTAAGTTTAGTTCTGAGTCACAACTTGAAATTTGAATTTAAACCTCCTACGCGCTACGCCAGTAATACTTGTATTGACAATATAATACATAACGTAAAAGCTTCCAAGAGCGAAATTATAGATTTGGATCTTTCTGATCATAGTGCACAAGTTATAAAATGCCCTGTTAAGAAGTTCTGTCATCTTAAATATTGGTATATACACAGACGAGACTACTCAATAGAGAACAGAAATATATTTATTAAGTATTTAAGTCAGCTAAATTTTAACGAAGTTTATAGCACAAAAGATGCAAACGAATCATTTCAATATTTTCATGACTGGTTCAAATTACTATTATGACCTTTGTTTCCCCAAAAAACGAATTAAAATATCACCGAGAGTTAAACCTAAATGGATAACACGTGGACTGAGATTGTGTAGTAAGCGTACGCGTGAACTACTCTGGAAATATAGACTAGACCCTAATGAGAACAATAAAACATCTTATCAAATATATGTCAAACGCTATAAATCTATTATAAAATTGACACAAAAATCACAAAACGATCATTATATAAAATCATCCAGTAATAAAACAAGGGCAACCTGGCAGGTTATAAATAAAAATAAAGCGAATTTTCGTCAAGAAGACATTCACAAAATACTTGTTGAGGGTAAAGAAGTCCGTGACCCACAACAAATTTCAACTTATTTTAATGATTATTTTGCTGACGTAGTGAAAACTAAAAAAAATTACATAATTCCTAATATTTTGACATGTAATAATCCTAATTCAATATTTCTGACTCCTGTATTACCGTGTGACATAAATTCTGTAATTATTTCTCTGAAAAATACTAATAGCGCTGGTTATGATGATAATACCATCATAACCAGTATAATCATAACTAAAATTGTTAAGGATGTCTCCCATATAATTTCACCCATTTTATGTTTTTTAATAAATCTATGCCTAGAGAATGGTACTTTTCCTGAGGATCTGATACGATCTGTTATTAAGCCTTTACTGAAAAAAGGGGATGCCTGCAATGTTAGCAATTATAGACCAATAGCTTTATTGCCAGTTTTTGCTAAAATTTATGAGAAAATTATCCATAAAAAACTTTATGTATTTTTTGAATCACATAATGTTCTATGTGAAGAACAATATGGTTTTAGGCATAATAAATCGATAAATATGGCAATTTATAATTTTCTAAATAAAGTTATTAGTAACATGGACAAAAGGGAGCCGGTCTTTGCTCTATTTATGGATATTTCCAAAGCATTTGACCATGTAGATCACAACATTCTTCTCCAAAAATTATACTCATATGGTATCAGAGGGAAAGCGCAGGATCTCATAAAATCATACCTTACTGGAAGATCACAAACCACTAAGGTAATTAGAGTGCATGAAGCCACTAAAACGGAGGTAGAATATGAATCAGAAAGCAGATTCATAAAGTATGGCGTGCCGCAAGGCAGTGTTTTGGGTCCTCTTTTATTTCTGATATATATTAATGATTTACCTAGAAAAATCCCTTTTAATATCACACTTTTTGCTGACGACAGTACAGTACTGTACACAGATAAAACTGAAAATATTGAACATATAATTAATTCCTCCCTGACATGTATAATAAAATGGTTTGATGATAATAATTTGGTAATAAACTTAGACAAAACAAAAATAATGAATTTTAACCAAAAATGTACACATGACAAAATAAATTTAAATTACTTAGGGACTAAAATAGATGAGACTGACGTTACAAAATTTTTGGGTTTACAAATAGACAGACGACTTAAATGGAAGGAACATATTGACCAAGTCTGTAAAAAGTTAAGTAAGTTCTCGTATGCATTACGAAATCTAAGAAAAGTTGTTAATACTAATGTTGTAATAACTGCATATCATGCTTATATTGCTTCGACACTCAGATATGGTGTAATTTTCTGGGGTAACTCGACCTATAAAAGTATTTGAAGCCCAAAAAAAGTGCATTAGAATAATATATTGCCTACGACAAAAAACATCGTGCAAAGAATATTTTAAAAAGGCAAAAATTTTGACCCTACCGTGCATATATATCTTAGAATGTGTAATTTTTGTAAAAAATAATATTAAAAACTTCGAATTTCGATCGCGAGCAAGACATAATGATAAAATAATTGTTCCTAGTGGCAAAACTACCTTGCTTAAACAAAGTATATTGTGACAACCCTAGCGCAGCTACTTCGGAAACAATAAACAATAGGGGCCATAAACATGTCGAGTCAACAATAGAACAATAGCGCGCTTGCCCGTCTCACAAGTACGCACGACGCTTCGACCATTACGGCAATAGTCATACGGGCGAAAGTCGGTTGCAAGGAACGTTCTCGAAGCTTGTTTGGAGCGGGTCCGCGGATAATTCCCGCTAATGCGGGAATGTTCTCGATTGTCATGAATGGTGCGTGACTGGTATAAAAAGGGGGCGATCGGTCAAGTGCGGACATTCTAGTTTCGGAAGCGGAACCAGGAAGATACCAGCGATACCTACGAGCGATACCAGTGCGAAGTGAAGTGATTTCTACGTGTGATACAGTGTTCTACGAGTGTGTTGACTAGTACCTACGTGCAGAGTGTTTAAGTGTGTACTGTGCACGTCGTGTAATTTGTGTATCTACGAGTAAAATAAAAGTCTTTGTGGTACATTTTGGCATTTTCTCGAACCCCTTACTCCTGACACGTAACAATATTTTGCATGGCACCATCTCTTTATAATAAACTCCCGAAAAGCAAACGGGCCGTATCAACACCTGACTTATTCAAAACTAAAGTACAAGAATTTTTAATTGACAAGTGTTACTACACGATTAAAGAATTTTTAGACGACAAATTTTGATTTTGACGTGATAACGTCTTATAAATTGGATTACCGGGTGGCACTTCAAGAAACTGTGTCACGTCACGCTCCGCCGCTCACGTTCTACGCTTACAATGAGAGCGAGTGAGAGGCACGCGTCCCTTCCACTCGGGCATGGTTAGCCCGCCTAAGAGCGAGAGAGACAGACATAAAAAGTGAAACTCCTCCTTAACATTACTTATGGTAGCTACGGCGTTCACACGTTGGCGTGTTTCAGAAAATGGTACAGCGCCATCTCTGAAGAAGTAGAGTAAGTAATCTCGTTTGTTACCTCACTTAGATGGTCTAACGGTTAGCAGCGCTAGATGGCGGATGGTGTTACAATGTTTTAAATATAATTCTTTGTATAAATAAATGTTTTAAATTGTTACTATTATTTCATCCTTCTTCCTACTATACGAATGAATATTCACATTAAAATTATTTTACCACTCAAAGTCGTTGTCACATAAAACTTTCGCCCGTATACCGACTACAGGCAACCAATTTTTTTAAGTGATATTGATCTGATTTATGTATGAGAATATAATTTCAATATGATCTCCAATTTAATTAATGTTAAATGTATTGTAATAATTATATAATGAATATTTAATTTAATTTATTTAATTATAAGGAAAATTATATTGTACGCCATAAGGAAGGGCATAGAACAAAACCACCACTTTATTTGTCACCTGTATTTATATGTACATGTCCACAATAAAAATGATTTGATTTGATTTTATTTAAATGTAGTCTTTTAAAAACACATAATATTTTATTACATAGTATAATAGTAAAATGTGTACAATCTGCAATGAGTTATGTTTAAAATTGTATAAAACACATAATATTATACATGTACTACATGTGCATAAAACCTCCTTTTCTTCATACATATTTATAATTCCTAGCATTTTCGGTTATCTAAATACTGAATGATAACAATTCTGCCGCGCTAACGATAAGAGCAGTAAGTCGATTTTTTTCAAAAATGAGTTAAGTACATATCCTGAATCGCAACGTAATGCTCTATTAACTGGTCTTACTCCCGTTTTTCTATCTTCACTGGAACCTAAAAATATCATTAAGCTTAACAGCAGTAAGACTATAAAATTGTGTCTTTTCCTTAGCTTATAAGCAGGAAATATACTTACCCCACGATAATTAGTGTACCTCCGAAATCTTTGTTATTATTGCTTAGAATAACAGCAGTAAGTACATTATTTACAGCTTTAATGCACATACAATATCTATGTTTTGTATGAAATTACGTTTCACTTTGGAGCCAAACAAAAATATTAGATGTTATCTAAATAGTATTAATCATTGTATATCATAAAAAAGATCATAATAGTGAGAAATCTATACATACCTTTAAATGTAGTCAATTGCTACCATTTCAACAAGTACAAATACTCATTAACTCACTCAGTTTCACTTTATATCAAACGAAAATGTTGAATAAATAGATTTAGGTATAAATAAAGTGAGTTAAATACAAAAAACAAAGGTGCTTTATAAATTACACGGTAGATATTAACTGTAATTACATATATTCAGAGACTTGTAGAAAAAAACCTATAGGTTATTTACTACATTTAAAGGTATGTGGAGATTCCTCAGTATATGATCTTTTTTATGATATATAATTATTAATACTATTTAGCTAACATCTTATTATTTTTTGGCTCCAAAGTGAAACGTAATTTCAAACAAAATATAGATATCGTATGTATGGAATACTTAGCATTAAAGCAGCAACTAAGGTACTTACTGTGGTTATTCTAAGCAATCAGTACAAAAAGATTTAACTCGTACTAGACATAATAGGAGTTTTCATCTTAATATATTATAATAGATAAATAGGTAACTATGTATCATGAAAGAACTAATAATAATATGTCATAATAGAGAGATAACTATGTCATAGAGAATATTAACAAGCCCTTGATCACACTGTCAAAGTGTCAAGTTGTCTGTCCGTCTGTGTTTATACATCTGTGGAGACTCGCCCTATGATGCAGTAGCCACACTGCTGCAGCAGCAGGTGTTAAAATGTGGAATTAATGTTAAAGCATTCTCTGCCAGTCAACCTTGGAAAATGGGAAAGAAACATATGCATTTATATGTATAACAATAATAAATAAATATTTTATCAAATCAAACACAAGTGCAGTGATATGCACGCATCAGCTCCAAGAGCTGCTAGTGCATCATAAAATAATAATAATAATAATAATAAAGCTTTTATTTGCCTACAATAAATTAAGAAAGAACAAACTTTGTGTTATAATGTTATTTGTTGCTTGTTTGTAGCGCCACTTGGGTAAAAGCATCCTCCAACTTAAACCATCTTGCGTGTAGAGCATTTTTAAGTATTGGCCTAATACTTCTTATGCATGTGCTACACGGTTTCAAACGGTGGTTTGAAACCGAAACAGCACGAGTTGCGCTTTGCCGGCTACACGGTTTCAAACCAATCAGTGTTGGTTTGAAACATCAGTGTAAAAAGACCGTCGCGCGACTATCACGTCTCTACGCTCGATCTATTATATATAAGACTAGTAAACCCGCCCTCGCTTCGTTTCGGGAAACCAGTCCCTTCAAAAATCTCTATAAATTTTAACAAATTATGTTATTCCGATGTCTACGCTATATTACTGCAAAGTTTCATGAAAATCCATTCAGTAGTTTTTGTGTGAAAGAGCAACAAACACACACACACACATACATCATTACAAACTTTCGCATTTATAATATTAGTAGGATAGGATAGGACTAGTAGGAAGTAGGATAGTAGGATAAAGGACTTCGCACATTACAAGGACTCCACGCCAACGCGGTTACGGAGCAACTCAAATGTAAGCATTCAATTATGATCCTTATATCTTAGGCGTTACGGTTGAATTTCGAGTGTACACTTAGAAAACGTGGACTACTCCCCACCCTCTGCTCACCGACGCCGTTCACACTCGAAATTCAACCGTGACGCCTAAGATATAAGGATCATAATTGAATGCTTACATTTGAGTTGCTCCGTAACCGCGTTGGCGTGGAGTCGTTGTAATGTGCGCAGTCCTTAAGGATAGGATAGGATATCCTTAGATTGACAATTTTTTTTTGGCAGACGCGGCGTTGGCCCTTGGGTCAATTTCTTTTAATTTGTCGGCTAAAATATTCCACGCATTTTTTTTTTTATACAATCTTTATAGGACTCTGATGTGAGGTCCCAAAGGCAGGGCAAGTCTCTATACAACTCGAGAAATTCAGTCAACACTTCTCGTTCTTTCTGCTCTCGTGACATTTCGTCGTTGTCGTTGATGCGTGCGTCCGCGCTCGCCGCTGCAGTGTGACTGCGTTCGCGTGGTTTGAAACAGACGGCTACACGGTTTCAAACCAACGCTTCTGCCAGTGGTTTGAAACACAAGCCTTTCTACCAAGGGCGTTTGAAGGTCAAGCGAAATTTGGTTTGAAACTACTGTCTACACTGTTTTAAACCTCGGTTTCAAACCACGGTTTGAAACCGTGTAGCACATGTTTTACCTTTATAATATACTCTTACATTACAATATTTCTACTTACCAGACGATGTATCTCCACGATTCACATGAGTATTGGTTGCACTTCCACTTGCACCATCCTGATTCCATCCTGGTTGATCCATCCTGACACCATGTTCTAGCTTGTAGATTTATAATAAACAACCTTTACTGCTGTTAATCACTTTATTACTCTCTTTAATATTTCTTGATACATTACAATACCTAGTCATGTTGAATGATGCAAGTGTATGATCTATGATGCAATCTCTTTACATTATACAGGAATATGACATTTTGACGTATATGACGTATTGACATTGACAGATTAGACGATCTTTGTTAATCGATTCATTGAAGCAATCAGTATCGATTTTTATTTATTTTACACATCAAACTATCTTATTAAAAATAACAATCATATAATTGAGGAACAACATGATAATACATTTAATCATATTTATTATTTTAATTAAGACGTATTACCGTGGGAATGACGTTCATCAATCGATTATTTAATCGATAGTTAACATAAAGGAACGTTAAGTGTTCCCATCTCTACGGGCGTGCTCTATTCGCGAACTATGGTAATAGTCCAAGATCCCAGGGCCACCAGACGTCACGTATTTTCTGACGAAGGAAATGTGGACGATTGAGTAGTGTTAGTATGTACTAAGAACGCATGCCTACCTGCTAGCTTGCTCAGACGGCCAATTTTCAGGTATCAGGTAATCAAGGTACATAAAAACATTACTTACCTCACGTAAATTCTCCAAGCTGATTTTTACGTATATTTTAGGCAATATCCTTAAAAATAAGTCGCCAATACTCCCAGACACTTTCCGTCGGCCGTATTGCTTTGCAGACGCTTTAAAGCTCCCAAATGTATTAGAGTCTCCAACGCCTGACGCATTTTAATTGCACCAATTTGCTTTACGCATCTCACGCAATGCGTGATTGGTGTAATTCGATTTCGCGTAAGATCATCAACAAAACCCGTGCTGCTCCGGTATTATAGTCTGTTTTATATGCCACGATAGTATAGGGCAAAGCAGCGACTCAAAAACTTTGGCAAATACCGTGAGTATTGATATCGGTCTGTAGTTTTTGACAGATCTATTATCACCATTCTTAAATAAGGGTACCACTAGCGCTTCCTTCCAGGCTCATGGGAAGATTCCAGTGCTGAGAGATTCATTAAATATCATTGTAAGGGGTGCAGTAACTTCTTTGGCACATTTTACGACAAAAATTGAAGGGATCCCATCTGAGCCCGCTCCTTTTGTAGAGTCCAGTCTTTTTAACACTCTATACACCTGACTCTCAGTGACTGTGATATTTGTTAAAAAGTTAGAGGTATAATACTCAGTGCATTTGGGTGGTATAATGATATTCTTGCTATATACTGCTGAGAATTGCGTCGCGAAAAGATTACATAGTTCTGACCCACTCGCAGCTGACCCCTCGTCAGATGACATTTGGACCGGATATGAGCTGCTGCCACCTCTTTTGTGTTTCAAAAAGGACCACAATAACTTAGGGTTAGAAGTCACGAAGAAGATGTAAATACATGCATGTTAATTAGTTTAGTATACTTAGAATTACCTGAAATTAAAAACATAACGTTAAGCATTATAAAACCGGAGCAATCCAGCAATAAACTTTAAAGTCAATTATCTCGAAATAAGGTTCGTGTGGATTGGAACGTTTTTGCTTAAATCGGTCCAATTCATCTACGATTGCTACATTCATACCATACCCTGTGAATCCACCAGCGCCACCAGTGGAGGATTTTGGAACTGTTATTTAGCGCATACAACTGGACACTTTTCATATACACAGATGACCCTCCTTACTTCTATCCTCCATGGCTCAGACCCACCGACAAGCAACTTACGATTGACGTTTAGAAACTAAGTGTTGCCAGTAAAACAAATTAGTTTCATGAGTTTATCGCAATATGGTGAGGTTTTTTATGTTTCCGGTCAAGCCTTAACAACGGTAACAAAAACAAAACACTATGAATAGTTAAACTACAATGATATTATCTGATACTAAGTAGAATAAAAAAAGAATATAAGAAATAAAATTTAGATTAAGTTTCGGTTTCATGTTATGCCTCTTATTATATTGTTAGGAAAAGAAATTTAAACTAATAGTTTGCCTTAATTTTGACACGCTCATGTTGAATAAGTCAATATCACACTCCCGGGCAACAACATTTAATGATGTACACGCTCTATTATAAAAAGAATTCTGCCTGTAGTTGGTCTTTGATGAGTGGACATAAAGAGGTACCGGTGACCTGGAGGTGAGTCTTGGGACTTTTAATAGAATATTATTTAGCAGTTCTGGACAGTCAACTGAACCATTTAGCTGTATTTTTCATTCAAATGTGTGTGCTTTAAGAAATGTTACATGTTTAAATATGTGGCTTGATCGTAAGGGTCAAATCACACCGAGACGAGACGCGACGCGACGCTGCGCACAGTCTTTCAAAGAGCGGCTCAAAATAGAACTTTATTTTCTACACGAAAAGATACACATTTCATTGTGACACTTCAGAATACGTTCCTTCATGCAGCGCTGCGTCTCGTGACGCCTCGCGGCGTAGCGCGGTGCATCGCTACGCAGCCGTGCATCGTCGGTACGCGCGGCGTGCAAGATTGCCTACTTTTACGATGCACTTCGCGGCATTGAGATGCGCCTCGCGGCGACGCGCGGCGCAGCTCGAAATCACTGGCCTCTTCCAGTATCGTTGCGTCGCGTCGCGTCTCGGTGTGAGCTGACCCTAAAGGTGTTCTTGGATGAATCTACTTTTTTTTTAACAACCCCATTATAATTAGTTATCCCTGTTATATGTCATAACGTATAAGTTATCAATCTTAGACCCCAAACTGAATAATTTGGTTCCTGAACTAATGAATGAACATTCATTCTACATCCGATAAACTCAGTTTAAAGTTCAACAGTTTGATTTTTGAATACAAGCAGTATACGCACAGAAATATACTGTGTATAATGTCGGTGTCCTAGATCGAAGATCCTGAACTAATGAATGAACATTCATTCTACATCCGATTAACTCAGTTACATCAGTTATAGAATACAGATTATACAGATGATTATTCAAGCAGTATACGCACAGAATATACTGTGTATAATGGCGGGGTCCCCCATTATACACTACTAATCCCAAGCGTCATCAGACACAGAAAACATAAAAATAACTTTATAACAAAAAATCACAATCACCATCATCGATTCCAGACCTAAGCCTTTCCGACGAATATAGTATACACAACTTGGGCTGTGGCTACTGACTTAACTACCATGCAATGACTGCAGTAATGCCAGTAATATAGAATGTTATCATTATCTGAATCTGGTTACCTTTCATAATGAGAAGGTTAAGTGAGATAAATGAGACAACCGGTTAGTAGCACAGCTAATTTATTACTGGTCATTCACAACAATGCGATACACTTCACTAACACACTGAGATAACTTTTTAGCATGTTTAATTAATTTACATGATTAACTCTACAAGTTGTCCAAATTAACATAGGTTCTATTTCTTTTCGTTTTTAAATATAGCGTTTATACTAAGCCAGCGTGTGACTCAATAAAAGGAGTTGGTTGTGGCTCCGTACCCTGTGTTTCATTTCATATCCTGAGGTAACGCCCCGACATGAAAGAAGCCCACGCAACCACACTGTATAGTTTGAAAAGAAAACCTACTTGGAATTATAGAACATACTTCATTGAGTAAAATAAATGAAAATCGTGCAAAAGGACTACGGGCAACAAAGGGCTTTTTCAACTAAATCCTTTGTGACAAACTTCACAGGTAAATGCTTTTCCTACTGAGTGTTTTCTTGTGTGAGTTACAAGATTGCCTTTTTGATAAAAAAATTATGACAACACCTTTGGATAGTAAGGTCGTACAAACCAAAACCCCAGTTTCCAGGAGAGCAGAAAAACAACTTTTTTTTTACGTTTGAAGTTATAAATATCTAAGAGAAGATAAATCATCAAAACCTATCGATCTTATTAAGATTTAAAGTTAGCTTGGATTTACGCCTAAGAAAAAATCAATTCTTGGTTAATACACCCCATGAAAATGTACTTTAAAAAAACTGTATAGGTCGTATAATATCATGACACATTTAGTGTCGACGACCCTGTAGCCTAGTTGGTAGCGACCCTGCCTGCGACGCGAGAGGTCCCGGGTTCGATTCCCGGCCAGGGCAGATATTTATGTGGCAGATAAATATTTGTACTCGGGGCATGGGTGTAATTGTGATGTGTTATATGTGTAGTCCATGCCACCCGCGACACAGGTACCTAGTAACCTACTGCGGGGGTAGGAGTGTGTTAGCGTTTATTTATTTATTTATTTATAATACCCATAGATGTAGTTTTTTTGTATTAAAAACCATTTAAAATCATAGATCAATTGAATAGGGAAGATGCAAATATGATATTTATGAAATTTTTATGATTAAAATGCTAAAAATATATAAAAGAAGGACTACTTCAACGTTTTTATTTTATATTATGTTGATTTTTAACAATAATTACGAATTTAAAATTACGTAAAACGAAACGCATTTCAAAACACCACTCGGCTTATAGTGACGTCATTCCTGCTATGTCAACTTTTTAAAGGTTAACTTTGCGTGTAAAATTTATTTTATAGCAGTGAATATTATTTACGTTTTTAATAAAAATGGAAGCTGGGTTTATCAAAGCAGACTCCAGGAATTTACCACGAGTTAGTGTCGACGTGGTAGTAACTTTTTTTGCCGAGAGTCCAGAGTTTTCAAGTGTAGAAATTAAAGGGACTAAATTACTACGGTATGCCTGAATCATAGTTTTAATGCCGTGTTTCCTATTTTTGTTGCAACACCTGAAGGGCTTACTGAAAATTACATAATAGAAGTGAAATGTCCTTCAACCGAAGCTGCCATACTTTCCTATGTGAAAGACAATAAAGTAACACCAAAATGTTGGACACAAGTATAACTGCAAATGTTTTTCAGCAAAAGGAAAATAGCAATTTTCTGTATATTAGCACACTCAAATTTTGAAATATCAAAAGAAGAAGATATTTAACATGTGCCATATGATAACAGCCTTAGACCACAGCTTATTGGTCTGAGATAACAGCATTGTATCTGTTATGAATATTGCAAAGAAATTCTGGAGAGATGCTGTATTTCCAAAATTAAAAGATAATAATATATAATATTTAAGCATATTTTTTGTCTAAAACTTTTGTAAATTGATTAAATAAAACTATACTTTGAAAATATTGCTTTTTATTCAATTTTAATTAAAGGTGATTGTAAGTTCACAAGCGCACAACAAATGATTAAACTATAGTCTAAATGGGGAATTAGAAAATGATCAATAACACAGGTATGTGGCTGTAGAAAAGCAAATTCCCGAAGTCTTCTAATTACTCTTTCAATGTGGATTCGAAGTTGTTGTGTTTTTTTGCCAACACTTCTTCGATGTGCTTGAAGCCTCTGTCTGCCATGATAAAGCTCCAGGTGGTAAAATATCCATAAATCCAGGTTCTTCAAAGATTTTTAAAGCAGAAGTAATAATAGTCATTCCTCTTTGCAGCTTGAAACCACTTTATTCTCAGATTTGGGTCAGAAGGTCCAGTCAAAAATAATTTATTTCGTTGAAGTAGATGGACACATTGGCACAAATCATGAGTCAACACGACTTTTTTTCGCTATTTTAGGGGTATTACTGTGATCACCTGATGTTGATAGATAGTCCATTTTAAATTATTACAAAAGTATTTTAAAGAAAGTCGAGAAAATTTGCAATTTATGACAGCCAATGATGGCAAGCACGACCAGTGACAGACAGTGGCGGCTGGTGGGTCGACAAACTGGTGGTGCACTTTACTAACTGAGGCCTTGGTGGTCCGGCCAATTTTATACCAACTTTATTTTCAAAAGTTTTGTTATTGTCTTTAATGCTATATTTACGCTCATTTTCATTAAGAAACACTGTCTCACTTACTAAAAAACAAATCAAAAACAATTAGACATTAATTATTACGAACGTAAATAATAAATAAACGCGTCGCGAGAGGTCAATCCAATATGGCTGATTGGCTGGTCGTTCCCGCGCTGGCCGGCGCGAAATTTCGTCAAACCTCGGGCGCTCCCGGTAATCTTCGGATTATTCGTGCGCCGCACGGGATCAAGATGCTCCGTACATTGATATGAACTATCTTTTGTCTCACGCGCCAGGCGTGTTTGCTCGTATCACATAGAAATTGTACCAGCAGTCCGCGTGCGCTCGCCGATGCGCACGAGAACTTTTCTTTATAGCGAAAGTAAATCTTAATACTTTATGAAAGAGTTTAAATTGTTTCGACATTATTTTAAACCAGATAAAATAATAAGTAATACATTTTTATAAAGTAAACAATAATAGTTTTTATTTATTAAAATGTGGTGGTTCAGCGCACGAGCGCACTCAAGGGACAGCCGCCACTGGTGACAGACACAAGTGACGTCATCGGAACTATGGGTCCGTTTAGGCGCGAAAATTTAAACGGTCCGTTTATAACTGCATTTTTTGCGATAAATTAGACTGTTTTAAATTTTTTATATGTTTATGACCTATTTTACATGGAATTCTTTAAAATGAAAACAAAACTAAAAATATTGCATGTTCCCTATTCTGACAAATAAACAATCCTGTTACTCCCATAACTAGTAGCAACTCAATTATTATTATTCTGATACCCAATAACTGTCGATTCAAATAAAATAACCTCTTCTAAATTAAAGTAATCAGACATTTTAATCATTTCTAAAATTATGACTTGATCGTTTTTTAAATTTTTGTACATTAATTAACATAAATTATTGAATTAAGCCTGTACTAAGGCTTAATTTTAAAGGCTTTAAGCCTTTTACTACATAAGGTAAATGATATAAATTTGTATTCATAATTAGTTTAAACTTATTCATGAATGGTCACTGGTCACTATGAATTATTTCAATTATTTTTATAAATATATAGGTAATTATTAATTATAATATAAAAACCGGCCAAAAAATAAAAAATCTGGTCTGTTGTACGAACGACTCACTTAAAATTAAATATTTAATTGTTTTATTGTAGCCACATATTAGCCACAACGCCTTCTTTTGGACCGAAAGGTAACTTAACACTTAAATATTTATTTTATTCTGTTTTTTAGTATTTGTTGTTGTAGCGGCAACAGTAATACATCATCTGTGAAAATTTCAACTGTGTAACTATTACGGTTCATGAGATACAGCCTGGTGACAGACGGTCGGACGGACGGACGGACGGACAGCGAAGTCTCAGTAATAGGGTCCCGTTTTACCCTTTTGGGTACGGAACCCTACTTACCTATACAATTATAAAAAAAATATAGGTAAAGCATTTTATACTTTAGGGCGTATAAACCATAAAGCCCCGAGTTAATATAATTTATGGTCATTACATCATAACAAAACTAAAACAACAAAAACATTTGGCTTTTACATTGAAAATTTATCATTATTATTTTATTAGGCTATAACTGAAAGTTCTGGGTCGCATTAACGATTTTTGTGCGAATTTCTGCATTTCGTAATACATCTGTATATACAATGGAGAATCAACTTTCTACCCAAAGGTGTCGATTAGAAAACTTCAGACGTAACTGCTTTTTCTTCAGAATGTTTCCTCATGTGAATTACAAGATCGCTTTTACGACTATATCCTTTGTGGCAAACTTCACACGTAAATGGTTTCTCTCCAGAATGTGTCCTGAAATGACTTACAAGGTTGCATTTTTGACTAAATATTTTGTGGCAAACTTCACACGTAAATGGTTTTTCTCCAGAATGTTTCCTCATGTGAGTTAAAAAAATGCGTTTATCGCTAAATCTTTTGTGGCAAATTTCACACGTAAATGGTTTTTCTCCAGAATGGTTTCTCATGTGAATTACAAGATCGCTTTTACGACTATATCCTTTGTGGCAAACTTCACACGTAAACGGTTTCTCTCCAGAATGTGTCCTCATATGACTTACAAGACTGCTTTTATGACTAAATCTCTTGTGGCAAACTTCACACGTAAATGGTTTTTCTCCTGAATGTTTCCTCGTGTGAATTACGAGACTGCATTTTTCACTAAATCTCTTGTGGCAAACTTCACACGTAAATGGTTTTTCTCCTGAATGTATTCTCATATGACGTGAAAGATCACTTTTTTGACTAAATCTTTTGTGGCAACCTTCACACGTAAATGGTTTTTCACCTGAATGTATTCTTATATGTTGTGCAAGATTGCGTTTTAGACTAAATCTTTTGTGGCAAACTTCACACGTAAACGGTTTCTCTCCAGAATGTGTCTTCATATGACTTACAAGACTGCTTTTATGACTAAATCTCTTGTGGCAAACTTCACACGTAAATGGTTTTTCACCTGAATGTATCCTCATATGAGTCACGAGACTGCCTTTTAGACCAAATCTCTTGTTGCAAACTTCACACGTAAATGGTTTTTCACGTGAATGTATTCTCATATGCTCTGCAAGAATGCATTTTCGACTAAATCTATTGTGGCAAACTTCACACGTAAATGGTTTTTCACCTGAATGTATTCTCATATGACTTGCAACATGGACTTTTTGACTAAATCTGTTGTGGCAAACTTCACACGTAAATGGTTTTTCTCCTGAATGTTTCCTCATGTGAATTACGAGACTGCATTTTTGACTAAATCTCTTGTGGCAAACTTCACACGTAAATGGTTTTTCTCCTGAATGTTGCCTCATGTGAATTACGAGACTGCATTTTTGACTAAATCTCTTGTGGCAAACTTCACACGTAAATGGTTTTTCTCCTGAATGTTTCCTCGTGTGAATTACAAGATTGTGTTTACGGCTAAATTTCTTGTGGCAAACTTCGCATGTAAATGGTTTTTCTCCGGAATGTTTCTTCATGTGAATTACAAGAGTTCCTTTTTGACTAAATATTTTGTGGCAAACTTCACACGTAAATGGTTTTTCACCTGAATGTATTATCATATGACGTGCAAGACTGCTTTTTAGACTACATCTCTTGTGGCAAACTTCACACGTATACTTCACAGGATTTTCTCCTGAATGTCTCCTCATGTGGAGTAGAAGATTGCGATTACGTTTGTATCTTTTGTGACAAACTTTACACGTAAATGGTTTTTCACCTGAATGTATCCTCATATGCCATGCAAGACTGCCTTTTCGACTAAATAGTTTGTGGCAAACTTCACACGTATACTTCACAGGATTTTCTCCTGAATGTCTCCTCATGTGGAGTAGAAGATTGCGATTACGTTTGTATCTTTTGTGACAAACTTTACACGTAAATGGTTTTTCTCCAGAATGATAATTTCTTCCAGAATGATGATGATTTCTTTTTTGGCTAAATCTTTCGTGTTGAACTTCACATGTGATTTGTGTTTTCCCTGAATGTGCAGGCACATTGGATAGAAGACCCGTCGAATCATCCGGTGCCTTCGTCACTTGTTGTACTGCTGTGTCGCTCAACTGTACTTTATGTATTGTCTCTGCTGCAGGGAGACCGGCGGCCGAAGAGTAATCTTCACCTGTTTACAAATAACCGTCTGTCAGTACATACTGTCTGTCGCAAGGCTCAGTTTAGTCCCGACGGTACGCGCGTGGTCAATCACCAGCCTGGCTAGCCACCCCTCCGACCACTTCCCTGGCGTCAACGTGAAATGTTAGGATGTGGTTTCGCATCAGTGAGGTCTTCGGTCATACGAACGTCCAATACCACTGTGGGTATTCTATTTTTTAATATATCCTACTAATCCTACTTTCTTCTATCCTACTTCCTAATGCGAAAGTTTGTAAGGATGTATGTGTATGTATGTGTTTGTTGCTCTTTCACGCAAAAACTATTGAACGGATTTTCATGAAACTTTGCAGTAATATAGCTTAGACATCGGAATAACATAATTTGTTAAAATTTATAGAGATTTTTGAAGGGACTGGTTTCCCGAAGCGAAGCGAGGGCGGATTTACTAGTATTATAAATGCGAATGTTTGTAAGGATGTATGTGTGTGTGTGTGTTTGTTGCTCTTTCACGCAAAAACTACTGAACGGATTTTCATGAAACTGCAGTAATATAGCTTAGACATCGGAATAACATGATTTATTAAAATTTATAGAGATTTTTGAATGGACTGGTTTCCCGAAGCGAAGCAAGGGCAAACGAGCATGCAGCACCACCTTCCGTTGCCGCCCATGACAACTGTGACCGACCCAGAACTAGACTCAATGAGTCTCGTTCTAATTCGGTCACAGATGCGTTGCATCCCCTGAGGACTGAGATGGTCGCCTCTGAAAAAGTATAACCGGCTCCACACCTTCCTATCCGGAACCCAATTGTTCTTAAAACAATTATTACACAGTAGGAATGGTACTAAGTACCGTGGCGGGCGGTGGTACTTCCCCGGGTGAGCTCTAGGCCCTACCACCTATAATACCGTGGCGGGCGGTGGTACTTCAATATTATCATTCAGTATTAGCATGGTTCCTAAAACTTTTTTTCTATCGGCTATGTGCCATAGTATTTTTTACGATATAGAAGTGTCCTATCTCATCTATAATCTATATCTATACATATTATAAAAAGAAGTCCTGTTTTCTATCTTTCTGTCTGTCTGTCTGTCTATCTGGACATACTCGAAAAATACGGATCAGATTTTATACGGTTTTCAACAATAGACTCTTTCTATTCTTTAGGCAGGTTTAGGTATATAATTTCGACGGCAGCAAAGAACATAAAGACATCTGCAATTTTGCCAAAATAGTTTTTTTGCATAATTCATTACAGAATTCTTTGTTTTATCTTGTGATAGATCTTTGTTGGTATGTTTGTTACCCCATTACTTCGTGTTGGGTAAACCGATTTTGATGATTCTTTATTTCTTTGAAAGCTGGTGCTTTGGGTGTGGTCCCATACAGATTTGAGCGCCATCTGATGAGTAATTTTGAATTTACTTGAATAATGTGTAAGGATGTTTAGTAGTGTGTATTTATGGTTTTTTCCTAATGACTTTTTATTGAGTGTTCAGATTTTTATGATTCTCTTTTTACTTGAAAACTGGTATTTGCATTGTAGTCTCATATAAGTTTAAGCGGCATCTGACTAATAGTTTTTGAATTATCCTTAATAATTTTTATGTTTGTATGTTGCCTCATATCTTACTACTTAGAGTTCCGATTTTAATCATTCTTCTTTTAATTGAAAGCTGGTGCTTTGGGTGTGGTCCCATAAAAATTTGAGTTAAGTCAGCATAGTAGTTTTTGAGATTCTTATGATATGGAGGTAGAAATAGGTAGTAAGTGAAAATATTGAAGAGTAACTATAACGATTCGTAGTTATTTTCTCTGAAACCATACTTTTCGTTACTTTATATTACAAATATAATTATAAAAAAGAATCACAAAACTTTTTTTTTATTAGACACCCTAAAACTCAAAATAGTTTAGGTATATCTGCAATCCAATAGCTTCAACTTAAGAATGCCGAAGTAATGTGAGACAACTGCTGTATTTTAATGACAATCATAATTATATTTGTTGTTTTGATGAAATTGGTTATTAATGATCGAATAACAATAAAAATTAATAAAATAGTTAAAGAATAAATAATTATCGGGTCCCAAGTAGAAACGAATATATAGCAGTTGACTCAATTTGCTTGTTTTCTTGATCAAAGTAGAAAAAGACATCTAGCGTACTTTTAAAAATAAAAGAATTATTGGTAATTTACCTATACCAAATAATAGTTAATATTGTAATAATTAACTATTCCAAAATTGATGAAGATATCTTTGTAATTGTAGAAGTTATACAATTTTTGCACTAAAAACGCTCTCCTGAAAACTAATGTTTTTGCAGATGACCGTTTGTTCTTTGCTGCCGTCGATTTATTATACTCTTATATAAATTACTAGTAGAAATTCGGCGAAATATGTGGAAGAGGTTTCGCCACCTGAGAGCTTTCCACGCGAACGCCGCGTAAACTAGCACAAATATAGATGAGTAATGTACTAGCGAATTCAAGATCTATAAAAATTCTACAAAAAAGTCTGCCATCTATCTATCTCTTACGGTTGACTTAAAATAACCATTTTTATGTTAACATTTTTAATTATCAACATTATGTTATTTTCAACGCTATTTTCTGTAGTTCAGTATTAATCTTTATACAAATGAATATGTTGTTAGTTTAGGCATTTAATGCAGATCAAAGTTGCCTTTCACACTATATCAATCAGATGGACAGTTTTTGAGATATTGTTGTTAGAAGTAATTAGCAGCGCGGGCGAAGCCTCGGGCGGCATATTTAACAATATGTTACAAAACGACGTCTGCCGGGTCAGCTAGTTTTTTTATATGAAAGACAGGACTAAAATGGAACAAAAAACAGACGGTGGATGAATAACAATATTATATTTTTCAGCTGATATTGGCCAAACAAACTTTGATTCTACCATCAAAATGATTTCAAACAGTTGACGAAAAATTTAACCTGTTCAGGCAAAATATAGATTAAAATTTTTGACGTGATAATGTTTGTTGTTAATAACTAATGATAATACCCTTTTAAATTAACATTTTGCCAATATTTAGTAGTGTAACGCGGCAACACCAACCCTCTCTCATTGACAGCCGCGCGCCGCGCAATAATGACGACATAGTCTGTGGTGTGTGTTCCGCCGTTCGAAGCGGCAACGTTTTCTACCGCGTAAACTGCTATGTTAAGTTGTGATGTTAAAATTGCTGTAATTTACTGTATTCTGAGGAACCCAATAAATTCTACCGCTAAAGTAGTGTATTTTTATATTTACGTGCTTATTAAAATAGTTTCTTTACCATAGATAACTTCATTTTTCGCGTAGATTTACGTCGTACACCCTAATTAATTAAAAAAATATAATATAAAAAAATATTTGAGGAGTAAAGGGGGCTAGGGGGGCGAAGCCCCCCGACACCTTCCTTTTTACTACTTACCTAACAACACGTCTCCATGCTTCACATCAGTATTGGTTGCACTTTCACTTGCACCACCCTGATTCATCACACAACAGTTTTCATCTGCATCTGAGAGCAACTTTGATCTACATATCATCTCAATGTTGGTACACTCTTCAGGACTAATAATTTCCTGTTTAATTTCAATCTTGATGTCATCAGCAAAGAGGGATTTGGTTGTGGTAGATCCACACTCCACATCATGATCATTTTCAGCCTTAATGTTATGAATGGCATCTTCAGTTGTGGTTGATCTACACACCATGTCACTACTGGTTGTATGTTCGATACTAATATTTTCCTGGTTAGTCATGTCCTGGTTGACTGCATCATATTCAACCTTAACTCCTTCAATAGCAACAGGTCGAGCCATGGTTTGCCTATTCACCACGTCGTAATCAATTGTATCTTCAGTTTCGATGTCTGCGAAGCGATGCATCGGCAAATTCCCGGCCGGGGCTGGTGTTTACGGCGCCGGACAAAATGTTTACGAACGGGTCACAGCGGCAGTGTATTGTCCACGCACCACAGGGCATCCAGTGCGGGAGTATGAGCGTGTAAGCTTTTAACGTTTATGTTATACTGAACAACAAAGTGTAAACACTACAATAGGTATACATTTACTAACCTAACCTAACTAACCTAGCCAGCTGCCAGCCTAGCCTATAGCCATTATAGGTTATAGGTTAGTTAAATAAACACAGATTATAAAATGTCCCTAATCTCAGCGTGCCTCTTGGCATAGGTCTCCTCTAACATTTTCCACTGTGGTCTATCCTGGGCTACTCGTCTCCACCTTGGGCCAGCAGTAATTTTCAGGTCATCCTCCCATCTTAGACACTGTCTACCGCGGCTCCTTTTCCCATCTCTTAGATACCACTCAGTAACTGCCTTGCACCATTTTCCCCTTTTATCTCGCATCATGTGGCCAGTCCATCTCCACTTTTGCTGATCAATACGTATCAGGACATCAGCCTGTTTGGTTTTCATCCTGATGTCGGCACTTCTGACTCTGTCTTGACGTTTTGCTCCTACCATACTACGCTCCATTGCTCTTTGGCACTTGGCAAGCTTGTCTCTTAGAGATTTTGTGAGGGTCCATGTTTCACATCCGTAAGTCAAGCATGGAAAGATGCATGTATTAAATGTTTTTCTTTTTAGTGACATGCCCAGGTCCTGTGATTTCATTATTTCCTTGAGTGACCAAAATTTCTTCCAACCATTTGAAATCCTTATGTTTATTTCTTTTGCTGCCGACTCTTTTGGCGAAATAAGCTGGCCTAGGTAGGTGTATTCGCTTACAAATTCGAGGTTAACTCCATTCACAGCTATATCTGCCTTCACTGAATTGGTCATTGCTTTGGTCTTGGTAAGGTTCATTTTAAGTCCAACTTGCTCGCTCACCTTGTTACCAATTAGGGTGATGTCCGTTAAAATCCCCCATTATTATAGAACGTCTGTTTGCAATAGAAAATATGAAATCCCAATGTCTGGTCGAAGTACAGGCACTAGGAGGGCAGTAAATTGCAATTAAAGTTTCTAAAAAATCACAATCGACTATTCTAACGCATATAACCTCGACAGGAGAATCAACATTTTGCAATGGAATTAATTGGGTATGAAATGATTTGTGAGCAATGATCGCTACTCCTCCGTAAGAGTCATCTCGGTCCATCCTGTATACATTGTAATCCTTCAAATTCATGGTAATATCCGATTTTAACGAAGTTTCACTTAATGCTGCGAAATGTATTTTTTCTTTTAACAATACTTGTTCAAATTCAACTAATTTAGGTTTTATACTTTGTGAATTCCATTGCAGAATGTTTAAATTAAATGTTTTATCCATAATTATTAAGTATACTTTGTAAAAAAGACAGGTTTGGAATGTTTTCTATTATCCATGTTAATGCCCACTCTATACAAACTTTCACTATCTTTACAATTCTGCTCTCCCATGATTCGTGGCTTCGGAAAAAAATACGCCTAATTCTAACAAATAGTGACGAAAAAGGTATGTCACCCCTTTTATATCCACTCTTCTTCTTTCGATTCCTGTCTAATTCCTCAAAAGTAGATTCTTCGGATTCCTTGGACATATCCTCTTCCTGGTTTTCTTCTATAGTCTTCTGTTTCCTGGCCTTTCTCTTTTCCCTCTTTGATTGCTTTCCTTTTTGTTCACTAGCCAAATTGTGTGTTTCTTCTTGAGGGTTATAGGTTGATGACGCTGCCTGAGCATACGTAGGAGTTTCTTGCGCAGGATAATCCCTTGTAGAATAGTCATGAGTGTTTGTAATAAAAGAGAAATGTTCTTGCGTACTTCGTTGTTCATGTTCCGGGGCATACGGTTCCTCTGGAGGAGCTTCTTCAGGCGGAACATACAATGTTAAAGCCTTACGATATGACACATTGAACTCGGCCATCAATTGTCTTATTCTTTTTTCTTTTAAATAAACCGGACATCTTCGATTTAATGCCATATGCGTGTTAGTGCAGTTAATGCATTTGTAATTAGTTGTTTGACAATTTTCATGCTTACCACCACACTTAGGACAAATCACTCTTTTCGATGGACACATTAACTTAGTGTGTCCATAACGCCAACATCTTGAGCATTGCGTCACAGGAAATACATACGGTTCGACGTTTACTTTCATTTCATATATTTTGACGCTAGACGGTAAATTAGGGCCTCTAAATCCCACCCTTAAGGATTCACTACCTTTCCATCCCATTCCGCTTTCAGCTCGACGTTTGAGTCTCTTTACTGAAGCCACCTCACTCGTACTAGTGATTGACTTTAAAAGTTCTTCGTCTGATAGCTCCAATTCGATATTTCGTATAACCCCATAGGACAATCCCACTTCTAGGGGTTGTTGAAACCTCCACCCTAAAGATAGTAAATGCTCGTTATTAACCAGGAGCTCAGCACTATGTTCACTACCCATCTCCATAATAATTTTATACGGGTTAATATATTTCACTCGATTTATGTTACTAATATTTTGCTCTTTCAACATTTTAGCCAAAGCAAATTGCTTAGGAAATATTTCTTTCGAAGTAATGCTTATCTCAGTTATTTCATAAAATTCTCTACGCCTTTCTTTTCTTCCTCTAATTAATGTCCACTCCTCCTGTTCCTCCTGATCCACCTCTCTTCCTCTTTTATTCTGTCTACTCTGATCATTCATATCCATGCTTATTTCGTCCCCGATAACTTCCACCTCACACGCCACCTCACTCGAAAGTGTATTCATAGTCCTTGCCATACAGCTTCAATAGGGAAGATGCAAATATGATATTTATGAAAATTTTATGATTAAAATGCTAAAAAAATATAAAAGGACTATTTCAACGTTTTTATTTTATATTATGTTGATTTTTAACAATAATTACGAATTAAAATTACGTAAAACGAAACGCATTTCAAAACACTAATCAGCTTATAGTGACGTCACTCGTGCTATGTCAACTTTTGACGGGTTAACTTTGCGAGTAAAATTGATTATTAGCAGTGAATATTATTTACGTTTTTAATAAAAATGGAAGCTGGTTTTATCAAAGCAGACTCCAGGAATTTACCACGAGTTAGTGTCAACGTGGTAGTAACTTTTTTTGCCGAGAGTCCAGAGTTTTCAAGTGTAGAAATGAAAGGGACTAAATTACTACGGTATGCCTGAATCATAGTTTTAATGCCGTATTTCCTATTTTTGTTGCAAAACCTGAAGGGCTTACTGAAAATTACATAATAGAAGTGAAATGTCCTTCAACCGAAGCTGCCATACTTTCTTATGTGAAAGACAATAAAATAACACCAAAATGTTGGATACAAGTACAACTGCAAATGTTTTTCAGTGAAAGGAAAATAGCAATTTTCTGTATATTAGCACACTAAAATTTTGAAATATCAAAAGAAGAAGATATCATGTGCCATAATTATGATAACTTCCAAAATTAAAAGATAATAATATATAATATTTAAGCATTTTTTTGTCTAAAACTTTTGTAAATTCATTAAATAAAACTAAGCTTTAAAAATATTGCTTTTTATTCAATTTTAATTAAAGGTGATTGTAAGTTCACAAGCGCACAACAAATGATACTATAGTCTAAATGGGGAATTAGAAAATGATCAACACAGGTATGTGGCTGTAGAAAAGCAAATTCCCGAAGTCTTCTAATTACTCTTTCAATGTGGATTCGAAGTTGTTGTGTTTTTTTGCCAACACTTCTTCGATGTGCTTGAAGCCTCTGTCTGCTATGATACAAGGCTCCAGGTGGTAAAATATTCATAAATCCAGATTCTTCAAAGATTTTTAAAGCAGAAGTAATAATAGTCATTCCTCTTTGTAGCTTGAAACCACTTTATTCTCAGATTTGGGTCAGAAGCAGAAGGTCCAGTCAAAAACAATTTATTTGGTTGAAGTAGATGGACACATCGGCACAAAACATGAGTCAACACGACTTTTTTTCGGTATTTTAGGGGTATTATTGTGATCACCTGATGTTGATAGATAGTTCATTTTAAATTATTACAAAAGTATTTTAAAGAAAGTCGAGAAAATTTGCAATTTATGACAGCCAACGACGGCAAGCACGACCAGTGACAGACACGAGTGACGTCATCGGAACTATAGGTCCGTTTAGGCGCGAAAATTTAAACGGTCCGTTTATAACTGCATTTTTGCGATAAATTAGACTGTTTTAAATTTTTTATATTTTTATGACCTATTTTACATGGAATTCTTTAAAATGAAAACAAAACTAAAATGTTGCATGTTCCCTATTTGTATAAATCAACCGGCCCGGTCGGACCGGCTGCCGGCCGCCGCCGGCGCAAAAAATTCCGAGCGATAAGACGTAAACAATAAACGCAATGAGACGCGTCCAAGCAATACGAATGCTACCCGCACAGTGTGTATGGTTGTTTTGAATATCCGGCTTCTGGTGGGGCTTTGTTAGTTTCTGTAGGTGTTTTTGTCTGATAGTGAGTATGATCTTTCGCGCAAGAACTGAAAATCTTTCCTTTGCACTTTATTAAGGTTAAGGGTCTTGTTTGAATTACCAGGACTTGGTGTTTCAGACCTTTTTCTTTTTTCATTATCAATTTTAATTTTGTTTTTTCCGTCCTTTTTTGCTTGTAGGACTGATTTTCGCAAGTCTTGAGTAATATATGAGTTAGGCTTCATTTTTTGTTTGTTTTTGAGTATCTGTATTTTTTTCTGTAGGGTAGTAGTAGCTAGTAAGATTGGTCTTATTTTGCCTGTATTATCGTTCTTTTTTCCTAATCTTTGCAGTCTATCGATGTCCCCTTTTTCGATTTCCACATTTATTCCTTTTAGCGTTGCTGTAATGAGTGTATTCAAATCTTCATGGTTTTCTTCCTCCTTTTCTGGGAGCCCGTGTAATATGACATTGTTTCTCTTACTGTTTGCTTCGAGATTTTGTATTTTTTTGTTTAAATATTCGACTTCGCGTTTCAATTTTTCGTTGTCCTCAATAATGGGTTGTATTTTTTCATCCACATTTTGTAGGACGGCAGCCGTTATGTTCTCTGTTATCGTTTTTGTTTGAAGATTTAATTGTTCAGTCATTTTTGCTAATAGTAGCCACATCTCTGGTGACAGTTGGTTCGTCATATTATTAACGTAAAAACGGAACGCAAAAATAAATTTCTGAAAGTAGTTGTCGACGGTTATTTTGTTGGTAGCACTGCGTTTGGTGTTTGTTGTCTATGGTTGTTTGTTTTAATTTGATCTGAGATCTGACAAATGTGGGCTGAGTGCGAGTTTTCATTAACAAAACGCGCTCGCTACGTAACTGCGAGTTAGCTAAAATTTGTATGGGATCAAGCTGAGCCATTTACGTCCCGCTAGGTGGCTCTGCTCTATCTATCACTAAAAAGTCCTGATTATAGCAGTTTTCGATCGTATTTCGATGAACACTCGCGCGATGTGAATTTTTAGCGGAACTATTGCACACAACGATTGTTAGTTTTCACTGATTTGATTTTAATTTGAGGAGCGTTTTAACAAAGCGGTTGACGTAAATAACACCGGAACCGGAAACCCTGACAACTACTTACAACAACAAAAAAACAGGGCCGTATTTGGTTCTTTATCCCCCTCGCCCCACGCGATCTTTCATAGGGAAATCTACATACAACGTCTCCTCTCTATATTAGCTTCATGGTCATACCCAATAGGGTCCAATGTGTACCTCGAAAATATCATGTAAAACCTAATGTACACTATATGATCACAAGCAAGAATTAAGTACAGTAGAAACTCGATTATCTGACTCTTGGTTACACAAATTCGCGATTATCCGATTTTCCAACCATCAATTACTATCCTACTAATATTTTAAATGCGAAAGTTTGTAAGGATGTATGTGTGTGTGTGTGTTTGTTGCTCTTTCACGCAAAAACTACTGAACGGATTTTCATGAAACTTTGCAGTAATATAGCTTAGAAATCGGAAAAACATAATTTTTGAAGGGACTGGATTCCCGAAGCAAAGCGAGGGCGGATTTACTAGTATTAAATACCTAAAATTTTTGCGAGCATTTCACAATTAAGGCTGCAATATTTCACCACAAGAACTATTCAAAGGCCAATAATTATGGAAAAACTTATCAACGAAATTCTATTGATAAAATAAAACATACTTAGGCAACGTAGGCAGTAAGTAGCAGAAACCCAAAATTTCAATGGAATTTGGAAAATAAGATTACAATTACGAAAAATAATACTTTTTAAAAACAATATTTACATTTAAGTGGATCAATCCAAATTAATTCTATGTTTTAAAGATTACTTTCTATGACTTTTTTATACATATTTTTTCTTTTGAAGACCAGACATTAAATATGAACAACGAAGTTTCTTAGTATATCTTTCCAATCGCACAAAATGCAGTACAGACAGCATTTTAGTTAACACGTAACACAAAAGTGATGTATCGCTTACCAAGACATAAAACCAATAATAAAAGATTTATAGAATGAAAACTCTAGATGTTCAGTATAAAATAAAATGTTGTTTTTCCGCGGTAAAAAGTAGCCTACGTCACTCTCCACCCTCCTAACTATCCCCACACACATAAACCTTACCATATAATAGCTTTGTTGCGACGTGAAAGCGTCACAAACAAACAAACAAACAAACAAACAAACAAACACACTTTCACATTTATAATATTAGTAAGGATGTGAAGGATCTCTTCATATTAATCTTAACTGACAATCTAAAGCTAAAGTGTTTGTTTGAATGTGCAAATCTCAGGAACTACTGGTTCAAATTGATAAAAATATTTTTGTGTTGAATACTTCATTTATTGAGAGAGCGCAGAAAAATGCATGCATCTACAATTTCTTAATAAACATTGATTTTCTATCATATTTAAAAGTTTAAAGTGGCCCATACATGATACGATTCGTCTGAACGATCGATCTGATGAAGATCGTAACGATCGATCGCAACAAAAATGTCGCCCATACACGAAACGATTGGTCGTAACGATCGATCGTTTACTTTTTTGAAGCTGAAAGATAGGACGTGTTCAAATAATTAAATACGGGCCGCATAAAATTGAAAATCATCAGACTGAGATAGGGTTGCCAACTTTTTTGACAAGAAAAAACGTGTACAATTGATTGAATGGGAAAAAATAAAGTATTTGGAAGAAAAAAAGTATTTATCAAATTTTTTGTTTTTATTGTCTTAATAATTCATATTAATCGTTTTTACAAAAAAATAGCCGACTTCAACATCGACAACCAGAGATAAATCAAAAACTACTCGACAGATGGCGCTCAATTCAACCCATCTAGGTGTAAAATTTTCGTAACTACAAATTAATCAAACCGAAAGTGGCCAAGTGCGGATTGACGGTCTTCACACACCTTTGAGTATTGCGAACTCTCCGGCATGCAGGTTTCCTCACACGATGGTTTCCTTCACCGTTTGTAGCAATTGACATTTAAATGCTTAAAACGCACATAACTCCGAAAAGTCAGAGGTGCGTGCCCTGGGATTCGAACCCGGAACCTCCGAATAGAAGGCGGAATTCTTAATTACTAGGCTATCACCGCATTGCTATAATGTTATATAGGTAGTTACTATTATATTTATCGTGGATTCTTCAATTATAAACAAAACAACGGATAATTTTCATAGAATTTCGTCGATAGTGAAATTATGTCATCTGGCACTGTCACATACACATCTGATATGACATCTAACATTTCGTTCAGTAATTATAAATCGTTACCATCATCTGTTTTAATTTATAATAAGGACCGTTAAATATTTAACCTATTCATAATGAGCCTGTGCCTATTTGAGTCAATGATTTGAGTTTGTTCTAAGTCAGTCACAGTCACATGACAATGGGCGGCAGCAGAAGGTGCTAGGCTGATCAAAGAAAGATTGAAAATAAAGTATTTTCACATGCTTTATTTGTATGCAAAAGTATAAAGTATAATTACTAAAAATAACGTAGGATAGGTACTTTATAATAAAGTATGGTTGGCAACCCTAGACTGAGACAAGATCGAATCGTTGATCGAAACACAGCCATACACGTTCGATTCATCGTTTACGATATTCATGATCGGATGAATTTTATTGCGATCTCCGACATCGTCTTCGATCAAGTAAATCGTTAACGATCTTGACATACACCATCGATCCGTCGTTTCGATCAGTCTGATGCGACGGATCGTACAGATATATCGTACCGTGTATGGGGACACTAAGTTTAGTTCTGAGTCACAACTTGAAATTTGAATTTAAATCTCCTACGCGCTACGCCAGTAATACTTGTATTGACAATATAATACATAACGTAAAAGCTTCCAAGAGCGAAATTATAGATTTGGATCTTTCTGATCATAGTGCACAAGTTATAAAATGCCCTGTTAAGAAGTTCTGTCATCTTAAATATTGGTATATATACAGACGAGACTACTCAATAGAGAACAGAAATATATTTATTAAGTATTTAAGTCAGCTAAATTTTAACGAAGTTTATAGCACAAAAGATGCAAACGAATCATTTCAATATTTTCATGACTGGTTCAAATTACTATATGACCTTTGTTTCCCCAAAAAACGAATTAAAATATCACCGAGAGTTAAACCTAAATGGATAACACGTGGACTGAGATTGTGTAGTAAGCGTACGCGTGAACTACTCTGGAAATATAGACTAGACCCTAATGAGAACAATAAAACATCTTATCAAATATATTATGTCAAACGCTATAAATCTATTATAAAATTGACACAAAAATCATAAAACGATCATTATATAAAATCATCCAGTCATAAAACAAGGGCAACCTGGCAGGTTATAAATAAAAATAAAGCAAATTTTCGTCAAGAAGACATTCACAAAATACTTGTTGAGGGTAAAGAAGTCCGTGACCCACAACAAATTTCAACTTATTTTAATGATTATTTTGCTGACGTAGTGAAAACTAAAAAAAATGACATAATTCCTAATATTTTGACATGTAATAATCCTAATTCAATATTTCTGACTCCTGTATTACCGTGTGACATAAATTCTGTAATTATTTCTCTGAAAAATACTAATAGCGCTGGTTATGATGGTATTATAACTAAAATTGTTAAGGATGTCTCCCATATAATTTCACCCATTTTATGTTTTTTAATAAATCTATGCCTAGAGAATGGTACTTTTCCTGAGGATCTGAAACGATCTGTTATTAAGCCTTTACTGAAAAAAGGGGATGCCTGCAATGTTAGCAATTATAGACCAATAGCTTTATTGCCAGTTTTTGCTAAAATTTATGAGAAAATTATCCATAAAAAACTTTATGTATTTTTTGAATCACATAATGTTCTATGTGAAGAACAATATGGTTTTAGGCATAATAAATCGATAAATATGGCAATTTATAATTTTCTAAATAAAGTTATTAGTAACATGGACAAAAGGGAGCCGGTCTTTGCTCTATTTATGGATATTTCCAAAGCATTTGACCATGTAGATCACAACATTCTTCTCCAAAAATTATACTCATATGGTATCAGAGGGAAAGCGCAGGATCTCATAAAATCATACCTTACTGGAAGATCACAAACCACTAAGGTAATTAGAGTGCATGAAGCCACTAAAACGGAGGTAGAATATGAATCAGAAAGCAGATTCATAAAGTATGGCGTGCCGCAAGGCAGTGTTTTGGGTCCTCTTTTATTTCTGATATATATTAATGATTTACCTAGAAAAATCCCTTTTAATATCACACTTTTTGCTGACGACAGTACAGTACTGTACACAGATAAAACTGAAAATATTGAACATATAATTAATTCCTCCCTGACATGTATAATAAAATGGTTTGATGATAATAATTTGGTAATAAACTTAGACAAAACAAAAATAATGAATTTTAACCAAAAATGTACACATGACAAAATAAATTTAAATTACTTAGGGACTAAAATAGATGAGACTGACGTTACAAAATTTTTGGGTTTACAAATAGACAGACGACTTAAATGGAAGGAACATATTGACCAAGTCTGTAAAAAGTTAAGTAAGTTCTCGTATGCATTACGAAATCTAAGAAAAGTTGTTAATACTAATGTTGTAATAACTGCATATCATGCTTATATTGCTTCGACACTCAGATATGGTGTAATTTTCTGGGGTAACTCGACCTATAAAAGTAAAGTATTTAAAGCCCAAAAAAAGTGCATTAGAATAATATATTGCCTACGACAAAAAACATCGTGCAAAGAATATTTTAAAAAGGCAAAAATTTTGACCCTACCGTGCATATATATCTTAGAATGTGTCATTTTTGTATTTCGTGTTTCGGAAGCGGAACCAGGAAGATACCAGCGATACCTACGAGCGATACCAGTGCGAAGTGAAGTGATTTCTACGTGTGATACAGTGTTCTACGAGTGTGTTGACTAGTACCTACGTGCAGAGTGTTTAAGTGTGTACTGTGTACGTCGTGTAATTTGTGTATCTACGAGTAAAATAAAAGTCTTTGTGGTACATTTTGGCATTTTCTCGAACCCCTTACTCCTGACACGTAACAATATTTTGCATGGCACCATCTCTTTATAATAAACTCCCGAAAAGCATACGGGCCGTATCAACACCTGACTTATTCAAAACTAAAGTACAAGAATTTTTAATTGACAAGTGTTACTACACGATTAAAGAATTTTTAGACGACAAATTTTGATTTTTTTAAGTGATATTGATCTGATTTATGTATGAGAATATAATTTCAATATGATCTCCAATTTAATTAATGTTAAATGTATTGTAATAATTATATAATGAATATTTAATTTAATTTATTTAATTATAAGGAAAATTATATTGTACGCCATATGGCAGGGCATAGAACAAAACCACCACTTTATTTGTCACCTGTATATATGTACATGTCCACAACAAAAATGATTTAATTTGATTTGATTTGATTTAAATGTAGTCTTTTAAAAACACATAATATTTTATTACATAGTATAATAGTAAAATGTGTACAATCTGCAATGAGTTATGTTTAAAATTGTATAAAACACATAATATTATACATGTACTACATGTGCATAAAACCTCCTTTTCTTCATACATATTTATAATTCCTAGCATTTTCGGTTATCTAAATACTGAATGATAACAATTCTGCTGCGCTAATGATAAGAGCAGTAAGTCGATTTTTTTCAAAAATGAGTTAAGTACATATCCTGAATCGCAACATAATGCTCTATTAACTGGTCTTACTCCCGTTTTTCTATCTTCACTGGAACCTAAAAATATCATTAAGCTTAACAGCAGTAAGACTATAAAATTGTGTCTTTTCCTTAGCTTATAAGCAGGAAATATACTTACCCCACGATAATTAGTGTACCTCCGAAATCTTTGTTATTATTGCTTAGAATAACAGCAGTAAGTACATTATTTACAGCTTTAATGCACATACAATATCTATGTTTTGTATGAAATTACGTTTCACTTTGGAGCCAAACAAAAATATTAGATGTTAGCTAAATAGTATTAATCATTGTATATCATAAAAAAGATCATAATAGTGAGAAATCTATACATACCTTTAAATGTAGTCAATTGCTACCATTTCAACAAGTACAAATACTCATTAACTCACTCAGTTTCACTTTATATCAAACGAAAATGTTGAATAAATAGATTTAGGTATAAATAAAGTGAGTTAAATACAAAAAACAAAGGTGCTTTATAAATTACACGGTAGATATTAACTGTAATTACATATTTTCAGAGACTTGTAGAAAAAAACCTATAGGTTATTTACTACATTTAAAGGTATGTGGAGATTCCTCAGTATATGATCTTTTTTATGATATATAATTATTAATACTATTTAGCTAACATCTTATTATTTTTTGGCTCCAAAGTGAAACGTAATTTCAAACAAAATATAGATATTGTATGTATGGAATACTTAGCATTAAAGCAGCAACTAAGGTACTTACTGTGGTTATTCTAAGCAATCAGTACAAAAAGATTTAACTCGTACTAGACATAATAGGAGTTTTCATCTTTTAAATATATTATAATAGATAAATAGGTAACTATGTATCATGAAAGAACTAATAATAATATAATAGATAACTATGTCATAGAGAATATTAACAAGCCCTTGATCACACTGTCAAAGTGTCAGGTTGTCTGTCCGTCTGTGTTTATACATCTGTGGAGACTCGCCCTATGATGCAGTAGCCACACTGCTGCAGCAGCAGGTGTTAAAATGTGGAATTAATGTTAAAGCATTCTCTGCCAGTCAACCTTGGAAAATGGGAAAGAAACATATGCATTTATATGTATAACAATAATAATAAAGCTTTTATTTGCCTACAATAAATTAAGAAAGAACAAATTTTGTGTTATAATATTATTTGTTGCTTGTTTGTAGTGCCACTTGGGTAAAAGCATCCTCCAACTTAAACCATCTTGCGTGTAGAGCATTTTTAAGTATTGGCCTAATATTTCTTATGCATGTGCTACACGGTTTCAAACGGTGGTTTGAAACCGAAACAGCACGAGTTGCGCTTTGCCGGCTACACGGTTTCAAACCAATCAGTGTTGGTTTGAAACATCAGTGTAAAAAGACCGTCGCGCGACTATCACGTCTCTACGCTCGACCTATTATATATAAGACTAGTAAACCCGCCCTCGCTTCGTTTCGGGGAACCAGTCCCTTCAAAAATCTCTATAAATTTTAACAAATTATGTTATTCCGATGTCTACGCTATATTACTGCAAAGTTTCATGAAAATCCATTCAGTAGTTTTTGTGTGAAAGAGCAACAAACACACACACACACATACATCATTACAAACTTTCGCATTTATAATATTAGTAGGACTAGTAGGTAGGAAGTAGGATAAGGATAGGATATCCTTAGATTGTCAATTTTTTTTTGGCAGACGCGGCGTTGGCCCTTGGGTCAATTTCTTTTAATTTGTCGGCTAAAATATTCCACGCATTTTGACGTGATAACGTCTTATAAATTGGATTACCGGGTGGCACTTCAAGAAACTGTGTCACAGTCACGCTCCGTCGCTCACGTTATGCGCTTACAAATCTTACAATGAGAGCGAGTGAGAGGCACGCGTCCCTTCCACTCGGGCATGGTTAGCCCGCCTAAGAGCGAGAGAGACAGACATAAAAAGTGCTTAACATTACTTATGGTAACTACGGCGTACACACGTTGGCGTGTTTCAGAAAATGGTACAGCGCCATCTCTGAAGAAGTAGAGTAAGTAATCTCGTTTGTTACCTCACTTAGTTGTGACTAAAAGCTATTTTACTGCAAAGTTTCATGAAAATCCGTTCAATAGTTTTTGCGTGAAAGTGTAACAAACACATATACAAATACATCCTTACTTATTTTATTTATTTATTTTGGGTAACCAACAAGACAATACATTGTGTTTACAACTAAATCTATCTTAAACTAGGAATTTAATGTAGTCTTAATTACAGGCTACCACGGCATGCACAGTGGTCGAGCTGAAATTACAATTAATTAATTTGTTAAGAAGAATGATAACTAAGTTTTAATTTGCATACAAAGATACTATTGTTATTTATAGTAAAAAAAAAAAAAATATCCTTACAAACTTTCGCATTTATAAAACGTATTTTCACACGTTGGCGTGTTTCAGAAAATGGTACAGCGCCATCTCTGAAGAAGTAGAGTAATCTCTTGTTACCTCACTTAGTTGTGACTAATGGTCTAACGGTTAGCAGCGCTAGATAACCCTACCGTAATGTTGTGGCTACGGCCGCAGCATGACGCCGGTCCCAAGTCCGGATAAATGGGGAGGGAAAATGAATGCATAATATGGGGCTTGGGTCGTGTCTAGATCCGTAGGATCTGGATGGGACCAGGGCCCCAGTTATGCATTCCCCACACTAAACACCACATTAACACCACACTGATACAGACAGTAACACTCCACAGGGGAGGCGCACAGCCAGTACAGGTTGTGCATCCCTCCCCCCTACTCTACCCAACCGTAATGGTGTGGCCACGGCCGCGGCATGACGCCGGTCCCAAGTCCGGATAAATGGGAGGGCAACTGAATGCATAATACGGGGCTTGGGTCGTGTCCAGATCCGTAGGATCTGGACGGGACCGGGGCCCCTGTTATGCATTCCCCACACTAAACACCACATTAACACCACACTGATACAGACAGTAACACTCCACTAGGGGGAGGGGCGCGGTTTCGCACCCCTCCCCCCTACTCCACACCACACGTACACATCACATCTAATACACACAGCAACACTACACATATACCCAAATTACCAAGGTGTAATTCGAACCGTGCTGAAGGGTCCGCCTAGTCCGAAAGGTTAGGCGGGGCCGGGGGGTATAACCCGGCCTCTAACGGTGTGCCCCACGATACCAGGCGACCTCGTGGGTCAATTAGCCCGCCACCTGCATGCGGGGCTCTGCAGGTGGTGTAATTATATTTCCCTAGCTACTCGTGGGAACAGTATGGAGGAAAATGATAAAAATAAAAAGAACCTAGATTCTAAGCTCGATGAGCTCATAGCAGAGGTGGCAAACCTCTCTGCAGACGGAGGCCCAGTACCTCCCGAAGTAATGGTTCCCGAGACTTCTATAGACCGGGACCAACAAAGTAGTATGCAGACCGAGGGCGTCAACAACCCCAGCGGCTGCGTACCTACTGAAAAGAAAAAGGCGCGTGCTAAGCTCATCAGCGGTGCGGCATGCAAGCGCCGTAAGTGGTGGCTGAGCAGAGGCAAGAGTGAGGAGGAGGCCTCTGTTCTCTGCCGACTACCGTTCTCCGAACTGACCGAATACCAGGAGGTTCGCGACTGGCTGGCAAAAGGTGGAAAAGGAACCCAGGCAGTCAAACGGACACGTTCGGAGGACGAATCACCAAAGGATCAGCCGCGGAAAGCTGCAAGGATGGAGGAGCACCACCCTCCCAAACCGTCCTTCAGCGAAGTTGCTGGTTCTTGTAAGGTGGGCATACGCGATCTGACCAGGCCAATGAACCCTGAGCAGATCCAGCAGCTGCAGGAGGCGATACTTAACTGTATCAACACCTCCGGCAGCGGCTTGGGACCCAGGTTTATGGGGACCGCTGTCAGGTCAGGCTGCCTTGTGCTAACCTGCCACGACGGCGAGACCCGCGACTGGGTTGCGGCGCGTGTGTCCACCCTTAAACCGTACGAGGGCGCAGAGCTCAGACTCATTGAGGAAGGGGATCTGCCCAAGCCCTTTTACGGCACAGCCTGGATCCCAGATCCAAAGCTGGACCCCAAATCAATCCTCCAGAGACTGGAAGCCCAAAATAAAGGTGGCTTGACCAGTCAATGGAAGATTGTTAACAGAAAGGTAGAACAAACGGGTCAAACCGCTACCTTCTGCTTTGACGAGGATGCTCTGGAAGCCCTGAAGGACCGTAACTATAGACTGTTCTTCGGATTCTCGGGCATCACCGTTAAAGTGAGATATCCCCTCAAAAAAGAGGGAGAGGAGGCGGTGGAAACCACTTCGGCAGAGCCGATGCCGGGACCGTCCGGTGTTGGGTCGGCGGCCGGCGTACCAACCGCGGCGCAACCCTTAACTGGGCCAGCGCCGTGTGATGAGCGTCAGACCAGCGGGCCAAACACCCAGACGGCCACTTGCGGAGGTGAAGACGAGGTGGCAACAAACACCAACCCTCCAACACACACACATACACCCACAACACAGCACACACCACACAAACAAGGCGCCCCAAGTGCGGGGGGATCGAGCAGACCCTGTTTGCCTCGCGACCCTCCGCGCGCGGTAGCGCCTCAAACACGTTTTTTGACCCGGGGTGGTAAAAGCCCGGCGCGAGGGGCCCCCAAAGGAACACGGGGCAAATCTCGTGGCACCCTAAGAGGTGCCGGCGCCCGGACAGGGAAGCGGCCAGCTCAGCTGCCCTCCCTGGCCCGAGAGCACACCGGCAGGAAGGCCTCTCGCAACCCGTTGAGCAACCAACCACCGGGTTAAGGAACAGACACAACACACTCACTAAACTCAAAACCCTCACACTACACAAAACACTACACATCTCTAAAACTCACCAACACCTAAACACACACAAACACTATACAAACACAACACCCCACAGTCCTCTTCCTCCCTAAAACTACCCCACACAACCTCAACAACCCGTATCCTCCTACCCTTCCAACTATCCCATCCAACAACAAAATGATAAAAGCCATTCAAGCCAATCTTCATCACTCGAGGGCTGCAAGCACGATCATCAGCCAAAGGATCCTTGAAGAGAGACTGGACGTGGCTTTCATACAAGAACCATGGGTCAGAGGAAACACGGTAATGGGACTAAACTCTGCTGGTAAGTTACTTTTTAACTACGGTGGCACTAAGCCCAGAGCCTGTTTAATTTTCAAGAATAACCTAAAATTCTTACCTATACCTTGTATGTGCACAGACGACTTGGTAGCAGCATATGTCGACTTACCGGGCTCCGAGTCTACGAGAACCATCGTGTGCTCGGCCTATCTGCCTGGTGAGACGCAGGACCCTTCATTACAGCTGGCCCCCCTAGTGGAGTACTGCCAAGACCAAGGCGCACAACTGCTGCTGTCCTGTGACTGCAACAGTCACCACACTTCATGGGGAAGTACAAACACTAACAACAGGGGTGAGTTACTGTATGAATTCTTAATATCCAGCAACCTCCACACACTAAATAATTCTAACATTCCAACCTTTGTCACAGCTAATAGGCAGGAAGTGCTGGATATCACCATCTGTACGGACAAAATCTTAGAACGTATCAGTAATTGGCACGTTAGTGCAGAAGCGTCTATGTCGGATCATAGGCACATCAGATTCAACATAGCCACCGAAAAGGAACGCTGCGTTGAAGTTTATAGAGATCCCAAGGCAACAGACTGGGTAGGCTACAAAGCTGAACTACAGGAAAACCTAGGGAGACTTCATGGAAACGTGAAAAGTATCGAACAACTTGAACACGTAGCCAAGGAATTGGAGATAGGCATCACTAACGCCTACATAAACAATTGCCCTGAAAGAACTGTTGTAACCAACAGGAAAGTACCGTGGTGGAACAATAACCTCCTTAAGCTAAGACAGAACGCCAGATCACGCTTCAACAAAGCAAAGAAGAATAATGACTGGCAAGCTTATGGAGAGGCCCTAACGGACTTCAACACAGAGCTCAGGAGGGCTAAGCGAGGGTCATGGAGGAAATTCTGCGAGGAAATAAACAGTACCGCGCACCTCGCGAAAATCCAAAAGATAATGGCCAAAGCCCCCTCAACTCAAATTGGACTACTTAAAAAGCCAGACGGAAGTTACACTAACAACGCGGAAGAAACTCTAGAACTTCTGGTGAGAACGCACTTCCCTGGCTCTATTATATCAAGACACAAGGAGCCTATTATGAATCCTCCACCCCCAAAAACAAAACCATCACTGGAGGACTGGAGGATGGCTTCCTCAATTTTCAAGCCCGACCGAGTGCAGTGGGCGATCAATAGCTTCCAACGGTACAAATCGCCGGGAGAAGACAAGATTTTCCCTGCACTACTCCAAGAAGGGCTGAGTATAATTCTGGCAACACTCATCAAAGTTATGAGGGCTAGCTTCGCTTGGGGCTACTTACCAGACAACTGGAACAAGGTACGAGTGACCTTCATCCCCAAAACTGGTGATAGGGACAGATCACAGCCCAAATCATTCAGACCAATAAGTCTTACCTCTTTCCTTCTGAAAACAATGGAGAAGGTAATTGACTATCATATTAGGGACACCTATTTAAAGGTTAGACCCCTACATGCTAAACAACATGCATACCAGAAAGGGAAATCAACGGAATCGGCCTTAGCAGAACTAACCGATCAAATTGAAAAATCCCTCGAGGACAAGGAGATAGCACTCTGTTGTTTCCTGGACATAGAAGGGGCTTTTGACAACACCCCGACAAACATTATACTGGAAAGTATGAAAAATCGTGGTATCGATACTACCACCGTAAACTGGATGGAGTCTATGCTTAAGAACAGAGCAATTCGTACATCCATTTTTGACGCCACACTGGAAGTGAAAGTAACTAGAGGATGCCCGCAAGGAGGAGTTTTGTCACCTCTACAATGGACCATTGTGGTAGACTCTCTCATCCAGGAACTAAATGATGCATACCTGGACACTCAAGGATACGCAGATGACCTGGTCATAACCATACGTGGAGGCTGTCCAAGCACTGTGTCTAACCTTATGCAAGCAGCTTTACACAAAGTGGAATGCTGGTGCAACCGCACCGGACTGAATGTAAATGCTAACAAAACGGTCATTGTACCATTCACAAGGAGGAAGAATACACAAAGTATGTATAACCCCTCATTGTTCGGAACCACAATACCGTTCTCCAAAGAAGTAAAGTACCTAGGGATCACAATGGACCAGAGGCTTACTTGGAACCAACACCTTACACAGGTGATCAAAAAGGCAAAAATCTCACTAGGGACCTGTTGCCGATTCGCGGGCTCCAAATGGGGCCTGAAACCCAAACAGGTGCATTGGGTCTACACGGCAATCGTAAGACCCATTGTGACCTACGGCTGCATAGCCTGGCAAAAGAAAACAACCCAGGTGACATGCATCAAGAACCTAAATAGCATTCAAGGCTTAGCCTGTCGAATGATAACTGGAGCTCTAAAAACAACCCCAATAGCAGCCATGGAGGCCGTCCTCAACCTGGAGCCATTACACATATATGTGCAAAAGGAAGCGAGGGCGGCTGTACTCCGAGCTGCAGAAGGAGGCAAGCAGAGCTGGAAATCGAATGTCATGAGGAAAGTCTATGAAGACCTCATGGCATGTCCAATTATGGCAATGCCAAGTGATGCCATACATAAACAGCTAAGTTTCAACAAACTGTTCCAAGTGGTTATACCGCGACGGGAAGAATGGGACGAAGCTGCACCAAAACCCTTGGGAGGAGGCGACATCGTCTGGTATACAGACGGCTCCCGGAAGGGAGGAAAAGCGGGAGCGGGGGTTTACGGAAACAAACCTAAAGTAATGTTAAACACAAACTTAGGCCGTTATGCAACCGTATTCCAGGCTGAACTCTATGCAATAATTGATTGCGTACATCAAAACCTTAATAAAGGTTACGCTAATAAGCGTATTACCATCCTCTCTGACAGTCAGGCAGCACTTTTAGCACTGAAGTCGGAGACAGTCAACTCTAAGTTAGTATATGAAGGTATCCAAGCAATAAATCGACTTGGATATAACAACAAGGTCACCCTAGGATGGGTACCTGGACATAAGGGTATACGAGGAAATGAAAGGGCAGATGAACTGGCAAGGAGGGGTGCGGAGGCGCCCACCATGGGACCAGAGCCCATGGTGGGCGTTTCAAAAGCGGCTTCTCGAGCTGTCCTCAGAGCCTTGGCTCTGAGACAGGGCGAGGAGCTGTGGCAAAAGGCACCCGGACTAAGACAGGCAAAAACCCTTATCACTGGTTACTCGAAAAACTACTCAACTAAAGTGCTCAACCTAAAACGGTCAGACATCCGACTCATAATTAGGCTGCTCACTGGTCATTGCAGACTCAACCGACACCTATACAATATAGGCTTAAGTGACAATGCAACATGTAGATTCTGTGGTGGGGCGGAGGAAACACCCATACATATCCTCTGCGATTGCATAGCAATTACCCACTACAGAAGTCGTATACTTGGAGGTCACATAATCAAACCTGACCTGATTAAAGAGATGGACCCCGGAAACGTACTACGGTTTATTAAGACTGTAGGCCTGGGGGACCAGATCTAACTAAAACTGGGATGGCTACAATAGATCAGAGATGGTCGCAGTGGCCTCGTAGGGATACTTGTTCCCTATGCCCAGACACCTAAATAATAATAATAATAATAATAGCAGCGCTAGATGGCGGATGGTGTTTTACTTCTTACGTTAGTCCGAGGTCTAAGCTATTTTACTGCAAAGTTTCATGAAAATCCGTTTTTGTCAATCATTCCATCAGTATTTTCTTAAGACGTTGTCACGTTCAACTATCGTCAGTAAACCGACATTACAGACAACCAGTTTTTTTTAATACAATCTTTATAGGACTCTGATGTGAGGTCCCAAAGGCAGGGCAAGTCTCTATACAACTCGAGAAATTCAGTCAACACTTCTCGTTCTTTCTGCTCTCGTGACATTTCGTCGTTGTCGTTGATGCGTGCATCCGCGCTCGCCGCTGCAGTGTGACTGCGTTCGCTTGGTTTGAAACAGACGGCTACACGGTTTCAAACCAACGCTTCTGCCAGTGGTTTGAAACACAAGCCTTTCTACCAAGGGCGTTTGAAGGTCAAGCGAAATTTGGTTTGAAACTACTGTCTACACTGTTTTAAACCTCGGTTTCAAACCACGGTTTGAAACCGTGTAGCACATGCTTTACCTTTATAATATACTCTTACATTACAATATTTCTACTTACCAGACGATGTATCTCCACGATTCACATCAGTATTGGTTGCACTTCCACTTGCACCATCCTGATTCCATCCTGGTTGATCCATCCTGACACCATGTTCTAGCTTGTAGATTTATAATAAACAACCTTTACTGCTGTTTAATCACTTTATTACTCTCTTTAATATTTCTTGATACATTACAATACCTAGTCATGTTGAATGATGCAATCATGATGCAATCTCTTTTACAATTAACGATGGGCGATTACTACTAAAAAGAATCGAATTAGTCGATTGTTCAGGTTAGTCGATAAAAGTCGATAACAATCGACGTTATTCGATTGTTGTTAACAACTAAAAGTTGCGGGCTGCGGCGGCGCCGGCGAGGCGATCGGCGCGGCGCAGCGTGCGCGTGCGGTACTACTAAATTTATCGAATAATTGCTATACTCCTGCATAAGTAGTTGTGTTGCGTACTACTACTACTTAAAAAGTAATTACAAAAGATGGTGCGGCGGGCGGGGGTGCGTTACATATTGCGATTCGCGCTATATAAATTAGGTTATTTAGATGACTATTTAGTAGCCGAGTATTCATATTGGTATCACTGATACACTTATGCACGTAATTTTTTTTATTCTTCCACCTTACAAAGCCGGTATATAGACATAGCCAAATTATGCATCCTTCTTATTAAGCAATTATAACAGTCGCTGTTTTTTATACGCATTTCTATTATTTTAAGCAAAAACTATAATTGTACTGTGAGTGTCTGTGAGGCTTCTGTAAATATGCCTAATTGTTTAAATTCCCGACACCTTAATTTATAAATAGCTCTAAATAGCACTTTCCTGTAGGTAATACAAAGATTTGTTATGTATCGCTTGCTTTACAAATAAGTATAATGTCATAAGACATTATACTGTGGAAGTAGGTATGCGAAGTAAACAAGCTAGCAGTTTCTACGTCAGTAAAGTTTCTTATTTTTCTACCGCACAAGCAGTTCTACTAAGTTTTATCGCGACAAGTTGCTAAATGCGCGCCAAATTGTAATTTGTTATTTCACCGATCGCACGAACTTAGCGTGCGTACAATTAGTAATAAAATTAGTAGTTAGGTCGATTGTTATTCGAATAAGCATGGCGGGATACTACTAAATCGACAATCGAATGCACAGTCGCACAATTTTCGATTCAGTCGATAGTTTTTTTTGTAACAATCGCCCATCGCTATTTACAATATACAGGAATATGACATTTTGACGTATATGACGTATTGACATTGACAGAATAGACGATCTTTGTTAATCGATTCATTGAAGCAATCAGTATCGATTTTTATTTATTTTACACATCAAACTATCTTATTAAAAATAACAATCATATAATTGTATATTAGGAACAACATGATAATACATTTAATCATATTTATTATTTTAATTAAGACGTATTACCGTGGGAATGACGTTCATCAATCGATTATTTAATCGATAGTTAACATAAAGGAATGTTAAGTGTTCCCATCTCTACGGGCGTGCTCTATTCGCGAACTATGGTAAGCGTTTACGAAGATTGTTAAATACGAAAAAAATACTAATATATTAATGTCAGACATTTACGGAGATAGCGATAAATACTTAAAAAAAATTAATATCTCCATTTGGCCATTGCCAAAAAAGCTAATATTTATTTAAGTTAATCCAGGAAATAAGACAATTTTTTTGGTACCTAATTGACACGTGTCAAGTCTTGGCCTGAAACTGGTCATCTCCTTTTTTGAAAACTGACTCGGCGACTCATAGACAAGCAGGATGGCGACTATCAGACAGTGAGCCATCAAGACTGAATCCGGTTGCCTGTGTTTAGGTATCAGCGAGTGGTTTCTATTAAAATATACGTGAAATGTAAAATAAAATATGTTTTATTTTAACTTGACTAAAACATTTTTTTTACAAATACTCAAAACACCGATGATATCTCTGACATGTAAAAAGCTCTATTACAATCTATATTTAAATTGTATTTTAGTTCTCTTTTCATACATCACCTATCATGCCAGTCATACTGAAGTAATGCTTGCATACCTCTAACAGCCTAGATCAAAACCCTCATCGGCATTACAGAAAATCGTAGGAACGCAAGGAAAAATCTAACTAACTTATTTATAACAACAAGGGGACAGGTGAACGGGGCGTCTCGTACAGTGATTGCTGGATGGATTAGAACCTTGCTTAAAGACGCTAACGTGCAAGATTCGCCTGGTAGTTTCAGGGCAGCTGTAAATTCAGATTTATGGATTAATGCTAATGTTAACATAGATGAGGTGTTGTTGGAAAAAGCAAATTGGAAATGTAAAGATACGTTCCTTAGACATTACTTTAAAGAAGTACGCACTCAGAATGAGAGTACTAGCACTAACAGTAATATTAACCTTTCCGGCCTATTCAAGCCGGCCTAAACCGAAAAGTATTAAGATGATCTCAGAATTAATAAGTTTACTGTTGTTACTACATAAATTGTTTAGAATTATTATTTATTTTCCTTTGTTATTTTTGTTACTTTTGATAAATGCTCAAATTATAATTCATAAAAAATTATCCTGTTTACTTTCATTCAAGACTATCAATCCTTCCAACATAAGGTACATAATTATAGTCTTTATTGTTGAGACCCTTATCTGGGCCTCATGGCATCACAGTACGTCAGTAAGCGCCGGCAGAAAATAAACACATCTCACAAGTGGGTCAAGCGTAGCTCGGACACCCAAATAACACCGTTTTCCCCCCGAAGGGTAGAAAACGGATATTTGGGTTCCAGCGTAGCTTGACCCACTAGGTTTTAAACCTAGCCGGCTGTGAGAGTACTGAGGAGGTGAGGAGCGAGCATAGAGTTAGTATAATAGAGTGCAGAAGCCAGGCTTCAGAGCGTACCTCGGATAAAAAGAGTCGAAATGACTTTAGTAATCACCTGTCTCTTTCTGGCTCATAGGGATGGAGAGAGATAGGTAATTACTCTTATCGTTGTTTCTCTTTCTAACCGGGGGCGATTGCAATGTATGGGCAGCCGTATGGCTCACCCACTCTATTATACTAACTCTATGGGAGCGAGGCACTCGCCCGGCGCTCTAGGACGAAGCGAGCGCTAGTGTGCAGCTGTCATGTTAGGGAGGAGGGGAGTCTTTAGGTTGTATTCCGGTGTTGCCACATGTAAAATCCAAGGGGTAATCTCACAAGTGTGTCAAGCGTAGCTCGGACACCCAAATATCCGTTTTCTACCCTTCGGGGGGAAAACGGTGTTATTTTAAAAGAAATACCTAGGTAGCAATATTATGCGATCGTCAGACGATAGTTCTATTGATATTTCCATTTTATGAACTGTCAAAGACCGAACGACGAACCGTAAGCTGGATAGAAAGAAATAAAAAAATATTATGGAATGAAGGATTTATACCATACAGTCATATGTCACAATATAATATCTCGAATTATCTAAAAAACAAGGTTACCTATATATGTTAAAGGAAGTGAGAAAGTGTTATGGTTAAAAAAATTAATACAAAGTGACCAAATTCATAATATAGAATGTTATAATTATAATTATTGTCCTAATTTCCAAACATTGTATAAAACTTATTTAAATTGTAGTTATGTATTTAGCTGTATTTTTCATTCAAATGTGTGTGCTTTAAGAAATGTTACATGTTTAAATATGTGGCTTGATCGTAAAGGTGTTCTTGGATGAATCTACTTTTTTTTAACAACCCCATTATAATTAGTTATCCCTGTTATAATATGTCATAACGTATAAGTTATCAATCTTAGACCCCAAACTGAATAATTTGGTTCCTGAACTAATGAATGAACATTCATTCTACATCCGATAAACTCAGTTTAAAGTTCAACAGTTTGATTTTTGAATACAAGCAGTATACGCACAGAAATATACTGTGTATAATGGCGGTGTCCTAGATCGAAGATCCTGAACTAATGAATGAACATTCATTCTACATCCGATAAACTCAGTTACATCAGTTATAGAATACAGATTATACAGATGATTATTCAAGCAGTATACGCACAGAATATACTGTGTATAATGGCGGGGTCCCCCATTATACACTACTAATCCCAAGCGTCATCAGACACAGAAAACATAAAAATAACTTTATAACAAAAAATCACAATCACCATCATCGCTTCCAGACCTAAGCCTTTCCGACGAATATAGTATACACAACTTGGGCTGACTTAACTACCATGCAATGACTGCAGTAATGCCAGTAATATAGAATGTTATCATTTAATCTGAATCTGGTTACCTTTCATAATGAGAAGGTTAAGTGAGATAAATGAGACAACCGGTTAGTAGCACAGCTAATTTATTACTGGTCATTCACAACAATGCGATACACTTCACTAACACACTGAGATAACTTTTTAGCATGTTTAATTAATTTACATGATTAACTCTACAAGTTGTCCAAATTAACATAGGTTCTATTTCTTTTCGTTTTTAAATATAGCGTTTATACTAAGCCAGCGTGTGACTCAATAAACAGAGTTGGTTGTGGCTCCGTACCCTGTGTTTCATTTCATATCCTGAGGTAACGCCCCGACATGAAAGAAGCCCACGCAACCACACTGTATAGTTTGAAAAGAAAACCTACTTGGAATTATAGAACATACTTCATTGAGTAAAATAAATGAAAATCATGAAAAAGGACTACGGGCAACAAAGGGCTTTTTCAACTAAATCCTTTGTGACAAACTTCACAGGTAAATGCTTTTCCTACTGAGTGTTTTCTTGTGTGAGTTACAAGATTGCCTTATCTGTAAAAAATTATGACAACACCTTTGGATAGTAAGGTCGTACAAACCAAAACCCCAGTTTTCAGGAGAGCAGAAAAACAACTTTTTTTACGTTTGAAGTTATAAATATCTAAGAGAAGTTAAATCATCAAAACCTATCGATCTTATTAAGATTTAAAGTTAGCTTGGATTTACGCCTAAGAAAAAATCAATTCTTGGTTAATACACCCCATGAAAATGTACTTTAAAAAAACTGTATAGGTCGTATAATATCATGACACATTTAGTGTCGACGACCCTGTAGCCTAGTTGGTAGCGACCCTGCCTGCGACGCGAGGGGTCCCGGGTTCGATTCCCGGCCGGGGCAGATATTTATGTGGCAGATAAATATTTGTACTCTGGTCATGGGTGTAATAGTAATGTGTTATATGTGTAGTCCATGCCACCCGCGACACAGGTACCTGGTAACCTACTGCGGGGGCAGGAGTGTGTTAGCGTTTATTTATTTATTTATTTATAATACCCATAGATGTAGTTTTTTTGTATTGAGGTGTGGGGAGCAGATAAAATAACAAGACACGGCTAGTTCGGACAACGGTATGCTTTATTCTAATTGAAACAATGAGAAGCTTATAGTCTAACCTTATAAGTAATTATAATATGTACGTATGAACGTACCTCACTTCACCTCCGGGGTGAAAAAAAGAAAAAAAAATGAAAAATTTAATTAGCATTTTTTTTTTACAAATGGTTTTGTTCTATTTTTGTGAACAATATCGGTTTTACCATTTTTCATAATTTTCACATTTGGTTCCTGCTCCTCTATTACAATATATGGCCCGTTATACAAGGTATCTAATTTATTTCCTGTTTCATTTTTTACAAATAACATATCATTTGGCTTATACTTTATTTGATTTACATTTTTATCATATCTTTCTTTTCTTTTCTCCTTACACTTCAGCAAATTTTCTCTGGCATCTCTACTAGCTACTTGTAACCTGTATTTTAATTCTAAGCTATAGTTATCTGGGTTGTACAATGGTTCTATACTAGAAGAAATTCTACTCGGTAATTCGCATGGTTTTCCGAACACTAATTCATAAGGTGCATATTTTGTACTGGAATGAACTGTATTGTTATATGTAAAACACCAGAACGGTAGCCATTGGCTCCATGTTTCTGGGTGGTTATCGCATTGTATACGTAAAAATGAACCTAGATGTTTATGTGCGTTTTCAAGTGAACCAATAGTTTGATGATGGTATGCGGTCGAGCTTAATTTTTCTATGTTAAGTAATTTACATACCTGTTCTGTTTCCGATATGAATTCTGTGCCACGATCTGTAGTGATGACCTTGGGGATTCCAAATCTTAAAATGAAATTGTTCACAAAACTTTTAGCTATACTTACGGTTTCCTTATTTCTAAGAGGGTATGCCTCGACAAACTTGCTTAATTCGCATTGAATTGTTAGTATATACTTATTATTCTCTAAATCTATATCTAAAGGGCCCACTACATCTAAAAACACCTTTTCTAAAGCACAACTTGCTGTAGTTGTTATAACCATTGGTTATATGTCTAGGATGTTTCATTTTCTGACATTTTTCACAACTTTGAACAAAATGTTTGACGTCATTTTCGATTCCTGGCCAGTAAAATCTACGTTTTATATTATTAATCATCCTGCGTACCCCAGCATGTCCGCTTGTTGGTAGCAGATGATAGTCATTTATAATAAAATTCTTCTCCTCATTACTGTCTATTCTTTTTACTCCCCTTAGAATACAAATGCGTGGTCCGGACCACTTGTCTATACCTTTTATTTCTTTTATGATATTTTTAATGAATAACGCGTTATCTTCTCTTTTTATAATACAGATCTCTTTTATTCCTAGTTTTTCACATATTATCCTCAATTTTTCCACAAAAACGTCTCGCGTGTAGTGTGCTTGAAAATCGAGGTTAACATACAATATATTTTTATTAGCTATAAATGCGAAACATTCAGATTCGACATCTACGACTTTGTTCTCTTTCATTTTCTTTAATTCTGCACCTTTCACAAAGCTTAACTCAACTGCTTCATTCGGTATTCTGAGTATTTCCACAACTTTTGGCTGATCAGACCAATCGTTTGGGTGAATACTTGGGATACCGTCCCTCACACTATCACTCTTACTTACATTCTCATTTTCAGTCTCTTTCATTTTCCTAGCTTGCGCTCTTGTTGTTATTGCTATTATCTTATCATTCATAACTTTTAAATCTTGTGAAGTTACACTTATTCGTGACAAGGCATCTGCTAATACGTTTTCTTTACCTCTCACGTATGCTATTTTAAAATCATACTCTTCTAGGGATAATCGAAATTTCAAAAGCCTACTAGATGGGTCTTTCATTCCAAACAAGTATAACAAAGGTTTATGATCCGTCAGTATAGTGAAAGTCCGTCCGAATAGATATGGTCTAAAATATTGTATACTCCAAACAATGGCAAGAAGTTCTTTTTGAATTGTTGGGTAGTTTAATTCTGATTTATTTAAAGGCCTACTAGCTTAAGGTATTGGTTTCATGTCACTGTTACAGAGTACTGAACCTATCGCTGTTCCAGAAGCATCTGTCTGTAGTATAAATTCCTTGGAAAAATCTGGATAAGTTAAAATTGGCGGGGAAATAATGGCATTTTTCAAAAAATTAAAAGAATTTTCACACTGTTCAGTCCATTCAAATTTAGTATTTTTCCTACAAAGTTTGTTTAAACAACTAGTTATTTCTGCAAAATCTTTTACGAATTTTCTATAATAATTGCACATAGCAACAAAACGTCTAACTTCATCAACATTAGTGGGTCTAGGATAATTTTGAATACACTTAACTTTACTTGGGTCAGGGCGAATCCCTTCAGAAGATATTTTATGACCTAGGTATAATAACTCTGTTTTTAAAAATTGGCATTTACTTGGATTTAGTTTAATATTGACTTTACGCAACCGTTCAAAAATTGTTATTAAGTTTTTATTATGAGATTCTAAGTTTCTACCAAAACAAATAAGGTCATCTAGGTATACAAGGCAATTTATGTAGTTAAGGCCTGACATGGTCACAGACATGACTCTAGAGAAAGCACTAGGGCTTGTCTTCAAGCCCATTGGTAGGCGCTTCATTTGATACTGTCCCGTACTTGTAGTAAATGATGTGATCGGCCTGGAATCTGGTTTTAATGAACATTGATAATAGGATTGACTAAGATCTAAATGTGAGTAGTAAATAGCACCTGATAACGAGTCTAAAATATCGGTAATATTTGGTAAAGGAAATTTATCGTCTTGTATTACTTCATTTAGCTTTCTGTAATCGATTACCAAACGCCACTTTTTATTGTTGTCATTATCTGATTTTTTAGGAACTAATAATATTGGGCTAGCTAGACCATTCGCTTTGTGATGGTTCAATTATGTCATCGTCTAACATTTGTTTAATTTGTTTTTCTCCTTCCGGTTTTAAACTATGCGGTAATCTATACGGTTTGACATATACTGGACCTACATTTTGTTTTAAATGGATTGCTTGTTCATCTATATTAGTAGTGGTAAGTTTATCGCCGGGTAAATGAAATATGTCAGTATATTTAGAACAAATACTTTCTATACTATTTCGTTCACTTTTACCTAAATGATCAAGTGCCAATGTCTGTAATAAAGTTGTTGCCCGCGCGGAATTAGAATCACATTTACTAAACGAGCAAACATTATTTTGTTTTAAAGGTAACAATTCAGGTTGAAAAACTGAAATAACTATTTCTTTGTCGCTAGTATTTAATAATCTGATAGGTATAATGTTATTTTTAGGCTTTACTATCAATCCGGCTAAGAATAAGTTTTCTTGTAATTCTTTCGGCACAATCACACTATCTTCTCTCATATCTGAATTTAATTTTATATAATGAATAGTTTCGCATCGTGCTGGTACTGTTATATATTCAGTACATAACTTCGGTGAAGTATATAAAGGCAACACACTCTGTGTTTCTTTTGTCAAAGTTAAAATGTTTTGACGTGACAACGTCTTATAAATTGGTTTGCCGGGTGGCACTTCAAGAAACTGCGTTAGTAGCTCCGCTCACGTTATGCGCTTACAATGAGAGCGAGTGAGAGGCACGCGTCCCTTCCACTCGGGCATGGTTAGCCTGCCTAAGAGCGAGAGAGACAGACATAAAAAGTGAAAGGCATGCGTCCCTTCCTCCTTAACATTACTTATGGTAGCTACGGCGTACACACGTTGGCGTGTTTCAGAAAATGGTACAGCGCCATCTCTGGAGGAGAAGTAGAGTAATCTCGTTTGTTACCTCACTTAGTTGTGACTAATGGTTAATGGTCTAACGGTTAGCACCGCTAGATGGCGGATGGTGTTACAATGTTTTAAATATAATTCTTTGTATAAATAATTGTTTTAAATTGTTACTATTATTTCATCCTTCTTCCTACTATACGAATGAATATTCCCATTAAAATTATTTTACCACTCAAAGTCGTTGTCACGTAAAACTTTCGCCCGTATACCGACTTTACAGGCAACCAATTTTTTACCCCATAGTAATTAAGTTTTAATAGTAATATTTCATGCTCAACACAGTCAAAAGCTTTAGATAAATCACAAAATACACCAATGGCATTCTGTGATCCCTCCCTACAGACGCTTGACACAGAGTCGGAAGTGATTTTATTTCCATCATCTAATATTTCATAACTGAAATCGCGGGACTCGACGTTACTTGTCTCGCTGCTGATAATCCTCCAGGTAGCTTGTATTTTATTTCGTTTCCATACCAATGCAGAGTTAAGATGATTTTCAACACACTTGCTCGTAAAGTTGATATTTTTTCTTTAGTCTTACGCCCGGAATGCGGTTTATTACACACTAGTGCGTTTTACTTTTCATTACCGCACTAGTGTTTTTCTTATTCCACTTTTTTTTAATATCCGTAAAGAGGTTGTTACCAAAAGATTTGTTATTTTGTAAATAAATAATCTTGTTGTACTTAGTCAAAATCTGATAAGATAAGATTATACTTCATCTAATTATCTATTAAAGCATTTAAAAAATACAATATTTTAAATCATTAATTACCGTAAATTCTTATTAGAAATACATAATTATTTAGTTTAATATATTGTGGCTGAATGTTCGGTGCCTTGGACTTAACCTGCGCGCGCATAGTTATTCAACCAAAGATACGGCGCGCGAAAAAATAAACCGCGCCATTTTGTGCAAACATTTGTTCGTTTATAATTTGCTGATTTGTGACTGAAAAATGTCGATACCTAATTGTTTTTTTCTCTAAGTCAATAGTCGAATTAAAATTGTTTAAAAAGTCTAAACCTATTATTCCGTCTGATTTACAAGGTAATTTATTAAACAAATAAAACTTATGTTCATAAAAAGTTCCGTCTGATGCCTTTAAAGTTAAATAGACATAGCCTTCCGAATATGTCTTACCACCTATCCCGTCTATAACTATAGGGTCTCTATGTACAGGTACTCGTTCTGATAAAAAATTACTGCGGATTGCCGATAATGAGGCACCTGTGTCTAATAACCATGAACATCTTTGAGTGCCTAAAAACAGGTATATATATTTTACATTATTGTCACAGGTTAAAATATATTGTTTAGGTCCGAAAAAACTGGTTCGGTTCAATAGTTTCTGTTTCTTGTGGATTTTCTACTTGTACTGTACAAATGGATCGATTATTACCCCTACGATTATAAAAGCGACCACGATTCGAACTCACAAAATTACCACGATTTAAACTCACAAAATTATCACGATTTGAACTCATAGAATTATCACGATAACCTCGGTTTGGTCGGGAATTGTTATATCTCGAATTATTATTAGTTACGTACCTTCCCTTCGTATTATAGTTATAATTTTGTCCTCGATTCGAATAAAAGTTCCCTCTGTTCATTCGACCCACAGGTAGACGGCTTCCCCGTGAAGACCTATAGTAATTAAATTGGTTACCTCTCCTTTGTGCATTGAAGATGTCGTGGGAAGACGAAGGCTGCCCCAGCTCTTCATCCTCGGCTGCACGCACCGCGTCTTTCAGTTGCGAGTAGTCCCTGGCTGATATACTTAATTGTGCTCAGTCGCCTATTCCGCAAACCATCTGCAAACCTTTTGATTGCAATCTTTTCATTTATAGGTCTCAGAATCTCACTAGCTTTGGGATTTCCATCGCTCTGTGCGATAGTGAGACCCACAAATAAATCTGACAACTTATCACCAAACTCACTTATTGACATATTATTTTGAGACAAATTATTTAATTGGTTAAGTATTGAATTTGCCGATTTCTTTGTTAATAAAAAGTTCCTAATATCTTGGATTAAGTTTGTTACATTGTCATATTCGCTTTTTAATTTTAATTTAGCAGATTTAGATAACCCAGTTTTCAATACAAATGAAATTAATAACCTCCTCTGAGTAATGTCCACTAAATATTCGTTATACATTTCAATTCCATCAATGATTTTTTCAATAGTTTGTTCTGAACTATCCATTACCGGTATTAAAGAGGTAGCAGTTTTTATATCAAACTTCTCCATGTTTGTATTTTCCTTACAATCACTAATTTTATAACTCAAGATCCGATTATATGTTAACTCTATACGTTCTTTTAACACATCATACACATATTCTGCAAGTTCTAATGTAGTTTCCTTAGTTCTGAAAACACTTATAATATCTTTATATGTTAAAAATAACTTCTCAGCTTTTAAAATTTTTTCATTTACATTACATGCATATTTTACTCGTTTAATAGGGCCCAACTTTCTTAAACTAGTTTGAATATCATTTAACTTACTTAAAATAGCTTCTAAATTTTGTTCCATACAACGTTGTCACTTATTTTCACTTAAAACTAATGTTCAGTGTTCCATTTGTTCAAAGCCGTATTTCCATAGATTTAGGTATATTTCGCACAACCGTAAATAAAGATCACATCCACCTTCACACTGACGCTGCTCCTTCATCTGGCCTTCCAAATCTTCCCGAGAGCCTTTGTCGCAAACGAGTTATAAATGCAGTCTGCGTTTGTCTTTCCATCCATTTGCGTTCATTCTTCCTCCATATCCGACACCCGATGTATGTTATAGCCGCAATTCCAATACATAAAGCCACTGCTAGAAGTATGTTGGTCGTCCACATATGGTTCTGGATCTCAATATCCTCGTAAATCGTCGCTTTATTCGAGCCTGCTGCATTCTGGTTAACACTAACTTCTTTATCTTCTGTTTTTGAGTACGGTTTGCCCATTTTCAAATAGTTTTCGAGAGGAAAATAAAAATAGTACGCCCGTGTTCGTTATAGAGTTATGAAGTATTATTCACTACTTATTATAATTGTCCAAGAATAATGCACCGAGGCACACAGGAATGCGCAGCGTTAGCGATTCGCCGGGCCGCGCTTGGTCACCCGACACTCGCCCACGCCACGGCATGGCAGGGTCGCCATGAGGTGTGGGGAGCAGATAAAATAACAAGACACGGCTAGTTCGGACAACGGTATGCTTTATTCTAATTGAAACAATGAGAAGCTTATAGTCTAACCTTATAAGTAATTATAATATGTACGTATGAACGTACCTCACTTCAGTATTAAAAACCATTTAAAATCATAGATCAATTGAATTCTGACAAATAAACAATCCTGTTACTCCCATAACTAGTAGCAACTCAATTATTATTATTCTGATACCCAATAACTGTCGATTCAATCAATCAATCAATCCTCTTCTAAATTAAAGTAATCAGACATTTTAATCATTTCTAAAATTATGACTTGATCGTTTTTTAAATTTTTGTACATTAATTAACATAAATTATTGAATTAAGCCTGTACTAAGGCTTAATTTTAAAGGCTTTAAGCCTTTTACTACATAAGGTAAATGATATAAATTTGTATTCATAATTAGTTTAAACTTATTCATGAATGGTCACTATGAATTATTTCAATTATTTTTATAAATATATAGGTAATTATTAATCTTAATATATATAAATCTCGTGTCACAATGTTGGTCCGCGATGGACTCCTAAACCACTTAACCGATTATAATAAAATTCGCACACCATGTGCAGTTCGATCCAACTTGAGAGATAGGATACTTTAAATCTCAAATTATAGTCGCAATTTTAATTTATTTCTAATTATTTGTCTCTTATTATTTGACAGTATGACAATTGACATGGCAGCCTTATTCACAGATGAACAGACACCTAGCGCCACACAAGAGAACTAAATTAAGAGTGTTATTATTTGACAGTCACAATTATATGTAACAGATGTCGATACCTTTCCACTGGGTTGAGTAAGTAATCAATAGATGGCGCTGCTATGGTAAATCTAACTTGCACCCGTGCGAAGCCGGGGCGGGTAGCTAGTTATAATATAAAAACCGGCCAAAAAAAAATCTGGTCTGTTGTACGAACGACTGACTTAAAATTAAATATTTAATTGTTTTATTGTAGCCACATATTAGCCACAACGCCATCTCTTGGACCGAAAGGTAACTAAACTATCTAAACACTTAAATATTTATTTTATTCTGTTTTTTAGTATTTGTTGTTGTAGCGGCAACAGAAATACATCATCTGTGAAAATTTCAACTGTGTAACTATTACGGTTCATGAGATACAGCCTGGTGACAGACGGTCGGACGGACGGACGGACGGACAGCGAAGTCTCAGTAATAGGGTCCCGTTTTACCCTTTGGGTACGGAACCCTAATTACCTATACAATTATAAAAAAAAATATAGGTAAAGCATTTTATACTTTAGGGCGTATAAACCATAAAGCCCCGAGTTAATATAATTTATGGTCATTACATCATAACAAAACTAAAACAACAAAAACATTTGGCTTTTACATTGAAAATTTATCATTATTATTTTATTAGGCTATAACTGAAAGTTCTGGGTCGCATTAACGATTTTTGTGCGAATTTCTGCATTTCGTAATACATCTGTATATACGATGGAGAATCAACTTTCTACCCAAAGGTGTCGATTAGAAAACTTCAGACGTAACTGCTTTTTCTTCAGAATGTTTCCTCACGTGAATTACAAGATCGCTTTTACGACTATATCCTTTGTGGCAAACTTCACACGTAAATGGTTTTTCTCCTGAATGTTTCCTCCTGTGAATTACGAGACTGCATTTGTGACTAAATCTCTTGTGGCAGACTTCACACGAAAATGGTTTTTCTCCTGAATGTATTCTCATATGACGTGAAAGATCGCTTTTTTGACTAAATTTCTTGTGGCAAACTACGCATGTAAATGGTTTTTCTCCGGAATGTATCTTCATGTGAATTACAAGAGTTCCTTTTTGACTAAATCTTTTGTGGCAAACTTTACACGTAAATGGTTTTTCACCTGAATGTATTCTTATATGTTGTGCAAGATTGCGTTCTTCACACGTGCTTTGTCTTTTCCCTGAATGTGCAGACATATTGGATAGAAGACCCGTCGAATCACCCGATGCCTTCGTCACTTGTTGTACTGCTGTGTCGCTCAACTGTACTTTATGTATTGTCTCTGCTGCAGGAAGACCGGCGGCCGAAGAGTAATCTTCACCTGTTTAAAAACAACCGTCTGTCAGTACATACTGTCTGTCGCAAGGCTCAGTTTAGTCCCGACGGTACGCGCGTGGTCAATCACCAGCCTGGCTAGCCACCCCTCCGACCACTGCCCTGGCGTCAACGTGAAATGTTAGGATGTGGTTTCGCATCAGTGAGGTCTTCGGTCATACGAACGTCCAATACCACTGTGGGTATTCTATTTTTTAATATATCCTACTAATCCTACTTTCTTCTATCCTACTTCCTAATGCGAAAGTTTGTAAGGATGTATGTGTATGTATGTGTTTGTTGCTCTTTCACGCAAAAACTACTGAACGGATTTTCATGAAACTTTGCAGTAATATAGCTTAGACATCGGAATAACATAATTTGTTAAAATTTATAGAGATTTTTGAAGGGACTGGTTTCCCGAAGCGAAGCGAGGGCGGATTTACTAGTATTATAAATGCGAAAGTTTGTAAGGATGTATGTGTGTGTGTGTGTTTGTTGCTCTTTCACGCAAAAACTACTGAACGGATTTTCATGAAACTTTGCAGTAATATAGCTTAGACATCGGAATAACATGATTTATTAAAATGTATAGAGATTTTTGAATGGACTGGTTTCCCGAAGCGAAGCGAGGGCAAACGAGCATGCAACTAGACTCAATGAGTCTCGTTCTAATTCGGTCACAGATGCGTTGCATCCCCTGAGGACTGAGATGGTCGCCTCTGAAAAAGTATAACCGGCTCCACACCTTCCTATCCGGAACCCAATTGTTCTTAAAACAATTATTACACAGTAGGAATGGTACTAAGTACCGTGGCGGGCGGTGGTACTTCCCCGGGTGAGCTCTAGGCCCTACCACCTATAATACCGTGGCGGGCGGTGGTACTTCAATATTATCATTCAGTATTAGCATGGTTCCTAAAACTTTTTTTCTATCGGCTATGTGCCATAGTATTTTTTACGATATAGAAGTGTCCTATCTCATCTATAATCTATATCTATACATATTATAAAAAGAAGTCCTGTTTTCTATCTTTCTGTCTGTCTGTCTGTCTATCTGGACATACTCGAAAAATACGGATCAGATTTTATACGGTTTTCAACAATAGACTCTTTCTATTCTTTAGGCAGGTTTAGGTATATAATTTCGACGGCAGCAAAGAACATAAAGACATCTGCAATTTTGCCAAAATAGTTTTTTTGCATAATTCAACACAGAATTCTTTGTTTTATCTTGTGATAGATCTTTGTTGGTATGTTTGTTACCCCATTACTTCGTGTTGGGTAAACCGATTTTGATGATTCTTTATTTCTTTGAAAGCTGGTGCTTTGGGTGTGGTCCCATACAGATTTGAGCGCCATCTGATGAGTAATTTTGAATTTACTTGAATAATGTGTAAGGATGTTTAGTAGTGTGTATTTATGGTTTTTTCCTAATGACTTTTTATTGAGTGTTCAGATTTTTATGATTCTCTTTTTACTTGAAAACTGGTATTTGCATTGTAGTCTCATATAAGTTTAAGCGGCATCTGACTAATAGTTTTTGAATTATCCTTAATAATTTTTATGTTTGTATGTTGCCTCATATCTTACTACTTAGAGTTCCGATTTTAATCATTCTTCTTTTAATTGAAAGCTGGTGCTTTGGGTGTGGTCCCATAAAAATTTGAGTTAAGTCAGCATAGTAGTTTTTGAGATTCTTATGATATGGAGGTAGAAATAGGTAGTAAGTGAAAATATTGAAGAGTAACTATAACGATTCGTAGTTATTTTCTCTGAAACCATACTTTTCGTTACTTTATATTACAAATATAATTATAAAAAAGAATCACAAAACTTTTTTTTTATTAGACACCCTAAAACTCAAAATAGTTTAGGTATATCTGCAATCCAATAGCTTCAACTTAAGAATGCCGAAGTAATGTGAGACAACTGCTGTATTTTAATGACAATCATAATTATATTTGTTGTTTTGATGAAATTGGTTATTAATGATCGAATAACAATAAAAATTAATAAAATAGTTAAAGAATAAATAATTATCGGGTCCCAAGTAGAAACGAATATATAGCAGTTGACTCAATTTGCTTGTTTTCTTGATCAAAGTAGAAAAAGACATCTAGCGTACTTTTAAAAATAAAAGAATTATTGGTAATTTACCTATACCAAATAATAGTTAATATTGTAATAATTAACTATTCCAAAATTGATGAAGATATCTTTGTAATTGTAGAAGTTATACAATTTTTGCACTAAAAACGCTCTCCTGAAAACTAATGTTTTTGCAGATGACCGTTTGTTCTTTGCTGCCGTCGATTTATTATACTCTTATATAAATTACTAGCTTTTGCCAGCGGCTTCGCCCGCGTGAATTTCGTTTAAACTTCACCCCTTTATTTCACCCACTTAAGTGTCATAAACGTAAGAGTAGATAAAATATAGGTATACTTAATCAGAAAGCTTCGAACTGCTAAGCTATCGGGAGTTACACGTGTTATTGTGAGTCAACCATAAAAGATAGACATATGCTGTCGTGGAATATTTTTTATATAATTTTAAGGAGAACATTTCCGTCATACATGATTTCTGTGTAGCTTTAACCATTAAGGTTGCACACGCGACGGAAGCTTAAAAAATGGAGTAACTTCTCCCGTTTCCCCAACATTTCCCTTCACTGCTCTGCTCCTATTGATTGTAGCGTGATGAAAAGTATACTATAACCAGCGCGGGAGTATGAAAAATAATTGTACCGAGTTTCGTTAAAATCCGTCGAGTAGTTTTTGTTTCTATAACGGTTATACATCCGACAGACAGACAGACAGACAGACAGACAGACAGACAGACAGACAAAAATTTTACTGATTGCATTTTTGGCATCAGTATCGATCCCTAATCACCCGCTGATAGTTATTTTGGAAATATATTTAATGTACAGAATTGACCTCTCTACAGATTTATTATAAGTATAGACTAGTAGAAATTCGGCGAAATATGTGGAAGAGGTTTCGCCACCTGAGAGCTTTCCACGCGAACGCCGCGTAAACTAGCACAAATATAGATGAGTAATGTACTAGCGAATTCAAGATCTATAAAAATTCTACAAAAAAGTCTGCCATCTATCTATCTCTTACGGTTGACTTAAAATAACCATTTTTATGTTAACATTTTTAATTATCAACATTATGTTATTTTCAACGCTATTTTCTGTAGTTCAGTATTAATCTTTATACAAATGAATATGTTGTTAGTTTAGGCATTTAATGCAGATCAAAGTTGCCTTTCACACTATATCAATCAGATGGATAGTTTTTGAGATATTGTTGTTAGAAGTAATTAGCAGCGCGGGCGAAGCCTCGGGCGGCATATTTAACAATATGTTACAGAACGACGTCTGCCGGGTCAGCTAGTTTTTTTATATGAAAGACAGGACTAAAATGGAACAAAAAACAGACGGTGGATGAATAACAATATTATATTTTTCAGCTGATATTGGCCAAACAAACTTTGATTCTACCATCAAAATGATTTCAAACAGTTGACGAAAAATTTAACCTGTTCAGGCAAAATATAGATTAAAATTTTTGACGTGATAATGTTTGTTGTTAATAACTAATGATAATACCCTTTTAAATTAACATTTTGCCAATATTTAGTAGTGTAACGCGGCAACACCAACCCTCTCTCATTGACAGCCGCGCGCCGCGCAATAATGACGACATAGTCTGTGGTGTGTGTTCCGCCGTTCGAAGCGGCAACGTTTTCTACCGCGTAAACTGCTATGTTAAGTTGTGATGTTAAAATTGCTGTAATTTACTGTATTCTGAGGAACCCAATAAATTCTACCGCTAAAGTAGTGTATTTTTATATTTACGTGCTTATTAAAATCGTTTCTTTACCATAGATAACTTCATTTTTCGCGTAGATTTACGTCGTACACCCTAATTAATTAAAAAAATATAATATAAAAAAGACGTGTGGCACTCGGAGACTGCCGCGGTAAAGCTATTGCATAGCATTATATATAAATTAACAAAACAAAAAATAATACTGCATTTGTGATAATAATAATAAAATGAATGTATATAGAGTAATAACTCATTTTCTTTCACAATTTTTTCGTGACTTTCTTCATTAATAAATGCACTTTGTTTATTCATATTTAAAACACTTTGTACACAAATTATACGAGTACAGATATTCACTGTTTTACAGTGGGATAAGAAAGTGGTGTACCAGTTTTCATTTAGTTGCCTAGTTATCAAAAGTTACATCAAAGTTTATTAGAAACGGATAATGCATTAATTTGTGCAAAGAAGATTTAAATATTCTGAACAAAAGCATAAGAACTATTTCAGTTGACAAAATAATTCTTTTTAAAAAGAAAATTGACATTTGACATTTAAGTCCTACAACGATCTTTTGGCGCGTGAATGACGTGTGGGTGACAGAGACAGTGCCTTACAGTTTGCCTTGCCTGTATGGCACTGTCTCTATCACCCTCAAGTCATTAATATAGTGTCATTATTTTATGTCATGTTATTATTTTGTATGTTTTAAATCTAAATACGCGATAATTCGACTATTATGAATACATGTTGTCGATTCCAACGCCTTATTTAATCCAGATCTACATGTAATTATTCTTAAAACACCGAACCGACGGGGCGAAAATCAAATGTTTGACAGGTAAGATTTGTATGGGAAATTAAAATTTTCATTTTTTTAGTATTTACCTCGCAATTTTTCATATTTTCTCATCGCTGCAACCTTCCCTGAACTTCCACGAATATTTCAAGACTAAAATTAGCCAAATCGGTTTAGCCGTTATAAAGTAAAAGTTAGTTAACTCAGTTAAAAGTTCTGGTATTTATCGATGTGTGGGTGCATAGACATAGTAACTATGTCTGTGTGCAGGGTGTAATAAATTTTCGTTACGAAATTTCTGCATTCGGTCCCAGGCCCGCGATAAAAGCTATACAATAGCTTAAAAAAATATTTGAGGAGTAAAGGGGGCTAGGGGGGCGAAGCCCCCCGACACCTTCCTTTTTACTACTTACCTAACAACACGTCTCCATGCTTCACATCAGTATTGGTTGCACTTTCACTTGCACCACCCTGATTCATCACACAACAGTTTTCATCTGCATCTGAGAGCAACTTTGATCTACACATCATCTCAATGTTGGTAAATTCTTCAGGACTAATAATTTCCTGTTTAATTTCAATCTTGATGTCATCAGCAAAGAGGGCTTTGGTTGTGGTAGATCCACACTCCACATCATGATCATTTTCAGCCTTAATGTTATGAATGGCATCTTCAGTTGTGGTTGATCTACACACCATGTCACTACTGGTTGTATGTTCGATACTAATATATTCCTGGTTAGTCATGTCCTGGTTGACTGCATCATATTCAACCTTAACTCCTTCAATAGCAACAGGTCGAGCCATGGTTTGCCTATTCACCATGTCGTAATCAATTGTATCTTCAGTTTCGATGTCTGCGAAGCGATGCATCGGCAAATTCCCGGCCGGGGCTGGTGTTTACGGCGCCGGACAAAATGTTTGTGAACGGGTCACAGCGGCAGTGTATTGTCCACGCACCACAGGGCATCCAGTGCGGGAGTATGAGCGTGTAAGCTTTTAACGTTTATGTTATACTGAACAACAAAGTGTAAACACTACAATAGGTATACATTTACTAACCTAACTAACCTAGCCAGCTGCCAGCCTAGCCTATAGCCATTATAGGTTATAGGTTAGTTAAATAAACACAGATTATAAAATGTCCCTAATCTCAGCGTGCCTCTTGGCATAGGTCTCCTCTAACATTTTCCACTGTGGTCTATCCTGGGCTACTCGTCTCCACCTTGGGCCAGCAGTAATTTTCAGGTCATCCTCCCATCTTAGACACTGTCTACCGCGGCTCCTTTTCCCATCTCTTAGATACCACTCAGTAACTGCCTTGCACCATTTTCCCCTTTTATCTCGCATCATGTGGCCAGTCCATCTCCACTTTTGCTGATCAATACGTATCAGGACATCAGCCAGTTTGGTTTTCATCCTGATGTCGGCACTTCTGACTCTGTCTTGACGTTTTGCTCCTACCATACTACGCTCCATTGCTCTTTGGCACTTGGCAAGTTTGTCTCTTAGAGATTTTGTGAGTGTCCATGTTTCACATCCGTAAGTCAAGCATGGAAAGATGCATGTATTAAATGTTTTTCTTTTTAGTGACATGCCCAGGTCCTGTGATTTCATTATTTCCTTGAGTGACCAAAATTTCTTCCAACCATTTGAAATCCTTATGTTTATTTCTTTTGCTGCCGACTCTTTTGGCGAAATAAGCTGGCCTAGGTAGGTGTATTCGCTTACAAATTCGAGGTTAACTCCATTCACAGCTATATCTGCCTTCACTGAATTGGTCATTACTTTGGTCTTGGTAAGGTTCATTTTAAGTCCAACTTGCTCGCTCACCTTGTTACCAATTAGGGTGATGTCCGTTAAAATCCCCCATTATTATAGAACGTCTGTTTGCAATAGAAAATATGAAATCCCAATGTCTGGTCGAAGTACAGGCACTAGGAGGGCAGGGGCAGTAAATTGCAATTAAAGTTTCTAAAAAATCACAATCGACTATTCTAACGCATATAACTATGATGAATGTATGAAATGATTTGTGAGCAATGATCGCTACTCCTCCGTAAGAGTCATCTCGGTCCATCCTGTATACATTGTAATCCTTCAAATTCATGGTAATATCCGATTTTAACCAAGTTTCACTTAATGCTGCGAAATGTATTTTTTCTTTTAACAATACTTGTTCAAATTCAACTAATTTAGGTTTTATACTTTGTGAATTCCATTGCAGAATGTTTAAATTAAATGTTTTATCCATAATTATTAAGTATACTTTGTAAAAAAGACAGGTTTGGAATGTTTTCTATTATCCATGTTAATGCCCACTCTATACAAACTTTCACTATCTTTACAATTCTGCTCTCCCATGATTCGTGGCTTCGGAAAAAAATACGCCTAATTCTAACAAATAGTGACGAAAAAGGTATGTCACCCCTTTTATATCCACTCTTCTTCTTTCGATTCCTGTCTAATTCCTCAAAAGTAGATTCTTCGGATTCCTTGGACATATCCTCTTCCTGGTTTTCTTCTATAGTCTTCTGTTTCCTGGCCTTTCTCTTTTCCCTCTTTGATTGCTTTCCTTTTTGTTCACTAGCCAAATTGTGTGTTTCTTCTTGAGGGTTATAGGTTGATGACGCTGCCTGAGCATACGTAGGAGTTTCTTGCGCAGGATAATCCCTTGTAGAATAGTCATGAGTGTTTGTAATAAAAGAGAAATGTTCTTGCGTACTTCGTTGTTCATGTTCCGGGGCATACGGTTCCTCTGGAGGAGCTTCTTCAGGCGGAACATACAATGTTAAAGCCTTACGATATGACACATTGAACTCGGCCATCAATTGTCTTATTCTTTTTTCTTTTAAATAAACCGGACATCTTCGATTTAATGCCATATGCGTGTTAGTGCAGTTAATGCATTTGTAATTAGTTGTTTGACAATTTTCATGCTTACCACCACACTTAGGACAAATCACTCTTTTCGATGGACACATTAACTTAGTGTGTCCATAACGCCAACATCTTGAGCATTGCGTCACAGGAAATACATACGGTTCGACGTTTACTTTCATTTCATATATTTTGACGCTAGACGGTAAATTAGGGCCTCTAAATCCCACCCTTAAGGATTCACTATCTTTCCATCCCATTCCGCTTTCAGCTCGACGTTTGAGTCTCTTTACTGAAGCCACCTCACTCGTACTAGTGATTGACTTTAAAAGTTCTTCGTCTGATAGCTCCAATTCGATATTTCGTATAACCCCATAGGACAATCCCACTTCTAGGGGTTGTTGAAACCTCCACCCTAAAGATAGTAAATGCTCGTTATTAACCAGGAGCTCAGCACTATGTTCACTACCCATCTCCATAATAATTTTATACGGGTTAATATATTTCACTCGATTTATGTTACTAATATTTTGCTCTTTCAACATTTTAGCCAAAGCAAATTGCTTAGGAAATATTTCTTTCGAAGTAATGCTTATCTCAGTTATTTCATTCAATTCTCTACGCCTTTCTTTTCTTCCTCTAATTAATGTCCACTCCTCCTGTTCCTCCTGATCCACCTCTCTTCCTCTTTTATTCTGTCTACTCTGATCATTCATATCCATGCTTATTTCGTCCCCGATAACTTCCACCTCACACGCCACCTCACTCGAAAGTGTATTCATAGTCCTTGCCATACAGCTTCAATAGGGAAGATGCAAATATGATATTTATGAAAATTTTATGATTAAAATGCTAAAAAAATATAAAAGGACTATTTCAACGTTTTTATTAAGCTATTGTATAGCTTTTATCGCGGGCCTTGAGCGCGGGGACCGAATTCAAAAATTTCGTAACGAAAATTTATTACACCCTGCACACAGACATAGTTACTATGTCTATGCACCCACACATCGATAAATACCAGAACTTTTAACTGAGTTAACTAACTTTTACTTTATAACGGCTAAACCGATTTGGCTAATTTTAGTCTTGAAATATTCGTGGAAGTTCAGGGAAGGTTGCAGCGATGAGAAAATATGAAAAATTGCGAGGTAAATACTAAAAAAATGAAAATTTTAATTTCCCATACAAATCTTACCTGTCAAACATTTGATTTTCGCCCCGTCGGTTCGGTGTTTTAAGAATAATTACATGTAGATCTGGATTAAATAAGGCGTTGGAATCGACAACATGTATTCATAATAGTCGAATTATCGCGTATTTAGATTTAAAACATACAAAATAATAACATGACATAAAATAATGACACTATATTAATGACTTGAGGGTGATAGAGACAGTGCCATACAGGCAAGGCAAACTGTAAGGCACTGTCTCTGTCACCCACACGTCATTCACGCACGCGCCAAAAGATCGTTGTAATGCTGCCTCTACACATAGGCCAACACGTTGGCAAGTGCGTTGGCTCCCAATGTGTAGAACGGGCGTTGGAACGTTGGCGGTAGGCATTTGAACGTTGGCCGGCGCGCTTGCGAGCTTGCCGCGCGGTGTCGGTATCATCAAAGAACACTTGTCGCAAGCTTGGCGCACCATCCACACATTGGCCGCGCGATCAGTTTGTCCGGAGCAGCGATCAAGAGTGCATATTTTCTTCTTGTGGCGTATTAACACCTAACGTAACAAAATGGCGTATAATATGAGTAATAATGAAACTTTTAAATTTATTGAGCTCTATCAGAGTGAAAATTGCCTATGGAATCCAAAAAATAAGTACCATAAAAATAAAAATGTTGTAAGTATTAAAAATGCTAAATAAATAAGGTTCTTGGACATTCCGTTTTCCTTACGATATTTTACTTCAAAGTAAGAGCATCGTACTTTATTATTATTTTAATATTTTAAATATGAAAGTATCACCCTTTTCTTGTACACTTTTACGTAGTAATTATAAGCTGTGAATAAATATACAGCTGCAGCTGTTACCAACTCAACATCCATTTTTTGATCCGTCCGCACATTGGCCCGAACCAAAGCATACTGAACGACCTTCCAATGTGTGGATTAACTCACAAGCACGTTGGCAAGCGCACCGCCAGCGCGTTGGCGAATGCGCTGGCCTATGTGTAGAGGCGGCATAGGACTTAAATGTCAAATGTCAATTTTCTTTTTAAAAATAATTATTTTGTCAACTGAAATAGTTCTTATGCTTTTGTTCAGAATATTTAAATCTTCTTTGCACAAATTAATGCATTATCCGTTTCTAATAAAGATTAAAATGTCTTGCACCTATAATGTGTCGTTATGATGTACGTATTCTTAACAATTAGGCTTACGTCATTATTATGCGTCTCTTTCAGTGATATTGCCTATGAACTTTGATGTAACTTTTGATAACTAGGCAACTAAATGAAAACTGGTACACCACTTTCTTGGCCCACTGTAAAACAGTGAATATCTGTACTCGTATAATTTGTGTACAAAGTGTTTTAAATATGAATAAACAAAGTGCATTTATTAATGAAGAAAGTCACGAAAAAATTGTGAAAGAAAATGAGTTATTACTCTATATACATTCATTTTATTATTATTATCACAAATGCAGTATTATTTTTTGTTTTGTTAATTTATATATAATGCTATGCAATAGCTTTACCGCGGCAGTCTCCGAGTGCCACACGTCTTTTTTTTATATTATGTTGATTTTTAACAATAATTACGAATTAAATTTACGTAAAACGAAACGCATTTCAAAACACTAATCAGCTTATAGTGACGTCACTCGTGCTATGTCAACTTTTGACGGGTTAACTTTGCGAGTAAAATTGATTATTAGCAGTGAATATTATTTACGTTTTTAATAAAAATGGAAGCTGGTTTTATCAAAGCAGACTCCAGGAATTTACCACGAGTTAGTGTCAACGTGGTAGTAACTTTTTTTGCCGAGAGTCCAGAGTTTTCAAGTGTAGAAATGAAAGGGACTAAATTACTACGGTATGCCTGAATCATAGTTTTAATGCCGTATTTCCTATTTTTGTTGCAAAACCTGAAGGGCTTACTGAAAATTACATAATAGAAGTGAAATGTCCTTCAACCGAAGCTGCCATACTTTCTTATGTGAAAGACAATAAAATAACACCAAAATGTTGGATACAAGTACAACTGCAAATGTTTTTCAGTGAAAGGAAAATAGCAATTTTCTGTATATTAGCACACTAAAATTTTGAAATATCAAAAGAAGAAGATATCATGTGCCATAATTATGATAACTTCCAAAATTAAAAGATAATAATATATAATATTTAAGCATTTTTATTGTGTAAAACTTTTGTAAATTCATTAAATAAAACTATGCTTTGAAAATATTGCTTTTTATTCAATTTTAATTAAAGGTGATTGTAAGTTCACAAGCGCACAACAAATGATACTATAGTCTAAATGGGGAATTAGAAAATGATCAACACAGGTATGTGGCTGTAGAAAAGCAAATTCCCGAAGTCTTCTAATTACTCTTTCAATGTGGATTCGAAGTTGTTGTGTTTTTTTGCCAACATTTCTTCGATGTGCTTGAAGCCTCTGTCTGCTATGATACAAGCTCCAGGTGGTAAAATATTCATAAATCCAGATTCTTCAAAGATTTTTAAAGCAGAAGTAATAATAGTCATTCCTCTTTGTAGCTTGAAACCACTTTATTCTCAGATTTGGGTCAGAAGCAGAAGGTCCAGTCAAAAACAATTTATTTGGTTGAAGTAGATGGACACATCGGCACAAAACATGAGTCAACACGACTTTTTTTCGGTATTTTAGGGGTATTATTGTGATCACCTGATGTTGATAGATAGTTCATTTTAAATTATTACAAAAGTATTTTAAAGAAAGTCGAGAAAATTTGCAATTTATGACAGCCAACGACGGCAAGCACGACCAGTGACAGACACGAGTGACGTCATCGGAATTATAGGTCCGTTTAGGCGCGAAAATTTAAACGGTCCGTTTATAACTGCATTTTTGCGATAAATTAGACTGTTTTAAATTTTTTATATTTTTATGACCTATTTTACATGGAATTCTTTAAAATGAAAACAAAACTAAAATATTGCATGTTCCCTATTTGTATAAATCAACCGGCCCGGTCGGACCGGCTGCCGGCCGCCGCCGGCGCAAAAAATTCCGAGCGATAAGACGTAAACAATAAACGCAATGAGACGCGTCCAAGCAATACGAATGCTACCCGCACAGTGTGTATGGTTGTTTTGAATATCCGGCTTCTGGTGGGGCTTTGTTAGTTTCTGTAGGTGTTTTTGTCTGATAGTGAGTATGATCTTTCGCGCAAGAACTGAAAATCTTTCCTTTGCACTTTATTAAGGTTAAGGGTCTTGTTTGAATTACCAGGACTTGGTGTTTCAGACCTTTTTCTTTTTTCATTATCAATTTTAATTTTGTTTTTTCCGTCCTTTTTTGCTTGTAGGACTGATTTTCGCAAGTCTTGAGTAATATATGAGTTAGGCTTCATTTTTTGTTTGTTTTTGAGTATCTGTATTTTTTTCTGTAGGGTAGTAGTAGCTAGTAAGATTGGTCTTATTTTGCCTGTATTATCGTTCTTTTTTCCTAATCTTTGCAGTCTATCGATGTCCCCTTTTTCGATTTCCACATTTATTCCTTTTAGCGTTGCTGTAATGAGTGTATTCAAATCTTCATGGTTTTCTTCCTCCTTTTCTGGGAGCCCGTGTAATATGACATTGTTTCTCTTACTGTTTGCTTCGAGATTTTGTATTTTTTTGTTTAAATATTCGACTTCGCGTTTCAATTTTTCGTTGTCCTCAATAATGGGTTGTATTTTTTCATCCACATTTTGTAGGACGGCAGCCGTTATGTTCTCTGTTATCGTTTTTGTTTGAAGATTTAATTGTTCAGTCATTTTTGCTAATAGTAGCCACATCTTTGGTGACAGTTGGTTCGTCATATTATTAACGTAAAAACGGAACGCAAAAATAAATTTCTGAAAGTAGTTGTCGACGGTTATTTTGTTGGTAGCACTGCGTTTGGTGTTTGTTGTCTATGGTTGTTTGTTTTAATTTGATCTGAGATCTGACAAATGTGGGCTGAGTGCGAGTTTTCATTAACAAAACGCGCTCGCTACGTAACTGCGAGTTAGCTAAAATTTGTATGGGATCAAGCTGAGCCATTTACGTCCCGCTAGGTGGCTCTGCTCTATCTATCACTAAAAAGTCCTGATTATAGCAGTTTTCGATCGTATTTCGATGAACACTCGCGCGATGTGAATTTTTAGCGGAACTATTGCACACAACGATTGTTAGTTTTCACTGATTTGATTTTAATTTGAGGAGCGTTTTAACAAAGCGGTTGACGTAAATAACACCGGAACCGGAAACCCTGACAACTACTTACAACAACAAAAAAACAGGGCCGTATTTGGTTCTTTATCCCCCTCGCCCCACGCGATCTTTCATAGGGAAATCTACATACAACGTCTCCTCTCTATATTAGCTTCATGGTCATACCCAATAGGGTCCAATGTGTACCTCGAAAATATCATGTAAAACCTAATGTACACTATATGATCACAAGCAAGAATTAAGTACAGTAGAAACTCGATTAACTGACTCTTGGTTACACAAATTCGCGATTATCCGATTTTCCAACCATCAATTACTATCCTACTAATATTTTAAATGCGAAAGTTTGTAAGGATGTATGTGTGTGTGTGTGTTTGTTGCTCTTTCACGCAAAAACTACTGAACGGATTTTCATGAAACTTTGCAGTAATATAGCTTAGAAATCGGAAAAACATAATTTTTGAAGGGACTGGATTCCCGAAGCAAAGCGAGGGCGGATTTACTAGTATTAAATACCTAAAATTTTTGCGAGCATTTCACAATTAAGGCTGCAATATTTCACCATGTGAAGGATCTCTTCATATTAATCTTAACTGACAATCTAAAGCTAAAGTGTTTGTTTGAATGTGCAAATCTCAGGAACTACTGGTTCAAATTGATAAAAATATTTTTGTGTTGAATACTTCATTTATTGAGAGAGCGCAGAAAAATGCATGCATCTACAATTTCTTAATAAACATTGATTTTCTATCATATTTAAAAGTTTAAGTTTAGTTCTGAGTCACAACTTGAAATTTTAATTTAAATCTCCTACGCGCTACGCCAGTAATACTTGTATTGACAATATAATACATAACGTAAAAGCTTCCAAGAGCGAAATTATAGATTTGGATCTTTCTGATCATAGTGCACAAGTTATAAAATGCCCTGTTAAGAAGTTCTGTCATCTTAAATATTGGTATATATACAGACGAGACTACTCAATAGAGAACAGAAATATATTTATTAAGTATTTAAGTCAGCTAAATTTTAACGAAGTTTATAGCACAAAAGATGCAAACGAATCATTTCAATATTTTCATGACTGGTTCAAATTACTATATGACCTTTGTTTCCCCAAAAAACGAATTAAAATATCACCGAGAGTTAAACCTAAATGGATAACACGTGGACTGAGATTGTGTAGTAAGCGTACGCGTGAACTACTCTGGAAATATAGACTAGACCCTAATGAGAACAATAAAACATCTTATCAAATATATTATGTCAAACGCTATAAATCTATTATAAAATTGACACAAAAATCACAAAACGATCATTATATAAAATCATCCAGTCATAAAACAAGGGCAACCTGGCAGGTTATAAATAAAAATAAAGCAAATTTTCGTCAAGAAGACATTCACAAAATACTTGTTGAGGGTAAAGAAGTCCGTGACCCACAACAAATTTCAACTTATTTTAATGATTATTTTGCTGACGTAGTGAAAACTAAAAAAAATGACATAATTCCTAATATTTTGACATGTAATAATCCTAATTCAATATTTCTGACTCCTGTATTACCGTGTGACATAAATTCTGTAATTATTTCTCTGAAAAATACTAATAGCGCTGGTTATGATGGTATTATAACTAAAATTGTTAAGGATGTCTCCCATATAATTTCACCCATTTTATGTTTTTTAATAAATCTATGCCTAGAGAATGGTACTTTTCCTGAGGATCTGAAACGATCTGTTATTAAGCCTTTACTGAAAAAAGGGGATGCCTGCAATGTTAGCAATTATAGACCAATAGCTTTATTGCCAGTTTTTGCTAAAATTTATGAGAAAATTATCCATAAAAAACTTTATGTATTTTTTGAATCACATAATGTTCTATGTGAAGAACAATATGGTTTTAGGCATAATAAATCGATAAATATGGCAATTTATAATTTTCTAAATAAAGTTATTAGTAACATGGACAAAAGGGAGCCGGTCTTTGCTCTATTTATGGATATTTCCAAAGCATTTGACCATGTAGATCACAACATTCTTCTCCAAAAATTATACTCATATGGTATCAGAGGGAAAGCGCAGGATCTCATAAAATCATACTTTACTGGAAGATCACAAACCACTAAGGTAATTAGAGTGCATGAAGCCACTAAAACGGAGGTAGAATATGAATCAGAAAGCAGATTCATAAAGTATGGCGTGCCGCAAGGCAGTGTTTTGGGTCCTCTTTTATTTCTGATATATATTAATGATTTACCTAGAAAAATCCCTTTTAATATCACACTTTTTGCTGACGACAGTACAGTACTGTACACAGATAAAACTGAAAATATTGAACATATAATTAATTCCTCCCTGACATGTATAATAAAATGGTTTGATGATAATAATTTGGTAATAAACTTAGACAAAACAAAAATAATGAATTTTAACCAAAAATGTACACATGACAAAATAAATTTAAATTACTTAGGGACTAAAATAGATGAGACTGACGTTACAAAATTTTTGGGTTTACAAATAGACAGACGACTTAAATGGAAGGAACATATTGACCAAGTCTGTAAAAAGTTAAGTAAGTTCTCGTATGCATTACGAAATCTAAGAAAAGTTGTTAATACTAATGTTGTAATAACTGCATATCATGCTTATATTGCTTCGACACTCAGATATGGTGTAATTTTCTGGGGTAACTCGACCTATAAAAGTAAAGTATTTAAAGCCCAAAAAAAGTGCATTAGAATAATATATTGCCTACGACAAAAAACATCGTGCAAAGAATATTTTAAAAAGGCAAAAATTTTGACCCTACCGTGCATATATATCTTAGAATGTGTAATTTTTGTAAAAAATAATATTAAAAACTTCGAATTTCGATCGCGAGCAAGACATAATGATAAAATAATTGTTCCTAGTGGCAAAACTACCTTGCTTAAACAAAGTATATTGTGACAACCCTAGCGCAGCTACTTCGGAAACAATAAACAATAGGGGCCATAAACATGTCGAGTCAACAATAGAACAATAGCGCGCTTGCCCGTCTCACAAGTACGCACGACGCTTCGACCATTACGGCAATAGTCATACGGGCGAAAGTCGGTTGCAAGGAACGTTCTCGAAGCTTGTTCGGAGCGGGTCCGCGGATAATTCCCGCTAATGCGGGAATGTTCTCGATTGTCATGAATGGTGCGTGACTGGTATAAAAAGGGGGCGATCGGTCAAGTGCGGACATTCTAGTTTCGGAAGCGGAACCAGGAAGATACCAGCGATACCTACGAGCGATACCAGTGCGAAGTGAAGTGATTTCTACGTGTGATACAGTGTTCTACGAGTGTGTTGACTAGTACCTACGTGCAGAGTGTTTAAGTGTGTACTGTGTACGTCGTGTAATTTGTGTATCTACGAGTAAAATAAAAGTCTTTGTGGTACATTTTGGCATTTTCTCGAACCCCTTACTCCTGACACGTAACAATATTTTGCATGGCACCATCTCTTTATAATAAACTCCCGAAAAGCATACGGGCCGTATCAACACCTGACTTATTCAAAACTAAAGTACAAGAATTTTTAATTGACAAGTGTTACTACACGATTAAAGAATTTTTAGACGACAAATTTTGATTTTTTTAAGTGATATTGATCTGATTTATGTATGAGAATATAATTTCAATATGATCTCCAATTTAATTAATGTTAAATGTATTGTAATAATTATATAATGAATATTTAATTTAATTTATTTAATTATAAGGAAAATTATATTGTACGCCATATGGCAGGGCATAGAACAAAACCACCACTTTATTTGTCACCTGTATATATGTACATGTCCACAATAAAAATGATTTAATTTGATTTGATTTGATTTAAATGTAGTCTTTTAAAAACACATAATATTTTATTACATAGTATAATAGTAAAATGTGTACAATCTGCAATGAGTTATGTTTAAAATTGTATAAAACACATAATATTATACATGTACTACATGTGCATAAAACCTCCTTTTCTTCATACATATTTATAATTCCTAGCATTTTCGGTTATCTAAATACTGAATGATAACAATTCTGCTGCGCTAATGATAAGAGCAGTAAGTCGATTTTTTTCAAAAATGAGTTAAGTACATATCCTGAATCGCAACATAATGCTCTATTAACTGGTCTTACTCCCGTTTTTCTATCTTCACTGGAACCTAAAAATATCATTAAGCTTAACAGCAGTAAGACTATAAAATTGTGTCTTTTCCTTAGCTTATAAGCAGGAAATATACTTACCCCACGATAATTAGTGTACCTCCGAAATCTTTGTTATTATTGCTTAGAATAACAGCAGTAAGTACATTATTTACAGCTTTAATGCACATACAATATCTATGTTTTGTATGAAATTACGTTTCACTTTGGAGCCAAACAAAAATATTAGATGTTAGCTAAATAGTATTAATCATTGTATATCATAAAAAAGATCATAATAGTGAGAAATCTATACATACCTTTAAATGTAGTCAATTGCTACCATTTCAACAAGTACAAATACTCATTAACTCACTCAGTTTCACTTTATATCAAACGAAAATGTTGAATAAATAGATTTAGGTATAAATAAAGTGAGTTAAATACAAAAAACAAAGGTGCTTTATAAATTACACGGTAGATATTAACTGTAATTACATATTTTCAGAGACTTGTAGAAAAAAACCTATAGGTTATTTACTACATTTAAAGGTATGTGGAGATTCCTCAGTATATGATCTTTTTTATGATATATAATTATTAATACTATTTAGCTAACATCTTATTATTTTTTGGCTCCAAAGTGAAACGTAATTTCAAACAAAATATAGATATTGTATGTATGGAATACTTAGCATTAAAGCAGCAACTAAGGTACTTACTGTGGTTATTCTAAGCAATCAGTACAAAAAGATTTAACTCGTACTAGACATAATAGGAGTTTTCATCTTTTAAATATATTATAATAGATAAATAGGTAACTATGTATCATGAAAGAACTAATAATAATATAATAGATAACTATGTCATAGAGAATATTAACAAGCCCTTGATCACACTGTCAAAGTGTCAGGTTGTCTGTCCGTCTGTGTTTATACATCTGTGGAGACTCGCCCTATGATGCAGTAGCCACACTGCTGCAGCAGCAGGTGTTAAAATGTGGAATTAATGTTAAAGCATTCTCTGCCAGTCAACCTTGGAAAATGGGAAAGAAACATATGCATTTATATGTATAACAATAATAATAAAGCTTTTATTTGCCTACAATAAATTAAGAAAGAACAAATTTTGTGTTATAATATTATTTGTTGCTTGTTTGTAGTGCCACTTGGGTAAAAGCATCCTCCAACTTAAACCATCTTGCGTGTAGAGCATTTTTAAGTATTGGCCTAATACTTCTTATGCATGTGCTACACGGTTTCAAACGGTGGTTTGAAACCGAAACAGCACGAGTTGCGCTTTGCCGGCTACACGGTTTCAAACCAATCAGTGTTGGTTTGAAACATCAGTGTAAAAAGACCGTCGCGCGACTATCACGTCTCTACGCTCGACCTATTATATATAAGACTAGTAAACCCGCCCTCGCTTCGTTTCGGGGAACCAGTCCCTTCAAAAATCTCTATAAATTTTAACAAATTATGTTATTCCGATGTCTACGCTATATTACTGCAAAGTTTCATGAAAATCCATTCAGTAGTTTTTGTGTGAAAGAGCAACAAACACACACACACACATACATCATTACAAACTTTCGCATTTATAATATTAGTAGGACTAGTAGGTAGGAAGTAGGATAAGGATAGGATATCCTTAGATTGTCAATTTTTTTTTGGCAGACGCGGCATTGGCCCTTGGGTCAATTTCTTTTAATTTGTCGGCTAAAATATTCCACGCATTTTGACGTGATAACGTCTTATAAATTGGATTACCGGGTGGCACTTCAAGAAACTGTGTCACAGTCACGCTCCGTCGCTCACGTTATGCGCTTACAAATCTTACAATGAGAGCGAGTGAGAGGCACGCGTCCCTTCCACTCGGGCATGGTTAGCCCGCCTAAGAGCGAGAGAGACAGACATAAAAAGTGCTTAACATTACTTATGGTAACTACGGCGTACACACGTTGGCGTGTTTCAGAAAATGGTACAGCGCCATCTCTGAAGAAGTAGAGTAAGTAATCTCGTTTGTTACCTCACTTAGTTGTGACTAAAAGCTATTTTACTGCAAAGTTTCATGAAAATCCGTTCAATAGTTTTTGCGTGAAAGTGTAACAAACACATATACAAATACATCCTTACTTATTTTATTTATTTATTTTGGGTAACCAACAAGACAATACATTGTGTTTACAACTAAATCTATCTTAAACTAGGAATTTAATGTAGTCTTAATTACAGGCTACCACGGCATGCACAGTGGTCGAGCTGAAATTACAATTAATTAATTTGTTAAGAAGAATGATAACTAAGTTTTAATTTGCATACAAAGATACTATTGTTATTTATAGTAAAAAAAATATCCTTACAAACTTTCGCATTTATAAAACGTATTTTCACACGTTGACGTGTTTCAGAAAATGGTACAGCGCCATCTCTGAAGAAGTAGAGTAATCTCTTGTTACCTCACTTAGTTGTGACTAATGGTCTAACGGTTAGCAGCGCTAGATGGCGGATGGTGTTTTACTTCTTACGTTAGTCCGAGGTCTAAGCTATTTTACTGCAAAGTTTCATGAAAATCCGTTTTTGTCAATCATTCCATCAGTATTTTCTTAAGACGTTGTCACGTTCAACTATCGTCAGTAAACCGACATTACAGACAACCAGTTTTTTTTAATACAATCTTTATAGGACTCTGATGTGAGGTCCCAAAGGCAGGGCAAGTCTCTATACAACTCGAGAAATTCAGTCAACACTTCTCGTTCTTTCTGCTCTCGTGACATTTCGTCGTTGTCGTTGATGCGTGCGTCCGCGCTCGCCGCTGCAGTGTGACTGCGTTCGCTTGGTTTGAAACAGACGGCTACACGGTTTCAAACCAACGCTTCTGCCAGTGGTTTGAAACACAAGCCTTTCTACCAAGGGCGTTTGAAGGTCAAGCGAAATTTGGTTTGAAACTACTGTCTACACTGTTTTAAACCTCGGTTTCAAACCACGGTTTGAAACCGTGTAGCACATGCTTTACCTTTATAATATACTCTTACATTACAATATTTCTACTTACCAGACGATGTATCTCCACGATTCACATCAGTATTGGTTGCACTTCCACTTGCACCATCCTGATTCCATCCATCCTGACACCATGTTCTAGCTTGTAGATTTATAATAAACAACCTTTACTGCTGTTTAATCACTTTATTACTCTCTTTAATATTTCTTGATACATTACAATACCTAGTCATGTTGAATGATGCAATCATGATGCAATCTCTTTTACAATTAACGATGGGCGATTACTACTAAAAAGAATCGAATTAGTCGATTGTTCAGGTTAGTCGATAAAAGTCGATAACAATCGACGTTATTCGATTGTTGTTAACAACTAAAAGTTGCGGGCTGCGGCGGCGCCGGCGAGGCGATCGGCGCGGCGCAGCGTGCGCGTGCGGTACTACTAAATTTATCGAATAATTGCTATACTCCTGCATAAGTAGTTGTGTTGCGTACTACTACTACTTAAAAAGTAATTACAAAAGATGGTGCGGCGGGCGGGGGTGCGTTACATATTGCGATTCGCGCTATATAAATTAGGTTATTTAGATGACTATTTAGTAGCCGAGTATTCATATTGGTATCACTGATACACTTATGCACGTAATTTTTTTTATTCTTCCACCTTACAAAGCCGGTATATAGACATAGCCAAATTATGCATCCTTCTTATTAAGCAATTATAACAGTCGCTGTTTTTTATACGCATTTCTATTATTTTAAGCAAAAACTATAATTGTACTGTGAGTGTCTGTGAGGCTTCTGTAAATATGCCTAATTGTTTAAATTCCCGACACCTTAATTTATAAATAGCTCTAAATTGCACTTTCCTGTAGGTAATACAAAGATTTGTTATGTATCGCTTGCTTTACAAATAAGTATAATGTCATAAGACATTATACTGTGGAAGTAGGTATGCGAAGTAAACAAGCTAGCAGTTTCTACGTCAGTAAAGTTTCTTATTTTTCTACCGCACAAGCAGTTCTACTAAGTTTTATCGCGACAAGTTGCTAAATGCGCGCCAAATTGTAATTTGTTATTTCACCGATCGCACGAACTTAGCGTGCGTACAATTAGTAATAAAATTAGTAGTTAGGTCGATTGTTATTCGAATAAGCATGGCGGGATACTACTAAATCGACAATCGAATGCACAGTCGCACAATTTACGATTCAGTCGATAGTTTTTTTTGTAACAATCGCCCATCGCTATTTACAATATACAGGAATATGACATTTTGACGTATACGACGTATTGACATTGACAGATTAGACGATCTTTGTTAATCGATTCATTGAAGCAATCAGTATCGATTTTTATTTATTTTACACATCAAACTATCTTATTAAAAATAACAATCATATAATTGTATATTAGGAACAACATGATAATACATTTAATCATATTTATTATTTTAATTAAGACGTATTACCGTGGGAATGACGTTCATCAATCGATTATTTAATCGATAGTTAACATAAAGGAACGTTAAGTGTTCCCATCTCTACGGGCGTGCTCTATTCGCGAACTATGGTAAGCGTTTACGAAGATTGTTAAATACGAAAAAAATACTAATATATTAATGTCAGACATTTACGGAGATAGCGATAAATACTTAAAAAAAATTAATATCTCCATTTGGCCATTGCCAAAAAAGCTAATATTTATTTAAGTTAATCCAGGAAATAAGACAATTTTTTTGGTACCTGATGCCGCCTCTACACATAGGCCAGCGCATTTGCCAACGCGCTGGCGGTGCGCTTGCCAACGTGCTTGTGAGTTAATCCACACATTGGAAGGTCGTTCAGTATGCTTTGGTTCGGGCCAATGTGCGGACGGATCAAAAAATGGATGTTGAGTTGGTAACAGCTGCAGCTGTATATTGATTCACAGCTTATAACTTACTACGTAAATGTGTACAAGAAAAGGGTGATACTTTCATATTTATAATATTAAAATAATAATAAAGTACGATGCTCTTACTTTGAAGTAAAATATCGTAAGGAAAACGGAATGTCCAAGAACCTTATTTATTTAGCATTTTTAATACTTACAACATTTTTATTTTTATGGTACTTATTTTTTGGATTCCATAGGCAATTTTCACTCTGATAGAGCTCAATAAATTTAAAAGTTTCCTCATTACTCATATTATACGTCATTTTGTTACGTTAGGTGTTAATACGCCGCAAGAAGAAAATATGCACTCTTGATCGCTGCTCCGGGCAAACTGATCGCGCGGCCAATGTGTGGATGGTGCGCCAAGCTTGCGACAAGTGTTCTTTGATGATACCGACACCGCGCGGCAAGCTCGCAAGCGCGCCGGCCAACGTTCGAATGCCTACCGCCAACGTTCCAACGCCCGTTCTACACATTGGGAGCCAACGCACTTGCCAACGTGTTGGCCTATGTGTAGAGGCAGCATAATTGACACGTGTCAAGTCTTGGCCTGAAACTGGTCATCTCCTTTTTTGAAAACTGACTCGGCGACTCATAGACAAGCAGGATGGCGACTATCAGACAGTGAGCCATCAAGACTGAATCCGGTTGCCTGTGTTTAGGTATCAGCGAGTGGTTTCTATTAAAATATACGTGAAATGTAAAATAAAATATGTTTTATTTTAACTTGACTAAAACATTTTTTTTACAAATACTCAAAACACCGATGATATCTCTGACATGTAAAAAGCTCTATTACAATCTATATTTAAATTGTATTTTAGTTCTCTTTTCATACATCACCTATCATGCCAGTCATACTGAAGTAATGCTTGCATACCTCTAACAGCCTAGATCAAAACCCTCATCGGCATTACAGAAAATCGTAGGAACGCAAGGAAAAATCTAACTTATTTATAACAACAAGGGGACAGGTGAACGGGGCGTCTCGTACAGTGATTGCTGGATGGATTAGAACCTTGCTTAAAGACGCTAACGTGCAAGATTCGCCTGGTAGTTTCAGGGCAGCTGTAAATTCAGATTTATGGATTAATGCTAATGTTAACATAGATGAGGTGTTGGAAAAAGCAAATTGGAAATGTAAAGATACGTTCCTTAGACATTACTTTAAAGAAGTACGCACTCAGAATGAAAGTACTAGCACTAACAGTAATATTAACCTTTCCGGCCTATTCAAGCCGGCCTAAACCGAAAAGTATTAAGATGATCTCAGAATTAATAAGTTTACTGTTGTTACTACATAAATTGTTTAGAATTATTATTTATTTTCCTTTGTTATTTTTGTTACTTTTGATAAATGCTCAAATTATAATTCATAGAAAATTATCCTGTTTACTTTCATTCAAGACTATCAATCCTTCCAACATAAGGTACATAATTATAGTCTTTATTGTTGAGACCCTTATCTGGGCCTCATGGCATCACAGTACGTCAGTAAGCGCCGGCAGAAAATAAACACATCTCACAAGTGGGTCAAGCGTAGCTCGGACACCCAAATAACACCGTTTTCCCCCCGAAGGGTAGAAAACGGATATTTGGGTTCCAGCGTAGCTTGACCCACTAGGTTTTAAACCTAGCCGGCTGTGAGAGTACTGAGGAGGTGAGGAGCGAGGCACTCGCCCGGCGCTCTAGGACGAAGCGAGCGCTAGTGTGCAGCTGTCATGTTAGGGAGGAGGGGAGTCTTTAGGTTGTATTCCGGTGTTGCCACATGTAAAATCCAAGGGGTAATCTCACAAGTGTGTCAAGCGTAGCTCGGACACCCAAATATCCGTTTTCTACCCTTCGGGGGGAAAACGGTGTTATTTTAAAAGAAATACCTAGGTAGCAATATTATGCGATCGTCAGACGATAGTTCTATTGATATTTCCATTTTATGAACTGTCAAAGACCGAACGACGAACCGTAAGCTGGATAGAAAGAAATAAAAAAATATTATGGAATGAAGGATTTATACCATACAGTCATATGTCACAATATAATATCTCGAATTATCTAAAAAACAAGGTTACTTAAATATGTTAAAGGAAGTGAGAAAGTGTTATGGTTAAAAAAATTAATACAAAGTGACCAAATTCATAATATAGAATGTTATAATTATAATTATTGTCCTAATTTCCAAACATTGTATAAAACTTATTTAAATTGTAGTTATGTATTTAGCTGTATTTTTCATTCAAATGTGCGTGCTTTAAGAAATGTTACATGTTTAAATATGTGGCTTGATCGTAAAGGTGTTCTTGGATGAATCTACTTTTTTTTAACAACCCCATTATAATTAGTTATCCCTGTTATAATATGTCATAACGTATAAGTTATCAATCTTAGACCCCAAACTGAATAATTTGGTTCCTGAACTAATGAATGAACATTCATTCTACATCCGATAAACTCAGTTTAAAGTTCAACAGTTTGATTTTTGAATACAAGCAGTATACGCACAGAAATATACTGTGTATAATGGCGGTGTCCTAGATCGAAGATCCTGAACTAATGAATGAACATTCATTCTACATCCGATAAACTCAGTTACATCAGTTATACAATACAGATTATACAGATGATTATTCAAGCAGTATACGCACAGAATATACTGTGTATAATGGCGGGGTCCCCCATTATACACTACTAATCCCAAGCGTCATCAGACACAGAAAACATAAAAATAACTTTATAACAAAAAATCACAATCACCATCATCGCTTCCAGACCTAAGCCTTTCCGACGAATATAGTATACACAACTTGGGCTGACTTAACTACCATGCAATGACTGCAGTAATGCCAGTAATATAGAATGTTATCATTTAATCTGAATCTGGTTACCTTTCATAATGAGAAGGTTAAGTGAGATAAATGAGACAACCGGTTAGTAGCACAGCTAATTTATTACTGGTCATTCACAACAATGCGATACACTTCACTAACACACTGAGATAACTTTTTAGCATGTTTAATTAATTTACATGATTAACTCTACAAGTTGTCCAAATTAACATAGGTTCTATTTCTTTTCGTTTTTAAATATAGCGTTTATACTAAGCCAGCGTGTGACTCAATAAACAGAGTTGGTTGTGGCTCCGTACCCTGTGTTTCATTTCATATCCTGAGGTAACGCCCCGACATGAAAGAAGCCCACGCAACCACACTGTATAGTTTGAAAAGAAAACCTACTTGGAATTATAGAACATACTTCATTGAGTAAAATAAATGAAAATCATGAAAAAGGACTACGGGCAACAAAGGGCTTTTTCAACTAAATCCTTTGTGACAAACTTCACAGGTAAATGCTTTTCCTACTGAGTGTTTTCTTGTGTGAGTTACAAGATTGCCTTATCTGTAAAAAATTATGACAACACCTTTGGATAGTAAGGTAAATAAAAATAAAAATAAATAAAAGAGACAGTTTTTTCACAAACGAAATGTAGTGTTTTATTTTACGAACTCATGACAGACATTTTACTTTTTAGTTTTAGAATAATTTGAATAGCAATGTTACCAGTGCAAACAGTAGTATAAATAATTACATTGCCATACTTTAATACCCCCTCTCAATGTAATTATTATATAACAAAAAATAACAAATTCGCTGACCATCTATTGTACGTTAAAAACAGCACACATCTTTAAAAACCGAGTAATCAATTCCCTATTAAGTATTTTTGTTAAGATGTCTGCCGGTTGGTCACTAGTCTTAACGTAACTCAAACACAACTTGCGATCTTTGACTAAATCTTTTACAAAATGATAACGTATATCTATATGCTTTAAACGCTTAACGGAATCCGAGCAAGAACTTGATATGGCAGACTGATTGTCGCACCAAATTTGAACTGGACATACATTGTTAATTTTAAAATCATGTAGTAAGTTTATTAGCCAACAAGCTTCACTAGCTGCCATGCTAATTGCTACATACTCGGATTCGGTTAACGATAAACTTACAGACACTTGTTTCTTAGAACTCCACGAAATTAAACAGTTGGCGAATTTAAACAAATAACCCGAGGTTGATTTTCGGTCTGTAAGGTCACCGGCCCAATCTGCATCGCAATAACCTTCTAAAATATTATCTTTACAATCATACACTAACTTATAATCAATGGTATACTTAACATACCGCAATACTCTTTTTAATGCTGTCAACAACATGTCATTTGCATACTTTTGATATCTGCTTAATAAAGAAACTGTAAAACATAAATCAGGCCTAGTGCCCAATACAGCGTACATAAGACTTCCTATAATTTGTTGACATAAATTGACAACATCCTTTTCTCCAACAGTATTATTATTTTCTAATATTTTCCTATTAAAATTTTGATCTATTGGCGTCTGCATAGGCTTACAGTTTTCCATCTTGAACTTCTTAAGAACATTTTCTAAATAATCTCTTTGGCTAAGTTCAGTAATACCTGTCTCTATGTTTTGCTTAATATGTATACCCAAAAAATCTCTAACTAAACCTAGGTCCTTCATTTCAAATTCTTTATTTAGAACATCTTCCTTTTCTTTCTTCCTTTCCTTTTTTCCTTTCTCCTTTTCTTTTCTTTTCTCATTATTGTCTCTTTGTAAGTGGTGGGTTCAGTATCTTGAATACTAGCACTTTGACAATTGTAGAAAACAGTTTGTTTCCTCACACGCTTACTGGGTTCTCTTTGAGGTAAATCAGACATATCAATAGATTCCAATGAGCTGTCACATGGGTTATATTCGATGTCGGTCTCTTCACGCTCATTTTCAGTCAATGTAGAATGATCTTCCGTCATGGTCAGAACAGCTTCATCAGGACCTTCATCACTAGATGTAGTTGTTGTGAGCTCCATCACAGGTTCCAAGACAGAAGAGGGTTCTCGCTCTAAAAACACTATATCCCTTTTTATCTCCACAATATTTTTATCAGGAAAATAAATTCTATACCCCTTGACTGTCTCTCCATAACCAACCAGAAATCCTTTAGTTCCTTTGCTATCCCACTTTCTTCTTTTCTCTTTTGGGATGTGTGCATACACCGGGGAACCAAATGGTTTTAACTGATGAATGTCAAAACTTTTTCCCGACCATACTTCGTACGGTGACTTTTGCTCAATTTTGCTTTTCCCGGTCCTATTTAAAACAAACGCTGCTGTATTAACAGCCTCAGCCCATAAAGATTTAGGCAGAGTTTTGCAAGCATGCAACATCGTCCTAGCAGCTTCAACCAGGGTGCGATTTTCCCGTTCTGCTTTCCCATTGCTTTCGGGAGAGTATGGAACAGAAGTCTGATGCTCTATGCCACGGTTAGAAAAAATTGCTCTTACCTCTTTATTCACAAATTCTAGACCGTTATCAGATCTGAAGACCTTAACTTTGTTACCTGTTACATTTTCTGCCTTGTTTAAAAAATCTAGAATGCAATTTTTTATCTTAAATTTATTCTTAACAAAATAGACTGACCTGTAATTGGAGAAGTCGTCCTTAATGATCAAATAATATCTGGAACCACCAACCGACGTTATCTCCATAGGACCACACGTATCCGCATGGACCAGATCACATGTTTTAGTGCTTACACTCTCGCTCTTATTAAACGGCAGGCGATGAATCTTTCCTTCCAAACAACCTTCGCATTTAGGAACCGAAGTTTGTTTTATCTCAATGTTGTTTGTCAAAAGAAACTTTTTCACATAATCAAAATTCTGATGCGCTAATTTTTCGTGCCATTCCTGTAGAGTTCCATTTTCCATCTTAGCTATATTAGCCGTTTTATTCTTATTGCGAAATTCCAAGTAATATGAATTTCCATCACGTTTCGCGATTGCGCACAAATTGTGGTTTTTATAAAACTTACACGAATTGACGTCTGTAAACATGACATATCCTTTGTCCAATGCACATTTTACTGAGAAAAGGTTTGTTTTCAAATCTGGCACATACAAGACCCTTTCTATAGTCGTATCGATCCATTCATTGCCATCATGTACTTCCACATTCATCTGACCATATCCCAATACTTTAATTTTTGCGCCATTACCAACAATTACAGATTCATCTTGCATTGAGCTGGTATAGGTTGCAAACAGAGAACGATCACAACACATGTGTTCGGTAGCTCCCGTGTCAACAAGAAAACGAGATCTTCGATAATTTAATGATGATGACTCTTCAAATGAATCTGACACAACAAATGCATTATTTTTCTTGTGTTCTTTATTCTTCTTATACCAACATTGTACTTTACTATGTCCCATCTTGCCACAATAAAAACATTTATTACGTCCTTCAGTTTTATTGTTATTGTTATTGCCAATCTTACATTCATTAGACAGATGTCCAAATTTGTCACATTTGAAACATTTCATATTCTTTTTATTCTTCACTACGAAAGCGGATGTACAAGGAGTATTTAGTTGTCCTTCGCTTCGTTCTTTTACTCTCTCTTCTTCAACCAACAACCTCGCAGTTAGATTTTCTAACGTTTGTCTGTCCTCTGGGGCTGACTCCCAAGCCGAAACAAAATGCTTGTACTCTTCAGGTAGGGACATTAATACTTTGGTTATTACCAACTTGTCGGAAATTTGTTCACCTGCTTGTTTAAGCTGGTTTTGCATTTCTTGGATTTTGGAAAGAAATGTGGACATATCACTGCCTGTTTCAAATTTATATTGAAAGAAGCGTTGTTGTATTAAATGGATATTAGTGTCACCTTTTTGCTCATAGACACTTTGCAGTTTCTTCCACATTTCAGCTGACGTGGTGCACGTAATAATATGTAACATCACATTCTCCGTCATTCTGGTGACTAACAGCGTTTGAGCCTTTGCATCTTTCGCTTCCCAAGCTGCACGCTCACTTTCATCTTCAGGTTTTACATATTTTCCCTCGACAATGTCTAACCACTTTTGACCACGTAACAAAACAGTTGTTTGGAATTTCCAAATATTCCAGTTACTTACGCCTTCTAGCTTCATTAAGCCAGCACTTGAGTTCAGACTGACTTCCATTTCGTTGCCCTGCCTTGCTCTTAGACCAAGATCAAGTATTTTTCTCGCCGAAACCACGTTGTATGCCAAACTTCCAACGCTTTTATCACACAAGCGAACTTCCTGTCTTTTTACACTGGATTATGTGCCTGGGCCCATAACCTGTTGTAAATTAAATAAAAGAGACAGTTTTTTCACAAACGAAATGTAGTGTTTTATTTTACGAACTCATGACAGACATTTTACTTTTTAGTTTTAGAATAATTTGAATAGCAATGTTACCAGTGCAAACAGTAGTATAAATAATTACATTGCCATACTTTAATAGTACAAACCAAAACCCCAGTTTTCAGGAGAGCAGAAAAACAACTTTTTTTTACGTTTGAAGTTATAAATATCTAAGAGAAGTTAAATCATCAAAACCTATCGATCTTATTAAGATTTAAAGTTAGCTTGGATTTACGCCTAAGAAAAAATCAATTCTTGGTTAATACACCCCATGAAAATGTACTTTAAAAAAACTGTATAGGTCGTATAATATCATGACACATTTAGTGTCGACGACCCTGTAGCCTAGTTGGTAGCGACCCTGCCTGCGACGCGAGGGGTCCCGGGTTCGATTCCCGGCCGGGGCAGATATTTATGTGGCAGATAAATATTTGTACTCTGGTCATGGGTGTAATAGTAATGTGTTATATGTGTAGTCCATGCCACCCGCGACACAGGTACCTGGTAACCTACTGCGGGGGCAGGAGTGTGTTAGCGTTTATTTATTTATTTATTTATAATACCCATAGATGTAGTTTTTTTGTATTGAGGTGTGGGGAGCAGATAAAATAACAAGACACGGCTAGTTCGGACAACGGTATGCTTTATTCTAATTGAAACAATGAGAAGCTTATAGTATAACCTTATAAGTAATTATAATATGTACGTATGAACGTACCTCACTTCACCTCCGGGGTGAAAAAAAGAAAAAAAAATGAAAAATTTAATTAGCATTTTTTTTTTACAAATGGTTTTGTTCTATTTTTGTGAACAATATCGGTTTTACCATTTTTCATAATTTTCACATTTGGTTCCTGCTCCTCTATTACAATATATGGCCCGTTATACAAGGTATCTAATTTATTTCCTGTTTCATTTTTTACAAATAACATATCATTTGGCTTATACTTTATTTGATTTACATTTTTATCATATCTTTCTTTTCTTTTCTCCTTACACTTCAGCAAATTTTCTCTGGCATCTCTACTAGCTACTTGTAACCTGTATTTTAATTCTAAGCTATAGTTATCTGGGTTGTACAATGGTTCTATACTAGAAGAAATTCTACTCGGTAATTCGCATGGTTTTCCGAACATTAATTCTTAAGGTGCATATTTTGTACTGGAATGAACTGTATTGTTATATGTAAAACACCAGAACGGTAGCCATTGGCTCCATGTTTCTGGGTGGTTATCGCATTGTATACGTAAAAATGAACCTAGATGTTTATGTGCGTTTTCAAGTGAACCAATAGTTTGATGATGGTATGCGGTCGAGCTTAATTTTTCTATGTTAAGTAATTTACATACCTGTTCCATTGTTTCCGATATGAATTCTGTGCCACGATCTGTAGTGATGACCTTGGGGATTCCAAATCTTAAAATGAAATTGTTCACAAAACTTTTAGCTATACTTACGGTTTCCTTATTTCTAAGAGGGTATGCCTCGACAAACTTGCTTAATTCGCATTGAATTGTTAGTATATACTTATTATTCTCTAAATCTATATCTAAAGGGCCCACTACATCTAAAAACACCTTTTCTAAAGCACAACTTGCTGTAGTTGTTATAACCATTGGTTATATGTCTAGGATGTTTCATTTTCTGACATTTTTCACAACTTTGAACAAAATGTTTGACGTCATTTTCGATTCCTGGCCAGTAAAATCTACGTTTTATATTATTAATCATCCTGCGTACCCCAGCATGTCCGCTTGTTGGTAGCAGATGATAGTCATTTATAATAAAATTCTTCTCCTCATTACTGTCTATTCTTTTTACTCCCCTTAGAATACAAATGCGTGGTCCGGACCACTTGTCTATACCTTTTATTTCTTTTATGATATTTTTAATGAATAACGCGTTATCTTCTCTTTTTATAATACAGATCTCTTTTATTCCTAGTTTTTCACATATTATCCTCAATTTTTCCACAAAAACGTCTCGCGTGTAGTGTGCTTGAAAATCGAGGTTAACATACAATATATTTTTATTAGCTATAAATGCGAAACATTCAGATTCGACATCTACGACTTTGTTCTCTTTCATTTTCTTTAATTCTGCACCTTTCACAAAGCTTAACTCAACTGCTTCATTCGGTATTCTGAGTATTTCCACAACTTTTGGCTGATCAGACCAATCGTTTGGGTGAATACTTGGGATACCGTCCCTCACACTATCACTCTTACTTACATTCTCATTTTCAGTCTCTTTCATTTTCCTAGCTTGCGCTCTTGTTGTTATTGCTATTATCTTATCATTCATAACTTTTAAATCTTGTGAAGTTACACTTATTCGTGACAAGGCATCTGCTAATACGTTTTCTTTACCTCTCACGTATGCTATTTTAAAATCATACTCTTCTAGGGATAATCGAAATTTCAAAAGCCTACTAGATGGGTCTTTCATTCCAAACAAGTATAACAAAGGTTTATGATCCGTCAGTATAGTGAAAGTCCGTCCGAATAGATATGGTCTAAAATATTGTATACTCCAAACAATGGCAAGAAGTTCTTTTTGAATTGTTGGGTAGTTTAATTCTGATTTATTTAAAGGCCTACTAGCTTAAGGTATTGGTTTCATGTCACTGTTACAGAGTACTGAACCTATCGCTGTTCCAGAAGCATCTGTCTGTAGTATAAATTCCTTGGAAAAATCTGGATAAGTTAAAATTGGCGGGGAAATAATGGCATTTTTCAAAAAATTAAAAGAATTTTCACACTGTTCAGTCCATTCAAATTTAGTATTTTTCCTACAAAGTTTGTTTAAACTCTTAAACTCCAACGACATGAATTCATGTCACGAATGCCATAGTACGTTCACTTCGCTGGAATCCAATCCAACTAGTTATTTCTGCAAAATCTTTTACGAATTTTCTATAATAATTGCACATAGCAACAAAACGTCTAACTTCATCAACATTAGTGGGTCTAGGATAATTTTGAATACACTTAACTTTACTTGGGTCAGGGCGAATCCCTTCAGAAGATATTTTATGACCTAGGTATAATAACTCTGTTTTTAAAAATTGGCATTTACTTGGATTTAGTTTAAGATTGACTTTACGCAACCGTTCAAAAATTGTTATTAAGTTTTTATTATGAGATTCTAAGTTTCTACCAAAACAAATAAGGTCATCTAGGTATACAAGGCAATTTATGTAGTTAAGGCCTGACATGGTCACAGACATGACTCTAGAGAAAGCACTAGGGCTTGTCTTCAAGCCCATTGGTAGGCGCTTCATTTGATACTGTCCCGTACTTGTAGTAAATGATGTGATCGGCCTGGACTCTGGTTTTAATGAACATTGATAATAGGATTGACTAAGATCTAAATGTGAGTAGTAAATAGCACCTGATAACGAGTCTAAAATATCGGTAATATTTGGTAAAGGAAATTTATCGTCTTGGATTACTTCATTTAGCTTTCTGTAATCGATTACCAAACGCCACTTTTTATTGTTGTCATTATCTGATTTTTTAGGAACTAATAATATTGGGCTAGACCATTCGCTTTGTGATGGTTCAATTATGTCATCGTCTAACATTTGTTTAATTTGTTTTTCTCCTTCCGGTTTTAAACTATGCGTAATCTATACGGTTTGACATATATACTGGACCTACATTTTGTTTTAAATGGATTGCTTGTTCATCTATATTAGTAGTGGTAAGTTTATCGCCGGGTAAATGAAATATGTCAGTATATTTAGAACAAATACTTTCTATACTATTTCGTTCACTTTTACCTAAATGATCAAGTGCCAATGTCTGTAATAAAGTTGTTGCCCGCGCGGAATTAGAATCACATTTACTAAACGAGCAAACATTATATTGTTTTAAAGGTAACAATTCAGGTTGAAAAACTGAAATAACTATTTCTTTGTCGCTAGTATTTAATAATCTGATAGGTATAATGTTATTTTTAGGCTTTACTATCAATCCGGCTAAGAATAAGTTTTCTTGTAATTCTTTCGGCACAATCACACTATCTTCTCTCACATCTGAATTTAATTTTATATAATGAATAGTTTCGCATCGTGCTGGTACTGTTATATATTCAGTACATAACTTCGGTGAAGTATATATGTAAAGGCAACACACTCTGTGTTTCTTTTGTCAAAGTTAAAATGTTTTTCTCTAAGTCAATAGTCGAATTAAAATTGTTTAAAAAGTCTAAACCTATTATTCCGTCTGATTTACAAGGTAATTTATTAAACAAATAAAACTTATGTTCATAAAAAGTTCCGTCTGATGCCTTTAAAGTTAAATAGACATAGCCTTCCGAATATGTCTTACCACCTATCCCGTCTATAACTATAGGGTCTCTATGTACAGGTACTCGTTCTGATAAAAAATTACTGCGGATTGCCGATAATGAGGCACCTGTGCATCACCTGTGTCTAATAACCATGAACATCTTTGAGTGCCTAAAAACAGGTATATATATTTTACATTATTGTCACAGGTTAAAATATATTGTTTAGGTCCGAAAAAACTGGTTCGGTTCAATAGTTTCTGTTTCTTGTGGATTTTCTACTTGTACTGTACAAATGGATCGATTATTACCCCTACGATTATAAAAGCGACCACGATTCGAACTCACAAAATTACCACGATTTAAACTCACAAAATTATCACGATTTGAACTCATAGACTTATCACGATAACCTCGGTTTGATCGGGAATTGTTATATCTCGAATTATTATTAGTTACGTACCTTCCCTTCGTATTATAGTTATAATTTTGTCCTCGATTCGAATAAAAGTTCCCTCTGTTCATTCGACCCACAGGTAGACGGCTTCCCCGTGAAGACCTATAGTAATTAAATTGGTTACCTCTCCTTTGGGCATTGAAGATGTCGTGGGAAGACGAAGGCTGCCCCAGCTCTTCATCCTCGGCTGCACGCACCGCGTCTTTCAGTTGCGAGTAGTCACTGGCTGATATAATTGTGCTCAGTCGCCTATTCCGCAAACCATCTGCAAACCTTTTGATTGCAATCTTTTCATTTATATAGGTCTCAGAATCTCACTAGCTTTGGGATTTCCATCGCTCTGTGCGATAGTGAGACCCACAAATAAATCTGACAACTTATCACCAAACTCACTTATTGACATATTATTTTGAGACAAATTATTTAATTGGTTAAGTATTGAATTTGCCGATTTATTTGTTAATAAAAAAAAAAGTTCCTAATATCTTGGATTAAGTTTGTTACATTGTCATATTCGCTTTTTAATTTTAATTTAGCAGATTTAGATAACCTAGTTTTCAATACAAATGAAATGAATAACCTCCTCTGAGTAATGTCCACTAAATATTCGTTATACATTTCAATTCCATCAATGATTTTTTCAATAGTTTGTTCTGAACTATCCATTACCGGTATTAAAGAGGTAGCAGTTTTTATATCAAACTTCTCCATGTTTCTATTTTCCTTACAATCACTAATTTTACAACTCAAGATCCGATTATATGTTAACTCTATACGTTCTTTTAACACATCATACACATATTCTGCAAGTTCTAATGTAGTTTCTAATGTAGTTTTATATGTTAAAAATAACTTTTCAGCTTTTAAAATTTTTTCATTTACATTACATGCATATTTTACTCGTTTAATAGGGCCCAACTTTCTTAAACTAGTTTGAATATCATTTAACTTACTTAAAATAGCTTCTAAACTTTGTTCCATACAACGTTGTCACTTATTTTCACTTAAAACTAATGTTCAGTGTTCCATTTGTTCAAAGCCGTATTTCCATAGATTTAGGTATATTTCGCACAACCGTAAATAAAGATCACATCCACCTTCACACTGACGCTGCTCCTTCATCTGGCCTTCCAAATCTTCCCGAGAGCCTTTGTCGCAAACGAGTTATAAATGCAGTCTGCGTTTGTCTTTCCATCCATTTGCGTTCATTCTTCCTCCATATCCGACACCCGATGTATGTTATAGCCGCAATTCCAATACATAAAGCCACTGCTAGAAGTATGTTGGTCGTCCACATATGGTTCTGGATCTCAATATCCTCGTAAATCGTCGCTTTATTCGAGCCTGCTGCATTCTGGTTAACACTAACTTCTTTATCTTCTGGTTTTGAGCACGGTTTGCCCATTTTCAAATAGTTTTCGAGAGGAAAGTAAAAATAGTACGCCCGTGTTCGTTATAGAGTTTAGTATTATTCGCTACTTATTATAATTGTCCAAGAATAATGCACCGAGGCACACAGGAATGCGCAGCGTTAGCGATTCGCCGGGCCGCGCTTGGTCACCCGACACTCGCCCACGCCACGGCATGGCAGGGTCGCCATGAGGTGTGGGGAGCAGATAAAATAACAAGACACGGCTAGTTCGGACAACGGTATGCTTTATTCTAATTGAAACAATGAGAAGCTTATAGTCTAACCTTATAAGTAATTATAATATGTACGTATGAACGTACCTCACTTCAGTATTAAAAACCATTTAAAATCATCGATCAATTGAATTCTGACAAATAAACAATCCTGTTACTCCCATAACTAGTAGCAACTCAATTATTATTATTCTGATACCCAATAACTGTCGATTCAATCAATCAATCAATCCTCTTCTAAATTAAAGTAATCAGACATTTTAATCATTTCTAAAATTATGACTTGATCGTTTTTTAAATTTTTGTACATTAATTAACATAAATTATTGAATTAAGCCTGTACTAAGGCTTAATTTTAAAGGCTTTAAGCCTTTTACTACATAAGGTAAATGATATAAATTTGTATTCATAATTAGTTTAAACTTATTCATGAATGGTCACTATGAATTATTTCAATTATTTTTATAAATATATAGGTAATTATTAATTATAATATAAAAACCGGCCAAAAAATAAATAATCTGGTCTGTTGTACGAACGACTCACTTAAAATTAAATATTTAATTGTTTTATTGTAGCCACATATTAGCCACAACGCCATCTCTTGGACCGAAAGGTAACTTAACACTTAAATATTTATTTTATTCTGTTTTTTAGTATTTGTTGTTGTAGCGGCAACAGTAATACATCATCTGTGAAAATTTCAACTGTGTAACTATTACGGTTCATGAGATACAGCCTGGTGACAGACGGTCGGACGGACGGACGGACGGACGGACGGACAGCGAAGTCTCAGTAATAGGGTCCCGTTTTACCCTTTGGGTACGGAACCCTACTTACCTATACAATTATAAAAAAAATATAGGTAAAGCATTTTATACTTTAGGGCGTATAAACCATAAAGCCCCGAGTTAATATAATTTATGGTCATTACATCATAACAAAACTAAAACAACAAAAACATTTGGCTTTTACATTGAAAATTTATCATTATTATTTTATTAGGCTATAACTGAAAGTTCTGGGTCGCATTAACGATTTTTGTGCGAATTTCTGCATTTCGTAATACATCTGTATATACGATGGAGAATCAACTTTCTACCCAAAGGTGTCGATTAGAAAACTTCAGACGTAACTGCTTTTTCTTCAGAATGTTTCCTCATGTGAATTACAAGATCGCTTTTACGACTATATCCTTTGTGGCAAACTTCACACGTAAATGGTTTCTCTCCAGAATGTGTCCTGAAATGACTTACAAGGTTGCATTTTTGACTAAATATTTTGTGGCAAACTTCACACGTAAACGGTTTCTCTCCAGAATGTGTCCTCATATGACTTACAAGACTGCTTTTATGACTAAATCTCTTGTGGCAAACTTCACACGTAAATGGTTTTTCTCCTGAATGTTTCCTCATGTGAATTACGAGACTGCATTTTTCACTAAATCTCTTGTGGCAAACTTCACACGTAAATGGTTTTTCTCCTGAATGTTTTCTCATGTGAATTACGAGACAGCATTTTTGACTAAATCTCTTGTGGCAAACTTCACACGTAAATGGTTTTTCTCCTGAATGTTTCCTCGTGTGAATTACGAGACTGCATTTTTCACTAAATCTCTTGTGGCAAACTTCACACGTAAATGGTTTTTCTCCTGAATGTATTCTCATATGACGTGAAAGATCACTTTTTTGACTAAATCTTTTGTGGCAAACTTCACACGTAAATGGTTTTTCACCTGAATGTATTCTTATATGTTGTGCAAGATTGCGTTTTAGACTAAAGCTTTTGTGGCAAACTTCACACGTAAACGGTTTCTCTCCAGAATGTGTCCTCATATGACTTACAAGACTGCTTTTATGACTAAATCTCTTGTGGCAAACTTCACACGTAAATGGTTTTTCACCTGAATGTATTCTCATATGCTCTGCAAGATTGCATTTGTGACTAAAACTCTTGTGGCAAACTTCACACGTAAATGGTTTTTCACCTGAATGTATTCTCATATGCTCTGCAAGAATGCATTTTCGACTAAATCTTTTGGGGCAAACTTCACACGTAAATGGTTTTTCACCTGAATGTATTCTCATATGACTTGCAACATGGACTTTTTGACTAAATCTCTTGTAGCAAACTTCACACGTAAATGGTTTTTCACCTGAATGTATCCTCATATGAGTCACGAGACTGCCTTTTAGACCAAATCTCTTGTTGCAAACTTCACACGTAAATGGTTTTTCACCTGAATGTATTATCATATGACGTGCAAGACTGCTTTTTAGACTAAATCTCTTGTGGCAAACTTCACACGTATACTTCACAGGATTTTCTCCTGAATGTCTCCTCATGTGGAGTAGAAGATGGCGATTAAGTTTGTATCTTTTGTGACAAACTTTACACGTAAATGGTTTTTCACCTGAATGTATCCTCATATGCCATCCAAGACTGCCTTTTCGACTAAATAGTTTGTGGCAAACTTCACACGTATACTTCACAGGATTTTCTCCTGAATGTCTCCTCATGTGGAGTAGAAGATTGCGATTACGTTTGTATCTTTTGTGACAAACTTTACACGTAAATGGTTTTTCTCCAGAATGATAATTTCTTCCAGAATGATGATGATTTCTTTTTTGGCTAAATCTTTCGTGTTGAACTTCACATGTGATTTGTGTTTTCCCTGAATGTGCAGGCACATTGGATAGAAGACCCGTCGAATCATCCGGTGCCTTCGTCACTTGTTGTACTGCTGTGTCGCTCATCTGTACTTTATGTATTGTCTCTGCTGCAGGGAGACCGGCGGCCGAAGAGTAATCTTCACCTGTTTACAAATAACCGTCTGTCAGTACATACTGTCTGTCGCAAGGCTCAGTTTAGTCCCGACGGTACGCGCGTGGTCAATCACCAGCCTGGCTAGCCACCACTCCGACCACTGCCCTGGCGTCAACGTGAAATGTTAGGATGTGGTTTCGCATCAGTGAGGTCTTCGGTCATACGAACGTCCAATACCACTGTGGGTATTCTATTTTTTAATATATCCTACTAATCCTACTTTCTTCTATCCTACTTCCTAATGCGAAAGTTTGTAAGGATGTATGTGTATGTATGTGTTTGTTGCTCTTTCACGCAAAAACTACTGAACGGATTTTCATGAAACTTTGCAGTAATATAGCTTAGACATCGGAATAACATAATTTGTTAAAATTTATAGAGATTTTTGAAGGGACTGGTTTCCCGAAGCGAAGCGAGGGCGGATTTACTAGTATTATAAATGCGAAAGTTTGTAAGGATGTATGTGTGTGTGTGTGTTTGTTGCTCTTTCACGCAAAAACTACTGAACGGATTTTCATGAAACTTTGCAGTAATATAGCTTAGACATCGGAATAACATGATTTATTAAAATTTATAGAGATTTTTGAATGGACTGGTTTCCCGAAGCGAAGCGAGGGCAAACGAGCATGCAGCACCACCTTCCGTTGCCGCCCATGACAACTGTGACCGACCCAGAACTAGACTCAATGAGTCTCGTTCTAATTCGGTCACAGATGCGTTGCATCCCCTGAGGACTGAGATGGTCGCCTCTGAAAAAGTATAACCGGCTCCACACCTTCCTATCCGGAACCCAATTGTTCTTAAAACAATTATTACACAGTAGGAATGGTACTAAGTACCGTGGCGGGCGGTGGTACTTCCCCGGGTGAGCTCTAGGCCCTACCACCTATAATACCGTGGCGGGCGGTGGTACTTCAATATTATCATTCAGTATTAGCATGGTTCCTAAAACTTTTTTTCTATCAGCTATGTGCCATAGTATTTTTTACGATATAGAAGTGTCCTATCTCATCTATAATCTATATCTATACATATTATAAAAAATTAAATTAAAAATTAAAAAAACCCCCGACACAAACATTTAAAAAGTAAAAAATAATATCTCTAAAAATAATACGTCGCGTTGGGGGACCGCTCCTAACTACTCATTATCTACGATTTTTTTCATAAGTATCACATGCCTATTTACCCAAGACTTATCATATTTTATCAATATTTTTTTGTGTTAAAGTTAGAAGTAAATGGAGCGGTCCCCCAACGCAACGTATTATTTTTAGAGATATTATTTTTTACTTTTTAAATGTTTGTGTCGGGGGTTTTTTTAATTTTTAATTTAATTTTTATTTTATACTTTTTATAGGTAAGAATATTCTCGATTAAGTCATAAATATTCTCTTACTGTGCCCTTTCATTTGAGACCCCACACGAGTATATTTGCATACATTCGGCTATTCTTCCCCGCTTTTACCCCCCATAACTTTTAAACGGCTCAACCGATTTTCATAAAACATATTTTAAAATATGCGCCCGTAAGTTCCCTTTAATACAAAAAAACTAAATTGAAATCGCTTCATCCGTTCGGGAGCTATGATGCCACAAAGAGACAGAATGAAAATTCTTCTCCCCTTTCAGCCCCAATAACTTTTAAACGGCTCAACCGATTTTCATCAAACATATCTAAAAACACGCGCCCGTAAGTCCCCTTTAATACAAAGAAAACTAAATTGAAATCGCTTCATCCGTTCGGGAGCTATGATGCCACAGACAGACAGACAGACACACAGACACACACACACACACACAGACACGTCAAACTTATAACACCCCTCTTTTTGCGTCGGGGGTTAAAAAGAAGTCCTGTTTTCTATCTTTCTGTCTGTCTGTCTATCTGGACATACTCGAAAAATACGGATCAGATTTTTATACGGTTTTCAACAATAGAAAGAGTTATTCTTTAGGCAGGTTTAGGCATATAATTTCGACGGCAGCAAAGAACATAAAGACATCTGCAATTTTGCCAAAATAGTTTTTTTGCATAATTCAACACAGAGTTCTTTGTTTTATCTTGTGATAGATCTTTGTTGGTATGTTTGTTACCCCATTACTTCGTGTTGGGTAAACCGATTTTGATGATTCTTTATTTCTTTGAAAGCTGGTGCTTTGGGTGTGGTCCCATACAGATTTGAGCGCCATCTGATGAGTAATTTTGAATTTACTTGAATAATGTGTAAGGATGTTTAGTAGTGTGTATTTATGGTTTTTTCCTAATGACTTTTTATTGAGTGTTCAGATTTTTATGATTCTCTTTTTACTTGAAAACTGGTATTTGCATTGTAGTCTCATATAAGTTTAAGCGGCATCTGACTAATAGTTTTTGAATTATCCTTAATAATTTTTATGTTTGTATGTTGCCTCATATCTTACTACTTAGAGTTCCGATTTTAATCATTCTTCTTTTAATTGAAAGCTGGTGCTTTGGGTGTGGTCCCATAAAAATTTGAGTTAAGTCAGCATAGTAGTTTTTGAGATTCTTATGATATGGAGGTAGAAATAGGTAGTAAGGGAAAATATTGAAGAGTAACTATAACGATTCGTAGTTATTTTCTCTGAAACCATACTTTTCGTTACTTTATATTACAAATATAATTATAAAAAAGAATCACAAAACTTTTTTTTATTAGACACCCTAAAACTCAAAATAGTTTAGGTGTATCTGCAATTATCCAATATCTTCAACTTAAGAATGCCGAAGTAATGTGAGACAACTGCTGTTTGCGCTGCGCTGGTTCGATAGGATAGGCTATAAGACTTTGGGATAAATAGGGAATTAGGTAAATAACTCACCCTTGCTGCGTTGATGGAGGCGCTTGTGCCGGCACTTTTGTTTTTCACACAATTGTTGACTTAATAGTTAAATAACGTTATTTTAATAGTTAAGAGTGGCCACTCGAGATCACTTTCACAGGGAGTCCCTTTACTTCGGGATTAGTGCACTAATTATATCGGTTTTTTGACGAACGTAATTAAACCGTGACGTTTGCTTTGATGCTTTCCGGAGTACTGCCATTTCATTGCGCCAATAGCGTAGGCGCAGCAGGCGAGGGGGTGAGGAAGGTGAGGGGAGGAAGGCAGCGTTAATACCGAATGTTATTAATTTATTTACATGGCTGTTTCACTATTTTTGGCCTAAACAACTGCTGTATTTTAATGACAATCATAATTATATTTGTTGTTTTGATGAAATTGGTTATTAATGATCGATAACAATAAAAATTAATAAAATAGTTAAAGAATAAATAATTATCAGGTCCCAAGTAGAAACGAATATATAGCAGTTGACTCAATTTGCTTGTTTTCTTGATCAAAGTAGAAAAAGACATCTAGCGTACTTTTAAAAATAAAAGAATTATTGGTAATTTACCTATACCAAATAATAGTTAATATTGTAATAATTAACTATTCCAAAATTGATGAAGATATCTTTGTAATTGTAGAAGTTAAGTATACAATTTTTGCACTAAAAACGCTCTCCTGAAAACTAATGTTTTTGGAGATGACCGTTTGTTCTTTGCTGCCGTCGATTTATTATACTCTTATATAAATTACTAGTAGAAATTCGGCGAAATATGTGGAAGAAGTTTCGCCACCTGAGAGCTTTCCACGCGAACGCCGCGTAAACTAGCACAAATATAGATGAGTAATGTACTAGCGAATTCAAGATCTATAAAAATTCTACAAAAAAGTCTGCCATCTATCTATTTCTTACGGTTGACTTAAAATAACCATTTTTATGTTAACATTTTTAATTATCAACATTATGTTATTTTCAACGCTATTTTCTGTAGTTCAGTATTAATCTTTATACAAATGAATATGTTGTTAGTTTAGGCATTTAATGCAGATCAAAGTTGCCTTTCACACTATATCAATCAGATGGACAGTTTTTGAGATATTGTTGTTAGAAGTAATTAGCAGCGCGGGCGAAGCCTCGGGCGGCATATTTAACAATATGTTACAGAACGACGTCTGCCGGGTCAGCTAGTTTTTTTATATGAAAGACAGGACTAAAATGGAACAAAAAACAGACGGTGGATGAATAACAATATTATATTTTTCAGCTGATATTGGCCAAACAAACTTTGATTCTACCATCAAAATGATTTCAAACAGTTGACGAATTTAACCTGTTCAGGCAAAATATAGATTAAAATTTTTGACGTGATAATGTTTGTTGTTAATAACTAATGATAATACCCTTTTAAATTAACATTTTGCCAATATTTAGTAGTGTAACGCGGCAACACCAACCCTCTCTCATTGACAGCCGCGCGCCGCGCTAATGACGACATAGTCTGTGGTGTGTGTTCCGCCGTTCGAAGCGGCAACGTTTTCTACCGCGTAAACTGCTATGTTAAGTTGTGATGTTAAAATTGTTGTAATTTACTGTATTCTGAGGAACCCAATAAATTCTACCGCTAAAGTAGTATATTTTTATATTTACGTGCTTATTAAAATCGTTTCTTTACCATAGATAACTTCATTTTTCGCGTAGATTTACGTCGTACACCCTAATTAATTAAAAAAATATAATATAAAAAAAAGACGTGTGGCACTCGGAGACTGCCGCGGTAAAGCTATTGCATAGCATTATATATAAATTAACAAAACAAAAAAAAAAAGACGTGTGGCACTCGGAGACTGCCGCGGTAAAGCTATTGCATATCATTATATATAAATTAACAAAACAAAATACCGACACCGATCCGAGCACAGGCGAGCCCGAGAACGAGACTGCGAGAAACCGATCACATTCACGCTTCTCGGGTGTTCTCGGGGGTTCTCGGCGTGAGTTTGTAGCCGCTATTAAGAATACGTACATCATAACGTCACATTATAGGTGCAAGACATTTTAATCTTTATTAGAAACGGATTACGTAATGCATTAATTTGTGCAAAGAAGATTTAAATATTCTGAACAAAAGCATAAGAACTATTTCATTTGACAAAATAATTCTTTTTAAAAAGAAAATTGACATTTGACATTTAAGTCCTACAACGATCTTTTGGCGCGTGAATGACGTGTGGGTGACAGAGACAGTGCCTTACAGTTTGCCTTGCCTGTATGACACTGTCTCTATCACCCTCAAGTCATTAATATAGTGTCATTATTTTATGTCATGTTATTATTTTGTATGTTTTAAACCTAAATACGCGATAATTCGACTATTATGAATACATGTTGTCGATTCCAACGCCTTATTTAATCCAGATCTACATGTAATTATTCTTAAAACACCGAACCGACGGGGCGAAAATCAAATGTTTGACAGGTAAGATTTGTATGGGAAATTAAAATTTATATTTTTAGTATTTTGCTCGCAATTTTTCATATTTTCTCATCGCTGCAACCTTCCCTGAACTTCCACGAATATTTCAATACTAAAATTAGCCAAATCAGTTTAGCCGTTATAAAGTAAAAGTTAGTTAACTCAATTAAAAGTTCTGGTATTTATCGATGTGTGGGTGCATAGACATAGTAACTATGTCTGTGTGTAGGGTGTAATAAATTTTCGTTACGAAATTTTTGAATTCGGTCCCCGCGCTCAAGGCCCGCGATAAAAGCTATACAATAGCTTAATAATACTGCATTTGTGATAATAATAATAAAATGAATGTATATAGAGTAATAACTCATTTTCTTTCACAATTTTTTCGTGACTTTCTTCATTAATAAATGCACTTTGTTTATTCATATTTAAAACACTTTGTACACAAATTATACGAGTACAGATATTCACTGTTTTACAGTGGGATAAGAAAGTGGTGTACCAGTTTTCATTTAGTTGCCTAGTTATCAAAAGTTACATCAAAGTTTATTAGAAACGGATAATGCATTAATTTGTGCAAAGAAGATTTAAATATTCTGAACAAAAGCATAAGAACTATTTCAGTTGACAAAATAATTCTTTTTAAAAAGAAAATTGACATTTGACATTTAAGTCCTACAACGATCTTTTGGCGCGTGAATGACGTGTGGGTGACAGAGACAGTGCCTTACAGTTTGCCTTGCCTGTATGGCACTGTCTCTATCACCCTCAAGTCATTAATATAGTGTCATTATTTTATGTCATGTTATTATTTTGTATGTTTTAAATCTAAATACGCGATAATTCGACTATTATGAATACATGTTGTCGATTCCAACGCCTTATTTAATCCAGATCTACATGTAATTATTCTTAAAACACCGAACCGACGGGGCGAAAATCAAATGTTTGACAGGTAAGATTTGTATGGGAAATTAAAATTTTCATTTTTTTAGTATTTACCTCGCAATTTTTCATATTTTCTCATCGCTGCAACCTTCCCTGAACTTCCACGAATATTTCAAGACTAAAATTAGCCAAATCGGTTTAGCCGTTATAAAGTAAAATTAGTTAACTCAGTTAAAAGTTCTGGTATTTATCGATGTGTGGGTGCATAGACATAGTAACTATGTCTGTGTGCAGGGTGTAATAAATTTTCGTTACGAAATTTCTGCATTCGGTCCCCGCGCCCAAGGCCCGCGATAAAAGCTATACAATAGCTTAAAAAATATTTGAGGAGTAAAGGGGGCTAGGGGGGCGAAGCCCCCCGACACCTTCCTTTTTACTACTTACCTAACAACACGTCTCCATGCTTCACATCAGTATTGGTTGCACTTTCACTTGCACCACCCTGATTCATCACACAACAGTTTTCATCTGCATCTGAGAGCAACTTTGATCTACACATCATCTCAATGTTGGTAAATTCTTCAGGACTAATAATTTCCTGTTTAATTTCAATCTTGATGTCATCAGCAAAGAGGGCTTTGGTTGTGGTAGATCCACACTCCACATCATGATCATTTTCAGCCTTAATGTTATGAATGGCATCTTCAGTTGTGGTTGATCTACACACCATGTCACTACTGGTTGTATGTTCGATACTAATATTTTCCTGGTTAGTCATGTCCTGGTTGACTGCATCATATTCAACCTTAACTCCTTCAATAGCAACAGGTCGAGCCATGGTTTGCCTATTCACCACGTCGTAATCAATTGTATCTTCAGTTTCGATGTCTGCGAAGCGATGCATCGGCAAATTCCCGGCCGGGGCTGGTGTTTACGGCGCCGGACAAAATGTTTGTGAACGGGTCACAGCGGCAGTGTATTGTCCACGCACCACAGGGCATCCAGTCCGGGAGTATGAGCGTGTAAGCTTTTAACGTTTATGTTATACTGAACAACAAAGTGTAAACACTACAATAGGTATACATTTACTAACCTAACCTAACTAACCTAGCCAGCTGCCAGCCTAGCCTATAGCCATTATAGGTTATAGGTTAGTTAAATAAACACAGATTATAAAATGTCCCTAATCTCAGCGTGCCTCTTGGCATAGGTCTCCTCTAACATTTTCCACTGTGGTCTATCCTGGGCTACTCGTCTCCACCTTGGGCCAGCAGTAATTTTCAGGTCATCCTCCCATCTTAGACACTGTCTACCGCGGCTCCTTTTCCCATCTCTTAGATACCACTCAGTAACTGCCTTGCACCATTTTCCCCTTTTATCTCGCATCATGTGGCCAGTCCATCTCCACTTTTGCTGATCAATACGTATCAGGACATCAGCCAGTTTGGTTTTCATCCTGATGTCGGCACTTCTGACTCTGTCTTGACGTTTTGCTCCTACCATACTACGCTCCATTGCTCTTTGGCACTTGGCAAGTTTGTCTCTTAGAGATTTTGTGAGTGTCCATGTTTCACATCCGTAAGTCAAGCATGGAAAGATGCATGTATTAAATGTTTTTCTTTTTAGTGACATGCCCAGGTCCTGTGATTTCATTATTTCCTTGAGTGACCAAAATTTCTTCCAACCATTTGAAATCCTTATGTTTATTTCTTTTGCTGCCGACTCTTTTGGCGAAATAAGCTGGCCTAGGTAGGTGTATTCGCTTACAAATTCGAGGTTAACTCCATTCACAGCTATATCTGCCTTCACTGAATTGGTCATTACTTTGGTCTTGGTAAGGTTCATTTTAAGTCCAACTTGCTCGCTCACCTTGTTACCAATTAGGGTGATGTCCGTTAAAATCCCCCATTATTATAGAACGTCTGTTTGCAATAGAAAATATGAAATCCCAATGTCTGGTCGAAGTACAGGCACTAGGAGGGCAGTAAATTGCAATTAAAGTTTCTAAAAAATCACAATCGACTATTCTAACGCATATAACCTCGACAGGAGAATCAACATTTTGCAATGGAATTAATTGGGTATGAAATGATTTGTGAGCAATGATCGCTACTCCTCCGTAAGAGTCATCTCGGTCCATCCTGTATACATTGTAATCCTTCAAATTCATGGTAATATCCGATTTTAACCAAGTTTCACTTAATGCTGCGAAATGTATTTTTTCTTTTAACAATACTTGTTCAAATTCAACTAATTTAGGTTTTATACTTTGTGAATTCCATTGCAGAATGTTTAAATTAAATGTTTTATCCATAATTATTAAGTATACTTTGTAAAAAAGACAGGTTTGGAATGTTTTCTATTATCCATGTTAATGCCCACTCTATACAAACTTTCACTATCTTTACAATTCTGCTCTCCCATGATTCGTGGCTTCGGAAAAAAATACGCCTAATTCTAACAAATAGTGACGAAAAAGGTATGTCACCCTTTTATATCCACTCTTCTTCTTTCGATTCCTGTCTAATTCCTCAAAAGTAGATTCTTCGGATTCCTTGGACATATCCTCTTCCTGGTTTTCTTCTATAGTCTTCTGTTTCCTGGCCTTTCTCTTTTCCCTCTTTGATTGCTTTCCTTTTTGTTCACTAGCCAAATTGTGTGTTTCTTCTTGAGGGTTATAGGTTGATGACGCTGCCTGAGCATACGTAGGAGTTTCTTGCGCAGGATAATCCCTTGTAGAATAGTCATGAGTGTTTGTAATAAAAGAGAAATGTTCTTGCGTACTTCGTTGTTCATGTTCCGGGGCATACGGTTCCTCTGGAGGAGCTTCTTCAGGCGGAACATACAATGTTAAAGCCTTACGATATGACACATTGAACTCGGCCATCAATTGTCTTATTCTTTTTTCTTTTAAATAAACCGGACATCTTCGATTTAATGCCATATGCGTGTTAGTGCAGTTAATGCATTTGTAATTAGTTGTTTGACAATTTTCAAGTTCTTCGTCTGATAGCTCCAATTCGATATTTCGTATAACCCCATAGGACAATCCCACTTCTAGGGGTTGTTGAAACCTCCACCCTAAAGATAGTAAATGCTCGTTATTAACCAGGAGCTCAGCACTATGTTCACTACCCATCTCCATAATAATTTTATACGGGTTAATATATTTCACTCGATTTATGTTACTAATATTTTGCTCTTTCAACATTTTAGCCAAAGCAAATTGCTTAGGAAATATTTCTTTCGAAGTAATGCTTATCTCAGTTATTTCATTCAATTCTCTACGCCTTTCTTTTCTTCCTCTAATTAATGTCCACTCCTCCTGTTCCTTCTGATCCACCTCTCTTCCTCTTTTATTCTGTCTACTCTGATCATTCATATCCATGCTTATTTCGTCCCCGATAACTTCCACCTCACACGCCACCTCACTCGAAAGTGTATTCATAGTCCTTGCCATACAGCTTCAATAGGGAAGATGCAAATATGATATTTATGAAAATTTTATGATTAAAATGCTAAAAAAATATAAAAGGACTATTTCAACGTTTTTATTTTATATTATGTTGATTTTTAACAATAATTACGAATTAAAATTACGTAAAACGAAACGCATTTCAAAACACTAATCAGCTTATAGTGACGTCACTCGTGCTATGTCAACTTTTGACGGGTTAACTTTGCGAGTAAAATTGATTATTAGCAGTGAATATTATTTACGTTTTTAATAAAAATGGAAGCTGGTTTTATCAAAGCAGACTTCAGGAATTTACCACGAGTTAGTGTCAACGTGGTAGTAACTTTTTTTGCCGAGAGTCCAGAGTTTTCAAGTGTAGAAATGAAAGGGACTAAATTACTACGGTATGCCTGAATCATAGTTTTAATGCCGTATTTCCTATTTTTGTTGCAAAACCTGAAGGGCTTACTGAAAATTACATAATAGAAGTGAAATGTCCTTCAACCGAAGCTGCCATACTTTCTTATGTGAAAGACAATAAAATAACACCAAAATGTTGGATACAAGTACAACTGCAAATGTTTTTCAGTGAAAGGAAAATAGCAATTTTCTGTATATTAGCACACTAAAATTTTGAAATATCAAAAGAAGAAGATATCATGTGCCATAATTATGATAACTTCCAAAATTAAAAGATAATAATATATAATATTTAAGCATTTTTTTTGTGTAAAACTTTTGTAAATTCATTAAATAAAACTATGCTTTGAAAATATTGCTTTTTATTCAATTTTAATTAAAGGTGATTGTAAGTTCACAAGCGCACAACAAATGATACTATAGTCTAAATGGGGAATTAGAAAATGATCAACACAGGTATGTGGCTGTAGAAAAGCAAATTCCCGAAGTCTTCTAATTACTCTTTCAATGTGGATTCGAAGTTGTTGTGTTTTTTTGCCAACACTTCTTCGATGTGCTTGAAGCCTCTGTCTGCTATGATACAAGCTCCAGGTGGTAAAATATTCATAAATCCAGATTCTTCAAAGATTTTTAAAGCAGAAGTAATAATAGTCATTCCTCTTTGTAGCTTGAAACCACTTTATTCTCAGATTTGGGTCAGAAGCAGAAGGTCCAGTCAAAAACAATTTATTTGGTTGAAGTAGATGGACACATCGGCACAAAACATGAGTCAACACGACTTTTTTTCGGTATTTTAGGGGTATTATTGTGATCACCTGATGTTGATAGATAGTTCATTTTAAATTATTACAAAAGTATTTTAAAGAAAGTCGAGAAAATTTGCAATTTATGACAGCCAACGACGGCAAGCACGACCAGTGACAGACACGAGTGACGTCATCGGAACTATAGGTCCGTTTAGGCGCGAAAATTTAAACGGTCCGTTTATAACTGCATTTTTGCGATAAATTAGACTGTTTTAAATTTTTAAGCTATTGTATAGCTTTTATCGCGGGCCTGGGACCGAATGCAGAAATTTCGTAACGAAAATTTATTACACCCTGCACACAGACATAGTTACTATGTCTATGCACCCACACATCGATAAATACCAGAACTTTTAACTGAGTTAACTAACTTTTACTTTATAACGGCTAAACCGATTTGGCTAATTTTAGTCTTGAAATATTCGTGGAAGTTCAGGGAAGGTTGCAGCGATGAGAAAATATGAAAAATTGCGAGGTAAATACTAAAAAAATGAAAATTTTAATTTCCCATACAAATCTTACCTGTCAAACATTTGATTTTCGCCCCGTCGGTTCGGTGTTTTAAGAATAATTACATGTAGATCTGGATTAAATAAGGCGTTGGAATCGACAACATGTATTCATAATAGTCGAATTATCGCGTATTTAGATTTAAAACATACAAAATAATAACATGACATAAGATAATGACACTATATTAATGACTTGAGGGTGATAGAGACAGTGCCATACAGGCAAGGCAAACTGTAGGGCACTGTCTCTGTCACCCACACGTCATTCACGCGCCAAAAGATCGTTGTAGGACTTAAATGTCAAATGTCAATTTTCTTTTTAAAAAGAATTATTTTGTCAACTGAAATAGTTCTTATGCTTTTGTTCAGAATATTTAAATCTTCTTTGCACAAATTAATGCATTATCCGTTTCTAATAAACTTTGATGTAACTTTTGATAACTAGGCAACTAAATGAAAACTGGTACACCACTTTCTTATCCCACTGTAAAACAGTGAATATCTGTACTCGTATAATTTGTGTACAAAGTGTTTTAAATATGAATAAACAAAGTGCATTTATTAATGAAGAAAGTCACGAAAAAATTGTGAAAGAAAATGAGTTATTACTCTATATACATTCATTTTATTATTATTATCACAAATGCAGTATTATTTTTTGTTTTGTTAATTTATATATAATGCTATGCAATAGCTTTACCGCGGCAGTCTCCGAGTGCCACACGTCTTTTTTTATATTTTTATGACCTATTTTACATGGAATTCTTTAAAATGAAAACAAAACTAAAATATTGCATGTTCCCTATTTGTATAAATCAACCGGCCCGGTCGGACCGGCTGCCGGCCGCCGCCGGCGCAAAAAATTCCGAGCGATAAGACGTAAACAATAAACGCAATGAGACGCGTCCAAGCAATACGAATGCTACCCGCACAGTGTGTATGGTTGTTTTGAATATCCGGCTTCTGGTGGGGCTTTGTTAGTTTCTGTAGGTGTTTTTGTCTGATAGTGAGTATGATCTTTCGCGCAAGAACTGAAAATCTTTCCTTTGCACTTTATTAAGGTTAAGGGTCTTGTTTGAATTACCAGGACTTGGTGTTTCAGACCTTTTTCTTTTTTCATTATCAATTTTAATTTTGTTTTTTCCGTCCTTTTTTGCTTGTAGGACTGATTTTCGCAAGTCTTGAGTAATATATGAGTTAGGCTTCATTTTTTGTTTGTTTTTGAGTATCTGTATTTTTTTCTGTAGGGTAGTAGTAGCTAGTAAGATTGGTCTTATTTTGCCTGTATTATCGTTCTTTTTTCCTAATCTTTGCAGTCTATCGTTGTCCCCTTTTTCGATTTCCACATTTATTCCTTTTAGCGTTGCTGTAATGAGCGTATTCAAATCTTCATGGTTTTCTTCCTCCTTTTCTGGGAGCCCGTGTAATATGACATTGTTTCTCTTACTGTTTGCTTCGAGATTTTGTATTTTTTTGTTTAAATATTCGACTTCGCGTTTCAATTTTTCGTTGTCCTCAATAATTGGTTGTATTTTTTCATCCACTTTTTGTAGGACGGCAGCCGTTATGTTCTCTGTTATCGTTTTTGTTTGAAGATTTAATTGTTCAGTCATTTTTGCTAATAGTAGCGACATCTCTGGTGACAGTTGGTTCGTCATATTATTAACGTAAAAACGGAACGCAAAAATAAATTTTTGAACGTAGTTGTCGACGGTTATTTTGTTGGTAGCACTGCGTTTGGTGTTTGTTGTCTATGGTTGTTTGTTTTATTTTGATTTGAGATCTGACAAATGTGGGCTGAGTGCGAGTTTTCATTAACAAAACGCGCTCGCTACGTAACTGCGAGTTAGCTAAAATTTGTATGGGATCAAGCTGAGCCATTTACGTCCCGCTAGGTGGCTCTGCTCCGATCCCATACAAATTTTAGGTAACTCGCAGTTACGTAGCGAGCGCGTTATGTCATTGAAAACTCGTACTAAGGCCCCTGACTGCAACTGACAGTTAAAAAGTTTGTGAAAGCACCAGTCGAATTGTTTTTTTGATTTTTAATCACTAAAAAGTCCTGATTATAGCAGTTTTCGATCGTATTTCGATGAACACTCGCGCGATGTGAATTTTTAGCGGAACTATTGCACACAACGATTGTTAGTTTTCACTGATTTGATTTTAATTTGAGGAGCGTTTTAACAAAGCGGTTGACGTAAATAACACCGGAACCAGAAACCCTGACAACTACTTACAACAACAAAAAAACAGGGCCGTATTTGGTTCTTTATCCCCCACGCCCCACGCGATCTTTCATAGGGAAATCTACATACAACGTCTCCTCTCTATATTAGCTTCATGGTCATACCCAATAGGGTCCAATGTGTACCTCGAAAATATCATGTAAAACCTAATGTACACTAAATGATCACAAGCAAGATTAAGTACAGTAGAAACTCGATTATCTGACTCTTGGTTACACAAATTCGCGATTATCCGATTTTCCAACCATCAATTACTATCCTACTAATATTTTAAATGCGAAAGTTTGTAAGGATGTATGTGTGTGTGTGTGTGTGTTTGTTGCTCTTTCACGCAAATACTACTGAACGGATTTTCATGAAACTTTGCAGTAATATAGCTTAGAAATCGGAAAAACATAATTTTTGAAGGGACTGGATTCCCGAAGCAAAGCGAGGGCGGATTTACTAGTATTAAATACCTAAAATTTTTGCGAGCATTTCACAATTAAGGCTGCAATATTTCACCATGTGAAGGATCTCTTCATATTAATCTTAACTGACAATCTAAAGCTAAAGTGTTTGTTTGAATGTGCAAATCTCAGGAACTACTGGTTCAAATTGATAAAAATATTTTTGTGTTGAATACTTCATTTATTGAGAGAGCTCAGAAAAATGCAGGCATCTACAATTTCTTAATAAACATTGATTTTCTATCATATTTAAAAGTTTAAGTTTAGTTCTGAGTCACAACTTGAAATTTGAATTTAAATCTCCTACGCGCTACGCCAGTAATACTTGTATTGACAATATAATACATAACGTAAAAGCTTCCAAGAGCGAAATTATAGATTTGGATCTTTCTGATCATAGTGCACAAGTTATAAAATGCCCTGTTAAGAAGTTCTGTCATCTTAAATATTGGTATATATACAGACGAGACTACTCAATAGAGAACAGAAATATATTTATTAAGTATTTAAGTCAGCTAAATTTTAACGAAGTTTATAGCACAAAAGATGCAAACGAATCATTTCAATATTTTCATGACTGGTTCAAATTACTATATGACCTTTGTTTCCCCAAAAAACGAATTAAAATATCACCGAGAGTTAAACCTAAATGGATAACACGTGAACTGAGATTGTGTAGTAAGCGTACGCGTGAACTACTCTGGAAATATAGACTAGACCCTAATGAGAACAATAAAACATCTTATCAAATATATGTTAAACGCTATAAATCTATTATAAAATTGACACAAAAATCACAAAACGATCATTATATAAAATCATCCAGTAATAAAACAAGGGCAACCTGGCAGGTTATAAATAAAAATAAAGCAAATTTTCCTCAAGAAGACATTCACAAAATACTTGTTGAGGGTAAAGAAGTCCGTGACCCACAACAAATTTCAACTTATTTTAATGATTATTTTGCTGACGTAGTGAAAACTAAAAACTGGTTGTCTGTAAAGTCGGTTTACTGACGATAGTTGAACGTGACAACGTCTTAAGAAAATACTGATGGAATGATTGACAAAAACGGATTTTCATGAAACTTTGCAGTAAAATAGCTTAGACCTCGGACTAACGTAAGAAGTAAAAGAAGGATGAAATAATAGTAACAATTTAAAACATTTATTTATACAAGGAATTAAAACATTGTAACACCATCCGCCATCTAGCGCTGCTAACCGTTAGACCATTAACCGTTAGTCACAACTAAGTGAGGTAACAAACGAGATTACTTACTCTACTTCTTCAGAGATGGCGCTGTACCATTTTCTGAAACACGCCAACGTGTGTACGCCGTAGCTACCATAAGTAATGTTAAGGATGTCTGTCTCTCTCGCTCTTAGGCGGGCTAACCATGCCCGAGTGGAAGGGACGCGTGCCTCTCACTCGCTCTCGTTGTAAGCGCATAACGTGAGCGGCGGAGCGTGACCGTGACACAGTTTCTTGAAGTGCCACCCGGTAATCCAATTTATAAGACGTTATCACGTCAAAAAAATGACATAATTCCTAATATTTTGACATGTAATAATCCTAATTCAATATTTCTGACTCCTGTATTACCGTGTGACATAAATTCTGTAATCATTTCTCTGAAAAATACTAATAGCGCTGGTTATGATGGTATTATAACTAAAATTGTTAAGGATGTCTCCCATATAATTTCACCCATTTTATGTTTTTTAATAAATCTATGCCTAGAGAATGGTACTTTTCCTGAGGATCTGAAACGATCTGTTATTAAGCCTTTACTGAAAAAAGGGGATGCCTGCAATGTTAGCAATTATAGACCAATAGCTTTATTGCCAGTTTTTGCTAAAATTTATGAGAAAATTATCCATAAAAAACTTTATGTATTTTTTGTATCACATAATGTTCTATGTGAAGAACAATATGGTTTTAGGCATAATAAATCGATAAATATGGCAATTTATAATTTTCTAAATAAAGTTATTAGTAACTTGGACAAAAGGGAGCCGGTCTTTGCTCTATTTATGGATATTTCCAAAGCATTTGACCATGTAGATCACAACATTCTTCTCCAAAAATTATACTCATATGGTATCAGAGGGAAAGCGCAGGATCTCATAAAATCATACCTTACTGGAAGATCACAAACCACTAAGGTAATTAGAGTGCATGAAGCCACTAAAACGGAGGTAGAATATGAATCAGAAAGCAGTAAAAGGGGAGCCCAGAAAATAATTATTTACTGTTTAACTTGTTTATTTAATCATTAAAACATACATCTTTTCCCATAGTAAAATATTCGTGTTCTCCTTATGTCTTCATCTGACAGTTGTATTTTTAATATACTTTTATAAGTAAACGGCCTGTTACTCCTTCTTATTGACATAATTAGTGATTGTCCAAAAGGAGTTCCTTACAGCAGATTCATAAAGTATGGTGTGCCGCAAGGCAGTGTTTTGGGTCCTCTTTTATTTCTGATATATATTAATGATTTACCTAGAAAAATCCCTTTTAATATCACACTTTTTGCTGACGACAGTACAGTACTGTACACAGATAAAACTGAAAATATTGAACATATAATTAATTCCTCCCTGACATGTATAATAAAATGGTTTGATGATAATAATTTGGTAATAAACTTAGACAAAACAAAAATAATGAATTTTAACCAAAAATGTACACATGACAAAATAAATTTAAATTACTTAGGGACTAAAATAGATGAGACTGACGTTACAAAATTTTTGGGTTTACAAATAGACAGACGACTTAAATGGAAGGAACATATTGACCAAGTCTGTAAAAAGTTAAGTAAGTTCTCGTATGCATTACGAAATCTAAGAAAAGTTGTTAATACTAATGTTGTAATAACTGCATATCATGCTTATATTGCTTCGACACTCAGATATGGTGTAATTTTCTGGGGTAACTCGACCTATAAAAGTAAAGTATTTAAAGCCCAAAAAAAGTGCATTAGAATAATATATTGCCTACGACAAAAAACATCGTGCAAAGAATATTTTAAAAAGGCAAAAATTTTGACCCTACCGTGCATATATATCTTAGAATGTGTAATTTTTGTAAAAAATAATATTAAAAACTTCGAATTTCGATCGCGAGCAAGACATAATGATAAAATAATTGTTCCTAGTGGCAAAACTACCTTGCTTAAACAAAGTATATTGTGACAACCCTAGCGCAGCTACTTCGGAAACAATAAACAATAGGGGCCATAAACATGTCGAGTCAACAATAGAACAATAGCGCGCTTGCCCGTCTCACAAGTACGCACGACGCTTCGACCATTACGGCAATAGTCATACGGGCGAAAGTCGGTTGCAAGGAACGTTCTCGAAGCCTTGTTCGGAGCGGGTCCGCGGATAATTCCCGCTAATGCGGAAATGTTCTCGATTGTCATGAATGGTGCGTGACTGGTATAAAAAGGGGGCGATCGGTCAAGTGCGGACATTCTAGTTTCGGAAGCGGAACCAGGAAGATACCAGCGATACCTACGAGCGATACCAGTGCGAAGTGAAGTGATTTCTACGTGTGATACAGTGTTCTACGAGTGTGTTGACTAGTACCTACGTGCAGAGTGTTTAAGTGTGTACTGTGTACGTCGTGTAATTTGTGTATCTACGAGTAAAATAAAAGTCTTTGTGGTACATTTTGGCATTTTCTCGAACCCCTTACTCCTGACACGTAACAATATTTTGCATGGCACCATCTCTTTATAATAAACTCCCGAAAAGCAAACGGGCCGTATCAACACCTGACTTATTCAAAACTAAAGTACAAGAATTTTTAATTGACAAGTGTTACTACACGATTAAAGAATTTTTAGACGACAAATTTTGATTTTGACGTGATAACGTCTTATAAATTGGATTACCGGGTGGCACTTCAAGAAACTGTGTCACGTCACGCTCCGCCGCTCACGTTCTACGCTTACAATGAGAGCGAGTGAGAGGCACGCGTCCCTTCCACTCGGGCATGGTTAGCCCGCCTAAGAGCGAGAGAGACAGACATAAAAAGTGAAACTCCTCCTTAACATTACTTATGGTAGCTACGGCGTTCACACGTTGGCGTGTTTCAGAAAATGGTACAGCGCCATCTCTGAAGAAGTAGAGTAAGTAATCTCGTTTGTTACCTCACTTAGATGGTCTAACGGTTAGCAGCGCTAGATGGCGGATGGTGTTACAATGTTTTAAATATAATTCTTTGTATAAATAAATGTTTTAAATTGTTACTATTATTTCATCCTTCTTCCTACTATACGAATGAATATTCACATTAAAATTATTTTACCACTCAAAGTCGTTGTCACGTAAAACTTTCGCCCGTATACCGACTACAGGCAACCAATTTTTTTAAGTGATATTGATCTGATTTATGTATGAGAATATAATTTCAATATGATCTCCAATTTAATTAATGTTAAATGTATTGTAATAATTATATAATGAATATTTAATTTAATTTATTTAATTATAAGGAAAATTATATTGTACGCCATAAGGAAGGGCATAGAACAAAACCACCACTTTATTTGTCACCTGTATATATGTACATGTCCACAATAAAAATGAATTGATTTGATTTGATTTAAAATGTAGTCTTTTAAAAACACATAATATTTTATTACATAGTATAATAGTAAAATGTGTACAATCTGCAATGAGTTATGTTTAAAATTGTATAAAACACATAATATTATACATGTACTACATGTGCATAAAACCTCCTTTTCTTCATACATATTTATAATTCCTAGCATTTTCGGTTATCTAAATACTGAATGATAACAATTCTGCCGCGCTAACGATAAGAGCAGTAAGTCGATTTTTTTCAAAAATGAGTTATCCTGAATCGCAACGTAATGCTCTATTAACTGGTCTTACTCCCGTTTTTCTATCTTCACTGGAACCTAAAAATATCATTAAGCTTAACAGCAGTAAGACTATAAAATTGTGTCTTTTCCTTAGCTTATAAGCAGGAAATATACTTACCCCACGATAATTAGTGTACCTCCGAAATCTTTGTTATTATTGCTTAGAATAACAGCAGTAAGTACTAGAGTTGCCCAACTATCGATAGTTTCACTATCGATAGTTGGGCAACTATCGATATCTATATATATATCTATATCTTATCGATAGTTGACCTTGAAAACAAGTAAGGATATCGATAGTACTATCGATACTATCGATATTACCGATATTATCGATACTATCAATGTCACAAATTAATCAATACTATTGATGGGATCCAATAGTATCGATACTATTGATAGTATTACATGAGAATACTATCGATAGTATCGATATTTTTTATATAATACTATCGATATCATCGATACTATCGATAGTATCGTTGTATTAAATCGACAATAGTATGAATACTATCGATAGTACGAAAACTATTGATAGTATTGCACTACCGATAGTTTAAAATCCAACGATAGTATTGCTCCCCAAATTAAGCTTTTGTATTAAGGTAGTACTAATGCTTGTCATTCTCACTGTTACTATAAATACTGGCAGCAGATTGGCGCTAATGATGGGTAAGTTATCTGTGACAATTTTTTATTTTATTTAGTCCTACTAATCCTACTAATATTATAAATGCGAAAGTTTGTAAGGATGTATGTGAGTGAGTGAGTGAGTGTGTGTGTGTGTGTGTTTGTTGCTCTTTCACGCAAAAACTACTGAACGGATTTTCATGAAACTTTGCAGTAATATAGCTTAGACATCGGAATAACATAATTTGTTAAAATTTATAGAGATTTTTGAAGGGACTGGTTTCCCGAAGCGAAGCGAGGGCGGATTTACTAGTTTCCTATATTGAATAAGAGTCGATTTTTCAATGCTATACTATCTTTTAGTTTATTAACCAAGACACAAAAAATATCTTTTAACAAAATTTTATACTTATGAAATGACTGAGGATTGAAAAGTCGGCATTAATAATATTATATTATGGATTGAAAGTTTTTCAATTGGCGCGAATTGAAGACAATTTCTTACCACTTTAATTATTGTTCTAGCTAAGAAGAGATCCCTTGTCATATTCGATACTGAGTGTGAAACACAATCCCAATTACCTTATGATATGGTACAGCATAGTCAAGGCTGGGATTATGATAACCAATGTAAACTCTGCTTTAAAATTTAAAAATTTACTAAAGAGCTATGTTCTTAACAATATAGAATAGATACTTAAGCTATAAAAATACAAATTGCAAACTTATAAAACACACACACGCACACACACACACACACACACACACACACACACACACACACACACACACACACACTCAAACACGCGCACTCACTCACGCACGCATAATGCACGATCATGTTTATTTACCTACATAAATACTTAAAACGCCTCTACAGCCACATTCACACTCACTCTTACAACTTCGCCGAACAAAACTATACTATACACTATTGAATTTTCTCATTGTAAGTGACAATGTACTATGTCTTATGGGAAATAAAGTTCTTTAAACCGAAAGATCACTTTGAAGACGAAGATACCAGGCAATCTAAAAATTAAGCACCTAAAAAACGAAATGTGGAGAATGCTAGTACCCAAACGCCAGAATATAACGAAGTTATAAATAATAATATAATCAAATCTAATGAGAGTTTTGGTGCGTTTGTAGCGCAAGAGTTGTTAAACGTACCATTAATCAAAAGGAGACAGATTATGTCTGAAATTATACGCTTGTTCGAACATTGAAGTAAATAGTCAGAATAAGGAGAAAGTAATAAAAATATCAGTGAAATGATTAAATCTGTGATTTATTATTAACAGAAAAAATATTACAAATCTGTGAAGATATGATTAATGTAGCGATAATCAAAGTATAAGTATAGTCCGTTTTTTAGAACAGAGTTAACTACAAAACAAATATGGCCGATAATTGTCAGTCACAGTAGTCAATAAGACACTGACATTACACATGTAGGTACAGTAAAACCAACTTATCCTTGAAATGAAGAGAGGCGCTGTCGGAAGCATTGGACCAATCATCGAGAGGTAGTAACTGACTGATGAATGGCCACAACGTACTTATGAATGACTTTTTAATATGGCGGCGTTAGTTCCAATGCATGTAACATTGTGGAAATTTGATGTTTCGGAAACTCAGTGATTTGTTTTGCAGTTAACTCTCTTCTAAAAAAACGGACTGTTGTTGTTGCATTTATGTGACGAATGAAAAATAGCAATTTTAATAGAAAAACAATCAATAAATGAAAAATAATTATAAAATTAACACATATACCTATATCTTGTTCATGGCATTTAAAAAAAATTAACAAAGAGAAAAAATCTTGTAATCCTAAATATGTTGTTTGATTATCGTAGTGACATTTAAAGTATTCAAATTGAATTATGAAAAATATAACATTAAAATTATTCAAAAAGAGATGCGTTTTGATTAATAAACAATAATTCGTTAAGGTGGTCAGTAGCCAGACGACTGCGGCGATCGGTCATAATTAGACCAGCTTTGGATGTGATGCCTTGCTATGTAATTATTTATTATTTATTGGAAGGCAATACTATCGCAGTTTACCAAACAATCGATAGTGTGAATTATCGATACTATCAATACTATCGATAGTATTACTCCTAAAAGTATATCAGTTTTCGATAGTATCGATACGATCGATAGTATTGATACTATTGAAGCGAATACTTTCGATACTATCGATACTATTTTTGTATAACAATACTATTGCCCTACATCATACTATCAATAGTATCGATAGTATCGAAACTATCGATACTATCGATACTATCGATAGACTATCGATACTATTTAAATGACGTTGTCCAGTTCGCTCGTCTACATTGTAGATGCATAATTTTTTTAGTTGCAATAAACCATCAGCAGTGAACGGGTGTGTCTTATTATTTCAAACAGTACTCGTGCGATAGGAAAAAACATACAGTCCATAACAACCCTTATTACAATACATGTTGGTCCATATTCGAGCGGATGCTACGGGACGAGGCGGCGACCCGGCAACTGATTCACGTTTGGAGTAAACAATTTTTTTCATATGAACTTCGCTGCAACGAGCCACGCACCTGCATCGTACATTCTTTCTATTGTTCATAAATCAAGATAACATTACTTGTTTATTACGATGTCTATAATGGAAGAATCCGTTGTATTACTTCAAGACTTATATCAAATGTTGGAAAAGGCTTATATTAATCACAAAAAGTGTCCGAAAGCAAGATTAACGGCTGGTTATTTACAATCAAGAATAGGATGTATCGAAGAATATCGAAGTTCGATTCGTGAGGCGCACAAAAAGTTATTACAAGCTACTAATAAAGAACAACGTGCAAGTTTATCTTATTTTTCGCAAGATGACCACAGTAAGTTTGAAGAATTGTTCTTGGAGCTACGAGGTGACATGAAGGACATGCTAGCGAGTGTCACGAGTAAATCTACGGCGAGTACCAGTAAAATGGAGTATGCTTCGCCGGGGAAGGAGTCATCGAGTGCAATCGAAGCTGAAGTCCATCTGCCGAAAATGAACTTACCTACTTTTTCGGGCGCATATGAAGAATGGCAATCATTCGAGGACGTGTTTATGTCTTTAATTCATCGGAATGCAAGACTAAGTGACGTGCAAAGATTACACTATTTGAAGTCGTGTGTGACCGGAGAAGCGAAAAATACTATTCAGAATTTTCAAGTAACCGATACTAATTATATTACAGCTTGGAATACATTGAAAAATAGATATTCGCATAAGAGACTTATAGTGAATTCATTGTTAAAACGATTGTTTTCTATTAAGAAAATTAATACTCAGTCGGCAAGTCAATTAAAAATATTAATCGATAATACAAATGAATGTTTGAGCAATCTTCAAGGTTTAAACGTATCTACTGCTTCTTGGGATCCAGTGTTAATTTTAATTACTCAAAAACTAGATTCGGAGACACACAAGGAGTGGGAGAATTGCGTAAGTAAAGAATACAACCAGGAGTTGCCTTCATTTAAAAGTCTTTTAAAATTTTCGGAATCGAATATTCAAACATTAGTTTTAATAGCACAACCAGTCACAACTCGGACCATTAAAGAACGTTCTTATCATGTTAATTCATCGCAATTAACTTGTAGTTTTTGTAACAAAAATCATTTGTTATTTAATTGTAAAGATTTTGCTAAATTAAATTCATTTAAGCGAAGGGATTTTGTTAAAGAGCAACGTTTGTGTTACAATTGCCTATCGTCGAGTCATGCTGTTTACAACTGTAAACAAAAGAGTTCTTGTAGAATTTGTGGTAAACGTCATCACTCTCTTCTCCATCGGAATACAGAGGATGAAAATGAAGATACCGGGTCTCAGATCGTTAAGCAGAATACAACCGGGCTATCTTCTTTACACACAAATATAGAAGTTGATAATAAAAACTTACCCAATGTTTCTATAGCATCACACTTAGCGACGGGTCACAAAAGAGCACTCTTAGCCACTGCACTGGTGTCAGTTAGGAGTTTTGCGGGTCAGGTTACAATTTTAAGGGCGTTGATAGATCCTGGGTCACAGGCGACCTTTATAAGTGAAAGAGCGGTTCAAACATTGCAACTCAAAAGAACTGCAATCAATGGTAAGGTAACAGGTGTGGGTTCATCTACAACTACGGTCAATCACGTGGTACAGTTGGAGGTTTTGTCTAGGTATGATTCGAAATTCAGCCTCCCTGTAAGGGCATATGTGTTATCATCACACGTGACGACTAAGTTACCGTGCACCTCAATCAAGCCAAGGGAACAATGGTCTCATTTGAATGGTCTCAACTTGGCTGATCCTCAATATTTTATTGCAGGTAAGGTAGATATGTTACTTGGAATAGAAGTATACACGGAGATAATTAAAAACAATTTAATCAAGGGTCCACCAGGCTCACCATCCGCACAGGAAACCAGTCTGGGTTGGATTTTGTTTGGTAACGTGTGTGAAGATACATCTAAAGATACAATTTTGGTCATGCATCACAGGTTAGAAGTTGATGTAGATAACATGCTACGAAACTTATGGCATATAGAAGAAACAAAGAAAAGAGAATATACAGCTGAGGAAAGAAAATGTGAAGAGGTTTATATAAATAACTATAGTAGAACAAAAGAAGGAAGGTATGTTGTCAAGCTTCCATTGAAGGATTCAGTGGAGAGCATAGGGGAAACAAAAGATATAGCACTCAAGAGATTTACATTATTGGAAAGACGGTTGGATAAAAATCCATCACTTAAGAAGGATTATATGAGAGTATTAGAAGAATACGTAGAATTAAACCACATGGAGAAAGTGCCAGAAGAAGACAGAAGTAGAAAGTCAATATACTTACCTCATCACGCTGTTATGAAAGAAGAAAGTACAACTACAAAAATGAGGATTGTATTTGATGCTTCATGCAAGGGATCAAAGGGTAATTCACTAAATGATATACTCTTGATAGGTCCTCAACTTCAAGAAGATCTAAGATCTTTAGTCATGAGATGGCGTATGAAACCAATTTGTTTCGTAACTGACATACAGAAAATGTTTAGGATGGTATTAGTCAACAGGGAGGATGCAGATCTACAACGAGTTTTATGGCGAAAGAGTAAAGAAGAAGAAATAGAAGAATACCGGTTGTTGAGAGTTACATTCGGTACAGCTTCAGCGCCATATCTGGCTATAAAGACTGTAATGCAAGTTGCTGAAGAGGAAGGTAAGGATTTTCCTGAAGCAGCAAGGGTCATAAAAGAAGATTTCTACGTTGATGATTGTATGAGTGGATGTTATACTATTGAGGAAGCAACAAAAATATGCAAGGAAATGACGAGTATATTAAGCAAGGGAGGATTTACGTTACAAAAATGGGCTTCAAATAGCAAGGAACTTTTAAATAGTATAATAGAAGAAAAGAAAGATAATATAGAAAAGGATAAAGAATGCATAATAAAAACTTTAGGATTAACATGGAATATGGCAACAGATTCATTTCAATATCAACTGAAATTACTACCGCTACCGTCCATTATAACAAAGAGAAACATTCTCGCAGACATACAGCGATTATTTGATCCCCTTGGTTGGTTGGGTGCGGCGATAATTCCAGCTAAAATTCTTATACAGAAAATTTGGATGGAGAGATTAGAATGGGATGAATATGTAGGAGATACACTTAAAGAAGAATGGTTAAAAATAAGAAAGAGCTTTAACAATTTAAATGAAGTGACAGTTAAAAGATGGATTGAGACAGAAAGGAAGGAACTAGATAATATTACACTTCACGGATTTAGTGATGCATCAGAGGTTGCTTATTGTGCAATTGTTTATTATAGAGTAAAAACTAGTGAAGGTGAAATAAAAACCGGGATTTTAGCAAGTAAGACTAGAGTCGCGCCGGTGAGGCCTATTTCTATACCTAAATTAGAGCTTTCCACTGTGGTTTTATTGGCCAGATTAATGACTCAAGTTCGTGAAGCGATGAGATTGCCCGTCGAAAAGGTATATGCTTGGACAGACTCTTCTGTGGTCTTGTCATGGTTGAGTGGAGATCCAATGAGATGGAAAGTGTTTGTGAGCAACAGAGTGGTGGAAATATTGGACAACAGAAGCAATTCTCAATGGTACCATGTGCAATCAAAGTCAAATCCAGCGGATATTGGCTCAAGAGGACTTAATTTGAATGAATTAATCCAAAATGAATTATGGTGGGAAGGTCCAAAATGGTTAAAGAACAAAGAAATATATTTATCGAGACCAAATATTATCCCTACAGACATAGAAAGGAAGAAAATAGAAGTAAATATAAAAATAGATGAAGAAAGCAAAGCAATAAATTTTGAAAATTATGATTCGCTAGAAGAGCTTTTAAGAGTAATAGTTTACAGTAAAAGATTTCTAAATTTTTTAAAAAATCCATCTAATATTAACAAACCGATAACAGTTGAAGAATTAGAAAATGCATTAATGATATGTATAAGAATAGAACAAAGAGAAGATTTTACTGAAGATCTAAACCGATTAGTTAACAAGGCAAATATAAAGCAAAATAGCAAATTGAAGGCTGTAAATCCTTACCTGGATTGCTGCAATGTCCTCAGGGTGGGCGGCAGATTGAGAAATTCAAAGGAGAATGGGCACTTTTGTATGGGGTGCGTACCAACCCTTGTAACAAGTTGCGACTTGTATAAACATGTTGTCCTGGGACTGTTATATGGTATGCATACAAAAATATTTAATAACTGAATGCAGGTAAAGAATTATTTGCATTCCAATGTTTTAAAAGTTTTGTAATAATTAAGCCCTATTTTAGGGTTTCAATGAAATAAAAATATGTGTTACACACATGAAGCAAAAAAATATAGATAGGAGACGGCTTAAGCAACTGTGCACTGTGACTCAACTAGGTCCTGACGTCATCATCACAGTAGGCGTGGCCTAAAGTCAGTTTATCGTCGGCGCCCGTCTTGTGCACAACGTTATGGACGTTTACATTTTCAAAGAAAAGGATGAAGTGCTGTCTACTCGACATTAGATGGCGACACTTTTCTTATATTTTGAGTCCGTCCCTGTTATATCCTACATTTATTGACATCTAGTGTGAGATAGTGAAACTACATAGTAAAATCGATATACAACGAAGCGAGTAGTTTTGCTATTGCCCGTTATGCCCGGGATACACGAGGCTAGTTTTTCAAGCTTGGATAGCAAGCTAGTGTCAGTAAGTTAGCAAGCTAGTACTTCTGGCTTCGTGTAGACAAAACTAGCTTCATTTATATATAAGAGGTGGTAGAGCCTAGAGTTCGCCCGGGGTAGTACCACCGCCCGCCAAGGTACTCAGTACCATTCCTACTGTCATAATAATTGTTTTTAAGAGCAATTGTGTTCCGGATAGGAAGATGTGGAGCCGGTTCATTTTTTTAGAGGCGACCATCTCAGTCCTCAGGGGTAGCAACGCATCTGTGACCGAATTGGAACAAGACTCACACTAATCATTACTAACTGGACAACACTAATATTAACTAACAGGACTAACTATCACTAACAGTCCCTGTCCTCACACTTATTAACAAACTAACCAACTAACATTCTAACACCATCTACTAATTGGACTAACCACCCTAGTCCCTAAATTGGGTCTTGTTCTAAGTCGGTCACAATTGCCATGGGCGGCAGCGGAAGGGTGGTGCTGCATGCTCGTTTGCTACCTTAATTCAATAAAAAAAAAAATATTTTATGAAGCTAGAATATATAGAATAGAAATAGAATAGCTGCGGGTAGAAGTTTAACCACATCCTGTTAAACTGAAAAATAACTTTAATCTAATACCATTCCTGTACCCCTATTATGAGTTGTTGTAGTAAACGTCAAAACTGTTACTATTGCAGTTAACGTTTAGAATTTGTATGAGAATCCGTACAGCGCCTCTAGCGGTTACGATCGAATAGTCTAATACTGTAGTTACATTATGAGCTATTATGAGTTTTGGAAATGAAACTACAGCGGGTATCGTAAAGACGTGAGACGGTACAGTTTCCGTTACGTTATGTTGGCATCCATGAGTAATACCTCTCTCATTCTTTTATTATAATGTCAACAAGGATAGAACGAGACCCTGGCCAGCGAGCCAACATTTGAGAAATTAAAAAAACAAGTCTATGGATGCTCTATAACCCGACTAAATTAGGAAATGTGAAAGAAGAGTGGAATTAATGGCGGTTTGGTACCTTTTCAATTTAATTACATTAGCGTTCTGCGTCAGTCGCATTCAGTGTCAAACTGTGGTGTCAAAGTGTTGCTAACTTTGATGTTTTAAATATCTAGATGGGACATCGAATCCGCGAAAACGTGTCAAAAAATTGTGGCTAACTGTTAGCCACAATTTTTATATTTTTAGCAACTAGAAGTGAACGCAAAATAAAAATCACATTTAACAATTAATTACACGCAAATTTAAATGACAGGATATTTAGTTTAACCATTCAAACGAGCAGTGGTTCCCCTTGCCAAGTGAACTCGACGTGAATTGCCCGCAGACTGAGCTCGCCAACGCTTATATACTTAGACTTCATAGCTTCATACTGACAGGAAATACGTCACTCTTCTCCTAACAATATCATTACGCACACATTACGCACACATAGACAATAGACGAACGGGTAAAACATCGTCTGCACGCACACATGCTTGATAATGTTGCCTTGTTTTTTTTTTGTTTTCATTGTAGGGCGACGCTCAATCTAGACATTTAAAACATCAAAGGTTGCTAAATAAGTAAATATTTTGTTGATCTCGCAAGTTCAAAATTTCATTATTTTCATCTCTGCGTTCGGTTGCGTGAATCATTTGCCAAGCAAAATAGTGCCTAGCCATGATTTTGTTTAAATATACAGCAATATTTAATGACATTTAATTTCGATAGTGACTTTTCACCTTAGAAAATAGCGTGAGTGCCGTAACTACTACGGGTAACGTAATTTACTATAGCATCTGTCAAATTTGTGACTCGTAATACCAAATTGTAAGTAAAACATGACCGCAAGTACTGTATTTAATAGAGTTATGCGCATTTACTATTAAAGCAGCGTTTTCACGATAGCATCAATAGTAACGTTTTTTGCGTTTACTACAACAAACTCATAATAGGGGTACAGATATTACGAATGCGAAATTGAATGTTCGTTTGTCGCGCCGGCACCCATTGACCACTCAACTGATGAACACATTGTCGAGAGTATGAACATGGACATAAAGACTCAAATTAAATAGGTACCTTTAATTGTAAAAAAAAATACGATAGCAAAACTGCTACTAAAAATTAAGTACTTACAGTCCGCCCAACTTAACTCTGAAATGGCAAAAATTGGAACTAACGAAAAGTCATTCATAAGTACGTTGTGTTCATTCATCTGTCAGTTACTAGTGTACAATGATTGGTCAAATGAATGTCAAATGCGTCCGACAGCGCCTCCTTCGTTTCAGTCTTAAGTTGGGTTTACTATACACTAGTCTGTTATCAAAATTAATGTCAACGGCACTTGTTTCTGTTTGACCAGCAACGCGTAGGTGACACGTCGTGACTTCAATACTTAAAAAGACTTTAAAATTACTAAAAATTTAATTAAAGACTAGTTCTGAAAACAATTCATATTTAATAAAAAAAATATTCATGCTACATCAAATTTGACCCTTGACCTAAAATTTCCAGCTAACCAATATTTATCCATCATAAATTAATGTCTGCCCGACTGGGGATTTAATTCGAAACCCTTTGTTTTAACAATAACAATAAACGAATGTTTCTGATTTGAAACACTTTCAAGATATTTTTTCAAAATATTAATCCCTATAAATAAAATTATACATTTTACAGTAGGACCCATTTGTTTTTGTAAATTAATTATTGCGATTAAGAAAATTTTTAATAAACGACCTCGTATAAAATCATATATTGGTTAAGTAAATTACAACCAGTGCCCCTATTATGAGTTGTTGTAGTAAACGTCAAAACTGTTACTATTGCAGTTAACGTTTAGAATTTGTATGAGAATCCGTACAGCGCCTCTAGCGGTTACGATCGAATAGTCTAATACTGTAGTTACATTATGAGCTATTATGAGTTTTGGAAATGAAACTACAGCGGGTATCGTAAAGACGTGAGACGGTACAGTTTCCGTTACGTTATGTTGGCATCCATGAGTAATACCTCTCTCATTCTTTTATTATGATGTCAACAAGGATAGAACGAGACCCTGGCCAGCGAGCCAACATTTGAGAAATTAAAAAAACAAGTCTATGGATGCTCTATAACCCGACTAAATTAGGAAATGTGAAAGAAGAGTGGAATTAATGGCGGTTTGGTACCTTTTCAATTTAATTACATTAGCGTTCTGCGTCAGTCGCATTCAGTGTCAAACTGTGGTGTCAAAGTGTTGCTAACTTTGATGTTTTAAATATCTAGATGGGACATCGAATCCGCGAAAACGTGTCAAAAAATTGTGGCTAACTGTTAGCCACAATTTTTATATTTTTAGCAACTAGAAGTGAACGCAAAATAAAAATCACATTTAACAATTAATTACACGCAAATTTAAATGACAGGATATTTAGTTTAACCATTCAAACGAGCAGTGGTTCCCCTTGCCAAGTGAACTCGACGTGAATTGCCCGCAGACTGAGCTCGCCAACGCTTATATAGACTTCATAGCTTCATACTGACAGGAAATACGTCACTCTTCTCCTAACAATATCATTACGCACACATTACGCACACATAGACAATAGACGAACGGGTAAAACATCGTCTGCACGCACACATGCTTGATAATGTTGCCTTGTTTTTTTTTTTGTTTTCATTGTAGGGCGACGCTCAATCTAGACATTTAAAACATCAAAGGTTGCTAAATATTTTGTTGATCTCGCAAGTTCAAAATTTCATTATTTTCATCTCTGCGTTCGGTTGCGTGAATCATTTGCCAAGCAAAATAGTGCCTAGCCATGATTTTGTTTAAATATACAGCAATATTTAATGACATTTAATTTCGATAGTGACTTTTCACCTTAGAAAATAGCGTGAGTGCCGTAACTACTACGGGTAACGTAATTTACTATAGCATCTGTCAAATTTGTGACTCGTAATACCAAATTGTAAGTAAAACATGACCGCAAGTACTGTATTTAATAGAGTTATGCGCATTTACTATTAAAGCAGCGTTTTCACGATAGCATCAATAGTAACGTTTTTTGCGTTTACTACAACAAACTCATAATAGGGGTACTGTAATCTTCAGGAAACACTAGCAGGAAGATAGATAAAATTATCTCAAACATCCTGTAACGACACCGATTTTGAAATCTGCGAATAACTATTTAAAAACAATAAATTTAGATTAATCTTACACCAGTTTCTATAATCGACAGGAAACATGGTTAGTAGTATTTAGATAAAATATTTGAACATCCTGTAACGATATAAAATTAAAAATAGTCGTATTTTTAATTTAATGTAACCCATCCACAGCCCACTATAGGGTACGGATTTCTCCTCATGAGAAGCTGAACGTACTACAATATTTTTTTGCTACCTTAATTCAATAAAAAAATATATATTTTACTAGCTTTCCGCCCGCGGCTCCGCCCGCGTGGAACTCATTATGTCACAAAGTTTTTCCTGCGTGAATCCCGATCCCGCGAGAATTCTAGGATTAATAGTGGCTTTTATATAACATTCCACAACTTCCACTACCTCCCAGTAAAAGCCCCATTTGAGCTCGCGAGTTCATTCGCGAATAGGAGCTTTTCCCGCGTGAACGTCGATCCCGCGGGAATTCTGGGATAAAAATATATGTTGCTCCATAACTTCCTTTATCTCCCAGTGATAGACCCATAAATAAAAAAATCTAAGCCCGCGACGTGGCGCGACGGTGTTTTTCCCGCGTGTATCCTGATCCCGCGGGAATTGCGGGATAAAAAGTAGCCTATAAGTATGTTGGTCCACAATCTCCTCTACTCCCAGTGAAAGTCCCATAAAAATATAAGCCCGCGATTTGGTGCATAAGAGTTTTTCCCGCGTAAATCCTGATCCCGCGGGAATTTCTGGATAAAAAGTAGCCTATATGTTGCTTCAGAACCTTCCGAATCTCTCAGTAAAAGTTCCATTAAAATCCGTTGAGCCGATCCGGAGATAAGCGTGTACAAAGAGACAAACTTTTTTTATAACTTTTCAACCCCTATTTTACCCATTTAGGGATGATTTTTTAAAAAACTTTGATACAGGTTTTTATTATTTTTTTTCATAATTCTAAACACCAATTTTCATAACACCTGGTTTACAATTGACGGACTTCCATACAAACTTTGAACCCCTATTAGACCCCCTTAGGGGTGGAATATCAAAAAATCCGTTCTTAGCGGATCTCTTCTAACTATAAACTACTACCCTGCCAAATTTCATCTCAATACGTTCAGCGGTTTCTGAGATTTTGTGATGAGTGAGTGAGTGAGTCAGTGACCTTTCGCTTCGCGAGTTCATTCGCGAATAGGAGCTTTTCCCGCGTGAACGTCGATCCCGCGGGAATTCTGGGATAAAAATATATTTGCTCCATAACCTCCTTTATCTCCCAGTGATAGTCCCATAAATAAAAAAATCTAGGCCCGCGACTTGGCGCGAAGGTGTTTTTCCCGCGTGTATCCTGATCCCGCGGGAATTGCGGGATAAAAAGTAGCCTATAAGTATGTTGGTCCACAATCTCCTCTCTCTCCCAGTGAAAGTCCCATAAAAATATAAGCCCGCGATTTGGCGCATAAGAATTGTTCCCGCGTAAATCCTGATCCCGCGGGAATTTCTGGATAAAAAGTAGCCTATATGTTGCTTCAAAACCTTCCGAATCTCTCAGTAAAAGTTCCATTAAAATCCGTTTAGCCGATCCGGAGATAAGCGTGTACAAAGAGACAAACTTTTTTTATAACTTTTCAACCCCTATTTTACCCATTTAGGGATGATTTTTTAAAAAACTTTGATACAGGTTTGTCATTTTTTTTTTCATAATTCTAAACACCAATTTTCATAACACCTGGTTTACAATTGACGGACTTTCATACAAACTTTGAACCCCTATTAGACCCCCTTAGGGGTGGAATATAAAAAAAAAAAGACGTGTGGCACTCGGAGACTGCCGCGGTAAAGCTATTGCATAGCATTATATATAAATTAACAAAACAAAAAATAATACTGCATTTGTGATAATAATAATAAAATGAATGTATATAGAGTAATAACTCATTTTCTTTCACAATTTTTTCGTGACTTTCTTCATTAATAAATGCACTTTGTTTATTCATATTTAAAACACTTTGTACACAAATTATACGAGTACAGATATTCACTGTTTTACAGTGGGATAAGAAAGTGGTGTACCAGTTTTCATTTAGTTGCCTAGTTATCAAAAGTTACATCAAAGTTTATTAGAAACGGATAATGCATTAATTTGTGCAAAGAAGATTTAAATATTCTGAACAAAAGCATAAGAACTATTTCAGTTGACAAAATAATTCTTTTTAAAAAGAAAATTGACATTTGACATTTAAGTCCTACAACGATCTTTTGGCGCGTGAATGACGTGTGGGTGACAGAGACAGTGCCCTACAGTTTGCCTTGCCTGTATGGCACTGTCTCTATCACCCTCAAGTCATTAATATAGTGTCATTATTTTATGTCATGTTATTATTTTGTATGTTTTAAATCTAAATACGCGATAATTCGACTATTATGAATACATGTTGTCGATTCCAAAGCCTTATTTAATCCAGATCTACATGTAATTATTCTTAAAACACCGAACCGACGGGGCGAAAATCAAATGTTTGACAGGTAAGATTTGTATGGGAAATTAAAATTTTCATTTTTTTAGTATTTACCTCGCAATTTTTCATATTTTCTCATCGCTGCAACCTTCCCTGAACTTCCACGAATATTTCAAGACTAAAATTAGCCAAATCGGTTTAGCCGTTATAAAGTAAAAGTTAGTTAACTCAGTTAAAAGTTCTGGTATTTATCGATGTGTGGGTGCATAGACATAGTAACTATGTCTGTGTGCAGGGTGTAATAAATTTTCGTTACGAAATTTCTGCATTCGGTCCCAGGCCCGCGATAAAAGCTATACAATAGCTTAAAAATCCGTGCTTAGCAGATCCCTTCTAACTATAAACTACTACCCTGCCAAATTTCATCTCAATACGTTCAGCGGTTTCTGAGATTTTGTGATGAGTGAGTGAGTGAGTCAGTGCTTTCATCCCTTATTTTATCCCCTTAGGGGTTGAATTGATCAAAATCCTTTCTTAGCGGATGTCTACGTCATAACATCTACCTGCATGCCAAGTTTCAGCTCGATCCGTCCAGTGGTTTGGGCTGTACGTTCAGTTCAATCAGTCGAAAATCATAAACTTTCATCCCCTATTTTATCCCCTTGGGGGTAGAATTGATCAAAATCCTTTCTTAGCGGTTGTCTACGTCATAATATCTACCTGCATGCCAAATTTCAGCCCGATCCGTTCAGTGGTTTGGGCTGTGCGTTGATAGATCACTATATAAGTCAGTCAGTCAGTCAGTCAGTCACCTTTGAGTTTTATATATATAGATGAAGCTAGAAGCCAGAAGTACTAGCGTGCTAGCTTACTGACACTAGCTTGCTATCCTAGCTTGAAAAACTAGCCTCGTGTATCTCGGGCATTAGATGGAAAATAAACAAGTGGGCGGATGGTGGGCGGGATCTAACACCCCCTCGCCCCGCAAAGTGTCACGCGTTCTTTCTTAGGAAATCTACATACAACGTCTCCTCTCTATATTTGCTTCATGGTTACACATGATTTATTAAGTTTTTTTGTTAGTGTTATTACTCGTATATAAGTCGTTTACATATCTGTAACCATACCTAAGGTAAATAAAATTAAGTAAAAGAAAAATTCTCCAGCCATTTTTTTATTGTTCATCAATAATAATATCGTCTAGAGCAGTTACACAACGAACGAACGATCGTGCACGACTGAGTAGTCAGCCACAACTCACTTGACGATATCAAGAAACAACGTGACAGGGTTAATTAGCCAATCATAAAGCACATTATACTCGTATTAGACAATAGCTGCGGGTAGAAGTTTATTTACCTCTACCCGCAGCTATACAATTTAGCTGCGTGGGACCATCGACTGGTGAGTGCGGGGCGAAGGGGAGTGAGGTAGCGGCGGTGCGGTGCATAAATGCGCGATTACGAAGCGCGCTAACGTGCTGAATTGCATGATAGCGCGCATCATAGAATACGCTATATCTTTTTTCCTGCACTAGATCCAGACTTGCTGCCATACAAAAAGTTTTAGTACTTTTTAAGACCTTTTTAATGACATACATCATAAAGTGTTACAATACTTGGTACGAAACCGCCCATTCTCCTTTGCAGGAGGAAACCAAACATCCAATAATAATAAACGGCAAAAGCCACTTAGCGTACTTGATAGTAAAGGATGCTCATCGAAAAACGATGCATGGTGGAGTTCAGTTAATGCTTTGCTATATCAGATCAAGATATTGGATGATTGGGTCAAAAAACGCAGTAAAGACATTTGTACACAAATGTATTATTTGTGCAAGACATAAAGCTGCAATAAAGCCTCAAATTATGGGGGACTTACCATCGGTTCGAACCACGCCTGCAAGGCCATTCCTTCACAGTGGAGTCGACTTTGCCGGTCCACTACAAATCTTAATGTCCAGGGGAAGAGGAGCAAAGTCGAATAAGGCATACATAGCCATATTTATATGCATGGTTACTAAAGCAATTCACCTAGAATTGGTGGGCGATTTATCTTCAGACTCTTTCATCGGAGCCTTTCATAGATTCGTTGCACGGAGAGGACGCTGTACACATATGTGGAGTGATCAAGGGCGCAACTTTATAGGTGCCAACAAATATCTAAGCGAAGCTTGGAAGATTACTCAATCAGAATTACCTACACACTTGATCGAAGTCTTGGCTTCCGAGGGTACCACGTGGCATTTCATTCCGCCATACAGCCCAAACTTCGGTGGACTATGGGAAGCGGGCGTCAAGTCAGTAAAACACCATTTACGACGTATATTAGACAGTAGGATCACGTTTGAAGAAATGGCTACCACGCTGTGCCAAATCGAAGCGTGTCTGAATTCACGACCATTAACACCCATTGATACCTCGGACACCGATTTTGAGGTACTTACACCTGGTCATTTTTTAATAGGGGAGGCACCAGTTAACATACCAAGCCCAGATCTACGAGATATAAACGTAAATCGCCTTTCACGGTGGCAATATGTACAGAGATTGGTTAGGGATTTCTGGCACCGGTGGCAGAACGAGTATTTAACTCGACTCCAAGAACGTCCTAAGTGGCTAAGACGCGTAAGGGAATTCGAAATAGGTGATGTTGTGCTATTAAAAGACGAACAGTTACCCCCGGGCAAGTGGCCACTGGGGCGAGTGTGTGCAAAACATCCCGGACCAGATAACATAACTAGAGTGTACAGTATAAAATGTGGAAGGGATATCATTAAGCGATCGATATCGAAACTTTGTTATTTACCAATAGAAACTAATTAGGCCACAAATATTTAAATTTAAATGTTCTACAGCATTTAGTACATGTACATTGTTATTCTTGTTTTCTTAATTTCATATCATAACATATAGTCAGTGAAGTTGCATGTTACATTATATTGTTTAAGCAATAGTTAAAACAAAGTCAATTATTTGTTAAATTAACTTTATTGATAGTTATTTTGTTCACAAGGCAGTTGATGAATTTTGTTAAGGTTTTCAGATGTTTTATGTTTCAAGATACAATTTCGTTAAGAGGATTCAAACGTTATTGTTTATATACTTATTTGTTAGTTTTGATGATCTTAGTTCAAGTCAAGGTCTTGTTATTTTTTTTCTAACATTTTTTCATGTACCTAATTTCTTATAGTTTATGTACTATAGTTAAAGGACTATTGTCCTTTGGTGGGCGGTATGTCCAGTTCGCTCGTCTACATTGTAGATGCATAATTTTTTTAGTTGCAATAAACCATCAGCAGTGAACGGGTGTGTCTTATTATTTCAAACAGTACTCGTGCGATAGGAAAAAACATACAGTCCATAACAACCCTTATTACAATACAGACGTCAACTATCGATATTCTATCGATAGTCGACTATCGATAGGCAACTCTAGTAAGTACATTATTTACAGCTTTAATGCACATACAATATCTATGTTTTGTATGAAATTACGTTTCACTTTGGAGCCAAACAAAAATATTAGATGTTAGCTAAATAGTATTAATCATTGTATATCATAAAAAAGATCATAATAGTGAGAAATCTATACATACCTTTAAATGTAGTCAATTGCTACCATTTCAACAAGTACAAATACTCATTAACTCACTCAGTTTCACTTTATATCAAACGAAAATGTTGAATAAATAGATTTAGGTATAAATAAAGTGAGTTAAATACAAAAAACAAAGGTGCTTTATAAATTACACGGTAGATATTAACTGTAATTACATATTTTCAGAGACTTGTAGAAAAAAACCTATAGGTTATTTACTACCTTTAAAGGTATGTGGAGATTCCTCAGTATATGATCTTTTTTATGATATATAATTATTAATACTATTTAGCTAACATCTTATTATTTTTTGGCTCCAAAGTGAAACGTAATTTCAAACAAAATATAGATATCGTATGTATGGAATACTTAGCATTAAAGCAGCAACTAAGGTACTTACTGTGGTTATTCTAAGCAATCAGTACAAAAAGATTTAACTCGTACTAGACATAATAGGAGTTTTCATCTTTTAAATATATTATAATAGATAAATAGGTAACTATGTATCATGAAAGAACTAATAATAATATAATAGATAACTATGTCATAGAGAATATTAACTAGCCCTTGATCACACTGTCAAAGTGTCAGGTTGTCTGTCCGTCTGTGTTTATACATCTGTGGAGACTCGCCCTATGATGCAGTAGCCACACTGCTGCAGCAGCAGGTGTTAAAATGTGGAATTAATGTTAAAGCATTCTCTGCCAGTCAACCTTGGAAAATGGGAAAGAAACATATGCATTTATATGTATAACAATAATAATAAAGCTTTTATTTGCCTACAATAAATTAAGAAAGAACAAATTTTGTGTTATAATATTATTTGTTGCTTGTTTGTAACAAACGGCTACACGGTTTCAAACCAACGCTTCTGCCAGTGGTTTGAAACACAAGCCTTTCTACCAAGGGCGTTTGAAGGTCAAGCGAAATTTAGTTTGAAACTACTGTCTACACTGTTTTAAACCTCGGTTTCAAACCACGGTTTGAAACCGTGTAGCACATGCTTTACCTTTATTATATACTCTTACATTACAATATTTCTACTTACCAGACGATGTATCTCCACGATTCACATCAGTATTGGTTGCACTTCCACTTGCACCATCCTGATTCCATCCTGGTTGATCCATCCTGACACCATGTTCTAGCTTGTAGATTTATAATAAACAACCTTTACTGCTGTTTAATCACTTTATTACTCTCTTTAATATTTCTTGATACATTACAATACCTAGTCATGTTGAATCATAGGTTGAATGATGCAATCTCTTGTTTACAATATACAGGAATATGACATTTTGACGTATTGACATTGACAGAATAGACGATCTTTGTTAATCGATTCATTGAAGCAATCAGTATCGATTTTTATTTATTTTACACATCAAACTATCTTATTAAAAATAACAATCATATAATTGTATATTAGGAACAACATGATAATACATTTAATCATATTTATTATTTTAATTAAGACGTATTACCGTGGGAATGACGTTCATCAATCGATTATTTAATCGATAGTTAACATAAAGGAACGTTAAGTGTTCCCATCTCTACGGGCGTGCTCTATTCGCGAACTATGGTAAGCGTTTACGAAGATTGTTAAATACGAAAAAAATACTATTAAATTAATATGTCAGACATTTACGGAGATAGCGATAAATACTTAAAAAAAAATAATATCTCCATTTGGCCATTGCCAATGTTGGAATATTGGATTGAAAGTCTAGTTTTCTTAACGTGGTTTTATTTTATTACTTTCCACAATGTACAATGTATGTTACAAGACACAGAAGAGAATCGCTAATTGTTTTTTTTAGACAGATAGAAACCAGTCTTTTTTCTTAACAAGTTGCCAGCCTCAGTCTTTAAAACAAGTATGTATTACATTGTATTTCAACACCCCCGCTCAATGTAATACATATATAACTTTACAAACATTTAGAAACAATATAGCAAAATATAGTAAGACTTCACATTAGCCCACATCTGTTAACAAATCTAAGCAACAGTTCTCTCTTTAAAGACTTGGTGAACATATCTGCAATTTGATCTTCAGTTTTTACATATAACAAACATATTTTACCTTCCTTAATCAAATCTTTAATGAAATGGTATCGAATATCAACATGTTTTAATCTAATTTAATCAGTATTTGCAACCATTATGGCAATATATAGGTACTGGATGTACATTTATAATTTTAAAGTCTTTTAACATATTAGCTAGCCAACAAGACTCACTAGCTGCCATACTGACTGCAACATACTCAGCCTCCGTTGATGACAAACTTACTGAGCACTGTTTCTTTGAACACCATGAGATAAGACAATTAGCAAACTTGAATAAGTATCCGGTGGTAGACTTTCGGTCTTTAAGATCCCCACCCCAATCTGCATCACAGTGCCCACAAGTCCATCATCATTACACTTGAAGACCAATTTATAATCTAAGGCATGTTTGACATATCTTAAAACTCTTTTTAAATGAGTTAATAAAATCTCATTGGCATTGTTTTGGTACCTACTCAGAATAGAAACAGCCACACATGTCTGGCCTAGTGCCTAACACAGCATACATTAAGCTACCAATTATTTGTCGACATAAGTTTTCAATATTTTTATCTGACTTACATTCTTTGGATTCTAGTATCTTTACATTAAAGTTTTGATCAATTGGGGTCGATACAGGTTTACAACTTTCCATATTAAATCTTTTTAATATAGACTCTAAATAAGACTTTTGGCTTAATTCAGTAACACAATCTTTAAAATTCTGTTTAATATTTATTCCAAGAAAGTTGGAAACTAACCCCATATCTTTCATTTTAAATTCATCTTGCAAATGTGATTTAAGATCACTTATACATTGTTCATCAGTACTGAACATTACAATGTCATCAACATACAATAAAACGTAAGTTTGGACTTCTCCTTGACACTTTGTAAATAAACATGGATCATTTTTTGATTTCAGGTATCCTGCTTTACTTATTACCATATTAAATTTTTCATTCCAGTACTTAGGAGATTTTTTAAGTCCATACAACGATTTATTGAGTTTCACAATATTATCAGAACCATTATGTGCCCCCTCAGGCAATTTAATATACACATTTTCTTTTATTTCCCCATACAAAAAAGCTCCAGTTACATCCATTTGATGTATAGGTGCATTCAGTTTAGTAGCAACAGAAACAAATAATCTAACGGTCAACAATTTAGCAACAGGTGAGTAAATTTCATACATATCAAACATATTGTCCTGCTCAAAGCCTCGGGCCACCAACCTGGCTTTGTGTTGGACACCATTACTAAGCTTCTTTAATTTGAATACCCACTTAGAACTAATTACATTTTGATTTTCAGGTACGGTGCACGGCGTCCAGGTGTTATTTGCTTTTAGAGTAATGAGTTCTTTTTTTATTGCCTCTTCCCACTGACAAGCATCACTTCTTTCCATGGCTTCCTTATAGGTTCTAGGTTCTGTTTCTGCAGTATAGACATTTTGACAGCAGTAAAATTGTGTTTGCTTTCTGATACGCTTGCTATATCGTGGTGAATTTGGCTCCGACAAGGCATCACAATCACTATAGTGTTCACTTGACACTTCTGGATCATACAAGCTGTGTTGGTCATCATCTGTCAACTCATTTGTAAGTTTCGAGTCAACAAGGTCTTCTTCCTCGGAATCTTGGTAAGTATCGTCCGCATCTGTTATCTCATTGTTTATATTTGTAGTAATATCTATATTAGTATTTTCTATTTTCTCTCTTACAGGCTCCAGGAATGTGATATCCCTCTTCACCTCAACTTCATTTCTCTGCGGAAAAAATATTCTATAATCTTTTACATTTTCTTGATAGCCCACCATTATACTAGCCTCTCCTTTAGAATCCCATTTCCTCCTCTTTTCTTTTACAATGTGTACAGACACTGGTGTACCAAAAATTTGTAGGTGACGCAGGTCAAACTGTTTATTCGTCCATATTTCATATGGTGTTTTATTTATTACACTACTCCTACCTGTTCTATTAATAACATATACAGCAGTATTCACTGCCTCAGCCCATAATTTTTTCGGAAGACTCTTGGCATACAGCATTGACCTGGCTGCTTCTGTCAGGGTCCTTATTTCCCTCTCCGCTTTGCCGTTCTGTTGGGGCGTGTAGGGTACTGATGTTTGATGTGTTATACCCCTTTCTGAGAAAAAAACAGACACAGCTTTATTAACAAATTCTAACCCATTGTCACTTCTAAAGTTGATAATCCGATTTCCTGTGACATTTTCGGCTTTGTTTACAAAATCTTTGATACAATTGAAAACTTCTTCCTTTCTTTTCATAAAATATACTGATCTATAGCATGAGTAATCGTCTTTTAACACTAAAAAATACCTTGCGCCTCCAATAGATACTGTTTCCATCGGTCCGCAAACGTCAGCGTGTATCAGCTCGCATGTTTTAGCTGTTCTTGTGTCACTGTTATTAAAGGGCAAACGATGTGCTTTACCCTGTAAACAGCCTTGGCAGTTTCCAATAGTTTCTTCAGACACTTTGATATTATTGCATGATAACACACGTTTGACATGTTGAATATTTTGATGCGCAAGTTTCTCATGCCACTCTTTTAAGCTTGAATTAGTCTCTGAAGCGTTCGCAAAGCCACATTTATATCTCACATCCATGATATACATTTTTCCGACGCGATTTGCCACTGCTCGCACTTTGTTTTCCTTGTAAAATTTGCAAGCACTTTGATCTGTCATCATGACATATCATTTATCTGCCGCGCAATTTACGGAGAATAGACTTACTTTTAGGTCCGGCACACACAATACATTGTCAATAGTAGTCTCGATCCATTTATTTCCAGTTCCATCAAATGTCTCTAGTGTGACCTGTCCGCTGCCGATGACACTTATTTATGTACCATTGCCTATTATCACTGACTTTTGCGATGACAACGGCGAAAATGTCGAAAACAGATTTTCACAACAAACAGAAAAGAGATCTTGACACATGTGTTCGCTGGCCCCTGTGTCCACCAGCCACTTTGTATGCTGATACAGTTCGTCTGGTGTTTGTTGCACTACAAATGCATTCTTTTGCTTTCCCTTCTTGAACCAGCATTCATTTTTGTTATGGCCAATCTTATTACAGTAGAAACATCTTTTATCACTTTTATTTCCAAAGTTAGTATTACGATAGTTATTGTTGCTACTTACATTAGTCGTACAATCAGCTTGATAGTGTCCTTGCTTGTTACACTTGAAACACTTTATATTTTTCTTAGAATATCTTTCCTTACTTGGAGCATTTTTCTTTGCCACAAACGCAGATGACGACGAGGCGACTTCACCCTTCATTTTCAATCTTTTCTCTTCTACCAACAAACGAGCGACCAGGTTATCGTACGTTTGTTTTTCGTCTGGTGCTGATTCCCACGCAGAAACGAAATGTTTGTAACCATCAGGCAAGGTCATTAAGACCTTAGTGATGACGAATTTTTCTGAAATGTCTTCGCCCATTTGTTTGAGTTGATTCTGTAACTCTTGAATTCTTGACAAGAAAACTGACATTTCCACTCCTTCTTCGTATTTGTATTGAAAGAATCTTTGCTGAACTATATGAATACTCGTCTCACTCTTTTGTTCAAACACACTTGCCAACTTTCGCCACATCTCTGCTGATGTAGTACAGGATATTATGTGCAGCATCACCTCCTCGGTCATTCTGGTCACAATTATCGTTTGGGCCTTTGCATCCTTTGACTCCCATGCTTTTCGATGCTCTGTATCTTGTCCTTTTGGAAGTTTCCCTTCAACAACATCAATTAGATTTTTACCTCGCAGTAAAACCATTGTCTGGAATTTCCACACGTTCCAGTTCCTTATACCTTCCAGTTTGATAACTGTGGTCTGACCATTTCCGTCCATTGTGTATTTTTACTTCCCGGCAACTTCAACACAAAAATCACACTCGATTTTTCCTTCACCGGTATTTCACCTGCCCACTAGTTTCTAGACTTTCAGGTATGTGCTCTGGGCCCATAACCTGTTGGAATATTGGATTGAAAGTCTAGTTTTCTTAACGTGGTTTTATTTTATTACTTTCCACAATGTACAATGTATGTTACAAGACACAGAAGAGAATCGCCAATTGTTTTTTTTAGACAGATAGAAACCAGTCTTTTTTCTTAACAAGTTGCCAGCCTCAGTCTTTAAAACAAGTATGTATTACATTGTATTTCAACAGCCAAAAAAGCTAATATTTATTTAAGTTAATCCAGGAAATAAGACAATTTTTTTGGTACCTAATTGAGACGTGTCAAGTCTTGGCCTGAAACTGGTCATCTCCTTTTTTGAAAACTGACTCGGCGACTCATAGACAAGCAGGATGGCGACTATCAGACAGTGAGCCATCAAGACTGAATCCGGTTGCCTGGATCAAAACCCTCATCGGCATTACAGAAAATCGTAGGAACGCAAGGAAAAATCTAACTAACTTATTTATAACAACAAGGGGACAGGTGAACGGGGCGTCTCGTACAGTGATTGCTGGATGGATTAGAACCTTGCTTAAAGACGCTAACGTGCAAGATTCGCCTGGTAGTTTCAGGGCAGCTGTAAATTCAGATTTATGGATTAATGCTAATGTTAACATAGATGAGGTGTTGTTGGAAAAAGCAAATTGGAAATGTAAAGATACGTTCCTTAGACATTACTTTAAAGAAGTACGCACTCAGAATGAGAGTACTAGCACTAACAGTAATATTAACCTTTCCGGCCTATTCAAGCCGGCCTAAACCGAAAAGTATTAAGATGATCTCAGAATTAATAAGTTTACTGTTGTTACTACATAAATTGTTTAGAATTATTATTTATTTTCCTTTGTTATTTTTGTTACTTTTGATAAATGCTCAAATTATAATTCATAGAAAATTATCCTGTTTACTTTCATTCAAGACTCTATCAATCCTTCCAACATAAGGTACATAATTATAGTCTTTATTGTTGAGACCCTTATCTGGGCCTCATGGCATCACAGTACGTCAGTAAGCGCCGGCAGAAAATAAACACATCTCACAAGTGGGTCAAGCGTAGCTCGGACACCCAAATAACACCGTTTTCCCCCCGAAGGGTAGAAAACGGATATTTGCTTGACCCACTAGGTTTTAAACCTAGCCGGCTGTGAGAGTACTGAGGAGGTGAGGAGCGAGGCACTCGCCCGGCGCTATTGCCCGTTTTACACCGCGAGCGGAGCGGACCCATTAAGGACTCCGTTCAACTCGCAACAGTAAACTGCATACTTGTCTTTCCACCAATAAAGAGTCGAGCGGAAAGGACTGAGCGAGCTAAAAGAGCCGAAAGAGGATTGAAACGGACTCGTTCAGTTCTAGCCAGCGGAGCGGAGTCATTAAGGACTCCGTTTGACTCGCAATGGCAAATTGCATAGAAGCGTTTCCACCTATGGTTTCCACAGAGACAGAGGTGAGCGGTGCGGATCGAACGAGTTGAACGGAGTCCGCTGCGTCACGGTCTCGGTTACTAGTTTGAAACGGACTCGTTTGTAGTGTCCTCTGTTTCTCTGTCTTGTGTTTTTGTTTTTGTCTGTATTTAAGATATAATAACATGTACTTTTTTCGTCTGTATACATAATCGCTGTCTTCACTCGATAACATCATGAATTCGCAACAAAACACGACCGCAAGCAACCAGACACCAACTGAACTCGCTCTCGGAGGGAATACACTGTCATTTTTCATTTCTCATTTTCCGTTCAGTTCGCTCCGCTCCGCTCAGCTCTCTCATTACTCGTTTGCAGCGCTAGTGTGCAGCTGTCATGTTAGGGAGGAGGGGAGTCTTTAGGTTGTATTCCGGTGTTGCCACATGTAAAATCCAAGGGGTAATCTCACAAGTGGGTCAAGCGTAGCTCGGACACCCAAATATCCGTTTTCTACCCTTCGGTTCGGGGGGAAAACGATGTTATTTTAAAAGAAATAGCAATATTATGCGATCGTCAGACGATAGTTCTATTGATTAAACCACCATTTCCATTTTATGAACTGTCAAAGACCGAACGACGAACCGTAAGCTGGATAGAAAGAAATAAAAAAATATTATGGAATGAAGGATTTACAGTCCGCCCAACTTAACTCTGAAATGGCAAAAATTGGAACTAACGAAAAGTCATTCATAAGTACGTTGTGTTCATTCATCTGTCAGTTACTAGTGTGCAATGATTGGTCAAATGAATGTCAAATGCGTCCGACAGCGCCTCTTTCGTTTCAGTCTTAAGTTGGGTTTACTATATACCATACAGTCAGTCATATGTCACAATATAATATCTCGAATTATCTAAAAAACAAGGTTATATATGTTAAAGGAAGTGAGAAAGTGTTATGGTTAAAAAAATTAATACAAAGAAACCAAATTCATAATATAGAATGTTATAATTATAATTGTCCTAATTTCCAAACATTGTATAAAACTTATTTAAATTGTAGTTATGTATTTAGCTGTATTTTTCATTCAAATGTGTGTGCTTTAAGAAATGTTACATGTTTAAATATGTGGCTTGATCGTAAAGGTGTTCTTGGATGAATCTACTTTTTTTTAACAACCCCATTATAATTAGTTATCCCTGTTATATGTCATAACATATAAGTTATCAATCTTAGACCCCAAACTGAATAATTTGGTTCCTGAACTAATGAATGAATATTCATTCTACATCCGATAAACTCAGTTTAAAGTTCAACAGTTTGATTTTTGAATACAAGCAGTATACGCACAGAAATATACTGTGTATAATGGCGGGGTCCTAGATCGAAGATCCTGAACTAATGAATGAACATTCATTCTACATCCGATAAACTCAGTTACATCAGTTATAGAATACAGATGATTATTCAAGCAGTATACGCACAGAATATAACTAATCCCAAGCGTCATCAGACACAGAAAACATAAAAATAACTTTATAACAAAAAATCACAATCATCATCACGGCTTCCAGACCTAAGCCTTTCCGATGAATATAGTATACACAACTTGGGCTGTGGCTACTGACTTAACTACCATGCAATGACTGCAGTAATGCCAGTAATATAGAATGTTATCATTTAATCTGAATCTGGTTACCTTTCATAATGAGAAGGTTAAGTGAGATAAATGAGACAACCGGTTAGTAGCACAGCTAATTTATTACTGGTCATTCACAACAACGCGATACACTTCACTAACATACTGAGATAACTTTTTAGCATGTTTAATTAAATTACATGATTAACTCTACAAGTTGTCCAAATTAACATAGGTTCTATTTCTTTTCGTTTTTAAATATAGCGTTTATACTAAGCCAGCGTGTGACTCAATAAAAGGAGTTGGTTGTGGCTCCGTACCCTGTGTTTCATTTCATATCCTGAGGTAAGGCCCCGACATGAAAGAAGCCCACGCAACCACACTGTATAGTTTGAAAAGAAAACCTACTTGGAATTATAGAACATACTTCATTGAGTAAAATAAATGAAAATCATGCAAAAGGACTACGGGCAACAAAGGGCTTTTTCAACTAAATCCTTTGTGAAACTTCACAGGTAAATGCTTTTCCTACTGAGTGTTTTCTTGTGTGAGTTACAAGATTGCCTTTTTGATAAAAAAATTATGACAACACCTTTGGATAGTAAGGTCGTACAAACCAAAACCCCAGTTTTCAGGAGAGCAGAAAAACAACTTTTTTTTACGTTTGAAGTTATAAATATCTAAGAGAAGTTAAATCATCAAAACCTATCGATCTTATTAAGATTTAAAGTTAGCTTGGATTTACGCCTAAGAAAAAATCAATTCTTGGTTAATACACCCCATGAAAATGTACTTTAAAAAAAATGTATAGGTCGTATAATATCATGACACATTTAGTGTCGACGACCCTGTAGCCTAGTTGGTAGCGACCCTGCCTGCGACGCGAGGGGTCCCGGGTTCGATTCCCGGCCGGGGCAGATATTTATGTGGCAGATAAATATTTGTACTCGGGTCACGGGTGTAATTGTGATGTGTTATATGTGTAGTCCATGCCACCCGCGACACAGGTACCTGGTAACCTACTGCGGGGGTAGGAGTGTGTTAGCGTTTATTTATTTATAATACCCATAGATGTAGTTTTTTTGTATTAAAAACCATTTAAAATCATAGATCAATTGAATTCTGACAAATAAACAATCCTGTTACTCCCATAACTAGTAGCAACTCAATTATTATTATTCTGATACCCAATAACTGTCGATTCAAATTATACTCGAGTTTCGTCCTCGATATTAGTAACTAGAATTTATTTTACACAATGTAGTAACGCAGTAAGTGTAACCACTCATCACTTGTTTAGAGAAAAAAGTAGCCAAACATGGCAACCCTTTTTTTTTTTTGATACCTCCCGCTCCCGCGCCTTTCGTGCCAACCCGACTCGGCAGCTCCTTCATTCGCATTTTAGTGCTCAACCACTCCACTTTTTAAAGTTCGTGTTTTCAACGGTGCAACGTGCTTGTGATAACATGCCGAAACGGAAAAACGAGGAAAGTGTTGAATTTCTTTCGAAACGTCTGAAGGAACTCGAAAGATATTTGAGCGTACCACGTCGTAGACGACGTGGTTCGGAATCATCCTCCTCGTCATCATCCTCGGGTTCCACATCGGGTTCCTCATCGTCATGTGCGCATAGTGAACATATAATTCCGGATAACCAAAATGGTTAGTATTTAAAACTACCCTCATATCTTTGTACAAAAAATAATAATGCATTCAGGGTAGCCTATAGGGCTATTTCGCCGCATTATAAAGAAACCCATGTATTCAGATCAGTCTGCGGGACTGTTTCGCCACATGGTACTTATCGGCATATATAATTATTATACAAAAATAATGCACTCAGGGTGGTTTACGGGACCATTCCGCCGCATTACAATAAGATGCCATCCAATTTGTACGTCTTTTCCCAAATGCAACCAGGGTGGTCTATAGGACCATTCCGCCGCATTTAACAAAGATATCATGTACTCAGATCAGTCTGTGGGACTGTTTCGCCACATGATCTACCTTGCCTTGCGGCATAGTGCTTACATGTATGTACATAGATATACTCTCGTGCTTCCAGACCGTGATGCAGCCGCACCTGCACCCGCACACGAAGACGTACTGCCCGATGCGCTACCGCCGCCACCTGCCGTTGCTCCATCCAGCAACGCCAGAGCCGCCGAGCAGATCGCTGGTCCGTCAAATGTAATACCGCCAATTAATTACACGGAGCCCTCGATTCCCTGTACTGAGGAGATGGGCGAATCAAATGAAGATGGTACCGGTCAATCTGAACTACTCGATATATTGGGCGCTGATCCATCAGTAGCTCAAGAATTCGGTGACGAAATTAACAAGGAAGTGGCCAGTAGATTTGAACATAATATAGCCACAACAGGTTTAGAAAAGCAAGTAAGGCAAGAGTTAATACAAAAGTTTTTAGTGCCTTGTAACTGTACAAAGATTGCTGCTCCGATGCTGAACGCCGAGATAAAAGCAGCGTCAGGAGAAACCGTGCTGAAAAGAGATGAAGCCATTGAATATAGACAGAAACAGCTTGCAGCAGCCATCGCTGGTATTGGTCGTATACTGACATATCAATTAAGGATTAAGGAGAACAACAACCTGTCAAAACAACTAATGGAGATTGGACGTATACTTTGCGACATACAGCACAGTGAATCGTCGTCTCGTAAAAACTTTGCTCTGTACTCGCTAAAGAAGGATTTCCGAGAACAATTATCGAATACCAAAATAGACAAATACCTCTTCGGTGTAGATTTACCAGAAACTTTAAAAACAGCTAAAGCTGTTTGTAAATCTGGCACTGACATGAAGGATGTACAGAAGCAGAAGCAGAAACCGAAGTCTTTAAACTGGAAGGTGGGACCCTCAGTTCGCAGTCAGCCGAAGGGTCCGACACAGAAGACACAGCCTGCAGCACCAGCCAGTCGGCGCACAACCTCGTCGCACAAGTCATCACATCGGCACAAGTCAACTCGCCGCCGCTAGACCCGGTACGTTATGCTGGCCGCCTTGCAAATTTCTACGAACAATGGTCATTGATAACACAAGACGAAACTGTCTTATCGTGGGTAAACGGGTACCAGTTGATCTTTAAGTCACCAGTTTACCAATATAGTTATCCCACTACTTTATCAACTGACACTGATGAAAGACGTAACTTCTCTGACGCGATCGACAACCTTTTATCAATAGGCGCAATCTCAGAATGTGAACCATGTGCAGATCAATTCTTATCTAAAGTTTTCCTGGTACCTAAACCCAATGGGGGCATTAGATTTATTCTCAACTTAAAAGAGCTTAATAAGTTTATACCTACACAACATTTTAAGTTAGAAGACCTAAGAACAGCCTTAAAATTAGTCTCAAAAGATTGTTTTATGGCGACCTTAGATTTGAAAGACGCATATTTTTTGATAAATGTTCATACCAAATCTAGAAAATACCTTAGGTTTAGTCTAGATTCCAAGCTTTATCAATTTAATGTCCTCCCTTTTGGGATCTGTACAGCTCCATTTATCTTCACCAAATTGATGAAACCAGTAATCAAATTATTACGTTCTTGTGGATTGGTTTCATCAATTTATCTAGACGATATTTTTTTGGTAGGAAATTCTCGTCAGGAATGTTTAAATAACATAAGCACTACTGAACGATTATTAAAATCTCTTGGATTTATTATAAATGAACAAAAAAGTAATCGTGTTCCATCTCATTCATGCAAGTATCTCGGTTTTATAATAGATTCTTACAATTGGACAGTAAGCCTGCCAACCGAAAAAAGAAATCGAATCGTACGCGAAATAGAACATTTTAAACAACTAAAACGCTGTAAAATCAGGAAATTCGCGCAGCTCGTAGGGTTATTAGTATCCGCTTGCCCAGCCGTTGAATACGGCTGGCTGTATACTAAACAAATGGAACGAGTTAAATACTTAAATCTACTTGGCCATGATGATTACAATAGATTTATGAATATTCCTGACACTCTGCTTGCCGATTTCAATTGGTGGCTCAATGCTTTACGAAAACCAAGCCATCGAATAAAAGAAGATTATTTTTCAATTGAAATCTTTTCTGACGCTTCAACTACGGGGTGGGGAGCGGCCTGCGGTGATCAGACAGCTAGTGGCAGGTGGTCTGAAACAGAATGTTCGTTACACATTAACCAGCTCGAGCTGCTGGCAGCCTTTTTTGCTATTAAAATATTTGCCAAGAATTGCCATGACTGTCAAATACTTTTAAGGGTAGACAACACCACGGCGGTATCTTACATAAACAGAATGGGTGGTATTCAGTACCCCCATCTTACGAAAGTTACAAAAGACTAAAGCGCATCACACACGGTGAAGATACTATAATATTTTAAGTTAAGATGCTCTAATATAAAATATTACAGTATCTTAAAGTATCACACACGATTAAGATACGATAACATAAAAAATCTGTTCATTTCCTTACGAGTTTGCGTTGGTGTCACACATATTCCTTGTTAGAGTTCTATATACAGGGTGATTGACTATGAATGATACTGCCTTACTTCTTGATTTGTTAGACAGCTCCTCAGAAGATGATGATAATATAGAATGTGACATGCAGATTGCAGTAGCACATTCCAAAAGGAGAAACATTTGGATAGAGCCTCACATAAGAAAGAGAATAACCTGCGGCGAATTTAACCTTTATGATCATCTGTCAACGAAGAAATTTCATGCGTATTCTAGACAGTCAAGAGAAACATTCATTTCGATTCATGATTTGATTAAGAAAGATATAAAAAAGCAAAATACGAAAACACAAAAACACCATGTATTTATTGTAAGATGTGTATATTTGGTATATTAATATAACATCTTAAGATATGAAATATATATTTACATATTTGGCGTATCGCTCAGTATCTTAAGATATTGAAGGTAAAATATATATTATCTTCGTCGTGTGTGATGGCTCATAGGATTTGTATGGCGAGCGATAATCGGAAATATGCTCTAAGATAATATATATTTTACATTATCTTCACCGTGTGTGATGCGCTTTATGGCAATGGTGCGAGTCTCGCAAAATATTTGTCGTAGCCTCTTACATAAAATCCTCTGATAACGTAACCGCAGACATAGAGTCTAGACGTTCTCACCCAGATATAGAATGGGAAATTTCATTTGATGGATATAAAAAGTTAATTAAAACATTTGGAAATCCCAATATCGATTTGTTTGCGAACCGTATTAATAAAAAATGTGACGTATATGTTTCTTGGAACAGGGACCCTGACGCATACGCATACGATGCATTTACCATCGAATGGTCAGGTTTTTTCTTTTACGCCTTCCCTCCAGTGGCTATAATTCTTAAGGTCCTAAGAAAAATCATTTCCGAAAAGGCGGAAGGTATAATGGTTGTTCCAGATTGGCCTACACAACCGTGGTACCCTGTGTTTATGAACCTTGTAGTATCAAAAATAATAAGATTAAATCCTAACCATATTAAAATATCTAATTCCAGCAACCGGAACATCAAGTCCAGCGTTACCCTGGTTGCAGGAGTCTTATCAGGACGGCGCTGCTGCAGCGCTGCGTCCCCCCCCCCCCCGCGGTAAATATCATGTTAGCGTCCTTATCAGAGAGTACATTGAAACAATATGACGTGTGCTTTAGACGCTGGTATACATTTTGTATAAAAAATGAAATTGATTTATATAATACATCAGTTCCAATAATTATTGATTTTCTTACCGATTGCTTTAATTCTGGTAGCCAATACGGTACCATAAACAGTTACCGGTCAGCCCTCGCACTTATATTAGGACCAATATCTGACGATGATCGTATCAAAAGATTTTGTAAAGGTGTGTTTAGACTTAGACCTCCTATGCCACGCTATAATATCACATGGGATGTGGCAAAGGTTCTTAATTATTTGGAATCCTTTTTTCCAAACGATTTATTGCCATTAGACCAACTTTCCCTGAAATGTACGACCTTGCTTGCGCTTGTGACAGCTCATAGAACTCAAACGCTTTCTAAGATCAACCTCAATAATATAATGATTCTGTCAGATCAAATAATAATTAAAATCTCATATCTAATAAAAACTTCCAGAACAGGTACTAATCAACCAACTCTTTATTTACCGTTCTTTGAAGAACGACCTCAAATATGTCCAGCCAAAACATTAATGGCATACATAAATAAAACAAGTGTCTTGCGCAAATCTGACTTACTTTTTATAGGGCTTAAAAACCTCACAATTCTGTAAAAGCTCCAACGCTGAGTCGCTGGATTAAATTAACTTTGAAAAATAGCGGAATTGACACTTCCATTTTTTCGTCGCATAGCACAAGACATGCTGCGACTTCTTTAGCATATAAGTCAGGTGTAAGCCTGGACACGATAAGAAAATCTGCCGGATGGAGTGGCAATTCCGCTACCTTCGCCAAATTCTACAATAGAACTATTGTTAACATAGATAATGATAACACGGTTTTAGCCAGAACTATATGTCGATCAAATCAAATGTGATGATAGTAGGTACCTACTTACTTAGATAATTCATATTGTATGTACCTACCTAATGTTACTAATTATTTTGTTTAAATAATAAACATTTAACTATTTGGTAAAATGTGTTTACATTAATTTTGATATTTCCTCACATAACTCTCAACATCTACATTGTGTAAAATAAATTCTAGTTACTAATATCGAGGACGAAACTCGAGTATAATCACTGATTAAACGAACTTACCTGTAAGTGAAGTTCTATCATAATTATACGAAGGGTTTCGTCCGAAGATATTAGTAACGTACTCCCGCCCGCCCAAAACCCATTCGAAAATATCAAAATGTTCTGTTAAAAGCTCTGAAATAAATGAAGGAGCTGCCGAGTCGGGTTGGCACGAAAGGCGCGGGAGCGGGAGGTATCAAAAAAAAAAGGGTTGCCATGTTTGGCTACTTTTTTCTCTAAACAAGTGATGAGTGGTTACACTTACTGCGTTACTACATTGTGTAAAATAAATTCTAGTTACTAATATCTTCGGACGAAACCCTTCGTATAATTATGATAGAACTTCACTTACAGGTAAGTTCGTTTAATCATTAATAAAATAACCTCTTCTAAATTAAAGTAATCAGACATTTTAATCATTTCTAAAATTATGACTTGATCGTTTTTTAAATTTTTGTACATTAATTAACATAAATTATTGAATTAAGCCTGTACTAAGGCTTAATTTTAAAGGCTTTAAGCCTTTTACTACATAAGGTAAATGATATAAATTTGTATTCATAATTAGTTTAAACTTATTCATGAATGGTCACTATGAATTATTTCAATTATTTTTATAAATATATAGGTAATTATTAATTATAATATAAAAACTGGCCAAAAAAAAATCTGGTCTGTTGTACGAACGACTCACTTAAAATTAAATATTTAATTGTTTTATTGTAGCCACATATTAGCCACAACGCCATCTCTTGGACCGAAAGGTAACTAAACTATCTAAACACTTAAATATTTATTTTATTCTGTTTTTTAGTATTTGTTGTTGTAGCGGCAACAGAAATACATCATCTGTGAAAATTTCAACTGTGTAACTATTACGGTTCATGAGATACAGCCTGGTGACAGACGGTCGGACGGACGGACGGACGGACAGCGAAGTCTCAGTAATAGGGTCCCGTTTTACCCTTTGGGTACGGAACCCTAATTACCTATACAATTATAAAAAAAATATAGGTAAAGCATTTTATACTTTAGGGCGTATAAACCATAAAGCCCCGAGTTAATATAATTTATGGTCATTACATCATAACAAAACTAAAACAACAAAAACATTTGGCTTTTACATTGAAAATTTATCATTATTATTTTATTAGGCTATAACTGAAAGTTCTGGGTCGCATTAACGATTTTTGTGCGAATTTCTGCATTTCGTAATACATCTGTATATACGATGGAGAATCAACTTTCTACCCAAAGGTGTCGATTAGAAAACTTCAGACGTAACTGCTTTTTCTTCAGAATGTTTCCTCATGTGAATTACAAGATCGCTTTTACGACTATATCCTTTGTGGCAAACTTCACACGTAAATGGTTTCTCTCCAGAATGTGTCCTGAAATGACTTACAAGGTTGCATTTTTGACTAAATCTTTTGTGGCAAACTTCACAAATAAATGGTTTTTCCTCTGAATGTATACTCATGTGACGTGAAAGCTTGCTTTTATGAATAAATCTTTTGTGGCAAACTTCACACGTAAATGGTTTTTCTCCAGAATGTTTCCTCATGTGAGTTAAAAAAATGCGTTTATCGCTAAATCTTTTGTGGCAAATTTCACACGTAAATGGTTTTTCTCCAGAATGGTTTCTCATGTGAATTACAAGACTGCTTTTATCTCTAAAACTCGTGTGGCAAACTTCACACGTAAATGGTTTTTCTCCTGAATGTATTCTCATATGACGTGCAAGATCGCTTTTTTGACTAAATCTCTTGTGGCAAACTTCACACGTAAATGGTTTTTCTCCTGAATGTTTCCTCATGTGAATTACGAGACTGCATTTTTGACTAAATCTCTTGTGGCAAACTTCACACGTAAATGGTTTTTCTCCTGAATGTTGCCTCATGTGAATTACGAGACTGCATTTTTGACTAAATCTCTTGTGGCAAACTTCACACGTAAATGGTTTTTCTCCTGAATGTTTCCTCGTGTGAATTACAAGACTGTGTTTACGGCTAAATTTCTTGTGGCAAACTTCGCATGTAAATGGTTTTTCTCCGGAATGTTTCTTCATGTGAATTACAAGAGTTCCTTTTTGACTAAATCTTTTGTGGCAAACTTCACACGTAAATGGTTTTTCCCCTGAATGTATACTCATGTGAGTTACAAGATGGCCTTTTTGACTAAATTTTTTGTGGCAAACGTCACACATAAATGGTTTCTCTCCTGAATGTATCCTCATGTGATTTACAAGACAGCTATTTTTACGAAATCTTTTGTGGCAAACTTCACACTTAAATGGTTTCTCTCCTGAATGTTTTCTCATGTGACTTACAAGATTGCTTTTATCTCTAAAACTCGTGTGGCAAACTTCACACGTAAATGGTTTTTCTCCTGAATGTATTCTCATATGACGTGCAAGATCGCTTTTTTGACTAAATCTCTTGTGGCAAACTTTACACGTAAATGGTTTTTCTCCAGAATGATAATTTCTTCCAGAATGATGATGATTTCTTTTTTGGCTAAATCTTTCGTGTTGAACTTCACATGTGATTTGTGTTTTCCCTGAATGTGCAGGCACATTGGATAGAAGACCCGTCGAATCATCCGGTGCCTTCGTCACTTGTTGTACTGCTGTGTCGCTCAACTGTACTTTATGTATTGTCTCTGCTGCAGGAAGACCGGCGGCCGAAGAGTAATCTTCACCTGTTTACAAATAACCGTCTGTCAGTACATACTGTCTGTCGCAAGGCTCAGTTTAGTCCCGACGGTACGCGCGTGGTCAATCACCAGCCTGGCTAGCCACCACTCCGACCACTGCCCTGGCGTCAACGTGAAATGTTAGGATGTGGTTTCGCATCAGTGAGGTCTTCGGTCATACGAACGTCCAATACCACTGTGGGTATTCTATTTTTTAATATATCCTACTAATCCTACTTTCTTCTATCCTACTTCCTAATGCGAAAGTTTGTAAGGATGTATGTGTATGTATGTGTTTGTTGCTCTTTCACGCAAAAACTACTGAACGGATTTTCATGAAACTTTGCAGTAATATAGCTTAGACATCGGAATAACATAATTTGTTAAAATTTATAGAGATTTTTGAAGGGACTGGTTTCCCGAAGCGAAGCGAGGGCGGATTTACTAGTATTATAAATGCGAAAGTTTGTAAGGATGTATGTGTGTGTGTGTGTTTGTTGCTCTTTCACGCAAAAACTACTGAACGGATTTTCATGAAACTGCAGTAATATAGCTTAGACATCGGAATAACATGATTTATTAAAATTTATAGAGATTTTTGAATGGACTGGTTTCCCGAAGCGAAGCGAGGGCAAACGAGCATGCAGCACCACCTTCCGTTGCCGCCCATGACAACTGTGACCGACCCAGAACTAGACTCAATGAGTCTCGTTCTAATTCGGTCACAGATGCGTTGCATCCCCTGAGGACTGAGATGGTCGCCTCTGAAAAAGTATAACCGGCTCCACACCTTCCTATCCGGAACCCAATTGTTCTTAAAACAATTATTACACAGTAGGAATGGTACTAAGTACCGTGGCGGGCGGTGGTACTTCCCCGGGTGAGCTCTAGGGCCTACCACCTATAATACCGTGGCGGGCGGTGGTACTTCAATATTATCATTCAGTATTAGCATGGTTCCTAAAACTTTTTTTCTATCGGCTATGTGCCATAGTATTTTTTACGATATAGAAGTGTCCTATCTCATCTATAATCTATATCTATACATATTATAAAAAGAAGTCCTGTTTTCTATCTTTCTGTCTGTCTGTCTGTCTGTCTATCTGGACATACTCGAAAAATACGGATCAGATTTTTATACGGTTTTCAACAATAGACTCTTTCTATTCTTTAGGCAGGTTTAGGCATATAATTTCGACGGCAGCAAAGAACATAAAGACATCTGCAATTTTGCCAAAATAGTTTTTTTGCATAATTCAACACAGAGTTCTTTGTTTTATCTTGTGATAGATCTTTGTTGGTATGTTTGTTACCCCATTACTTCGTGTTGGGTAAACCGATTTTGATGATTCTTTATTTCTTTGAAAGCTGGTGCTTTGGGTGTGGTCCCATACAGATTTGAGCGCCATCTGATGAGTAATTTTGAATTTACTTGAATAATGTGTAAGGATGTTTAGTAGTGTGTATTTATGGTTTTTTCCTAATGACTTTTTATTGTGTTCAGATTTTTATGATTCTCTTTTTACTTGAAAACTGGTATTTGCATTGTAGTCTCATATACGTTTAAGCGGCATCTGACTAATAGTTTTTGAATTATCCTTAATAATTTTTATGTTTGTATGTTGCCTCATATCTTACTACTTAGAGTTCCGATTTTAATCATTCTTCTTTTAATTGAAAGCTGGTGCTTTGGGTGTGGTCCCATAAAAATTTGAGTTAAGTCAGCATAGTAGTTTTTGAGATTCTTATGATATGGAGGTAGAAATAGGTAGTAAGTGAAAATATTGAAGAGTAACTATAACGATTCGTAGTTATTTTCTCTGAAACCATACTTTTCGTTACTTTATATTACAAATATAATTATAAAAAAGAATCACAAAACTTTTTTTTTATTAGACACCCTAAAACTCAAAATAGTTTAGGTGTATCTGCAATTATCCAATATCTTCAACTTAAGAATGCCGAAGTAATGTGAGACAACTGCTGTATAAAATATGACAATCATAATTATATTTGTTGTTTTGATGAAATTGGTTATTAATGATCGATAACAATAAAAATTAATAAAATAGTTAAAGAATAAATAATTATCGGGTCCCAAGTAGAAACGAATATATAGCAGTTGGACTCAGTTTGCTTGTTTTCTTGATCAAAGTAGAAAAAGACATCTAGCGTACTTTTAAAAATAAAAGAATTATTGGTAATTTACCTATACCAAATAATAGTTAATATTGTAATAATTAACTATTCCAAAATTGATGAAGATATCTTTGTAATTGTAGAAGTTATACAATTTTTGCACTAAAAACGCTCTCATGAAAACTAATGTTTTTGCAGATGACCGTTTGTTCTTTGCTGCCGTTGATTTATTATACTCTTATATAAATTACGACTAGTAGAAATTCGGCGAAATATGTGGAAGAGGTTTCGCCACCTGAGAGCTTTCCACGCGAACGCCGCGTAAACTAGCACAAATATAGATGAGTAATGTACTAGCGAATTCAAGATCTATAAAAATTCTACAAAAAAGTCTGCCATCTATCTATCTCTTACGGTTGACTTAAAATAACCATTTTTATGTTAACATTTTTAATTAACAACATTATGTTATTTTCAACGCTATTTTCTGTAGTTCAGTATTAATCTTTATACAAATGAATATGTTGTTAGTTTAGGCATTTAATGCAGATCAAAGTTGCCATTCACACTATATCAATCAGATGGACAGTTTTTGAGATATTGTTGTTAGAAGTAATTAGCAGCGCGGGCGAAGCCTCGGGCGGCATATTTAACAATATGTTACAAAACGACGTCTGCCGGGTCAGCTAGTTTTTTTATATGAAAGACAGGACTAAAATGGAACAAAAAACAGACGGTGGATGAATAACAATATTATATTTTTCAGCTGATATAGGCCAAACAAACTTTGATTCTATCATCAAAATGATTTCAAACAGTTGACGAAAAATTTAACCTGTTCAGGCAAAATATAGATTAAAATTTTTGACGTGATAATGTTTGTTGTTAATAACTAATGATAATACCCTTTTAAATTAACATTTTGCCAATATTTAGTAGTGTAACGCGGCAACACCAACCCTCTCTCATTGACAGCCGCGCGCCGCGCAATAATGACGTCATAGTCTGTGGTGTGTGTTCCGCCGTTCGAAGCGGCAATGTTTTCTACCGCGTAAACTGCTATGTTAAGTTGTGATGTTAAAATTGCTGTAATTTACTGTATTCTGAGGAACCCAATAAATTCTACCGCTAAAGTAGTGTATTTTTATATTTATGTGCTTATTAAAATCGTTTCTTTACCATAGATAACTTCATTTTTCGCGTAGATTTACGTCGTACACCCTAATTAATTAAAAAAATATAATATAAAAAAATATTTGAGGAGTAAAGGGGGCTAGGGGGGCGAAGCCCCCCGACACCTTCCTTTTTACTACTTACCTAACAACACGTCTCCATGCTTCACATCAGTATTGGTTGCACTTTCACTTGCACCACCCTGATTCATCACACCACAGTTTTCATCTGCATCTGAGAGCAACTTTGATCTACACATCACCTCAATGTTGGTAAATTCTTCAGGACTAATCATTTCCTGTTTAATTTCAATCTTGATGTCCTCAGCAAAGAGGGCTTTGGTTGTGGTAGATCCACACTCCACATCATGATCATTTTCAGCCTTAATGTTATGAATGGCATCTTCAGTTGTGGTCGATCTACACACCATGTCACTACTGGTTGTATGTTCGATACTAATATTTTCCTGGTTAGTCATGTCCTGGTTGTCTGCATCATATTCAATTTTAATTTCTTCAATAGCAACAAGTCGAGCCATGATTTGTCAGTTAACTACGTCGTAATCAATTGTATCTTTTCGATGTCTCTGAAGCGATGCATCGGCAAATTCCCGGCCGGGGCTGGTGTTTACGGCGCCGGACAAAATGTTTACGAACGGGTCACAGCGGCAGTGTATAAATTGTCCACGCACCACAGGGCATCCAGTGCGGGAGTATGAGCGTGTAAGCTTTTAACGTTTATGTTATACTGAACAACAAAGTGTAAACTGTAAACACTACAATATACATTTACTAACCTAACCTAACTAACCTAGCCAGCTGCCAGCCTAGCCTATAGCCATTAGTTTCTATAGTTGACAGTGACATTCACAGATTATTAACTAAGACCATACCACAAAATACGGATAGACAACTGGACATAAGGGCGGCCACATACATGCGGAATTACGAAAAGGAATCCCGAAACGGAATTTCGATTCGGGATTCCTGACGCAGTGAAATCTATACTATACAAATGTATGGCGCTGTCACACACAAACGGTAGTTTTTCCTGACGGAATTGTCTGATTCAGATTCCGAATCATAGACAATCCGTTCGGAATTCCGGACGCAACTGCTCCATACATTTAGTACGAGTCGCCGTACACATTCGGAAATTTCCGTACGGAATGACAGTCAAGGACCAGTGTTACCAACTGTATAAAATATTTATGCCTAAACCAGTGTCAAAACTCCTTAAAATTGCCTCAAATATTTAGAAATCTCCCTAAAAATTACATTTAACAAATGCACATTATAATTTTTTTGACATTCTGTTGCTATAGAGAGGTACAATATGTCCTTACTTGCTTGTCATTCAATGATTCGTTACTTATTACAAGTCAATGTAGGATGTAGGAAGTTGCTTGTACGTTTAAAGTGTATATTTACTTTCGAGTTGTAATAAATATATTAAATGAAAATATTATTATTATTTACTGAGTGTTAATAATTTTTATAGGTATAGGTGCGTAAGTGGAAAGAATATAAAAGTTATTAGAAAGCACGAAAACAGTTTATTTTCACAAGCACAATAGTTTACACACCGTACAAAGGAAAGAAGGGTAGAAAGAGCGCGATAGATACAGAATGCTGAGTACGAAAGCGAGACAACGGTACAGCGATAGCTAGCGAGACATACAAGCTTCGCGTCGGACGGTGATTTATCGACTGGCCATGACCGTGCGTAATGCCTTAGCGAGGCGCGTACGCGCAGAGCATCGCATCATACCGTTACATTAGTGCAGGTTTACATCGCGCCATTTACATACCGCAGGTGTCGCCCGGGTTTGTGTCGTATGTAAATAAATATTATTTTTTGTGTGAAGTATGAGTATAATAAAAATTGTGTTGTGTGCTTGGTATAATAATTTTAAGTATATATATATATGTATATATGTGTGTGTAATTTTATGTGAGTCACCCACAATACTCCCCTCCAGAGACCGTGTTTACGGGCGATAATAAGTTGGGAAGCGAACACGTCTTCCTGATCGAGTGGTCCGTGTTGTGTTCACTGGTTGCGTTACTAGTGCAGGTGGTAACTGTGCGGGAGATTGCGTTGAAGAAGGACTATTTCGTGATGGAGTTATGTCGTCGGTCAGTATGTAGGCAGGCTTCAAACGGTCTACAGATACTGTGGCATTGTCACCTTTAAAACGAATTTTAAAAAATTTTGTATTCCTCGATAAGACTTCGTGCGGGCCAGTGTATGCAGGCTGCAGTGAGCCACGCAGTACGTTTTCCCTAAGAAACACGTGACTGCATGTGGCAAGATCCTTAAACACGAAAACTTTTTTAGAAGTATGGTGTCGGGTTGGTACTGGACGAAGCCTCTCGGCAAAAGACTTCATTCGAGCTGAGAAATCGGTAATATCGGTGGTGTAACTGGCAACTTTGTCCCCGAAAAATTCTCCAGGTAGTCGGAGCGGTTCGCCGTCGACTAACTCAGCCGATGACGCTTGGAGGTCCTCTGTGAAGGCACTCCTTATACCGAGGAGCACGAGTGGCAATGACTCAGTCCAGTTGTGGTCTGCATGGCACGTAATAGCAGCCTTTAGCTGCCGGTGAAAACGCTCCACCAAGCCATTGCATTGAGGATGGTAAGCGGTCGTCCTACGCCGTTGAAAACCGATAGATTTCGACAATTGTTGAAATAGCGCCGACTCAAATTGCCTACCTTGGTCAGATACTATATCGGTAGGGCAACCGAACCGGGACACCCAAGACGAGATAAATGTTTTAGCCACTGATTCTGCCGTGATATCGGTAAGCGGGACAGCTTCTGGCCATCGCGTGAAGCGATCGACCGCTGTCAAGCAATATCGATAGTCTTTGTCAGGCGGTAACGGTCCAACCAGGTCTATGTGGACATATTTAAAACGCGCTGAAGGTAAATCGAGTGTACTTAGCGGTGACGAAACATGTCGAGTTACCTTGGTGCGCTGACATGTTAAGCATGCTTTAGACCAGTTACGGCAGTCTTTACGCATACAGGGCCAAACAAAACGTTGTACAACAAGTTTAGTGGTAGTATTAGCACCAGGGTGGCTGAGGGAATGCAGGGATTTAAAAATTTGCTGGCGAAGGCTTTTCGGGACAAAGGGCCTGGGGGTCGATGTACTGATATCGCAGTACAACTCTGCACGACTCCCAGGGATATTCATTTTTACTAAATTAAGTGACGTTTTGCCGTGTAGGTATTCCTCAAGCTCCACATCTGTGCTTTGTGTCTTGGCTAACAATTCCAAGTCAACCGGCATCTGCAGTTCGTCAACGCGGGAGAGTGTGTCTGCAACAACATTGTTTTTACCCGAGATATGCTGGATGTCCGTTGTAAACTGCGAGATTAGATCCAGATGTCTGAATTGGCGTGGTGAGCAATTATTCTTTCGCAGATGGAATGCGTAGACTAATGGTTTGTGGTCGGTGTATATAGTAAAATGAGTGGCTTCCAACATATGCCTAAAGTATTTAATACACTCGTAGACTGCGAGTAGTTCGCGGTCGTACGGAGAGTATTTTCTCTGAGAAGGGCTTAACTTTCTAGAAAAAAACGCCAAAGGCTGCCAATGTCCGTCCTTAAGCTGTTGAAGTACTCCTCCCATTGCCGTATCTGAAGCATCTGTAACCAACCCTAACTTACATTCTGAATCTGGGTGTGCTAAAAGAGCGGCGTCACCAAGACTTTTGATGCACACACCGAACGCCTTCAAAGAATCTCCCTTCATGTCAACGGGATGGGAAGCCTTTATGGAGCCAGTCAAAAGAGCATTTAAAGGAGCCTGTATTTGAGCGGCGTTAGGTATAAATCGCCGATAAAAGTTAAGCATACCCAAAAATCGTCGAAGCTCTCGAGCAGTTTTTGGAGTGGGAAAGTCTGAGATGGCTTGAATTCTACTTTCCATGGGTGTAGTACCTTTCTCTGAAATGGTGTAGCCAAGGAAGTTTACCTTGGATGCACCAAAGACGCATTTTTTTACGTTGATTAAAACGCCATAATCTCTCATGAGAGTGAATATCTGGTGCAGATGATCTTCGTGCTCTTCTGGTGACTTGGAAAAGATGAGAATGTCATCCAAATATGGAAAGCAAAATTCAAGACCACGTGTCATTTCATCGGCAAACCTTTGGAATGTCTGCCCGGCATTACGCAGCCCGAACGTCATGAAAGGAAATTCATATAACCCGAAGGGTGTAGTGATTGCAGTCTTAGGTATATCCTCTGGTGCGACAGGGATTTGATTATACGCCTTGACTAAATCAATAGTTGAAAAATACTTACAACCAGCAAGGTTATGGGAAAAATCGTGTATGTGACGTATCGGGTATTTGTCCGGTATAGTCCTAGCATTTAATAGCCTATAATAGCCACATGGTCGCCATCCATTGTCTTTTTTAGAGACAAGATGGAGTGGGGATGACCATGGGCTGTCAGATGGTCGGGCCGTACCGTTTTTCAACATAACGTGGAACTCCTGTTTGGCTATTTTTAATTTGTCAGGAGCTAGGCGTCTCGGGGAACACGACACTGGAGGACCTGGAGTGGTGCGGATGTGGTGTGTAGTGTGGTGTTTGACGATACCTGGAGTGCCAGACGGACGCGTGATCTCTGGGTAATGAGCCAAAATTGCGTGATACTTACTTGCGCTGTCATCGCCAGTCAACACCTTTACACTAGAAACTAAGCCATTAAGCTTGGCTACACCGGCTTGTGTGCTGATATTGGTTAGGCCATCTACAAGCTTTTGGTTACTGATATCAACTATAAGGTGGTAATGTGAAAGAAAGTCTACCCCTATTATAGCTTTGGTAACGTCAGCAACGACGAAACGCCATGGAAAATCGCGTCGTAAACCTATATTTAGGTTAAGTTGTATGTATCCATATGTGTCGATGGCAGAACCATTAGCCGCGCACAATTGATAACCTGTTTTAGTACGATATCCGCGAAGCACACTTATAGGGTACACACAAAATATCACTTCCGGTGTCCACTAAAAATTCAGTTTTTGAATTTCTGTCCGTAATGAAAAGGCGACCCGTAGAAATTTGGCAATCGTTTGTCGCCATCACCGACTGCCTGGGTCGTTTCCCGCTGTGTAGTCGCATGGTTTAATACACCTCCTGGCTTCTGCGCCGAATTTGTGGTGGTACCAACAAACCGGGAACCTTCGGTAGCTTGATGCTGACCTCCGGGATGAGGAACGGTCTCTTTTATATCCGTCACATGCGCGTTCCTGTTCACGGCGCCTCGACCTTTGGTTGACCATGGTTGTTAACGCACTCACTTGCTTCGTCAATTCCGCAACTTTGTTAGTCAATTCGTCTATGGATGAGGACGTGGACGCTGAAGCTAAAGCTGATACTTGCTGCGTAGGCGGCGCGATGTCGTTAATGCGGTCAGCTAGTTCTGCTAGTGCACTCAGAGGCAGAGTCGGTTGAGATGCGATGATCGGTTGCATTGCCGTGGGCAATCTACTCATCCAAATAGTTTTTAAAAAATCTTCTGGTACTTTAGGTCCCGCCAGGTGTTGTAGGTGCCGAAGAAATTGTTAGGGTTTGCGAGTGCCGAGTTCTTCATGCATCAACAATTGCTTTACCTTATTCTCTCTGGATACGGACAACCTTTTAATCAACTCCATTTTTAAGTTGTCGTAATTTGGAGGTCCGATGAGTATTTCCTCAATTTCTGCTGCACACTGTCGATCCAGATTTGCCAGAATGTGGTAAAATTTGGTTGCGTTATCAGTGATCCGTCGTATTGCAAACTGCCCTTCCACTTGAGCAAACCAAATTGCTGGTTTCTCAGGCCAAAACGGTGGTATCTTCAGGTCATGTGGAATACTTGGTACACCCGCGTTGGCATTCGAAATATGCTCCGCCATTTTTGCGTGCTGCCGTGGTCGCGTGTTAATTGTTGATTTTGCAGAGTCACCGTTACTATCACTGCTCATTTTCACCGTGTTAAAGCGAGGTCACCAGTTATAGGTATAGGTGCGTAAGTGGAAAGAATATAAAAGTTATTAGAAAGCACGAAAACAGTTGTTTTAATACCGAATTTAAATATCATTATCATTTTTCTTTTTGTAATTTTCTCCTGTACGTAAGGTTGCCTGGAAGAGATCGCTGCTTAGCGATAAGGTCGCCTTTTTTGAATACACATTAAATTTGTATTTTAATTTCGCTGTATGTGATTATTTCTGGTGTACAAATAAAGAGTTTATCTATCTATCTATCTATCACATATTATAGGAACTGCCGCAGAAACGCTCTGGGTTAGTTGCAAATATTCACTATGCGTAAAAGTAAACAATTCTATTTTTAGTATTATCTGTCTCTCCAAGTACCTCCACTACAAGTACGTGCAATAAAACGATTGCACGTAAGTACATGTGATTATCATTTCGTATAAAAATTATATTTCTACAGATAACCTGTATTACCTGTTTTATTGAATTTTTCATCTAAGAACTCCCGTAATCTTAGTTTACAATGATAACACAATTAAGACTAATAGTTACCTTCTACATAAAATTTTAATGATTCTAATCATACACCTTTTTGTTTTCTCGTTTAATCCATACCAATAATTTGAATAACAAGATTCAATCCAAGACCATTGCGGAGTCGTTAACCCTAAAGCTAACGCACACATGCGTAACCTAAATCGAGGTACATACATGAGCTTAACTTCTGTACTATCCTTATTTTGTGGTTTAAGTGTCTCAGTTGCTAATCTATCTATACATATTATAAAAAGAAGTCCTGTTTTCTGTCTGTCTGTCTGTCTGTCTGACCGCGATAAACTCGAAAACTACGAAACAGATTTTTATACGGTTTTCAACAATAGGAAGAGTAATTCTTTGGGAAGGTTTAGATATATAATTTATTATAATTTTATGTAAATTAGTAGAAATTCGGCGATATATTATGTGGGAAGAATTTTCCACGCAAACGCCCCATAAACTAGCACAAATATAGTTCAGTAATTTACTAGCGAATTCAAGATCTATAAAAATGCTACAAAAAAGGCCGCAATAGCATGTCTCTATCTCTTACGGTTGACTTATAATAACCACTTTTATGTTAAAAATTTGATTAAAAACAGTACGTTATTTTCAAAGCTATTTTCTGTAGTTCAGTATTAATCCTTATCCAAATGAAAGTTAGCTTAGGCATTTAATGCAGATCAAAGTTGCCTTTTACACTATATCAGTCAGATGGATAGTTTTTGAGATATTGTCGTTAGAAGTAATTAGCAGTGCGGGCGAATATTTAAGAATATGTTGCAGAACGACGTCTGCCGGGTCAGCTAGTCTATAGTTATACCAAATCTATGGTCTACTGTAATAAAAATGTACTTATCTGTGGTCTACTGCAATAAAAATGTACTTACTCTGTGGTCTACATGCGCCGTTTGTCTATGTCATTCCGAACGGAAAAACCACGTGTGTGTGGTGCATTTACGGAATTCCAAATCGAAATTTCGTTTCGGGATTCCGTTTCGGAATTCCGACTGTATGTGGCGGCCCTAAGTCTAAGAAAGACAGATAACGTATAGATTGTACAACCACAAAATATGGATAGTAGTACAACCTCAGAGTAATGATTTACTCTGAGAACGTTATCGTTGTTTCTCTTTCTAACCGGGGGCGATTGCGATTGCAATGATTGCAATGTATGGACCATAGAGATGTAATATCTCTATGGTGGCTATTGCATAGATTATTGTTTATTGCATAGAGAATCTATGGTTAATTGTGGCTCTGGCCTCTGGCGTAGGTATAATGCCACCAACTTATCTGTTCAGTAGAAAAAAATGGAACTAAAAAAAGACAACGTCAATTTTGAAATATCATGTCCGCTGTCAATTTTTTGAAGTGCGAGTGCTCTATGTGTTTTAATTCAATTTTAATTGCAAAAAGTGATTAAAAATGCCTGAGCCTCTTAGAAGTCATTGCACGATTAGTTATTTTAAAAGTTTTAGATTTCATGAGGGAAGAAAATCGCCTGCTAACTCCGAAAATAACGTTTAAAAAAGTGGCAGAACGCTTCGCCGTTGCTACAGGTTAGTGTTGCTATTTAAAGTTAAAGGACTACCTGTTAAATAATTCAGTTATTTTATATTCCTCACTTATCTTTGCATAATCGATTAAATTGTCACTGAATATATTTGGTATCTAATTTTTTTATACTTCATATAATATTATGTCTTTGTTACAGGAGTTAGTGAACGATTTGTTTACAAGCTAATGAGTGAAAAGAAAAAAGCTGAAGAAATTTCTCTGGCGCATCGGTATCATTTTCCACAGGGATTTCTCGTGTGGAACCCCCTCAAATTCAGAGATCACCATGACAATTATTTTTATAAAATATATAAAAATATTAACAATTATAGTCAATAACAATGGATCTTTTATTTCTCTTGTCCTGAAATTTTATATGAAAAAGTAAAATTTGACTGTGTTGGCCTACGTAATTCTTTTATTTTTGGATGTTTCCGTTTTTTTAAGTTATGTGCGTTTTAAGCATTTAAATGTCACTTGCTATAACGGTAAAGGAAAACATTGCCAAACCGCACTTGTTCAGCATGGTGAACTATGGTCTTTACCTTCTCAATATGAGAAGAGACATGTGCTTAATAGTGGGCCCTGATGGATTGAGATAATGATAATATCCTGTGTTACTGCAGTCATTGCATGGTAGTTTAAGTTAGTAGCCACAGCCCAAATTGTGTGTCTATATTCGTCGGAAAGGCTTTGTCATCATTTACCATCGAATTATGTGCAACATCTGGTAAAAATCATAAGTCTCAAAGTTGTTGAGCTCCCTTGACAGTCGCCAAATTTTAATATATGGTAACATTGACGCTGCACTAGCGACATCCGTTTACTGAACAGATAAGTTGGTGGCACTATACTGGGCACTGGGTATTTCTCTATGGTATTTCTAGGTTAGGTTAGTAAATGTATTAGTAATATTAGTTTAGGTACTACGGATGTAGCTTTACACTGTGTGTGTTGTTTTGGTGTTGTTCATTTTTACATAACCGTTAAACGCTTACACGCTCATACTCCCGCACTGGATGCCCTGCGGTGCGTGAACAATACACTCCGACAGGAGTATAGTGTTCTGTGATACACTGCCGCTGTGACCCGTTCACAAACATTTTGTCCGGCGCCGTAAACACCAGCCCCGGCCGGGAATTTGCCGATGCATCGCTTCGCAGACATCGAAACTGAAGATACAATTGATTACGCCGTGGTGAATAGGCAAAGCATGGCTCGACCTGTTGCTATTGAAGGAATTAAGGTTGAATATGATGCAGTCAACCAGGACATAACTAACCAGGAATATATTAGTACTGAACATACAACCAGTAGTGACACGGTGTGTAGATCAACCACAGCTGAAGATGCCATTCATGACATTAAGGCTGAAAATGATCATGATGTGGAGTGTGGATCTACCACAACCAAAGCCCTCTTTGCTGATGACATCAAGATTGAAATTAAACAGGAAATTATTAGTCCTGAAGAATTTACCAACATTGAGATGATGTGTAGATCAAAGTTGCTCTCAGATGCAGATGAAAACTGTGTGATGAGTCAGGATGCTGCAAGTGAAGGTGCAACCAATACTGATGTGAAGCGTGGAGATGTGTCGTTAGGTAAGTAGTAAGGAGGAAGGTTGCGCTATAGATCTAAGGCACCTGCGTTTGGTGTTGGGTTAGGTTAGGTTAGTACATTACTCATCTATATTTGTGCTAGTTTACGCGGCGTTCGTGTGGAAAGCTCCCAGGTGGCGAAACCTCTTCCACATATTTCGCCGAATTTCTACTACTCGTAATTTATATAAGAGTATAATAAATCGACGGCAGCAAAGAACAAATGTTCATCTACAAAAACATTAGTTTTCAGGAGAGTGTTTTTAGTGCAAAAATTGTATAACTTCTACAATTACTAAGATATCTTCATCAATTTTGGAATAGTTAATTCTTACAATATTAACTATTATTTGGTATAGGTAAATTACCAATAATTCTTTTATTTATATGATATGTCTTTATCTACTTGGGACCTGATAATTATTTATTCTTTAACTATTTTATTAATTTAACGATTGTTTTTTATTGTTATCGATCATTAATAACCAATTTCATCAAAACAACAAATATAATTATGATTGTCATTAAAATACAGCAGTTGTCTCACATTACTTCGGCATTCTTAAGTTGAAGCTATTGGATAATTGCATATATACCTAAACTATTTTGAGTTTTAGGGTGTCTAATAAAAAAAAAGTTTTGTGATTCCTTTTAATAATTATATTTGTAATATAAAGTAACAAAAAGTATAGTTTCAGAGAAAATAACTACGAATCGTTATAGTTACTCTTCGATATTTTCCCTTACTACCTATTTCTACCTCCATATCATAAGAATCTCAAAAACTACTATTCTGACTTAACTCAAATTTTTATGGGACCACACCCAAAGCACCAGCTTTCAAAGAAATAAAGAATCATCAAAATCGGTTTACCCAACACAAAGTTATGGGGTAACAAACATATGAACAAAGATGGAAAAAAAGGTATAAGTATTTTTTACATTTGTGGCTTGGTTGAATGTCACTTCCGGAATCAATTTTCAATTATTTTATTACTCCCATTGCAAGCAGTCATCATCAGACATTTTTTCTTGCTGAAGAGCCTCGAGACTTCACAGGTTATTTTCGTGAGGACAGCTGGCCCGCCGCATTGCGCGACGCACACATGGACAAATGGTATATGTCCGTTTGTACTTTGTCGAATTTTAAATAAGTAGTGCAGATGTCTTTTAGTACGTTGAAAAATTGGTGTAAAAAACAACATTTTTCGAGAAAAAAAATATCACAAGATAAAACAAAGAATTCTGTGTTGAATTATGCAAAAAAACGATTTTGGCAAAATTGCAGATGTCTTTATGTTCTTTGCTGCCGTCGAAATTATATGCCTAAACCTGCCTAAAGAATAACTCTTTCTATTGTTGAAAACCGTATAAAAATCTGTTCCGTATATCGCGTCCAGACAGACAGACAGACAGATAGAAAGACAGAAAACAGGACTTCTTTTTATAATATGTATAGATATAGATGAGATGGGACACTTCTATATCGTAAAAAATACTATGGCATATAGCTGATAGAAAAAAAGTTTTAGGAACCATGCTACAGTGCACCCAACTTATCTCTGAAATGGCAAAAATTGGAACTAACGAAAAGTCATTCATAAGTACGTTGTGGTCATTCATCTGTCAGTTACTAGTGTGCAATGAGTGGTCAAATGAATGTCAAATGCGTCCGACAGCGCCTCTTTCGTTTCAGTCTTAAGTTGGGTTTACTATAATACTGAATGATGATGTAGCGGCGCGATACCTACAGTAATATGAGCGCGCGCCGTACATGATCCTGACCACGCAACCACGAGCGACGAGTGCAGTAAACAATAGACTACGTCACACGCGTCATACTGAACTGGCCAATCAGATGACGTATCCGCAACCGCGATATCGAAGATTCAAGAGTTACTAACTATATATACAAATGGTGGGAAGTTAACATCGGACCGCGGTCCCCAGGCAGTGACATCACCTGGCGGGAGATCTCCCCTTTTCCTCCACAATAATATTGAAGTACCACTTAGTACCATTCCTACTGTGTAATAATTGTTTTAACAACAATTGTGTTCCAGACAGGAAGGTGTAGAGCCTAGAGTTACACTTTTTTAGAGGCGACCATTTCAGTCCTCAGGGGTAGCAACGCATCTGTGACCGAATTAGAACGAGACTCATTGAGTCTAGTTCTGGGTCGGTCACAGTTGTCATGGGCGGCAGCGGACGGTGCTGCTGCATGCTCGTTTACTATCTTAATTCCTTAAAAAAAATCACAGCTTAAAGATTACTTGAAGAATTTTTTGCGCGATACTGCTGCTTATCATCCTATCCTACTAATATTATAAATGCGAAAGTTTGTAGGGATGCATGTGAGTGAGTGAGTGAGTGAGTGTGTGTGTGTGTGTGTGTGTGTGTGTGTGTTTGTTTGTTGCTTTATATATATATTTTAGGCGAATTTACTAGAAGTATTAAAGATTTTCCCATGGCAATGGGAATTAAAGTTATTCTACAGCACGGCTTACATGCTCTATAACACTGCTAAACTGAAATACATAATATCGCCAAATCTCTTGTACTTTCGCCACGTAGAAGAAGATAAGTCAGTTCAATGAAATATCAGCGCTGAGCTTGCGCGCGGCGTGAGCTGAGGGTGGGCCTTTTCGTAGGCTGTTAAGCTGCAGCACAGATATTTTATTCTGTTTTCTTTTCACCAAATGGATGTTATGATTGTATTTATAATTTTTCTATACCATGCATGTCTTTATTGTCTATCCTGTTTTAGTTAAGTGCTGTGGCACGTAGCCGACAAATGAATAATTTTCTTTCTTTCTATCTAAATCTAAAGTGTCGGACGGATCAGTGATGTCACTGAAGTGTCCATGGGCGAGTAGATTTTGTTCCTTTATAGTCTATTGACATTACGAAATAGAATACCCACAGTGGTATTGGACGTTCGTATCACCGAAGACCTCACTGATGCGAAACCACATCCTAACATTTCACGTTGACGCCAGGGCAGTGGTCGGAGTGGTGGCTAGCCAGGCTGGTGATTGGCCACGCGCGTACCGTCGGGACTAAACTGAGCCTTGCGACAGACAGTATGTACTGACAGACGGTTATTTTTAAACAGGTGAAGATTACTCTTCGGCCGCCGGTCTTCCTGCAGCAGAGACAATACATAAAGTACAGTTGAGCGAGACAGCAGTACAACAAGTGACGAAGGCATCGGGTGATTCGACGGGTCTTCTATCCAATGTGCCTGCACATTCAGGGAAAACACAAATCACATGTGAAGTTCAACACGAAAGATTTAGCCAAAAAAGAAATCATCATCATTCTGGAAGAAATTATCATTCTGGAGAAAAACCATTTACGTGTAAAGTTTGTCACAAAAGATACAGACGTAATCGCAATCTTCTACTCCACATGAGGAGACATTCAGGAGAAAATCCTGTGAAGTATACGTGTGAAGTTTGCCACAAGAGATTTAGTCAAAAAGCCCATGTTGCAAGTCATATGAGGACACATTCAGAGAAAAAAATAATCACGTGTGAAGTTTGCCACAAACTATTTAGTCGAAAAGGCCATCTTGCATGTCATATGAGGATACATTCAGGTGAAAAACCATTTACGTGTGAGGTTTGCCACAAAGGATATAGCAGTAAAAGCAGTCTTGTAATTCACATGAGAAATCATTCTGGAGAAAAACCATTTACGTGTGAAGTTTGCCACAAGAGATTTAGTCAAAAAAGCGATCTTGCACGTCATATGAGAATACATTCAGGAGAAAAACCATTTACGTGTGAAGTTTGCCACACGAGTTTTACAGATAAAAGCAGTCTTGTAAGTCACATGAGAAAACATTCAGGAGAGAAACCATTTAAGTGTGAAGTTTGCCACAAAAGATTTCGTAAAAATAGCTGTCTTGTAAATCACATGAGGATACATTCAGGAGAAAAACCATTTATGTGTGACGTTTGCCACAAAAAATTTAGTCAAAAAGGCCATCTTGTAACTCACATGAGTACACATTCAGGGGAAAAACCATTTACTTGTGAAGTTTGCCCCAAAAGATATAGTCATAAAAGCAATCTTGTAATTCACATGAGGAAACATTCCGGAGAAAATCTATTTACGTGTGAAGTTTGCCACAAAAGATTTTGTACTAAAAGCAATCTTGTAACTCACACGAGGAAACATTCAGGGGAAAAGCCATTTACTGTGAAGTTTGCCACAAAGGATATGGACGTAAAAGAAGTCTTATAAATCACATGAGAAATCATTCTGGGGAAACATCCCAAAATTAAGTTTAAATAAATAAATTTGGAAGTTGAAGTAAATAAATCAAAAGGACAATGGCGAAAAGTGTCCCCACCCTTCAACAGGTTTGACATAGGTGTCATTTTAAGCATCTAGTATGATGGATATTTTTTACTATGGCGATGTACTTCAAATATATTGGGTTTAGATTTTATACTATTACGAGTATGTAGCTTTCCGAAATATTGCCATTTCCTCATAGTGCAATAAAAATGATTATAATCTGGCCGCGCTAACTTTGCGTTCCTGAAGTCTGTCATTCGACTGGGCGATGTAACTTTGAACTGGCGTACAATTAATTGTCAATTTTTTAATATATTTTAATTGCCTTATTAACGAGTGATAACATTAAAATCAAACATTAAATCGAATAATTATGCCAACTTACAATAATTGTATTAATCTTGGGCTAAAATTATTACAATTACTTAAATAACAAATATAAAAACAATACCTTTTAAAATAAAACCACGTCAAACGGCGCTCATTCAAGGTTATATCCATGTCATGTCAACTTTTTGTTTTTGTAGTGATGTGACATAATAACAAGGCAATTGTAATCTAATATTATATAAGTGTCTAATATTAGATAAGTGTCCTTTTATAAATACATACGCACAATCTTCATTACTTTCTTGGCACATCCATATAATATTATCATACTCGCACTATTGTAACAACAATATCCACATAACACATACACACACACATATATAATATATTTATTCATGTATACCTATACATACTAGTATTCACTTTGCTGCACTTATCGCTGTATTTTGTCTTTGTTTTGTTTTGTATATATGACAAATACTCGTATTGTAATACATTCTGGCATAGAACTCCATGATCTAAAAGCAAATATTTATGGCAGTGTGCACTACTAGTTGAAACTCGCGATAAAACGGGTCGTACTGAAAACCAGCGGCCTTGGATCTGCTTCGCTCCTTGGCCAGTGCTGAGTGCGTTCCGTTTTAGTCAAGTTTCTGTACGACAATCCATTTTGTTTACTCATTTTATTTGACCTTATTATTTACCTTTTGATTCGGTCTTTTATTATTTAAGTATGATGTAATGTACCTACTTCTTCTATGTATGTCGTTAACAGTGCTTGACTAAATAAACTGTTTTTCTTTCTTCTTTCTTTCTTTCTAATATTTTTGTAATGTTAACACAATGTTGGTAAAATATAAAATAAAACGTTATAATTTTATAATCCTTACTAATCTCTACTTCTGTATCTGTACTAATATTATAAATGTGAAAGTGTGTTTGTTTGTTTGTTTGTGACGCTTTCACGTCGCAACTTGGCTATTATATGGTATGGTTTATGTATGTGGGGATACTTAGGGGTGTGGAGAACGACGTAGGCTACTTTTTACCGCGGAAAAACATCTCATTTCCATGGGAAGATCGATATTTTGTCAGTTGCTAGATATTTAGTTCCTAATGTTGTTAATAGATGGCGTTAGTTCATTTGCAATTTGCAAGTTTTTAATCACGCTATCAAATCTATAATATAAAAATAAGTCGGGTTTTCCTTCCTGACGCTATAACTCCAGAACACACGAACCGATTTCCACGGTTTTGAATTCGTTGGAAAGGTCTCGGACTCCGTGAGGTTTGTAGCAAACAAAATTCAGGGAAAATTTCAACAGGAAAGGAGGAAAACAGGGAAAATCATTTTTCACATACAGCGCCATCTCTGATACATAGCATGTACTACAAACCAATATTCCTTTTCAAATATAAAACAAAAAAAAATTCTTTAATTCCCAAACGAAATGTTACAAAAAACGAAGACATCTGGTGGCGAAACGGAGTTTGCCGAGTTTGCTAGTACTACATATAATTTATGTACTTAAGCCATAGGCAAACGTTATAATTGATGTTCCAGATCATAATTATAGGCTACTTTTTAGCCGAGATTCCTACGGGAGCGGGACCTACGCGTCTGTTACCTACGGGTCCCGAAGCGAAGCGCGAGCGGTTCTCTAGTATTATAAATGTGAAAGTGTGTTTGTTTGTTTATTTGTTTGTTTACGACTCTTTCACGTCGCAACATGGCTATTATATGGTATGGTTTATGTGTATGGGGATAGTTAGGAGGGTGGAGAGTGACGTAGGCTACTTTTTACCGTGGAAAACATCTCATTCCTATGGAAAGATCGATGTTTTGTTAGTTGCTAGATATTTAGTTCCGGATGTTGTTAATAGATGCCGTTAGAAAAGTTCATTTGGAAGTTCTGAATCACGTTATCAAATAATAGTACGCGCTCCCGAGTGAACCACAACGCAGGCGTCTACGCGTGGTTCAATCGAAGACGCTGGGCCGGCTGGCAGGGGCGCCGTGGTGCGTGAGGAACGCCACCATCCAGCGGGACCTCAGAGTTGAGAGCCTGGACGCCCACGTGGAGGACCTAGCGCAACGGATGTTTGCGCGCGCGGACGCGCCGCGGTTTCTGCACCTGCGGAACTTGGCGCCGCTCCACGCCCGCCCCGCGGACCGTTGGGCACTCCCGCGCGACCTACTGCGCGGGAGCAGCCCGACATGAACCACCTCGGACAAGACCGCAAGCAGCCGCTTGGTCGCAGATCGGCTCCTGCTGGGCTTCCCACCAGCGGGTCTCACCTAGTAGGGCTTGATCGCCCGGGCGGCGTGAAAATCATCATGACCCCCGGACTAGACACCCATACTCCACATCACCATCTGGACAATCTTCGAGGACCCATACAGGGTCCCAACCCAACGACCGGTCCGTTGTTACGGACCGCGGCAGACACCTCAGTCAGGGGGCCACCGGCCCCGAAACTGAATCCCCACGGCTATGTTAGCCGTGAGTAAAGACAGGACGGATTCTGATGATGATATTCCAGTATGTCATATTATAGGCTTATCTTTGGCCGAGATTCCTACGGGAGCGGGACCTACGCGGCTGTTACCTACCCTACGGGTCCCGAAGCGAAGCGCGGGCGGTTCTCTAGTATATTGTATAATGTACTAAGTATTCAATAAAGTTAATAATATTATTTTAATAAAGGTACGCCCAAACATAGCTTAGGAAAATTTGTGTTATAATATCACTCAGGTGAATCAAATGAAAATAAAATAAATAAATAAAACATTTTAATTTTTTTCTCTTGTTTACATTCAGAAATTATGAATAAACTAGCTGTTGCCCGCGGCTCCGCCCGCGTGGATCTCAATGTGTCACAAAGTTTTTCCTGCGTGAATCCCGACCCCGCGAATATATATTTTTAAACTTTATTGGTAGTTTTTCATTCTGTTGCCAAAATATAAAGACCAGAAGCGATGCTGACCCTCGAGAAAGCAACATAAAGTTGGTCATGAGAAAAAGAGCCGGTTCGATTCGATTGACATCTCATTGTGCCTCGCGCATGGCCTCGCGTGATTTTCAAGGCATGTGATTGGTGAATCGTGCACATAACGTAAAAATTTATAATTTTGTCGTAAGTAAGAAAATTATCGATTGAATTTTTAACTGTGGATTTGATGGATTTATTTGCTAAGTTCGTGCACAAGGTTTGCATTAGGACTGTTTCGATAGACTTTAATCTTCTCTTTCGTGTTGTTTTTTCAACATCCTAGGTAATAAGACAAAACTTTTATGTTCACGCGATCGCTCGATTTGCCGCCCCCCTGGACGTGCCGCCCGCGTGCGCCGCACGCGTTGCACGCCCGGTTACGGCGCCCCTGATCTATACTATTACTCGTACACCCAAAAAGCAATTTGATGAAAACGAAAATGTAAGCGAAAATAACACTGGGAATTAATGCCATCTTCATAACAATGTATGACAACATCTTAATACCGCGATTCAGCCTATATGCAACTAATACACAGCGCCATCTGAATTATTTTGTTGTTACTACACTATTACTCCGACATGCAAAAACTACTGATCTAATTTTCATAAAATTTGGCACACACGTAGGGGATAACACGTAGGGGTTATTCCAAAAATTGCGGGAATATTCTAGATTGGCGTGAATAGTAGGAGAGTGGTATAAAAGGGGCACTTGGTTGAGTGGGTGGCATTCTAGTTTCGGAGGCGAAACCAGGAAGATACCAGCGATACCTACGAGCGATACCAGTGAGAAGTGAAGTGATTTCCAGGGGCGATACAGTGTTCGACGAGTGTGTTTACGAGTACTTACGTGCAGAGTGTTTTGGTGTGTACTGTGTACATCGTGTAATTGGTGTATCTGCGAGTACAATAAAGTCTTTGTGGTACATTTTGGCATTTTCTCGAATCCAGTACTCCTGACACGTAACAATACAAAAACCATTAAAAATTCTTTTTTTTTCTTATCCCATTGGGAAGTTGTGCACACATCAATTGAGTGATACAGTGCCACAAACTTATCTGACCCGGTAAGGGAAGCGCTACTGTCTATGTATTTGTCTGACTACAGTATGACATTTGCATTAGTTTCAATTTTGGCCACTGGGTCAGATAACTTTGTGGCACTTGTACTCGTATATGGGGTTAGGGCGTCATATTGAGATTAATGCACCTGCACAAATGCTAGATAACAATTTAATAAACGACAATATGTAATTGTTAGTATATTTAAGAGCTTATGTTTGTGGAAAAAAGGAATTTTTGTTTAAAGATAAATGCATTTTTGCCGAAAAGTTTTTTTTTATAATAAATAAAGCCCCGTTTTCATTAAGCGACATGTCGCAGGGATACATCGCGGGACATATCGCGGGACTTTACGTTGTATGTATCTGCGACTTGTTGAGATAATGTCGCTCAATATTTGCCTGTCCACATTATACAGTTGTGATTGAGATGTCGCCCGAGGAGCTAGTGTTGTTCAGTGCCGCTTACATTTTAATTCGGAAGAACATTGCAAAACGTAAAAAAAGATGGTGGGTTCGAAAATATTTGCTAGAGAGGGAAAGGTTAACCTGTAGTTTTTGTACTCAACATTTTTTTCCGCTCTCTTAGAAACTGAGACCTTACATTGTGTATTTTGAGCTCGATTTCTCTTTTTGGAATGTCACGATGTGACGTATCCCACAATAATCGGTCATTTTGATATAACTCTATGAGAGTCAACACAGTTTCGTTCGACTACACTACTACCATTTCACGGAACACAAGCGACACACGTCCTCACTAAGCAAAGACTGTCGGGCGACTGTCGAGGGACAAGGAAGTCGCGCGTGTCGACGCTCTGCAAGCGTCGACTTGCGACCTGTTCCGCGACACGTAGATGTCGCCTGCGATGTCGGGCGATATCTCCCGCGACGTCGTTCGACACGTAGAATTCTTGTTGGACGACAAGGTCGCGCGACAAATGTCCCTTAGTGAAAACGGGGCTTAAACCCCATTGCTTCTGCATATAAGATAGATACTTTAGGCTTTTTTTGGGTCTCAATTAATAAATTACATGCATACCATGGCTGTTGTACGGTGGGGACGGGGTTCATACAAAATCTCCCATACCCCTTTCTTGGACCTTACTTACGATAAGTAGAGTAAATAATAGACACTCCTTCAGAATTTTTCGCAAACCAACACACACCGATATCGTCATTCCATCATCCTCCTGTCACCCCTGGCCTGGAGACATGAGCTAGCAGCTTTCCATTCTTACATAAACAGATTAATGTCTATACCTTTATCGCCACAGGATTATTATTTGGAATTGAATACAAGCTATCACATTACAGTGTCCAACGGTTATGACAGGAGGACGGTGGATGGACTAATTCGTATATAATTGCTTTTTACAAAAAAAATTAACCGATTTCAACCTTGATAAGTAGAGATAACTCAAAAATTACTCGCCAAATGGCGCTCAATTCAGCATGTACGTGTAAAGTTCTCGTCACTACAAATTAATCAAGCCCAAACACTAGATAACTGCAGTAAATCGTTGAGGAGTTCCCTCGACTGTCTTTCGGCTTCATCGATCTGATTTTGATCTGGCTCCAGACCTTCTTGAAATGGTAGCGCTTTAATGTACTTATGATAACATGAACAAACACACTAGTCGTCCATACAATTTTCGAAAGTTGCCCTCGATTTCTCCGAGATGCCATCATTAGATCCTGGTGATCCTTTTAAAAGGACCCCACTAAGTATATCTACTTTACAATAAAAAAAGAATTATCAAAATCGGCCCATAAACGACGAAAAAATCGCTGAACAAACATAAAAAAGCATATATACGGTGGAATTGAGAACCTCCTTCTTTTTTGAAGTCTGTTAAAAACGAGACTCGATAGTGCGTGGTCAACACTGTACCTAGGGAAAGTCCCATTAAATACTAATCTAGTTTAACCTATCACGGACTAATCACGGAGAGGGTTGTTAAAACTCTAAACGTAACAACATCGACGTTGCATTCAGAACAAACAACACTGTTATGTCAATTTGTAGCTAAAGAAAAAAGAGATAGCCGCAAACAATCTGGTGTCTATAAAATTGTTGGTCTGATTGCAATAGCGTATACGTAGGTCAAACTGGGAGGAGCTTCGATATCAGATATCGCGAACATACAGCCCGTACAGGAATGGCCTCGCTGATAGGTCTAATTTCGCTAAACATCTCTTACAATCGGGGCATGTTATACCCAATAACCACACCTATGACATCCTGCACACTGCGGACAAGGGATTAAAACTTAGCGTGCTTGAACAATTAGAAATTATTAGGCATGATAACCGTAGTAATGTTACACTGCTGAATGAACAGGCTGACGTTTCCAACTCGCCCTTATTACGTATTTTTTCCAACACATGATCAGATCTACCTGTCCGTCGCAGTGTTTGCGATCATTATTTAGCAGGTAGGTTTACGTTAACGTCACTTTCGGTCAACTTGATTAGGTCATACTCATACGACGGATGAGGGCGGTTTGAAAGGGTATAAGGGCGTTTTTAGTGTCATGCGGATTTGGTCACGCACGCGGGATTGCTCCGCATGCGTGAAATTTCACGCTGCGGATCATACGCACTATAAGTTTCAGTCTTCTGCGGGTTGCGTAACGGTATAGACGTGTGAAAAAATGATTAATGTCAGAAGAATATGTGTCGCTTACATACTTTACAAACAACGAAACAAGAAGACAAGAGTACATCTGACATTCTGTGTCAATTTTCATTTTGATAGTACAACACGGTGCGTGCGCCCCGCACGACTCTAAAATGGGTACTGAAGTTGTATGGATAGGCCACGCATGCGGATGCCCCGCTGCGGGATGACGCCCCGCACAGCGTCCCGCATCCCGCGTGCGTGTTTCACGCTTTACAGTGAATTCATATATGAAATTGTTCTTTGCGGGTGCTACGCATGCGGAGCAATCCCGCGTGCGTGGAGCAAATCCGCATGACACTAAAAACGCCCTAAAGACGAGCGCTCGGGCTGGCGCCTCACTGTCTAGGAGTAATAGTGTTCTGTGCTCACTGTGCAACCGACCGTCGTAGAGTCTACTTACCCTGATGATGCCCTGTTTTGGGGCGAAACACGTGTTGGTGGTGGTATCTATGTTGGTGTATACATTCTTTGTTCGGTGCATGTTCCCATGTGGGAGGGAGGGAGGTGCTACTTGCATGAATGTATACACCATCATACATACAAATTTGCTCGCGGATTGTTACAAAGTATATTATTATTATTATTATTATTATTATTATTATTATTATTATTATTATTTGGTGTATAGGGCACGGGGGACAAGTATCCCCGTGAGGCCACTGCGACCATATTGCGACTCTATTGTGGCCATCCCATTAACATTAGATCCGGTCCCCTACTCCTACGGCCTGGGCGAACCGTAGTATGTTTTTGGGGTCCAGGTCTTTGATTTGGTCGGGTGTAATTAAATGGGTTAGCCTTGTTTAGTATAACAACTTTTGATATAATTTTAATAAATCGAACTATGTTTAAGTTTAAGATAATAATCAGTTTGTATAATATCGTTTGACATAATTTTCATTTGATCAAATATTCATTTTGTGTAATATTGATTGACATAATGTTCATTTGATCGAATATTATTTTATACAATGTTCATTTCATGAAATGTTCAGGTTATAAACGCCCTAAAGTCGGTTCTGGCACTCGCCGGCCGCTGCCGCGGCACGCTCGCTTCGCTCGCTCGGCTCGTGCGATGGTTCCTGTTAACCTAACACGCTCGTCGCTTCGCTCCTCGCTAACCTAATTACTTTAATTAAAATTAGCGCATTTGAACATTCGATAAAAAGATATTATTCGAAACAAATGATGATAAGAAATAAAATTATGGCAATCAAATATTCGTTCAAATGAATAATTATGTGAAATGACTTTATTCCAACTAAAATTAGTCGAAGTGATTTTCGACGAAAAGTTGTTATACCAAACAAGAGGAACCCATGGCAAAAATACAAGGAAAAATAATTTACGTGTTTAAATTAAGGGTAAAACGTGGTTTATCGCAATTTCCACGAAAACTACGAGTCCCATGAAAAATTGTTATGTGGCAAAGTTGTAGCTAATAAAAAGAACTACAACTTTTGTATCCACACTTTTTTCTAATAACCTCAAATTTATGTGAAAAATTCGAATAACTGAGTTTTGATTTCATATTTTTATCTTCTACAATATAAAATTTTCACTTCCTTTTCCAATGGGTTTCATCCTGTTACTAATTTTTTGTACTTTTGATCGTTACAACGCTGTTGGCACTGGTCTATTTATATGCCTTGTGACAAACTTCACACTAAAATGGTTTTTCTCCTGAATGTATTCTCATATGACGTGCAAGATGGCTTTTTTGACGAAATCTTTTGTGACAAACTTCACACGTAAATGGTTTGTCTCCTGAATGTTTCCTCATATGAGCCACAAGATTGCCTTTTTGACTAAAACTTTTGTGGCAAAATTCACACGTAAATGGTTTTTCATCTGAATGTATTCTCATATGACGTGCAAGACTGCTTTTATGACTAAATCTTTTGTGGCAAAGTTCACACGTAAATGGTTTTTCTCCTGAATGTATTCTCATATGACGTGCAAGATGGCTTTTTCGACGAAATCTATTGTGACAAACTTCACATGCAAATGGTTTTTCTCCTGAATGTATACTCATGTGAATTACAAGATGGCTTTTTTTAGGAAATCTTTTGTGGCAAACTTCACACGTGCTTTGTCTTTTCCCTGAATGTGCAGACATATTGGATAGAAGACCCGTCGAATCACCCGGTGCCTTCGTCACTTGTTGTACTGCTGTGTCGCTCAACTGTACTTTATGTATTGTCTCTGCTGCAGGGAGACCGGCGGCCGAAGAGTAATCTTCACCTGTTTACAAAACAGAGAAATTCATGATTGAATAAATTAAGTGCTCCGATAGTCTATATAGTTTGTAGTCTGTCTGGGAAAGGTCCTGGGTTCCATTCCTGGATGGGAGAGACATTAATGTTAAGGATAATATATGTTGAAAGTTAAAGTCAAATAAATTTATTCATGTAGGTGTTTTTTCAATACACTTATACTCGTATTTTTTTGAGTCTACCGCAGTTTCCACAGGTCCTCTTTATATAAGGAGAAGAAAGACGAATCAAAGTCCTAAGCACATCTTTTAAATCAAAATCTTACAATGTTTATTGTTCATGGGTAGTGTGTTAATGATGTGTTATTTTGGTTATACGCCATACAACAGGATCAGACAGTGATCGACAAAGTGAAGCAACTGCGGGCGGTCAGTAGTCGGATGGTGACCGCTGGTGGCTAAATATCTTGAGCGCTTCCGTGCTCCGGAGGGCACGTAAAGCCGTCGGTCCCGGCTGTTATCGATAGATAGCAATCGTTAAGCCCTGTCGGAGGCCTTCGGGCATTAAAACTTCCGATACTGGGCCACTAACTGCTCTAATAATCCACTTGTGTGTGGTTTTCGGATGAAAAAAGAGAGTCATTGAGAGAAAAATGCATCGATTGTTGTTCTGAGTGGAAGAGGAGTTAATTTAAAGTCTTATTAACTTTATTGCATTTTAATTTAAGTAATAATTTAAAATATCACATATAAAATTTCACTATTCTAATTATTTCAATAATCTAACGAGAGCAGTCAGAATTTAGTTTGGATTGTAATGGATTAGATTCTAATCCATTACAATCCAAACTAAATTCTGACTGCTCTCGACGCTGCCTCGGTGGTCTTCTTGGAAGCAGGGAGGTAAGCGGCCGTGCAGGCATGCACCGCACGCGGGCGGTCTCTGTTACAAACCTTACCAATTTGTATTCGGTTGCGAAATTGTAATGTTGTGTTTGTCACGAGCAACTTCGTAACTCGAACAAATCATTGCACAATTAATGTTGCTCATATTCTGGAAAAAATACGTTTATTAATTTCTTCATAGCGTTAAAATATGTGCATATTTAAATATTATTTCAAAATAATATTATTTCTTAGCGTCATTCTCTTCAACAGATGCCTTTTTCCTGAATTTTCCGTCGAAAGTTTCATGACCCTTTTTATGTTATGTAATGTCGTACTTCAAAGTAGAATTAGGGAGGTCTGCTATTTCTTCATTACTTTCTGACGAATTCTTGCTACGGACAGAAATAGATATATTTAACATAATATAAAATACGAGCATTAGGCACGCGCACTTTTTACACGTTTTCGTCTGTTTTTTTGAAGTCTGTTAAAAATCAATATTTACTATTTCTTCCTCTGCCGGTATTCACTGAGCCGCAGTCTTCGCAACTCTTTTGGTCTCTTTACCTCTCTTTCTCTCTCTCCACCGTAGGGTTGTCTCCGCAGACTTTACTCTTTTTTCTATTGCTCTTATTTCAGAGGGAGCTTTATTGTCTTGTGAGCGACCAGCACTTTGTATATCTGTAGCAATATCTATTGCATCTGATTGCTGTCGTTTTCTTTGTTTAAGTAGCGATTTTCTTGCTCTGAATTCTCGCCCGCGCTCTGCAGACATTTTAGCTTTTAACCTATAATGTCATTGTTATAGTTTAGTAACTTTAGTTTAGTACTACATTAGAGTTAAAGATAAGTTATCTATTCTATATACTTATAAATAAGAATGTAAAAAATTGTGTGTGAGTATAATATGAGGTATGACTCACCTTTGCAATTCATTATATGTCAATTGGTTCTCACTAGGTGTAGAATCTTGCCTCGACCATGTCACACTCTTATTATTCACAATTTCCGTGCGTAATTTCTTCTTAATAGTTTTCTTGGAGCACCGCTTTCACATTCAGAGTCTGTGGCATTTCCTGCCATAATTTTTTATTATTCTCCCAAAAATTCACAAGATGCTAACTTTAAAATTAATTTACAACTTTATTCACTTAAAACATGGAACATTTGGTGTATTAAACAAGACATTAATTTATTTAACTGTTCAAAAACGAAATGAAATTACGAAATAATCAAGAAATCACCGTTCGCGTACGCGTACTGCCATGCCCCCAGATATTTCATGCATGTCTCTATTATTACTACAGTGTAATACAAACAAAAAGATCTGCACTCTGTCTTACATATACGAAATGTAACTGGCTATGAGAGAAAGAGAGAATTCTTTCTCTTGCCTTACTCCTCAAGTCAAGTGTACATAAAGAAGTTCTACTTTATAAAGTTACTGATAAATACAATAAATTACTACTTACCTAACGACAATTCTCCACGCTTCACATCAGTATTGGTTGCACTTTCACTTGCAGCATCCTGATTCATCACACCACAGTTTTCATCTGCATCTGAGAGCAACTTTGATCTACACATCATCTCAATGTTGGTACACTCTTCAGGACTAATTATTTCCTGTTTAATTTCAACTTTGATGTCATCAGCAAATAAATCTTCAGTTGTGGTAGATCCACACTCCACATCATGATCATTTTCAGCCTTAATGTCATGAATGACATCTTCAGTTGTGGTTGATCTACACACCATGTCACTACTGGTTGTATGTATGGTACTAGTCATGTCCTGGTTGACTACATCATCCTCAGATTTAATTTCTTTGATAAGAACAAGTCGAGCCATGGTTTGTCTATTCACCATGTCATAGTCAATTGTATCTTCAGTTTTAATCATTCTCTGGTCATCAGAGAGATCATTTTCAACCTTGACATCAATATTGTGGGCTGCAAAGTCTCTGGACTTGACAGGCAGACAATTTATTATTGCAATTTCATTGCTGAGTGCATAATTATGTTCACTAAGAATCTTTGAAAGAGTATTTCTATCAATAGTGCACCCAATCGTAGTAATTGCTGAAAAACACAAGTTAAATGAAATCCCAAATTAATTGAAGTGAAGCCTCTTTTAATATAAGCATTGCTCTAATTTTCTTGTTTTCATAATTGATTTTTGCTTGTTTTTAAGTTTGGTAGTGGTTTTATAAATAAAAAAATTAAATTGCGTGTACTTATGTACGCGCGTAAGAAGTTATACTTCTTTGGCATCATTAAATAATAAATATTCAACGTTAATAATTTCATAATATTTAGTATTAATTATACTAAAAAAAAATTGGTTGTCTGTAAAGTCGGTTTACTGACGATAGTTGAACGTGACAACGTCTTAAGAAAATACTGATGGAATGGTAGCATAATCACTAATAGTCATCATAAACTAACTTTGAATACTTAGTTATAATTTATTTACTGTTATAATGCAGTTAAAAACCTTTATTAAATATTTTACCAAAAAGACTAGTCGTTGCATACCGTATAACGAAACATTAATCTTTAGCTAGTCTGTGCATATTATGTCATGTCAATGTGCCACAAACAAGTCAAAACAAACCTGGCTGGTTATAAATAATTTCGATAAAAAGCAAAAGCAAAACTAGAGACGTCAGAGTTACATTGACAAAGGCCAATGAGTGGTTTAGCCGGCAACTTCATACTGTTAATTTTTGTGTCACAGATGCGCGCGCATCGTAAAATTTCACTCTCATGATTTTTCCATAACGCGCCTAACTTCATACTGTTAATTTTTGTGTTACAGATGCGCGCGCATCGTAAAATTTCACTCTCATGATTTTTCCATAACGCGCCTAAAGTATAACTTCAAAAATGCCAAAGAATATCCGCAAAGTAATAAGGATCGAAATATACTGATTAACATCTCTTTAAAGATTTATTACAACAAACATCTAAATAAATGGACAGCTTGTGGCATTATTAACACCCTTCTACTCATATTTGGAACTGATTGTGTCTATGAAGTATGATGCATAAGTAAAGTGTGGAATTTAGCGGCATAGGTTTTCCTGCATCACTGAGAATGGCAACTGTAATTGCTGTAATGCTAAAGAATGATGACACACTGCAACCGCCCCCACATATGATCAACTAGCAGACTAAACCTGACCCTTCATAATCTACTTACCTAACACATCTCCACGCTTCACATCAGTATTGGTTGCACTTTCACTTGCAGCATCCTGATTCATCACACCACAGTTTTTATCTGCATCTGAGAGCAACTTTGATCTACACATCACCTCAATGTTGGTAAATTCTTCAGGACTAATAATTTCCTGTTTAATTTCAATCTTGATGTCCTCAGCAAAGAGGGCTTTGGTTGTGGTAGATCCACACTCCACATCATGATCATTTTCAGCCTTAATGTTATGAATGGCATCTTCAGTTGTGGTCGATCTACACACCATGTCACTACTGGTTGTATGTTCGATACTAATATTTTCCTGGTTAGTCATGTCCTGGTTGTCTGCATCATATTCAATTTTAATTTCTTCAATCGCAACAAGTCGAGCCATGATTTGTCAGTTAACTACGTCGTAATCAATTGTATCTTTTCGATGTCTCTGAAGCGATGCATCGGCAAATTCCCGGCCGGGGCTGGTGTTTACGGCGCCGGACAAAAATGTTTACGAACGGGTCACAGCGGCAGTGTATTGTGACAGCCCTGGCGTATCACCTCGCAAAACAATAAACAATAGGGGCCATAAACATGTCGAGTCAACAATAGAACAATAGCGCGCTTGCCCGTACGCACGACGCTTCGACCATTACGGCAATAGTCATACGGGCGAAACTCGGTTGCAAGGAACGTTCTCGAATTTTATATGAATCGGGTCCGTCCGGAATTAGCGAGAAAGTTCTGGATTGGCGTGAATGGTGCGTGAGTGGTATAAAAAGGGGCGATCGATCAAGTGCGGACATTCTAGTTTCGGAAGCGAAACCAGGAAGATACCAGCGATACCTACGAGCGATACCAGTGAGAAGTGAAGTGATTTCTACGTGCGATACAGTGTTCGACGAGTGTGTTACGAGTACCTACGTGCATAGTGTTGTAGTGTGTACTGTGTACAGTGTGTGTAATCGTGTATCTACGAGTACAATAAAGTCTTTGTGGTACATTTTGGCATTTTCTCGAACCCCATACTCCTGACACGTAACAATTGGTGACAGAAGCGGAATGCCTGTAGTACCGCAGAGTGAAGAAGGGATTCGTACGCGACGTCAGACGGCATTGGATGCCGCGCGGATGGAGTCGCCGGGGCGTGACCGCAGGGAAACGGAGACCACCGCGGGACCTTCGACTACATCAGCTGCATCAGTACCGACACCGAGTGCATTCGATATGGCTGCCTTACTAGCAGCCATGGAAAGCATACAGCGGAGCCAGCGCGAAGCAATGGAGAGCCAGCGCGAAGCAATGGAGAGCCTGCGTGAAGACATGAAGAGCCAGCGCAAAACCATGGAGGCGGGCCTAGGGACAATCGATGCAAAGCTGGACGGTTTCCAGGGGGATTTGAACGTCGTGAAGGAGGATCTAGAATTGGTCAAGGTGCGAACATCCGAGCACGACCAAGCCCTCAAGACCCATGACGCGTTACTCAACTCCCACGAAACTAGGCTCGTGGATTTGGACAAGAAGCTGCAAAAAATGAAGGTTTTGGGCACGGCAGCAACCAGCCCATGTCCTGGGGCCCCGAAATTTAAGGTCCCAAGTTTCGACGGCACGACCTCGTGGACAGCGTTCAGGCACCAGTTCGAGGTAGTTGCAAATGGGAATGGCTGGGAAGACGAGCACTCATTGGCAGCACTTACCTTAGCTCTTCGAGGGGAGGCACTGCTGGTCCTTGAGAACCTGCCTGCTGAGCGACGCACCTTGGAGTCGCTATTTAAGGCATTGGAAGCTCGATACGGGGAGAAGCACCTTGAGCATGTATATCGCGCGCAGCTCAAAGACCGGTCACAGAGGTCGAGCGAAGGACTGCAACAGTGGGCTACGGAGATTGAGCGCCTCGTACGCCGAGCCTATGCGTCGAGTTCCACACCCGTCGAAGACAAAGTTCTAGAGGCGTTTGTCAGCGGAATACGGGATCCCGAGGTGAGAGCAACGGTGCGCTTGGGGCATCACGCAACATTGGAAGCAGCTTTAGCGCATGCCCTTGAAGTGGAAGCGGTACGAAGCGACTACAAAAGTTGTAAGGTGCGCGAAGTTGTAGCGGCAATTCAACCTCGTACTGGGCCTATCTGCTACGGATGCGGTGAACGAGGCCATATTAGGCTCAACTGCCGGACTCGGAAAACACCGAAATCGGTGTCAACGGCTACCCAAGTTGATACCCAGGAGCTGCTAAAATTAAAAGGCGTCAGCGCCACGGGACGGGCAGCGGCTGGACTTCGTCGAGCCCCTACTGTTATAGTGTCACAAGCTTGTGACGGGAACAGCCTGGTAGCTACTGGTGAGATAAATGGCATACCTTGTCGATTTACGATTGACACAGGAGCATCGAAGTCCATCGTTCGACCGGAACTACTCAAGAGGACTATCATGTGGGAAAATGGACGACCATCATGCAATCTGCAGACAGCGACAGGCCAGCCAGTGACCGTCCTAGGAGTTACGGAAGCAAGACTGAAACTCGGAAGTGACATTTACACGCAGTCTGTTTTAGTAGCGAATATAACTGACGACTGCATTATCGGACTGGACTTTCTACGGGCTCATCACTGTATAGTTGACATAGCGAAAGGAATGTTAAGCTTCCCGGATCAAGAAGTCTTCTTGGAGGGTTCATCTTCAGGAGCAGTGTACTGTTTGAGGACAGTGAAGCTGGCACCCAGATCGGAAACCTTGGTCCAGATTAGGTTTCCAGAAAAGATAAAGCTGGATCGATGTGTCATAGTAGAAGACTACGGAGATGATCCTAGTTGGATCACGGCAAGGACACTGCTCATGACAAAACGTGACGCCAAGTTAAAGGTCATCAATCTTGGCAGCACGCCGATACATCTCGCAAAGAATACCGTTATCGGCCGATGTGAAGCCGTGGACAGCTTGAGGAAGGTCCAAGAAAACTCGGAAAAGCTTGGATCAACGGATCACATGACATCTTTGCTGGAGGCGACCAGGAGGAATTTGAGCTCTGAAGAATATACTCAGGCAGCAAAGTTGTTGATGGACTACAAGGACATCTTTACCAGAGGAGATAGCGACCTTGGAAGAACAAATCTTGTCACTCATCCAATAGATACCGGCAATACTTCACCGATCAAGCAAAGACCGAGACGAGTACCATTGGCAAAGGAACACGAAGTTGCAGAAATGATCGAGGACATGGTGCGCAGCAAGGTGATCGAGCCGTCAACTAGCCCTTGGTGTTCACCTGTGGTACTCGTGAAGAAGAAGGACGGCAGTACTAGATTCTGTGTCGACTACAGGATGCTTAACACCGTTACCAAGAAGGACAGCTACCCTCTGCCTCGGATTGACGACACGTTGGATATGCTTGGTGGCATGAAGTGGTTTTCGACGGTCGACCTGAAGAGTGGTTACTGGCAAGTAGAAGTCCGGCCAGAAGACAAAGAGAAGACCGCCTTTACCACCGGAACCGGAAATGGCTTGTGGCAGTTTCGCGTAATGCCTTTTGGATTGTGTAACGCTCCTGCCACTTTTGAGCGTCTCATGGAGCGAGTGTTGGTGGGACTTTTGGGGGACGCTTGTCTGGTATACCTCGATGACGTCATAGTCATGGGACGAAACTTCGTGGAACACAAGCGAAATCTGGAGAAGGTATTCAGACGATTCCGTGAGTCCAACCTAAAGCTCAATCCGAAGAAATGTGACTTCTTCAAGAAGGAAGTATCATTTTTGGGACACATCATATCTGACGAAGGTGTTCGAACTGATCCAGACAAGATAAGAGCTGTTCAAGAATGGCCGACACCAAAGAACAAGACCGATGTAAGAGCGTTCTTGGGGTTATGTGCCTATTACCGTCGGTTTGTGAAGAACTTCTCCGAGATAGCCAAGCCATTACACCGTCTCACGGAGGATAAGAGAATCTTCAGTTGGGATTCCGATTGCGAAGATGCGTTTGTTCGCTTAAAGGAACGTCTGTGCTCGGCTCCGATTCTTGGCTATCCCAGAAGGGAAGGGAGATTCGTAGTGGACACGGACGCTAGCAATACTGGCATCGGAGGAGTATTATCCCAAGACCAGGAAGGCCAGCAGGTGGTCATTGCGTACTTTAGCAAGACCCTTTCGAAACCGGAAAGAAATTATTGTGTGACTCGGCGAGAATTACTGGCTGTGGTGAAGACCCTTCAGCACTTCAACAAGTATTTGTTGGGACGCGAGTTCACAATAAGGACGGACCACGCTGCTCTGAGATGGCTTCTGCAATTCAAGAACCCGGAAGGCCAGGTCGCGAGGTGGATCGAACAGCTTCAAGAGTTCAACTTCGTAATAGAGCATCGCAACGGAAGAGCTCATTCGAATGCCGACGCCCTGTCATCCGATCCGATCCCATGCTCCGAAGAATGTCGACATTGCATCAAGCATGAGGCCAAAGAAGAGGTCAGGGTGATAAGGATGCAGGATCTAGACGAGTCTTGGGGAACGGAGCAAGTAAGCCAAGCTCAGAAGGAAGACAAAGACCTCAGCCTGATCATGGAATGGAAAGCCAAAGGACAGAGGCCCCTGTGGAGTGATGTGTCAGCCTCGAGCGCAACGACTAAGGCATACTGGGCTCAGTGGGACAGCCTTATATTGGAGAATGGCGTGCTTTACCGGAGCTGGGAATCACTCAACGGAAAGGAAAAAACCCTGCAAATGGTTATTCCCAGGAGTAAAGTGGCTGATTTGCTGAAGCTCGTACATGATGGCACTTCTGGTGGGCATCTCGGCATCAAGAAGACCCTCGTAAAGATACGAGAACGCTTTTATTGGGTGCGATGTCGAGAGGACGTTGAAGATTGGTGCAGAAAGTGTACACTGTGCGCTTCAGTGAAAGGGCCCCGCACTAGATCCAAAGGGAAACTACAGCTGTACAACGTCGGAGCCCCTTGGGAGAGAATCGCCATAGACGTTGCTGGGCCATTCCCTCAGACGGAAGACGGGAATAGATTCATCATAGTGGTTCAAGACTACTTCAGTAAATGGCCGGAAGCGTTTGCAACTCCGAACCAAGAGGCGAAGACCGTGGCCAAGAAACTTGTCCAGGAGGTAGTATGCCGCTTTGGTGTACCATTGGAGTTACACAGCGACCAAGGCAGGAACTTCGAGTCGACGTTATTCCAGGAGATGTGTGAACTTTTGGGAATAAATAAGACACGTACCACACCGGCGCATCCTCAATCTGACGGCATGGTGGAGAGATTCAACCAAACGTTGGAAAATCACTTGGCCAAGGTCGTCGAGGAACATCAGCGAGACTGGGATCGGTACATTCCTCTGTTCCTGATGTCATATCGGTCTGCCATACACGAGTCTACGGGATTTACGCCGGCTAAAGTTAACTTCGGAAGAGAAATGCGTCTGCCATTGGATTTGCTTACCGGAACACCGCCAGATGCCCCGAAACCAACAGTTGAATACATCGCGGACTTACGGAAACAATTGGACGAGACACATGATCTTGTAAGGGAGCAATGTTTGAAGACCAGCGAAAAGATGAAAACCCGGTACGATCGCGATGCTCGGAAACATGGTTTCAAGGAGGGAGATTCTGTATGGTTGCACAATCCACTGCGGAAGAAAGGGAAGTCTCCGAAGCTACAAGCACGATGGGAAGGCCCTTACACAGTTGTCACGAGGATTAACGACGTGACCTACCGGATCAGACAGGGGGACAGAAGAAAGCCGAAGATCGTGCACGTGGACAGATTGGCACCATTTCATGGATCGAATAATGCTCGGGACGAGCATGACTAAGAGGGGGGCAATGTGACAGCCCTGGCGTATCACCTCGCAAAACAATAAACAATAGGGGCCATAAACATGTCGAGTCAACAATAGAACAATAGCGCGCTTGCCCGTACGCACGACGCTTCGACCATTACGGCAATAGTCATACGGGCGAAACTCGGTTGCAAGGAACGTTCTCGAATTTTATACGAATCGGGTCCGTCCGGAATTAGCGAGAAAGTTCTGGATTGGCGTGAATGGTGCGTGAGTGGTATAAAAAGGGGCGATCGATCAAGTGCGGACATTCTAGTTTCGGAAGCGAAACCAGGAAGATACCAGCGATACCTACGAGCGATACCAGTGAGAAGTGAAGTGATTTCTACGTGCGATACAGTGTTCGACGAGTGTGTTACGAGTACCTACGTGCATAGTGTTGTAGTGTGTACTGTGTACAGTGTGTGTAATCGTGTATCTACGAGTACAATAAAGTCTTTGTGGTACATTTTGGCATTTTCTCGAACCCCATACTCCTGACACGTAACAGTATTGTCCACGCACCGCAGGGCATCCAGTCCAGTGCGGGAGTATGAGCGTGTAAGCTTTTAACGTTTATGTTATACTGAACAACAAAGTGTAAACACTACAATATACATTTACTAACCTAACCTAACTAACCTAGCCAGCAGCCAGCCTAGCCTATAGCCATTAGTTTCTATAGTTGACAGTGACATTCACAGATTATTAACCTGTTGAGATAAGTAAAAACCTCTATACATGTCAGATTAGATTATGAAAAAAAGTATAATATGGACAGATGGCATTGAAGGAAATGGAAAAATAAAAGTCGGTTATTTTATTTTAATGGTATATTTTATTTATAATAATACGAATCATAACATGGTGACAGCGGTGAAAATAAATAAATAAATTGAAGAAAAGAGTAGATTATAATTACATATAATAAATAAGAAAAGAAACATGGATCACTCAGCGTCATCCTCAGGTCAAAAATTTAATACTCTTTCACCTCCCATGTTCTCCGGTAAGTCGGAAGACTGGCTTAACTTCAGTAAGAGATTTGAACGATACCGAAAAGCATCCGGATTATCAGAGATGTCTAATGAGAGGCAAATAAATATGTTCATTTACATAATGGGTCAAAAAGGAGAAGATCTGTTGGTTTCATTCGGTATAAAAACAGAAGTTGACAACGAATTCAGTAAAATTTTTGAAAAATTTAACCAATATTTCACTTTAACTCACAATAAAATACATGCTCGAGCTAAATTTAATAAGTTGATGCAAGAACGAGAAGAACGAGTGGATGAATTCATTACAAAAGTTTACGCAGCAGCCGAGTTATGTCAATATCCACAAAATATACAAGAGGAACTGATTAGAGACCGCATAATTGTTGGTATAAATGATATCAATTTATCAAATGAATTACAATTAGATTCTAACATAGAATTGAAAACTGTACTTACTAAAGTAAGACAAGCGGAAGAGGTTGCAAGACAACAATCCTGGTTAAGACATAATGAATCAAAAATCATGTTTAATGAGCAGATTTCAACAAATGATTCAGTTAACAGAGTAAATTCATTTTACTCGAACAATAAAAAGTTTAATAATATAAGAAGACCAAATAATACAAGTCAGCAATGCTGTGGTAGATGTGGCAAATATCCAAAACATAATTTAGCTCTGTGCCCGGCTAAAAATTCTCTATGTATGAAATGTCGAAACCATGGTCACTGGGCACAAATGTGTAAGAATTCAAGAAAAGTGAGCGCAGTTTATAATGATAATGAAGAAATTGAAACACGGGTAGAACTTAATTATATGGGAAATATAGATGGAAAAAATACAATAAAATTTAATGACAAATTTGTAAAAACAGATCCATGGAGAATTAATTTAAAGGTTCTCAAGATCAAGATATGAATTTTAAAATAGATTCTGGAGCAGATGTAACAGCCATAGGTCTAGAACATTTAAAAAACTTAAACAATATTCATTTATATCCGACTGATGCTAAGTTAAGAGCAGCAGGTCAAGGCATTTTGAATGTTAAAGGGAAATTTTGTACAGATATAATTTGGAAAAACAAAATGTTTAAAACAGATATTTTTGTCATTTCAAATTTGGAGGAACCGCTTTTAGGTAAACCAGCAATTGAAGCATTGGGTTTGCTTAATAGAGTAAATTCTATTGACAAATCAATAATTGTTGAGGAAAATACATTTAACCCTGTCTCCGAATTTCAAAAATTATTTGAAGGTTTAGGTAAGTTAAAGGGTGAATATAAAATATACATTAAACCAAACGCTAAACCTTATTCCCTAAATTGTTACAGAAGATTAGCAATTCCGTTATACGAGCCGTTGAAAAAGGAACTCAAACTTCTTAAAGAACAAAATGTAATATTCCCTGTTGAAAAGCCAACGCCCTATTGTTCAGGCATTGTTGTTCGTCCAAAAGAAGATGGTAATATAAGATTATGTGTTGATTATACAGAATTAAATAAAAATATATGTAGATCAAGATATCAACTACCGTCTGTAGAAGAGTGTTTAGCACAAATTGGAAACGCTAAATATTTTTCTAAATTAGATGCAAATAAAGGTTATTTTCAATTACCACTTGAAGAGAGTTCCAAGCTTTTAACAACTTTTATTACACCATTTGGACGATACGCTTTTAATAGAATGCCAATGGGTATTAAATGTGCTAGCGAAGTATTTCAGCAAAAAATGCATTCATTAGTTGAAGGAGTAGGAGGCGTAGTATGTTGTCAAGATGATATTTTAATAACTGGTAATACTATTGAACTCCACGATAAGCGTCTTAGGATGGTTTTAAAGCGAATGACAGAAGAAGGAGTTACTTTAAACAAAAATAAGTGCGTTTTTAGAGTAGAGGAATGCCAGTTTTTAGGACATATTGTGTCAAAAACAGGAATTAGACCTTGTCCAAATAAAATAGAAGCGATATTAGGTATGCCCGATCCAACTGACATTACTACAGTTCGAAGTCTCTTGGGCATGGTTAACTATCATTTGAAATTTATTCCGAATTTGGCTAGTTTAACTAAGCCAATTCGAGATTTATTGAAAAAAAATGATACTTCAGGAAAAGTTATATGGAGTAAGGAATGCGAAGATGCTTTTAAGAAAATTAAAAATATTTTAGTATCACCAACAAATTTAAGCTTATTTGATCCCAACAAGAAAATAAGAGTAACAGCAGATGCAAGTTCATATGGTTTGGGCGCTTGTATAGAACAGTTAGATGATAAAAGTAATCTTTGGAGGCCAATTAGTTACGCATCGCGTAGCTTAAGTAATGCGGAATTGAATTATGCTCAAATAGAAAAAGAAGCTTTGGCTCTTACTTGGGCATGTGAAAAATTCAATATGTACTTATCAGGATTGCCGAAATTTGAATTGAGAACGGATCATTTACCTTTAATAAAAATTCTTGGAGACAAACCAATAGCGGACTTATCGGTAAGGTTACAGAGATTTAGATTAAGACTATTAAATTTTGATTATTCTATTGTACACGTTGCAGGTAAATATTTACACACTGCTGATGTATTATCACGTGCACCTTTGCCAAAGTATTCAGTAGAGGACAACATATGTAATGATAAAGAAGTTAATTTAGCCATTATTGCCCAGTTAAAAACTATTGAAATATCTGATGAATTAATTGATAATATTCGCACTATACAAGGAAAGGATGATATGTCATGCATATTAAAAGATTATATTAAAAATGGTTGGCCGAAAAAACAGGATTTAATAGAAGAATTATTGCCATTTTATACTTATAGAGGAGAATTGGTAGTGGAGGATAATATAATTATGAAAGGTAACAGGATTTTTATTCCTAAGGAAATTCGATCCGAAATGTTAAGAAGGATTCACGCAGGACATCTAGGAGTCGAAAAATGTAGACAGCGTGCTCGAGAATGCCTTTGGTGGCCTGGAATTTCCAGCGACATTAGAGTGTTAGTTCAGCAATGTCCAGTCTGTATTGAATTTAGGAAAAACCCAACGGAACCATTAATACCGTCTGAAAATCCGTCATATCCATGGGAAATTGTGGCAATAGATTTATTTGTAGTAAAAGGAATGGATTTCATGGTCATTATTGATTATTTTTCGAGATTTCCAGAAATAGCTAAGTTGCATACAACAAATAGCTCTAGTATTATAAACCATTTAAAAATAATATTCTCTAGATATGGGATACCCAAAATCGTAAGAACCGATAATGGTCCGCAATTCAATTGTGCAGAATTCAATAAATTTGCTGAGGAATGGGGTTTTAAACTAATTACTAGCAGTCCTTATACCCCTTGGTCTAATGGAATGGCAGAAGCTGGTGTAAAGATTGTGAAGAATATTATTTTAAAAAGTGAGGACCCTATTATAGGAATGATGGCATATCGAAGTGCACCATTAGAAAACGGATACAGCCCAGCTCAATTATTGTTCGGCAGGAGAATAAGAACGAATTTACCAATAGTAAACAAAATGTTGATACCAAAATCTTTTGATTATGATATTATACAGGAAAAACGTCGAGAAAGACAAGGAAAAGGAAAAATTTATTATAATAAAAGGCACAGGGTAAAAGAATTACCTGAGCTTAACAGGGGAGTTCGTGTGTGGGACACAATATTAAAAACATACGCTACAGTATTAAACAAAAGGGAGGAACCCCGAAGTTATGACTTACTCACAGATAGCGGTGGAAAGATTCGTCGAAATGCTAGACACCTAGTTTTAGCTAACACTGCGCCTGTGAATACAAGAGATGAGCGTAATTTACTAAATTCAAACTCAGATAATTCAGACGGACAATCACAAGCGGGGGAGGACTTTAATTCAATTGATCCAAATTTCAATTTCTTTTTTGGACCCTCTACCTCCAGACAACGTAACTCCACTAACGTAAGCAATACGAGTCCAAACGAAGCTTTACTAGACACAGATAATTTTGAGCAATATTCAACTCCCACAAATGCTTTGCGGGAGCCCGTTTATATCACAAAACATGGAAGGCCTGTTTACCTTCCAAGAAAATTAGACATGTAGCTATATTTATTTTACATATTAAGGTATTATGCAAAATAATAGTTAAGTCTTTGTTTTTTTTTTAAAGGAAGGATGTTAAGTGGTTAGTTAGAGTTTATGTTTTAAGTATATTATTTAAGTTGGTACAAAATAATGGTTAGGTTTTTGTTTTTTAAAGTGAGGATGTTTAGTGGTTTTTTGAGTTTATGTTTTATATTATTTTAGTTGGAAGTTATGGTTTATGTTTTAATGTAATTATACTTTTAAAGTATTTAATTTAATTTAAAAGGGAGGATGTTGAGATAAGTAAAAACCTCTATACATGTCAGATTAGATTATGAAAAAAAGTATAATATGGACAGATGGCATTGAAGGAAATGGAAAAATAAAAGTCGGTTATTTTATTTTAATGGTATATTTTATTTATAATAATACGAATCATAACATAACCCTTAACTGTAGTGGTGAAAAAAAGTCACACTTCTATAGTCGTGGGTCCATTGGACCCGCCTACGTTTTATTTAAAATAGAAAAAAATGCATATCAATTTTACGTTTTTATTTTGCTAAAAATTTTAATTGAAACATTAACAATTGTAATATTAAATGAAATCAACAAAAGTGACGTTTATTTTTATCTACAATGGCACTTTTTTTAATCAGCGTTATTTACTTAACTTAAAAACATGCTTTCGAAAAAAAAATCATATAAAATAGAAAAAACGCAATTAAAAATTTAAGGCAACGCGTTTCACAAACAATAAATAATGCTTTTTGAAAGAGTTAAAAAAAAAATTGAAAAACTTCTTCCAAAAAAAATTTTGACATCATACAATGATGATTAATTTATATGCATGAATTTCGTACTGTTTTTGCGACGCCTTGCAAGCATAAGATGTCCAGTAGAACTCTTCTGTACATCCATATCTTCATCTTGGTGATCCTGATCACACGTAATCACAAATTCCGCAATATTGTAAGAAAACTCATTTTTTGAGTGGGTCGTAGCATTATTTCGAGATATGGGCGAATTTTTACCAATTTCATCTTTTATTACTATCTGATTCGTTCAACCACTGTTGCTTACCTACTTCATCGCTATTAGTTAACATATTGCTTAGATTCGCCTTCATAAATAACTGAAAAAATGTGAAATTAAAATTTAGCAAAAATTAAAAAAGTTACGTAACTATAGTCGTGGGTCCAATGGACCCATACGCACGCTAATACTCACCTTTCTACTAGCGAGGGAAGCATGCCCTTTGCCCTCAGTGTGCTTCGCTGGATTTTAGGAAGGTACCTAGGAGTGGGAAGTGCTGAGACATACACCGTGGTTTTTACACGGGTTCAAAAATTGAACATGGGTCCATTGGACCCACGACTACAGTTAAGGGTTAAAACTAAGACCATACCACAAAATACGGATAGACAACTGGACATAAGGGCGGCCACATACATGCGGAATTACGAAAAGGAATCCCGAAACGGAATTTCGATTCGGGATTCCTGACGCAGTGAAATCTATACTATACAAATGTATGGCGCTGTCACACACAAACGGTACCGTAAAACGGATTGAATAGAGATTGCGGGTTGAATAGAGACAAAACTGAAAACGTAATTCAATGCGTGATATTCAAAAGGAAACGTTATTAAAGTGTATATTATTAGAGTCTACAAATTAAAAAACAAAATATACCCTTTAGTAACGTTTCCTTTTGAATATCACGCATTGAATTACGTTTTCAGTTTTGTCTCTATTCAACCCGCAATCTCTATTCACGCCGTTTTACTGTAGTTTTTCCTGACGGAATTGTCTGATTCAGAATTCCGAATCATAGACAATCCGTTCGGAATTCCGGACGCAACTGCTCCATACATTTAGTACGAGTCGCCGTACACATTCGGAAATTTCCGTACGGAATGACAGTCAAGGACCAGTGTTACCAACTCTATAAAATATTAATGCCTAAACCAGTGTCAAAACTCCTTAAAATTGCCTCAAATATTTAGAAATCTCCCTAAAAATTACATTTAACAAATGCACATTATAATTTTTTTGACATTCTGTTGCTATAGAGAGGTACAATAAGTCCTTACTTGCTTGTCATTCAATGATTCGTTACTTATTACAAGTCAATGTAGGATGTAGGAAGTTGCTTGTACGATTATAGTGTATATTATTTACTTTCGAGTTGTAATAAATATATTAAATGAAAATATTATTATTATTTACTGAGTGTTAATAATTTTTATACTTATTATATTATATAATTATATTGTTTTAATACCGAATTTAAATATCATTATCATTTTTCTTTTTGTAATTTTCTCCTGTACGTAAGGTTGCCTGGAAGAGATCGCTGCTTAGCGATAAGGTCGCCTTTTTTGAATACACAGTATTTTAATTTCGCTGTATGTGATTATTTCTGGTGTACAAATAAAGAGTTTATCTATCTATCTATCTATCTATCACATATTATAGGAACTGCCGCAGAAACGCTCTGGGTTAGTTGCAAATATTCACTATGCGTAAAAGTAAACAATTCTATTTTTAGTACTATCTGTCTCTCCAAGTACCTCCACTACAAGTACGTGCAATAAAACGATTGCACGTAAGTACATGTGATTATCATTTCGTATAAAAATTATATTTCTACAGATAACCTGTATTACCTGTTTTATTGAATTTTTCATCTAAGAACTCCCGTAATCTTAGTTTACAATGATAACACAATTTAGACTAATAGTTACCTACTACATAAAATTTTAATGATTCTAATCATACACCTTTTTGTTTTCTCGTTTAATCCATACCAATAATTTGAATAACAAGATTCAATCCAAGACCATTGCGGAGTCGTTAACCCTAAAGCTAACGCACACATGCGTTACCTAAATCGAGGTACATACATGAGCTTAACTTCTGTACTATCCTTATTTTGTGGTTTAAGTGTCTCAGTTGCTAATCTATCTATACATATTATAAAAAGAAGTCCTGTTTTCTGTCTGTCTGTCTGTCTGTCTGACCGCGATAAACTCGAAAACTACGAAACAGTTTTTTATACGGTTTTCAACAATAGGAAGAGTAATTCTTTGGGAAGGTTTAGATATATAATTTATTATAATTTTATGTAAATTAGTAGAAATTCGGCGATATATTATGTGGGAAGAATTTTCACCAACAGGGAGCTTTCCACGCAAACGCCCCATAAACTAGCACAAATATAGTTCAGTAATTTACTAGCGAATTCAAGATCTATAAAAATGCTACAAAAAAGACCGCAATAGCATGCATGCAATAGCATGTCTAGCAATATCTCTTACGGTTGACTTATAATAACCACTTTTATGTTAAAAATTTGATTAAAAACATTACGTTATTTTCAAAGCTATTTTCTGTAGTTCAGTATTAATCCTTATCCAAATGAAAGTTAGCTTAGGCATTTAATGCAGATCAAAGTTGCCTTTTACACTATATCAGTCAGATGGATAGTTTTTGAGATATTGTCGTTAGAAGTAATTAGCAGTGCGGGCGAATATTTAAGAATATGTTGCAGAACCACGTCTGCCGGGTCAGCTAGTCTATAGTTATACCAAATCTATGGTCTACTGTAATAAAAATGTACTTATCTGTGGTCTACTGCAATAAAAATGTACTTACTCTGTGGTCTACATGCGCCGTTTGTCTATGTCATTCCGAACGGAAAAACCACGTGTGTGTGGTGCATTTACGGAATTCCAAATCGAAATTTCGTTTCGGGATTCCGTTTCGGAATTCCGACTGTATGTGGCGGCCCTAAGTCTAAGAAAGACAGATAACGTATAGATTGTACAACCATAAAATATGGATAGTAGTACAACCTCAGAGTAATGATTTACTCTGAGACCGTTATCGTTGTTTCTCTTTCTAACCGGGGGCGATTCATGGCGATTGCAATGATTGCAATGTATGGACCATAGAGATGTAATATCTCTATGGTGGCTACTGCATAGATTATTGTTTATTGCATAGAGAATCTATGGTTAATTGTGGCTCTGGTCTCTGGCGTACCTAGGTACTACTGGGTATTTCTAGTTCTAGGTTAGGTTAGTAAATGTATTTAGTATTAGGTACCTACTACGGATGTAGCTTTACACTGTGTGTGTTGTTTTGGTGTTGTTCATTTTAACATAACCGTTCAACGCTTACACGTTCATACTCCCGCACTGGATGCCCTGCGGTGCGTGGACAATACACGCCGACAGGAGTATAGTGTTCTGTGATACACTGCCGCTGTGACCCGTTCACAAACATTTTGTCCGGCGCCGTAAACACCAGCCCCGGCCGGGAATTTGCCGATGCATCGCTTCGCAGACATCGAAACTGAAGATACAATTGATTACGCCGTGGTGAATAGGCAAACCATGGCTCGACCTGTTGCTATTGAAGGAATTAAGGTTGAATATGATGCAGTCAACCAGGACATAACTAACCAGGAATATATTAGTACTGAACATACAACCAGTAGTGACACGGTGTGTAGATCAACCACAGCTGAAGATGCCATTCATGACGTTAAGGCTGAAAATGATCATGATGTGGAGTGTGGATCTGCCACAACCAAAACCCTCTTTGCTGATGACATCAAGGTAGAAATTAAACAGGAAATTATTAGTCCTGAAGAATTTACCAACATTGAGATGATGTGTAGATCAAAGTTGCTCTCAGATGCAGATGAAAACTGTGTGATGAGTCAGGATGCTGCAAGTGAAAGTGCAACCAATACTGATGTGAAGCGTGGAGACGTGTCGTTAGGTAAGTAGTAAGGAGGAAGGTTGCGCTATAGATCTAAGGCACCTGCGTTTGGTGTTGGGTTAGGTTAGGTTAGGTTAGTACATTACTCATCTATATTTGTGCTAGTTTACGCGGCGTTCGCGTGGAAAGCTCCCAGGTGGCGAAACCTCTTCCACATATTTCGCCGAATTTCTACTACTCGTAATTTATATAAGAGTATAATAAATCGACGGCAGCAAAGAACAAATGGTCATCTACAAAAACGTTTTCAGGAGAGCGTTTTTAGTGCAAAAATTGTATAACTTCTACAATTACAAAGATATCTTCATCAATTTTGGAATAGTTAATTCTTACAATATTAACTATTATTTGGTATAGGTAAATTACCAATAATTCTTTTATTTCAATCAATCAATCAATAGTCTTTATTGTGGAATACAGGTAGGTACAATTTTGTTGGATGTTACAAGTATAATTTATGAACTCTGTATTCCCGCCACAAGCGGGCATACAATATCACACAGAAAAATAAATAAATATAATTTATCTACTTGGGACCTGATAATTATTTATTCTTTAACTATTTTATTAATTTAACGATTGTTTTTTATTGTTATCGATCATTAATAACCAATTTCAAGTGTAATTTACATTACGCTTACTAGGTTGCCTCATCAACTGTATAACATTTTATGTAAAGGATAGACTGAATAAAGATTTTTGATTTTTGATTTTGAATTTCATCAAAACAACAAATATAATTATGATTGTCATTAAAATACAGCAGTTGTCTCACATTACTTCGGCATTCTTAAGTTGAAGCTATTGGATTGCAGATATACCTAAACTATTTTGAGTTTTAGGGTGTCTAATAAAAAAAAAGTTTTGTGATTCCTTTTAATAATTATATTTGTAATATAAAGTAACAAAAAGTATAGTTTCAGAGAAAATAACTACGAATCGTTATAGTTACTCTTCGATATTTTCCCTTACTACCTATTTCTACCTCCATATCATAAGAATCTCAAAAACTACTATTCTGACTTAACTCAAATTTTTATGGGACCATACCCAAAGCACCAGCTTTCAAAGAAATAAAGAATCATCAAAATCGGTTTACCCAACACGAAGTTATGGGGTAACAAACATATGAACAAAGATGGAAAAAAAGGTATAAATATTTTTTACATTTGTGGCTTGGTTGAATGTCACTTCCGGATTCAATTTTCAATTATTTTATTACTCCCATTGCAAGCAGTCATCATCAGACATTTTTTCTTGCTGAAGAGCCTTGAGACTTCGCAGGTTATTTTCGTGAGGACAGCTGGCCCGCCGCATTGCGCGACGTACACAAGGACAAATGGTATATGTCCGTTTGTACTTTGTCGAATTTTAAATAAGTAGTGCAGATGTCTTTTAGTACGTTGAAAAATTGGTGTAAAAAACAACATTTTTCGAGAAAAAAAATATCACAAGATAAAACAAAGAATTCTGTGTTGAATTATGCAAAAAAACGATTTTGGCAAAATTGCAGATGTCTTTATGTTCTTTGCTGCCGTCGAAATTATATGCCTAAACCTGCCTAAAGAATAACTCTTTCTATTGTTGAAAACCGTATAAAAATCTGTTCCGTATATCGCGTCCAGACAGACAGACAGACAGATAGAAAGACAGAAAACAGGACTTCTTTTTATAATATGTATAGATATAGATGAGATGGGACACTTCTATATCGTAAAAAATACTATGGCATATAGCTGATAGAAAAAAAGTTTTAGGAACCATGCTACAGTGCACCCAACTTATCTCTGAAATGGCAAAAATTGGAACTAACGAAAAGTCATTCATAAGTACGTTGTGGTCATTCATCTGTCAGTTACTAGTGTGCAATGATTGGTCAAATGAATGTCAAATGCGTCCGACAGCGCCTCTTTCGTTTCAGTCTTAAGTTGGGTTTACTATAATACTGAATGATGATGTAGCGGCGCGATACCTACAGTAATATGAGCGCGCGCCGTACATGATGCTGACCACGCAACCACGAGCGACGAGTGCAGTAAACAATAGACTACGTCACACGCGTCATACTGAACTGGCCAATCAGATGACGTATCTGCAACCGCGATATCGAAGATTCAAGAGTTACTAACTATATATACAAATGGTCCGGAGTTAACATCGGACCGCGGTCCCCAGGCAGTGACATCACCTGGCGGGAGATCTCCCCTTTTCCTCCACAATAATATTGAAGTACCACTTAGTACCAGTGGCGATTTCTCTAAGTTGGCGCGTATGGCGCCGCCATACCATAATTTTTAAGCATTAAATAAAATGTAAAAAATCATATATTTACGACCTAATTATTTAGACCTAAGTACAATAATTACATTTTACGAGCGCTGCGGTCTTCTATCACGAACGCGACTCGCGGCGATTGTCTTCGCGTTCGGTCGGCGCCGAGCGCGGCCGAGGCATGCGCTTCTGCTAGCGCATGCATAGTCCATACAAAGTCGTTGGCCCGCGGCCGCCCGCGCCTCTTCGATCGCTTAGTATCACCATAGTAAAATTATACTGTGGTATCAGCGTATCACTGAGTTTGAAACGCGGGTCTGGCGCTGGGAATGGCGCATTACCTAACGAGTTTTCGCATGTTTTTCGTGATAGTGTAGATTTGTGATTACGGTTTCTATCTTTCTATTGATTTAATTTACTTTTTATTTAGTAGGTAATTAGTTTATAATGAAATGACATGAAATTATGAGTGATTCAATAAAATCTGTGATACAAGAACTTTTAGAAAGACCTTTCACGACGAGATCGTTTGCCGTTTGATAGTGGAAAATGGACTTTCACTATGGGACCAACCCTAAAATCGCGAAAAAACATCAGCTATTTCATCTATTCTATACTTATAATAAATCTGTAGAGAGGTCAATTCTGTACATTAAATATATTTCCAAAATAACTATCAGGGGGTGATTAGGGATCGATACTGATGCCAAAAATGCAATCAGTAAAATTTTTGTCTGTCTGTCTGTCTGTCTGTCTGTCTGTCTGTCGGATGTATAACCGTTATAGAAACAAAAACTACTCGACGGATTTTAACGAAACTTGGTACAATTATTTTTCATACTCCCACGCTGGTTATAGTATACTTTTCATCACGCTACAATCAATAGGAGCAGAGCAGTGAAGGGAAATGTTGGGGAAACGGGAGAAGTTACTCCATTTTTTAAGCTTCCGTCGCGTGTGCAACCTTAATGGTTAAAGCTACACAGAAATCATGTATGACGGAAATGTTCTCCTTAAAATTATATAAAAAATATTCCACGACAGCATATGTCTATCTTTTATGGTTGACTCACAATAACACGTGTAACTCCTGATAGCTTAGCAGTTCGAAGCTTTCTGATTAAGTATACCTATATTTTATCTACTCTTACGTTTATGACACTTAAGTGGGTGAAATAAAGGGGTGAAGTTTAAACGAAATTCACGCGGGCGAAGCCGCTGGCAAAAGCTAGTACAAAAATAAAAATGTCAAATTGTATGAAATTTCTTTTTAACCGAATTCAAAAAAGAAGGAGGTTCTCAATTCGACCGTATATATGCTTTTTTATGTACGTTCAGCGATTATTTCGTCGTTTATAGACCGATTTTGATAATTCTTTTTTTATTCTAAAGTAGATATCCGCAGTGGGGTCCGGTGATAAGGACACCAGGATCTGATGATGACATCTCAGGGAAATCGAGGGGAACTTTTGAAAATTGTATGGACAACTAGTGTGTTTGTTCATGTTACCATAAGTACATTAAAGTGCTACTATTTCATGAAGATCTGGAATCGATCTGATGAAGCCGAAAGACAGTCGAGGGAACTCTTCAACGATTTACTGCAGTTATCTAGTGTTTGGGCTTGATTAATTTGTAGCGACGAGAACTTTACACTTACATGTTGAATTGAGCGCCATTTGGCGAGTAGTTTTTGAGTTATCTCTACTTATCAAGATTGAAGTCGGTTATTTTTTTTTGTAAAAAGCAATTATTTGCGATTTCAATGTAGGTTCCTTAATGAAAGACTGCAAGTTTGTTAGATTGTCTGTCTGAACACTACACTACACTACACCCTATATAACAAAAGCTGGAGCCACCCCAATTATAAACACCAGGAATCGCCACTGCTTAGTACCATTCCTACTGTGTAATAATTGTTTTAACAACAATTGTGTTCCAGACAGGAAGGTGTAGAGCCTAGAGTTACACTTTTTTAGAGGCGACCATCTCACTCCTCAGGTCTACCAACACATGTGTGACCGAATTAGAACGAGACTCATTGAGTCTAGTTCTGGGTCGGTCACAGTTGTCATGGGCGGCAGCGGAAGGTGGTGCTGCATGCTCGTTTACTATCTTAATTCCTTAAAAAAAAATCACAGCTTAAAGATTACTTGAAGAATTTTTTGCGCGATACTGCTGCTTATCATCCTATCCTACTAATATTATAAATGCGAAAGTTTGTAGAGATGCATGAGTGAGTGAGTGAGTGTGTGTGTGTGTGTGTGTGTGTGTGTGTGTGTTTGTTTGTTGCTTTATATATATATTTTAGGCGAATTTACTAGAAGTATTAAAGATTTTCCCATGGCAATGGGAATTAAAGTTATTCTACAGCAAGGCTTACATGCTCTATAACACTGCTAAACTGAAATACATAATATCGCCAAATCTCTTGTACTTTCGCCACGTAGAAGAAGATAAGTCAGTTCAGTGAAATATCAGCGCTGAGCTTGCGCGCGGCGTGAGCTGAGGGTGGGCCCTTTCGTAGGCTGTTAAGCTGCAGCACAGATATTTTATTCTGTTTTCTTTTCACCAAATGGATGTTATGATTGTATTTATAATTTTTCTATACCATGCATGTCTTTATTGTCTATCCTGTTTTAGTTAAGTGCTGTGGCACGTAGCCGACAAATGAATAATTTTCTTTCTTTCTATCTAAATCTAAAGTGTCGGACGGATCAGTGATGTCACTGAAGTGTCCATGGGCGAGTAGATTTTGTTCCTTTATAGTCTATTGACATTACGAAATAGAATACCCACAGTGGTATTGGACGTTCGTATCACCGAAGACCTCACTGATGCGAAACCACATCCTAACATTTCACGTTGACGCCAGGGCAGTGGTCGGAGGGGTGGCTAGCCAGGCTGGTGATTGACCACGCGCGTACCGTCGGGACTAAACTGAGCCTTGCGACAGACAGTATGTACTGACAGACGGTTATTTGTAAACAGGTGAAGATTACTCTTCGGCCGCCGGTCTCCCTGCAGCAGAGACAATACATAAAGTACAGTTGAGCGACACAGCAGTACAACAAGTGACGAAGGCAGGCGAAGCAGTTCAACACGAAAGATTTAGCCAAAAAAGAAATCATCATCATTCTGGAAGAAATTATCATTCTGGAGAAAAACCATTTACGTGTAAAGTTTGTCACAAAAGATACAGACGTAATCGCAATCTTCTACTCCACATGAGGAGACATTCAGGAGAAAATCCTGTGAAGTATATGTGTGAAGTTTGCCACAAGAGATTTAGTCAAAAAGCCCATGTTGCAAGTCATATGAGGACACATTCAGAGAAAAAAAAAATCACGTGTGAAGTTTGCCACAAACTATTTAGTCGAAAAGGCCATCTTGCATGTCATATGAGGATACATTCAGGTGAAAAACCATTTACGTGTGAGGTTTGCCACAAAGGATATAGCAGTAAAAGCAGTCTTGTAATTCACATAAGAAATCATTCTGGAGAAAAACCATTTACGTGTGAAGTTTGCCACAAGAGATTTAGTCAAAAAAGCGATCTTGCACGTCATATGAGAATACATTCAGGAGAAAAACCATTTACGTGTGAAGTTTGCCACACGAGTTTTACAGATAAAAGCAGTCTTGTAAGTCACATGAGAAAACATTCAGGAGAGAAACCATTTAAGTGTGAAGTTTGCCACAAAAGATTTCGTAAAAATAGCTGTCTTGTAAATCACATGAGGATACATTCAGGAGAAAAACCATTTATGTGTGACGTTTGCCACAAAAAATTTAGACAAAAAGGCCATCTTGTAACTCACATGAGTATACATTCAGGGGAAAAACCATTTACGTGTGAAGTTTGCCCCAAAAGATTTAGTCATAAAAGCAATCTTGTAATTCACATGAGGAAACATTCCGGAGAAAATCTATTTACGTGTGAAGTTTGCCACAAAAGATTTTGTACTAAAAGCAATCTTGTAACTCACACGAGGAAACATTCAGGGGAAAAGCCATTTACTGTGAAGTTTGCCACAAAGGATATGGACGAAAAAGAAGTCTTATAAATCACATGAGAAATCATTCTGGGGAAACATCCCAAAATTAAGTTTAAATAAATAAATTTGGAAGTTGAAGTAAATAAATCAAAAGGACAATGGCGAAAAGTGTCCCCACCCTTCAACAGGTTTGACGTAGGTGTCATTTTAAGCATCTAGTATGATGGATATTTTTTACTATGGCGATGTACTTCAAATATATTGGGTTTAGATTTTATACTATTACTAGTATGTAGCTTTCCGAAATATTGCCATTTCCTCATAGTGCATTAAAAATGATTATAATCTGGCCGCGCTAACTATGCATTCCTGAAGTCTGTCATTCGACTGGGCGATGTAACTTTGAACTGGCGTATAATTAATACTTTAATCCCCAACAACATGAATTCAAGTCATGAATCAATAGTGTACATTCACTTCGCTGGAATCAGAGGGGTGACAATTTTTTAATATCTTTTAATTGCCTTATTAACGAGTGATAACATTAAAATCAAACATTAAATCGAATAATTGTGCCAACTTACAATAATTGTATTAATCTTGGGCTAAAATTATTACAATTACTTAAATAACAAATATAAAAACAACTTTTAAAATAAAACCACGTCAAACGGCGCTCATTCAAGGTTATATCCATGTCATGTCAACTTTTTGTTTTTGTAGTGATGTGACATAATAACAAGGCAATTGTAATCTAATATTATATAAGTGTCTAATATTAGATAAGTGTCCTTTTATAAATACATACGCACAATCTTCATTACTTTCTTTGCACATCCATATAATATTATCATACTCGCACTATTGTAACAACAATATCCACATAACACATACAACACGCACACACACATATATAATATATTTATTCATGTATACCTATACATACTAGTATTCACTTTGCTGCACATATCGCTGTATTTTGTCTTTGTTTTGTTTTGTATATATGACAAATACTCGTATTGTAATACATTCTGGCATAGAACTCCATGATCTAAAAGCAAATATTTATGGCAGTGTGCACTACTAGTTGAAACTCGCGATAAAACGGGTCGTACTGAAAACCAGCGGCCTTGGATCTGCTTCGCTCCTTGGCCAGTGCTGAGTGCGTTCCGTTTTAGTCAAGTTTCTGTACGACAATCCATTTTGTTTACTCATTTTATTTGACCTTATTATTTACCTTTTGATTCGGTCTTTTATTATTTAAGTATGATGTAATGTACCTACTTCTTCTATGTATGTCGTTAACAGTGCTTGACTAAATAAACTGTTTTTCTTTCTTCTTTCTTTCTTTCTAATATTTTTGTAATGTTAACACAATGTTGGTAAAATATAAAATAAAACGTTATAATTTTATAATCCTTACTAATCTCTACTTCTGTATCTGTACTAATATTATAAATGTGAAAGTGTGTTTGTTTGTTTGTTTGTGACGCTTTCACGTCGCAACTTGGCTATTATATGGTATGGTTTATGTATGTGGGGATACTTAGGGGTGTGGAGAACGACGTAGGCTACTTTTTACCGCGGAAAAACATCTCATTTCCATGGGAAGATCGATATTTTGTCAGTTGCTAGATATTTAGTTCCTAATGTTGTTAATAGATGGCGTTAGTTCATTTGCAATTTGCAAGTTTTTAATCACACTATCAAATCTATAATATAAAAATAAGTCGGGTTTTCCTTCCTGACGCTATAACTCCAGAACACACGAACCGATTTCCACGGTTTTGAATTCGTTGGAAAGGTCTCGGACTCCGTGAGGTTTGTAGCAAACAAAATTCAGGGAAAATTTCAACAGGAAAGGAGGAAAACAGGGAAAATCATTTTTCACATACAGCGCCATCTCTGATACATAGCATGTACTACAAACCAATATTCCTTTTCAAATATAAAACAAAAAAAAATTCTTTAATTCCCAAACGAAATGTTACAAAAAACGAAGACATCTGGTGGCGAAACGGAGTTTGCCGAGTTTGCTAGTACTACATATAATTTATGTACTTAAGCCATAGGCAAACGTTATAATTGATGTTCCAGATCATAATTATAGGCTACTTTTTAGCCGAGATTCCTACGGGAGCGGGACCTACGCGTCTGTTACCTACGGGTCCCGAAGCGAAGCGCGAGCGGTTCTCTAGTATTATAAATGTGAAAGTGTGTTTGTTTGTTTATTTGTTTGTTTGCGACTCTTTCACGTCGCAACATGGCTATTATATGGTATGGTTTATGTGTATGGGGATAGTTAGGAGGGTGGAGAGTGACGTAGGCTACTTTTTACCGTGGAAAACATCTCATTCCTATGGAAAGGTCGATGTTTTGTTAGTTGCTAGATATTTAGTTCCGGATGTTGTTAATAGATGCCGTTAGAAAAGTTCATTTGGAAGTTCTGAATCACGCTATCAGATAATAGTACGCGCTCCCGAGTGAACCACAACGCAGGCGTCTACGCGTGGTTCAATCGAAGACGCTGCGCCGGCTGGCAGGGGCGCCGTGGTGCGTGAGCAACGCCACCATCCAGCGGGACCTCAGAGTTGAGGGCCTGGACGCCCACGTGGAGGACCTAGCGCAACGGATGTTTGCGCGCGCGGACGCGCCGCGGTTTCTGCACCTGCGGAACCTGGCGCCGCTCCACGCCCGCCCCGCGGACCGTTGGGCACTCCCGCGCGACCTACTGCGCGGGAGCAGCCCGACATGAACCACCACGGACAAGACCGCAAGCAGCCGCTTGGTCGCAGATCGGCTCCTGCTGGGCTTCCCACCAGCGGGTCTCACCTGGTAGGGCCTGATCGCCCGGGCGGCGTGAAAATCATCATGACCCCCGGACTAGACACCCATACTCCACATCACCATCTGGACAATCTTCAACGACCCATACAGGGTCCCAACCCAACGACCGGTCCGTTGTTACGGACCGCGGCAGACACCTCAGTCAGGGGGCCACTGGCCCCGAAACTGAATCCCCACGGCTATGTTAGCCGTGAGTAAAGACAGGACGGATTCTGATGTTGATATTCCAGTATGTCATATTATAGGCTTATATTTGGCCGAGATTCCTACGGGAGCGGGACCTACGCGGCTGTTACCTACCCTACGGGTCCCGAAGCGAAGCGCGGGCGGTTCTCTAGTATATTGTATAATGTACTAAGTATTCAATAAAGTTAATAATATTATTTTAATAAAGGTACGCCCAAACATAGCTTAGGAAAATTTGTGTTATAATATCACTCAGGTGAATCAAATGAAAATAAAATAAATAAATAAAACATTTTAATTTTTTTCTCTTCTTTACATTCAGAAATTATGAATAAACTAGCTGTTGCCCGCGGCTCCGCCCGCGTGGATCTCAATGTGTCACAAAGTTTTTCCTGCGTGAATCCCGACCCCGCGAATATATATTTTTAAACTTTATTGGTAGTTTTTCATTCTGTTGCCAAAATATAAAGACCAGAAGCGATGCTGACCCTCGAGAAAGCAACATAAAGTTGGTCATGAGAAAAAGAGCCGGTTCGATTCGATTGACATCTCATTGTGCCTCGCGTGATTTTCAAGGCATGTGATTGGTGAATCGTGCACATAACGTAAAAATTTATAATTTTGTCGTAAGTAAGAAAATTATCGATTGAATTTTTAACTGTGGATTTGATGGATTTATTTGCTAAGTTCGTGCACAAGGTTTGCATTAGGACTGTTTCGATAGACTTCAATCTTCTCTTTCGTGTTGTTTTTTCAACATCCTAGGCTTAGAATAATAACGCCTAGAAACCTATTGCAAGCTCGAAAAACGCGCAACTAAAACTTAGCCATATCCGGCTAAGTTCGTTCCGCGCGCTGTCAGTGCTCAACGTCACGTTAAGTCGAACACAGCTCCCGAGAAATAATTAAAAATGACTGTCTGCACTATAAAGAAGTGTTTTAGTACATCAGACAAACAAAATAAAAGGGATAATATTTCATTTCACAGGTAAGTACTGCTTTTTATACATTTTCTGTACAAATATGACGAATTATAAATCATTTGAAATACATTACGTAATCACTAAACAGTGTTGCCAGTTGCAGGGAAAAAAGTGCCAACATGGTTTAAGTTGGTTCTTAATGTTAAAAATTAAATATAATATTTACCATATCTGTTTAACTTTTAAAGTTAGTTACTTTAACGTTAAAAGTTAAACTGTTAAACGTTTTAGACTAAATGTTGGTGTTATAAGTTCTATGAAAATAATTTACTTAGCATTTATTTTATTCGATCGTTTATTCGTTTTTTCTCTTTCATTTCATATTAAAGTCTACTAACTAGTTAGTTGTTTTGATAGCGTCTCATATTCTTTTTTTAGCTTTCCAGTTGACCCTGTCATAGCCAATCGATGGATTGAAATAGTTAGACGTAACCGCAAAGAAAATTGGTATAAGCCTACTAAAAATACAAAGATCTGTTCAATGCATTTTCACAAAAAGGATATTTATACCACAAAAAAAGTGTTTTTTGTTTGTAAACGCACGATAATGGTATTACTGAAGCCGGTATCGCTGTGCGTGAAAAGATCGTAGATACATACCGCTCACGCACACAAGTATAATGAAGATGGCACGCGTTTGTGCCTATGTTTTGGTTCGGACGCGGCTTCTAGGCGTTATTATTCTAAGACTTAGCCATATCCGGCTAAGTTCGTTCCGCGAGCTGTCAGTGCTCAACGTCACGTTAAGTCGAACACAGCTCCCGAGAAATAATTAAAAATGACTGTCTGCACTATAAAGAAGTGTTTTAGTACATCAGACAAACAAAATAAAAGTGATAATATTTCATTTCACAGGTAAGTACTGCTTTTTATACATTTTCTGTACAAATATGACGAACTATAAATCATTTGAAATACATTACGTAATCACTAAACAGTGTTGCCAGTTGCAGGGAAAAAAGTGCCAACATGGTTTAAGTTGGTTCTTAATGTTAAAAATTAAATATAATATTTACCATATCTGTTTAACTTTTAAAGTTAGTTACTTTAACGTTAAAAGTTAAACTGTTAAACTTTTTAGACTAAATGTTGGTGTTATAAGTTCTATGAAAATAATTTACTTAGCATTTATTTTATTCGACCGTTTATTCGTTTTTTCTCTTTCATTTCATAATATTAAAGTCTACTAACTAGTTAGTTGTTTTGATAGCGTCTCATATTCTTTTTTTAGCTTTCCAGTTGACCCTGTCATAGCCAATCGATGGATTGAAATAGTTAGACGTAACCGCAAAGAAAATTGGTATAAGCCTACTAAAAATACAAAGATCTGTTCAATGCATTTTCACAAAAAGGATATTTATACCACAAAAAAAGTGTTTTTTGTGGGTAAACGCACGATAATGGTATTACTGAAGCCGTATCTCTGAGCGTGAAAAGATCGTAGATACATACCGCTCACGCACACAAGGATAATGAAGATGGCACGCGTTTGTGCCTATGTTTTGGTTCAGACGCGGCTTCTAGGCGTTATTATAATAATAATAATCCTTTATTTCAGACTGAATCCATATTTTGTTAGTAGGTATGTCTTTTAAGCTAGTGTTAGAAAAAATAATCACAATAATAATAATCACAATAATCAATAATAATAATCAATAATCTAATTAACATTCACATTCAATAAAATAATATAATAATAATAAAATAACAATAATAATTAAAATAAAAATTCAATTCAATTCGATCCAGTCGCAACCTTGGTCATGAAATGTTGCAAGGGACAATCCAGACGAGATGCCACCATCTTCAGAATGCCGTTGGAGCTTGTCTGCGTTCTACGGAGTATGGAGGCGACCTTTTTCCGTCTCACAGCGTAAAAATCGTCAACTCGGGCCGCTGCAAACATACCCGAGGCGCTGCAGCGCGGCGGCAACCTCAAAAGCATCCTGAAGACGTTGTTGTATTGGACCCGCAGGACGCCGTAGGTGCGCTGCGTGTACCTGACCCACAGGCCGCTTGAGTAGAAGGACTGGCAGTAAGCTCGAAACAAGGTGATTTTCACTTCCTTACTACAACGAGCAAACCTACGGGTCAGCATATTGCCCCTCACCGCCAGCGCCCTGCGTTCACGTTCTACATCTGGATCATCCCTCAAGTCAGACGTTACAATGTGGCCCAGATACTTAAATGTGTTCACCACTTTTAATGTACAACCCCCAAGTGCCACCGGGGGCACATTTACTATTTTATGCTTTTCGGTATTGAAAACGAGAACCTCGCTCTTTGTGGAGTTGTATCTGAGGCCATGTTCCCTCGCGTAGGTTTCGCACACATTTACAAGTTTTCTTAGCGCGTTGAATGAGGGAGCCAGCAGCACCATATCATCTGCATAACTGATATTGTTGACACACACGCCATCAATGTGGCATCCGACATGGGTACTGCTGAGTTCCCCAATCAGGTCGTTCATATATAAATTGAACAAGACTGGAGACGTTAATCCTCCCTGTCTCACACCACATTCCAACTTGTACGCATCAGACAGCGTGTCGACCCACCTCACTTGATTTACCTGGGTTCGATACCAGTGCTTAAGTAGCTCCGTGCCTCCCTCTGGCATACCAGCACGTTGTAATTTTTCCCATAGCCTATCATAGTCCACTAAATCGAAGGCCTTGGACAGGTCGAGGAAGCAGGCATATACGGGTGTTTTCCTGTCTGTGTAATACCTGACAGTGTACTTAAGTGCTAGTATAGCACTCTCAGTAGATAAACCAGGCCTAAAGCCAAATTGCGCATCATTTAGATGTACCGTCCCAACGAGATGTTTATTAAGTACACTATCAAGTATTTTAGCCGCGGTCGTGGCAAGTGAGATGGGCCTGTAGTTGGATCTGTCTGACACATCTCCAGTCCTATTCTTCAGGATGGGAACAACTAATGTTTTGGTTAATTGGTCAGGTAGGTAGGAGTGACGTAGACATATGTTAAAAAGCATTGCCAAAACACGTGGCATATGCGGCCCAGCGTGCCTAAAGTGCTCGATACTAAGACCGTCATACCCCGGAGATTTCCCTCTTTGCATGCTCTTAATGATGGTATGAACTTCATCTTCGTTTACCATTATTTCAGATTTACATGTTGGTATGTCGGTCGTGCCACTACGCACCCCAGACCATGATGTATGTGGGATAGATTTCACTATAAAATGATCTTTAAAACTATTGGCAATGCTTTTGCGGTCACTCTCATTTCCGATGCTCACAGGTACACCAGGACTAGGGTTCAGTTTAGTTACTAGTGTGTTTCCAAAAACCCTTGAAATCGCCCGAAGAATACTTTGATGCCAGGATATCCATCTTTATCTGTTCCTGATTGTCCTGGCACCATTTTAGCCTCGCTTTAAATTCACGCCTACTGTCATACATATCTTTGTGTGCACGTCCTTCACACGGCTTACCGGCTAGCACCCACATCTGAAACGCCACTCTAGCGTCCCTATGAGCATCAGCTACATACCTATTCCAACCAGCGATGCACCCACCTTTTCTACGACTACCGAGTTTACATGACATCTTAGCGGCTGTAGTCAATACTTTCATCGTATCGGTGTGCAGGTTATCAATGACCTCAATGTGATGTCGGATCGAGCAAGATGTGTTTGAACACAATCTGACTTCAGTGGGGATATTTATGTTACTGAGATGTTCGTTACAATATTTTTCATAAGTAATTATCTGTTCTCTACTCCTCTCGCCCCATATTACTCCTACATGTTCAGTTTGCTTTCTCGATTCGTCATCACACTTTATTGGTATATTATCTAACTTACACTCCAAGTACAAGGGATGATGGTCGGACCAGTACACGTCATGTTGCACCCAAACATTACTAACCGTTTTCTGTGCAGCTTTAGTAACAATACAATGATCCAACCATCTTCTGCATCCATGCGCATCACTTATAAATGTGTACGTACCTGATTCAATCCCCAACATATTCATATCAGCACATGACAGGTTATGTTCTGTGCAAAAACATATACATGCCAATTTTCAGCTTGTTACATTTAGTACTATTGGTAGCTTCCTCAACTTACGCAAGCAATGATATTTTTGTGGTATTTTTGGAAATTAAAACTTAACAAGTGAAGCGCTCATAGCCCGACGGCTTACGCCGATCCTAAGTGATCGACAAAATTAAGCAACTGCGGGCGCATTCGGTATTCGGATAGGTGACCGCTAGTAGCAAAAGTGCTTTGGAGGGCACGTAAAGACGTCGGTCCCGGTTGTTATCAATAGATAGCAGTCGTTTAGCCGTGTCGGAGGCCTTCCGGCGCGGCGGCTTGAAAAACTTTCGACACTGGGTTGGCCACTAACCCCTCCACCAATCCGCACTGGAGCAGCGTGGTGGAGTATGCTCTAGGCCCCCTCAATAATGAGGAGAGTCACGTGTTCAGTAGTGGGCCATTAACGGGTTGTAGCGAAGTAAAAAGGCAAGTCCACATTCAAAAGCACTTCCACGCGGCCGAAGCCACGGACAACAGCTAGAGTTAATTTTTGACTTCAAAAACGATTGGGAATTTTGAAAAAGTGGGCGGAACCAAAGTTGCAGAGTTTTATAAGCTTCCTAATAGAACATTGGTTGACGCACCATTTTTTTCTACCACGTACCATTTCTGAGATATTAGCGAAAAACCAAAAATTACCCCCATTTCCCCTCCCGGTTCACCTCTTAAACGTCAGGACTTATGTTTTCACTCTAAGAATTCGCTTAGAGTTTCGCTCACGCACTCTAGACCGTCTTTTGAGACATACGTTGACCGGACTAAGGGTAATTTTGTAATTTTTGTGCCATGCAAGGGGCCCCATTTTTGATTTTGGCCGAGGGCCCCACATGAAGCCAGACCGCCCCTGACCTTCATTATTCATTATTCATTTATTGCCAAAAATGTGGTATACATAAAGATCTTAACCTAGAATAAAAAACAGTGCGCACATAACCCGGTAGGGCACGGCAACGTTAGGTGCAAAAAATTTATACATGTCATTGTTAGTTAATTCACGTCATTATTAATTAATTTGTGTTATTAGAAAATAATTGGTCTATAATAATAATTTTGATAATTCACTAAATAATTGTTAATTTTATACATCAATAAATTCACAGTATTCACATTAAAATATTAAATATTAGTAATTAAATTGTCATTGTCATAATCACAATACAATAATAATATACATGTACAAGTAAAAATTTACAATTTATCCTTTAGAAATTCATTAACGGAATAATAGGTCTTATCTATCAGGAGTGACTTTAATTTGTTTTTAAATTGGGTTTCTGTTTCTACCTTTTTTATGGACTCTGGGAGTTTATTGTAAATTTGTATTGCCCGATATTGTGGGCTCCTTTTAAATATACATAGACGCGGCGTAGGGAGTATAATTTGCTTATTTCGACGAAGGCTGCTTTTAAATGTGTACTGGTGTAAGTTTGACCTGGCATGACATGCTATTTCTAGGATATAGATAGATGGCAGTGTGAGTATCGCGTACTTTTTAAAATATGCTTTACAACTATTGGGCTGGTGAATGTTAGCTAGAATGCGAATCAGTTTCTTTTGTAGAACAAATAGCGTATCTGCATCCTTGCTGTGGCCCCACATCATGATCCCGTAGCGTAAGCGGGAGTAGGCGTATGCGTAATATGCTGATAGCGCAATCTCCAAGTTTGTATTTGATTTTAAGATGCTGAAAGCGTAAATGAACTGACTTAATTTAGATTTTACTTTGCTAATGTGTTGTTGCCATGTAAGGTGTGTATCAATGGTGATACCTAACAGTTTAAATTCACTTATTTCATTAATACATAAGGATTGTTTAACTCGATCTAGGTCTAGTAGTTTTTTCTGATATGGTCTGAATTGTAGTAATTTTGATTTTAAAGTATTAATTTCCAAATTATGTTGCTGCAGCCAATTTTTAACAATTGCGAAATTTGCAGATATTTTTTCTACGCTGTCCTGACTATCTGTACATTTAAATAATATTGATATGTCGTCGGCAAAAAGTACACTCTTAGCGTCTATTATATTAGGGAGTTCATTTATATATATAATAAAGAGGACACAACCAAGCGTACTCCCTTGCGGTATAGACCAATTTGTTTCACGGATATCTGATTTTATTTGTATTATTTCGCCGGTATTTTCACTCCAGTAATCTATTTGTACGTATTGTTTTCGCCCGGATAGGTATGATTTAAACCAATTATACGGCTTTCCCCGGATTCCTAATGCATCTAATTTTGAGAGTAACGTACTATGCGATACTTTATCATATGCCTTACTCATATCGAGTAATAGTGCAACTGCATACTCCTTGTCATTTATGTAGTTATACGCTTCCTGAATAAAGTTATATACGGCGCTTGTTGTTGATCTGTGTTTCCGAAACCCAAATTGATTTTCATTAAGAAGGTGGAATTTTTCAAGAAAACTGTAGACACGATTTATTATTGCCTTTTCAAAAATTTTTGATACGGTTGGCAGAAGCGAGATAGGTCGATACTGATTTATGTCTTCGGCGCTGCCTCCCTTTTTAAATAACGGCTTAACTTTTGCTATTTTAAGTTTTTCAGGGAAGGTTTCTTCATCGAATGATTGGTTAACAAGTTGTGTAATAGGCTGTGTTAGTTCATTAGTACATTTTTTAATCAAAACTGGTGGTATTTCGTCAATGCCACAGCTGTACTTATTATGTAGACGACTAATTAATGTTTTTATTTCATGTTCCGTTACAGGAGTTAGATATAGAGAGTTAGTTGATTGAGTTAGGGTCCTAGGCTGTTTTAGGTTTTGATCATTATAACCAATATTCGCAAAGTAATTATTAAAGGCATTTGATATTTTAATTGGATCGGTAATTGTGTCAGAGTTTATTTTTAATTTTAAATTCGCGTTTTTAATTGTTTTACGTTTTTTTGTTACATTTTTTATTATGTTCCACATAGTTTGGGTTTTATTAGAGGCTTTTTTCATTTTTTTTATATTAGCTAGCTTTTTTGATATTTTAACACAACGTTTAAGAATTTTCTCATACGTTTTGTAGTGTAATTTTAAGGTTTTATTTTTTGATTTATTTATAAATATCTTTAAAAGTCTTTTATGTCTACACGATTGTTTTAAACCGGTTGTGAGCCAAGTAATTATATTTTTTTGTCTGATCGTTAACTTCTTTTTAGGAATATGTATATCTAAAAGTTCCTTGATTTTATTTTCGAAATGATTATAGTTTAGATTTATATCGAAGGTTTTTTTAAGAATGTTACTCCAGTCTACTTGTTCAAGTGCTTTCTTAAAGTTGTTGATGTTTTGGTCGCTAAATATTCTTTTTATTATAGAGTGTTTACTGTTAGCCTTTATGTCAATATGTGTTTTGAATGTGTAAATTACGCTTTTATGATCCGATATACCTTGGTCGTGTACTTGAATAGTGTAATCAGAATTATTTGTAAAAATTAAATCTATACATGACATTGTTGAGCTAGTTACCCTTGTTGGTTTTGTTACTACTTGGTGAAGATTACATTCCATAAATAATAATAAGGATATGGACGAAAAAGAAGTCTTATAAATCACATGAGAAATCATTCTGGGGAAACATCCCAAAATTAAGTTTAAATAAATAAATTTGGAAGTTGAAGTAAATAAATCAAAAGGACAATGGCGAAAAGTGTCCCCACCCTTCAACAGGTTTGACGTAGGTGTCATTTTAAGCATCTAGTATGATGGATATTTTTTACTATGGCGATGTACTTCAAATATATTGGGTTTAGATTTTATACTATTACTAGTATGTAGCTTTCCGAAATATTGCCATTTCCTCATAGTGCATTAAAAATGATTATAATCTGGCCGCGCTAACTATGCATTCCTGAAGTCTGTCATTCGACTGGGCGATGTAACTTTGAACTGGCGTATAATTAATACTTTAATCCCCAACAACATGAATTCAAGTCATGAATCAATAGTGTACATTCACTTCGCTGGAATCAGAGGGGTGACAATTTTTTAATATCTTTTAATTGCCTTATTAACGAGTGATAACATTAAAATCAAACATTAAATCGAATAATTGTGCCAACTTACAATAATTGTATTAATCTTGGGCTAAAATTATTACAATTACTTAAATAACAAATATAAAAACAACTTTTAAAATAAAACCACGTCAAACGGCGCTCATTCAAGGTTATATCCATGTCATGTCAACTTTTTGTTTTTGTAGTGATGTGACATAATAACAAGGCAATTGTAATCTAATATTATATAAGTGTCTAATATTAGATAAGTGTCCTTTTATAAATACATACGCACAATCTTCATTACTTTCTTTGCACATCCATATAATATTATCATACTCGCACTATTGTAACAACAATATCCACATAACACATACAACACGCACACACACATATATAATATATTTATTCATGTATACCTATACATACTAGTATTCACTTTGCTGCACATATCGCTGTATTTTGTCTTTGTTTTGTTTTGTATATATGACAAATACTCGTATTGTAATACATTCTGGCATAGAACTCCATGATCTAAAAGCAAATATTTATGGCAGTGTGCACTACTAGTTGAAACTCGCGATAAAACGGGTCGTACTGAAAACCAGCGGCCTTGGATCTGCTTCGCTCCTTGGCCAGTGCTGAGTGCGTTCCGTTTTAGTCAAGTTTCTGTACGACAATCCATTTTGTTTACTCATTTTATTTGACCTTATTATTTACCTTTTGATTCGGTCTTTTATTATTTAAGTATGATGTAATGTACCTACTTCTTCTATGTATGTCGTTAACAGTGCTTGACTAAATAAACTGTTTTTCTTTCTTCTTTCTTTCTTTCTAATATTTTTGTAATGTTAACACAATGTTGGTAAAATATAAAATAAAACGTTATAATTTTATAATCCTTACTAATCTCTACTTCTGTATCTGTACTAATATTATAAATGTGAAAGTGTGTTTGTTTGTTTGTTTGTGACGCTTTCACGTCGCAACTTGGCTATTATATGGTATGGTTTATGTATGTGGGGATACTTAGGGGTGTGGAGAACGACGTAGGCTACTTTTTACCGCGGAAAAACATCTCATTTCCATGGGAAGATCGATATTTTGTCAGTTGCTAGATATTTAGTTCCTAATGTTGTTAATAGATGGCGTTAGTTCATTTGCAATTTGCAAGTTTTTAATCACACTATCAAATCTATAATATAAAAATAAGTCGGGTTTTCCTTCCTGACGCTATAACTCCAGAACACACGAACCGATTTCCACGGTTTTGAATTCGTTGGAAAGGTCTCGGACTCCGTGAGGTTTGTAGCAAACAAAATTCAGGGAAAATTTCAACAGGAAAGGAGGAAAACAGGGAAAATCATTTTTCACATACAGCGCCATCTCTGATACATAGCATGTACTACAAACCAATATTCCTTTTCAAATATAAAACAAAAAAAAATTCTTTAATTCCCAAACGAAATGTTACAAAAAACGAAGACATCTGGTGGCGAAACGGAGTTTGCCGAGTTTGCTAGTACTACATATAATTTATGTACTTAAGCCATAGGCAAACGTTATAATTGATGTTCCAGATCATAATTATAGGCTACTTTTTAGCCGAGATTCCTACGGGAGCGGGACCTACGCGTCTGTTACCTACGGGTCCCGAAGCGAAGCGCGAGCGGTTCTCTAGTATTATAAATGTGAAAGTGTGTTTGTTTGTTTATTTGTTTGTTTGCGACTCTTTCACGTCGCAACATGGCTATTATATGGTATGGTTTATGTGTATGGGGATAGTTAGGAGGGTGGAGAGTGACGTAGGCTACTTTTTAACCGACTTCAAAAAAGAAGGAGGTTCTCAATTCGACCGTATATATGCTTTTTTTTTTATGTACGTTCAGCGATTATTTCGTCGTTTATGGGCCGATTTTGATAATTCTTTTTTTGTTGTAAAGTAGATATGCGCAGTGGGGTCCCCTGAAAAGGAAACCAGGATCTGATGATGGCATCTCAGAGAAATCGAGAGGAACTTTCGAAAATTGTATGGACAACTAGTGTGTTTGTTTATGTTATCATAAGTACATTAAAGCGCTACCATTTCATGAAGATCTGGAGTCGATCTGATGAAGCCGAAAGACAGTCGAGGGAACTCCTCAACGATTTACTGCAGTTATCTAGTGTTTGGGCTTGATTAATTTGTAGTGACGAGAACTTTACACTTACATGTTAAATTGAGCGCCATCTGGCGAGTAGTTTTTGAGTTATCTCTACTTATCAAGATTGAAGTCGGTTATTTTTTTTTGTAAAAAGCAATTATTACCGTGGAAAACATCTCATTCCTATGGAAAGGTCGATGTTTTGTTAGTTGCTAGATATTTAGTTCCGGATGTTGTTAATAGATGCCGTTAGAAAAGTTCATTTGGAAGTTCTGAATCACGCTATCAGATAATAGTACGCGCTCCCGAGTGAACCACAACGCAGGCGTCTACGCGTGGTTCAATCGAAGACGCTGCGCCGGCTGGCAGGGGCGCCGTGGTGCGTGAGCAACGCCACCATCCAGCGGGACCTCAGAGTTGAGGGCCTGGACGCCCACGTGGAGGACCTAGCGCAACGGATGTTTGCGCGCGCGGACGCGCCGCGGTTTCTGCACCTGCGGAACCTGGCGCCGCTCCACGCCCGCCCCGCGGACCGTTGGGCACTCCCGCGCGACCTACTGCGCGGGAGCAGCCCGACATGAACCACCACGGACAAGACCGCAAGCAGCCGCTTGGTCGCAGCTTCCCACCAGCGGGTCTCACCTGGTAGGGCCTGATCGCCCGGGCGGCGTGAAAATCATCATGACCCCCGGACTAGACACCCATACTCCACATCACCATCTGGACAATCTTCAACGACCCATACAGGGTCCCAACCCAACGACCGGTCCGTTGTTACGGACCGCGGCAGACACCTCAGTCAGGGGGCCACTGGCCCCGAAACTGAATCCCCACGGCTATGTTAGCCGTGAGTAAAGACAGGACGGATTCTGATGTTGATATTCCAGTATGTCATATTATAGGCTTATATTTGGCCGAGATTCCTACGGGAGCGGGACCTACGCGGCTGTTACCTACCCTACGGGTCCCGAAGCGAAGCGCGGGCGGTTCTCTAGTATATTGTATAATGTACTAAGTATTCAATAAAGTTAATAATATTATTTTAATAAAGGTACGCCCAAACATAGCTTAGGAAAATTTGTGTTATAATATCACTCAGGTGAATCAAATGAAAATAAAATAAATAAATAAAACATTTTAATTTTTTTCTCTTCTTTACATTCAGAAATTATGAATAAACTAGCTGTTGCCCGCGGCTCCGCCCGCGTGGATCTCAATGTGTCACAAAGTTTTTCCTGCGTGAATCCCGACCCCGCGAATATATATTTTTAAACTTTATTGGTAGTTTTTCATTCTGTTGCCAAAATATAAAGACCAGAAGCGATGCTGACCCTCGAGAAAGCAACATAAAGTTGGTCATGAGAAAAAGAGCCGGTTCGATTCGATTGACATCTCATTGTGCCTCGCGTGATTTTCAAGGCATGTGATTGGTGAATCGTGCACATAACGTAAAAATTTATAATTTTGTCGTAAGTAAGAAAATTATCGATTGAATTTTTAACTGTGGATTTGATGGATTTATTTGCTAAGTTCGTGCACAAGGTTTGCATTAGGACTGTTTCGATAGACTTCAATCTTCTCTTTCGTGTTGTTTTTTCAACATCCTAGGCTTAGAATAATAACGCCTAGAAACCTATTGCAAGCTCGAAAAACGCGCAACTAAAACTTAGCCATATCCGGCTAAGTTCGTTCCGCGCGCTGTCAGTGCTCAACGTCACGTTAAGTCGAACACAGCTCCCGAGAAATAATTAAAAATGACTGTCTGCACTATAAAGAAGTGTTTTAGTACATCAGACAAACAAAATAAAAGGGATAATATTTCATTTCACAGGTAAGTACTGCTTTTTATACATTTTCTGTACAAATATGACGAATTATAAATCATTTGAAATACATTACGTAATCACTAAACAGTGTTGCCAGTTGCAGGGAAAAAAGTGCCAACATGGTTTAAGTTGGTTCTTAATGTTAAAAATTAAATATAATATTTACCATATCTGTTTAACTTTTAAAGTTAGTTACTTTAACGTTAAAAGTTAAACTGTTAAACGTTTTAGACTAAATGTTGGTGTTATAAGTTCTATGAAAATAATTTACTTAGCATTTATTTTATTCGATCGTTTATTCGTTTTTTCTCTTTCATTTCATATTAAAGTCTACTAACTAGTTAGTTGTTTTGATAGCGTCTCATATTCTTTTTTTAGCTTTCCAGTTGACCCTGTCATAGCCAATCGATGGATTGAAATAGTTAGACGTAACCGCAAAGAAAATTGGTATAAGCCTACTAAAAATACAAAGATCTGTTCAATGCATTTTCACAAAAAGGATATTTATACCACAAAAAAAGTGTTTTTTGTTTGTAAACGCACGATAATGGTATTACTGAAGCCGGTATCGCTGTGCGTGAAAAGATCGTAGATACATACCGCTCACGCACACAAGTATAATGAAGATGGCACGCGTTTGTGCCTATGTTTTGGTTCGGACGCGGCTTCTAGGCGTTATTATTCTAAGACTTAGCCATATCCGGCTAAGTTCGTTCCGCGAGCTGTCAGTGCTCAACGTCACGTTAAGTCGAACACAGCTCCCGAGAAATAATTAAAAATGACTGTCTGCACTATAAAGAAGTGTTTTAGTACATCAGACAAACAAAATAAAAGTGATAATATTTCATTTCACAGGTAAGTACTGCTTTTTATACATTTTCTGTACAAATATGACGAACTATAAATCATTTGAAATACATTACGTAATCACTAAACAGTGTTGCCAGTTGCAGGGAAAAAAGTGCCAACATGGTTTAAGTTGGTTCTTAATGTTAAAAATTAAATATAATATTTACCATATCTGTTTAACTTTTAAAGTTAGTTACTTTAACGTTAAAAGTTAAACTGTTAAACTTTTTAGACTAAATGTTGGTGTTATAAGTTCTATGAAAATAATTTACTTAGCATTTATTTTATTCGACCGTTTATTCGTTTTTTCTCTTTCATTTCATAATATTAAAGTCTACTAACTAGTTAGTTGTTTTGATAGCGTCTCATATTCTTTTTTTAGCTTTCCAGTTGACCCTGTCATAGCCAATCGATGGATTGAAATAGTTAGACGTAACCGCAAAGAAAATTGGTATAAGCCTACTAAAAATACAAAGATCTGTTCAATGCATTTTCACAAAAAGGATATTTATACCACAAAAAAAGTGTTTTTTGTGGGTAAACGCACGATAATGGTATTACTGAAGCCGTATCTCTGAGCGTGAAAAGATCGTAGATACATACCGCTCACGCACACAAGGATAATGAAGATGGCACGCGTTTGTGCCTATGTTTTGGTTCAGACGCGGCTTCTAGGCGTTATTATAATAATAATAATCCTTTATTTCAGACTGAATCCATATTTTGTTAGTAGGTATGTCTTTTAAGCTAGTGTTAGAAAAAATAATCACAATAATAATAATCACAATAATCAATAATAATAATCAATAATCTAATTAACATTCACATTCAATAAAATAATATAATAATAATAAAATAACAATAATAATTAAAATAAAAATTCAATTCAATTCGATCCAGTCGCAACCTTGGTCATGAAATGTTGCAAGGGACAATCCAGACGAGATGCCACCATCTTCAGAATGCCGTTGGAGCTTGTCTGCGTTCTACGGAGTATGGAGGCGACCTTTTTCCGTCTCACAGCGTAAAAATCGTCAACTCGGGCCGCTGCAAACATACCCGAGGCGCTGCAGCGCGGCGGCAACCTCAAAAGCATCCTGAAGACGTTGTTGTATTGGACCCGCAGGACGCCGTAGGTGCGCTGCGTGTACCTGACCCACAGGCCGCTTGAGTAGAAGGACTGGCAGTAAGCTCGAAACAAGGTGATTTTCACTTCCTTACTACAACGAGCAAACCTACGGGTCAGCATATTGCCCCTCACCGCCAGCGCCCTGCGTTCACGTTCTACATCTGGATCATCCCTCAAGTCAGACGTTACAATGTGGCCCAGATACTTAAATGTGTTCACCACTTTTAATGTACAACCCCCAAGTGCCACCGGGGGCACATTTACTATTTTATGCTTTTCGGTATTGAAAACGAGAACCTCGCTCTTTGTGGAGTTGTATCTGAGGCCATGTTCCCTCGCGTAGGTTTCGCACACATTTACAAGTTTTCTTAGCGCGTTGAATGAGGGAGCCAGCAGCACCATATCATCTGCATAACTGATATTGTTGACACACACGCCATCAATGTGGCATCCGACATGGGTACTGCTGAGTTCCCCAATCAGGTCGTTCATATATAAATTGAACAAGACTGGAGACGTTAATCCTCCCTGTCTCACACCACATTCCAACTTGTACGCATCAGACAGCGTGTCGACCCACCTCACTTGATTTACCTGGGTTCGATACCAGTGCTTAAGTAGCTCCGTGCCTCCCTCTGGCATACCAGCACGTTGTAATTTTTCCCATAGCCTATCATAGTCCACTAAATCGAAGGCCTTGGACAGGTCGAGGAAGCAGGCATATACGGGTGTTTTCCTGTCTGTGTAATACCTGACAGTGTACTTAAGTGCTAGTATAGCACTCTCAGTAGATAAACCAGGCCTAAAGCCAAATTGCGCATCATTTAGATGTACCGTCCCAACGAGATGTTTATTAAGTACACTATCAAGTATTTTAGCCGCGGTCGTGGCAAGTGAGATGGGCCTGTAGTTGGATCTGTCTGACACATCTCCAGTCCTATTCTTCAGGATGGGAACAACTAATGTTTTGGTTAATTGGTCAGGTAGGTAGGAGTGACGTAGACATATGTTAAAAAGCATTGCCAAAACACGTGGCATATGCGGCCCAGCGTGCCTAAAGTGCTCGATACTAAGACCGTCATACCCCGGAGATTTCCCTCTTTGCATGCTCTTAATGATGGTATGAACTTCATCTTCGTTTACCATTATTTCAGATTTACATGTTGGTATGTCGGTCGTGCCACTACGCACCCCAGACCATGATGTATGTGGGATAGATTTCACTATAAAATGATCTTTAAAACTATTGGCAATGCTTTTGCGGTCACTCTCATTTCCGATGCTCACAGGTACACCAGGACTAGGGTTCAGTTTAGTTACTAGTGTGTTTCCAAAAACCCTTGAAATCGCCCGAAGAATACTTTGATGCCAGGATATCCATCTTTATCTGTTCCTGATTGTCCTGGCACCATTTTAGCCTCGCTTTAAATTCACGCCTACTGTCATACATATCTTTGTGTGCACGTCCTTCACACGGCTTACCGGCTAGCACCCACATCTGAAACGCCACTCTAGCGTCCCTATGAGCATCAGCTACATACCTATTCCAACCAGCGATGCACCCACCTTTTCTACGACTACCGAGTTTACATGACATCTTAGCGGCTGTAGTCAATACTTTCATCGTATCGGTGTGCAGGTTATCAATGACCTCAATGTGATGTCGGATCGAGCAAGATGTGTTTGAACACAATCTGACTTCAGTGGGGATATTTATGTTACTGAGATGTTCGTTACAATATTTTTCATAAGTAATTATCTGTTCTCTACTCCTCTCGCCCCATATTACTCCTACATGTTCAGTTTGCTTTCTCGATTCGTCATCACACTTTATTGGTATATTATCTAACTTACACTCCAAGTACAAGGGATGATGGTCGGACCAGTACACGTCATGTTGCACCCAAACATTACTAACCGTTTTCTGTGCAGCTTTAGTAACAATACAATGATCCAACCATCTTCTGCATCCATGCGCATCACTTATAAATGTGTACGTACCTGATTCAATCCCCAACATATTCATATCAGCACATGACAGGTTATGTTCTGTGCAAAAACATATACATGCCAATTTTCAGCTTGTTACATTTAGTACTATTGGTAGCTTCCTCAACTTACGCAAGCAATGATATTTTTGTGGTATTTTTGGAAATTAAAACTTAACAAGTGAAGCGCTCATAGCCCGACGGCTTACGCCGATCCTAAGTGATCGACAAAATTAAGCAACTGCGGGCGCATTCGGTATTCGGATAGGTGACCGCTAGTAGCAAAAGTGCTTTGGAGGGCACGTAAAGACGTCGGTCCCGGTTGTTATCAATAGATAGCAGTCGTTTAGCCGTGTCGGAGGCCTTCCGGCGCGGCGGCTTGAAAAACTTTCGACACTGGGTTGGCCACTAACCCCTCCACCAATCCGCACTGGAGCAGCGTGGTGGAGTATGCTCTAGGCCCCCTCAATAATGAGGAGAGTCACGTGTTCAGTAGTGGGCCATTAACGGGTTGTAGCGAAGTAAAAAGGCAAGTCCACATTCAAAAGCACTTCCACGCGGCCGAAGCCACGGACAACAGCTAGAGTTAATTTTTGACTTCAAAAACGATTGGGAATTTTGAAAAAGTGGGCGGAACCAAAGTTGCAGAGTTTTATAAGCTTCCTAATAGAACATTGGTTGACGCACCATTTTTTTCTACCACGTACCATTTCTGAGATATTAGCGAAAAACCAAAAATTACCCCCATTTCCCCTCCCGGTTCACCTCTTAAACGTCAGGACTTATGTTTTCACTCTAAGAATTCGCTTAGAGTTTCGCTCACGCACTCTAGACCGTCTTTTGAGACATACGTTGACCGGACTAAGGGTAATTTTGTAATTTTTGTGCCATGCAAGGGGCCCCATTTTTGATTTTGGCCGAGGGCCCCACATGAAGCCAGACCGCCCCTGACCTTCATTATTCATTATTCATTTATTGCCAAAAATGTGGTATACATAAAGATCTTAACCTAGAATAAAAAACAGTGCGCACATAACCCGGTAGGGCACGGCAACGTTAGGTGCAAAAAATTTATACATGTCATTGTTAGTTAATTCACGTCATTATTAATTAATTTGTGTTATTAGAAAATAATTGGTCTATAATAATAATTTTGATAATTCACTAAATAATTGTTAATTTTATACATCAATAAATTCACAGTATTCACATTAAAATATTAAATATTAGTAATTAAATTGTCATTGTCATAATCACAATACAATAATAATATACATGTACAAGTAAAAATTTACAATTTATCCTTTAGAAATTCATTAACGGAATAATAGGTCTTATCTATCAGGAGTGACTTTAATTTGTTTTTAAATTGGGTTTCTGTTTCTACCTTTTTTATGGACTCTGGGAGTTTATTGTAAATTTGTATTGCCCGATATTGTGGGCTCCTTTTAAATATACATAGACGCGGCGTAGGGAGTATAATTTGCTTATTTCGACGAAGGCTGCTTTTAAATGTGTACTGGTGTAAGTTTGACCTGGCATGACATGCTATTTCTAGGATATAGATAGATGGCAGTGTGAGTATCGCGTACTTTTTAAAATATGCTTTACAACTATTGGGCTGGTGAATGTTAGCTAGAATGCGAATCAGTTTCTTTTGTAGAACAAATAGCGTATCTGCATCCTTGCTGTGGCCCCACATCATGATCCCGTAGCGTAAGCGGGAGTAGGCGTATGCGTAATATGCTGATAGCGCAATCTCCAAGTTTGTATTTGATTTTAAGATGCTGAAAGCGTAAATGAACTGACTTAATTTAGATTTTACTTTGCTAATGTGTTGTTGCCATGTAAGGTGTGTATCAATGGTGATACCTAACAGTTTAAATTCACTTATTTCATTAATACATAAGGATTGTTTAACTCGATCTAGGTCTAGTAGTTTTTTCTGATATGGTCTGAATTGTAGTAATTTTGATTTTAAAGTATTAATTTCCAAATTATGTTGCTGCAGCCAATTTTTAACAATTGCGAAATTTGCAGATATTTTTTCTACGCTGTCCTGACTATCTGTACATTTAAATAATATTGATATGTCGTCGGCAAAAAGTACACTCTTAGCGTCTATTATATTAGGGAGTTCATTTATATATATAATAAAGAGGACACAACCAAGCGTACTCCCTTGCGGTATAGACCAATTTGTTTCACGGATATCTGATTTTATTTGTATTATTTCGCCGGTATTTTCACTCCAGTAATCTATTTGTACGTATTGTTTTCGCCCGGATAGGTATGATTTAAACCAATTATACGGCTTTCCCCGGATTCCTAATGCATCTAATTTTGAGAGTAACGTACTATGCGATACTTTATCATATGCCTTACTCATATCGAGTAATAGTGCAACTGCATACTCCTTGTCATTTATGTAGTTATACGCTTCCTGAATAAAGTTATATACGGCGCTTGTTGTTGATCTGTGTTTCCGAAACCCAAATTGATTTTCATTAAGAAGGTGGAATTTTTCAAGAAAACTGTAGACACGATTTATTATTGCCTTTTCAAAAATTTTTGATACGGTTGGCAGAAGCGAGATAGGTCGATACTGATTTATGTCTTCGGCGCTGCCTCCCTTTTTAAATAACGGCTTAACTTTTGCTATTTTAAGTTTTTCAGGGAAGGTTTCTTCATCGAATGATTGGTTAACAAGTTGTGTAATAGGCTGTGTTAGTTCATTAGTACATTTTTTAATCAAAACTGGTGGTATTTCGTCAATGCCACAGCTGTACTTATTATGTAGACGACTAATTAATGTTTTTATTTCATGTTCCGTTACAGGAGTTAGATATAGAGAGTTAGTTGATTGAGTTAGGGTCCTAGGCTGTTTTAGGTTTTGATCATTATAACCAATATTCGCAAAGTAATTATTAAAGGCATTTGATATTTTAATTGGATCGGTAATTGTGTCAGAGTTTATTTTTAATTTTAAATTCGCGTTTTTAATTGTTTTACGTTTTTTTGTTACATTTTTTATTATGTTCCACATAGTTTGGGTTTTATTAGAGGCTTTTTTCATTTTTTTTATATTAGCTAGCTTTTTTGATATTTTAACACAACGTTTAAGAATTTTCTCATACGTTTTGTAGTGTAATTTTAAGGTTTTATTTTTTGATTTATTTATAAATATCTTTAAAAGTCTTTTATGTCTACACGATTGTTTTAAACCGGTTGTGAGCCAAGTAATTATATTTTTTTGTCTGATCGTTAACTTCTTTTTAGGAATATGTATATCTAAAAGTTCCTTGATTTTATTTTCGAAATGATTATAGTTTAGATTTATATCGAAGGTTTTTTTAAGAATGTTACTCCAGTCTACTTGTTCAAGTGCTTTCTTAAAGTTGTTGATGTTTTGGTCGCTAAATATTCTTTTTATTATAGAGTGTTTACTGTTAGCCTTTATGTCAATATGTGTTTTGAATGTGTAAATTACGCTTTTATGATCCGATATACCTTGGTCGTGTACTTGAATAGTGTAATCAGAATTATTTGTAAAAATTAAATCTATACATGACATTGTTGAGCTAGTTACCCTTGTTGGTTTTGTTACTACTTGGTGAAGATTACATTCCATAAATAATAATACCATTTTTTCATAGTGTAGGCAATTTCTACTTTTATCCAAATTAAAATCACCCCCGATTATGATGTGTTTTTTTCCACACGCTGGCCTAATTTTATTTAAAAGATTGTTTAGGTATTCAAAAAATGTATCAATTGCACGATCTGTACGGTATATTAAAATAAGCAATACATTCAGTTTTGGTAATTCGACGGCACTACATTCAACAATATAATCTACTGAAAGTTCTGTTATGTCACTCCGCTCAATATAGTCTGATCCCTCTGGTAGAAGAATAGCGACTCCCCCTCCCTTGCGACTTTGACGGCAGTAGGTGGTAGCGTACACGTATCCGTTAATATTTGTTGCTAGTTGGTCTTCTTGAGATAGCCATGTCTCGGAGAAGCAAGCAGCATCATATCTGTGTTCGCTTAGAAATGTTTCTATGATGTGCGTTTTGTTTTTAATACTCTGGACGTTTTGAAATACGTAAGTCACGAAATGTTTTTTTTGAGTCATTAGTGTTAGTATTAGTCGCTATTGTCAAATTCTGTCCATTCTCGCTATCGTTTTGTTTTTTAACCTCCTGTGGTGGTGTCCCAATTATACTCGTAGTGTTATTGTGTTGTGTATGGTTTTCGACATATTCCTGACCATCCACGTATAGGATATTGTTGCGAATATATGCCCGATGTCCTGTGTTTCGTTTTTCTAATAACATATTTCTAATGTGCCTACGACGTTTTGCCTCTTCAGGATTTAGGAATGTTGATATTGATAAGCCTGTATTTTTGAACACGTGACTATTCCGTAATATGTATCTGGTCAATCTTTCGCTTAAAAACTTTACCACAATCGGTCTTTTGTTACTTCTCTTGCCTATGCGATAGATATCGTCAATATAACCTGACACATTGATGTTCAAAAACTCACTGAAAACCGATTTGATTTTTTTATAAATTTCATCTTCTGACTCTCTGTAGTTTTCTTCCAAGCCATAAAGTACCAGCCGATTATTTATGTTAGAATAAGTATTATTGGACAGGTTTTGAACTTCGTTTTTTAGTTTCTTATTTTCTTCTTCTAATTTTTGGATTTTATTATTTATAATTTCTATGTCTTGTTTAATTTGTGATTGTTCTAGAATAATTTCCTTGTGCTGTTTACTATTTTGTATTTTTAATTTAGACAATTCCTCAAAAAATGAGATCCTTAGTTCACTTATAATGGACTCCTTATTTTTTGCAAGTTTTTGATCCAACATGTCACTAATTTGTTCGAGTGTTAGGTTATTGCCAGTTTGTATTTGCGAATGAGTAATGTCATCAGTAGGAAAGATCGTATTATTAGTTTCACCCAGAACTGTTTGGTTATTAATTACTTGTTCATCCACAGACATGTTTGGATCTGGCGTATATTCGCATATTCCTAAATTAGTGTGGGATCTTACGGGTGTACTGTCTGTGTTCCTACGTTTTGTAATGTTTAAACAATCTGGGCAGGTCCACGTACTTAGTAGTTTAGTCTTATGATTTGTGAAATACATTGTAGTTCCTTGTTGCATGCTAAACATTTCTGGTTTGCAAGTTTTTTTGTGCGTAGATTGTCCATGTTTGTGATTCGGCGGCGTATAGTCAAGAAACAATTACGTACCGGCACGACAAGCGATGATACAAATTATTTGATTCTGTTTGTTAACGGTCACCGTGCGCTTGTAGTGTGAGCGCGACGGCAGACCGGTTCGGCACGGCGATCAGCTGTTGCGCGAGCAGGACGACGCAACGCAGTCTTGCTTACCGCATCGAGTTGTTGTAGAATCACAATTAAAATTTTTCGTCACTTATTCTTCTTAGTTTTGCACAGTAAACACACTTGCTTTAGGTAGAACTATTTAACTTTTAATTAGTGTAAGTTTTCCTTGCAATGTAGTACTTTTTAGGGTAATAGTAGCCACTAATTACACGACTTTTGAATTAATTTTACGGGAGCACTTAAAATCACTTCACTCGCTCGCTGCGCGCGCGCTGCACCTCACCTCTCCTTCAGATTTCTTACCTCTGACCAAAATTCTACAGTTCGTTACTAGAACACTAGAACTAAATTCTTGATTTTTAAGCTATTGTATAGCTTTTATCGCGGGCCTTGGGCGCGGGGACCGAATGCAGAAATTTCGTAACGAAAATTTATTACACCCTGCACACAGACATAGTTACTATGTCTATGCACCCACACATCGATAAATACCAGAACTTTTAACTGAGTTAACTAACTTTTACTTTATAACGGCTAAACCGATTTGGCTAATTTTAGTCTTGAAATATTCGTGGAAGTTCAGGGAAGGTTGCAGCGATGAGAAAATATGAAAAATTGCGAGGTAAATACTAAAAAAATGAAAATTTTAATTTCCCATACAAATCTTACCTGTCAAACATTTGATTTTCGCCCCGTCGGTTCGGTGTTTTAAGAATAATTACATGTAGATCTGGATTAAATAAGGCGTTGGAATCGACAACATGTATTCATAATAGTCGAATTATCGCGTATTTAGATTTAAAACATACAAAATAATAACATGACATAAAATAATGACACTATATTAATGACTTGAGGGTGATAGAGACAGTGCCATACAGGCAAGGCAAACTGTAAGGCACTGTCTCTCTCACCCACACGTCATTCACGCGCCAAAAGATCGTTGTAGGACTTAAATGTCAAATGTCAATTTTCTTTTTAAAAAGAATTATTTTGTCAACTGAAATAGTTCTTATGCTTTTGTTCAGAATATTTAAATCTTCTTTGCACAAATTAATGCATTATCCGTTTCTAATAAACTTTGATGTAACTTTTGATAACTAGGCAACTAAATGAAAACTGGTACACCACTTTCTTATCCCACTGTAAAACAGTGAATATCTGTACTCGTATAATTTGTGTACAAAGTGTTTTAAATATGAATAAACAAAGTGCATTTATTAATGAAGAAAGTCACGAAAAAATTGTAAAAGAAAATGAGTTATTACTCTATATACATTCATTTTATTATTATTATCACAAATGCAGTATTATTTTTTGTTTTGTTAATTTATATATAATGCTATGCAATAGCTTTACCGCGGCAGTCTCCGAGTGCCACACGTCTGTTTTTTTTTTCAACTCTTTTTCCCGTCAAAAAATCCGTTAACCGTCAAAATATATTTTGTCCCGTTAATACCTGACCTAATCCGTTAAATCTAACGGGAAATCCGTTAAGTTGGCAACATTGGTCGCCGTACACATTCGGAAATTTCCGTACGGAATGACAGTCAAGGACCAGTGTTACCAACTCTATAAAATATTTATGCCTAAACCAGTGTCAAAACTCCTTAAAATTGCCTCAAATATTTAGAAATCTCCCTAAAAATTACATTTAACAAATGCACATTATAATTTTTTTGACATTCTGTTGCTATAGAGAGGTACAATAAGTGCTTACTTGCTTGTCATTCAATGATTCGTTACTTATTACAAGTCAATGTAGGATGTAGGAAGTTGCTTGTACGTTTAAAGTGTATATTTACTTTCGAGTTGTAATAAATATATTAAATGAAAATATTATTATTATTTACTGAGTGTTAATAATTTTTATACATATATTATTATATTATATAATTATATTTTTTTAACACCGAATTTAAATATCATTATCATTTTTTTTTTGTAATTTTCTCCTGTACGTAAGGTTGCCTGGAAGAGATCGCTGCTTAGCGATAAGGTCGCCTTTTTTGAATACACATTAAATTTGTATTTTAATTTCGCTGTATGTGATTATTTCTGGTGTACAAATAAAGAGTTTATCTATCTATCTATCACATATTATAGGAACTGCCGCAGAAACGCTCTGGGTTAGTTGCAAATATTCACTATGCGTAAAAGTAAACAATTCTATTTTTAGTACTATCTGTCTCTCCAAGTACCTCCACTACAAGTACGTGCAATAAAACGATTGCACGTAAGTACATGTGATTATCATTTCGTATAAAAATTATATTTCTACAGATAACCTGTATTACCTGTTTTATTGAATTTTTCATCTAAGAACTCCCGTAATCTTAGTTTACAGTGATAACACAATTTAGACTAATAGTTACCTACTACATAAAATTTTTATCATACACCTTTTTGTTTTCTCGTTTAATCCATACCAATAATTTGAATAACAAGATTCAATCCAAGACCATTGCGGAGTCGTTAACCCTAAAGCTAACGCACACATGCGTAACCTAAATCGAGGTACATACATGAGCTTAACTTCTGTACTATCCTTATTTTGTGGTTTAAGTGTCTCAGTTGTTAATCTATTTATACATATTATAAAAAGAAGTCCTGTTTTCTGTCTGTCTGTCTGTCTGACCGCGATAAACTCGAAAACTACGAAACAGATTTTTATACGGTTTTCAACAATAGGAAGAGTAATTCTTTGGGAAGGTTAAGATATATAATTTATTATAATTTTATGTAAATTAGTAGAAATTCGGCGATATATTATGTGGGAAGAATTTTCACCAACAGGGAACTTTCCACGCAAACGCCTCATAAACTAGCACAAATTTACTTTCAGTAATTTACTAGCGAATTCAAGATCTATAAAAATGCTACAAAAAAGGCCGCAATAGCATGCATGCAATAGCATGTCTAGCAATATCTCTTACGGTTGACTTATAATAACCACTTTTATGTTAAAAATTTGATTAAAAACATTACGTTATTTTCAAAGCTATTTTCTGTAGTTCAGTATTAATCCTTATCCAAATGAAAGTTAGCTTAGGCATTTAATGCAGATCAAAGTTGCCTTTTACACTATATCAGTCAGATGGATAGTTTTTGAGATATTGTCGTTAGAAGTAATTAGCTAGAAGTATTAGGGCGAATATTTAAGAATATGTTGCAGAACGACGTCTGCCGGGTCAGCTAGTCTATAGTTACCAAATCTATGGTCTACTGTAATAAAAATGTACTTATCTGTGGTCTGCTGCAATAAAAATGTACTTACTCTGTGGTCTACATGCGCCGTTTGTCTATGTCATTCCGAACGGAAAAACCACGAGTGTGTGGTGCATTTACGGAATTCCAAATCGAAATTTCGTTTCGGGATTCCGTTTCGGAATTCCGACTGTATGTGGCGGCCCTAAGTCTACGAAAGACAGATAAGGGCTCATTCCCACGGCATACGTCTTTGACGATTCGTCAAAAAACACGATACGTCTTGACGGATGGACGTTCACATTGAATACGGAATCGTGTTTTTTCACGATTCGTCAAAATATCCGCATTGAAGTTCACATTTATTTCGTGATTTAGCTCAGTTCAGATTGGTTCAGAAACATTCACGATTCGTGATTTCTAAAAGACGTATCCGTCATAATCATAAAACATTCACGATTCGTGATTTGTAAAAGACGTATCCGTATTCGTCTTTTTTCACGATTCGTCAAGCGTGTGAACATGAGTATTTAAAAAGCATTGCCGCCGTCAAAAAAAATAACGAATCGTGAAAAAAGACGATTCGTGAAAAAAGACGATTCGTCCTCGTGTGAATGAGCCGTAACGTATAGATTGTACAACCACAAAATATGGATAGTATAGTGCGTTTCACCTAAGAGTTCCCTTCGTTGAGTTCGCTATATTGTTGGCAGCCCTGTCTGTCAAAACGCAAACAGTCAAGATCCGAAACTTACAGCTCCGCTTTATTTTTCCCATTATTTGTTGTTTTCGAGTTTTAATCATGCCTAGAACACTGAAAAGTGGTGAAAGAGAGTTGGTGTTAAAAGTAAAAAGCTTTTGTGAACGTGAAAAACGCAAAAAGGAACCACTAATTCCGCTGGAATGTGTTCGACGCGGTGTTGCTGCCATGACAGGTTGGTTATTGAAAATTTCCCCAAATGGTTGACAGCGATTACTATATTTTATTTTATTACTCAGCATAACTTAATTATAAAATACCACTGTTACAATTAAGATAGTCACCATATGGTAACCACAGTAAATAGGTATTATTATTTTGCAAGAAGGCGCTGCTACCCCCTATTACGCTATTTATTTGTACATGAAGTTATTTCTTTTTTATATTAAACTAATTAATAATTTTTCCTTTTAAGGTATTTCGGAAAAGACGGTTTCAAAAATTACTCGTGAAGGTGAGATGGAAGCCAGTACGTCAACCAAAATTTCTACTCCGGGCAAAAAACGTCATCGAGAAAAAGAAGTAAAATTGGATGACTTTGACTATTCAGATAATAGTAATATTTCGGGTGTGGGTCCGTGAGACGATCATTCTTATTGTAAAAAAATATAATAAAATATTACACATAAATATTCTGCTTGTTTTCTTTTCCTTTGTTTGGTTCCTTAGGCAGGTGTCCCACCGCCTCCGAGTCAGCGAGTGCAACTCGGCTATTTTCTTGCTCAAGATACGTTCGAAAGACAGTAAGATGGCGGGCAGCGTGAAGAGTCAGCAGGAACTCGCTGGCATCTCTTTTGTTTACACGGAATATCATCTTTTGTTTGTCTTGAGCGAGTAGTAGACCTTTTCGTAATATTAATATCGTATAATTATGTACTGTATTTTTTCAATATTGCGTTGGTGGATATATGCTCAGCCGAAAAAAAATATATTTTGTAACATTAATATTTATAGCTTCGGAAGAACACAATAAGTCATCTTTATTTTCTCCCTAGTTAAAGGGAATATTTTTTTGTTTTAATTTGGCAACACTCATTTCATCGCTACCAACATTTTAGCGAGGGGAACTCTTACGTGAAACGCACTCTAGTACAACCTCAGAGTAATGATTTACTCTGAGACCGTTATCGTTGTTTCTCTTTCTAACCGGGGGCGATTGCAATGATTGCAATGTATGGACCACAGAGATGTAATATCTCTATGGTGGCTACTGCATAGATTATTGTTTATTGCATAGAGAGAGAATCTATGGTTAATTGTGGCTCTGGCCTCTGGCGTTTCCTATCTCTATGGGTACTACTGGGTATTTCTAGGTTAGGTTAGTAAATGTATTAGTACCTATTAGGTACCTACTACGGATGTAGCTTTACACTGTGTGTGTTGTTTTGGTGTTGTTCATTTTAACATAACCGTTAAACGCTTACACGTTCATACTCCCGCACTGGATGCCCTGCGGTGCGTGGACAATACACGCCGACAGGAGTATAGTGTTCTGTGATACACTGCCGCTGTGACCCGTTCACAAACATTTTGTCCGGCGCGGCGCCATAAACACCAGCCCCGGCCGGGAATTTGCCGATGCATCGCTTCGCAGACATCGAAACTGAAGATACAATTGATTACGCCGTGGTGAATAGGCAAACCATGGCTCGACCTGTTGCTATTGAAGGAATTAAGGTTGAATATGATGCAGTCAACCAGGACATAACTAACCAGGAATATATTAGTACTGAACATACAACCAGTAGTGACACGGTGTGTAGATCAACCACAGCTGAAGATGCCATTCATGACATTAAGGCTGAAAATGATCATGATGTGGAGTGTGTATCTACCACAACCAAAACCCTCTTTGCTGATGACATCAAGGTTGAAATTAAACAGGAAATTATTAGTCCTGAAGAATTTACCAACATTGAGATGATGTGTAGATCAAAGTTGCTCTCAGATGCAGATGAAAACTGTGTGATGAGTCAGGATGGTGCAAGTGAAGGTGCAACCAATACTGATGTGAAGCGTGGAGATGTGTCGTTAGGTAAGTAGTAAGGAGGAAGGTTGCGCTATAGATCTAAGGCACCTGCGTTTGGTGTTGGGTTAGGTTAGGTTAGGTTAGTACATTACCTACTCATCTATATTTGTGCTAGTTTACGCGGCGTTCGTGTGGAAAGCTCCCAGGTGGCGAAACCTCTTCCACATATTTTGCCGAATTTCTACTAGTCGTAATTTATATAAGAGTATAATAAATCGACGGCAGCAAAGAACAAATGGTCATCTACAAAAACATTAGTTTTCAGGAGAGCGTTTTTAGTGCAAAAATTGTATAACTTCTACAATTACAAAGATATCTTCATCAATTTTGGAATAGTTAATTCTTACAATATTAACTATTATTTGGTATAGGTAAATTACCAATAATTCTTTTATTTATATGATATGTCTTTATCTACTTGGGACCTGATAATTATTTATTCTTTAACTATTTTATTAATTTAACGATTGTTTTTTATTGTTATCGATCATTAATAACCAATTTCATCAAAACAACAAATATAATTATGATTGTCATTAAAATACAGCAGTTGTCTCACATTACTTCGGCATTCTTAAGTTGAAGCTATTGGATAATTGCATATATACCTAAACTATTTTGAGTTTTAGGGTGTCTAATAAAAAAAAAGTTTTGTGATTCCTTTTAATAATTATATTTGTAATATAAAGTAACAAAAAGTATAGTTTCAGAGAAAATAACTACGAATCGTTATAGTTACTCTTCGATATTTTCCCTTACTACCTATTTCTACCTCCATATCATAAGAATCTCAAAAACTACTATTCTGACTTAACTCAAATTTTTATGGGACCACACCCAAAGCACCAGCTTTCAAAGAAATAAAGAATCATCAAAATCGGTTTACCCAACACGAAGTTATGGGGTAACAAACATATGAACAAAGATGGAAAAAAAGGTATAAATATTTTTTACATTTATTAAGCTAACAAACTAAATTTTGGTATTAACTTGTAGTATCATAAAAATGGGATCTATCTTGTTTTAAAAGAAAATAATTTAAAATCTAAACGTGGATTATACCCTGTAACATACCATTTCAGAATCTGGGTGAAATGGGCAAGTTTTTTTTGAAATTGGCATTCAAGCTACCATACATTTTTTTTAACCACGGCAGAGTAAAAGTCAAGAATGAAATATGAAATAACCTTAAGTTGGTATTAAATCTTAATTTAAAAAGAATCCGTGCTTTTGTTATAAAAATAATTGATAACATTCGATAGCACATCTATCCAGAAATAATATCCAAAAAACAGGTACAAAAAATGTCTTCATTTGTAGTCCTGGCGTCAAAAAGAATGGCGAAGGGTGGAATAATTTTAAAATTTCGAAAATGTCGAATATCTCAGAAACGGAAAGACTTTTACTGAACATAACATTTATTTATCTGAACCGGCATGATGCCCTCTACACGCAGGTGCTGTATTATCCATTCATAACGGAACACCCTGTATATATATTTTAGGCGGATTTACTAGAAGTAAGTAGATTTTCACGAGGTTTCTGAAGATGATGTTAATAAAACCATTAAATCCCTGCACTCCAATGCTATCGGGTCGGATGGGATCTCCCTGGGAATGCTCTCATTGACATTACCTAACACGCTTGAGCTCTTGACTGCTATAATTAACACCTCCTTTAAAACTAGTACTTTTCCTAATATCTGGCAGCAGGCATTGGTCAAGCCTATACCTAAAACGGAGAACCCCATGAATCTCAAGGACTTAAGGCCTATTAGCATATTACCGTGCGCCTCCAAAGTTTTAGAAAAGATAGCCTTTTCTCAGCTGATGCATTACTTAAATGCAAACGATATTCTCCCAAGCACACAATCTGGATTTAGACAAAAACATAGTACCACCACTGCCCTGATAGACGTTGTGGATAATTTACTATCAGCCCAGGACGCGGGGGAAGGCACCATCCTCGTTATGCTTGATTACACTCGAGCTTTTGATTCGATCAATATACCCTTGCTGTTGTCTAAGTTGTCGTACTACGGATTAGAGATAGAAGCCGTTAAATGGTTCGATACCTATTTCCGGGAGCGCTCTCAAACAGTTGTCCTGGAACAATACGATGGAGCTAAAATGTCACGTAGCAATCCTGTTACGAGAGGTATAGCACAAGGTTCAATACTCGGGCCTTTGCTATTCGTTTTGTACAGTGCGGATATTATAATGCAAATCAAACATTGCAAATACCATATGTATGCCGATGATATCCAACTATATATCTCCTTTAAACCTTCTGATACAAAGGCTGCTGTTGAAAAATTGAACGATGACTTAAAACGTATTTACAGGTGGTCAGACAAAAATACTCTATCTTTAAACCCTCAAAAATCTAAATACATGTTAATAGGCACCAGAAAACAAATCAAAAAAATATCAGCTGAATCTCCTTGCGTTCATGTCAACGGGGAAATGATTGAGAGAGTATCGGAGGCCCGGAACCTAGGCCTTATAATGGACGAATCGTTACGGTTTGAATCCCATATTAATAATACTGTTCGTAATTGTTTTTACCGCCTTAAAGTCATTTATAAAATAAGGGACTGCATTGACACTAAACTGCGCATTAATTTGTGTGAAAGCATTGTGCTATCGAAAATCAATTATGCGGACACTGTTATAGGACCTAGACTTTTAGCGCGTTCCCAAAAATTAATCCAACGGGTACAGAATGCCTGTGCGAGATATATCTTTGACATTCCCCCACGTACTCATGTTAGTCCTTACTTAAATAACGCCAATATCTTAAACATGAAATTTAGACGACAGCTACATTTTGCTTCATTACTATTTGGCATCGTCAAGGATAAGTGTCCCCCTTACTTATACAGTAAATTACACTGGGCCAAAAATCATTTCGTTCTGCACGCCACCAGGTCGTCTTCTTTCAAGCTAATTTATCCGAAATATAGCACTGCAGCATTTCGTGGCAGCTTCAAGTATAGCGCCACCAAATGTTGGAACAACCTGCCTCCACCTCTTCACGGCCTAAAAACAATAAGGAATTTTAAACTCAAATTTAAAGCATATTTATTAAACCTTCAGAAAACAATTTAGTTCACACATACCCTTCTATCACACACACACACACACACTCACACACACACACACACACACACACACACACACACTCACTAATCCACTCACTCACGAACACACGCACGCACGCTCACACGCACATACGCACAAACACACAATTGAGTTAGATAGTCAATTTAATAATTATAAAAAATATATATATATAATATAATATACATTATTACTTACATAATTGGGTATCGCCGACCGGTTAGATTATTATTATTGCTTACTTATTGCTTTGTCATATTGTTCCTTCGACGCCAATATTGTCCCTTTGTATTATTAGCATGACTTTATTTTTTCTTTGTTTTTGTTTGCATATAGTTAGTTCCATAGATCATACACTATATATATGGTTAGTTCTCTTTAAACAAATGTAAATGTTACGTGGGTAGTTTGATTTGTAAGCAGAGAAATAACTTGTACATTCAATCATAACTTTGTGTATAGTTAATAGTTTATTGCATTTTCTTTCGAATTTGAATATTGTTGTCGAAATTAGAAAGTACTGTTATAGTTAATTATGTTCTGATTTAAAATTGCAGTCAGCATAATTTAATTTTAATGCCAATTAATGCTGCTCCGCTTACCGATCTGCACGCGACTAACGCGGACGGGCGCACAGAAAATCAGAGGGCTGTGGTAAAATAATACCGCGCCATTTCTCTGAGTGCGACCCTTTTTCATCATGTTGGCACTTCTGCAGCTGCAACTTTGAATGAAACCAAATAATCAATTCAACTCACCATCTAAATTTTGTAGAAGTGTTTTATGTTTTATGATGAAATAAATGTTTCTATGTCTATGTTTCTATGTCTAAGTATTAAAGATTTTCCCATGGCAATGGGAATTAAAGTTATTCTACAGCACGGCTTACATGCTCTATAACACTGCTAAACTGAAATACATAATATCGCCAAATCTCTTGTACTTTCGCCACGTAGAAGAAGATAAGTCAGTTCAATGAAATATCAGCGCTGAGCTTGCGCGCGGCGTGAGCTGAGGGTGGGCCTTTTCGTAGGCTGTTAAGCTGCAGCACAGATATTTTATTCTGTTTTCTTTTCACCAAATGGATGTTATGATTGTATTTATAATTTTTCTATACCATGCATGTCTTTATTGTCTATCCTGTTTTAGTTAAGTGCTGTGGCACGTAGCCGACAAATGAATAATTTTCTTTCTTTCTATCTAAATCTAAAGTGTCGGACGGATCAGTGATGTCACTGAAGTGTCCATGGGCGAGTAGATTTTGTTCCTTTATAGTCTATTTACATTACGAAATAGAATACCCACAGTGGTATTGGACGTTCGTATCACCGAAGACCTCACTGATGCGAAACCACATCCTAACATTTCACGTTGACGCCAGGGCAGTGGTCGGAGTGGTGGCTAGCCAGGCTGGTGATTGGCCACGCGCGTACCGTCGGGACTAAACTGAGCCTTGCGACAGACAGTATGTACTGACAGACGGTTATTTGTAAACAGGTGAAGATTACTCTTCGGCCGCCGGTCTCCCTGCAGCAGAGACAATACATAAAGTACAGTTGAGCGACACAGCAGTACAACAAGTGACGAAGGCAGGCGAAGCAGTTCAACACGAAAGATTTAGCCAAAAAAGAAATCATCATCATTCTGGAAGAAATTATCATTCTGGAGAAAAACCATTTACGTGTAAAGTTTGTCACAAAAGATACAGACGTAATCGCAATCTTCTACTCCACATGAGGAGACATTCAGGAGAAAATCCTGTGAAGTATATGTGTGAAGTTTGCCACAAGAGATTTAGTCAAAAAGCCCATGTTGCAAGTCATATGAGGACACATTCAGAGAAAAAAAAAATCACGTGTGAAGTTTGCCACAAACTATTTAGTCGAAAAGGCCATCTTGTAATTCACATGAGACATCATTCTGGAGAAAAACCATTTACGTGTGAAGTTTGCCACAAGAGATTTAGTCAAAAAAGCGATCTTGCACGTCATATGAGAATTCATTCTGGAGAAAAACCATTTACGTGTGAAGTTTGCCACACGAGTTTTAGAGATAAAAGCAATCTTGTAAGTCACATGAGAATTCATTCTGGAGAAAAACCATTTACGTGTGAAGTTTGCCACACGAGTTTTAGAGATAAAAGCAGTCTTGTAAGTCACATGAGAAAACATTCAGGAGAGAAACCATTTAAGTGTGAAGTTTGCCACAAAAGATTTCGTAAAAATAGCTGTCTTGTAAATCACATGAGGATACATTCAGGAGAAAAACCATTTATGTGTGACGTTTGCCACAAAAAATTTAGTCAAAAAGGCCATCTTGTAACTCACATGAGTATACATTCAGGGGAAAAACCATTTGCGTGTGAAGTTTGCCCCAAAAGATTTAGTCATAAAAGCAATCTTGTAATTCACATGAGGAAACATTCCGGAGAAAATCTATTTACGTGTGAAGTTTGCCACAAAAGATTTTGTACTAAAAGCAATCTTGTAACTCACACGAGGAAACATTCAGGGGAAAAGCCATTTACTGTGAAGTTTGCCACAAAGGATATGGACGAATAAGAAGTCTTATAAATCACATGAGAAATCATTCTGGAGAAACATCCCAAAATTAAGTTTAAATAAATAAATTTGGAAGTTGAAGTAAATAAATCAAAAGGACAATGGCGAAAAGTGTCCCCACCCTTCAACAGGTTTGACGTAGGTGTCATTTTAAGCATCTAGTATGATGGATATTTTTTACTATGGCGATGTACTTCAAATATATTGGGTTTAGATTTTATACTATTACGAGTATGTAGCTTTCCGAAATATTGCCATTTCCTCATAGTGCAATAAAAATGATTATAATCTGGCCGCGCTAACTATGCGTTCCTGAAGTCTGTCATTCGACTGGGCGATGTAACTTTGAACTGGCGTATAATTAATACTTTAATCCCCAACGACATGAATTCATGTCATGAATCAATAGTGTACATTCACTTCGCTGGAATCAGAGGGGTGACAATTTTTTAATATCTTTTAATTGCCTTATTAACGAGTGATAACATTAAAATCAAACATTAAATCGAATAATTGTGCCAACTTACAATAATTGTATTAATCTTGGGCTAAAATTATTACAATTACTTAAATAACAAATATAAAAACAACTTTTAAAATAAAACCACGTCAAACGGCGCTCATTCAAGGTTATATCCATGTCATGTCAACTTTTTGTTTTTGTAGTGATGTGACATAATAACAAGGCAATTGTAATCTAATATTATATAAGTGTCTAATATTAGATAAGTGTCCTTTTATAAATACATACGCACAATCTTCATTACTTTCTTTGCACATCCATATAATATTATCATACTCGCACTATTGTAACAACAATATCCACATAACACATACAACACGCACACACACATATATAATATATTTATTCATGTATACCTATACATACTAGTATTCACTTTGCTGCACATATCGCTGTATTTTGTCTTTGTTTTGTTTTGTATATATGACAAATACTCGTATTGTAATACATTCTGGCATAGAACTCCATGATCTAAAAGCAAATATTTATGGCAGTGTGCACTACTAGTTGAAACTCGCGATAAAACGGGTCGTACTGAAAACCAGCGGCCTTGGATCTGCTTCGCTCCTTGGCCAGTGCTGAGTGCGTTCCGTTTTAGTCAAGTTTCTGTACGACAATCCATTTTGTTTACTCATTTTATTTGACCTTATTATTTACCTTTTGATTCGGTCTTTTATTATTTAAGTATGATGTAATGTACCTACTTCTTCTATGTATGTCGTTAACAGTGTTTGACTAAATAAACTGTTTTTCTTTCTTCTTTCTTTCTTTCTAATATTTTTGTAATGTTAACACAATGTTGGTAAAATATAAAATAAAACGTTATAATTTTATAATCCTTACTAATCTCTACTTCTGTATCTGTACTAATATTATAAATGTGAAAGTGTGTTTGTTTGTTTGTTTGTGACGCTTTCACGTCGCAACTTGGCTATTATATGGTATGGTTTATGTATGTGGGGATACTTAGGGGTGTGGAGAACGACGTAGGCTACTTTTTACCGCGGAAAAACATCTCATTTCCATGGGAAGATCGATATTTTGTCAGTTGCTAGATATTTAGTTCCTAATGTTGTTAATAGATGGCGTTAGTTCATTTGCAATTTGCAAGTTTTTAATCACGCTATCAAATCTATAATATAAAAATAAGTCGGGTTTTCCTTCCTGACGCTATAACTCCAGAACACACGAACCGATTTCCACGGTTTTGAATTCGTTGGAAAGGTCTCGGACTCCGTGAGGTTTGTAGCAAACAAAATTCAGGGAAAATTTCAACAGGAAAGGAGGAAAACAGGGAAAATCATTTTTCACATACAGCGCCATCTCTGATACATAGCATGTACTACAAACCAATATTCCTTTTCAAATATAAAACAAAAAAAAATTCTTTAATTCCCAAACGAAATGTTACAAAAAACGAAGACATCTGGTGGCGAAACGGAGTTTGCCGAGTTTGCTAGTACTACATATAATTTATGTACTTAAGCCATAGGCAAACGTTATAATTGATGTTCCAGATCATAATTATAGGCTACTTTTTAGCCGAGATTCCTACGGGAGCGGGACCTACGCGTCTGTTACCTACGGGTCCCGAAGCGAAGCGCGAGCGGTTCTCTAGTATTATAAATGTGAAAGTGTGTTTGTTTGTTTATTTGTTTGTTTACGACTCTTTCACGTCGCAACATGGCTATTATATGGTATGGTTTATGTGTATGGGGATAGTTAGGAGGGTGGAGAGTGACGTAGGCTACTTTTTACCGTGGAAAACATCTCATTCCTATGGAAAGATCGATGTTTTGTTAGTTGCTAGATATTTAGTTCCGGATGTTGTTAATAGATGCCGTTAGAAAAGTTCATTTGGAAGTTCTGAATCACGCTATCAGATAATAGTACGCGCTCCCGAGTGAACCACAACGCAGGCGTCTACGCGTGGTTCAATCGAAGACGCTGCGCCGGCTGGCAGGGGCGCCGTGGTGCGTGAGGAACGCCACCATCCAGCGGGACCTCAGAGTTGAGAGCCTGGACGCCCACGTGGAGGACCTAGCGCAACGGATGTTTGCGCGCGCGGACGCGCCGCGGTTTCTGCACCTGCGGAACTTGGCGCCGCTCCACGCCCGCCCCCCGGACCGTTGGGCACTCCCGCGCGACCTACTGCGCGGGAGCAGCCCGACATGAACCACCTCGGACAAGACCGCAAGCAGCCGCTTCGTCGCAGATCGGCTCCTGCTGGGCTTCCCACCAGCGGGTCTCACCTAGTAGGGCCTGATCGCCCGGGCGGCGTGAAAATCATCATGACCCCCGGACTAGACACCCATACTCCACATCACCATCTGGACAATCTTCAACGACCCATACAGGGTCCCAACCCAACGACCGGTCCGTTGTTACGGACCGCGGCAGACACCTCAGTCAGGGGGCCACCGGCCCCGAAACTGAATCCCCACGGCTATGTTAGCCGTGAGTAAAGACAGGACGGATTCTGATGATGATATTCCAGTATGTCATATTATAGGCTTATCTTTGGCCGAGATTCCTACGGGAGCGGGACCTACGCGGCTGTTACCTACCCTACGGGTCCCGAAGCGAAGCGCGGGCGGTTCTCTAGTATATTGTATAATGTACTAAGTATTCAATAAAGTTAATAATATTATTTTAATAAAGGTACGCCCAAACATAGCTTAGGAAAATTTGTGTTATAATATCACTCAGGTGAATCAAATGAAAATAAAATAAATAAATAAAACATTTTAATTTTTTTCTCTTGTTTACATTCAGAAATTATGAATAAACTAGCTGTTGCCCGCGGCTCCGCCCGCGTGGATCTCAATGTGTCACAAAGTTTTTCCTGCGTGAATCCCGACCCCGCGAATATATATTTTTAAACTTTATTGGTAGTTTTTCATTCTGTTGCCAAAATATAAAGACCAGAAGCGATGCTGACCCTCGAGAAAGCAACATAAAGTTGGTCATGAGAAAAAGAGCCGGTTCGATTCGATTGACATCTCATTGTGCCTCGCGCATGGCCTCGCGTGATTTTCAAGGCATGTGATTGGTGAATCGTGCACATAACGTAAAAATTTATAATTTTGTCGTAAGTAAGAAAATTATCGATTGAATTTTTAACTGTGGATTTGATGGATTTATTTGCTAAGTTCGTGCACAAGGTTTGCATTAGGACTGTTTCGATAGACTTTAATCTTCTCTTTCGTGTTGTTTTTAAGCTATTGTATAGCTTTTATCGCGGGCCTGGGACCGAATGCAGAAATTTCGTAACGAAAATTTATTACACCCTGCACACAGACATAGTTACTATGTCTATGCACCCACACATCGATAAATACCAGAACTTTTAACAGAGTTAACTAACTTTTACTTTATAACGGCTAAACCGATTTGGCTAATTTTAGTCTTGAAATATTCGTGGAAGTTCAGGGAAGGTTGCAGCGATGAGAAAATATGAAAAATTGCGAGGTAAATACTAAAAAAATGAAAATTTTAATTTCCCATACAAATCTTACCTGTCAAACATTTGATTTTCGCCCCGTCGGTTCGGTGTTTTAAGAATAATTACATGTAGATCTGGATTAAATAAGGCGTTGGAATCGACAACATGTATTCATAATAGTCGAATTATCGCGTATTTAGATTTAAAACATACAAAATAATAACATGACATAAAATAATGACACTATATTAATGACTTGAGGGTGATAGAGACAGTGCCATACAGGCAAGGCAAACTGTAGGGCACTATCTCTGTCACCCACACGTCATTCACGCGCCAAAAGATCGTTGTAGGACTTAAATGTCAAATGTCAATTTTCTTTTTAAAAAGAATTATTTTGTCAACTGAAATAGTTCTTATGCTTTTGTTCAGAATATTTAAATCTTCTTTGCACAAATTAATGCATTATCCGTTTCTAATAAACTTTGATGTAACTTTTGATAACTAGGCAACTAAATGAAAACTGGTACACCACTTTCTTATCCCACTGTAAAACAGTGAATATCTGTACTCGTATAATTTGTGTACAAAGTGTTTTAAATATGAATAAACAAAGTGCATTTATTAATGAAGAAAGTCACGAAAAAATTGTGAAAGAAAATGAGTTATTACTCTATATACATTCATTTTATTATTATTATCACAAATGCAGTATTATTTTTTGTTTTGTTAATTTATATATAATGCTATGCAATAGCTTTACCGCGGCAGTCTCCGAGTGCCACACGTCTTTTTTTTTTCAACATCCTAGGTAATAAGACAAAACTTTTATGTTCACGTGATCGCTCGATTTGCCGCCCCCCTGGACGTGCCGCCCGCGTGCGCCGCACGCGTTGCACGCCCGGTTACGGCGCCCCTGATCTATACTATTACTCGTACACCCAAAAAGCAATTTGATGAAAACGAAAATGTAAGCGAAAATAACACTGGGAATTAATGCCATCTTCATAACAATGTATGACAATATCTTAATACCGCGATTCAGCCTATATGCAACTAATACACAGCGCCATCTGAATTATTTTGTTGTTACTACACTATTACTCCGACATGCAAAAACTACTGATCTAATTTTCATAAAATTTGGCACACACGTAGGGGATAACACGTAGGGGTTATTCCAAAAATTGCGGGAATATTCTAGATTGGCGTGAATAGTAGGCGAGTGGTATAAAAGGGGCACTTGGTTGAGTGGGTGGCATTCTAGTTTCGGAGGCGAAACCAGGAAGATACCAGCGATACCTACGAGCGATACCAGTGAGAAGTGAAGTGATTTCCAGGGGCGATACAGTGTTCGACGAGTGTGTTTACGAGTACTTACGTGCAGAGTGTTTTGGTGTGTACTGTGTACATCGTGTAATTGGTGTATCTGCGAGTACAATAAAGTCTTTGTGGTACATTTTGGCATTATGCGTTCCGTTTGACGTCCGAAGTCCCTTATGAGAGTACATCGATTCCTTCACCTCGCCTGGTCGATAGATGTCGCTACTTCCGCTACCTAGATGCACCTGCAACGCCACCTACCGCTTCCGGCCTGCACCTTACCCACCTTCCAACTACAAGCCGCCATCTTCGTCATTGTTGCGTCGTTTTTCGAACCGAGCACATGGTCGTTACGAAAAATCTACTTAATATTTATTAAGATTAATTTTGTCGCAAAATTTTATATTATTTTAATTAGCTTTGGAGATTAAAAGTAGAAAGTTAATTTCAAACGTAATTAGTTTGTCTTCCGTTACCGTTAACCTCTTTGGTGTTAAAAATGAGTGATAAAGAGGTTATCGCACCTAATTCAAGTGATAGTGATAGTTCCTCGGATTGTTCGTCGGATCAAGAAGGACCACCAAGGAAACGCCAAAGGCGCGCCAGTTCACGGGATCTAGAGGAAAGGTTTGACATATTGTCACAACAATTGGTGAGTCATTTGAATAATATATTAACGGCCAAATTCGCTACAACTACGGAGGCCCCTTCGTTAAACGTGCAAATGCCATTATCTAATAGCGCCAGCATGCCACATACTTCGGTTTTGATGGATCCGATATCCGATGAACAGTTTTTAAATCCACCGAAATTAGATGCGGGTAGTATTGTCAACTTGGACGTTTCTGTCAAAGAACCTACCGTACCAAAAGCAAATCGGACACGTGTCGAAAAAATTAAGGTTATGCAAAGATTTGACTCACCGGATTGGAACGCGGTTCGGTATACAGACGTGCAGAAAAAGTACGCGGCCTTTCCGGCTTTTACCGAATTAAGAGTGAATGAGGAACTGCGACGTCTGGAGGATCCTTTTGCCCCCTTACGCTGGTTCCAAATGGAACGTAGTTTTGCAGCGTTATCCAATGCATTTTTGGCCCAAAATGAAGCCGTAAACTCGGCTTTGCAGAATCTAGTGGATTGGTCTGCCTCTAAGGATATTCAGCTTAACGCTTCCTCTATTTATGAAAAGTTAAATCAGTTATTTGGTAATGATTCCGAATATAAAACAGTATCTCACGATATACTACAGGTGATTTGCGGGAAACGAGCCGAAGTGTTAGAATTGCGCCGTAGGGATATCGTTAAAAAATTAAAAGATAAATATATGAGAGAAGATTTGAGTAAAATTCCGCCGTCTTGCGAGTACATGTTTGAACCCAATCAGTTGTCAACATATTTACAGAAAATTGGTGGAGTAGATAAATTACAAAAACAGACCTCATCTTCTACCCGCACCCGGGCAAAATCTCCACAGCCCTCTACTTCCTCTGCGGATGCAAAGTCGTTTCGGGGTCAGTCCAATAACAATTCTAAACCCAAACGGGCCGAAAACAAAGATTCCGATCGATTCATTCACAATAACTCGTCAGCCAAGAGAAGGGGGGGAGGGAGAAAATATAAGGGAGAGGGTAGAAGATCGGGATATAAAAATAAATGACTCGACAGGGTTTTCGGGCGGCTGTCTGAGACGCTTTCAAAACACTTGGGCTCTTTTCAATCCACCAAAATCAATATGGAAATTGATAACAGGTCTCAGAATACCATTCAACAGGACACCGCCATTAGTTTTCCCAACTTTAGATGTTTTAACAAAGTATCAAACTCCAACATCTCAGTTAATGTCAAACGAAATTCAAAATTTAATTCAGTTAAAAGTCTTAGAGCCGGCCCCGCTGACACCGTCTTTTATCTCACCTCTATTCATAATTCCGAAATCCAACGGAAAAAGTCGAACAATTTTCAATCTCAAGGCATTAAATCAGTATATGAAACCAAGACATTTTCATCTGTTCCACCATCACCAAATGCCAAATTTTCTACAACACGGAGATTGGATGGTAAAACTGGACTTAAGTCAAGCTTATTACCACCTGCCTGTAAAGGATCGACACAGAAGGTTTCTCCGGATCAGCTATCAAGGTCAACTGCTACAGATGACGTGTCTGCCGTTCGGCCTGGCAGCAGCGCCACGGATTTTCGCCTCGGTAACGAACTGGACCGCAGAAATACTTCGCAAAAAAGGACTGAGGTTAGTGGTCTATTTAGACGATTATTTGATAATACATCAGGACAGAAATACGCTTACAGCACAAGTACAAACCGCAATACAGTTTTTGACCAGTCTGGGTTGGTGGATAAATATGGAGAAATCGGTAACAACACCAACAAGGTTAATCGATTTTCTGGGAGTCACATGGGACACCAAACTCAACACGAAGTTCCTACCCTCAGAGAAAATACAACGAGTTCGTCAGATGTTGCAAGTACGACTCGAAGCCGGCAGTTGGAACCTAAAACAGGCGCAACGTCTATTAGGTCATCTCAACTTTGCAACCTTCGTCACCCACCGGGGAAGGTTGCATTGCCGCTTACTGCAGCGACACAGCAACAAACTCAGGAAGTGTCCGCGATTGCAGATTCAGTATCCAGAAGAGGTACATACAGAACTAAAATGGTGGATGGAGAATATCAGTCAGAAGTCAGCGATTCATCCCCAAAGAATGCCGACGAACCACGTCATCACCGACGCGTCGGACATTCAATGGGGAGCCCAGGTGAACAACGATATGATAAAAGGCCTATGGGAGGAACACCAGAAAAAATGGCATTGCAATCTGAAGGAAATGTATGCTGTGATAGCCGCTATATCAGCCAAAGCAATGGAGCTCCAAAATTCTACAGTGATTCTTCAAAGCGACAACAAAACAGTTGTGTCCTATATAAAAAACGAAGGAGGAACACGATCACGTCAATTGCTAGATCTGACCCAACAGCTGTTGGAACTGGTGGATCACCTCAATATTGTGCTTCGTCCTCATCACCTACCAGGCCTGTGCAACACCGAAGCAGATCACCTCTCACGAAATCGCGCCGCCGCCGAGTGGCACCTCACAGGCGAGGAAACATCAAGACTGTTCGGCATGTGGGGCACGCCAGATCTAGACCTCTTTGCGTCACAGACAGCACATGTTGTACCAAACTATGTCTCGTTAGACTTGTCAGACTCGAACGCTTACTATCACGACGCGTTCAGCAGATCCTGGCATTACCGACTTGCATGGCTGTTCCCGCCGCCCAGCCTAATACCCAGGGTACTGGATCACCTAAATTCAGCGTCAGGTCAGTACATTCTAGTAGCACCCAAGTGGACGAAGCCCTTTTGGAGGCCAGACCTGAAGAATCGTGCTCTAAAACGTCCCGTGAAACTCAGAAATCTAGAGAAGACGCTGGTGGACACAGCGACAATGCTACCGCCGGCACAAGTCAGCAAGTTACACCTGGAAGCCTGGCTCATTTCGGGTGGGATGCCCTGACAGATACATGGACGCCGCAAGAAAAACAGTTATTGTCATCTTGTTGGAGGCAGTCTACAATAAAGACTTACGCCCCTATTTGGAGTAGATGGGTGAGGTTTTGTCAAGAAAATAGCATTAGTTTTCGTTTACCGGAACCAGTAAACGTAGCTAGGTATCTCGGTTATCTGTTTTTGACCCATGGTCTCTCTTACAGAACGATTCTTGTTCATAAATCGGTTATTGCATCCGTTTGCGAAACAATATCTGATGTCAGAATAACTGCAAACCCGATAGTAAAACACATACTGAAAGCTATTTCCGTGGCAAGACCGCCGCCTCCTCAATTACCGATTTGGGATGCAAGAATTTTGATTAGATTCTTAAAGAGTTACAATATAAATTTAAATAGTGTATATCAAGTATCTAGACATACAGCTGCCATTTTACTATTGTCTTCTGGCCGTAGAGTACACGATCTTACGCTTTTACATACTGATAGTCAACATTTTGTAGATAACACTGATTCTATTACCTTGCACCCTGCTTTCGGGTCGAAAACTGACTCATCCTCATATCAACAATCTAGCTGGACATTTTTGGCCGCACCGGATAAAAGCATCGATGCAGTATATTGGTTACGTACCCTTGTAAATTTGACGCAAGGGACCCGGGAAAATATAACTAATCTATTCTTAGCCACTAGAAGTCCTACAAGGCCAGCTACTGCAGCTATGATTGGTGGTTGGATAAAGAGGCTTCTAGCTGATGCTGGTATTCAGGCGTCAGCTGGAAGCTGTAGATCAGCAGTCTCATCGTTAAATTGGGTAGAAAATTACCATATTAATGATCTCTTAGCTAAGGCAAATTGGCAGCATGAAAGTACTTTTAAAAAGTTTTATCTGAGACAGATCAATAGTTCTAATAAAGAAATTAGGTCAGAAAAATCGCTATCGCAATATTTTCAACCTGATTCATAATACATATAGGAAAATATGTTGATTTATACCTAACATCTTAGTTAATGTACATTTAAATTTTGATTATACGTTCAATCACATTGTTGCGTTTTAATTTAATATTGTTTCCAAAAGATACAAGCCACCAGGAGATAACAAACACTCTCTCATAAGGGACTTCGGACGTCAAACGGAACGCATAATATAAAAATTTTACCTTCCAATAAAATTTGTATTATGCTTCCAATGACGTCCGAAGTCCCAGTAAGGTCTTCCTGGTTATATATATACCATTATGAGCCGTACAATGACGAAGATGGCGGCTTGTAGTTGGAAGGTGGGTAAGGTGCAGGCCGGAAGCGGTAGGTGGCGTTGCAGGTGCATCTAGGTAGCGGAAGTAGCGACATCTATCGACCAGGCGAGGTGAAGGAATCGATGTACTCTCATAAGGGACTTCGGACGTCATTGGAAGCATAATACAAATTTTATTGGAAGGTAAAATTTTTATATTTTCTCGAATCCAGTACTCCTGACACGTAACAATACAAAAACCATTAAAAATTCTTTTTTTTTCTTATCCCATTGGGAAGTTGTGCACACATCAATTGAGTGATACAGTGCCACAAACTTATCTGACCCGGTAAGGGAAGCGCTACTGTCTATGTATTTGTCTGACTACAGTATGACATTTGCATTAGTTTCAATTTTGGCCACTGGGTCAGATAACTTTGTGGCACTTGTACTCGTATATGGGGTTAGGGCGTCATATTGAGATTAATGCACCTGCACAAATGCTAGATAACAATTTAATAAACGACAATATGTAATTGTTAGTATATTTAAGAGCTTATGTTTGTGGAAAAAAGGAATTTTTGTTTAAAGATAAATGCATTTTTGCCGAAAAGTTTTTTTTTATAATAAATAAAGCCCCGTTTTCATTAAGCGACATGTCGCAGGGATACATCGCGGGACTTTACGTTGTATGTATCTGCGACTTGTTGAGATAATGTCGCTCAATATTTGCCTGTCCACATTATACAGTTGTGATTGAGATGTCGCCCGAGGAGCTAGTGTTGTTCAGTGCCGCTTACATTTTAATTCGGAAGAACATTGCAAAACGTAAAAAAAGATGGTGGGTTCGAAAATATTTGCTAGAGAGGGAAAGGTTAACCTGTAGTTTTTGTACTCAACATTTTTTTCCGCTCTCTTAGAAACTGAGACCTTACATTGTGTATTTTGAGCTCGATTTCTCTTTTTGGAATGTCACGATGTGACGTATCCCACAATAATCGGTCATTTTGATATAACTCTATGAGAGTCAACACAGTTTCGTTCGACTACACTACTACCATTTCACGGAACACAAGCGACACACGTCCTCACTAAGCAAAGACTGTCGGGCGACTGTCGAGGGACAAGGAAGTCGCGCGTGTCGACGCTCTGCAAGCGTCGACTTGCGACCTGTTCCGCGACACGTAGATGTCGCCTGCGATGTCGGGCGATATCTCCCGCGACGTCGTTCGACACGTAGAATTCTTGTTGGACGACAAGGTCGCGCGACAAATGTCCCTTAGTGAAAACGGGGCTTAAACCCCATTGCTTCTGCATATAAGATAGATACTTTAGGCTTTTTTTGGGTCTCAATTAATAAATTACATGCATACCATGGCTGTTGTACGGTGGGGACGGGGTTCATACAAAATCTCCCATACCCCTTTCTTGGACCTCACCATAAGTAGGGTAAATAATAGACACTCCTTCAGAATTTTTCGCAAACCAACACACACCGATATCGTCATTCCATCATCCTCCTGTCACTGGAGACATGAGCTAGCAGCTTTCCATTCTTACATAAACAGATTAATGTCTACACCTTTATCGCCACTGGATTATTATTTGGAATTGAATACAAGCTATCACATTACAGTGTCCAACGGTTATGACAGGAGGACGGTGGATGGACTAATTCGTATATAATTGCTTTTTACAAAAAAAAAATAACCGACTTCAACCTTGATAAGTAGAGATAACTCAAAAATTACTCGCCAAATGGCGCTCAATTCAGCATGTACGTGTAAAGTTCTCGTCACTACAAATTAATCAAGCCCAAACACTAGATAACTGCAGTAAATCGTTGAGGAGTTCCCTCAACTGTCTTTCGGCTTCATCGATCTGATTTTGATAACATGAACAAAAAAGAAATTTCTCCGAGATGCCATCATTAGATCCTGGTGATCCTTTTAAAAGGACCCCACTAAGTATATCTACTTTACAACAAAAAAAGAATTATCAAAATCGGCCCATAAACGACGAAAAAATCGCTGAACAAACATAAAAAAGCATATATACGGTCGAATTGTGAACCTCCTTCTTTTTTGAAGTCGGTTAAAAATAAAACATTAAACTTAAATTGCTTCCGCCTTCACATGACGGTTAGACAGTATAAATAAATGTTTTAAATTGTTACTATGGTCTAAGATCCGAATCTAAGTCGACTTTCACCGGCTTGATAATAGAATCAAACTTATTTTATAATAAATTTCGTATCTTAGAAAATATATTAAAAATGGGTTGACAACAAAAATCCTGGACAGAATATTTTTTATTATTTTTTAAAAAATAAATTTTCAAAAATATTGCATGATGAAGATAATAATAAAATTTTATACTGGACTTAAAGTATAGAACATATAGAATGTGCAGACTATTATCAAATCGAGTGAAAAGTAACTAGTATTGACATACCTGTTTATACCTGTCTACCCAGTAGTTCGTCCAGGTAAATAATAGTCTACCCTACGTCTGCACATTCTATATGTTCTATACTTTAAGTCCAGTATAAAATTTTATTATTATCTTCATCATGCAACATTTTTTATGAAAAATATTTTTTTTAAAAATAATAAAAAATATTCTGTCCAGGATTTTTGTTGTCAATCCATTTTTAATATATTTTCTAATATACGAAATTTATTATAAAATAAGTTTGATTCTATTATCAAGCCGGTGAAAGTCAACTTAGATTCGGATCTTCTACTACTATTATTTCATCCTTCTTCCTACTATACGAATGAATATTCACATTAAAATTATTTTACCACTTAAAGTCGTTGTCACGTAAAACTTTCGCCCGTATACCGACGTTACAGGCAACCAATTTTTTTGAAGTCGGTTAAAAACGAGACTCGATAGTGCGTGGTCAACACTGTACCTAGGGAAAGTCCCATTGAATACTAATCTAGTTTAACCTATCACGGACTAATCACGGAGAGGGTTGTTAAAACTCTAAACGTAACAACATCGACGTTGCATTCAGAACAAACAACACTGTTATGTCAATTTGTAGCTAAAGAAAAAAGAGATAGCCGCAAACAATCTGGTGTCTATAAAATTGTTGGTCTGATTGCAATAGCGTATACGTAGGTCAAACTGGGAGGAGCTTCGATATCAGATATCGCGAACATACAGCCCGTACAGGAATGGCCTCGCTGATAGGTCTAATTTCGCTAAACATCTCTTACAATCGGGGCATGTTATACCCAATAACCACACCTATGACATCCTGCACACTGCGGACAAGGGATTAAAACTTAGCGTGCTTGAACAATTAGAAATTATTAGGCATGATAACCGTAGTAATGTTACACTGCTGAATGAACAGGCTGACGTTTCCAACTCGCCCTTATTACGTATTTTTTCCAACACATGATCAGATCTACCTGTCCGTCGCAGTGTTTGCGATCATTATTTAGCAGGTAGGTTTACGTTAACGTCACTTTCGGTCAACTTGATTAGGTCATACTCATACGACGGATGAGGGCGGTTTGAAAGGGTATAAGGGCGTTTTAGTGTCATGCGGATTTGGTCACGCACGCGGGATTGCTCCGCATGCGTGAAATTTCACGCTGCGGATCATACGCACTATAAGTTTCAGTCTTCTGCGGGTTGCGTAACGGTATAGACGTGTGAAAAAATGATTAATGTCAGAAGAATATGTGTCGCTTACATACTTTACAAACGACGAAACAAGAAGACAAGAGTACATCTGACATTCTGTGTCAATTTTCATTTTGATAGTACAACACGGTGCGTGCGCCCCGCACTACTCTAAAATGGGTACTGAAGTTGTATGGATAGGCCACGCATGCGGATGCCCCGCTGCGGGATGACGCCCCGCACAGCGTCCCGCATCCCGCGTGCGTGTTTCACGCTTTACAGTGAATTCATATATGAAATTGTTCTTTGCGGGTGCTACGCATGCGGAGCAATCCCGCGTGCGTGAGCAAATCCGCATGACACTAAAAACGCCCTAAAGACGAGCGCTCGGGCTGGCGTCTCACTGTCTAGGAGTAATAGTGTTCTGTGCTCACTGTGCAACCGACCGTCGTAGAGTCTACTTACCCTGATGATGCCCTGTTTTGGGGCGAAACACGTGTTGGTGGTGGTATCTATGTTGATGTATACATTCTTTGTTCGGTGCATGTTCCCATGTGGGAGGGAGGGAGGTGCTACTTGCATGAATGTATACACCATCATACATACAAATTTGCTCGCGGATTGTTACAAAGTATATTATTATTATTATTATTTGGTGTATAGGGCACGGGGGACAAGTATCCCCGTGAGGCCACTGCGACCATTTCTGATCTATTGTGGCCATCCCATTAACATTAGATCCGGTCCCCTACTCCTACGGCCTGGGCGAACCGTAGTATGTTTTTTGGGTCCAGGTCTTTGATTTGGTCGGGTGTAATTAAATGGGTTACCCTTGTTTCGTATAACAACTTTTGATATAATTTTAATAAATCGAACTATGTTTAAGATAATAATCAGTTTGTATAATATCGTTTGACATAATTTTCATTTGATCAAATATTCATTTTGTGTAATATTGATTGACATAATGTTCATTTGATCGAATATTATTTTATACAATGTTCATTTCATGAAATGTTCAGGTTATAAACGCCCTAAAGTCGGTTCTGGCACTCGCCGGCCGCTGCCGCGGCACGCTCGCTTCGCTCGCTCGGCTCGTGCGATGGTTCCTGTTAACCTAACACGCTCGTCGCTTCGCTCCTCGCTAACCTAATTACTTTAATTAAAATTAGCGCATTTGAACATTCGATAAAAAGATATTATTCGAAATAAATGATGATAAGAAATAAAATTATGGCAATCAAATATTCGATCAAATGAATAATTATGTGAAATGACTTTATTCCAACTAAAATTAGTCGAAGTGATTTTCGACGAAAAGTTGTTATACCAAACAAGAGGAACCCATGGCAAAAATACAAGGAAAAATAATTTACGTGTGATCTGAGGTCGGGAAGGGGTTGAGGGGGGGGGGGTTTCAAGGGTAAAACGTGGTTTATCGCAATTTCCACAAAAACTACGAGTCCCATGAAAAATTGTTATGTGGCAAAGTTGTAGCTAATAAAAAGAACTACAACTTTTGTATCCAAACTTTTTTCTAATAAGCTCAAATTTATGTGAAAAATTCGAATAACTGAGTTTTGATTTCATATTTTTATCTTCTACAATATAAAATTTTCACTTCCTTTTCCAATGGGTTTCATCCTGTTACTAATTTTTTGTACTTTTGATCGTTACAACGCTGTTGGCACTGGTCTATTTATATGCCTTGTGACAAACTTCACACTAAAATGGTTTTTCTCCTTAATGTATTCTCATATGACGTGCAAGATGGCTTTTTTGACGAAATCTTTTGTGACAAACTTCACACGAAAATGGTTTTTCTCCTGAATGTATTCTCATATGATGTACAACATGGCTTTTTAGACTAAATCTTTTGTGACAAACTTCACACGTAAATGGTTTTTCACCTGAATGTATTGCCATATGAGAAGCAAGATTGCTTTTTAGACTAAATCTCTTGTGGCAAACTTCACACGTAAATGGTTTTTCACCTGAATGTTCACTCATATGAGTCACAAGATTGCCTTTTTGACTAAATCTTTTGTGGCAAAGTTCACACGTAAATGGTTTCTCTCCTGAATGTATTCTCATGTGAATTACGAGATGGCCTTTTCGACTAAATCTTTTGTGGCACAGTTCACACGTAAATGGTTTTTCACCTGAATGTTCACTCATATGAGTCACAAGATTGCCTTTTTGACTAAATCTTTTGTGGCAAAGTTCACACGTAAATGGTTTCTCTCCTGAATGTATTCTCATGTGAATTACGAGATGGCCTTTTCGTCTAAATCTTTTGTGGCACAGTTCACACGTAAATGGTTTTTCTCCTGAATGTATTCTCATATGACGTGCAAGATGGCTTTTTTGACTAAATCTCTTGTGGCAAACTTCACACGTAAATGGTTTTTCTCCTGAATGTATTCTCATGTGAATTACAAGACGGCTTTTTTTAGGAAATCTTTTGTGGCAAACTTCACACGTGATTTGTCTTTTCCCTGAATGTGCAGACATATTGGATAGAAGAGATCTCGAATCACCCGGTGCCTTCGTCACTTGTTGTACTGCTGTGTCGCTCAACTGTACTTTATGTATTGTCTCTGCTGCAGGGAGACCGGCGGCCGAAGAGTAATCTTCACCTGTTTACAAAACAGAGAAATTCATGATTGAATAAATTAAGTGCTCCGATAGTCTATATAGTTTGTAGTCTGTCTGGGAAAGGTCCTGGGTTCCATTCCTGGATGGGAGAGACACTAATGTTAAGGATAATAATTATATGTTGAAAGTTAAAGTCAAATAAATTTATTCATGTAGGTGTTTTTTCAATACACTTATACTCGTATTTTTTTGAGTCTACCGCAGTTTCCACAGGTCCTCTTTATATAAGGAGAAGAAAGACGAAACAAAGTCCTAAGCACATCTTTTAAATCAAAATCTTACAATGTTTATTGTTCATGGGTAGTGTGTGTTAATGATGTGTTATTTTGGTTATACGCCATACAACAGGATCAGACAGTGATCGACAAAGTAAAGCAACTGCGGGCGGTCGGTAGTCGGATGGTGACCGCTGGTGGCTAAATATCTTGAGCGCTTCCGTGCTTCGGAGGGCACGTAAAGCCGTCGGTCCCGGCTGTTATCGATAGATAGCAATCGTTAAGCCCTGTCGGAGGCCTTCGGGCATTAAAACTTCCGATACTGGGCCACTAACTGCTCTAATAATCCACTTGTGTGTGGTTTTCGGATGAAAAAAGAGAGTCATTGAGAGAAAAATGCATCGATTGTTGTTCTGAGAGGAAGAGGAGTTAATTTAAAGTCTTATTAACTTTATTGCATTTTAATTTAAGTAATAATTTAAAATATCACATATAAAATTTCACTATTCTAATTATTTCAATAATTAATCTAATCCATTACAATCCAAACTAAATTCTGACTGCTCTCGACGCTGCCTCGGTGGTCTTCTTGGAAGCAGGGAGGTAAGCGGCCGTGCAGGCATGCACCGCACGCGGGCGGTCTCTGTTACAAACCTTAGCAATTTGTATTCGGTTGCGAAATTGTAACGTTGTGTTTGTCACGAGCAACTTCGTAACTCGAACAAATCATTGCACAATTAATGTTGCTCATATTCTGGAAAAAATACGTTTATTAATTTCTTCATAGCGTTAAAATATGCGCATATTTAAATATAATTTCAAAATAATATTATTTCTTATGCTGCCTCTACACATAGGCCAACACGTTGGCAAGTGCGTTGGCTCCCAATGTGTAGAACGGGCGTTGGAACGTTGGCGGTAGGCATTTGAACGTTGGCCGGCGCGCTTGCGAGCTTGCCGCGCGGTGTCGGTATCATCAAAGAACACTTGTCGCAAGCTTGGCGCACCATCCACACATTGGCCGCGCGATCAGTTTGCCCGGAGCAGCGATCAAGAGTGCATATTTTCTTCTTGCGGCGTATTAACACCTAACGTAACAAAATGACGTATAATATGAGTAATGAGGAAACTTTTAAATTTATTGAGCTCTATCAGAGTGAAAATTGCCTATGGAATCCAAAAAATAAGTACCATAAAAATAAAAATGTTGTAAGTATTAAAAATGCTAAATAAATAAGGTTCTTGGACATTCCGTTTTCCTTACGATATTTTACTTCAAAGTAAGAGCATCGTACTTTATTATTATTTTAATGTTATAAATATGAAAGTATCACCCTTTTCTTGTACACATTTACGTAGTAATTATAATCTGTGAATCAATATACAGCTGCAGCTGTTACCAACTCAACATCCATTTTTTGATCCGTCCGCACATTGGCCCGAACCAAAGCATACTGAACGACCTTCCAATGTGTGGATTAACTCACAAGCACGTTGGCAAGCGCACCGCCAGCGCGTTGGCGAATGCGCTGGCCTATGTGTAGAGGCGGCATTAGCGTCATTCTCTTCAACAGATGCCTTTTCCTGAATTTTCCGTCGAAATTTTCATGACCCTTTTTATGTTATGTAATGTCGTACTTCAAAGTAGAATTAGGGAGGTCTGCTATTTCTTCATTACTTTCTGACGAATTCTTGCTACGGACAGAAATAGATATATTTAACATAATATAAAATACGAGCATTAGGCACGCGCACTTTTTACACGTTTTCGTCTGTTTTTTTGAAGTCTGTTAAAAATCAATATTTACTATTTCTTCCTCTGCCGGTATTCACTGAGCCGCAGTCTTCGCAACTCTTTTGGTCTCTTTACCTCTCTTTCTCTCTCTCCACCGTAGGGTTGCCTCCGCAGACTTTATTCTTTTTTCTATCGCTCTTATTTCAGAGGGAGCTTAATTGTCTTGTGAGCGACCAGCACTTTGTATATCTGTAGCAATATCTATTGCATCTGATTGCTGTCGTTTTCTTTGTTTAAGTAGCGATTTTCTTGCTCTGAATTCTCGCCCGCGCTCTGCAGACGTTTTAGCTTTTAACCTATAATGTCATTGTTATATCTATTCTATATAATTATAAATAAGAATGTAAAAAATTGTGTGTGAGTATAATATGAGGTATGACTCACCTTCGCAATTCATTATATGTCAGTTGGTTCTCACTAGGTGTAGAATCTTGCCTCGACCATGTCACATTATTATTCACAATTTCCGTGCGTAATTTCTTCTTAATAGATTTTCTTGGAGCACCGCTTTCACATTCCGAGTCTGTGTCACTTCCTACCATAATTTTTTATTATTCTCCCAAAAATTCACAAGATGCTAACTTTAAAATTAATTTACAACTTTATTCACTTAAAACATGGAACATTTGGTGTATTAAACAAGACATTAATTTATTTAACTGTTCAAAAACGAAATGAAATTACGAAATAATCAAGAAATCACCGTTCGCGTACGCGTACTGCCGTGCCCCCAGGTATTTCATGCATGTCTCTATTATTACTACAGTGTGATGCAAACAAAAAGATCCGCACTCTGTCTTACATATATGAAATGTAACTGGCTATGAGAGAAAGAGAGAATTCTTTCTCTTGCCTTACTCCTCGAGTCAAGTGTACATAAAGAAGTTTTACTTTATAAAGTTACTGATAAATACAATAAATTACTACTTACCTAACGACAATTCTCCACGCTTCACATCAGTATTGGTTGCACTTTCACTTGCAGCATCCTGACTCATCACACCACAGTTTTCATCTGCATCTGAGAGCAACTTTGATCTACACATCATCTCAATGTTGGTACACTCTTCAGGACTAATTATTTCCTGTTTAATTTCAACTTTGATGTCATCAGCAAATAAATCTTCAGTTGTGGTAGATCCACACTCCACATCATGATCATTTTCAGCCTTAATGTCATGAATGACATCTTCAGTTGTGGTTGATCTACACACCATGTCACTACTGGTTGTATGTATGGTACTAGTCATGTCCTGGTTGACTACATCATCCTCAGATTTAATTTCTTTGATAAGAACAAGTCGAGCCATGGTTTGTCTATTCACCATGTCATAGTCAATTGTATCTTCAGTTTTAATCATTCTCTGGTCATCAGAGAGATCATTTTCAACCTTGACATCAATATTGTGGGCTACAAAGTCTCTGGACTTGACAGGCAGACAATTTATTATTGCAATTTCATTGCTGAGTGCATAATTATGTTCACTAAGAATCTTTGAAAGAGTATTTCTATCAATAGTGCACCCAATCGTAGTAATTGCTGAAAAACACAAGTTAAATGAAATCCCAAATTAATTGAAGTGAAGCCTCTTTTAATATAAGCATTGCTCTAAGTTTCTTGTTTTCATAATTGATTTTTGCTTGTTTTTAAGTTTGGTAGTGGTTTTATAAATAAAAAAATTAAATTGCGTGTACTTATGTACGCGCGTAAGAAGTTATACTTCTTTGGCATCATTAAATAATAAATATTCAACGTTAATAATTTCATAATATTTAGTATTAATTATACTAAAAAAAAATTGGTTGTCTGTAAAGTCGGTTGGTTATTCTTTAGTATCGGGCTGCACGATTTCCTGGACAAATTTGGCTTTAATCAATAGATATTGATGCCCCGAATCATAATCTAATTGCTTTTTGTGCGGAAATGCATCGTTTTTTTTTTATCTTAATTTAAAGTTTTTAAGGTTATGTATAAAATTTTAAGACAAATATTGAGCGTATTTGGGTGATTTTGGCTTTAACTGATAGATATTGATGGCTCCAATCATAATATAATCGCATTTTGTGCGGAAATGCGTCGTTTTATTTTAATTTTATTTTTTAGTTGTTATTTTCAAAACATAACACAAATATTGAGCAGTTTACAGATCTACCTTCAAAGTTTAAAAATAAATCTTAAAAACGAGGGTATCCGTGATTTTTACGTTGTGCTATGTCAAAATTCGTGCCGGCAATATAATAGGCTATAAAAAAAATGTCGAGGGAACCCCGCTGCGCGGGGTTCCCCTTTTTTTCTTGAATTAAACTGTCAACCTAACGAACCTAACCCAACCCGTCTGTTTGAAAAGTTTCTTTTTGTTTCTTTAGAGGCGGGGGGCTTTGCCCCCCGCCACCCCCTATTCGGGGGCTTCGCCCCCGAAACCCCCCCGCTTTCCCTCCTTTTTAACGGATCTATAGCTCAATATTTGTCTTCAAATTTTATACATAACCTTAAAAACTTAAAATTAAGATTAAAAAAAATATATTCATTTCCGCACAAAAAGCAATTAGATTATGATTCGGGGCATCAATACCTATTGATTAAAGCCAAATTTGTACAGGAAATCGTGCAGCCCGATTCTAAAGCCAACCCAGTCGGTTTACTGACGATAGTTGAACGTGACAACGTCTTAAGAAAATACTGATGGAATGGTAGCATAATCACTAATAGTCATCATAAACTAACTTTGAATACTTAGTTATAATTTATTTACTGTTATAATGCAGTTAAAAACCTTTATTAAATATTTTACCAAAAAGACTAGTCGTTGCATACCGTATAACGAAACATTAATCTTTAGCTAGTCTGTGCATATTATGTCATGTCAAAGTGCCACAAACAAGTCAAAACAAACCTGGCTGGTTATAAATAATTTCGATAAAAAGCAAAAGCAAAACTAGAGACGTCAGAGTTACATTGACAAAGGCCAATGAGTGGTTTAGCCGGCAACTTCATACTGTTAATTTTTGTGTCACAGATGCGCGCGCATCGTAAAATTTCACTCTCATGATTTTTCCATAACGCGCCTGACTTCATACTGTTAATTTTTGTGTTACAGATGCGCGCGCATCGTAAAATTTCACTCTCATGATTTTTCCATAACGCGCCTAAAGTATAACTTCAAAAATGCCAAAGAATATCCGCAAAGTAATAAGGATCGAAATATACTGATTAACATCTCTTTAAAGATTTATTACAACAAACATCTAAATAAATGGACAGCTTGTGGCATTATTAACACCCTTCTACTCATATTTGGAACTGATTGTGTCTATGAAGTATGATGCATAAGTAAAGTGTGGAATTTAGCGGCATAGGTTTTCCTGCATCACTGAGAATGGCAACTGTAATTGCTGTAATGCTAAAGAATGATGACACACTGCAACCGCCCCCACATATGATCAACTAGCAGACTAAACCTGACCCTTCATAATCTACTTACCTAACACATCTCCACGCTTCACATCAGTATTGGTTGCACTTTCACTTGCAGCATCCTGATTCATCACACCACAGTTTTTATCTGCATCTGAGAGCAACTTTGATCTGCACATCATCTCAATGTTGGTACACTCTTCAGGTGTTATAATTTCCTCAATAACTTCAACTTTCATGTCATCAGCAAAGAGGGCTTTGGTTGTGGTAGATCCACACTCCACATCATGATCATTTTCAGCCTTAATGTCATGAATGACATCTTCAGTTGTGGTTGATCTACACACCATGTCACTACTGGTTGTATGATCAGTACTCATATTTTCCTGGTCAGTTATGTCCTGGTTGACTACATTATCCTCGAGTTTAATTTCATCATTAGCAATAAGGCCAGTTTTGGTTTGTCTATTCACTGTCACATCAATTGTATCATCAGTTTTAATAACTCCTCGGTCAATAGTCGAAGGATCATAGTCATGTTCAACCTTGACATCAATATCAAAGACAGTGTCATCTCTGGATGTGACTTCATTTTTATTCTTGAGTGTGTAATTATGGTCAGTAAGCATGGCTGCGCTTTTACTTTCACACCGTCCCCAGCTAAATGTAGAATTGCCTGAAAATACACAACAAATCTTAACATATAATAAAATAATATCTAAAACAGTTTATCAGTTTGCAATTGAATCGAAAAGTACTGAACAGATTGTGATGCAAGTTAGACCAACGGACAAGGGATTCATTCACTCAACACATCGTCCTGCAACATAATTATATAATTATATGTATAGTCACCCTCGCTTTGCTTCGGGAAACTTGTTGTTCCGCTCCTATGGTCTCCCGGTCGTAGCGTGATATTACATAACCTATGGCCTGCCTCAATAAATGGACTATTCGACACAAAAAGAAGTTTTAAATTTTAAATTATACTCAACCTACCCCCAACTTTAAGAGAATGTAACTGATCGTGAAACTAACATTAAACTACCACACACTGACACCAGCAGAATTTCATAATACAAAGTACATCTTGGCAATAGTAATGGGCCCTCTGACAAAGAAAAACTGTATTAAGCCGTGTCCAGATACGCGGAATCCGCCGAGTGCCGAGCCGATTATTCGCTAGTGGCGATGGTTGCTCGTCAATCATGGACCAACGATTCGCTCGCCTCGCTCGGTTTCTTGACAAACATGTGTGTAAGCAAGCTCACTGCTTGGCGAATATGATGCCTCGAATCGGTACTTGGCGAGTGCCGCATATTTGGACGCGGCTTTAAGTCCTAACTCCTAACCTTGAATAGGGCAAACCGACTCCTAACTCTGTACCTGGTGTCAGCCAGCGAGCAGTCGGTATCTTGCTGATTCCATACGTTGTCAACACCAGATCACTAGGTATTCTCTTCACCACTGTTTGCTCAATCAATCGTAACACCAAGAGCACAGACCAAGAGCAGTCAGTAACAAACAACTTTTAATCCACAGAGTACATTTTTATATTTTTAATCTTAGGTATATCTATGTACCTATTTACATATTTTCGTTTCGCTGAGCCAGACTTTTGCAAAATTCAAAACTCGTTCAAACCTATGGTTCAAACTGACACCCACCCAGTGTTGCCAACCCCAGCAGAGAGCAAAACTGCAGATCTGCTCGAAAAAAACTGTAAATGTCAAATAAAAAAACAATAAATCTAAAGTAGGGCCATTTTAATAGGCCACATTTGACAACTGTTTGTCTTTGCTTCATAGTGAGGATAACCTGCTGAAAAACATCGATTAAATTGAATAAATCGATAAGGACTTCAAACATCTGTAAATTGAATGCGATTGTTATAAAAAGTATTAATAAGCGCACAGTTCACACAACGACTAAAAAAAACAGTGTTGCCAACTCTAATTTCGAAATTCCGTTAAACCTGTTGGTAAATTCCGTCAAAAATCCGTCAAATTTTTTTTTGTGTCCGTCAAAAAATCCGTTAAATAAAAAATACTTTTTATAAATGCGAAAGTTTGTAAGGATGTATTTGTATATGTGTTTGTTACACTTTCACGCAAAAACTATTGAACGGATTTTCGTGAAACTTTGCAGTAAAATAGCTTAGACCTCGGAATAACGTAATAAGTAAAAAGGAGATGTTTCAAATCCGGTCCACAATATGTACAGTACCTCGAAAAATCGAGAAAAATCCATGGAATTCGGGAAAAATAAAGATAAATTACCTAAATGCATACTTTTCTGGTACAAAAATTGTATCTATCATTTAATTTTATCAAGTTTCAACATGGCGTCTTACCAATTTGTCATTGATCACAGATCACGAACTGTCTACTGTCACTTTAATATGACAGAAATGTACGTACATATGTCAAACTTCAATCAAATCAACCAACGTGACATGTGATGACAGCTTACCGCCATGACGGATTTTTGTTTTTGTGTTGCAATTTCAATTGTATATTTTTGTGTTGTACCAAAAAACTAAACCAATTTGAAGTGATTGGATAGTTAAAAACTGTTTGAATTGCGATTCTCCATATTTTAGTATGGTGTACAAAGTGGTGGCCGGGGCTCTATACATTTTGAAACAACTCCTTTATAGAGATTTTTTTATCATTTGGTCATACTACAATTATAACTGTAAAGTCGAAACCAGTCAAAACAAAATCCACCTTCTGAGAGCTATCTTCTACTAAGTGGCTGGCTCCCTGAAGCGAAACGAGAGCGGGTTTACTAGTTAATATATAAAAAAAAGTTTTAAAGAAACAATCCCAATCGTCATCAGACACAGAAAACATAAAAATAACTTTATAACAAAAAATCACAATCATCATCATCGCTTCCAGCTGTTGATGTTACTATACTCGCTATGGGAGCAGCTGTTAAGGTGGAAGGCTGATTTTAATTTTATGTTTAGCATTGATCCTAGCATAGCAATAAGAGGTAAATCAAAAGTGTAACATGTCTTGCCATTTCTTTTTGATGCAGAACGAATTTTGATTTTACTCCATTTAATACACTAAAAACTCTTTCTACCTCCGCGTTTGAACAAGGTAGCAATAACATTGTGAAAGCAAAATCACAATATTATAAGTGTTGGAATGGATTAATGTTTGTCGCACCTTCAGATTTCTTACCTCTGACCAAAATTCTACAGTTCGTTACTAGAACACTAGAACTAAATTCTTGATTTTTTTCAACTATTTTTCCCGTCAAAAAATCCGTTAACCGTTAAAATGTATTTTCTCCCGTTAATACCTGACCCTAATCCGTTAAATCTAACGGGAAATCCGTTAAGTTGGCAACACTGAAAAAAAATGACAAAAATAATGCGTCAAATAATGGCGCGAAATGAAATCATGATTTTTTTTGTAACATTTCACGTTTCTAGATACTAACTTTTGAGCCAGACGTTATTATATAAATGAATAATTACATATTTTTTGCCCTAAAATGTAATAAAATTAATTTTGTTTGTATTAAAATACATTTTATTTTGTAATCGTGAAATACTTTTTGACGATTAGTTCGACTTCTCGAATTCAACTTACCTACTCATCTGTTTCTTTCGGTACCATCCCTGATATTTAAAAAGAAAAAGAGTTCACTGACGTAACTTTGTAACGACGTCAGTCCCTTACTTTTAAGTGTAAAAAGTTTAACAATATCTAGTATGGAATGTATTAGATACTATGGGGTGCCTTCCTTACAAGGTTACTTTGGAAAATTTTGACGAACTGTCAAATGTGACCTATTAAAATGGCCCAACTATACATCTTTTCCTTTTGATTGCTTTGTTGCATTTATAATTTAAGTATTGAACAGAATGACTTGTAAGGAGGCAATAAAAAACAATAAAAACATGTAATTATTAAAGTTTTAATCAAATTTAATGTCAAAAGTCTCAAACATTAAGTTAGTAGCTATTTAGGTACTGTCTCATTTTCAATTTGTTGATCTTCTTGATTTTCCGTTTCATCCATATTTTTGCTGAAATCGTATATATTTTTATTGAATTTTTTTAAATGGTCATTTGTCACGTTGAAGTCGAAACAGTTTTCAACCTCTGGTCTTGTGTGTAAGTAAGGTACCTTTTATAGTGGATGTAGAAAGTTTATTTCTTAGTTTCGTTTTCATAACAATGCTCAATTCAAGCAAATAAAAAAATGTCAATAAAACTGACATTGACCGAAACGCCATCTATTGAATTGGTTAATTAGTACCTCTGATTCGATGGTAAAACGTAGTGTACGGAATACATAGCAAATAAAATAGATGACGCTAATATCTTAAACAAAAAACTGTAGATTTCGAGGCTTAAACTAAAAACTGAGAGGATTTCCAAAAAACTGTAGATCTACAGTTAAAACTGTAGGGTTGGCTACACTGCACCCACCCACTGCACTGACATCTGTCTGACAGCTGACACTGACACTACTGCTGAGTGCTGACCATAGAGATATCTCTATGGTGCTGACAGTTCCACCACAGAATAACCCACAGAGTACTTTATGAATAACCAGACCATGCGGGAGATGCGGGCTCAATGGGGGCTTTACCACAGCTTAACATTATACAATTTGCAGAGCGCTAACTCAGTGCCCTAACTAGTGTTTTCATACATTACGCTGCACTAGTTACTGTCTAACTGCCTTAATACTATGCGTTATGAGCTTATGAGCGCTAACTGAGCTAGCGTGCTAAATTCGCATTGTGTAAAGGGAGTTAGCCAGTAACTAGGGCAGTGTAATGCAAAATTGCACTAGTTAGTGCACTGAGTTATTTTATTTGTTAACTTAAGTGGTTGTTTTTATTCAGTGTTAAATTGCACATTATAATTTTTTAGACATCTAGTTGCTACAGAAAGGTACAATAAATGCTTATTTGTTTATAATTCAATGATTCGTTGCTTATCACACGTCAATGTAGGATGTTCTTTGTACGTAACTTACCTCTTTTCTCCATGCTCCTCTGAATTACGGGTCTGAGTCGCTTATAGAGCGCAGTAGAGTGACGGACGAAGTGGACAGGTATAAAATAAAATGTTATATTTACACCATCTACTAACTGGACTAACCATCCAGGTCTGTAACTCGAGTCTTGATCTAGATCGGTCACAGTAGTCATGGGCGGCAGCGGAAGGATGGTGCTGCATGCTCGTTTGCTAGGTACTTCAAGTCCATATAAAAAGCACCTCGGATTGGTTACGGCTGGCCGTCACCGAACTTACAGCTTGTCTTCGCCACGCTAACGGTTTGCTGTGGGCTTTATACGAGTTTTACATGACTTAACGGGCTCGCTACGTAAACGCAAGTTGTCTAAGTATGGGATCGAAGCTGAGAGATTTACGTCCGCTGGGTGGCTCTGCTTTTAACGACCTAGTTATGTCACGTATTAATGGCTTCTCGTTGAACCTGGCGTGAGCAGAGGAAGATGTGCGCTAACCCTTAGTAATTCTTCCTCGCTAATGTTGGTCAGTCTGAAGCGGGCATAGCATAGTCGTACAGTGCGCCCAACTTATCTCTGAAATGGCAAAAATTGGAACTAACGAAAAGTCATTCATAAGTACGTTGTGGTCATTCATCTGTCAGTTACTAGTGTGCAATGATTGGTCAAATGAATGTCAAATGCGTCCGACAGCGCCTCTTTCGTTTCAGTCTTAAGTTGGGTTTACTATACAAGCATCTTTTGGCGCGTGAGTGACGTATGTTGACAGACACAGCGCCTTAAAGTTTGCCTTACCTGTAAGGCGCTGTCTCTGTCACTGTCACCCACACTTAGGCTAAGCGTCCACCGGTCGGTATCGTACGCATCGGACGCATCGCAGTAATCGCATTATTTTTTCATACTGCGTCCACTGTACCGGCAGCGTTCGGATTGCCGACGCAAGTACCAGCAATCGGATTGCCGACACCAGTTTCATTCGGATTTTCTTAGTGATCGCACGTGTGTTAAAGAAAATGGAGGAAAGCGAAGAAGAACAATTTGTCTTTATTGCTTGTTTGTTAGCAGAAGAGGAAGAAAATGCAAAGTCTAAAAAAAGGAAACATAATATCTGGATACACGACATATGCAAGAAGAGATCGGAATATGGAGAATACCATGCACTATTTCCTGATCTGTTTGTTGTGTACTTAGTACCAAAAACATATAATTTTCAAGTAGGATTACTACGATCGGACAATGAACCAGGACTAGCGACATGTATATTCAGAATCTACATAAAAATACCTTTCCAACGACATATCATTTACTTCGATTGGTGCCGGTACCAGATTCCATACATTTGTGCCCATCCTCGTTTGGCATGCAGATTGTTATAGAGCAAATGACAATCATAACCCGAAATATTAGGCTTTATTTAGCAAAAATTTAGGTGACATACTGACATATAATATTACATGCAATATCTTCTTAAAATACGTAGGTATATTATGCCAATCACCACACAGAGAGCCACGATGGTGTGAGCATCCGCTAGATCCGTTACATAGATGATCCGGTGGATGATGCGGACCGAGCGAGCGCGCGGGGTGCGTCCACAGATCGGCATTCCGTATGAATGACGTCATCAGCACGCATCGCAAAAGTTGCCTCTCGGAGAATCGGCGTCGGCATTGCCGATGTGCGATCCGTACGATGCGGATCAGTGGACGCACTTGTATGACTTTCTATACAAAGAATACTAAAATCCGTTTACTGCGATGCGTCCGATGCGTACGATACCGACCGGTGGACGCTTAGCCTAAGCCTTTTAATTAGTCAACACACAAGGAAATCTCTATGTAAAAAAGTGTCCTTGGCCGCTTATAGAAAAAATAAAAACCAAATTGAATATCGAATTCGACCGTCTACTTTTCCGTTTTCATTCGCAAGGTCCGCCGTGAATTTGAGACACGCACGAGCACGAGTGACAAAGATTTTGTTGTAAGAATTTCAATATTTTCAACAATATGTCTGAGCATACAATTCCTTCGATAACGCCGTTCATCCGAGGACCGAGGAAGAGTGAGTATTATAAAATCTTAATATATATAAATCTCGTGTCACAATGTTGGTTCGCGATGGACTCCTAAACCACTTAACCGATTATAATAAAATTCGCACACCATGTGCAGTTCGATCCAACTTGAGAGATAGGATACTTTAAATCTCAAATTATAGTCGCAATTTTAATTTATTTCTAATTATTTGTCTCTTATTATTTGAAGTAATGACAATTGACATGGCAGTCTTATTCACAGATGAACAAACACCTAGCGCCACACAAGAGAACTAAATTAAGAGTGTTATTATTTGACAGTCACAATTATATGTAACAGATGTCGATACCTTTCGACTGGGTTGAGTAAGTAATCAATAGATGGCGCTGCTATGGTAAATCTATCTTGCACCCGTGCGAAGCCGGGGCGGGTAGCTAGTATTTGATAAAAATTTCTTTAGTACATAGTATCTCAATGTTAGCAGTACGGCACGTAAAGCACAAAGGTGATTGAACTCTGTCTAGGATTTTTCTATAGAGATACGATAGTAAGTACCTAGGGAGTGTGTTGCCCCGATTTGCATAAAATAATTATTTTTTTGTAGAATTGTTTATAAACTAAAGATTCGAGACAATTTTTTTTAATCAAATTTCTATGTTTAATGTAAAGACTAAAGTGGTATAGTTTTCAATGGCAAATAAACTCATTATTATATTTTAACAAAACCTAGCAAAATACTTATAATAATTGCCAGGCATTGTCTTGTTTATTTTCACATTTCATATTATATATATAAAATTCTCACATTTTATATATAAAACTAGCTACCCGCCCCGGCTTCGCACGGGTGCAAGTTAGATTTACCATAGCAGCGCCATCTATTGATTACTTACTCAACCCAGTCGAAAGGTATCGACATTTGTTACATTTTCATTTTTGTCAAGTCTTTTCTCTAGTTGATATAATTCTTCGTTTGCTTATCATATGATTTCATTATATACCTGCAACATATATGTATGTTCTGTTTAAGAATAAAAGGCTTTGTACTGTAGACTTCATTATTCTGACTTTATTTATGTATACCCCTGGTCAATTCTGGTCTAAATGTGAATATCTGGCCATGGGCCTAAGGTAGTATAAGATGGGTAGGATTCTCTGATTGGATATCTCAAGTGACATAAGAAAAAATTTAAATATTTTTAATGGCAGAAACTGGAATGCAGTTGAAATAATAATTATTATATTATTGTGTTCCTACTATACATCTAATTTCATTATATTCTATTCACTAGGACAGTTGATTTGATAAAAATATGACAGAAGAGTGAATGAAATATCTTTAATAAGACTAGATCTAAACCTAAGCCAGTATTTTTATTTAATTGGACATATGTATAGAGCCACATAATGCTAATGCCAAACTCATCAATACTATAATGTTGCCAGCTAAGAAAGAAGGATAATAAAAATGCTGGCTCTTACACTCCCAGTTGCCACAGGTGTAAATTGTTTGTCAGCAGTGCAGCACACTCTCGTAAGAGGGATAGGGATTCATTCTGAATCAAGTAGGTATTGAAGATGGATTCTTAATTAAGGGTATCCCACCAATGTAAAGTAATAATGTTTCATAGTTGTTATGGAGGGTAATTGCTAGCCACCTAGCCAGGCAAGCAAAATCTAATACATTCTCTTATCTGCCCAAAACTACATAGTAGTGATCAAAATGTCAGACAAACAACTTAAATCTTGTGTTAACAATTATTTGGGAAAAAATAGTTAGACCAGTGTTTGATTTAAAATTGCTGTTTTGTTTTCTCAACAGATGAGAGCAGTAGAGAGGCGTGTCCTGAGAAAAAGGTATGACTTTAATAAACCAATCCTGGCTTTGCTTCCAAAAACCTATTTCTTCTTGTCTTAGTATTTCTCTCGGAAAAAATGGGATTTTCTAATATGAGTACATTTTATATTTTTGGAAATAAATGTTTTCACTAAAATCATTAAAAATAAATGACAATAAAAAACGGTAACACTGGAAATGTCATTTTACTGAATCGAATTAAAAGTCGGAGTATAATTAGATTTAAACGGGAGCTTATAATGTTGTGTAATATATAATATAATTATGTACTTAAAAATTGTTGTCGTTATTTATGCAAATAGTTTAGAAAGTTAATTATTTACTGGGAATGTTTTACTACTATTGGAGTACAATGCGCGCCTATCGTATTTTTAGGGTTCCGTACCCAAAGGGTAAAACGGGACTCTATTACTGAGACTTCGCTGTCCGTCCGTCCGTCCGTCCGTCTGTCACCAGGCTGTATCTCATGAACCGTAATAGTTACACAGTTGAAATTTTCACAGAATATGATGAATTTCTGTCGCCGCTACAACAACAGATACTAAAAAACAGAATAAAATAAATATTTAAATGGGTGCCCAATGTGCCCATACATTCGACGTAAGTTTAGTTACCTTTCGGTCCAAGAGATGGCGTTGGGCGTAATATGTGGCTACAATAAAACAAATATTTTGAGGCTTTTATACAACAGACCAGATTTTTTTGACGTTTTTATACATAATGGTACGGAACCCTTCGTGCGCGAGTCACAAAAGTCAAATTAAGGAAGAGATTCTCAATTAGTCTCTTTTATGTTACCTTTTCCTTTGTACTGGGTGAATCAATTTTATAATTCATTTTGTCTTCAAAATCCGGTAGCAACCTGCCTCGTGTTGAAAACATGTAATGCCTTTTTGAACATTCGCGCGCGACGGCGAATACGAATATTCGTTACACCCCTATTGTGTTCCCATTTAAATGACAAGTACACCTGATGACTCGTGTTTTAGTTATCTGTAATAATGCTTATTTCGTTGAGTTGGACTCCATTGTTGTTCTCATATTATTAGTTGCCAATTGTTTGTTAAATGTATTATGTTGTATGAACAGGCGAGACTGGAGGCCGCGGTCGAAGCGGCGCAGCCCGCGCAGCCGAGCGAGCAACGGGACGCTGTGAGTTTGGGGAAATATAATTATGTAAATAAATGCATTCAGTACCGTACCACGATGGGGTGTGGGAAAACCCGCCATGTGATGTAATATGGAATAATATAAGTAAATAATGTCGTCGGCTTAATAATCAAAGTTCGTAACTCCACAAAAATGTACTTATAAAAGAAGGGAAATAATACGACTATTTTTACTTTAGGATTTTATAATTTTCTACTCAATGACAAGACATGGCATAGAATATCAAATCAAATTCGTCAACGTCACATCTTTCTTTTTCAAATAAAATCAGTTCATGCAAAAAGTATCGTCAATGGCTACAGATTATGCTAAGGTTATGGCTTTGGCTTATATTGACACCTTCCGTTCCACCGTCTGGCTGTGACGGCTGCCTGGCTGTGGCTGGAGGGAATCATCAATATGGCGGGCGGTGGCTTTGGCTTGGCTTTGGCTCTAACTAAGGCTAAGGCTACGCGATGCGTTGGCAGGCGGTTCCTTTAGGCACAATTTAGCTGGCGGTGCATCAGCTTACGTCACGTCCGTTACAAATGCGAAAATGGACTTTTGATGCCATCTAGTGTGAAATTTTGTCAGCTATCGAATGGAATAAGTCTTATTTCCCTACAAAAAACACAAAATGTTCTATTGGCAAATTATAAAAGTACGTAAGTCCACGCTGCCATTTTTTGCCGCGCAAAGTTCGTATCTCCATAAACAGTGCGGCTTTGCAAACGTTAGTGTTATGTATGTAACCTTTTTGGTATTTTTATTATTATTTTTATTACTGACGGCTGATGTCACTGGCTTTTGTTCCGTAATAAATATGTCTGGAATAACATGTATTTTTATTGCTGAAATGAAATAAGGCAATTTTGGTTGGCTAATTAGCGCAGACTTTTCAGTGGCGACGAGTATACAGTACTATTGTATTTAAGAAAATGTCGATAGCAGCAATCGGGCCGTTCTGCAGAGGTAAAGATGACTGGGATTCTTATATTGATCGATTAGATCAATATTTTATAGCAAATGATGTGAAGCCAGCGGTGAAAGTGGCCACATTGATAACTGTAATTGGAAGTGAAGCATATGAGCTCATGGTAAATCTTTGTACGCCAGATAAACCATCAGCGAGGTCGTATGAGGACCTAGTTACATTGATGAAAAATCATTTACAACCGAGACCCAGTCTATTATCAGAGCGGTTTAAATTTAGGTTGCGGTTTCAAAAAGAGGGAGAAACAGTGGCTGATTACTTAACGGAATTAAAAAAAATGTCAAAGGACTGCCGGTTTACAGGAGACAGCTTGAAAGAAAATTTGCGGGATCAGTTCGTGTGTGGTTTACTCAACGACAATATACGTCAAAGGCTGTTTACGGAAGATAATGTAAACTTAGATACCGCTTATAGAACCGCAGTGGCCATAGAGGCAGCAGAGAGGCAGACGGCATTAGTGGAGGTGCACAAGAAAAGAGGTAGTGCATCAGGAACGGAGACTTCGTTGTATTCAGTAGTAAACGAAATTAAAAAAGAACACCGGGATAAGGGAGCTAACTGGCGTAAATCAGTTGACAGTCACAGAACGGATGACGTCGGACGGGTTCAAGAACAGCAGAATAACTGGAGGTTGCGTACGGGAGCTGTTGCTAACATGAGGAAGCACAACGTGGGTATGACAAGCTTCATGTCACAACAAAAAGACTCCATACAATGCGTTGTGTGTGGGGGTCAGCACGAGGCTAAAATATGCAAATTTAGATCATATGTTTGTCGGGTTTGCAACCGAAAAGGGCATTTAAAAAGAGTTTGTCCTAATCTACAAAGAAGTTCTGCGCTATTCAACATGACGGAACATAGCGTTGGGGCGGTTGATAGTGAGGAGAGCAGCAGCGAGGTGAATAACTATTCAATTGTCATTCCCAAATTAAAACATTTTGCACCGTATACAGTAGAGATTAGTATTAATAATTGTAATTTAACTATGGAGATTGATACAGGGAGTGCCATATCATGTATAAGTAAAGACTGCTTCGAAAAATTTTTTGCTACATGTAATTTAAGTAAGAGTACTCTTAAATTGCGTTATTATACAGGTGAAGTTGTGGAACCGTTGGGAAAGTTCTCACCTTTAGTCAGATACAAACAAATAGAGAAATTTTTAGATTTGTATGTAATACCGAATGGCAAAGCAAGTTTGTTAGGCAGAGAGTGGATAAGCGAGTTGGCAATGAATTTTTCTTTTATTGCATGTCATAGTGTATTTAGTAAAGAAACGAAACAATTTAATTTAGAGGAATTTAGTTCCAGATTCAGTGAAGTTTTCGCCGATGGTCTCGGGAGATTCACTGGAGGGTCGGTTGGATTTAGATTGCGTGAAGGCGCGCGGCCGATATTTATGCGGGCTCGTCCGCTTGCTTATGCACTGCGTGCAGAAGTGGAGCGAGAGTTGGACCGGCTGGTGGCAGAAGGCATAATCACACCGGTTGCTACATCAGACTGGGCCACACCTATCGTACCGGTAATGAAAAAAGATGGTTCTATTCGCATATGTGGTGATTTTAAGATTACTTTAAATAAATGTTTGGAGATTGACCGTTTTCCGTTGCCTAGGGTAGAGGACCTTTTAACGAAATTACACGGAGGCGATAAATTTACCAAGATTGACTTGTCGCAGGCTTATGCTCAGTTTGAGCTGGATGAGTCAAAGAAGTATACTGTTATCAATACGCACAAAGGTCTCTTTATGTATAATAGATTAATCTATGGTTTGTCGTCTAGCCCGGGAATTTTTCAACGGAAACTTGAGCAATTATTCGGTAATATGAGTAAGGTAGGAGTGTTTTTAGATGATATTATAATCACCGGTTCGAATGATGAGGAACACATGGCTACTTTAAACGAAGTATTTAGAAGACTAAAAGAATATGGACTTAAGATTAGGAAGGATAAATGTGAGTTTTTTGCACCATCTGTTACATATTTAGGATTTGTTATCAGTAAGCATGGAGTGCACACGTGTCCAAAAAAAATTGAAGCAATTAAAAAAGTACCGATACCAGAGAATGTTTCGCAACTGAGATCATTGCTGGGGTTGGTAATGTATTACGCAAAATTCGTTCCTAACATTAGTACAATACTTTCACCGTTATATACTTTAAGAAAAGATGTCAAGTTTGAGTGGAATAATGACTGTAATAGGGCGTTAGACCGAATTAAGAAATTACTAATCTCGAGTGAGATATTAGCACACTATTCGCCCGAGCAACCGCTAGTACTGACAACAGATGCAAGTAGCGTTGGGGTAGGAGCTGTCATATCACACCTTACATCCGAGGGCGAGCGACCTGTAGCATATGCGTCGCGATCGTTAAACTCTACCGAGAGGGCATATTCACAAATTGAGCGGGAAGCATTAGCAATTATTTTTGGTATAAAAAAATTCCATCAATATTTATACGGTAGAGAGTTCACGCTAAGAACAGATCACAAACCGCTTGTAACCATATTTGGTGACAAAGCAGGGATACCAGTGATGGCCGCTAGTAGGATGCAACGGTGGGCGATTTTATTAGCAGGTTATAATTTTAAAATAGAATATGTACGAAGTGGAAGTAATGCAGCCGACGCGTTGTCAAGGTTACCAGTGGGAAACGCAGCTAGAGAGACAGAGCAATGTAGTTATATTAATTTCATTCAAAATTTTTTTCCAATAGATAGGAAGGCAGTGAAAGAAAATTTAGTTAAAGATGAAATTTTAAACAAAGTTATGTTATTTTTACAAACGGGATGGCCTAATAAATGTGAAGATAATGATTTACGGCCTTACTTTATTAGGAAAAACGAATTATATTTGGATATGGGATGTATAGTATGGGGATATCGTATAGTGATACCAAAAACGTTAAGACATTATTTACTAAAAGAATTGCATGTAGGTCATATGGGCATAGTGAAAATGAAAAGTATAGCGCGAAGCGTGATGTGGTGGCCAGGTATCGACACTGACATTGAAAATACCTGCAAAAGCTGTACCACATGTGCGATAGAGGGCGCAGCTCCGCCGCATGCACCACCGCAACCGTGGCCATATGTGAAAGAACCATGGTCAAGATTACATGTTGACTTTTTAGGCCCATTTCATGGCAAGACATTCCTTATTATAATTGATTCCACAAGTAAATGGTTGGAAATTTTCGACATGCAAAGGACTACAGCATCAGCAGTAATAAAAGTGTTACGCGAAACATTCGCTCGGTTCGGGTTGCCCAAAGAAATTGTATCCGACAACGGTCCTCCGTTCACTAGTCAAGAGTACGGAGATTTTATGAGGAATAATGGGGTAAAAATCACATTTGCACCACCGTACCACCCATCTTCTAATGGAGCGGCTGAAGGGGCGGTAAAACTATGTAAAAGGGCTATTAAAAAATCACTGCGGGATGGATGTCATTTAGATACGGCCCTGCAAGCGTATCTCATGGCGTATAGAAATGTAGAACATAGCACGACAGGAGTATCTCCAGCCATGCTTTTGCAACATAGAAATTTACGATCAAGGCTGGATTTGTTACGAGGAGATAGGCAGGTGGAAGATAAAGTTAGATTAAGTCAAAATAGACAAAGGCAACGGGGGAAAGGTGTACTCAGATCATTTGATGTTGGTGAAAAGGTTTGGTTGAGAGATTACGCAGGGGGAAATGGTCAGAGATGGATAGAAGGGGAGATAAAGGCTAAGATAGGGTCTCGTAATTTTTTGATCAATGGCAAAAACGGTCAATCTTATAAAAGACACTTAGATCAAATTAAGCCTAGAACACTAAATTATCATTTACCAACCTCGTCTGGTGTGGCAACTGGCAGTGATAGCCTTGTGGTTCCGGGACCAGAGGTCCAGGAGGTGCAAGATGAGTTCCTAGATGCTGAGAGTTCAAGTCCGAATAGCAGTATTGTAGCTCAAGTAGGCGTGGAAGCGGTTAGCATTCGAAGTTCCGATTCCGAAGGCTCGCCAGAAAATCTCTCGAGGCCTAACTTAAGACCCCGACATACACTTAAGCGTCCGGAAAGATATCGGTTAGATGATGTTTAGTTCTTTTGTTTCTTTGAAATACTTTAAGCTTGGTTGTTAATTAATTTTTGTTGTTGTTCTAAATATTGTTTTGTTTCCATTCATTTAAGAGGTTAAAAACTTTTATTGGTTTAAAATTAAAGGTGGAGGTGTTATGTATGTAACCTTTTTGGTATTTTTATTATTATTTTTATTACTGACGGCTGATGTCACTGGCTTTTGTTCCGTAATAAATATGTCTGGAATAACATGTATTTTTATTGCTGAAATGAAATAAGGCAATTTTGGTTGGCTAATTAGCGCAGACTTTTCAGTTAGGAGGAGGACGCGCGCACTTCTTACCAAAAAAGTAAGTAAATCCTTGATTATTGTGTTATTATTAATTTCTTTCATTGTGTTGATTATTAAGAACGTTATTTATGCTTGATTAAATTAGAAATACCAACCAACATATTTGATTAATAACACTTAGAAGATTTTGCTGGAGTTACGATGTTTTATTTTGTGTTTGTAACTTATATTAAGCTGAATGTGTATGGAGTTACGAGGTTTTATTTTACATTTAATTTTCAATAACATTTTTAATTTTTATTTCAGATAACTTCGTTTAACTGCTCAACATGTTTAAAAATGCTCGTATTGATTATGACGAAAGAAAAGAGTTCACAACGCAGAAACACCCAGATATTAAGACTGATTAACGAGATAACGAACCAACTTACGTGGGTTAACTTTGACGACTTGGTGAGTCTATGCGGTAGTGCCTACAGTTTATTGGCGTGTCGGGTGCGGTGGGACGGTGGGAGTGACCATGGCCCTTCTTTTCAAACGATTCGATGTTAATTCTCACATAGACTGCTATTTGTCAAATAACGATGGAAGGTAATGTGAGAATTACCAATTTTTGAAAAGCGGTTTTGCGGAGGTGTCACGACCCACTTGTGCCAGCGACCTCACAGCGCGTTTTTGCATGCGGAAGGCACGCTGCCAGTCTGAAGAGCGACCCCACAGCTCCGCGCCGTATTGCAGCACAGAGTGTATCGTCGCAAAGTAGCACGCGCGGCCCACCTCGCCAGTTACAACCCGGCACACACGGTTGAGCGCGAAGCAGGCACTACCAAGTTTTGCACATATCTTTTGAACGTGGGATTTCCATGTAAGAGCGCTGTCGATTTCGAAGCCTAGAAAGGTTGATTCGTGTGTTCCCTTAATCGTCAATCCATTCACTTGAACATTAATAGGATTTAATGATCGACCTGACAGATTGACGTGAATGTAATGCGTTTTGTTTATATTTAAGGAGAGGCCATTTATTGTAAACCATTCGGCAAGACGGGCCGCTGTACTATTTACCCTCTCCTCGAGCAGGTCCAGTTTAGGTGCTGTGACTACTGCTGGGACATCGTCTGCGTACATTTTTATGTGTACATACGCACCGATTACTGCGTCTGGGAGGTCGTTCAGAAGGAGAGAAAATAGTATGTTGGACTGTGACGAACCCTGCGCAACTCCAATAGCAGTTGATAGCGGGTCAGATTTTGTTTTTCCGTTCCTTGCATCCACTTCTTGGATCCTGTCACGCATTAGATCCGTCAGTATATCGAACGACGCACCGTCGATGCCATAATATCTCAGCTTTGCTTTGGTCGGCAACATCAAATGCTTTCGATAAGTCACAGCATAGAACAACAACCTGTTGATTCTGTTCGCGCGCGTCCATTACACGTCTGATGACCTGACGGACCATAGACGTAGTAGATCGTCCTGCGCGGTACGCGTATTGTTCATCTGTCAGCACCTATTTGATGTAAGAAATGCCGCGAGTCTAGCACTCAGACCGTTTTCGAAGACCTTTGCTATTGCCGGGATTATAGACACCGGTCTGTAGCTGTCTATCGCATTCCGGTTTCCCTTCCCTTTAAAGATAGGACACACTTTGCTCACCTTTAGTGGTCCAGGATATTGACCCTTCAGACAGGCACATGTTGAATAGTTCGGTTAACACTGGAGCTAGTGGAATGATCGCCATTCTTAAGAGCTCCATCGACAAGCCGTAGGGGAAGTGCGCCCAAAACGGGCACCTTAAGTTTAAGCAAGAGAAAAAAATATAAAAATACATAGATGAATAATAATTTTATTGCTATTCTATGCTTAATTTATTGTAGTTTCATACCCAACATATAAATTACTCATATGTTTCATAAATTACAATTCATATCAAAAATATGAAAGTCTTCCAAATGCTCACTTTGCCCAGAGGCTGGCCTAAAGTGGGCATGAGCATTAGGGCAAAGTGGGCACGCAACGGGTAAAGCGAGCTTGCAAATATATATTGGTTAGATCATCATCATCTTTTCAACCCATCATGGCCCACTATTGAGCAGAATGAGAAGGTTAAAGCCATTAGTCCACCATGCTGGCCAAGTGCGGATTGGCGGACTTCACATACCTTTGAGTTTTGCGAACTCTCCGGCATGCATGTTTCCTCACGATGTTTTCCTTCACCGTTTGTAGCAAGTGACATTTAACATACTCCGAAATGTCAGAGGTGCGTGCCCTGGGATTCGAACCCGGACCCTCCGAATAAAAGGCCGAGTTCTTAACCACTAGGCTATCACCGCTACGTTGGTTAGATAAGAAGAAATCTATGAAAACATCAGGAAGGCAGTTTAGGGTTCCGTACCCAAAGGGTAAACCCCTATAGGGACCCTATTACTGAGACTTCGCTGTCCGTCCGTCTGTCTGTCCGTCTGTCACCAGGCTGTATCTCATGAACCGTAATTTCGCCCATACTTTCAACGACTCAGCCATAGTTTAGTTACATTTCGATCCAAGAGATGGCGTTGTGGCTAATATTACTCACTTACTTCTTAGTTTTAAGTGTGTCTTTCATACAACAGACCAGATTTTTTTGGCGTTTTTATACATAATGGTACGAAACCCTTCGTGCGCGAGTCCGACTCGCACTTGGCCGGTTTTTATGGTCGGTTTAGCCCTGCTACTGACCAGCCAGGTCTGCACTACTGTGTTGGGGTATGATAGGAGAGTTATGTGACAAGTTTTCAGCTTGCCTCAAATACCTACCCAAAATCTAGCTCTCGGACCATCTCTTTTGAAATTGATGTCTTTTTTGGTTTTTTAATTCATTTATTCTTTTGACTTTTCATTAATTGTCCTTTAAGATTTTTCGTAACTCCTTTAAGTTTTTTTTAATAGAGGGCAGGATCATGAGGGCATAGTGGGCATGCTTGCTTTGCCCTGCTCGCTTTGCCTTTTGTGTCACGCGCACGTTTTTGTCCGGCCTAACCTAAAATTTATGTTCATATTTAAAAGCAAATATGATTAAATTAAAGTAAGATAAAGGCAATATACAAGTAATATATTAATAATAGCATTGATCACTTAAAACTAGACAAAACACAATTTACATGCCTTCCTTTTTTTGCATAATAACTTCAAAATTATATTTTATTTCATACGAGCCGAAGCCTTCGTCCGAGGTGGAACCGGCGACTGCCATGGACAGCGGCGGGGTAGGAGGTAACGTCTATGAGACCTAAGACCACATCGAGTTCGTTTAGGTTGATTCCGTTTGGGGTGCCCGCTTTAGGCAGGTGCTCGCTTTGGGCGCACTTCCCCTATGTGTCTTTAGATGACTTTGGAGGTATTTGCACGGTAACCATACGATACATTTCGTGCGCATGCGCAGTAAATGGTCTAAGTACAAAGCAGTGACCCGTGGGCTCGCGGGTAGCTGCTAGGGTAGCCAGCGCACATTTAATGTTCGCTTTCGGGGCACCACATGCAACCGCTGCGCTGAGAAAACCTAAATTCATTGCATAAATAAATAAATAAAGTTTCTATTTTTGCAATATCTTATGTTTTATTTGCCTAAATAAAGTATTATCTATGTAGGAAATGATATTTCCACAATGAAACAGTCCAAATTTAATTATGTAGGCATGAACATAAAAAATCGTAACTCCCCTTTTACTACGTAGCGCTCAAAACAGTTACTTAGAAAAGTTCGTAAATCCATTTTCACCTGAGTAATTTCATTTTATTTAATATATAATTGTAAAAATAGATTTCCTACTCAGTTTTAAATAAATGTACGTTATTACATTAATAATTTTTCTAACAAAAAATTAAAATAATCAGTTTTTACTCGCTCCTGTAAAGTTTGCCCTGATGGAGATACGACTTTTGATTATTAAGCCGACGATGTGTCAAGCTCCTAGCCTCACACTGGGTTTCCTAGTGTTGTGGGTACTACTCATGTTTTAAATTTCCGCCTCGCCAGGAATCGAAGCCACGACCCGTGGAAAGGCGATGCGGCGTACAAGTCATCGATGAGGAAAGCTAACGTCTCCATTGTTACAGGTAGAGCTTCTGAAGGAGGCGGCGGAGCTCGGTCTCTGGCTGCTGCAGCAGGCGTCCCCGGAGTGTGACCAAGCTTGGCGGAGTCTGCTGCAGGCCGCCGAGGCGGTGGCGGCGAGCAAGCTCCGCCTTGACAAGGCCGAGGAAAAGGTTGCCAAAACGCAACGGAGCTTGCAGCGCGCCACCGCGGAGCGCGCTCGTACCATTAAAGAGTACGAGGCCATTAAAGAGTTCCTCCGCAAGCGGGCCGCCAGATAGCGACACGGTATGTCACTAGTCCTCCTTAGGAGCTCCTTGCCGCTTCCCCTTCCGAGACCATTCACCGTACGGATACGTTGAAGTGATGGCGTAGTTTGACATTCGAAAAGTTTGTATAAACCTACTTTGAAGAAATGAATATTTCAATTTGAATTAGAGTACCACCACACGTACAGTGAAGCTCACACGCACGTACACGCAAGCGCACTCATTCACACATATAACCCACACTTCCGTACATACGCCGGTGGCCGGTACAGATGTAAAGTCACGGCCGGTCCCCCACAGGCACAGATACTACACCGGTACAGATGTAAAGTTCCAAACGTTGCGCATTAGACAAGCACGTAGGTACGAATACACACATACAAACCTAAATGCATGAAGGCACGCACGTTTGTAAGTGTAGTAAGATTCTTCTAAATCAGTCGCAGATGTGTTGCTTGTTATCGTAGTCGCGTCTCCAGAAAAATGTAACCGGCTCCTTGCCTTTCTAAAGGTGCTTCTAAACGCTAACACACTCATACCCCCGCAGTAGGTTACTAGGTACTTGTGTCGCGGGTGGCATGGACTACACATATAACACATTACAATTACACCCATGACCAGAGTACAAATATTTATCTGCCACATAAATATCTGCCCCGGCCGGGAATCGAACCCGGGACCCGCAGGTCGCAGGCAGGGTCGCTACCAACTAGGCTACAGGGTGGTCAATATAAGTTAATATAATATTAAAGCGTTTCAGTCTATCCTAGTATTGGTGGGCCGGAAAGGCCTAGTGTTGTAAAGGACTCGAGTCTTTTAGTCTTAATTCGATAGACTCGGCTCAATTTTCTAGGACTCAGTGAACTAACAGAACTCGGAGTCTCGAGTCGAGCCGAGCTTCAGTCCTATCATGAAGACTCGAGCGCCAAAATTGAACTCGAGTCTTAAAAAGAACTCGAGTCTTAAAAAGAGCTCGAGTCTTAAAAAGAGCTCGAGTCTTAAAAAGAGCTCGAGTCTTAAAAGAGCTCGAGTCTTCTTCAAACTGTTCTTCGAAATGCTGACAGTGATTTATTTAGAATTTATATCTATACTTCTATACCAATATAATAATATTTTTCGACATCGCCTTCTGGTTACACATAATTATATCTCACAAAAGTAACCTTTTATTGGCTGCTTTAAACAGAAAGACTCCAAGCGGAAAAGAACTCGAGCGCGACTCGCCGCGTAAAAAGGACTCGAGCGCTAAAGAAGACTCGAGTCTCGAGTCTCGAGTTCAAAAGCTCATATAGACTTGAGTTCTCTAGTCTTAAGAGTCTTACGGTTAAGACTCGAGTCGTGAAAACTGTCATCGAGTTCAAAATTTAGGACTCAAAGACTCGAGTTCTTTACAACTCTAGAAAGGCCTGCCACGGACTATCTGAGAGATCGTTGGGGGCACATTTCGGCCCGCCGCCGCCTGTTGAAACTTTGTCGTAAACTTGCGGCAAACATGCTAGACAATATACTTATAGAACTTTATTTGTGTACAGGTGCTTCGGCCGCCGGTCTCCCTGCAGAATACATACCTACTGCCTAATACATACAGTACAGTTGAGTACAGTATTTTGTATGTTGTATAAAGCGCAGGATTAAATAGTAATAAAATATATAGAACTGACTGCGGAGTTTTTATTGAATTCCAATAATTTATCAACAGTTTAAAAGAAAGTGATTCCGTAGCAAGTTTAGACCATCGCCCCATACTTCAAGGGTCATTGTAAACCCAGGGCCCAGGAACTACATATTTCTATAAAATAAAACAACAATTTTTAAAACAACATTGATTGACAAGTTTCACAAAGAACATGACAGACTTGGTTTAGGTCTGGTGGTTCCCCTTTTCAGTTCCCCCAGGGGGTCCATGAGGACATATATGTCCTAGTGGTTCCCCTTCAGAACATGAGGGGGTCCATCTGGATTTGTGAATCCTGTTGGTTCCCCTCCTATTAGAAAAAATGCTGGCCATCCACATATACTATTTTGACATACCACATTGAGATGACATTGTGACATTGTTGACGATACATGTAAGTAAAAAAGTGCTTTGTTCATATTTCATATCCTGCAAGTAAACGCCTCTTATGTTATCTTATAAATATTATGTACCTACGTAAAAAATATTACGATAACTTTCTTATGGTGCGTACAGACTATGTAACAAAACATGTTATAAAACATTGTTTAATAACATGTTTTACAAATGTGGACGCTATGTGTTACAAAACAAAGTTATACAACATGTTACTAGTCTTTGCAACAATATTATAATGCTATATTTTAAGAAATGACACGCATTGAATTGTTTTATAACATTGTTATACAACAATGTTGTTCTACACATTAGAACAACATTGTTGTCGGTCTTGTAACATGTTTCATTGTTAGACAACAATGTTAGATAGTGTGGACGTGTTATAAAACAAAAGTTATATAGCATGTTGCTTAAACTAGCGGCACGCTATGATGGCCGGTTTGACGTTTGTCCGCTCATGAAGTTCCGTATTAATTGATAACGACTTTGAAGGAAATAATTGTATTACTTTATTGACGATAGTGATGTGCAGAGATTCATAAATTTTATCGAATGTAGTTTTAGGTTTAGGACTCAAAATTTATTTATTAAATTGATTTCTAAAATGTATACAAGTGTAGAAAAATCAGTTTGCACCATTTAAGGGGTGAATGTACTTGTGAATATGAACAATTTTCACTATGTGGACAAACCTCTGAAATCGCAAAAAAATATCAGCTGTTTCATACAAAAGGTAAAATTTTTATTTTTATATGATATATACCACAACTCGGCATTTGGTTTTCTAAATTGAAAATAGATAATATTATAGAAAACGAACATATAATTATTAATGTAGGTGATGATAGCAGTGACGACAGTGAAAATAGTAGTATGGACGAATCTGATTAATTATGGCCTTTTGTGGCACCTTTTTTGGTATCTTTTGTATTCATATGTTTCTTGTGTGCATATAAAGTATGTATATTCATTTTCATTCAAATATTCAGTTCGTTCAAATAAATTAAATAAACATTTACATTTTTGTTTTATTAAACCTATTTAATCAGGTACAAAAACAAAACTTAATTGTTTTTTGTTCGAGAATAAATTGACATTCCACATCACTGTTGTAATGTGTCAAACCGGCCATCATAGCGTGCCGCTAGTGTAATGTGTACGCACCATTAAAAAGCGCGATGTTCACAATATTACCTAATACTAGGAATAATGCTGTGATTGTACAAAATTTCACACGAAAAGACAAAACAGCTTGGACATGAGTTTTGTATTTAACACGTTCATGCACGCAACGTCAAATGACGTCAAAATAAGTACATTATCTTACAGCTCAACATCATATGACGTCTGTTTTTGACAGAGTTTTAAGAACACAACGTTATTGCACGGTTTTTAGACATACAACCATCAAACAGTTTTGTTACTGGGCTACAACGTGTCATCGTACCGAATTTGTAGTGCTACAATGAATCAAAATTTTTCACAAATATACGCAGCTCTGTCTTTCTTATGCGGAGCAGTACATAGTACGCTTAGACGCACACAACGTTATTAGACGTCGATCGGGCTATGTGATCTTGAACAATAAGTCGAGCTGTGCTTCGCTGGAGAGAGTACACGCGCACACGCAACAATGAGCACGTGCAACTGTAAGTATTTTTACGACTTTTATAATGTTTTTGAAGGAGGTTTACGTAAAGATTTTAAACTTATATCATCGCGGATTATATACATTTTTACTATAATACGGGTACTTACGATATGAATGTTATAAAAACCTGGAAAAAAGATATTTGTACTCCTGCAATTTATAGAATGCGGTTCAGGTGACATTATTATAATACCTACCCTAATTTGTTCTGTAGAAGTTTCGATCATTTGCCTTTGTCATTGGTTTTTTATGGAATTAAGGCAGCAAACGAGCTGACAGCACCACCTACCGCTGCCGCCCATGATAACTGTGACCGACTCAGAACAAGACTCAAATGGGGACTAGGATGGTTAGTCCAGTTAGTTGTTGTTAGTCGTTAGGTTAGGTTAGGTTAGGTTAGGTTAGGTTAGGTTAGGTTAGGTTAGGTTAGGTTAGGTTAGGTTAGGTTAGGTTAGGTTAGGTTAGGTTAGGTTAGGTTAGGTTACGTTCCCCCGGACTACCCTAACCTAACCTAACCTAACCGTAGTTGGTGTTAGTCCCACATAACCATCCATCCCCCCGGAATGGATGGTATGCATAAAGCATTTCCTGAAGTAAAAAAAAAAAAAAAAAAAAAAGGTTAGTTACGTTAGGTTAGGTTTTTTTTTTTTTAAATAAAACTTCGTTTCCATGAACTTTTGCCTGCATCATAAGACGTCAACTTGATAAGTTCGTTGTAATTATGAGAAAAAATATTATTTCGTGTTGCTCAACGTGATAGAACGTCGACGTGGTATGAAGTTGAGCAATACTTCATGATAAAACATATTGTGTTGTGTTGCTGAACGTCGACGTCATATGACGTTAGTGTTCCACAGCATAATGTCTTACATAGTAGTAAAGTACAACGTCGCTGGACGGTATTGTAATATGTATGGAGAAATTGTGCGCTCCACGATGTACTCTCTTAGAGCAGGGCTGCGTGCATGAACGTGTTAAGCCATAAGTAGTAGTAAGTGCAATTTGTAGCTGTGAGTAGGAAAAAAAACTCCTCGGGAGTTTCTTGCGAAAGTCGAAAAATTTGTATTGGAACATCGTAGGCTAAAGAAGAAACAGTTTTCAGAAATGGTTGGAGTATCGGATACAACCATTTTCAAACTTCTGCATGATCATCTAGGCAGAGATGTGCAAAATCTGTATATATAAATATCTTGCGTTACTGAGTGACTGACTGACAGACAACGCACAGCCGAAACTACTGAACGGAAGAAGCTAAAATTTGGCATATGTATAATTATGTTCCTTTGGGTGTGTAGGGGAGCACTAGTGAGGATTTTACCCGAAGGGGGTAAAGTAGGGGAGTGAAGTTTAAACGAATTCCACGCGGGCGAAGCCTGCGGGCGGAAGCTAGTATACTATATAACGTATTTAAATACAAAACTTGTCATTTTTTTTTCAAATACAAAATAGTTTTTCAGCTAATATTTAAAATACAAAATACTTAGTTCCAAAATACTTTATTAAAATAAAATACCTTTAATTTTAAACTTTGTTTATTTTATTCATGTTATTTAAACACGTAATCAAAATTTTAACAAAAACAAAATTGTTAAAATAATAAGGATCGTTCAACATTGTTGCACCTGCTATTACATAAATTTCATGGCATTGACATGTCAACATTTTATAAGTAGGTACTATGGAGGTTTTATTTTATTTTCGGTGGGGGGGACATAACGACCTTAAATTTATTAATTTAACTAGGTTTCTTGGCTCCCCCATATAAGTGGATCCATTAGTACATTTTTATATCCTGCTGGTTCCCCTGGGGATCTCGGAGGGGAACAAAACAAACAGACCTAAACCCATTTTTAGATCCCGTCGTCAATGTGCCTTAATCGCATAGGCAGTAAGCTGGCATTTGTGTGCCGCGCAATTTGAATGATTTCTAGATCGAATTCGACCGAAGTTAGTCCTACAAGCATCTTTTGGCGCGTAGATGATGTGTGGGTGACAGACAGAGACAGCGCCTTACAGGTTAGGCAAACTGTAAGGCGCTGTGACTGTCAACATACAGTGCGTTTCACCTAAGAGTTCCCTTCGCTGGGTTCGCTATATTGTTGGCAGCCCTGTCTGTCAAAACGCAAACAATCGAGATCCGAAACTTAGAGATCTGCTTTATTTTTCCCATTATTTGTTGTTTTTGAGTTTTAATCATGCCTAGAACACTGAAAAATGGTGAAAGAGAGTTGGTGTTAAAAGTAAAAAGCTTTTGTGAACGTGAAAAACGCAACAAGGAACCACTAATTCCGCTGGAATGTGTTCGACGTCGTGTTGCCGCCATAACAGGTTGGTTATTGATAATTTCCCCAAATGGTTGACAGCGATTACTATATTTTATTTTATTACTCAGCATAACTTAATTATAAAATACCACTGTCATTATGTTACAATTAAGATAACGATCATAACCACAGTAGATAGGTATTATTATTTTGCAAGAAGGCGCTGCTACCCCTACTAGGCTATTTATTTGTACATGAGGTTATTTCTTTTTTATATTAAACTAATTAATAAATTTTCCTTTTAAGGTATTTCGGAAAAGACGGTTTCAAAAATTACTCGTGAAGGTGAGGTGGCAGCCAGTACGTCAACCAAAATTTCTACTCCGGGCAAAAAACGTCATCGAGAAAAAGAAGTAAAATTGGATGACTTTGAACGTTGTGTATTACGGCATAAAAAACTCGAATTCTATGCCGTGAGGAAAGAATTACCTACTCTTGGTAAATTGGTAAATGAGATGCGAAATGATATAGATTTTAAGGGAAGCCGCACTACTTTATGGAGAAGAATGAAAGAGATGAGTTTTTATTTTAAAAAATGTAAATCAAAAATAAAAAAATTTAATGGAGAGATATGACATTGTAGCTTGGCGATATCGATATCTTAAAGAATTGAGAGATAATCGTCATGATGGCCAACGTCCAGTTGTATATTTGGACGAGACTTTTATACACTCCACATATTGTACACAAAAATGTTGGCAAAGTGAAACTGAAGAAGGTGTTTTAATCTCGGACTCAAAGAATAAAAGCGCTACAATATAACGACACTCACGTGTTTTATTAGAAATGACCTTTTCATAATATTAATATCGTAGGTATAATTATATTATGTACTGTATTTTTTCAATATTGCGTTGGTGGATATATACTCAGCCGAAAAAAAATATATTTTGTAACGTTAATATTTATAGCTTCGGAAGAACACAATAAGTCATCTTTATTTTCTCCCTAGTTAAAGGGAATATTTTTTTGTTTTAATTTGGCAACACTCATTTCATCGCTACCAACATTATAGCGAGGGGAACTCTTACGTGAAACGCACTGTACGTCACCCTACCCGCCAAAAGATGTTTGTACGACTATGCTATGCCCGCTTCAGACTGACTGACATTAGCGAGGAAGAATTACTAAGGGTTAGCGCACATCTTCCTCTGCTCACGCCAGGTTCAACGAGAAGCCATTATTACGTGACATTACTCGCTCGCTATGTTTTTTTTTTATTGAATTGAGGTAGCAAACGAGCATGCAGCACCACCCTTCCGCTGCCGCCCATGGCAATTGTGACCGACTTAGAACAAGACCCAATTTAGGGACTAGGGTGGTTAGTCCAATTAGTAGATGGTGTTAGAATGTTAGTTGGTTAGTTTGTTAATAAGTGTGAGGACAGGGACTGTTAGTGATAGTTAGTCCTGTTAGATTCCCTTTGGATTCCAGGTATATAAGCGGTACTATGCATTCTCGACATGCATAGATGTCGTTGGAATCCAACAGTTTAATATTAGTATTGTCCAGTTAGTAATGATTAGTATGAGTCTTGTTCTTATTCGGTCACAGATGCGTTGCTACCCCTGAGGACTGAGATGGTCGCCTCTAAAAAAGTGAACCGGCTCCACACCTTCCTATCCGGAACACAATTGCTCTTAAAAACAATTATTATGACGGTAGGAATGGTACTGAGTACCGTGGCGGGCGGTGGTACTTCCCCGGGTGAGCTCTAGGCCCTACCACCTGGAGAATGTAAATGCGAGTTATCTAAAATTTGTATAGGATCGAAGCAGAGCCACCCAGCGGACGTAAATCGCTCTGCTTCGATCCCATACTTAGACAACTCGCATTTAGGCAGCGAGCCCCACAGACGAGGTAGAGGAACGTAAAACCATAGAGATATTACACTAGAGTGGGTGAGCCATACGGCTGCCCATACATATTGCAATCGCCCCCGGTTAGAAAGAGAAACAACGATAACGGTAATTACCTATCTCTCTCCGATCCCGAGAAGCCAGAAAGAGAAAGGTAATTACTAAAGATTTCGTCTCTTTTTATCCTATACTCCATTCAATTTGGAGCTGGACAAAATCAAAACAGTGCGTAAACAGTAGCCATATAACACAAACTTTTTGTCCGTATCAACACAAGGTAAATATTTTGTTTGGTTAATGAAAAACTTTACGAAAAACACATAACACCCACTACACTATGAATATATTGAATATTAACAAAACTAATGTGGCTAAACACAAAAATAATTTTAAACAAACAATAAAATTAACGTATTAAATGAAAATTGGATTGAATATCGCCAAATCTGTGAACATAAACAAACGCCGGCCCAAAGTTACTCTATGCGCCGGCCACAGACTGCCACTGTCAAACACAGACTACCACAGACTGTCAAAGATAACTTAAACTGCAGTTATTATTTTGTTTTTGTCGTTTAAGATCGATTTTATTTATTTTTCATTAGATTAATAATATAAATTAACATGGATTAGTTATTTAAAGAGTCTAAAACATTAATAAAATTACTATCGTGTTTAAAAATGATTTTTAAGAATCTGAATCTAAAAATTTAATGATTTAAAAATTGAAATACTGCGTGAAATGAAACGAAATATAGACGACCAAGTTGCAAAGCATGGAGGATAGAACTAAGGAGGGTCATCTGTGTATATGAAAAGTGTCCAGTTGTATGCGCTAAATAACAGTTCCAAAATCCTCCACTGGTGGCGCTGGTGGATTCACAGGGTATGGTATGAATGTAGCAATCGTAGAGCTTTACATGGAGGATATCCTCCATGCTACTTTAGTCGATAATGACATTAAATTTTTTAACTCGGCATACTTCAATTCAATCAATTCATCTACGATTGCTACATTCATACCATACCCTGTGAATCCACCAGCGCCACCAGTGGAGGATTTTGGAACTGTTATTTAGCGCATACAACTGGACACTTTTTCAACTTTTCTCCCTTAAAAGATGACTCTCCTTAGTTCTATCCTCCATGTTGCAAAGTCAGCTGGCATCATCATCATGACTAGGTGGTAGGGCCTAGAGCTCACCCGGGGAAGTACCACCGCCCGCCACGGTACTCAGTACCATTCCTACCGTCATAATAATTGTTTTTAAGAGCAATTGTGTTCCGGATAGGAAGGTGTGGAGCCGGTTCACTTTTTTAGAGGCGACCATCTCAGTCCTCAGGGGTAGCAACGCATCTGTGACCGAATAAGAACAAGACTCATACTAATCATTACTAACTGGACAATACTAATATTAACTAACAGGACTAACTATCACTAACAGTCCCTGTCCTCACACTTATTAACAAACTAACCAACTAACATTCTAACACCATCTACTAATTGGACTAACCAGCCTAATCCCTAAATTGGGTCTTATTCTACGTCGGTCACAGTTGTTATGGCGGCAGCGGAAGGGTGCATGCTCGTTTGCTACCTTAATTCAATAAAAAAAATCGTAGTAAGGATTTGGTAGACATTTTATTTAATAGGTTTAAACAGGCTAAGAACAAATTACGGTACTTTGAAGAAGGTGTCAAATCGCTTTTCGTTTTTAAGGTTGTGGGTGCATGAGTTATTCAATTACGAAAGCGTTTATGTTAGTGGGGGTAACTCAAAGTCCCACTAACGTGCAGAGAGTGGAAATTACGAGAAATATGTTTACTGGAAGTACATTAAAATAAAACGTAGGTCGGTTTTATTTTATCCATATATTGACACACCAATTGAAACAAAAACAGTGACAGGTAAAAAACAATAGACAAGTAGAAAAATAAACTTATAACGAATAAAAAGATCTGTATCAAAAACTGCAGACTCTTTTCATTCTAACACTCCTCCTTAAGTTCATTTCTCTACTTTCATTCATCACACACTTACACAACACCCATATTCTGCGTACACCACTTGAACTTCCCTTTCAACAATGGTTTCGTCAGAGAATCTGCAACCATATGAGCTGTCTCTACATACTCAAGTACAATATGCCCATGCTCTATGGTTTCCCTTATAAAATGGTGCCGCACATCTATGTGTTTTGTACGTTGATGGTGTACAGGGTTCTGCGCAATGGCCACAGCAGACTGGCTATCGCTGAAGATTTTCATTGTCTCCTCAGCTTGACCCGTGACCTCTGAGTACAATCTTTTTAGAAAAATTGCCTCTCTGGCAGCTTCAGACAATGCTACATATTCGGCTTCCGCTGTGGATAGAGCAACTGTCCTCTGTTTTCTGCTTTCCCAAGAGATTGCAGCTCCCATATGTAGAAACACCATACCCGAGTATGATCTCCTATCATAACAACTGGCATGACTCGCATCTACATAACCCTGTACTTTACTCATTCCTGTCTTCTTGTACTGTAGCCCTAGGCATTTAGTACCCTTCAAATATCTCAGCACTCGTTTCGCTGCTATCCAGTGTTCCTCAGTATAGCAGGTGTTAAATTGGCTAAGATAATTTACTGAATGTGCAATATCTGGCCTCGTGCAAACAGATAAGTACATCAGTGAACCAATTAGATTCTGATATGGAATCGTCGAATCAGGTTTGTGTTCCGGTCCAGGTTTTTCTAGCTTTTGGCCAGGAACTGATGGTGTTGACGCAACTTTGCAGTCAGCCATCCCAAAAACCTTCAAAATTTTGTTGACATACTTCTCTTGGTCAACTTTGATTCCAATATTGTTCTGTGTTATGTGCATTCCCAGAATATCCTCAGCTTTTCCAAGATCTTTCATTTCAAATTTTGTCATGAGGTCTCTTTTTACTTTGCGCAGCTCTTCTTCGTCATTCCAAAATATTAGCATATCATCCACGTATACTGCTAAAATGATGATCTTCTTACCCTGGGATCTTGTGTATATGCACGGTTCATTTTTGCATCGTTTAAAGTTAAGCTGCAACAACTCATAATTCAGCTTGTTGTTCCACGCTCTAGGGGCTTGCTTTAATCCATAAAGCGAACGCTTAAGTAGACACACATAGTCTTCTTTCCCTTTTTCATAAAAACCTTCTGGTTGTTTCATATAGACATTTTCCGTTAAATCTCCATTCAGGAACGCAGTTTTTACGTCCATTTGGTCTATATTTAAGCCTTTTTGTGCTGCTATTCCCAGGAGGACTCTTAACGAGCAGTGTCTCACAACCGGAGAGAATGTCTCGTCGTAATCGATACCACATCTCTGGCTAAAACCTCTGGCAACAAGTCTAGCTTTGTATCTTCGTCTATTGGCTAATCTCATAGGTTGGAACTCTACCGTAAGTCCTTGGAGAAGTAAAGCAGCCAATAGTTCATCATCAACCTCTTTTCCTAGGTCTTGTAGTTCCTGAGATACCATCATTACAGATGTCACATAGTCCCTCACAGTTGGGAATTGTTCCAATTTCATACTTACTAGTTTTGAAAGTAAACGGCAACGGTTATTCAGACCTTTATCCTCGAACGCGTCTCTCAATGCTTCCCAAGCAGTTTTTGCTGTTTTGCAATTGCGTACATGCACGAGGCAATGGGGTTTTACCATTAAACAAATTTTTGCTCGCGCTTTCTGGTCTTTTCTCGTACCTTGCGTATCGGTTGCTTCTGGCGTAATGCTTGTGTACTCCCACAAGTCATCGTGAACCAAATGCATCTCCATAAGAAATTTCCACGTAATATAGTTGCTACTACCTTCTAATTTCTCCATGGATAAGCCAGTGTTGCCTGAACTATCTTCCAAATGTGCCATAGAACTCCCGTTTCCAGTCATTTTTCCGTAGGTCCTGGGCTCCATAACCTGTTAGTGGGGGTAACTCAAAGTCCCACTAACGTGCAGAGAGTGGAAATTACGAGAAATATGTTTACTGGCAGTACATTAAAATAAAACGTAGGTCGGTTTTATTTTATCCATATATTGACACACCAATTGAAACAAAAACAGTGACAGGTAAAAAACAATAGACAAGTAGAAAAATAAACTTATAACGAATAAAAAGATCTGTATCAAAAACTGCAGACTCTTTTCATTCTAACAGTTTATAACATTATTTTTACCGTATGTTCTCGCAGTTTGAAGTTTTTATCGATCGCTACATAGTTAAATATGGAATCAGAAAAATTACAACGCATTTCATTCAGACATAGGTAAATGTCACTTAGTGAAAACCCTACAAATGGTTTGTTTACATTGTGTTCAGCTCCATTTCAAATAGAGTATAGGCACGCTCTGAAGCCTCGCCAGAAAGAGAAAGGTGATTACTAAAGATTTCATCTCTTTTTATCCGAGGTACGCTCTGAAGCCTGGCTTCTGCTCTCTACAAAAACAGATACTGACAGAGACAGTAGGTGCCTCTCTAGGTATTGTAGTGTAATATCTCTATGTCTGAGCTCTATGTTAATTTATCATTACTCTGAGTAATATCAGGTCAGGATTCCTAACTCTATGAGGTCAGGACTGAACTGACAGATGTCAGTGGCTATCACAGTACTCACTGTCAGTGTGAACAAAACAAAAGTTTTGAAGTTTGAACAGTTTTGCTGGCAAGCGAAATGTAAAGTAAAATAGTACGATTAAAAGCAAATTAAAAGCTGTTTGTTAGTGAATGCGCTTGGTGTTACGATTAATTGAACAAACAGTGGTGTAGAGAATAGTGATCTGGTGTTGACAACGTATGGAATCAGCAAGATACCGACTGCTCGCTGACTGACACCAGGTACAGAGTTAGGAGTCGGTTTGCCCTATTCAAGGTTAGGAGTTAGCACTTAAAGCCGCATCCAAATATGCGGCACTCGCCAAGTACCGATTCGAGGCATAATATTCGCCAAGTAGTGAGCTTGCTTACACACATGTGGGCTCTGTTTGAATAGCTAATATATACTATACGTTACTTTGAAGCGGAGAGTTGGTCGATGATTGCCGAGCAAGCATCGCCACTAGCGAATAATCGCCGAGCCGATTATGCGGCCAATCTCACGAACTACTGGTCTGATGAAACGCGCGGTTAAAGTTTAGTATGTGGACCGTCGAATTTAGGGGTGTGGGGGTGGGGATGGGGTAGGGGGGGATGAGGGGAAGTTCCACCGCGAAGCCTGAGACGCGGAGCCTTATAGTTTTTTTTTTATCGAATTTTGAAATCTTTACCTAAACAGTACTAAAACGACTAAAACACGAAAACTAGGTCCTCGAAATACAAGAAAAGGGTAAGGGGATGTAGGAGGTTGATTCCCGGTTACATCGATGCCACCCACAAAGCTCTGCGACGCACAGTTTATGAGAAAAACAAAAAAAAAACGATTCTAACCTCAAAGTGCTAACATTAACACTGTACACTACAGCTACATACATGGGGTCAGTTTTCTAATACGGTCTAAGTTTAAACTAGCTAATCCCCACCTATTAGGGCAGAGAGTGTTGTAAAAATATGTCGACGGGACCCCCTTTCGGGGGTCCCTTTTTTCTGCGTGGTTCTATTACAGTCGAACCTAACCTATACCCAACTAGAGTGTGGTTGGCTTTTTGTTATTTTTTTTTATGGCGGGGGGCTTTGCCCCCCGACCCCCCCTTTACGGGGGGCCTGCGGCCCCCCCGTCCCCCCGCTACCCCCATTCTTACCGCAATTTTTTCGTCATCCTACTCTATTGACCTAGTAGGTAATTGCAAGTATGTGTGAGTAATTGTGCCGCACACACACACACACACCCGCACGCATACTCACACACATCCTACGAAGCGGGGTTCTGTCGACATATGTGACAAAGTCATTTAATTGTGACACCTACTTGCTCTTGGATCGTCGTAACTGACCCTATATACTTAGCTGTAGTGTTAGGTTAGAATGTTTTTTTTATTTTTCTCAAAAACTGTGCGTCGCAGATTGTTGTGGGTGGCATTTTTATAACCGGAATTCAACCCCCTACATCCCCACACCCTTTTCTTGTGTTTTGAGGGGGTATTTTTCGTGTTTTAGGTGTTTTAGTACGGTTTAGGTGAAGACTTTAAAATTCGATAAAAAAAAAACTACTGATTTCCGCAGTCTGAAATTTTGCGTAAATATACCTTATACTAAACTCTTTTAGATATAAAAATATGGTTACCCAATTCAACGGTCCACATACTAAACTTTATCCAAACGCGCTAATTTCTTTTTGTTTTGTGTAAACCATTTATTGAGGCAGGCTATAGGCTATGTAACATCACGCTACAATTGCAAGACCATAGGAGCGGAGCAACAAGTTTCCCAAAGCAAAGTGAGGGTGTCTACTTAATTATATAATTATGTTGCAGGACGATGTGACGAGTAAATGAATCCCTTGTCCGTTGGTCTAACTTGCATCACAATCTGTTCAGCACTTTTCGATTCAATTGCAAACTGATAAACAGTTCTAAATACTATTTTATTATAATATTATGTTAATATTTGTTGTGTATTTTCAGGCAATTCTACATTTAGCTGGGGACGGTGTGAAAGTAAAAGCGCAGCCATGCTCACTGACCATAATTACACACTCAAGAATAAAAATGAAGTCACATCCAGAGATGACACTGTCTTTGATACTGATGTCAAGGTTGAACATGACTATGATCCTTCGACTATTGACCGAGGAGTTATTAAAACTGAAGATACAATTGATGTGACGGTGAATAGACAAACCAAAAGTGGCCTTATTGCTAATGATGAAATTAAACTCGAGGATAATGTAGTCAACCAGGACATAACTGACCAGGACAATAGTACCAAACATACAACCAGTAGTGACATGGTGTGTAGATCAACTACAACTGAAGATGCCATTCGTAACATTAAGGCTAAAAATGATCATGATGTGGAGTGTGGATCTATCACAACCAAAGCCCTCTTTGCTGATGACATGAAAGTTGAAGTTATTGAGGAAATTATTACTCCTGAAGAGTGTACCAACATTGAGATGACGTGCAGATCAAAGTTGCTCTCAGATGCAGATGAAAATTGTGGTGTGATGAATCAGGATGCTGCAAGTGAAAATGCAACCAATACTGATGTGAAGCGTGGAGATGTGTTAGGTAAGTAGATTATGATGGGTCAGGTTTAGTCTGCTAGCTGATCATATGTGGGGGCGGTTGCAGTGTGTCATCATTCTTTAGCATTACAGCAATTACAGTTGCCATTCCATTTAGATGCAGGAAAACCTATGCTGCTAAATTCCACACTTTACTTATGCATCATAGTTCATAGACACAATCAGTTCCAAATACGAGCCTCGACGCAAAATAGTTCGTCGATAGTTCGCCTAGTACGAAAAATGTAGAGAAAGATTTTTTCTAACTTAATTATTTTTGTCCAAACAGAAAAACTATTCTACCATCTCCTGTTCAGGTACTTATGCACTATTTAATGTTCAAGCAATAAACTTTTTTCAGCCTTTTAAAGTAAGAGATATTCTGCTTTTAAATCGAGCAAATGGTGAGCAAAATAGTTCATCTAGTTGTTAATCGATGCAAAAGAGTTAGTCTGTCATTGAGTTAAATACATTTTTCCCAATTTTTTAAATTTATTTTTAAAAATTTAAGTTTGGAAAAGGGATTATGTGTCATTCTGACAAGTGGGATACTATGAATTCTGAAAAATTCTGTTAATTTCTTCAGTTTCAAGGAAAATGGGTTGTGGCAAACCAGTGGGTGAAGAACTTCGAAAGCGAATAGTTTGTGGGATTGAGGCGGGCAAATCAAGTTACCAAATCTCGAAAGACTTGACGCTGCCTAGATCTACAGTGCAATCTATCATTCAGCACTATAAAAACAATGAAAATACATCTTGCTGGAAGAAAACTAGCCGACCCCGTATCACCAGTGAAGCAGGAAACAGAATCCTAAACAAAATTATCAAAAAAATCGTCGAGCTTGAGCTGGAGAACTTACGGTGCAATGGAGAGATATGATTAGCAAACATGTCTCAGTTGATACCTGCAAGAGTGTTGAAAAGAATGGGCTACGGATTTTACACAGCTAAGCAGAAACCACTTTTGACTGCCTTACAAAAGAAAAAGAGATTGAAGTTTGCTTGTGATCACTTAAATTGGACTTCTGATCAGTGGCGTAGTATCATATGGAGTGTGAGTCCACATTTGAAGTCACAATCGGCGATGAAAGAAAAAAAGTGGTTCCAAATAAACATGAAGCATTTCATACTGATTGCATTAAACGAAAAGTTAAGTTTACAGCGTCTCTTATGATATGGGGCTGCATGTCTGCACAAGGTGTTGGTGGGATGCAGTTTGTGGATGGTTCCATCAATGCAACAAGATATCAAACTGTTTTGGAAGAAAGTCTACTGCCATCCATTCCGTCACTCAAACATCGAGATTCTTTCCTTTTTTCAACAAGATGGTGCTTCCTGCCATACTGCAAGGAAAACAAAGACATGGCTACTGTCAAGGAGCATCCCAACCATCGAATGGCCATCTGACAGCCTGGACTTATCGCAGATTGAGACTGAACTGACTGACTGAAAATGAAGAAAGTCCTTCGCAAAAATCCATCAAGATCGAAGAGCGACTTGAAGGCTAAACTCTTGGCTGTGTGGGACTCGGTTACCACCGACGAGTGTGCAGCGTTGGTTGCGACTATGCCTCTTCGCATTAAAGCTGTAATTGAAAGCAAAGGCGACACAACCAAGTGGTAGACGAACTATTTTGCGTGAGAGCCAATGATAGACGAACACTTTTGCGACATGTGTTTCAGTATATTTTTTTATTATTTATGTTATGTAAGGTCTTGAAAGATTTTGAGATATATTAAAATAAAGTTTAGAATGTTACTCAAATTGTGGTTAACTTTCTTCTTAACATTCTTGATTACTTTACCCGAATACACTACACATTAATTCATATTATCTTATTTTTCATACTAGACGAACTATTTTGCATCGGGGCTCGTAGAAGGTGTTAATAATGGCACAAGCTGTCCATTTATTTAGATGTTTGTTGTAATAAATCTTTAAAAAGATGTTAATCAGTAGATTTCGATCCTTATTACTTTGCGGATATTCTTTGGCATTTTTATTTATAAAACCACTACCAAACTTAAAAACAAGCAAAAATCAATTAGTAAAACATAACAAAATTAGAGCAATGCTTATATTAAAAGAGGCTTCACTTCAATTAATTTGAGATTTCATTTAACTTGTGTTTTTCAGCAATTACTACGATTGGGTGCACTATTGATACAAATACTCTTTCAAAGATTCTTAGTGAACATAATTATGCACTCAGCAATGAAATTGCAATAATAAATTGTCTGTCTGTCAAGTCCAGAGACTTTGCAGCCCACAATATTGATGTCAAGGTTGAAAATGATCTCTCTGATGATCAGAGAATTGTTAAAACTGAAGAAACAATTGACTATGACATGGTGAATAGACAAACCATGGCTCGACTTGTTCTTATCAAAGAAATTAAATCTGAGGATGATGTAGTCAACCAGGACATGACTATTACCGATCATACAACCAGTAGTGACACAGTGTGTAGATCAACCACAACTGAAGATGTCATTCATGACATTAAGGCTGAAAATGATCATGATGTGGAGTGTGGAGCTACCACAACCAAAGCCCTCTTTGCTGATGACATGAAGGTTGAAATTAAACAGGAAATAATTAGTCCTGAAGAGTGTACCAACATTGAGATGATGTGTAGATCAAAGTTGCTCTCAGATGCAGATGAAAACTGTGGTGTGATGAGTCAGGATGCTGCAAGTGAAAGTGCAACCAATACTGATGTGAAGCGTGGAGAATTGTCGTTAGGTAAGTAGTAATTTATTGTATTTATCAGTAACTTTATAAAGTAGAACTTCTTTATGTACACTTGACTTGAGGAGTAAGGTATTGAATGTGTAAAGAGAGCGTTACGAAATGTGTGATCGGGCGAGGCGAACGGAAGTTGAGATGGAGATATAAGTTAGTGAAGATAGAAAGAGAGAGAGTTATGTTTCGTATATTACTGCAGAGGCAAGAGAAAGAATTCTCTCTTTCTCTCATAGCCAGTTACATTTCGTATATGTAAGACAGAGTGCAGATCTTTTTGTTTGTATCACAATGTAGTAATAATAGAGACATGCATGAAATACCTGGGGGCACGGCAGTACGCGTATGCGAACGGTGATTTCTTGATTATTTCGTAATTTCGTTTCGTTTTTGAACAGTTATATAAATTAATATCTTGTTTAATACACCAAATATTCCATGTTTTAAGTGAATAAAGTTGTAAATTCATTTTAAAGTTAGCATCTTGTGAATTTTTGGGAAAATAATAAAAAATTGTGGCAGGAAATGCCACAGACTCTGAATGTGAAAGCGGTGCTCCAAGAAAATCTATTAAGAAGAAATTACGCACGGAAATTGTGAATAATAAGAGTGTGACATGGTCGAGGCAAGATTCTACACCTAGTGAGAACCAATTGACATATAATGAATCGCGAAGGTGAGTCGTACCTCATATTATACTCACACACAATTTTTTACACTCTTATTTATAAGTATATAGAATAGATAACTTATCTTTAACTCTAATGTAGTACTAAACTAAAGTTACTAAACTATAACAATGACATTATAGGTTAAAAGCTAAAACGTCTGCAGAGCGCGGGCGAGAATTCAGAGCAAGAAAATCGCTACTTAAACAAAGAAAACGACAGCAATCAGATGCAATAGATATTGCTACAGATATACAAAGTGCTGGTCGCTCAGAAGACAATAAAGCTCCCTCTGAAATAAGAGCGATAGAAAAAAGAATAAAGTCTGCAGAGGCAACCCGACGGTGGAGAGAGAGAAAGAGAGGTAAAGAGACAAAAAGAGTTGCGAAGACTGCGGCTCAGTGTATGCGAGAATACCGGCAGAGGAAGAAATAGTGAATATATTATTTTAAACAGACTTCAATAAATTCGTACAAAAACATGTCCAAAGTGTGCGTGGCCTAAGGCTCATATTTTATATTATATTAGACATATATTTTTCTGTCCGTAGCAAGAATTCGTCAGAAAGTAATGAAGAAATAGCAGACCTCCCTAATTCTACTTTGAAGTACGACATTACATAACAATTCATGGCATAAAAAGGGTCATGAAAATTTCGACGGAAAATTCAGGAAAAATTCATCTGTTGAAGAGAATGACGCTAAGAAATAATATTATTTTGAAATAATATTTAAATATGCATATATTTTAACGCTATGAAGAAATTAATAAACGCATTTTTTTTCACAATATGAGCAACATTAATTGTGCAATGATTTGTTCGAGTTACGAAGTTGCTCGTGACAAACACAACATTACAATTTCGCAACCGAATACAAATCGGTAAGGTTTGTAGCAGAGGCCGCCCGCGTGCGGTGCATGCCTGCACGGCCGCTTACCTCCCTGCTTCCAAGAAGACCACCGAGGCAGCGTCGAGAGCAGTCAGAATTTAGTTTGGATTGTTATGGATTAGATTAATTTTATCGTTGCAATAATTAGAATAGTGAAATTTTATATGTAATATTTTAAATTATTAAATTAAAGTGCAATTAAGTTAATAAGACATTTTAAATTAACTCCTCGACGTCCAACCTGTTATATCTCAGAACAACAATTGATGCAGTTGTCTCTAGATATCTTTATTTTTTCATTCGAAAACCACACGCAAGCGGATTATTGGAGCAGTTAGTGGCCAACCCAGTATCGGAAGTTTTAATGCCCGAAGGCCTCCGACAGGGCTTAACGACTGCTATCTATCGATAACAGCCGGGACCGACGGCTTTACGTGCCCTCCGAAGCACGGAAGCGCTCAAGATATTTAGCCACCAGCGGTCACCATCCGACTACCGACCGCCCGCAGTTGCTTTACTTTGTCGATCACTGTCTGATCCTGTTGTATGGCGTATAACCAAAATAACACATCATTAACACACACTACCCGTGAACAATAAACATTGTAAGATTTTGATTTAAAAGATATGCTTAGGACTTCGTTTCGTCTTTCTTCTCCTTATGTAAAGAGGACCTGTGGAAACTGCGGTAGACTCAAAAAAAATACGAGTATAAATAAGTGTATTGAAAAAACACCTACATGAATAAATTTTTTTGACGTTAACTTTGAACATATATTATTATCCTTAACATTAGTGTCTCTCCCTTCCAGGAATGGAACCCAGGACCTTTCCCAGACAGACTACAAACTATATAGACTATCGGAGCACTTAATTTATTCAATCATGAATTTCTCTGTTTTGTAAACAGGTGAAGATTACTCTTCGGCCGCCGGTCTCCCTGCAGCAGAGACAATACATAAAGTACAGTTGAGCGACACAGCAGTACAACAAGTGACGAAGGCACCGGGTGATTCGACGGGTCTTCTATCCAATATGTCTGCACATTCAGGGAAAAGACAAAGCACGTGTGAAGTTTGCCACAAAGGATATAGTTGTAAAAGCAGACTTGTAATTCACATGAGAAGCCATTCTGGTGAAAAACCATTTACGTGTGAAGTTTGCCTTAAAAGATTTAGTCGTAAAAGCAGTCTTGTAAGACATATGAGGATACATTCAGGTGGGAAACCATTTACGTGTGAAGTTTGCCACAAAAGATTAAGTGAAAAAAGAAATGTTGTAATTCATATGAGGAAACATGCAGGAGAAAAACCATTTACGTGTGAACTTTGCTACAAAAGATTTACTTACAAAAGCAGTCTTGCACGTCACATGAGGAAACATTCTGGAGACAAACCATTTACGTGTGAAATTTGCCACAAAAGATTTAGCGAAAAAGACCATGTTGCACGTCACATGAGTATACATTCTGGAGAAAAATTATTTACGTGTGAAGTTTGCCACAGAAGATTTCGTCTAAAAAGCGATCTTGCACGTCACATGAGGAAACATTCTGGAGACAAACCATTTACGTGTGAAATTTGCCACAAAAGATTTAGCGAAAAAGGCCATGTTGCACGTCACATGAGTATACATTCTGGAGAAAAATTATTTACGTGTGAAGTTTGCCACAGAAGATTTCGTCAAAAAAGCGATCTTGCACGTCACATGAGGAAACATTCTGGAGACAAACCATTTACGTGTGAAGTTTGCCACAAAAGATTTCGTCAAAAGAGCGATCTTGTAATTCACATGAGGATACATTCAGGAGAAAAACCATTTACTTGTGAAGTTTGCCACAAAAGATTTAATTATAAAACCACTCTTGTGACTCACATGAGGAAACATTCAGGAGAAAACCCATTTACGTGTGAAGTTTGCCACAAAAGATTTAGTCAAAAAGGCCATCTTGCAAGTCACATGAGTGTACATTCCGGGGAAAAACCATTTACGTGTGAAGTTTGCCACAAAAGATTTCGCTACAAATGCAATCTTGTAACTCATATGAAGATACATTCTAGAGAAAAACCATTTACGTGTGTAGTTTATTCCCATTTTCCTTCGGTGGCAATCGCCGCGGGGGCAACCGGGAATCAATCGCCACAAAAGATTTAGTCAAAAAGGCCAACTTGCAAGTCACATGAAGATACATTCAGACGAAAAACCACTATCCAGTAAAGTCCGCTACAAAGAAGTTAGTTGAAAGAGCCTTTTATCGCCCGTGTTGTTACAATCCGTTTTTTCTGACTTGCCTCAAGTGTATTGTAAACAAATCACTGAGTTTTCGAAACATCTCATTCCCACAATGTTACAGCGTCAAACAACCTACAAACAATTCAGTGGCGGTGCTAGGCGTCGGCGACGTCGGCGACCGCCGACGGCCTCGCGCCTGAGGGGGCCTCGCAAAAGTTTTACAAATTATTAAAAAAAAATCTTATTTATTTTCATACAGTTGCGCGAGTCAAGTGAGTGAGTAGCAGGTACTTTAGAAATTCACTTGACCCTGTGAACGGCGCGAAGCAACTCATACAGGACAATTTAGAAAATAATTTGGAAGAAATAACAAGGTTTAACCAATGTTTACCTACATAGCAATTCTGCTGAGAGAAGCTTCTCAAAGTTAAAATTGATTAATTTCTATTTGTTTAATATTTGTCATCATTTGATTAGCAATAACACTCGTTTACTCATACATTACTTTCACTATAATTCGGCTCATGTAAGTAATCTAACGTTTTTTTTGACTGGGAAATAAAAAAGGCCTCGCGGGACGGCGCGGGGCCTCGCGTATGTATTTCGCCGACGTCCACAAGTGTAGTCTAGCGCCGCCACTGAAACAATTAAATCGGTTCTCATAGTATATCGCACTTTGATTTACACCAAACACTGCTTTGAATCTACAATTATTATAATGTATAGCATGCATTTCATTTATTTTGCAAATCCTTTACAACTGATTTGCACATGTGGGGTAAGAATGTCTGTGTGCGTGAGGTGTGTAACGGAGGCGCGCGGGCAACAAGGCTAACTACAAAATGAAGTTAATCGTTTATTGCACGAGAACACAAAGAAATAAAAGTACACCGTTAACACAACACGAGATATACCCACAAATAACAGAAGGAGAAGAGAGTGATAGGCACAGAATGTAGGCACAAGCAAGTCTTAACACTAGGAGCACGGAAATACAAGTTAGGGCACAGCGTAAGCACTAGGTACGAGCGAGGTAGTCAAGCTATCGAGCGACGCGGGTTGGCGTTGGGACGTTGCGATGCTGACTGCCGGTGTTGGCCGACCGAATGAGCTGCGTGAGCGCGGTGCCCCGCTAGGGACGCGGGGAAGCGGCAGTGGCTTCGGCCGACGGCCGGCAATGCTCGGCTCGCCTCGGTGGTCAGGCGAGCGTGATTGCGTTCGGAACCCCACAGCGCTCCAGGTTCGATTCTGTGGAGTGTCGCTGTCCGTGCTCGTGCGTGTATGTGTGATGTATATGTATGTGCGTGATGAATAATATAAACATAATATAATACATAAGTGTATGTGTAAGTGTACACGTGTGATATATAATAAACTACATATAAGCTAAGCTAAGCTACAACCCACTAATGGCCCACTACTGAGCACGGGTCTCTCCTCATTACTGAGGAGGCTTAGAGCATACTCCACCACGCTGCTCCAATGCGGATTGGTGGAGGACTACATATACTTAGTGCAAATGTGGAACGTATAGTGCCACCAACTTATCTGTTCAGTAAACGGATGTCGTTAGTGCAGCGTTCAATAATAATAATAATAATAATAATATCTTTATTATTCTCTCTTCACAAAGCATTCTTAAGTTAAGTACATTAAACATCTTAGTATCTAATTAACATAATTCAGCTTTGTGAGAGTCTGGAGTCCGTACTAGGATAAAACCTGTATGACAGATCTCCAGGCCCTCTTCCCGGAAATCATGGAGGATAGAACTAAGGAGAGTCATCTGTGTATATGAAAAAGTGTCGTTGTTTGCGGTAAATAACAGTTCCAAAATCCTCCACTGGTGGCGCTGGTGGATTTACATGGTATGGTATGAATGTAGCAAAATCACTCTAAACGCACGTTTGGTTATAATAATTCTGTAAGGTTATATTTACCACAATTTTTTTTTAACTCGGCATACTTCAATTCAATCAATTCATCTACGATTGCTACATTCATACCATACCCTGTGAATCCACCAGCGCCACCAGTGGAGGATTTTGGAACTGTTATTTAGCGCATACAACTGGACACTTTTTCAACTTTTCTCCTATATAAGATGACTCTCCTTAGTTCTATCCTCCATGTTTCCATCTTTAACTTCTCTTTTCTAAATTGTTTTTTTTTTACAATTGTAGCACAAACAAAGATAATTATTTTTTATTTGCTACATGTTACAGAGAGATAAATCAATTCAATGTTACCATATAATAAAATTTGGCGACTGTCAAGGGAGCTCAATAACTTTGAGACCTATGATTTTTACCAGATAAAGCTTGTTGCACATAATTCGATGGCAAATGATGACAAAGTCTTTCCGACTAATATATGTAGATACACAACTTGGGATGTGGCTACTAGCTTAAACTACCATGCAATAACTGCAGTAACATTATTATTATCTCAATCCATCAGGGCCCACTATTAAGCATAGGTGTCATCTCATAATGAGAAGGTTATGACCATAGTTCACCATGCTGAACAAGTGTGGTTTTGCAATGTTTTCGTTACCGTTTAGCAAGTGACATATAAATGTTTAAAACATATGTGAATCTATACTATAATAAAACTGTAGGAGCACGTGTTCTGTACATTGAATATTTTTTTTAAATTTCGATTAAGGGGCACTTACATATCGAGATAGAACTCAAAAATATATTTTTTTTATTTATTGTCTGTCTGTCTGTCTGTCTGTCTGACCGATCATCACGCGTAAACCACTGGACGGATTTCATTGAAACTTGGTAAAGTTATTACCTATATACTGGTGTCTATTATAGGGTACTTTTTTTTTCGAATAATATTAAGTTTCCCTTGGGAGAGGTGACTAAAGTTTGTATGGAATTTTTTTATAACGTCGTCCGATTTACTTTAAATTTGGAACAAAGGGTTACCACTTAAATTAATAGAATACGTATTTCTCAGTTTTTCGATATTTTGTAAGGAAAAGAAAAAAAACACAAATAAATGCGGAAATTTGTAATTTTTTAAGGTAACTTTGTGACTAAACTAGAAATGATTTTAACCCCATATTTAAAAACTATTATAGCTAAATAAGTAATCTTCAATGTAAATTCAGGATTTAACAAAATAGCTAGCAAAGGGCGCAAAAAACGGGAATAAAGTTCTATCTATACTATAATGAAACTGTAGGACAACGTGTTCTGTACATTGAATATTTTTTTTAAATTTCGACTAAGGGGCACTTACATGTCGTGATAGAACTCAAAAATATATTTTTTTAATGTATTGTCAGTCTGTCTGTCTGTCTGTCTGACCGATCATCACGCGTAAACCACTGGACGGATTTCATTGAAACTTGGTAAAGTTATTACCTATATACTGGTGTCGATTAAAGGGTACTTTTTTTTACGAATAATATTAAGGTTCCCTAGGGAGAGGTGACTAAAGTTTGTATGGAATTTTTTTATAACGTCTTTCGATTTACTTTAAATATGCAACAAAGGGATATCACTTAAATTAATAGAATACGTATTTCTCAGTTTTTCGATATTTTGTAAGGAAAAGAAAAAAAACAGAAGTGAATGCGGAATTGTAATTTTTTGAGGTAAATTTCTGACTAAACTGAAAATGATTTTAACCCTATATTTAAAAGTTCGAGTAGCTGAATCACGCTAACGATTGTTTCGTAGGAAAACTATAAAAATTGCGAAGTCTCATATTATTTTGTTTGTTGTACTTCACTATTGTCACTGGATGACAGACATCACATCGGAATCCTGAAATTGTATTGTACCGGCTATAAAATGCCTTCAAGAAGAAAATCTAACCTTTCTCAACAATCTAGAAATGTTAAAAGAAGGAAACTTCTCAGGTCTCAAGAGACCGCGGCAGAGCGTGAGTTGAGATTAAGCAACGATCAGGTGCGTCACTCTGAAGCTCGCGCGTCTGAATCTCATACTCAACGTGAATGCCGATTAGCAGCTGACAGGGATCACCATATATGGAGTCCCGCGCTTCGGAATCGATTGATCATCATGAGATTAGACTGACTGATGACAGGGAGCGCCACTCAGAGTCACCCGAATGAAAAACTACCAATGTAGTTTAAAAATATAATAGTTTGGAATGAAAAAACCCCGACATTTATATCTTAAAGTCTTTTTATCGATTTTCTCAAGATCTACATAACGGATTTTTGTACGGTATGACTAAAACGTAGTAAAAAATCAACTGTTCTGATGTGTGGAGTGTGTTTTAATATGTGTGGGGTCGGGATTAACGCAGGAATAACTTTGTGACACACTGAGTTCCACGCGGGCGGAGCCGCGGGCAACAGCTAGTATAATTATAAATTTAAATATTCAAAAGTTGAAAAGTTTCTCAATAATTCTCAAATTTCTATTAAAAAAAATTCGTAAACATCTAAAAATAAAAGAATTAGGCCAACACAGTCAAATTTTACTTTTTCATGTAAAATTTAAATTTCAGGACAAGAGAAATAAAAGATTCATTGTTATTGACTATAATTGTTTATATTTTTATATATTTTATATTTTATTAAAATAAGTTTGAGGGGTTCCACACGAGAAATCCCTGTGGAAAATGATGCTAATGCGCCAGAGAAATTTATTCAGCTTTTTTCTTTTCACTCATTAGCTTGTAAACAAATAGTTCACTAACTCCTGTAACAAAGATATAATAATATTAACTGAAATATAAAAAAAAAATATAGTGACACGCCTTGATCGATTATGCAAAAATAAGTGAGGAACATAAAATAACTGAAATATTTAAGCGGGACTTTTAATTAACTTACAATAGCAACACTAACCTGTTGTAACGGCGACGCGTTCTGCCACTTTTTCAAACGGTAATTTCGGAGTTAGCAGGCGATTTTCTTCCCTCATAAAATCTAAAACTTTTAAAATAACTAATTGTGCAATAACTTCTAAGAGGCTCAGGCATTTTTAATCACATTTTGCAATTAAAATCGAATAAAAACACATAGAGAACTCGCACTTCAAAGAATTGACAGCGGACATGACATTTCAAAATTGACATTGTCTTTTTTTAGTTCCATTTTTTTATGGAGGGTAGAGGTAAGGAGAGTCATCTTATATGGGAGAAAAGTTGAAAGTGTCCAGTTGTATGCGCTAAATAACAGTTCCAAAATCCTCCACAATCGCGCTGGTGGATGCACAGGGTATGGTATGAATATAGCAATCGTAGATGAATTGAAGTATGCCGAGTTAAAAAATTTAATGTCATTATCGACTAAAGTAGTTAATTATCGAGAATTTCAACAACTTACGTTGTACAAAATATTGTGGTAAATATAACCTTACACAATTATTATAACCAAACGTGCGTTTAGAGTGATTTTATTTCGTGAACAGTAAATAGTACGGTTATTGATATATATGTTAACGGAAATGTGTTAAATCCGTCATTGTATACAATTCCTAGGAAATGTATACAATTCCTAAAATCGCCAGGAAATGTGTGAAATAAATTATATTGGACACATTTCCTAGGAAAATACATTTCCTAAATAGCAATCGGAAATGTAGTACATTAAGATTATAGATCAAGATTTTAATGGGTACGCGGGATAGATAATATGAAGATATTATATTTTACGTTATAATTTTTACCAGATTGTCTCACCGAGTGCCTTAATCAAAAATATTATTGTGTAAAACAATGAATACTCATTTTCATTACTCCTCAGTCAAATTCTTCAAGGTGTAGGTAGGTCGAATTGGTTACAGAACCGAATTAGCCTACCCTTCTCCACGTAGTCTTGTATGCCCTACCCCTAGAGTTTTTTTTAGAACCCGGAGGCGCGGAGGGAGGGCAGCCCCCGCCCGCTGTAACAAAACGCAGACACAGGCAGCAGGTGTCTGTGCAAACGCAGGCAGTGGGTGTCTGTGCTTTGTTACGCAAGGGCGAAGGGGCTGCACCTTCCGCAGCGCCGGAAACGTCACGGTTCGAAATTATGCCCTATATTCTGCGTTTTTACGATTTGGCCAAACGTGGATAACCAAACGTAGACGATTTAACGGTCTGGACAAACTGAGTTGCCCATTTCATGAAATGCGACCATTTGAAGTTAACAAATCTACGATGTGGCCACGACATACACATTTCCTAATACGATATCGGAATTGTATACAATTCCTAGGAAATGTGTACATTTCCTAGGAAATGTATGAATTAAATAATTTTTAAAACAATATTTTACACATTTCCTAAAGATTTCATACATTTCCGGTAACATATAAACATTTAATTTTATGAAAAAGTGAGTGAATAACAGAACAGTTATGGTATGGAGGTATTTAAGAGTTACCTTGATGCAAATGTGGCGCCATCCTAATTTAAATTTAAATTAAATTTAATACATTTTGACGGACACTTTTTCATATACACAGATGACCCTCCATAATTTTTTTTCTACTGAACAGAATGTGAACAGATAAGTTGGTCACAGTTGGTGGCATTATAGGTTCCCACACACAGATTAAATATTTCAACAATAACTTGACATATCTGACATTAATTGCCGATGACTGATGAGAAACATGAATCGATTTGGTTTTACGATTCGATAAGTGACATTTATCGATAATTAATCGATTAATAAAATTAAATACGTCGAAACATATATATATTTTTAGATACTTGTTATATTCGAATAATAGATTGATTATCGTAAATAGATAGACTAGTTAAAACAAGTCTGAAAACAAGGGGTGATTCCTCGTGGTCCTACTATGACGTATCAGTAGGACCACGAGGAATAGGTAAACGCTAACACACTCATACCCCCGCAGTAGGTTACTAGGTACCTATGTCGCGGGTGGCATGGACTACACATATAACACATCACAATTACACCCATGACCCGAGTACAAATGTTTATCTGCCACATAAATATCTGCCCCGGCCGGGAATCGAACCCGGGACCCCTCGCGTTGCAGGCAGGGTCGCTACCAACTAGGCTACACGGTCGTCTAATAGGTCCACCGTATCAATAGGAATTCCGTATGCTTAGCGCATACATTCAGTTTTTTGTATCAGATTTCTCCCTACCAGTAGTAACAGTGGCGTTGTGAAAGCACGTCTGGAAATGGATGACGACGAAAGCGCTAAACAAGAAATTGGGTGCACCCATTAAATACTCAAAGATTAAAGGAGAGTCAGTTCTACCTTAAAAGAGCACAATTACGATTACGAGCATACCAATATTTAACTAATTTATAGTAACTTTGTGACTAAACTAGAAATGATTTTAACCCCATATTTAAAAACTATTATAGCTAAATAAGTAATCTTCAATGTAAATTCAGGATTTAACAAAATAGCTAGCAAAGGGCGCAAAAAACGGGAATAAAGTTCTATCTATACTATAATGAAACTGTAGGACAACGTGTTCTGTACATTGAATATTTTTTTTAAATTTCGACTAAGGGGCACTTACATGTCGTGATAGAACTCAAAAATATATTTTTTTAATGTATTGTCAGTCTGTCTGTCTGTCTGTCTGACCGATCATCACGCGTAAACCACTGGACGGATTTCATTGAAACTTGGTAAAGTTATTACCTATATACTGGTGTCGATTAAAGGGTACTTTTTTTTACGAATAATATTAAGGTTCCCTAGGGAGAGGTGACTAAAGTTTGTATGGAATTTTTTTATAACGTCTTTCGATTTACTTTAAATATGCAACAAAGGGATATCACTTAAATTAATAGAATACGTATTTCTCAGTTTTTCGATATTTTGTAAGGAAAAGAAAAAAAACAGAAGTGAATGCGGAATTGTAATTTTTTGAGGTAAATTTCTGACTAAACTGAAAATGATTTTAACCCTATATTTAAAAGTTCGAGTAGCTGAATCACGCTAACGATTGTTTCGTAGGAAAACTATAAAAATTGCGAAGTCTCATATTATTTTGTTTGTTGTACTTCACTATTGTCACTGGATGACAGACATCACATCGGAATCCTGAAATTGTATTGTACCGGCTATAAAATGCCTTCAAGAAGAAAATCTAACCTTTCTCAACAATCTAGAAATGTTAAAAGAAGGAAACTTCTCAGGTCTCAAGAGACCGCGGCAGAGCGTGAGTTGAGATTAAGCAACGATCAGGTGCGTCACTCTGAAGCTCGCGCGTCTGAATCTCATACTCAACGTGAATGCCGATTAGCAGCTGACAGGGATCACCATATATGGAGTCCCGCGCTTCGGAATCGATTGATCATCATGAGATTAGACTGACTGATGACAGGGAGCGCCACTCAGAGTCACCCGAATGAAAAACTACCAATGTAGTTTAAAAATATAATAGTTTGGAATGAAAAAACCCCGACATTTATATCTTAAAGTCTTTTTATCGATTTTCTCAAGATCTACATAACGGATTTTTGTACGGTATGACTAAAACGTAGTAAAAAATCAACTGTTCTGATGTGTGGAGTGTGTTTTAATATGTGTGGGGTCGGGATTAACGCAGGAATAACTTTGTGACACACTGAGTTCCACGCGGGCGGAGCCGCGGGCAACAGCTAGTATAATTATAAATTTAAATATTCAAAAGTTGAAAAGTTTCTCAATAATTCTCAAATTTCTATTAAAAAAAATTCGTAAACATCTAAAAATAAAAGAATTAGGCCAACACAGTCAAATTTTACTTTTTCATGTAAAATTTAAATTTCAGGACAAGAGAAATAAAAGATTCATTGTTATTGACTATAATTGTTTATATTTTTATATATTTTATATTTTATTAAAATAAGTTTGAGGGGTTCCACACGAGAAATCCCTGTGGAAAATGATGCTAATGCGCCAGAGAAATTTATTCAGCTTTTTTCTTTTCACTCATTAGCTTGTAAACAAATAGTTCACTAACTCCTGTAACAAAGATATAATAATATTAACTGAAATATAAAAAAAAATATAGTGACACGCCTTGATCGATTATGCAAAAATAAGTGAGGAACATAAAATAACTGAAATATTTAAGCGGGACTTTTAATTAACTTACAATAGCAACACTAACCTGTTGTAACGGCGACGCGTTCTGCCACTTTTTCAAACGGTAATTTCGGAGTTAGCAGGCGATTTTCTTCCCTCATAAAATCTAAAACTTTTAAAATAACTAATTGTGCAATAACTTCTAAGAGGCTCAGGCATTTTTAATCACATTTTGCAATTAAAATCGAATAAAAACACATAGAGAACTCGCACTTCAAAGAATTGACAGCGGACATGACATTTCAAAATTGACATTGTCTTTTTTTAGTTCCATTTTTTTATGGAGGGTAGAGGTAAGGAGAGTCATCTTATATGGGAGAAAAGTTGAAAGTGTCCAGTTGTATGCGCTAAATAACAGTTCCAAAATCCTCCACAATCGCGCTGGTGGATGCACAGGGTATGGTATGAATATAGCAATCGTAGATGAATTGAAGTATGCCGAGTTAAAAAATTTAATGTCATTATCGACTAAAGTAGTTAATTATCGAGAATTTCAACAACTTACGTTGTACAAAATATTGTGGTAAATATAACCTTACACAATTATTATAACCAAACGTGCGTTTAGAGTGATTTTATTTCGTGAACAGTAAATAGTACGGTTATTGATATATATGTTAACGGAAATGTGTTAAATCCGTCATTGTATACAATTCCTAGGAAATGTATACAATTCCTAAAATCGCCAGGAAATGTGTGAAATAAATTATATTGGACACATTTCCTAGGAAAGGAGATGTTTCAAAATGTATGGAGCCCCGGCCACGACTTTGTACACCATACTTAAAAATGGAGAAATACAATTAAAACAGTTTTCAATCATCCAATTCCTTTAAATTGCTTTAGTTTGGTGGTACAACACAAAAATGTACACGTAAAATTGCAACACAAAAACTAAAATCCATCATGGCGGTAAGCTGTCATCACATGTCACGTTGGTTGATTTGATTGAAGTTTGACATATGTACCTACATTTCTGTCATGTTGAGGTGACAGTAGACAGTTCGTGATCTATGATCAATGACACATTGGCAAGACGCCATGTTGAAACGTGATAAAAGTGAATGATAAATAGAATTTTTGTACCAGAAAAGTATGCATTTAAGCAGTTTATCTTTATTTTTCTCGAATTCCATGGATTTTTCTCGATTTTTCGAGGTACTGTACCTATTGTGGGCCGGATTTGAAACATCTCCTTTATACATTTCCTAAATAGCAATCGGAAATGTAGTACATTAAGATTATAGATCAAGATTTTAATGGGTACGCGGGATAGATAATATGAAGATATTATATTTTACGTTATAATTTTTACCAGATTGTCTCACCGAGTGCCTTAATCAAAAATATTATTGTGTAAAACAATGAATACTCATTTTCATTACTCCTCAGTCAAATTCTTCAAGGTGTAGGTAGGTCGAATTGGTTACAGAACCGAATTAGCCTACCCTTCTCCACGTAGTCTTGTATGCCCTACCCCTAGAGTTTTTTTTAGAACCCGGAGGCGCGGAGGGAGGGCAGCCCCCGCCCGCTGTAACAAAACGCAGACACAGGCAGCAGGTGTCTGTGCAAACGCAGGCAGTGGGTGTCTGTGCTTTGTTACGCAAGGGCGAAGGGGCTGCACCTTCCGCAGCGCCGGAAACGTCACGGTTCGAAATTATGCCCTATATTCTGCGTTTTTACGATTTGGCCAAACGTGGATAACCAAACGTAGACGATTTAACGGTCTGGACAAACTGAGTTGCCCATTTCATGAAATGCGACCATTTGAAGTTAACAAATCTACGATGTGGCCACGACATACACATTTCCTAATACGATATCGGAATTGTATACAATTCCTAGGAAATGTGTACATTTCCTAGGAAATGTATGAATTAAATAATTTTTAAAACAATATTTTACACATTTCCTAAAGATTTCATACATTTCCGGTAACATATAAACATTTAATTTTATGAAAAAGTGAGTGAATAACAGAACAGTTATGGTATGGAGGTATTTAAGAGTTACCTTGATGCAAATGTGGCGCCATCCTAATTTAAATTTAAATTAAATTTAATACATTTTGACGGACACTTTTTCATATACACAGATGACCCTCCATAATTTTTTTTCTACTGAACAGAATGTGAACAGATAAGTTGGTCACAGTTGGTGGCATTATAGGTTCCCACACACAGATTAAATATTTCAACAATAACTTGACATATCTGACATTAATTGCCGATGACTGATGAGAAACATGAATCGATTTGGTTTTACGATTCGATAAGTGACATTTATCGATAATTAATCGATTAATAAAATTAAATACGTCGAAACATATATATATTTTTAGATACTTGTTATATTCGAATAATAGATTGATTATCGTAAATAGATAGACTAGTTAAAACAAGTCTGAAAACAAGGGGTGATTCCTCGTGGTCCTACTATGACGTATCAGTAGGACCACGAGGAATAGGTAAACGCTAACACACTCATACCCCCGCAGTAGGTTACTAGGTACCTATGTCGCGGGTGGCATGGACTACACATATAACACATCACAATTACACCCATGACCCGAGTACAAATGTTTATCTGCCACATAAATATCTGCCCCGGCCGGGAATCGAACCCGGGACCCCTCGCGTTGCAGGCAGGGTCGCTACCAACTAGGCTACACGGTCGTCTAATAGGTCTACCGTATCAATAGGAATTCCGTATGCTTAGCGCATACATTCAGTTTTTTGTATCAGATTTCTCCCTACCAGTAGTAACAGTGGCGTTGTGAAAGCACGTCTGGAAATGGATGACGACGAAAGCGCTAAACAAGAAATTGGGTGCACCCATTAAATACTCAAAGATTAAAGGAGAGTCAGTTCTACCTTAAAAGAGCACAATTACGATTACGAGCATACCAATATTACATTTTCAGATTCACACATTTTTAAAAACACTGCATACACCGTATGCACGTCGACTCGGCACGTTTCTGAAATATTCTGAATGAAAATGTTCGGGCGTGTGCGGCGGTTCATAGAAAAAGTTGTTATTTCTACAAAAGCTACTAAATGGTGATATTGACTGTCCATCTCTGTTAAACAAAATCAAGTTTAATGTTCCCGCCAGAACTCCACGTTATAAATGCAATCTATTAGTTCCTAAATCTTGCAAAACTAATTTGGGGTTTTTCTCGCCTGTAGTTCGCATGTCACGCCTGTATAACGAGTATAATAATAAAATCCCTGATATAGATATCCATTTTGACAAGCGCGCTAGTTTTAAATCTAAACTTATCAAATGTGACGTACCTACCTCTATCTCAGATGTATAGCAGCATTAAATATTTTTCGTTTTTAAGTGTAATTAAAATTTAATTAGGTATTAGATAATTATAAAGTCCAAATTTTATTTTTTGTATTAACTTCTTTTGGTTTCTCAAATCTGTAACACATAGCATGCTGTGGTTACCTTTAATTGCGAAATCAGTTAATAAGTTAATATTTATGAAGTGTATAGTTTATCTGACGTATCCACTGTATTTTGTGTTGGTAATCCATAAATAAAAAAAAAAAAAAAAAGTATGCGAGCGCTGCATTCGGAATGACGTCATTCGGTTTTTTCTCTGAAACTGATCATTCAGGATGTATGCGGCCGGCCTTAGTACGAGTTTTACGTGACATAACGCGCTCGCTACGTAAATACGAGTACGCTAAAATTTGTATGGGATCGAAGCAGAGCCACCTAGCGGACGTAAATAGCTCTGCTTCGATACAAATTTTAGCTAACGCATTTACATAGCGAGCGCGTTTTGTCACCCCGTACTTAGGGCCTGTGATACAATTTCATTTAATTTGATTAAACCTTTTTTTTATTGGTTCATGGATTAAGGGTCGGGCCACATTGATCGACGGCGTTCGACGGTTTGTCCATACGCGCAAAGAAAACAGCGCAAAGTATGGAACGCTTACGCATTCTTTCGCATCGACGAGCCGAACGCGCTCCGGCGGCGGACTGACACGAAACGCGATCGGTCGTCGACGGCCGACGGCAACGATTAAAGTTTAAATGTGGCACAACTGAAATAAGCTTAGAGAAACGTTCTGCTACCCTCTACCCTGTACATAATACTCCATGGCTCGAAGTCTGCTCGAAAATTCCTCGCTGCTCTATGGCGAGATTAAAGGAGAATGGGCGGTTTCGTACCAAGTATTGTAACACTTTATGATGTATGTCATTAAAAAGGTCTTAAAAAGTACTAAAACTTTTTGTATGGCAGCAAGTCTGGATCTAGTGCAGAAAAAAAGATATAGCGTATTCTATGATGCGCGCTATCATGCAATTCAGCACGTTAGCGCGCTTCGTAATCGCGCATTTATGCACCGCACCGCCGCTACCTCACTCCCCTTCGCCCCGCACTCACCAGTCGATGGTCCCACGCAGCTAAATTGTATAGCTGCGGGTAGATGTAAATAAACTTCTACCCGCAGCTATTGTCTAATACGAGTATAATGTGCTTTATGATTTGCTAATTAACCCTGTCACGTTGTTTCTCGATATCGTCAAGTGAGTTGTGGCTGACTACTCAGTCGTGCACGATCGTTCGATCGTTGTGTAACTGCTCTAGACGATATTATTATTGATGAACAATAAAAAAATGGCTGGAGAATTTTTCTTTTACTTAATTTTATTTACCTTAGGTATGGTTACAGATATGTAAACGACTTAAGTATATACGAGTAATAACACTAACAAAAAAACTTAATCATGTGTAACCATGAAGCAAATATAGAGAGGAGACGTTGTATGTAGATTTCCCTAAGAAAGAACGCGTGACACTTTGCGGGGCGAGGGGGTGTTAGATCCCGCTCACCATCCGCCCACTTGTTTATTTTCCATCTAATGCCCGAGATACACGAGGCTAGTTTTTCAAGCTAGGATAGCAAGCTAGTGTCAGTAAGCTAGCACGCTAGTACTTCTGGCTTCTAGCTTCATAAAATATATTTTTTTTATTGAATTAAGGTAGCAAACGAGCATGCAGCACCACCCTTCCGCTGCCGCCCATGGCAATTGTGACCGACTTAGAACAAGACCCAATTTAGGGACTAGGGTGGTTAGTCCAATTAGTAGATGGTGTTAGAATGTTAGTTGGTTAGTTTGTTAATAAGTGTGAGGACAGGGACTGTTAGTGATAGTTAGTCCTGTTAGTTAATATTAGTATTGTCCAGTTAGTAATGATTAGTGTGAGTCTTGTTCCAATTCGGTCACAGATGCGTTGCTACCCCTGAGGACTGAGATGGTCGCCTCTAAAAAAGTGAACCGGCTCCACACCTTCCTATCCGGAACACAATTGCTCTTAAAAACAATCATTATGACAGTAGGAATGGTACTGAGTACCTTGGCGGGCGGTGGTACTACCCCGGGCGAACTCTAGGCTCTACCACCTCTTATATATAAATGAAGCTAGTTTTGTCTACACGAAGCCAGAAGTACTAGCTTGCTAGCTTACTGACACTAGCTTGCTATCCAAGCTTGAAAAACTAGCCTCGTGTATCCCGGGCATAACGGTCAATAGCAAAACTACTCGCTTCGTTGTATATCGATTTTACTATGTAGTTTCACTATCTCACACTAGATGTCAATAAATGTAGGATATAACAGGGATGGACTCAAAATATAAGAAAAGTGTCGCCATCTAATGTCGAGTAGACAGCACTTCATCCTTTTCTTTGAAAATGTAAACGTCCATAACGTTGTGCACAAGACGGGCGCCGACGGTAAACTGACTTTAGGCCACGCCTACTGTGATGATGACGTCAGGACCTAGTTAAGTCACAGTGCACAGTTGCTTAGGCCGTCTCCTATCTATATTTTTTTGCTTCATGTGTGTAACACATATTTTTATTTCATTGAAACCCTAAAATAGGGCTTAATTATTACAAAACTTTTAAAACATTGGAATGCAAATAATTCTTTACCTGCATTCAGTTATTAAATATTTTTGTATGCATACCATATAACAGTCCCAGGACAACATGTTTATACAAGTCGCAACTTGTTACAAGGGTTGGTACGCACCCCATACAAAAGTGCCCATTCTCCTTTAATAACATGAAACATTTATTATCTCCAAAAATAATAAACGCTATAGTCGGCACAATCATAAGATTCCGTTATGACGTTTGTCAACGCAGTGACAATAGAGATGTACTACAAAAATCGATACACTATAGAAACCAATTTTCAGTACTTAGTAACCACTAACGAATAATGAAGTTCGGAAATTTTAACACAATAAGTATTTCCACAGTGCTTAAAAGGGGGAGCAAAAATTATCTTGAAGCCTTTCTTGTGTTTTTCATTGTGTTTCTAGTTTCAGTTTAATAATATCAATAAAACTACTGCGGTCACCCAACAAGTTTAATAAACCAATATTATTTTCAACATTTTTTAACAGCGGTAAACTAAAAAATTTCGTGTTGTCAATAAGTTATTTTTATAAATTGTGACAAACAATAAAGAAAAAAGGGTTAACATTACGTCCGATTTCGTAATATTGTTTTCTCAAAATCGATTAAAAACAGGTGTAGCATTTTTGGGAACGACGAAAGACAAAATGAGGCAATAGGTATGCTGACAGGTTTTTGAAATCCTGTTGTATAATATTCGGAAATGTATTGTAACTGTAACGAATATAATATTTCAGAAATAATCAAGATTTTAATTGAAAAAAATACATTTTAAATTTTAAGTTTAAAAATCAAAACCAAAAAGCTCCAAAGTTCGTTATGATCATGTTTTGGCTTAAACGTCATAAACGACGAGTAATTTAAAGTAAGGGAAATTTCATTAATTTACTGATAACGGAAATCTATAAATCGGTTAGTAATACTATTTCGATTTAAGTGGAAATAGCTTTTTATGGAGTGCGTCGGGAATGTCTAATAGCTGAAATATCATAATGTTTTAGAGATATTGAAAAATATCGACGAACTGAAGAATATCGTAATAGCGACTTAATTTCGATTAATGTAATGTATCGATTTTGGATGATTTACAGATGGTTTCAAACGGTCACGTTACTAGATGACAAGCGTCCTTATAAAACCTTGTAATGATGTCTTACATAATATTCATTTAATTTTGCATAAATTTATATGATCTAAAGTTTAATACTGTATTAAAATATTTTATGCAGTGTATATATCCATCCATCCATTTTTTAACCGACTTCAAAAAAGAAGGAGGTTCTCAATTCGACCGTATATATGCTTTTTTTTATGTTTGTTCAGCGATTTTTTCGTCGTTTATGGGCCGATTTTGATAATTATTTTTTGTTGTAAAGTAGATATGCGCAGTGGGGTCCTTTTAAAAGGATCACCAGGATCTGATGATGGCATCTTGGAGAAATCGAGGGCAACTTTCGAAAATTGTAGGGACGACTAGTGTGTTTGTTATTGTTTTCATAACTACATGAAAGCGCTACAATTTCATGAAGGTCTGGAGTCGATCTGATGAAGCTGAAAGATAGTCGAGGGAACTCCTCAACGATTTACTGCAGTTATCTAGTCTTTGGGCTTGATTAATTTGTAGTGACGAGAACTTTACACATACATGTTGACTTGAGCGCCATCTGGCGAGTATTTTTTGAGTTATCTCTGCTTATGAAGGTTGAAGTCGGTTATTTTTTTTGTAAAAAGCAATTATCATTTCACAAGACGATATTATGATATTTTTTGTTATGAGTCAAAAAGATATTATTCTTGTCAGTACATTAATAGCCGTAAACGAGTAATCAAGCCACCTGACGGGAAGTCGTCACTGATATTCCATAAGTACCTATGTATATAAGTATGTAACACCAAAGGCGTCATTAACACGTTGCCGAAATTAAAGAAGTGCAATTGATACAAGCAAATTATCATTTTACTTGCGATTTTATTGGAAGGGTGACAGCTATCTACTAGACAACCGTCCTACTTCTATTATATAACAGAACCGTCGGTATTAAATTATAAAAACCTCATGCAGTGATATCCATGAGCAGGGACACGACTTCAAATTTTTGCAACTGGCAGGAGACGTTGGTTATCATTGAAGGAAGGCCGAAGGATGGATCCAGGTTGTACTGGTACAATAGTGTAATGGATATTAAATGACATTCTTGCGTAAAAAAGACAGCCGAAACCAGGTTTCAATACCTATTCTTTGCGAAATTTAAAAGTTCCCATGTTTATTACATTATTAAGCTTAAAAGTTTTATAAGTTGCGTAGATAATAAAAATATTGTGAACTACAATATTATTTACGCTGCATTGTGTAATCTAACCAAAATTGTCTATGATTCATTACAAAACATCTTCGCTTCATAGTAACATAGATATTAGCAGCGGTCCGTATACCAAATCGAAAAAATATGTTTCCGTAATAAGTGGGTTGAGGACGTCCATACAAAGTTAGTTGCTGTTCATAATCATAATTGACAGACGTCATAACGGAATCCTATGATTGTGCCGATTAAAGTACTTTTATACATACGGTCAGGCTCGCTATTTTTCTGTCTAACTAATCCATAGTATAGTCCATACAGATCAATGTAATAAGTGAATGAGCCTTAAATTTTTCTGGCAAAAACTACACGTAAAAGCAATATTCATAAAAACTCCAAACATAATTAGTTATTAAGCCGTCATGTCCAGAGACGCTGCTACTCATCGTATTGATGTCAAGATTGAAAATGATCGTTCTGTGGACCAGGGAAGCGTCACAACTGAAGATACACATCGTAACGACACGACGAACAGACAATCCTCACCTCTATTTGTTGCTGTAGAGGAAATCAAAATTGAATATGACGATTCAGTCAACCAGGACCCAACTGACCAGGAAACTAGTGCTGACCGTACCAGTGACATGGCGTGCAGATCAACAACTGAAGATGTCATTCTTAGCATTAAGACTGAAAATGATCATGATGTGGAGTGTGGGTCTACCGCAACAGAAGATTATGTCGCTCATGACATAAAGATTGAAATTATCAATCCTGAGGAGTACACCGACATTGATACGGTGTATAGACCAACATTGCCCTCAGATGTACCTTTCAATAGTGTTAAGGATGAAAACTGTCAACCAGGATGGAATCAGGATGGTGCAAGTGGAAGTGCAACCAATACTGATGTGAATCGTGGAGATACATCGTCTGGTAAGTAGAAATATTGTAATGTAAGAGTATATAATAAAGGTAAGAAGTATTAGGCCAATACATATAAATGCTCTACACGCAAGATGGTTTAAGTTGGAGGATGCTTTTACCCAAGTGGCACTACAAACAAGCAACAAATAATATTATAACACAAAATTTGTTCTTTCTTAATTTATTGTAGGCAAATAAAAGCTTTATTATTATTATTATACATATAAATGCATATGTTTCTTTCCCATTTTCCAAGGTTGACTGGCAGAGAATGCTTTAACATTAAGTCCACATTTTAACACCTGCTGCTGCAGCAGTGTGGCTACTGCATCATAGGGCGAGTCTCCACAGCTGTATAAACACAGACGGACAGACAACCTGACACTTTGACAGTGTGAACAAGGGCTTGTTAATATTCTCTATGACATTAAAATAATAATAATAATAATAATAATTTTATTTCAAGTAACCAAGACTCATATTTGTTAGTATTACAAAACTTATAACCTATGTTAGTACTTAACCTACAAAACTAAAATAAAAATAAAAATAAACTTAACTTAGATTATGCGAGTCACCACAGTGCTATTCCATTCGAAACAGCACTGCAATGACTCACACATCTACAGTCTAGTCTGCTGGCAATCATTTTCAGGATGCTGTTGGAACTGTCCCTCAACCGGCGCACCAGGGAGCCACATCTTTTGCGCATAGTGGCATAAAAACAGTCGACTCGTGAGATCGCGAACATACCTGATGCGCTACAGGAACGGGGCAGTCTCATCAGCACCCTGAACGCGTTGTTATATTGAACGCGGAGGGCGTTATATGCTTTCTGTGTGTACCTAGCCCACAGGTTGCAGGTGTAAAAAGTTGTGCAGTACGCTCTAAATAACGTAATCTTTACGTCCTTCGAGCAGCGTGCAAACCTGCGGGCCAGCATATTAGCTCTTACTGATAACGCCCTCCGTTCCCTTTCAATATCAGCGTCGTCTTTTAGGTCGGGAGTCAACACGTGTCCAAGATATTTAAATTTGAACACCCGTTCTAATTGCGTACCGTTAAGCATGATGGGTGGTACTTGCTTTGGTGTATTATTCCCGGCCTCAAAGACCATCAATACACTTTTTCTCGCATTGTAGGTTAGACCATGCCTCCCCACATACGCCTCACAAATGGCGAGCAGCTTCCTGAGACCGCAAATCGACGCACTCAACAACAATGAATACCCATTAAAATGTTTCAATACAGTAAAAACTTGATTAACCAAAATAATTGTTCCCATTTAGTATTTAGATAACCGAAAATGCTAGGAATTATATATTATGTATGAAGAAAAGCAGGTTTTATGCACATGGAGTACAATTATAATATCGACGGCAGCAAAGAACAAACGGTCATCTACAAAAACGTTAGTATATCTTCATCAATTTTGGAATAGTTAATTATTACAATATTAACTATTATTAGGTATAGGTAAATTACCCATAATTCTTTTATTTTTAAAAATACGCTCGATGTCTTTTTCGATTTGTCTACTTCGATCAAGAAAACAAGCAAATTGAGTCAACTGCCATATATTCATTTCTACTTGGGACCCGATAATTATTTAATCTTTAACTATTTTATTAATTTAATGATTGATTTTTATTGTTATTGATCATAAATAACCAATTTCATCAAAACAACAAATATAATTATGATTGTCATTAAAATACTGCAGTTGTCTCACATTACTTCGGCATTCTTTTTTATGGAATTAAGATAGCAAACGAGCATGCAACACCACCTTCCGCTGCCGCCCATGACAACTGTGACCGACCCAGAACTAGACTCAATGAGTCTAGATGCAGATGCATTGCAGATGCGTTGCTACCCCTGAGGACTGAGATGGTCGCCTCTAAAAAGTGTAACCGGCTCCACACCTTCCTATCCGGAACACAATTGTTCTTAAAACAATTGTGTTCCGTTAGTGCGCATTGCGCGACGCACACAAGGACAAATGGTATATGTCCGTTTGTACTTTGTCGAATTTTAAATAAGTAGTGCAGATGTCTTTTTGTACGTTGAAAAATTGGTCTAAGAAACAACATTTTTCGTAAAGTAAAAAAATATCACAAGATAAAACAAAGAATTCTGTGTTGAATTATGCAAATAAACGATTTTGGCAAAATTGCAGATGTCTTTATGTTCTTTGCTGCCGTCGATATTGTGACAACCCTGGCGTATCTAATTCGCTAAACCCGAAGGCCTCCGACAGGGCTTAACGACTGCTATCTATCGATAACAGCCGGGACCGACGGCTTTACGTGCCCTCCGAAGCACGGAAGCGCTCAAGATATTTAGCCACCAGCGGTCACCATCCGACTACCGACCGCCCGCAGTTGCTTCACTTTGTCGATCACTGTCTGATCCTGTTGTATGGCGTTTAACCAAAATAACACATCATTAACACACACTACCCATGAACAATAAACATTGTAAGATTTTGATTTAAGTGCTTAGGACTTTGTTTCGTCTTTCTTCTCCTTATATAAAGAGGATCTGTGGAAACTGCGGTAGACTCAAAAAGATACGAGTATAAGTGTATTGAAAAAACACCTACATGAATAAATCTATTTGACTTTAACTTTGAACATATATCATCCTTAACATTAATGTCTCTCCCATCCAGGAATGGAACCCAGGACCTTTCCCAGACCGACTACAAACTATATAGACTATCGGAGCACTTAATTTATTCACTCGTGAATTTCTGTTTTGTAAACAGGTGAAGATTACTCTTCGGCCGCCGGTCCCCCTGCAGCAGAGACAATACATAAAGCACAGTTGAGCGACACAGCAGTACAACAAGTGACGAAGGCTCCGGGTGATTCGACGGGTCTTCTATCCAATATGTCTGCACATTCAGGGAAAAGACAAAGCACGTGTGAAATTTGCCACAAAAGATTTCCTAAAAAAAGCAAGCTTGTAATTCACATGAGGATACATTCAGAAGAAAAACCATTTACGTGTCAAGTTTGCCACAAGAGATTTCCTAATAAAAGCAGTCTTGCACGTCATATGAGAATACATTCAGGAGAAAAACCATTTGCGTGTGAAGTTTGCCACAAAAGATTTAGTCAAAAAGGACATCTTGTAGATCACATGAGAATACATTCGGATGAAAAACTATTTACGTGTGAAGTTTGCCACAAAAGATTTAGTAAAAAAAGCAATCTTGTTATTCACATGAGGATACATTCAGGAGAAAAACCATTTGCGTGTGAAGTTTGCCACACGAGATTTATTAAAAAAAGCGATCTTGCACGTCATATGAGAATACATTCAGGAGAAAAACCATTTGCGTGTGAAGTTTGCCACAAAAGATTTAGTCAAAAAGGACATCTTGTAGATCACATGAGGAAACATTCCGGAGAAAAACTATTTACGTGTGATGTTTGCCACAAAAGATATAGTCAAAAAAGCAATCTTGTTACTCACATGAGGATACATTCAGGTGAAAAACCATTTACGTGTGAAGTTTGCCACAAAACATTTAGTCAAAAAGGCAGTCTTGCGACTCACACGAGGATACATTCAAAGGAAAAGCCATTGTTGGATAAAGAAAGAAATGGGTGAAAGGAATACCTGGTTCGAATATATTCTCGCGTATAGGTGTTGGGTTGGCACTCCTTCAGTATCCAGAATATGATGATTTTCTTCTTGTTTATACCGAAATTTACTAGCACGGCACGTGAACTTGGTGTTTTACTAGATTTAGACGCAGTTAATACGAATTCGCAACGAAATCGAAGGGAACACTATGAAGCTCGAGCTGACTTGTCGCTCGCGGTTGTCGCAACTTCATTTTCTCGTCTACCCCCAGGTATGGGAACATTAGGACGGATATGTAGGTGCGGATAGGATGCGGTCAGAAATAAACTTATCAAAGTGTATTTGTAAAAATATATGTTTTGCATCTTCCAGAGGAAGCAGTGATCCAATTCGATGTTGAATCTGTACATGTATCTATAGAATAAAAAGCAAAGTCAGTATCTAATATCTTTAAACGAGCAATTCTTGTATATTTATTTATTTATTTATACCTATATAATCACGATCTCGGAAACGGCTGCAAAGATTTTCATGAAAGTTACAGATTAGGGGGTTTTCGGCTCAAGGAATCGATTTATCAAGGTCCCAGGTTCGAGAAAAGCTCGGTTCCCGAGATAAAGAGATTTTAAAAACATCATACTGACGCCATCTATGAAACATTAGGATAACTTCTATGAGATACGGTTTGTTTGTTTCAGTAGTATGAAACTAGATGGCGCTCGAATATATTTTTGTTCGGCTAATACTAATATTATATTCATTCTTACGTTGAAGCGCTATTTTTGCGTTATACCTACCTATTTTCTGTTTGAATAAAATTAAAAATCAGTGCGATTATCTCGCTTGACCTCGCAGGACGCGTAGTGATAGTTTAACGTGCGTTTGTGATATTTACGAGAATATTTGTAAATAAATGTTAGTTTTGTTATTATCGATTTAATAATATATTTTAATAAAGTTTTAAATAAATAATGGTCAGATCGATGAAATTACTATTGTTGTAAATAGAATCAATAAAATTTTAAGTACGCCTAACAACTTGCTCATTAAACTAAAAGTATATTTATTTATGTTGTTTAATTATCATAAACATTCAATACATTTTATCGCAAATAAAAATTTCAGTCGGGGACTGCCTAAGCCTGCGAAAAGTACGAAGGAAAGTTCAATGAATTTATCTAATTAAGTATGTACCTATTTAAAATGCAATTAATTCGCTCACACAGTTAACTTCTATGAGGTACTGTTTGTAACGTGTTGAAATTTCAGTAGTATGAAACTAGATGGCGCTGTACAACTTTGTGAAACACGCTGTTGAGATCCTTTGGCCGTAACATAAGTAAAATGAATTTTGTGCTCAGTGAACAGTTGTATGATTTGACTCCTGAATAGATGGCGGAATTCCTCGTATTTCTTGCGATTCATACTAAATATAATTTTCAACCGAGCAAAGCTCGGTCAACCAGGTACTTACATATTTATAAACACATTTCACTAATAAACCAACGTTTCAGGAAATTTATTTATTTAAGTATTAAATTTATGCTTTATTTTAACTGCCTGATGTCATTCTTTACAAATATTGAAGTAGTACTATTTTAATTCTTAACTTCCTTCAGGAATAAGTAGGTTTTGTGTTACTTCTACTGAGTTGTGTGTATAAAAGAAAAATATATAAATACCTTGAAAGTTGGATTAAACTATTAGCTTCCAACGACATGAATTCATGTCACGAAATCCATAGTACGTTCACTTCGCTGGAATCCAAAGGGTATTGGCCCAATGCGATGGTAATTCCGTTCTTGTGCGCCGAAAATTGTCTTGTTGCTTGTTGTTGATGTATGAGGTTTGCTCGACGGGTTCGCATTGCCGATCGAGCCGTTACACGGGCTATAATCTCTATATCTCGATTTTTTTGCGATAAATTGTATATTTTAATACCTACGATTCTCTACTTCCGGACTAAGAGGATTCCAAAAAATCACACATCAAAAAGATTGGTCCAGCCGTTCTCTAGTTATAAATGGTGTAACTAACACGACTTTCTTTTATATATATAGATAGATGTGTGTTATATAATGTTGTTTATTATTGTTATTATTGTATTTTCATCGAGATGAAGAGTAACACAACAACAGAAATTCAGAACAATCGCCGTCAGGAAGAAGGTTCAATTCCAATTACTAAATTTGGCCCAAACAAACAAACAAACAAACAGGAAAAGCTAAATAAAACCGTTTAATAAAAACTATTTCTAAAACAAGTCAAGATACATTCAGGTTTGTTGCCGCTCCTTTTAAAAACAATTCACGTCAGAATTTGTGAACCGCTGACGTAATGTGACTTTCCAGGAGTTTGTGAAGATAACACTAATAAATACATATAACTTTAAAGGTTGTGTTGTCATTTTGTGATCCTCTGTGTCTCGTTATAATAATTATTGTTTTCATCCCACCTATTCGAAAAAGAAGACTTGGTTTAAGTGCGCCCAAAGTTGGTGTTTTCTATAAGAAAAAGAAATTTTTAGCGGGCGGGAATGAGTTTTTCGTACTCTTTATTTAAATAAGTGCGCCGCAATTATCTTTTTCGCGCACTTTTTGAATTAAGTGCGCCGCAATTATCTTTTCCGCACACTTTTTGAATTAAATTCGGTTTGTTAGAAATTCAAGTTTTATTTTGAAAAATGAGTTTTTTAAGTAACTCTGTAAGTGTAATTCCTGAATTTGAGGCGTCTTTTATTTTCCCATAGGGGGGATGAAAAGTAGAGTGTATCACTCGAGAGCAAATATTTTTGGCTCGGGAGACTTTGAATCCCTCGCTACGTTCAGGATTCAAAAAAGCGCCCTCGCCGTAAAAATATTACTTTGCTCCCTTGTTATACAATCTACTATTACTAGCCTCCGCGCGCAGCTTAGCGCGTGTGATTTTCGTTTAAACTTAAAACCCATAACTCTGATTTATGGGCGGCGTGAAAACTTCCAATGCTGGGTTGGCTACTAACAAGCGTTTTTAATAGCTGGAAGGGCTGACGTACAAGCAGACGAGCCATCAGATAGTAAGTGGTCATCGTCGCCTATAGACACGAGCAACACCAGGGGAGTCACCAGTGCAACGCCGGCTCTGAAGGAGAACTCTTTTTACACCTTTCTCGAAGAACCCCATGTCATAGCGCTCCGGGAATACCTCAGAAGGAAGCTCATTCCACGTCCTGCACGTTCGCGGCAAAAACGATCGTGAAAAATGGACAAGGATAAGGCACAAGTTCGTGCCCTGGGATTCGAACCCGGACTCCGGACCCTCCGAGTTCAGCTCATCAGCTGGCGGTAAGCTGGCATTTGTGTGCCGCGCAATTTGAATGATTTCTAGATCGAATTCGACCGAAGTTAGTCCTACAAGCATCTTTTGGCGCGTAGATGATGTGTGGGTGACAGACAGAGACAGCGCCTTACAGGTAAGGCAAACTGTATAGTAAACCCAACTTACTACCTGACCACAATAATTAGGCGCATGTCAGATAGCAGTCACGCGGGCCCCCCACCCCGCTCTAGCCCCGCGCGTCCCCTAGTGAGGCGCAGTCGTGTACAATTGTACATTAAGGTCATTTAGACTAGGCTGATGGGAACTTCGTTTTCCGAGATGTTTGCGCAGGTGCAGTAACTGACCAAGTACAGGTGGTAGGGCCTAGAGCTCACCCGGGGAAGTACCACCGCCCGCCACGGTACTTTGTACCATTCCTACCGTGTAATAATTGTTTTAAGAACAATTGTGTTCCGGATAGGAAGGTGTGGTGCCGGTTACACTTTTTAGAGGCGACCATCTCAGTCCTCAGGGGTAGCAACGCATGTGTGACCGAATTAGAACGAGACTCATTGAGTCTAGTTCTGGGTCGGTCACAGTTGTTATGGGCGGCAGCGGAAGGTGGTGCTGCATGCTCGTTTGCTATCTTAATTCCATAAAAAAAAATTGTACCTCCATTAAACATTCACCATGGTACTTTTGGTACTACTGCAGAATGTACTACGTATTCCCATCCCTATTTCCAATGACGTCTTAACTGACATGCGCCTAATTATCGTGGTCGACTGGGCGTTTTTCCATTAGCGCCGGTGCCGGCGCCGAGCCGGTGCCGGAGAAGCAAAACTGTATGAAAATGTATGGCTCGCTTTTCCACTTACCGGCGCCGGCGCCGGCCCGGCATTGAGTCCCGCCGGCGCCGTCGCCGGCTGGTTGTCAAAAGAGAGTAGAAGGGCAGTGCCGAGCGTGTGTTGTATGCGCAGCATTGGCTGACATGCCTAAAAATCGGAGCCGAGTGCGGGAACATCGAGGGCAGGCGAGCCGGAGCGGTCACCTGCCAGGGATTTGGGGGAGGAGAGATAGATAGCGAGAAATTCTCAACGCTGCAGAATGACCCAACTCATACGAATCCCCACTCTGTTACCCCTGTTGTAAATTTTTAATTGTTGTAGGTATTATTAGGAATTTAGTATGAGGGTGTGATGTATGTGGTATGGCCACTTAGAAGAACGGCCATTCGATGAGGAAGTATGTAAGAACTGACGTTGTCATTCTATTAATAAATATTTGGAAGATAATATCGCCTCTTAGTAATAATACAGGAAATATTACAGGTAGCTTTAGATTTTATCATAGAAGTCGGAGATACTAGTGACGAAGAGTCACAAAGTGCTTGTAGCGATGTTAGTATGAGCTCATTTGATATTGATTGCGAAGAATGAAATATTATAATTCAATAACAACATAGTAAATCTTCTTACTAGCTCATTCCTTATTTACATGAAAATTATTTAAATATATAAAAGATATAACAAATATAGTCGACGGCTTGAAGATACCAGTTTTATTTATCTACGCGTTGTACTTTGCGTGTTGTCGTGCTGAAGTCCGTGTCAGTACTGTACCACTCACCGGCCATAAGCCGGCATCGACACCGGCGCAGTGGAAAAACGAAGACCCGGCGCCGGTGCCGTGCCGGCGCCGGGGCCGGTGCCGGGCCGGCTAATGGAAAAACGCCCACTAGTAGACTATAAGGACTGTGTAGTAAGGACAACGCTCTACAAAGCCGAAACTAACCGATTATCTCTTTTTGAATACCGATGTGCATTATTTCTTGTCGGGTACTGTACTTACCGTATAAATAATCGTGTACCCTCGCAGTCGACACCCGGTCCCTGCGCGGGGCCTCGTATAGCGTCTCGCCACTCATGATTATTAAACTTAATTAAATTATTGCAACAGAGAAGACTACAATCACGTTTTATTTGTTGAATACAAGTTACGTACTATAGTAACTAATCCTTAATCTGTGGTTGAATATTAAATTTCTTTCTATTGCTTTTGACATCGATCTAACAAAATTGACGGTTACTTAGCAACGAATCAATGATAATCTATTATTAAGACTGAAACGAAAGAGGCGCTGTCGGACGCATTTGACATTCATTTGACCAATCATTGCACACTAGTAACTGACAGATGAATGAACACAACGTACTTATGAATGACTTTTCGTTAGTTCCAATTTTTGCCATTTCAGAGTTAAGTTGGGCGGACTGTAAGGCGCTGTGTCTGTCAACATACGTCACCCACGCGCCAAAAGATGCTTGTACGACTATGCTATGCCCGCTTCAGACTGACCGACATTAGCGAGGAAGAATTACTAAGGGTTAGCGCACATCTTCCTCTGCTCACGCCAGGTTCAACGAGAAACCATTATTACGTGACATTACTCGCTCGCTACGTAAATGCGAGTTATCTAAAATTTGTATGGGATCGAAGCAGAGCCACCCAGCGGACGTAAATCGCTCTGCTTCGATCCCATACTTAGACAACTAGCATTAATTTAGACAGCGAGCCCGTTTAAGTCACGTAAAACCATAGAGATATTACACTAGAGTAGGTGAGCCATACGGCTGCCCATACATTGAAATCGCCCCCGGTTAGAAAGAGAAACAACGATAACGGTAATTACCTATCTCTCTCCGATCCCGAGAAGCCAGAAAGAGAAAGGTGATTACTAAAGATTTCGTCTCTTTTTATCCGAGGTACGCTCTGAAGCCTGGCTTCTGCCCTCTAGTGTAATATCTCTATGCGTAAAACTCGATCGTTAGCGTGGCGAAGACAAGCTGTAGGAACGCCGCATCTGCACCAAGCCACACGGGTCTACCCACGCACACGCGATTTTCTGCCACTACCCGCTTCTCCGTCGAGAATTTTTATTCGACGCCGGAGAACACTCCGTTCGCTCTGGCGGATTGAGGGGAGCACCTGCAGCATCGGAAGCGCCGCGCCGAGCCGTTTTCACGGCTAACGGCGCTCAGACCGTGGGCAGATGCTTCCCAAGAAGAAGCCAAGCCCAGCTCCGCCGCCCGGCGTCGCCGCGTACCTGAAGAAGGCGCCGGCGACCGCCGAACAACCGGACGCCGCGATACCCGGGCCTTCTACGGACGGCGGGAGGGGATCCCGGGCGCTCGCTGATGCGAAGCGCCCCGCCCCGATCCCGTCACGGGGATCCGCCGGATCATCGCGCATCCCGAAGCAAGAACGCCGCCACTCAGTTGCCGAGATACACAGCACTGAGCCCCCGCAAGCCGCCTCCCGTGGTGAAGATGATGACATCACGACACCGGGACCGAGCAGCCGGACCCCTTCGCGATCCTCAAGCCCTGTGCCGGATCCGCCCCGCGACCGATCGCCCGCGACCGCCTTGGCGCGCGACCGCGTGATCGCAGCCAGGCTATCTGAGCACGGGCTCCTGTCCGACGATGCGCAGGCCGCTCTGGCCCGCCATCTGAAGCACAGGCAGCGATTGCTGAGGGGGAAGGCTGTTCCAGTGCTGCCTGACGAGGAGAGGAGGGCGCTCGAGAGCGCCATCCAGCCGCCGCCACCCCACAGGGGAAGAACACAGGAGGAGGAAGGAGGGGAAGAACGGGCAGCCAAGCGCCCGCGCACGGAGCCCGAACCCCCACCCGCCCATCTAACGAGAGATCCGCGTCTGCGCGGAAGGCCTGCGCCGGCTCCGAGAGTGGCCCCGGTTGCCTTCGCCGAGCCGCAAACGCCTCCGCCCGCGCCAGCATGCTCTTTCGCAAGCGCCGCCGCGTCACCGCGCTCAACTACAACCGCCGCCGCGCCCCCGCGCGCAACGCCATCTGTCGCCGCGCCCCCGCGCGCGCCGCCAACCGCCGCCGCGCGCCCTCCCGCGCAACCGGCTGCCGCCGCTTGCCCTCCCGCGCAACCGGCTGCCGCCGCCCCCGCGCGCCCGCAGCCGACCGCCCGCGAGACACCGCGCCTACGGCTCCCAGCCGCCGCTATACCGCGCCAGCCGCTACCGATCGCTCCCCCGACCGCAACGTCGCGCCCCGCGTCGCCCGCCGCGCCGAGCACCGCCCAAGCCGTGCCGCCCGCCGCGTCCGACCGCCCAGCCGTTCCGGAAGGAGAAACCGCAGCCCCAAAGGCGAAGAAGCAGAAAATCCCTCCGTTGGTCATTGAACAACTGCCAGATTGGTCACACCACCTACGGAGGTTAAAAGAGGAACTGGGCCGTGCGCCCAGAGCGCGTCCCTATGGGCAGGGAATACGTTTCCTGCCCACAGACATACAAGAATTTGAGTTGGTTCGGAAGTACCTAACCAACCTGAAGGAAATTGACAACTCCGTAGAGTGGCACACGTACGGCAAACCAACGGAGAGGTGCCTTAAAGTGGCAGTCAAGGGGCTGCCGACGAACACCGCTCCTGAGGAACTTAAAGAAGAGCTCCAGCGCTTGGGTTACGACCCGAAGGGCGTGCGCCAAGTGTTCGGTCGAAGAGGGAGACCGGGGGGCGTATTTTACGCAGTCCTGGCCCGCACCGAAAACCTCATACCGGGTATTTACGCAGTGACGGAGTTAATGTGTATGCCCGGTATTAGAATAGAGGCCTGGAGGGGCCACAGAAAACCGGCGCAGTGTCACCGCTGCCAAAGCTTCCGCCACTCCTCGCGCAACTGCCATCGCCGGCAGGCCTGTGTGAGGTGTGGCGAAGAACACGAAGCCCACACGTGCCCGAGGCCCCGGGAGGAGCCCGCGACGTGTGTCAACTGTGGGGGGCCACATCCGGCCAACTACAACGGATGCCCCGTGCGCCGTCGTGAAGCACGGAAACGCCGAGCAGGCACGGTGGCACTGTCCACCGGATCGAGACCCCTCCGTTACTCGAACAGGGGAACGGAGCAGCAGTCGAAGCCATTCGAACCCGCTTACGAAGCCGTCGTGGAGGAGACATCGGCGACCTCGCTGATGGCCCCGGCGAACGACCCACAAGAGAGAACGCCACGGAAGAAAAAGAGGGCAAGTAAGAAACCCCAGGAACCGGAGCAGCCCACGGACGAACCCTGGAGTGAGCCCTGGGATGAGCCGGACCTTATAACAGAGATAGAGAACGCCGACCTGCAAGAGCGATTCGCTCGACTGGTCGCGTTGTTCAACAGGAAGTACTGCTTAGCAAGCTTTAACAAGAACACCGTTGCCGCTGCCCGTGAGTCGCACCTGATCGCTGGTCAGCTCCTGCTGGGCTTCCGTCGCGGCAAGCGGCGGTTCCACCTGGTAGGGCGAGACCGCTCAGGCAGCGTGAAGACGGCGGCGGCAACTCCAACGCGATCACTTCGCCAGCAGCAGCCAGTCCAGCCCAGCCGCGCCTCGCCGGCATTCGAACCCAAGAGTCCGCTCAGACTCACTCCGAGGACCGGCCCGTATTAACGGGCTGCGTAAGAAGCCTTCATAAGGGGACCAATCGTCCCATTGACTCCGCCCGTGCCCTCTGGGGCACGGAGAGAAGACCACAGCGTCGACAAGCTGTAAGTTCGGTGACGGCCAGCCGTAACCAATCCGAGGTGCTTTTGTATATGGACTCGAAGCAGCCAACGAGCATGCTGCACCATCCTTCCGCTAGCACATAATTATTTTAATAAACAATATTAATATTTGAAGATTCGAAATTTTTAATCGGTATGTCACGTGACCTAAAACACAAGAGGCATTGGTGTGACGTCATAAAGGCAAACCAATTCCTCCAAGAACCAAACTGTCAGTTCAGTTTCGTGCATATCAACTTGAATGAATGCCGGTCTTTACATAATATAGTGCCACAAACTTATTTGACCCGGTAAGGGTGGCTCTTCTGTCTTGGTATTTTTCTGACAACAGTATAACATTTGCATTAGTTCCAAGTTTGGCCACCCGGTGAAATAAGTTTGTGGTAATGTACAATTTACCATTATGACGTCATCAAAATGGCTGACAAGTTCTAACAGCGTTTTTCCGGAAATAAAAAAAGAATTAATATTTTCTTTTATTTTATGGCGGGAAAGCGTGTTTGTTTTGCCGAAATATATTTTTCATCACACCTATTCGAAAAAGACGACTTGGTTCGGACTTACGGGGTTCCAAAGTTGCTGTTTTCTATTCAGCGGGCGGGAATGAATTTTCATACAACTTTTCCGCCCGGCTAGATCTTTTCCGTCCTATTTTGAATTTAGAACATTTTAGTATTTTGCGCTAAAGAAGTCGAACGCAAATATTGTTTGAATAAAGAATGTCTGGTACGACGCGAGAGCCCCGCCAGCTGAATAATAAAAAAAGAAATCAAATTAAGATTTCGTTTTCAAATTAAAATTAAGTTTTCGTGCATTTTTACGTATTATTTTCTATTATATATATATATTTTATTTTCTCATAGTGGGTGATGAAAAGTAGAGTGTATCACTCGGGTGCAAGTATATTTTTGGCTCGGGCGACGTACTTTGAATCCCTCGCTACGTTCGGGATTCTACTAAAGAATCCCTCGCTACGCTCGGGATTCTACTCTAGAATCCCTCACTTCGCTCTGGATTCAAAAAACGCCCTCGCCGAAAAAATATTACTTTGCACCCTTGTCATACAATCTACTATTTTGTTGCTTTTTATTAGGAAAATAAAGTATATTTTTCACTTACTCCGAGATATGTGTCGTATGTCGATCCATTGTCTATGCCCATTGTTCCCATATCACAAACCCATCCCATATCCATAAATGTTAGGTCTGTTCGTTCTGTGACAGGTCAGGACTGACAGTCAGTGGCTGTCACTGTCAGTGTGAACAAAAGTTTTGATCAGTTCTGCTCATAGAGATAGGAATATAGATCAATGGTTCTGCTGGACTGCTGGCTGCGTGGCTGCTGGCTAAGCGAAATGTAAATAGTACGATTAAATTAAAAGCTGTTTGTTACTTGTTACTGACTGCTCTTGGTGTAACGAATGTAACGATTAATTGAGCAAACATTGGTGAAGAGAATAGTGATCTGGTGTTGACAACGTATGGAATCAGCAAGATACCGACTGCTCGCTGACTGACACCAGGTACAGAGTTAGGAGTCGGTTTGCCCTATTCAAGGTTAGGAGTTAGCTCTTAAAGCCGCATCCAAATATGCGGCACTCGCCAAGTACCGATTCGAGGCATAATATTCGCCAAGTAGTGAGCTTGCTTACACACATGTGGGCTCTGTTTGAATAGCTAATATATAGTACTAGCGAACCGCCCTCGCTTCGCTTCGGGACCCGTAAGTATCAACCGCGTAGGTCCCGCTCCCGTAGGAATTTCGGGAAGATAATAAACTATCACCAAAATTAATTGAGGTTAAATTAAATTTAGAAATAAAGCTTACGACAAAATAATAGCAAAGTAGCAAAGGATCACAGCAAGATTAATTAAGATTAAACTTGGAAACGCGGCAAATTTGATTACCATAAAAACGGTTCTAGTGTGTTAATCTTAAAAGATAGACATATACTGTCGTGGACATTTTTTTAGATCATTTCAAGAGGAATAATTCTTTCATACATATATTTTTGGTATCTTGAATCGTTTTCGCAACGCATGCAATGAAAGCCCTCGAGAATGAATAATTTTCCCCGTTTTTTCCACATTTTCCATTATTTCTTCGCTCCTAATTGTTGCAGCGTGATGTTATATAGCCTATAGCCTTCCTCGATAAAAGGTCTATTCAACACAAAAAAAAAAATTCAATTCGAACCAGTAGTTCCTGAGATTAGCGCGTTCAACCAAACAAACAAACAAACAAACAAACTCTTCAGCTTTATAATATTAGTATATTCAATTCGAACCAGTAGTTCCTGAGATTAGCGCGTTCAACCAAACAAACAAACAAACAAACAAACAAACAAACAAACTCTTCAGCTTTATAATATTAGTATAGATTACTTTGAAGCGGAGAAAAGTTTCTCAAGAAGCCGAGCGAGGCGAGCGAATCGTTGGTCGATGATTGACGAGCAACCATCGCCACTAGCGAATAATCGGCTCGGCACTCGGCGGATTCCGCGTATCTGGACGCGGCTTAATACAGTGGGTTTTCTTTGTCAGAGGGCCCATTACTATTGCCAAGATGTACTTTGTATTATGAAATTCTGCTGGTGTCAGTGTGTGGTAGTTTAATGTTAGTTTCACGATCGGTTACAGTCTTAAAGTTTGGAGTAGGTTGAGTATAATAATTTAAAATTTAAAACTTCTTTTTGTGTCCATTTATTGAGGCAGGCCATAGGTTATGTAACATCACGCTACGACCGGGAGACCATAGGAGCGGAGCAACAAGTTTCCCGAAGCAAAGCGAGGGCGACTATATAATGATATATGTTGCAGGACGATGTGACAAGTGAATGAATCCTTTGTCCGTTGGTCTAACTTGCATCGCAATCTGTTCAGCACTTTTTGATTCAATTGCAAACTGATAAACTGTTTTAGATATTATTTTATTATATGTTAAGATTTGTTGTGTATTTTCAGGCAATTCTACATTTAGCTGGGGACGGTGTGAAAGTAAAAGCGCAGCCATGCCTACTGACCATAATTACGCACTCAAGAATAAAAATGAAGTCACATCCAGAGATGACACTGTCTTTGATATTGATGTCAAGGTTGAACATGACTATGATCCTTCGACTATTGACCGAGGAGTTATTAAAACTGAAGATACAATTGATGTGACGGTGAATACACAAACCAAAAGTGGCCTTATTGCTAATGATGAAATTAAACCCGAGGATAATGTAGTCAACCAGGACATAACTGACCAGGAAAATATGAGTACTGATTATACAACCAGTAGTGACATGGTGTGTAGATCAACCACAACTGAAGATGTCATTCATGACATTAAGGCTGAAAATGATCATGATGTGGAGTGTGGATCTACCACAACCGAAGATGTTGCCGCTGATGACTTGGAGGTTAAAATTAAACAGGAAATTATTAGTCCTGAAGAGTGTACCAACATTGAGATGATGTGCAGATCAAAGTTGCTCTCAGATGCAGATGAAAACTATGGTGTGATGAGTCAGAATGGTGCAAGTGAAAGTGCAACCAATACTGATGTGAAGCGTGGAGATGTGTTAGGTAAGTAGATTATGAAGGGTCAGGTTTAGTATCTGCTAGCTGATCATATGTGGGGGCGGTTGCAATGTGTCCACATTCTTTAGCTAAAGTCAAAGTCAAATTATTTCATTTATGTGGGTATCCCAATACGCTTATAAAAGTCATTTTTTGAGTTTACTGCCGCTTCCAAAGGTGCTATTTCTCTTTATAAGAGGAGGAGAAAGGCAAAAAAGCTCCTCAGCACATCTTTAAAATCAAAATCTTACAATGTTTATGAAACCCAAAATAACATATAAAACACAAAATAGCATTACAGCAATATCACTTGCCATTCTCGGTGATGCAGAAAAACCTGTGCTGCTAAATTCGACACTTACATAAGCGATGTTGTGGAGACAACCAGTTCCAAATGTATCTGGAGCATGTGCATAATAATATTCAAATTTTTTAAAACCAAATTCAAATTCAAATCTTTATTTCTTCGAAGTAGGTTTTTACAAACTCATTTCGAATGTCAAGTTACGCCATCGCTTCAACAAATCCCTACGGTGAGTGGTCTTGGAAGAAGAAGCGGCAAGAAACTCCCAAGGAGTCTCTTTTTTCTCTTTCTCCACTCACAGTAATATTATGGCTAAACACAAAAAAAACTTATTCTAGTCTAAGCAGAACTGGTCGCGGCATTATCACACCCAGGCACCCTTATCATTAACATATTCATCTAAAGTATAATATAATAAAACATCAACCAAATCGGAATAAAAATTATTATTATTATTAACCAACTTAAAAAAAGGTGTGGGTACTCAATTTGTCTGTATGTTTTTGTTTTCTTATGTTCTATCTCAGAACTTAGTACTGGGTGAGCCAATTTTGATAATTCGAAAGACGAAATCTTTCGAAAGGTAAGACTGCCGTGTAGTCCCATAAAAATATGAGCCACATCTCACTTTGATGATTCTATTTTTTATTCGAAAGATAACTTGTCGTGTGGTTTTTTATAAATGTCAGCAACGTCTGGCGAATGGCAATTTTTTTTTTAAATATAGATATTTTAATCATAACTGATCACAGGTTGTAACCGTTTCATTGTATGGGTACATAAAATGTTTTCTGTAACAGAACATGTGCTAGATTCTGTGCCTATCCACTGGATTGCACTCCACACCTCGCAGGTATTAGCCACGCAATCCCACCAAATCCCACAGCTATGACATTTAAAATCATCCTATAAAATTTCAATAGGGAGGACAGTTTTAAATAAGCATAATATAATTTAGTGGTTAGTTCATGTAAGTCCGTAATAGTTGTTATTGTAATTAATAGGAAATAATCAGAAAAATGTAATCCAAATCATTGGTCATTTATTATGTGGCGACATCGCACGTCACACGGTGACGTCACCGAAGCCTGAATCACGCTATCGAAGATTTGTCGATCGCCCGCATATACATATACAACGCCTCGAGTACATTCACTCGGGTCGGGGCCTCGGCCGCCCCCCAGGCATGTCGTCTCGCCTACAGGGAGATCTCCCGTAGCCAAAATTACTATACTAGCTGTTTGTTCGTACAAATGACTTTCCCGCATGATTCCAGGTTTAAATTATTGTATGTAGAAGTAAATCCATTATGTAAGCCTATTGAAAGTCACATAAAATCGCTTCTCTTGCAAGCAACGACTTTGACGACCCTGTAGCCTAGTTGGTAGCGACCCTGCCTGCGACGCGAGGGGTCCCGGGTTCGATTCCCGGCCGGGGCAGATTTTTATGTGACAGATAAATATTTGTGCTCGGGTCATGGGTGAAATTGTGATGTGTTATATGTGTAGTCCATGCCACCCGCGACACAGGTACCTTTTGACCTACTGCGGGGGTATGAGTGTGTTAATGTTTGTACTTATAGAACTTTATTTGTAAACAGGTGAAGATTACTCTTCAGCTGCCGGTCTCCCTGCAGCAGAGACAATACATAAAGTACAGTTGAGCGACGCAGCAGTACAACAAGTGACGAAAGCACCGGGTGATTCGCGTCGTAAATCCAATATGACAGCACAATTTGGGAAAACACCATTTTCGTGTGAAATCTGCCACAATAGATTTCGTCGAAAAATATATCTTGTAAAACACATGAAGATACATGCAGGAGAAAAACCATTTTCATGTGATATTTGCGGAAAGGCATTTCAGTTGAAACACAATCTTGGACTACACATTGGGGCACATATGGGGAAGAAACCATTTTCGTGTGAAGTCTGCCATAAAAGATTTATTCAAAAAAGTAATCTGACATTTCATGCACGGACACACTTAAAGAAACGTTCTGTAGAGAAATCATTTACGTGTGATATTTGCGACAAGACATTTAAGTTGAGACCGCTTTTTGTGCAACATATAAGGACACATTCAAGAGAGAAACCATTTTCGTGTGATATTTGCGACAAAACATTTAAGTTAAGAAGTTATCTTGTACGACATATAGGGACACATTCAAGGGAGAAACCATTTTCGTGTCATACCTGTAACAAAGAATTTATTGATAGAAAGACCCTTGTACAGCACCTAAAAACACATTCAGGGGAGAAACCATTTCCTTGTGAAGTATGTCACAAAAGATTTACAAAAAAATCTACTCTGTCAATACATACGAGGACACATTCAGAGATAAAAACATTTTCGTGTCACACCTGTAACAAAACATTTAATAGAAAAGTGTACCTTATGGCACACATGAGGACACATTCTGGAGAGAAACCATTTCCATGTCTTATGTGTAACAAGGCATTTATTAGAAAAGAGTACCTTGTGAAACACGTAAAGTTACATTCTGGAGAGAAACCATTTTCTTGTGAAGTCTGCCACAAAAGATTTAGTCAACAATGTAATCTGACAGCACATACGAAGACACATTCGGGGATAAAACCATTTCCGTGTCTTATGTGTAACAAGGCATTTACTAGAAAAGGATATCTTATGAAACACATAAGGTCACACTCTGGAGTGAAATCATTTTCGTGTCATATTTGCGACAAGGCATTTAGGTTCAAACATCATCTTGTACTACACCTTAGCGCACATACAGAAAAGAAACCATTTTCGTGTGAAGTCTGCCACAAAAGATTTAATCAACAATGTAACCTGACATCTCATACAAAGATACACTTAAGGAAACATTCTGAAGAGAAATCATTTTCGTGTGATATTTGCGACAAGACTTTTAAGTTGAAACATCATCTAGTACGGCATATGGTGTCACATTCGAGCGAGAAACCATTTTCGTGTGAGGTCTGCGGCAAAAAATTTGCTGTGAATGACAGTCTGACGATCCATATGAGCACACATTCAGATGTAAAACCATTTTTGTGTCTTATCTGTAACAAGGCATTTAGTCTTAGAAAGTCACTCGTACAGCACTTGAAAAAACATTCAGGAGAGAAACCATTTTCTCGTAAGAAACCATTTTCTAGTGAGAAACCATTTTCTTGTGAAGTCTGTCATAAAAAATTTACAAGAAAATCTACTCTGACAATACATGCGAGGACACATTCGGAGATAAAACCATTTTCGTGTGATATCTGTAACAAGGCATTTATTATAAGAGCCTACCTTAAGGAACACTTGAGGACACATTCCGGTGAGAAACCATTTTGTTGTGAAATCTGCCACAAAGGATTTGCCCAAAAAGCTTCCTTGAGAACACATACTAGAATACATTCAGGGATAAAACCATATTCGTGTAATGTTTGTCACAAAAGTTTTAGTCACAAAAGTGGTCTGACAACTCATTCGCGGACACATTAAAAGATTTTTTACATAATATAGCTTGACCAGGAACATGCAAACGTACGTATATTTTATTTATTTATGAAATATGCTTCATTCATATTAGGGTTGTTGAGGAATTGATTATGAGGAAGTGGAGGAGGAAGAGGAAATTTTTTGAGGAAGCGGATGCGGATGAGGAAGCGGAAGAGGAATAAAAAAAATAATACTTAATAATAATAAATTATAAATACTAGCGGACCCAACCCAAAAGCTGCTGTCCTGTCTGTACATAACTAGGTACATACATTTATTACACAAAAAATAATTAAAAGGGCATTTTCCAGTGGACCAAGTATGAATCTAAACCATGCTCAAAACACACAAAAAGAATCATCAAAATCGTTTCAGCAGTTACGGAGGAGTTCAGTAACATACACAACACACGCACACAAAAAAAGATATAGTCAATGATACAATTTCATAGAAGAAATGCGCAGTGAAATTCCTCATAAATTGCTCTTAAATTTTGAGGAAGCGATAGCGGAAGAGGATTTTTTTATTTTTATTTATGAGGATGCTGTAACGGTTGAGGAACCCAAAATATTGCGGAATTTCCGCATTATGAGGAAGCGGAAGAGGAATCCTCAGCAACCCTAATTCATATCCACAAAAACATTCTTCTTGAAAATGCTGCCGTGTCTGCGCTGCGCTGCGTTCTATGTGAATAAATGTATGAAAGAATATTATTTTGTCTGCCACGCCACGTGTCTGCCACGCACGATGTCTGTTGATACGAATGAAGCATTAGACACTCCTTAGATATAGAGGTGTCATGGCGCCGCTTGTGACGTCACATATTAGGCAATCAGGGTAAAAGCGTGTTAATTCGCCGCTAGAGGCGCTAGTGTAGAGTGAGGTCTGCCTGTCAGTGCCACAAACTTATCTGACCCGGTAAGAGGGGCGCTACTGACTTTGTCTGACAACAGTTTAATATTTCCAATTTTGCTTTAGTTCCAATTTTGGCCACCGGGTCAGTTAAGTTTGTGGCACTATCACTTCTCAATTGTCAGAATGTCACTTGTTACTGTTTATGTATGGGCGAGCTTTGACAGCAGGACCTCAATCGACAGTGGCGCCAACTGGTGAGCACAAAAACTCAACCCTCATTCGTAGTGAGTAAAGTGTCACAAACATATCTGTAACAAAATTTTAACTAATGCTAATGTTATACTATTGTCAGACAAAGACAAAGACGGTAGCGCCCCCCTTACCGGGTCAGATAAGTTTGTGGCACTTGTGTAGTGAAGTAAGTTGAAGCAACACCGCCCCGTAAATAGACACCAATCTAATCTTTCCGAGTGGTTTTTCAATAATTAATATTACCGATTACATGTATTATGTGTTAAAATCTGAATAATTCTAATTAAATGGTATTTTTTAGAATCCTTTTGACTTTTATTTTTTACTTAGACCATTTATTCATCGATTTTCTAATATTGTGATCGTGCATGTTGTGAGAAAATTGTTTTATAAAATCAAATTATTGAATTCTGGATTTAAAGCCGGTTTAAAACAAAAAAATGGTTTAAAACGTTGCAAAGCGCAACCTTTACTGGCCGCATACATCCGGAATCTGAATTCAGTGCCTCTACTATGAGTTGTTGTAGTAAACGTCAAACTGTTACTATTGCAGTTAACGTTTAGAATTTGTATGAGAATCCGTACAGCGCCTCTAGCGGTTACGATACTGAACTACAATTCTCATACAAATTCTAAACGTCAACTGCAATAGTAACGTCCTTTACGTTTACTACAACAACTCATAATAGAGAGAGGCACAGATTAGGTATTCAGATTCGGAATTCCGTATGCTTAGCGCACACATCCGGATTTTTGTATCAGGTTTTTTTCCTACCAGTAGTAACAGTGGCGTTGTTGTGAAAGCACGTCTGGACATGGATGACAACGAAAGCGGTAAACAAGAAAAAGCGCTATTGGGTACACCCAAATACTCAAAGATAAAAGGGGAGTCAGTTTTACCTTAAAAATGTTATTATAATAAAGGTACGCCCAAACATAGCTTAGGAAAAATTGTGTTATAAGTAATATCACTCAGGTGAATCAAATGAAAATAAAATATTTTTATTTTTTATTTTGATTACATTCAGAAATTATGATTCAATTCAATAAACACAGTCAATTGATTAATTAAAATTTTATTTACATTACGAATATTTAATGAAAATATTGAAATATAATTCCTATAAAAATAACAACATAAATTGAATAAATATTATGCATAATGAATGCATGTTGTTATTGCTATTTGTTACAATATAAATATTTGCCCTTTTATAAATTATTTTTTTGTTTTAGTTCTTTGTGAAACTTGTCAATCAATGTTGTTTTAAAAATTGTTGTTTTATTTAATAGAAATATGTAATTCCTGGGTTTACAATGACCGTTGAAGTATGGGGCGATGGTCTAAACTTGCTAAGTAATCACTTTCTTTTGAACTGTTGATAAATTAATGGAATTCAATAAAAACTCCGCAATCAGTTCTATATTTTTTATACTATTTATTCCTGCGCCTAAATAAACTATACAACATACAAAATTTATTTATACACATACAAACATTTACATACACATTTTTATACACATATTTTTGCACGACATTCTTTGGTACCTAAAGCATTACCATCCAATTAGATCAAAGTTATTTCATAGAGAAATAGGAAAGGGACTTTTAGTTTCAAAATCAGCACTGGACTATAATGCCTGCGCCTACATGACTCACAAGAATTATAAATATTTATAGATAAAAACATGTACCCGCATGTGTTTCCCTAGATTGCTTTGCAGTGCAAATGTCCTCCCACATATATCACACGAAAATGGTTTGGCAAAGGGAGATCTCCATGTAGGCGAGATGACATGCCTGGGGGGCGGCCGAGGCCCCGAGTGAATGTACTCGAGGCGTGGTATATATGCCAGCGATGTAGAAATCTTCGATAGCGCGTTTCAGGCTTCGGTGACGTCACCATGTGACGTGTGCGCGATGTCGCCACAATGGTTTTACACCTAAATGTAGACTTATGTTCCCGTCCGATTATGATTTAAGTGTCTTCAAGAAAAGAGTGAATAAGCTTCTAAGTTAGTGCGCTTTACCACCCATGACTACGTTGCTGCTTTCCATCAGGTAGTAGGTGTAGTCAAGCATTAACTTATATAAAGTAAAAAAAAAGTAAGATTAACTTTTAATAATTTGTTTGTTAAAGATTTTACACAAATATGGTTTCACCCCTAAATGTCTGCCGATATGTACTCTTAAGACTGCTTAATAATTTGAAGGGCTTGTTACAGATAACACACGGGAATGGTTTTTCCGCTAAAGGTGTCCTCATGTCGTATGAACGACGCATCAGATCATCCGATATCTTCGCCACTTGTTGTACTGCTGTGTCGCTCAACTGTACTTTATGTATTGTCTCTGCTGCAGGGAGGCCGGCGGCCGAAGAGTAATCTTCACCTGTTTACAAATAACCGTGTGTCAGTACATACTGTCTAGCATGTTTGCCGCAAGTATGTGACATAGGTAAAACTGGGGCGGCGGCGGGCCGAATTGTGCCCCCAACGATCTCTCAGATAGTCCGTGGCAGGCCTTTTCCTGCCCGCCAATAGGGTAAAGTAAAAGCACTACAATAATAATATATTCACCTGTTTTCAAAATAGAAATATTTGTTATGAACTTGAAGGAGAAAAAATTGTGTTATTCTTTTGTGTAAAAAATACAAACTCAATGTAATAAATCATACAGCATACTTAATCATACGAGTTAATTAATGTAGGTTACAGTTGATGATATGTATTTTTTTATGTATTTATTTATAGTACACCAACATAATAAGCATCCATTAATACAATCAAAAATTACATTCTAATAAGCATCCATTAATACAATCAAAAATCACATTCTAATAAGATCATTAGATTAGATAGTAAGGACGTGCAAGAAAGCGTATCAAAAATTAACGATGACTTAAATAGAATTTACACATGGTCGCAAGAAAATTCCCTGGCTCTTAACCCCGAAAAATGCATAATGATGACCCTGGGAAAGGGCAAATAAAAAAGGTTTTAGACTCAAAAATTGAGATAACCTTAAATCAAACAGTTATTCCACAGGTGAGCTCCGCGCGGAATCTTGGATTGATAATGGATGGAGAGCAAAAGTACACAGAGCATATAAATAACAAGATTAGAGCAGCTTTCGTAAAACTTAAAACTTTATATAAAATTAGGCCTTATATAACAGAAAAAATACGCATTATGCTATGTAAATCCCTGATACTCTCTCAATTCAATTACTGCAGCACAATATACGGCCCAAGATTGAAGACAAGCGTGGACAGAGCAGTGCAACGGGTCCAAAACGCATGTGTCAGGTTTTGCTTCTGTTTTGCTTCTGATGTGTACCTAAGAGAGAGTATATAACACCATTTCTTAATCGCAAAGGTATACTAAACATGAATGAGAGGAGAGAGCTTAACTATGCCTGTACTACACACAGGGTCATATTGAATAAAAAACCAGAATACTTATTTGAAAAACTCCACTGGAAAAAAGATGTAACTCATAGAAGCCTCCGCACTAGCTCACTAAGCCTACTTGAAATTCCTAAACACAGAACGTCTAGATTTAGGTTCTGTTTCAGATTTGCCGCAGCAAAGATATGGAATGACTTGCCACCCCCACTTATGAAGAAACTGAGCGTGGATTGTTTTAAGACAAAATATAAATCCGCACTGCTGCAAAAACAAAATGCTGCGGAAAATCTGAAACATACCTACTGGGGTTCTCTGAAATTAAAAGATTTCTTTAAGGCGCTACAACCGAAATATGGTAGTTTTAGATCTAAGATTTATATTTAAAGCTTACTGTCTATATCTCCGATATTTAGATATATGTATTTTCACTATAAAATAAAGAATCTCATAAGAGCAAAAACAGTAAAATGTGAAGTTTTCTCGATAGAAAAAAATCGTAAAGTTAGGTCCAAATAGTTTTGGTTTTTAAGTTTACTACGAAAGTTTTAACACTTAGTTGATGATAATATTTTTAAAACATAGTAAACAATGAAAGCTAAGTTTTCATAAGAATGGAAATCTCAAAAACCGAATCAGTTTTGAAAGAAAAAAATAAAATGCAATTGGCGTTTACGTCAATAATATTAAAGCCAACGTAAAACATTGCTTTCTCACTATTTGCCTATATGAAATCATTCCATCTCTGTTCTTTGAGGGCGGAGCTCATTCGTCTTCGGACTTTAGGAAGCGTGGACGCGTCACGTCTCGCAGTAAAATGCGTTAAAATTTTTAATTTCGCACGTAATTATCTTGTGTAAAAAATTCTATACTAGCTTCCTTATTCGGCTTATGGACCTGTTTAACTATGTTATGGAGTAAAATAGTATTAATAATGGGTGTAGGCCTCGATGAAATAGTAATTTTGTTAAGTTAGGTTATTACTAAACTAAGTTTGATTTACGCGGGCATCGCTCTAGTAGCTACGTGGAATCGGTGTTGATCAGTATAAAAATTATGATCACGTCTGTGTAAAAACTAAATACATATTGTTAATTCGCAATGTTGTCAGTTTATTCAATATATTATTATATAACCTATACAATATATATGTATGTACTTAAAATATAAAGCTGAATTTGTTTTGTTTGTTTATTTGAGCACGCTAATCTCAATAATTACAGGTTGAAATTGAATAAATCTTGTATGAATAGTTTATTTATTGAGGGAGGCTACAGGCAATAATATACCTACTGTCGCGTAGCCACATATTACAACAAATTTCAATATTGTACGTATCAGCTGCCATAGCTCTGCGGGAAAATATTGGTTCGTAATATCTAAAGTACCAAGGTTCAATCCCCAGTTCTTTGTTAACAAATATTTTCTTCCTTTTTTTCATGAATCGTAACAAGTGTAATTACTTAAATTTTCGCAAAGTAAGAACGTCTCATTAAAGCCCCCATCACTACAACGTTTTATTATTGATAATATTTTACATTAATATGGCGTAATGAATACTAAAGTATAAATAACTACAGTCTGTTTTTTTTTCGCTACGGACTAAATTGATTGACATAAGGGTTCCGTACCATTATGTATAATTAGGTATTACTATTATTAGGTACGTAAAAATTGGGCTATGGCCGCTTTCCCAAAGGCCACTGTAACCTTTATTTTATTAGCTACACCGCCATCTCTTGGACGGGAAGGTAACTAAACTAAAATATTTATTTTACGCCCACACCCACTTAAATATTTAATTTATTCTGTTTTTTAGTATTTGTTGTTGTAGCGGCAACAGAAATATAAATCTAAAATAAATCTGTGAAAATTTCAACTGAAACTATTACGGTTCATGAGATACCTACAGCCTGGTGACAGACGGACGGACGGACAGCGAAGTCTCAGTAACAGGGTCCCGTTTTACCCTTTGGGTACGGAACCCTAAAAACAGACTGTACACGATCCACACAATAAAATCGGTCAAGTGTGAGTTGACTCGCACTCGAAGGGTTCCGTACCAAACCCAACCCTAATTACATAAGATGACAAATTTTGCCTCTTTTTATACAACCAACAAGGAAATGCATGAATTTCCTACTCTAATCAGGGATAAACTTTATTTCCCACTCTAATTCTTATCTCTTATCCTGACAATAATAAATTTTCAATTAAAATAATATAACTTAAGTATCTCTAATCGTAAATAGTGGAATGCCGTAAGCTTTTAACCTCGGAATCCCGGGACTATGAATGAATTTTCATAAAAATTGTTGGACTGTATTTCAAAATGCACAAATAGAAAAGTAAAAAAAAATAGTTCACTGATTATTTTTTATTATCTTTTTTCATAAGTTTGTGACCCCATAACTTCGTGTTGGGTAAACCGATTTTGATGATTCTTTATTTTCTTGACAGTTGGTGCTCTTGGTATGGTACCATATAAATTTGAGCGACATCTGACGAGTAGTTTTGAATTAACTTAAATAATGTGTAAGGATGTTTAGCTGTGTGTGTTTATGGTTTTTTCCTAATAACTTTTTACTGAGTGTTTAGATTTTTATGATTCTTTTTTTATTTGAAAGCTGGTACTTGCATTGTAGTCTCATATAAACTAGAACGGCATCTGACCAGTAGTTTCCGAATTATCCTCAATAATTTTTTTGTATGTATGTTACCTCATATTTTACTATTTAAAGGTCCGATTTTGATCATTCTTTTTTTATCGAAAGCTGTGGCTTTAGGTGAGGTCCCGTAAAAATTTCAGTTGCGTCAGACGAGTAGTTTTTGAGTTACTCTTAATAATGTGTATTTAATTTATGGTCGTTCCCTCATAACTTGACACTGGGTGCTTCGATTTTGATAATTCTTTTTTTTATTCGAAAGCTAGAGTACTTCACGTGTGGTCACATATAATTTTCAGCGACATCTGACGAGTAGTTTTTGAGTTGTCCATACTTCTCGATTTTGGATTCGGTTATTTTTTGTAAAAAGTTATTTTATTATTTGAAAGCTAGTACTTGTCGGTGGTCCCATGTAAACTTGAACAACATCTGACGAATAGTTTTTGAATTATCCTTAATAATGTGCATTTATGTTTGTTACCTCTTTACTCTCTACTGGGTATTCCGATTTTGATGATTTGAATAAAAAAAGAATTATCAAAATCGAAGCACCCAGTGACAAGTTATGAGGTAACGACCATAAATTAAATACACATTATTAAGAGTAACTCAAAAACTACTCGTCTGACGCAACTGAATTTTTTACGGGACCTCACCTAAAGCCACAGCTTTCGATAAAAAAAGAATGATCAAAATCGGACCTCTAAATACTAAAATATGAGGTAACATACATACAAAAAAATTATTGAGGATAATTCGGAAACTACTGGTCAGATGCCGTTCTAGTTTATATGAGACTACAATGCAAGTACCAGCTTTCAAATAAAAAAAGAATCATAAAAATCTAAATACTCAGTAAAAAGTTATTAGGAAAAAACCATAAACACACACAGCTTAACATTCTTACACATTATTCAAGTTAATTCAAAACTACTCGTCAGATGTCGCTCAAATTTATATGGCACCATACCAAGAGCACCAACTGTCAAGAAAATAAAGAATCATCAAAATCGGTTTACCCAACACGAAGTTATGGGGTCACAAACTTACGAACAAAGATAACAAAAAATAAAAAAAAGATCAGTGAACTTTTTTTTATCTTTTCTATTTGTGCATTTTGAAATACAGTCCATTAATTTTTATGAAAATTCATTCATAGTCCCTGGATTCCGAGGTTTTGCCATTTTTATGTCTAACGGCACTCCACTAAAATACATAAATCGAATGTACTATAACATAATTCAATATGAACATACAATTTATTTATTATGGTTTTTTACAAAAAAAAAAAACCAACATCAACCTCGATAAGCAGAGATAACTCAAAAACTACTTACTCGCCAGATGGTGCTTAATTCAACATGTAGGTGTAAAGTTCTCGTCACTACAAATTAATCAAGCCCAAACACTAGATAACTAAAGAAAATCGTTGAGGAGTTCCCTTGACTGTCTTTTGGCTTCATCAGATCGACTCCAGACCTTCATGAAATTGTAGCGCTTTCATATATTTATGAAAACATTAACTAACACACTAGTCGTCCCTACAATTTTCGAAAGTTGCTCTCGATTTCTCTGCGATGCCATCATCAGATCCTGGTGATTCTTTTTAAAGGACCCCACTGCGAATATCTACTTTAAAACAAAAAAAGAATTATCAAAATCGGCCCATAAACGACGAAAAAATCGCTGAACAAACATTAGTACCTACGGAAGTAGGAACCTACCTAGTCGGAAAACATTAGTACCTACAGCGCAGCGCAACGCGGCGCGGCGCCGGCGTGGCCACATGAATGAATACCTAGTAGTCATCTTTGGTGGCGCTATTCTCTATCTCGCTCTAATAACTAATGCCTTGTGATGATCTTATGTCTAGGTTGAGCGTCGCCAACAAAAAAAATCAAGGCAACAATATCAAGCATGTGTGCGTGCAGGCGATGTTTTACACGTTCGTCTATTGTCTATGTGTGCGTGATCAATGATTCAATGATATAAAAATTTAGCCACAATTTTTAACACGTTTTCGCGGATTCGATATTCCATCTCGACATTTATATCATCAAAGAATGAATGCAATAGAATGAAACATCCTATCTCTTTTCTAAGATAACAGAATTAAAATATTAAATATTTAAACATTGAATAAAATAATCTATATACAAATAATAATTATAATAACAACACGTAATATTACCGAAATCACTCATTTTTTATATTTTACATAAATTGTCATTATCTATGGGAAAGATATAAACATATTTTATAAATATTAGTTCAATCTGGTTCAATAACATATTGATTGATAAAATTTAACACTGTTACATTAAGAGCCGTGGTCTAGGGGTTACAATCTCGTCTTATTTCGAAGGAATTTCGCAGGTTCAAAACTTGCAGCTTCTATTTTGGAAATTATTTTTTTAATGCTATTTTTTTACAGAAATTTTATTTTTACAGTTATAATAAGAAATAAAACTAAAATATTATAATTTTATTTATAATAATGTTAATAATTTTTCCTTTTATTCCTGTATGGCGCGGCGCCGAAGTTCGCAAACATGGGAGTATGGGAGACAACCTTAGAAATAAATAAATATAGATACATTATTATTTCCATAAAGCTTTTTTCGTAAATAATTGTTTTTTTTATTTGATTTTATTATTTTACAGAGAATAGAAATCAAAATGAAATTTATTTTTAAGGAATAAATTATAACAACAAAATATTAACCTTATTATAAACAAAATTATATTTTTTATTTCTTACTTTAACTGCTAAAATAAAATTCCAATTAAAAAAATCATATTGCACAGGCTCGAACGTACGCCAATTTTCTACATTGAAATGTCCTAGCTAGATGATAAAACCACTACACCACAACTCTTAGTGAAACTGGTCTCAAATTATCAATCACTTTCGTATCAATCATTTATCGCGTATGTCTACATATTATAATAATATACCTATGTCTATTTGTCGCGTACATCTACATTATTATCTAATGTATATATACAGTACATTATAGGTTTCATACTTTCGATACCTTATAAATTATAAACATTACTATAATTATTGTGAATGTGAATTTATTATTGTAGGTAAATACTATTGTTGGGCCAACATATCATCGTTAAATTTTATTTAGAAATTCTTAATAACATTATCAAACATTTTATCAAATCAAAAAAAAATCGAATATCGTCACCAGTGAGACCACGTTTCTCAAACACCGATTTTTTTCGCGTATCCTCTTAATTCACATGAAATATATCGAATATCTACATTATCTACTCCAAGTTCTATCTGTTCCATTTACATTAAAATTTTAGTTCCATTTAGTGGCACCTGGTGGCGCGCGTAAAAAAGACCACGCCCATTTAGGTTCTAAGTATTTCCGTTGTAGCGCCTTAAAATTGAATAGCCCACCAATAATGTTATCATTTATTTAAACAAATACATACCCACACGTACACACACACACACACGCACACACACTAACACACACACACACTGGCGCATAAAGTCTAAGAAAAAATCAAATCAGCCTACCTTAAAGCATAAAATTATAAGTTAAAAATATTAATTATATAGATTATAAATATGTAAGTCCACCCGTGTAATATTTAAGTAGTTTAAGTAATGCTTTAAATGTTTAAATTAGTGTAGTTTTAACTTGAAACACTTTGATAATAGTTGATGACTGGGGAGTCCTCAACTGTCACGTCTCCCGCCTAACACCTCAGGGAGAAGGGGTCGTCTGAAAAACAGTGTTGCATGTACCCCTGTGTGCATGTCAACATTAGCTGAGACGAACCCTTTTGCCATAGTTAGAAATACCTACTTGTTTTAATTGTAATGTATGTATATTTTATAAATGTAACTGGCAATAAATAGATTTTGATTTGATTTGATTACTTAATGCTATTACAATTATAGGTGTAGACAACATGCAATTTATGAGTAACAGATTTCATAAAATACAATAAATATAAACATTAAATTACAAAAACATTGAATAAGAAGTTCTAATATTCTAGATCAAAGGAAATACTAAGACTACAATTTTTAATCGAACTTATTTTGAATTCATTACAAAATTTATAATATTAGGTACATGTCAAAAATAAAAAATCTAAAAATAATTAGTTTATTATGTCATAATTAAAATAATGTTATTCTGAACGTGTCACAATGTTGGTCCGCGATGGACTCCTAAACCACTTAACCGATTATAATAAAATTCGTACACCATGTGCAGTTCGATCCAACTTGAGAGATAGGATACTTTAAATCTCAAATTATAGTCGCAATTTTAATTTATTTCTAATTATTTGTCTCTTATTATTTGACAGTAAGTTTTGCAAGTAATGACAATTGACATGGCAGTCTTATTCACAGATGAACAGACACCTAGCGCCACACAAGAGAACTAAACTAAGAGTGTTATTATTTGACAGTCACAATTATATGTAACAGATGTCGATACCTTTCGACTGGGTTGAGTAAGTAATCAATAGATGGCGCTGCTATGGTAAATCTAACTTGCACCCGTGCGAAGCCGGGGCGGGTAGCTAGTACTATAATAAAACTGCAGGACCACGTATTCTGTACATTAAATATTTTTTTAAATTTCGACTAAGAGGCACTTACATATCGAGATAGAACTCAATAAATTTTTTTTTAATTTATTGTCTGTCTGTCTGTCTGTCTGTCTGTCTGACCGATCATCACGCGTAAACCACTGGACGGATTTCATAGAAACTTGGTAAAGTTATTACTTACATACTGGTGTCTATTATAGGGTACTTTTTTTCGAATAATATTAAGATTCCCTAGGGAGAGTGACCAATGTTTGTATGGAAATTTTTTATAACGTCGTCCGATTTACTTTAAACTTGCAACAAAGGGTTATCACTTAAATTAATAGAATATGTATTTCTCAGTTTTTCGATATTTTGTAAGGAAAAGAAAAAAAAGACGTGTGGCACTCGGAGACTGCCGCGGTAAAGCTATTGCATATCATTATATATAAATTAACAAAACAAAAAATAATACTGCATTTGTGATAATAATAATAAAATGAATGTATATAGAGTAATAACTCATTTTCTTTCACAATTTTTTCGTGACTTTCTTCATTAATAAATGCACTTTGTTTATTCATATTTAAAACACTTTGTACACAAATTATACGAGTACAGATATTCACTGTTTTACAGTGGGCCAAGAAAGTGGTGTACCAGTTTTCATTTAGTTGCCTAGTTATCAAAAGTTACATCAAAGTTCATAGGCTGCTGTTGAAGCTACCGTCTCGCTGTAGCGCCTCAAAGATGTTCGCGGACGCACGAACCGACGGGTTTCACGCAATCATGCGTAAAAGAGCGGCCTCTTTGTTACAGCGGTTACGTAACAGCAGCAACGGCATCCTGAAGATGATTGCTGCCCGGCCGGACTGCTACATCCAGAGACACTGGGTGGAGCTTGTTTTAGGCTTAAAAAAATAGTATAGTCTCTAATAAAATGTATAACATAATAATCAATGTGACATAATTAAATTAAATTAATAATGTGAATAATATTATGACATAATTAAATAACGGGACATAAATAAATAATTGTACTAACAACGCTAACATACTATTAAGCTCAATTGTTACTAACACACTAACAATCTATGGATCTCTGATATCTGAAATAAAGATTTATTATTATTATTATTATTATTATAGGCAATATCACTGAAAGAGACGCATAATAATGACGTAAGCCTAATTGTTAAGAATACGTACATCATTACGACACATTATAGGTGCAAGACATTTTAATCTTTATTAGAAACGGATAATGCATTAAGGGGGATGCCCATCCCTCATAGAGAGATAGGCTCTAAATGCACAATAGAAAAATATGCTACATTGTTAGTATATGATAGTATGAATTGTTTTGTGAAAGATTATTACGAAACAAAGTTTGGGTGTAGAAGTTATGCGTATACTGTTCGACTTACATGCGTACAATTTTCCCCTATTTAAGAAGAGTTATTCTTGATTGGGAACTCTATTTTATAGCACCGTTACGCCTTACATGCTCACTATTATATGCAAGTGCTTGTTTTATTTGGTATATATCCCGCAAGAAATATAATTATTATTTTTGTGTCATTTGGTATACGCCAAAACAGGAAATCTGTGTTTGACATTCTCAGACTGACAAATTGACAAACGTCAATAGCTTTCGAAGTTACCATTACTACAAAAATCAATAATATAATAAAATAATATAATAAATATAAATATAAATAAATAAAATTGATCGATACAAGTCCAATTTGTATGTGTAGGATTAAATATATGTATGGTTTTTACATCTATACTAATATTATAAAGCTGAAGAGTTTGTTTGTTTGTTTGTTTGGTTGAACGCGCTAATCTCAGGAACTACTGGTTCGAATTGAAATTTTTTTTTTTGTGTTGAATAGACCTTTTATCGAGGAAGGCTATAGGCTATATAACATCACGCTGCAACAATTAGGAGCGAAGAAATAATGGAAAATGTGGAAAAAACGGGGAAAATTATTCATTCTCGAGGGCTTTCGTTGCATGCGTTGCGAAAACGATTCAAGATACCAAAAATATATGTATGAAAGAATTATTCCTCTTGAAATGATCTAAAAAAATGTCCACGACAGTATATGTCTATCTTTTAAGATTAACACACTAGAACCGTTTTTATGGTAATCAAATTTGGTCGAACCCACTGCCATACCAAACTTGCCGCGTTTCCAAGTTTAATCTGAAGTACCTGGTTGACCAAGCTTTGCTCGGTTGAAAATTATATTTAGTATGAATCGCAAGAAATACGAGGAATTCCGCCATCTATTCAGGAGTCAAATCATACAACTGTTCACTGAGCACAAAATTCATTTTACTTATGTTACGGCCAAAGGATCTCAACAGCGTGTTTCACAAAGTTGTACAGCGCCATCTAGTTTCATACTACTGAAATTTCAACACGTTACAAACAGTACCTCATAGAAGTTAACTGTGTGAGCGAATTAATTGCATTTTAAATAGGTACATACTTAATTAGATAAATTCATTGAACTTTCCTTCGTACTTTTCGCAGGCTTAGGCAGTCCCCGACTGAAATTTTTATTTGCGATAAAATGTATTGAATGTTTATGATAATTAAACAACATAAATAAATATACTTTTAGTTTAATGAGCAAGTTGTTAGGCGTACTTAAAATTTTATTGATTCTATTTACAACAATAGTAATTTCATCGATCTGACCATTATTTATTTAAAACTTTATTAAAATATATTATTAAATCGATAATAACAAAACTAACATTTATTTACAAATATTCTCGTAAATATCACAAACGCACGTTAAACTATCACTACGCGTCCTGCGAGGTCAAGCGAGATAATCGCACTGATTTTTAATTTTATTCAAACAGAAAATAGGTAGGTATAACGCAAAAATAGCGCTTCAACGTAAGAATGAATATTAATATTAGTATTAGCCGAACAAAAATATATTCGAGCGCCATCTAGTTTCATACTACTGAAACAAACAAACCGTATCTCATAGAAGTTATCCTAATGTTTCATAGATGGCGTCAGTTCAACACGTTACAAACAGTACCTCATAGAAGTTATCCTAATGTTTCATAGATGACGTCAGTATGATGTTTTTAAAATCTCTTTATCTCGGGAACCGAGCTTTTCTCGAACCTGGGACCTTGATAAATCGATTCCTTGAGCCGAAAACCCCCTAATCTGTAACTTTCATGAAAATCTTTGCAGCCGTTTCCGAGATCGTGATTATATAGGTATAAATAAATAAATAAATATACAAGAATTGCTCGTTTAAAGATATTAGATTAATCTTGCTGTGATCCTTTACTACTTTGCTATTATTTTGTCGTAAGCTTTATTTGTAAGTTTAATTTAATTTAACCTCAATTAATTTTGGTGATAGTTTATTATCTTCCCGAAATTCCTACGGGAGCGGGACCTACGCGGTTGATACTTACGGGTCCCGAAGCGAAGCGAGGGCGGTTCGCTAGTATTATATAATTTCAGTCGACCATTATATATTTAAGAAATTACAAGACAAGCAAACATTTCATTATTACTGAATTTTGTCTACGATAATATTTTATCCGGCAGAATGTTTTTATGATGGCAACAACTAACAATAATCAAAACTGACGTAAAAATATAAATATTTATTAAATCATTTCCATTACTTTTTATTGTACTGCAATGTTAGGCAAACTTCCTATATTGAGATATTATACGCACATATTATATTTTTTTAATCTTTTTTTTTCAACATAATTTCATTTGAGTGCGTTTTAGAGCCAATACCGGGCATCCCCCTTTGTGCAAAGAAGATTTAAATATTCTGAACAAAAGCATGAAAACTATTTCAGTTGACAAAATAATTCTTTTTAAAAAGAAAATTGACATTTGACATTTAAGTCCTACAACGATCTTTTGGCGCGTGAATGACGTGTGGGTGACAGAGACAGTGCCTTACAGTTTGCCTTGCCTGTATGGCACTGTCTCTATCACCCTCAAGTCATTAATATAGCGTCATTATTTTATGTCATGTTATTATTTTGTATGTTTTAAATCTAAATACGCGATAATTCGACTATTATGAATACATGTTGTCGATTCCAACGCCTTATTTAATCCAGATCTACATGTAATTATTCTTATTATTTTTAACTTTTTAATTGCTTTGATTTTTTATGTAAAGATTTTTAATTAGGTATTATTTAATTGCTGTGATCTTATGTAATGATTTTTAATTAGGTATTATTTAATTTATTTAATAATTTTTATGTAATGATTTTTTAATGAGTATTTTTTAATCGCTCTGATTTTTATGTAATAATTCGGATATTTATAATTATAATTTGTATATGTTTAATTCTGACTTGCAACGCCCTTCCAGGGCTCATGCTGCTCAAATTCCATATTTTGTAACACCCATAATGTATAACGCATGATGCAATAAAGTGATTGATTGATTCTTAAAACACCGAACCGACGGGGCGAAAATCAAATGTTTGACAGGTAAGATTTGTATGGGAAATTAAAATTTTCATTTTTAGTATTTTCCTCGCAATTTTTCATATTTTCTCATCTCTGCAACCTTCCCTGAACTTCCACGAATATTTCAAGACTAAAATTAGCCAAATCGGTTTAGCCGTTATAAAGTAAAAGTTAGTTAACTCAGTTAAAAGTTCTGGTATTTATCGATGTGTGGGTGCACAGACATAGTAACTATGTCTGTGTGTAGGTGATGGGGGTGTAATAAATTTTCGTTACGAAATTTTTGCATTCGGTCACCGCGCCCAAGGCCCGCGATAAAAGCTATGCAATAGCTTAAAAACACAAATGAATGCAATGGAATGGAAATTTGTAATTTTTAAGGTAACTTTCCGACTAAACTGAAAATGATTTTAACCCCATATTTAAAAATGATTATAGCTAAATAAGTAATCTTCAATGTAAATTCAATATAAAAAAAAATTGCCAGCAAAGGGCGCAAAAAATGGGGACAAAGTTGGTACAATTAGAGGTACAGTGTTTATTCGAGTTGACTTAAGTTTTGTCATAGATAACAAGATCGCGATGTTCAAGTAGCTGAATCACGCTAACGATTGTTTCGTAGGGAAACTACCTATAAACATTGCGAAGTCGCCTGGTCTTTTGTTTATGGTATATTTAAATTTAAATCTAAAATTTTGGAAATCCTTTGAAATTTGAATTCGTTCTAAAAAAAAATTGGTTGCCTGTAACGTCGGTATACGGGCGAAAGTTTTACGTGACAACGACTTTAAGTGGTAAAATAATTTTAATGTGAATATTCATTCGTATAGTAGGAAGAAGGATGAAATAATAGTAACAGTTTAAAACATTTATTTATACTGTCTAACCGTCATGTGAAGGCGGAAGCAATTTAAGTTTAATGTTTTATTTTTGTTAAATAGTTCCTCACTTGTAAACAAGATGGCATTGTACCAATTTGTGAAACGCGCTAACGAGTGTAACGTGGAGTTTATATAAGAGAAAATTTTTTTGAAGGGCAATGTGTCGACTTCTTTGGTTTTATAATAAACTGCTATTTTGGGTTTGCAAGCAGTTGTGGTTATTTGTGAAGTTGACCCTGCGTTCCCGTATCTTCATGGGGTAAACGTATACAAAGAATTATATTTAAAACATTGTAACACCATCCGCCATCTAGCGCTGCTAACCGTTAGACCATTAACCATTAGTCACAACTAAGTGAGGTAACAAACTAGTTACTCTACTTAATCATAGATGGCGCTGTACCATTTTCTGTACACTGTTACCAAGGAACGTGAGCGGAGCTTACTAACGCAGTTTCTTGAAGTGCCTCCCGGCAAACCAATTTATAAGACGTTGTCACGTCAATAGTATTGATACTTTATTTCGCATCTTTCCTATTCTAATTAAAATTGTTGATTGATGGTCGATACGCGATCGAGGTACAGCATAAATAAATACGTCCGTCCAGCGCGAGCTCGTGAGCGACAATAAACACGCGCAAGCGTGTAAACGCGTCGCAAGCGCTTGCCACAAGCTTCCTTTGATCTGTTCACAAAAACCGACACTAGCCCGGATCGCGACAAGCGACAAGCTCTTGCAAGCTCACGCAAGCCAAGCCAAATACCCCCGTTTACACGCTTGTGTTTGTGGAAGCTTGCCAAGGCTTGCCAAGCGTGTAAACGTAGCAGTACATCTCTATGTCAAATCCTTTTGTATGGTCGAACTATACAAAAGTAGGTAGGTACTCTGTGTATAGTGTTCTGTGGGTCGAACGTTTCAAAATTGTCGAAGTCAACTGTCAACTCAACCATCAAACAATCATACAAACACAGCATACAAATTACAACAATGTGTTTTGAATTTTTTTTTCATTTCCAAGCTTATTTCAAGTATTGTTTATTATATAAATGTTAATATCTTAAAATCGGATATACTTAATAAACAAGTGCGTGGGTTATTTGTGTTAGAGAATTCAAGATGCGCTGTGTGTTCCCTGCGTGTGACCGAGACTCCAGCCAAAACACGTCTTTAGGAGTCAGGTTTTACAGGTAGGTACATTTATATATTTTATATTATTTCAGTTTACAGTAAGGTCATTAAGGCGCTTTGCCCACGGTGCAACTGTTGCAGCAACTGGCAATTTGCAATTAACTTGCAACTAGCTGTTTACATACATTTCAATTGGATTGCGGACACACAGCAACTCGAGTTTCTAATTTAATTGCTAATTTTCGAAATATCCATATACTTGGAGGTCACATAATCAAACCTGACCTGATTAAAGAGATGGACCCCGGAAACGTACTACGGTTTATTAAAACTGTAGGCCTGGGGGACCAGATCTAACTAAAACTGGGATGGCTACAATAGATCAGAGATGGTCGCAGTGGCCTCGTAGGGATACTTGTTCCCTATGCCCAGACACCTAAATAATAATAATAATAAGCCATAAGCCAATACCATGGACGTAAATGAATGATTTTTGTAGCACATGCAAGATGCAAAGAACATGCAAAATATTTCCATTCAACAATTGTATGGAATTTTATACAAGCAGATGATTGCATGCAAGTTGTTCTTTCTCAATATTTTGCTTCTCTAAAGACCAGGTACGATCAAAATAACTTCATACACTGTACTCATATGAGCTTGCAAATTCAGAGAGAATCCAATAGAATACAAGAATTGCATAAGAACTAATGGCATGTGCTGTTTACACTGCGGCAAAACTTGAAATGAAAGTTGTATAAAAGATGAAGAATTATGAGCTGTTTAGATGATGGAAGAATTTATTGCTTCAATATTATTGTATGCAAGAAACTGGTATTATGTAAATGATCCCTTAGTGTGGATTCTGCGAGATTTATCAAACTATGTGGGTCGAGATATCAGCATAACAAAACATGGCTGTCACCCAACAAGACAGTACATACTAGAATTTGTAATGACCCTTATATCAACTTGTTCACATCAGTTTTCTTATGTCCTAACCTGGATTATGTATACAATTTGGTCCTATGCTCAATAGATTTCCTGAGGAGGTTTCTCTCCGTTCAACATGGATGGAGGCACTTGGTCAGACAGACTGGCAGCCGGAGCCAGGAAGTATCATCTGCTCAGAGCATTTCTTAGTAAAAGACTTTTTGGTGAACACAATACAGTGTCAGAACCGGGAAGAATTTCAGTCGCTTGGCAATTTTCAGGTGAGTACTCCGCTGCATTCAGTTAATTCTAATGCTTACTGGCAGAATTTCAGACGGTTTCCGATTTGCAAGTTTGTATCGCTACTTTGCAATAATGAGTAAATTTGAATGCTTACCAAATTTTGTTGCTAGTCATGTTATCATTATACCTTTATCATTTGCAGATTTCTCTGGATCATAATTATTGCGTCCCATTTTGTTTTGTGAAGGTAAGGATTTCGTGAATTGATTGCCGTTTATGTTACAATGATGCTCATGAAAGGCTTGCAAATCAGTTAAAATATACCATTGTTTATTTCTCTAGATGTGCAGAATATGTTTTGCCACAGAGTGCAAAATGTACTCGATGACATCTCTCAGGGTTTTGAATGAGGCATATGAAGCTTTAACTGGAAAATTGGTAAGTTGATTATTATTATGGTGCGTACAGACTATGCAACAAAACATGTTATAAAACATAGTTAAATAACATGTTTTACAAATGTGGACGCTATGTGTTACAAAAACAAGTTATACAACATGTTATTAGTTTGTGCAACAATATTATATAACTTTTGCGCACAAGTTACCTACTTGTGCATTGTTATAAAACACTGTTATATAACAATGTTGTTTTAATGTGTACGGTCTTGTTACATGTTTCATTGTTAGACAACAATGTTAGATAGTGTGGACGTGTTATAAAACAGAAGTTATATAACATGTTACATAATCTGTACGCACCATTAGACACCTCCCTCACACATCATATCCATAGATGCAAAGAAGCGTTTAAACTAATCTGCCTTGGTTTGTTGTCAGACGGCAGACGAGGTTCAATTACCTCACTACCTGTGCGCTCAGTGCGCCGACCGACTGATGAACTGCGCTCGCTTCAGACGCAGGAGCTTGCGAGCGCACGCGGTGCTGCTCGACACCGCCAGGAGACACGGCCGAGTGAGTGTTTTATTATGTACGAGACAATAACAAGAAGTTAAACTGCAATAAGCTTATGAAACACTTTGTTTGTAAGGTTTAGCAAAGGGAGATCTCTGATTCAAGCGAATAGTGTTTTTCATTATTATGTGAATTTTCCACTGTTTTCCTTAAAAATGGGTTGTTATGTGTCATTATTCCAAAATTAAAATGATACCAATGATGTGGAGGGAATATGCATGATATTTTTTTATTGTTTCTAACGTTTATTTATGACAATATAATACTGTAAAAATATATATTCTCGATGTAAAAGTCAACACTTATTTTAAATTTAATATTTAAAACTGCAATGACATAATGCTTATTTAAACGCCACCATCTTCCCGCGCCTAGCTTTGACGTCATCTTTCTATATAGTCTATGGAGGGTGTTTTCCACTTACAGCCAAAAGGTTCAACAAACACTCCTTTTGTATCGAAAAATAAAAGTTTTGGGCGTTGTATTTGTGCTAAGAGGAACGCACCTTCCATAAACTCAAAAGAAAGATGACGTCAATGTTCATGTCTTTAATGAACGAGGACGTCACTTCCTTTTTAACAATTTTAAATTTCCCTCGTAAATTTACAACTTTTTATTAATTAATATTTTTGTTTTCATAGTGTTTAAACCAAAAAAAAAAACGTTAAAGGTATCTTTACGTTAGCGATAACAACTGTAAAAAAAATTCACTTCAATTTGAATTACATGCATATTCCCTATACAAGGAATAATACTAGGAATCTGTTTATAACCATAAAATTTCTCAAATGTTTCAGGTAACAATAGAGTTAATACATTCCTTAATGAAGATCAATAATCCACTCAGTCGTGATCCAATACCGAATTACAATGATGATCATTGTGGCTTTCACACAAAAGAATCAGAGCAAATAAATGAATTGACTGATGGACTTAGTGACATAAGAACCGAAGATGTGTATGAATTTGTAGACAATATTAAATCTGAAATTATTGATGTGATTGATCGCAGTAATATTAATTCTGAAGAAGAGACAAATGAGGCAGTGGATTATATCAAAATAGAAAATAATTATCTGAATAGTCAACAAGACAGTAATACTTGTTCATCTAATGTAGATAAAAATGTTGTTGAATCTGATAATACAGCAGAAAAATATAGTATGATCAACAATGAAAATTATAACAAGTGTTCTTCCAGCTTAAATGGAAATGATGAATTTGATGTTGTAATAGAAAAATATGATATGATCAGCCAAGATGACAATAGCGAGTGTTCTTATAGTTTAAATGAAGATACTACTGAGTTTGATATGACCAACCATGACAATCACAACACTAATTTAACCAGTTTAAATGGAGATATTATTGAGACTGACCTTGCAGTAGAAAATTTTGATATGGTGAACCAAGATGACAATAGTGAGTTTTCTAATGGCTTAGATGATGATATTGTTGAATCTGACCTGGCAGCAGAAAAATATGATATCATCAACGAACACAATGATGGCGAGTCATCTAACTTAGATGAAGATATTAATGTCCATGAAATCATAGTTCAGAATGATATGATCAACAGAGACGATGTTAGTGTCTGTTCATTTAGCTTTGACGAACATACAGACGTAGATACAAGTGATATTAATAATGATAGAAACACTGTAAATGACGAAGTTGCATGTATTAAGAATCTGATATACTCAGTAACTTTGTATGAAGATATTGTGAGCAAGGTTCTTACGGCGGTATATGGTATTGTGATAAATAAAGTTTATTCTGAAGTCGAAGCGTCATCCAGTGATTATATGGAGCATCGACACTCGTTCATATTTGTAGGTAAGTCACCTTGTTTTATTTCAACTCATTCTCAACTATATGTCTAACGTAGCCTTGGTCAGAGCGGTCGTTATACTTTGGGTTAAACATGACAAACTCAGTGACAACAAAGACGCTGACACTGAGACACGGACACTGACACACACTGGGGCTGACACTGATACACAAATTCAAATTCAAATTCAAATTATTTATTTCTTCGAAGTAGGTTTTTACAAACACTTTCCGAACGTCAAGCTACGCCATCGCTTCAACAAATCCCTACGGCGAGTGGTCTTGGAAGAAGAAGCGGCAAGAAACTCCCAAGGAGTCTTTTTTTTCTCTTTCTCCACTCACAGTTACAGTTGCACTTACTACTAATTACGGCTAAAATACGAAACTCATGTCCAAGCTGATTTATCATTAAAATATTCATCAAGTTTGTAATAACCTTTCGTCATAAGAATGCTTTTGACATGAGTTTTAAGTTCACAGTACGGCATTTCTGTTAATTGTATCGGAACTTTATTATAAATTTTAACGCAGTTACCCATGAAAGAGCCACCAGTTTTGCTAAGTCTGAATTTTGGTACAATCAGTTTAGCCTTATTTCTAGTATTTATATTGTGTACATCACTCTTTTTAGGAAAATGGTCATGATATTTTTTTACATACATAATATTATCTAAAATATACTGTGATACTACAGTTAATATATTACTTTCTTTAAACAATTGTCTGAGTGAATCCCTTGGCCTGAGGCTGTAAATGGCACGTACTGCTCTTTTCTGTAATATGAATATTGATTCTATATCTGCAGCTGAGCCCCACAACAGCAGACCATAGGACATTACACTATGAAAGTAGCTAAAATAAACTAATCTTGCTGTTTCTACATTAGTCAAGAGCCTTACTTTCTTAACAGCGTAGGCAGCAGAACTTAGTTTCCCCGACAAGGTTTCGATATGAGGACCCCATTGCAGATGAGAATCTATAGTAAGGCCTAAGAATGTCGTTTTTTCTGCTAGTTCTAATACTTCTCTATTCAGAACAATTTTAGTTGGAATATGTTTAACATTTGGTAATGTAAATTTAACACATTTAGTCTTTTTTGCATTTAGCATTAAATTATTATGCGTGAACCAGAGCAGTACTTGTGAAACAGCGCTATTCACATCGTCAAAACATTGTTTTCTTCTGTCTACTTTAAAAAGTAAAGAGGTGTCGTCAGCAAATAACACAGTTTCACACAAGTTCCTAGTGAAGTAAGGAAGATCATTGATATAAATTAGGAAAAGCAGAGGACCTAATATCGATCCTTGGGGCACACCCATAGTCATTTGTGCTCCAGGGGACTCTACTCCATTAATAACTACCTTTTGTATGCGTTCCGACAAGTAAGATTTTATAAGGCTAACTGATTGTGTTGAGACACCATAATGACTAAGTTTATTTAATAATATATTATGATCGACGCAATCAAAGGCCTTTGAAAGGTCACAGAATATTCCAATAGCATCCTGCCTACGCTCCCAGGCATCGAAAACGTGTTTGAGAAGGGCAATGCCTGCATCAGTGGTACTCTTCCCTTTAGAAAAACCGAACTGACTAACATGGAACAATTTATTTGAGGAAAAATGAGACAGCAGTTGATTGTAAATAATTTTTTCAAAAATTTTACTAAAGGCTGGTAAGACAGATATGGGCCTAAAATTTGTGGGGTCGTTTCTATCTCCAGCCTTGAACAAAGGTATTATTTTTCCATGTTTCATAAGATTGGGGAAGCTACCAACATCGACACATTTATTGAAAATAATGGTTAAATGGGGTGCAATTAAAGGGATAATCGATTTAATTACTACCGTAGAAAGGCCCCATAGATCACTTGACTTTTTAATATTTAGAGAGTTAAAACTTTGAATAATTGAATCGCAAGTGACGTGTTTAAAATTAAATGTATCGGTACACTTATCAACACAGGACTCCATTATGCTAATGGCAAGTTGAGGACAAGTATTCAAGTGTTTTGTGATCACCTGTGGTATATTTGAAAAGAAATTTTCAAAGGCGCCGGCAACTCCGCTATCGGAAGTGATATTCTCGTTATTGACCTTGAGAGCAAAATTATGGTTATTTACTTTTATTTTACCCGTTTCCTTATTAATAATATTCCACGTAGTTTTAATTTTGTTGTCAGAATTCTTTATTTTATTAGCAATGTAAAGTGATTTTGCTTTAGCGCAAACTAATTTAAAAGTTTTGGAATACATTCTGACATAATTCAAAAATTCCGGGTCTGTGGAACTAGATTTTTGTTCATATAATTCAAACAGTCTAATTCTACTTTTATATATTCCAGTCGTTGCCCAGTCACTAAATTTAGTTTTCGGATTAACACATGTGAAATGTTTTTCTTTAAAATTTACATTCAATTCATACTTTATTAAATCAAAAAAAGTAGAATAAGTTTTATCAGGCGTGTCATTATAGCATATTTCTAATGTTGGTAATTTCATTTCGATATTACTTTTGAAGTTATTAATTCTTCTTTTTGTGATTGGCCTACTGATTATATTCTGCTTAGTAACATCATTATGGTACTCAACTGTGGCAAGTTGTCCACTATGGTCTGAACTAATACAATTAAATATAGTGTTATTTATTACCATGCAATCACAAAAAATATTATCTAAACAAGTAGCCGATGTGGGAGTAACTCTTGTAGGTTCAAAAAAAACATAGTTTAAGTTAAATGATTTAAATAAATTAATAAACCTTACAGAGCAAGACGATGTTACTAAAATATCTATATTGAAATCTCCACACACCAATACTTTTTTGTTTTTCTTACATAACAATTTTAAGACATCTTCCATAGCAGATTCAAACAATGGGTAGCTGCTTGCAGGTGGTCTATATACACATACAATGACCATCCTCTTGAGTTCAATACATGAGAGTTCTATAATGTGCTCAATAGAAAGGGATACTATATCCTTACGTTCCTTAAAAATTAGGTTATTATGTATCAATATAAGTGATCCTCCTCTTAGCATATTTGATCTACAAAAAGAACTGCCTATACTGTAGTTAGCTATAGATGTGATTAATTCATGTTGTTTTAGCCAGTGCTCTGTGATACAAAATATATCAATTTTCATTTCATTTAATAATAAATCTAATTCTAATTCCTTGCTGGAAAAGCCTTGTATATTTTGATGAACTATTTTTAAACAGGTATGCTTTTCCTTTGTCAATATATTGCAAGAGTTATTCTCTGTTGTCTTAGAGATTAATTTAAATTATTTGGAACGTATTCCAAGGATCCATGCTGCATGTCAATACATGACTGCCCAATAGAGGCAGTGGTACAAGCCAAATTCTTGGCTAAATTGTCAATAAAAAATGATAGCGATAGTGCTATTTGTCTCTTAAAACTACTGGGCAGATAATAGTTATCTTTAGTCAAATAAAAGGAAGTAATTAATTTATTTGTGTCAATTACTCTCAGGTATTGCTCACTATATAAGGACATAGTGTCCAAAGTTAAATTTAATGAATATCTTATTTTATTCTCCCTCTGTGGCAAACTTTTGCTATAAGGTAAAGTAAACATTACAACACTTCTTAAGTTCAGTGAATGTAACTGGTTATAATAGTTTGTTAAGCTTTTTTTGTTTATTTTAACTCTATTTCCAACAAAAATAATTAAATTAGTATCACTATCTAAGTTACTGTTCATAATTTTATCAAATATATCAGGCAATGAAAGACCTGGGAAGCAATGGTTAACACAGCTGAGCCCCGTATAAGTATGTAATAATTGGCCAAAATTCTTTCCAATTTCATCACTAAACATTACATATTTTGTACAATTATTAATATAGGAATTATTGATATGTGTGACTTTTATAGTTTGAGTAGAATTTGAGATTACTGGATCACATACCGGTTTCAATTTTATTGGTTCCGAGGCACCCAGGCCCGATGCCAGGGAATGTCTTTTAGTAGTAGTCTCATTGTTTTCAGAGACATTAGACAAACATTGTAGGGCCAGTATGTACTCCCTTATCTCTTTTTTTGAGGATTCATAGTTTTTAGTCATAGTCTCTAATGATGTCTGTAAGTGAATCAATTTAGCATTAAGTGTATCAATGTTTTTTTCATAGATCAATCTATTTTCCTCAATAATTGATGAACACGTCTCTAGTTTTTCTAATAACTGCATTCTCTCCTTTACGCATTGTGTATATTTCATGAATTTTTTATTTTGATGTACAAGTTTCTTAGTTCTATTAATGTATTTATTTATTTTTACATATTTTCTTAACTTGTTCCTGCCACACACAACTGTGCTCATTGCAACTGTATTGCTAGAAGAGTCTTCTGTTGTCAAGTCAATTGTTGCAACTGGCACACTGCATGAGGCAGAAACTAAGCTGGGTGCACTCAGTACCAATTCCTCGAACAAACTTTGGTTCTGTGAAGCTGTAACTTGGGATTTGTCATTCTCCAGTTGGTAAATATGATTATTAGCTTCATGTAGCTGTTTTTCCTGTACAGCAATGAGCCTGAGGGCCTGTTCATACTCATCCCTGCACTGGTCGAACCCATCAAGTATTGACTGAAGTCTGTCCCGTTCATCCGATGTAACTAGTAACTGAGTGTGCATGTCTGATAGTTCTTTCTTTAATGAATTATTCCTATCTAACACATCCAACAATTCCTTTTCGTTGTCCTCTCTTTCCCTATGTAGTTGTTTAATAAGCTCCTTGGAGGCCTTTAACTCCTGCAAAGCCAGTTGGAGTTGGGACTCCTCCTGGCGAGCGAAGGCCTTGCGGGTCATCATTTTAAGCGATATGTAAATAAATATAACCGAAAAATAACGTAATCTACCCAAGAGGCTTTTTAACCAACTTTAGTAGGCCTGTCAGAAGGACAGTCTACGTAACACTTCGCCTTATTAATAGACAATAAAGCTTGTGGATTCCTACTCTAAATTACTACTTAAACCAATCAAATCGCTTTTATCACTAAGATAAATGCAAAAAACTTACTTGAAAGGAGATACAACGAATAACAATTCAAATTACGCACTGTCACTTTGTAGTACCGGCTTTGGTTATGTTAGTACCGGGTATAAAATACTCAACTAAAGTCCTTTTTATGCAATCACATTCACAATTTACACAATTATAATGAAATTTGTTTAGTTATTTGTTGGAAAGAGGCCGAAATATGCTTAATTATTGAATAAATAAAATAAAATTTAAAGGAGCTATGACAGTCAGCTGTTAACGCTAGTGTTGCCACAGACTGAGACTGACACTGACACACAGACTGAGACTGACCCGGACACTGGCACACACTGAGGCTGACACTGACTTCGACAGAAACACCGACTCTGACGCCGAGACACGGACACTGACACACACTGAGGCTGACACTGATACACAGACTGAGACTGTCACTGACACACAGACTGAGACTGACCCGGACACTGGCACACACTGAGGCTGACACTGACTTCGCCAGAAACACTGACACTGACGCCGAGACACGGACACTGACACACACTGAGGCTGACAGTGCTGACACTGATACACAGACTGAGACTGACGCTGACACACAGACTGAGACTGACCCGGACACTGGCACACACTGAGGCTGACACTGACTTCGCCAGAAACACCGACACTGACGCCGAGACATGGACACTGACACACACTGAGGCTGACAGTGCTGACACTGATACACAGACTGAGACTGACGCTGACACACAGACTGAGACTGACCCGGACACTGGCACACACTGAGGCTGACACTGACTTCGCCAGAAACACCGACACTGACGCCGAGACACGGACACTGACACACACTGAGGCTGACAGTGCTGACACTGATACACAGACTGAGACTGACGCTGACACACAGACTGAGACTGACCCGGACACTGGCACACACTGAGGCTGACACTGACTTCGACAGAAACACCGACGCTGACACCGAGACACGGACACTGACACACACTGAGGCTGACACTGATACACAGACTGAGACTGTAACTGACACACAGACTGAGACTGACCCGGACACTGGCACACACTGAGGCTGACACTGACTTCGACAGAAACACCGACACTGACGCCGAGACACGGACACTGACACACACTGAGGCTGACAGTGCTGACACTGATACACAGACTGAGACTGACGCTGACACACAGACTGAGACTGACCCGGACACTGGCACACACTGAGGCTGACACTGACTTCGACAGAAACACCGACGCTGACACCGAGACACGGACACTGACACACACTGAGGCTGACACTGATACACAGACTGAGACTGTAACTGACACACAGACTGAGACTGACCCGGACACTGGCACACACTGAGGCTGACACTGACTTCGACATAAACACCGACACTGACGCCGAGACACGGACACTGACACACACTGAGGCTGACAGTGCTGACACTGATACACAGACTGAGACTGACGCTGACACACAGACTGAGACTGACCCGGACACTGGCACACACTGAGGCTGACACTGACTTCGCCAGAAACACCGACACTGACGCCGAGACATGGACACTGACACACACTGAGGCTGACAGTGCTGACACTGATACACAGACTGAGACTGACGCTGACACACAGACTGAGACTGACCCGGACACTGGCACACACTGAGGCTGACACTGACTTCGCCAGAAACACCGACACTGACGCCGAGACACGGACACTGACACACACTGAGGCTGACACTGATACTCAGACTGAGACTGACGCTGACACACAGACTGAGACTGACCCGGACACTGGCACACGGACTGAGACTGAAATTACCGTCAGGGGGCCCATTGGCTGTGACGTTGTGTGAGAAGGGGATGGGAGGGGTCGTTAACTTTATGACGTCACATCTAAAATGTTTTAAATTAATATGTTTTTCTCACAAATATGACCAGCAGTGACAAGGGCTGGTGAGGGGGTTATAATTCATGAAATTCGTGTGTCGTAATTTGTGGAAGGCCTCTATATAAGTATTAAGGCATAGACCACATAAACTTCTTTTTTGTTATCATGTAGCATCGTCGGCTCCTCTACTATTGGTACGGAGTCTAAATAGATACAATAACCCCGCCCTCGCTTCGCTTCGGGGAACCAGTCCCTTAAAAAATGTCTATAAATTTTAACAAATTATGTTATTCCGATGTCTAAGCTATGTTACTGCAAAGTTTCATGAAAATCCGTTCAGTAGTTTTTGCGTGAAAGAGCAACAAACACACACACACACACACACTCACTCACTCACTCACATACATCCTTACAAACTTTCGCATTTATAATATTACTAGTGGACTAGTGGACGCCCTCGCTTCGCTTCGGGAGACTTGTTGCTCCGCTCCTATGGCTAATAGCGTGATGTTATATAGCCTATAGCCTTCCTCGATAAATGGTCTATTCAACACAAAAAAAAATTTTCAATTCGAACCAGTAGTTCCTGAGATTAGTGCGTTCAAACAAACAAACAAACTCTTCAGCTTTATAATATTAGTATAGATTAGGAAGTATGATTGTATTTATTGTCGGGAAAATTTGACTCTTCAGTAATTATTGTATATTGTTTTGATATGTAATGATTTGTTTACAGGTGAAGATGTTCTTGCTGACCGTCTTCCGTCACAAGAAGTGAGACAGGAGGCCAAGAGAGAGACGGAGACATCGCAGGATTTAAATGCACTGAAGATTGACGACCAACAGCCGCCGGAAGCTGACGGACCCTCCACAGATGATACGTTCCGTTGCGACATATGTCCTTATCAAACTGACGTCGATATCCAGTTGCTGGAACATTTGATAGAGCACGCTGCCCGCAGTAAGGCATTTCACTGTAATGAGTGTGATTATAAAACAAATGTGAGACAATCACTTCTCCGTCATATGCGGAGACATTTTGGCAGTGATATATATTCATGTGATGTATGTAAAAAAGAGTTTAAATTTAAACAACTGCTGCAGTCACATTTAAAAGTACATTCTAGTGAGAGACCATATTCATGTGACGTTTGCAAAAAGGCGTTTAAATACAATCAACACCTACAAAAACATTATATAGTTCATTCTAGTGAGAGACCATTTTCATGTGACATTTGCAATCGAGCGTTTAAATCCAATCAAAGTCTACAAAGTCATATAATAATAAGACATTCTGGCGAGAGACCTTTTTCATGTGACGTTTGCAAAAAAGCATTTAAACGAAAATTTGACCTACAGATCCATTTAAAAATACATTCTAGGAGCAAACCATATTCATGTGATGTATGTAAAAAGGCGTTTAAATCCAATCAACACCTACAAAATCATTATATAGTTCATTCTGGTGAGAGACCATTTTCATGTGACGTTTGCAAAAAAGCGTTTAAACGAAAATTTGACCTACAGATCCATTTAAAAATACATTCTAGGAGCAAACCATATTCATGTGATGTATGTAAAAAGGCGTTTAAACTCAAACTATTACTACAAAGACATCATTTAGTTCATTCTAGTGAGAGACCATTTTCATGTGACGTTTGCAGTCAAGCGTTTAAACGAAAAATTGGATTAAAGGAACATTTAAAAATACATTCTAGGAGCAAACCATATTCATGTGACGTTTGCGAGGAGGTGTTTAAATCCAATCAAAGTCTACAAAGTCATATAATAATAAGACATTCTGGCGAGAGACCTTTTTCATGTGACGTTTGCAAAAAAGCATTTGAAAGAAAACGTGACCTACAGTCCCATTTAAAAGTACATTCCAGTGAGAGACCATATTCATGTGACGTTTGCGAGGAGGCGTTTAAATCCAGTCAAAGTCTACAAAGACATATAATAATAGGACATTCTGGCGAGAGACCTTTTTCATGTGACGTTTGCAAAAAAGCATTTAAAAGAAAACATACCCTACAGACCCATTTAAAAGTACATTCTACTGAGAGACCATATTCATGTGCCATTTGCGATGAGGCGTTTAAATCAAGTCAAAATCTACAAAGACATATAATAGGACATTCTGGTGAGAGACCTTATTCATGTGACGTTTGCAAAAAAGCATTTAAAAGAAAACGTTACCTACAGAACCATTTAAAACTACATTCTACTGAGAGACCATTGTTTAGAGGTAAACTAGCTCCTCTTTGGGAACATGTTGTCGGCGACCGATAATAGATGGCGCTAGTAGGTCGAGGCAGAATCACGCTATCGAGTGTACGACGTAGTATCCATAAGAGGTAGTATGTTGGTTCAAATTGTTAGTCGACTCTTTACTTGTGGTTTTATTATATTGGTGTGTGTGTGATAGAGAGATAGAGGAAGCAAACTCGTATCGTATGTATTCGTTACTATAAAAATGAGTACACGCTACACGTTACTATCGTATCGTTACTCGTTAGTCTCGTTACTTTTGTTACTTAGTATAACCCAACAAAACGAATCGATTCGTATGTTGTATCGTTGGGTACGCTAAACGCTTGTAGAACTGATAATGAACTGTTGACGGAATCTCTAAATTATAATGAAAAAGCAACACAATGACATGTCTCAAACTTATTTATTGAAAAAATATTTCAAAAATAAAATCATTTACTGTTCAACTGAAATTAAACATTATAAATAATAAAACATGTTAAAAAATCTTTTTCATTTCTTTTTTATCTTTTGTTCTTAAAATGAAATTAGACATTAAATAAAAACATAATCTATACTAATATTATAAAGCTGAAGAGTTTGTTTGTTTGTTTGGTTGAACGCGCTAATCTCAGGAACTACTGGTTCGAATTGAAATTTTTTTTTTGTGTTGAATAGACCTTTTATCGAGGAAGGCTTTAGGCTATATAACATCACGCTGCAACAATTAGGAGCGAAGAAATAATGGAAAATGTGGAAAAAACGGGGAAAATTATTCATTCTCGAGGGCTTTCGTTGCATGCGTTGCGAAAACGATTCAAGATACCAAAAATATATGTATGAAAGAATTATTCCTCTTGAAATGATCTAAAAAAATGTCCACGACAGTATATGTCTATCTTTTAAGATTAACACACTAGAACCGTTTTTATGGTAATCAAATTTGGTCGAACCCACTGCCATACCAAACTTGCCGCGTTTCCAAGTTTAATCTGAATTAATCTTGCTGTGATCCTTTGCTACTTTGCTATTGTTTTGTCGTAAGCTTTATTTCTAAGTTTAGTTTAATTTAACCTCAATTAATTTTGTTGATAGTTTATTATCTTCCCGAAATTCCTACGGGAGCGGGACCTGCGCGGTTGATACTTACGGGTCCCGAAGCGAAGCGAGGGCGGTTCGCTAGTGTTAAATAAATCAAAAACTATTTTTTAAACTCTATCCTTAATTATAATATCGATCCCGATAATCGATAGAATGTGTAAAGGCATTATGTATGACAGCTGATATAGTAGCCCTTCAGGAGACGTGGCTGCTACCGCATGAGCTACCATTGCTTGGCACCATAGACGTGAACTTCGGAGCCACGGGAACATCGGCAGTGGACACCTCAGCTGGCCTTCTGTTGGGTAGAAAGTTGGTGGAAAGTTGGTTGTGGAGAAAGACCGCCTTTCAGTCAGTGTCATAATGTGCGTTTATCAGCCATAAAAGTTACCGTGAGTACAAGGTGCATTGTGATTTTTAGTGTATACATGCCGACTAACAACCTTTCAATTGTGGGTATCAAATATCAAACATGGCCGACAATGTGAGTTCGATATCGAACAGCTTCACAGGATGGTTATTTTTTGTACTTAGTGTCGGAAAAACCAAAATTTCTCTGTTTCCAATTGGAATTGAGTTGAATTCCAATTGGTTTTACCATTATTATATAATTATATACGTGAATAATAAACTTTATATGGCTTTCGAATTGTATTGCGATTGTTCTATGAGAAATAATATGGGTTACCTAAAACTTACTTTTATTTTCCGATTTGTATCAAAATAAACCAATTGTTTGGTTTAATGTTGTATTTTTATTATAGTATTACACGTTTTTAATAAAATAAAAGCCAAACGGCATGTGTTCCCATACAACTTTTTTACAGTGTGCCAGTTTATAAACATTCGACCGTTATCGCGCCACTTCAAAGGTCACTCAAGTGGGTCTCATAAATCAGTACATAAAAACATACTCTCGGCGTTAGGGTCGGAGCTCTTTTGTATACAATAATTTAAGCTTATCGCCGAACTAGTTTAAACAATGACACATTGTTATACTAAACATATCTTGCGTATGAAGCTATCAAATATGAGTCTCAAAATTGGTACAAAAAACAATGTCCTTTACAAACTAAGATTTGTCAGAATCTGTATTTACAATTATTAAATTAATTACATATTCAAGATAAACATGAAACTAGGTATCATTTACAATGAAAATACCAGTTTATTTGGAAGAGAAATAAAAAAAAATATGTACATAAACATTTTGAAAAAATTAGCATTTTTACCTACATAATGTACAATTGTATGGATAAATAATAGAAATAATAGATTTAATGATAAATAATAAATTTAATGATGAATATTGATTTGTTTTTTTTAACTTATTTTAATTTAATTATTGTTATGTTATTTTTTTTTCCTATTAATAATCACCCCCCCCCCCCTCCCCCATCTCGTAATTTATAAAATTAATTTATTTATTGAAATTAATTTATTGGAACCCTGTTTTCACAAACACTTTTAGGGAATCAATCTACGCCATCACTTCCATAAATTCATTTGGTGAGTGGTCTTGGAAGAAGAAACGGCAAGTAACTCCAAAGGAGAAATTTCGGGCCATCTGAAATCTTTGCAAGTCCCAAGTTCCTCGTACTCAGACTCCTCCTCCTCTCTGCCTGAAAGGAAAAAAATTCAAGTTTAGGATTCAATTGTAAATGGTGACAGTCTAAGAAACCTAACTCCTTTTGGTAGTGATGCCGCTCGATAGGCTACTATCTACATATCTACAGATAGTCTATCAATAGCGCTCAAGAATTTTTGTCACTAGTGGTCACCCATAGCGGTCACTACAGACCGCGCCTGCGGTTGTTAACTTTGTTGATCACTTGGCATCGACGCAGGCTGCCAGGCTATGAGCGTTTCATAAAATTCAAGGATTCGAGAGATAATTAAGTAATTGCTACTAAAATAGGTAGGCATATAGAAGTATATTACTGAGAGTTACCTATGGAACTGCAGACAGCGCTCGTACCAGGCGGCGGCTTGCTCCATGCCGTGGTCGGGCTGGTTGCCCACCACGTGGTCTATGAAGTTGATTTTCACTTTTGGCCTGAAAGGAAAAAATTTCAAGTTTAGGATTCAATTGTAAATGGTGACAGTCTAAGAAACCTAACTCCTTTTGGTAGTGATGCCGCTCGATAGGCTACTATCTACATATCTACAGATAGTCTATCAATAGTGTGGCAATCGATATCCTAACAATAAATAAATAAGAATAATAAAAAGATAAAATTTTCGAGGAAAATAATGGATAGTGTAAGTATCGATAGTTCGGCATCACTAGCCTATAGCCTTCATAAATAAATGGACTTAAACACGAAATCCAACCACTCTGGTTCAAAAGCCCATTCCACAGGAGTCAAATATCAGGTTCAACAGCCTTTTTTTTAGCAATACCAGATCGGAATTTAGGTGTTTTCTCGACTTTAAGCCCGGATTTTTTATATTTACAACTAAAATAAACGTATTTTGAAATATAACAATTAAAGTTTATTAAAATAGTGATCTAATTATACAGATTCATTTGGGTTTTAATTACATTTCGATCAAATATAACAATACGAAATCCAAAAAGACATATGAAAAATGACTTGGATTTTGATTCGAAGTATGTTCTTGACCTAAATTATTAAAGAAAATAGACATTTTAGTAAACAAAACGAAGGAATACTTACTTATCCTTGGTTTATTCCATTAGTAAACTCACAAATTTACTTTACAATACCTACATACTACCTGACCACAATAATTAGGCGCATGACAGCACAGACGAGGTAGAGGAACAGACGGCAATGTCCCATACTAGGCATGCGTCCGATATATCAAATCGAATCTAAAATCCGATTTCAAACACAAATCGTTTTAAACCGATTTCACAATCTGAAAATCCGATTTCAAAAATCTACTTCACCGAACCAAACGCAACGATCTATAGAGATCGATTCGGATTCCGACAAACGACAAATATCATCACTGAATAATGGATTTCACCAAACGAATCGTTTGTGTATCCGAAATCCAAATTCAGTTTTTCTCTTTCTTACTAGTAGGTTAGAAAGAAAGGAAGCGAATATTTCATTGATAAATATAAATTCGCTTCCTCTCATTCTCGCCCATTGATTAGAGAGAAAGAGCTAATTTGGTTGTAAAAATTCGCTTCATCTCATTCTCGCCCATTGGATGAAGAGAGAAAGGGCGAATTTCGTATTAAAAATTCGCTTCCTCTCATTCTCGCCCATTGAATGAAAAGAGAAAAAGCAAATTTGGTATTAAATACCTATTCTACGCAAGCAATTTCATTCATGAGCCAGGGCGCAACAGAAATCGGATTTCTAAAATCGGATTTTGAAATCGATTTCGAAACTTTAAATCGGATATATATCCGTTTGCGATAAAAATGAAAAACGCCCATGCCTATCCCATACAGTAATTTTCACCTCGGTCTATATCATCTTTCTCTTTCACACCTCAACTATTGAATATGACAGTTCGGTTACAAGTATAGTCTGTGCAAAATAATGACGTCATAATTTTACTACGTCATGATTATGTAATATTTCTGACGTCATAGTTTAATGACGCAGGTAGGTATAATATGCCCGAGATACACGAGGCTAGTTTTTCAAGCTAGTACTTCTGGCTTCTAGCTTCATAAAATATAACTTATAAATGAAGCTAGTTTTGTCTACACGAAGCCAGAAGTACTAGCTTGCTAGCTTACTGAGACTAGCTTGCTATCCTAGCTTGAAAAACTAGCCTCGTGTATCTCGGGCATTAGTGATATTAATTAATGTTCTAGGCTCAGGTTCTAGGTATATATATATTATTGGGAAACTTTAAAGAAAACACTTTATTACTTCATTTCGTTTTATTTTTTAACTTTGTTTTATATTTAACCAAAGCTTTTTCTTGCTTAAGTGGCAAAGTCCTATTTTCCAGTCTTATAACATCAGTGCCCTTCAAAATTTTATTAATAGTATTGCACCAGTTAAAAACTACTAATCTCAAAGATATACCAAGGAAGCATTCTAAAACAATATCACGGTGTATTTGGCAATCCAGAAAGTCAAATGAATACTTGGCTTTTAATGTATGTTTTATTTCTTTAATAACATTTTTTTTATGAGCTTGAGTTTCCAAGTATTCATTTGCTTCCTGGATTATGTTTCCGAAACATCTCACAGCATGTTCGGATGGGTAGGTCAGCTTCCTATCTTTTATGTTTTTGTACTCTCGTATACTTATCCAATTATTTATTTTTAAATTTTCATGTGTGGTTAAATTTCTTTTACATTGAGTACATTTATTATTGTTCAAAACCTTTCTGACCACCCACCCTGTTGTATATGCAGTGAGTGTATATTAAGTCTTTCCCGGATAACTGTTGTAGGAATGCTTTCCAAAATCCCACTCTGCAACTTAGAGGATTCAGATGAGTCAACATTTGCGCGAATGTTTATATTTTCTTCAAATAGAGTTTTTAAATTTAGTAACTGCTCACCTGAATCCTCTTCACAATTATAACTTTCAGAGTGGAAGTTTATAAATCTTGTGATTAAAAGTGATTTGAAAGTGCTTTTAAAGCTGTGGCAATTGGGGTTGTTGTTTCTAAAATTGTAGGCCCTCACCTGACCGAAAAAGTTTTCGATGGGGTCAGAATTAAAATATCGGGGCCTCATTATGTTTATGCCTTTGCCTTTAAAAAATTGCCACAGCCTTTGGTAACTTTTTATTGTAACCATCCAATTTCTTAATGAGGGCACATATTTTTCTTTGCCACCTTTATCAACAAACTTAATATTAATAAGTTTTTTCAAAGCTTCCTTCCAGAATTCGTGATATTCAGACGAAGAAGTCACTGCTGTTCTCAATCTTTTTCCTTTGTTTTGTAACTTTGAGCCATTGACTGCGTCAAATATATCATCGAAAAACGCGACTATCTCCGCGGTGTTTTTTAAAGTAGGACTCACCATTGTCCCATCAGTATAACGGGCTGCAATCAAAAAGCAAAAATATGTAAGTATCATGTAACTTTATACTACTAAATTTGAATATTAAAGGAGGAGGTCGAATCTAAATTTATAGTAAGAGCCCCTTTCACCTAAAAGGCCATAAATCTGACACAATTTTAATTATTATAAAGTACACCTCAAGGCAAATAAGAACACAAAATTATTTTAATTTAAAATTGAAATTGGTGGAAAATTGGATTAATATTAAGGGCCACTTTCCGTTCATACTTTGAAAACATTTCCAACTATTTTATTTTACAGTTAACCCTTATCAGCCCACCTCCTTTTAAATGATGTAAATACTTACAAAATTGAGCAGTGTAAAATAAGGTAGCAGCTACAGTTTTGCTAAATACCCTTACACAATTTTTCACCTGTAATAGATAGATAAAAAACATGTTAATACTAACATATTACAAATCGTGCGCAAATACAATGCACTACACTACAATACACAAGTTGGCCAGGATAACAAAAATCCTGTAACCATGGTATGTGTTAAATTGATGATGCCCTGTTCAACAATGAATTGTATCTATTACTGCCATGAGTCAGGGTGACGTTATCCGCCTTGGAATGTGATATTCTGAGTATATTCTATAGAAAACTACTAGTATAATTTTGTATATGTAATGTTGCAGTCCAAGTGATTATTATTGGTAACAATAATACTGCTCTACCTACTCTGACGAACGATAATGGTTGGTGCCCTTTATCACTTGCGCTCTAGTAATAATATGGACACAATATCTAAGCATATGTTAAATTCTTAATATGAACAATAACTCAAAACATACCTTCATTTTTTTTATTTTTTCCGGAATGACATGTTCATCATTGAGTTTGTGTAGCAGCCTCGTTTCTGCATGGTTGCAATCTGTTTTATAAACTTGTACTATATCATCCCATGTACTTATTTTACCTTCAAATTTTATATTTTTTGTCAGGAAATTATTCCTTAACCCCTTTATTAAATGTGGTGGGTCGTATATAACACTAAGAGTCTGCCCATTTATAATAATCACATCATCTGAAATTAATTTTTTTTTAAGTTCGTCAATGTTACTTTGATGCATGATATTACTATAGAATTATTATGTCATAATTTTAGATCAGGATACTTAATTTAATTTTTATCTCAGTTAACAAGCTTCTTACCTATTTCTTTGCCTAATTTTATTTGTTCTCTCCTCGTATCTTCTTGGAGACTTTTTAAAGTCGATTGGAAGGCAGCCCCTTGGTCACAAACCAATGCGACAGGTAAAAGACCCGTGTCACTGACGGCTGTTACTACCTCCTTAATTATCGTTTTCAAATATATTTTGGAAGTTGACCCCTTACAAAAATAGTAGGCTACAGGTTGCTGCCATTTATGAATTGAGCCTCTGAGCATAAAAACCAGAGCATGATCGGCAAAGTCATTAGTTTTTTCTTTAAGCTCAACAAAGCCATTTATGTTATCCTTTTTTCTTTCGTATGTTAAAGCAGCATCCAATGCAACCTCATCAAAAATAATTGAGCAAAATTTTTTTCTCTCGTCCCATCTTGTCCATACCTGCAAACATTCGAAATATATAAGTGAACCGAATATAATTTCAAAATTGTAACTAAATAGAAATTTAGAAATGACTAAAATCTTCATTTTCTATATGTCATGATGTAACATAATAATATTATGATCAGCTAAAGGTGGCCTTACCTCCTTTTTAATTGCATCAAACACTTGTGGATTGACGCCTGCCTCAATGTTAATAGTTGAAATCATTTTATTGAGGGTATATTTTGAAGGTAGGATAAATATCTTTTGCAAGTATTTATAACACTTTGGACTTTGTTTTAATATAGATAAAGCTATTATTTTTTCTTCGTTAGTAAACCTTCTTCCCTTCGCTTTTTTTGAGCATTGTTTTATTTGCATCCACATTATCCTTTTTGCTAAAGGATTCATTTTTCCTACCATTTTTTCAAAGTTTCTTTGCTTTAAAAATCGAATTGCTCTACGTGCTCTTTTAATATACTGAAGTTGCTTCTTTGATTTTAAAAATTCTTTTTTGATACCAGAAGACACATAGTTTTTTGTTAAAGCAATTCTTTTCTTAACAAATGCTTTCCTTTTCAATTGAGTTGAAATTGAAATATCTGCAAAAAGACAAATTAAGTTTGTTAAATGGAACAGGTCAATATAAAAATTAATTCACTGTAGTTCTTTTAACAAATGTTATTTACCTGTTACTATTGGTTCTATTGTGGGTACTGTTTCATAGTTTGAAGTTGAAGGCACAGCGGCTTCGAAAAAGGGTACATCAGATGATGTAACAGTTTCTGTAAAAAACAAGAAAATTTTATGTATTAAATTTTGTTTATTTATGTTTTTAATAAACCTTCACACATTGGAAATTTAGAAGCTATGTTGCCTAGCCTAATAACTAACTAATTTTGATTTATAGTACTTAATTTCCAAAAAATTATCAGCAAAAATAAACTAAAATAAACTTTATATGTTGACTACTGCAACAAACAGTTTCAAATCTGAGTTTAGTTAAATTTAATGAATATTTTATCAAGTTTGAATAGAATAAAATTGAGAATTTACAATTTGAGTGGCTACCAATATTATATGAGGAAAACTTGATACTGTTCAGATACCCACCATAGTTTTGTTTTAATGCTATTCATTGAATGGTTCATGTATTTTGGGAAATGATAGTGAAAACTTTATTATTCATACAAATCTCATTATTTATAATTGTTTATTATATTTCTTTAAGGACTAAGTTCTCAAAAATGCTATTAATTCCCTATATAAAGTTTCATAATTATGTCTAGGAACATAAGGATCAGGCGATGTGTTGTCTGTCAGTCGAAATCTATAATTTTTAAAGTAGATATAGTTAAATTACCTGAACTAGTCTTTGCTCTCTTCGACATATTTGCATATGTATGATCCTCGTGCCGCCGTTTGAAATAATTATGTTCCAAATTGATGCTTCCTGTAAAGAATAACAAAGGTATATGTTATTAAATTATTTAATTTCTATATTATGGTATCATGGTAAGGTAAATTTCACTCCTGCAATGTGTCTTAATCAGCCAATGAAATGACAAACAAAGCTTATAATGACAATAAAATTAACCTGTTACTAAGCCATAGTTTAAGAATTTAGTGAAGGCAAATAAATGATTTTCGGATTATATAAGATACTGGATAATATGTAAATAATATTAGTGTTGCAAATTATACAAATAATATTCAACTGATTTTATCAATCAAATTTCTTTCACATAAATTAAATTATTGAAACAATAACTTATTTAGTAGTAGTAGGTATGTAATACTTGTATGAAATACTATAAGATAAAATAATATTTAAAAAACTGGAAATACTCACGCATGTGGCCAGTTTCAGTACGGATAATTGTCTGGGGAATACCACTACAAATTTCGCTCTGCGAAAAGAGAGTTGGAATAGCATTGGCCCGGAGTCGAGCCCTCAAGGCTGTAGAAGCGAAAAATCGCTTCTCAAAATGCTTTTCGCATACGAAACGCGGTTATTCTTTAGTATCGGGCTGCACGATTTCCTGGACAAATTTGGCTTTAATCAATAGATATTGATGCCCCGAATCATAATCTAATTGCTTTTTGTGCGGAAATGCATCGTTTTTTTTTATCTTAATTTAAAGTTTTTAAGGTTATGTATAAAATTTTAAGACAAATATTGAGCGTATTTGGGTGATTTTGGCTTTAACTGATAGATATTGATGGCTCCAATCATAATATAATCGCATTTTGTGCGGAAATGCGTCGTTTTATTTTAATTTTATTTTTTAGTTGTTATTTTCAAAACATAACACAAATATTGAGCAGTTTACAGATCTACCTTCAAAGTTTAAAAATAAATCTTAAAAACGAGGGTATCCGTGATTTTTACGTTGTGCTATGTCAACTATAAATTCGTGCCGGCAATATAATAGGCTATAAAAAAAATGTCGAGGGAACCCCGCTGCGCGGGGTTCCCCTTTTTTTCTTGAATTAAACTGTCAACCTAACGAACCTAACCCAACCCGTCTGTTTGAAAAGTTTCTTTTTGTTTCTTTAGAGGCGGGGGGCTTTGCCCCCCGCCACCCCCTATTCGGGGGCTTCGCCCCCGAAACCCCCCCGCCTTCCCTCCTTTTTAACGGATCTATAGCTCAATATTTGTCTTCAAATTTTATACATAACCTTAAAAACTTAAAATTAAGATTAAAAAAAAAAAGCATTTCCGCACAAAAAGCAATTAGATTATGATTCGGGGCATCAATACCTATTGATTAAAGCCAAATTTGTCCAGGAAATCGTGCAGCCCGATTCTAAAGCCAACCCCGAAACGCTTCCGGAGCTCCTCCACACTCAGGCTTCGCAAGGTTTCGCATTTAATGAGCTGTAACCACACTTCGAGTCTTTTCTCGTCCTTCGGAAAACAAAAAAGCTTGACGTCCTTTCGCCTACTATCACAACCCACAACACAACACAAGTTAAACATCTTGCACGCGTTGATACCTGGATTATCACAGTTCCAGAATTGAGAGGATAAGTTACGGAAATTAATCGACGCAAAACTTCACTCGATCAACTTTGAAACTGCAATGGCGGTTATAATAAAAACATGTCAGTTGTCACCGCGGAAAGACGAGGAAGCGGGGAGGGGGAAGCTGTCATGTTCATTAAATGAACCATAGACAATTGGCGACGAATTTTTGTATGAAGACTAACCGCCATGCATGACAGATAGCAGTCACGCGGGCCCCCCACCCCGCTCTAGCCCCGCGCGTCCCCTAGTGAGGCGCAGTCGTGTACAATTGTACATTAAGGTCATTTAGACTAGGCTGATGTGAACTTCGTTTTCCGAGATGTTTGCGCAGGTACAGTAACTGACCAAGTACAGGTGGTAGGGCCTAGAGCTCACCCGGGGAAGTACCACCGCCCGCCACGGTACTTTGTACCATTCCTACCATGTAATAATTGTTTTAAGAACAATTGTGTTCCGGATAGGAAGGTGTGGTGCCGGTTACACTTTTTAAAGGCGACCATCTCAGTCCTCAGGGGTAGCAACGCATGTGTGACCGAATTAGAACGAGACTCATTGAGTCTAGTTCTGGGTCGGTCACAGTTGTTATGGGCGGCAGCGGAAGGTGGTGCTGCATGCTCGTTTGCTATCTTAATTCCATAAAAAAAATTGTACCTCCATTAAACATTCACCATGGTACTTTTGGTACTACTGCAGAATGTACTACGTATTCCCATCCCTATTTCCAATGACGTCTTAACTGACATGCGCCTAATTATCGTGGTCGGCTAGTACAATTCAAGCTCAAAACACATCAAGTAAATTTTTTCTATGCACATCAAACACTGACAGATTTTGCCACAGATACAAACAACGATATTTCAATATTTTTATACCATAGACGTGCTAAACTAAACTAGAGAGGCAGAGTAATTTCATTCTTAAATGATATCTAACCTGTGCCAAAGTGTAACATCTGTAATATAGACTACATAGAGCATAATCTAAGGGACCGCGTACTGTTCGATATCGAACAGTGTCACAGGTCGCAGTATTTATGAGCTGTTCGATATCGAACAGCTTAACAGCCCAAAGGGAGAACTTGACTATATTTACAGACTGCCTAAGTACTATACAATCCGTTATTGAAGTAGAACAGAATAATGGCATTGAAGCTTTCTTTATATTAGGGGACTTTAATGCGCATCCTAACGAATTATTTTATAACGAGTTAGTTAGTTTTTGTGGAGAAAACCTATGGTATTGTGCAGACATAGAAATGCTAGGCATACATTCTAACACATACACATTTCGTAGTGACGCTCATGGCTGTGAGAGATGGTTAGATCATTGTACTGTCACACATTCTGCTAAAAGAGCCATATCAAGTATTTGTATAAAACAGGATATATACTGGTATCAGACCACGTATCAGTGGTATCTAGTGAACTGTAATTTTTGTAAATTGACAGAAACAGCTGTTACAAGCTTAAGTAATGATCATGTTGAGAATCGCATTGTATGGGGGGAAAGAAATGATCGGCAGATCGACATGTACCTTAACATATGTCACTCTGAGCTTAGAAACATTGTTTATCCTCAAGAACTTAAGTTATGTAGTGAGCGGTCTTGTCGGAATGCCGATTATTATCGTATCATAGATAACATTTATACTAAGTTTACAAGTGTACTGACGCAGGACGCTATTGATACTTTTGTGTTTAAAAAGACTGAACATAGGGATGATGATGACATAGAGAGAGAGCGCAGGGCGTTGGCGGTCCGAAGCAACATGATAGCCCGCAGATTCACTCGATGTTTTATACCAGTTAAGATTACTTTGTTCAAGGCATTCTGTCAATCATTTTACTCCAGTGGTCTGTGGGTAGTCTATACGCAGAGGGCAGGCAACACCCTGCGCGTGCAGTATAAAAATGCCTTCAGAATGTTATTGGGTCTGCCGAGGCACTGCAGACTGCAGTGCGTCTGGTATGTTCACGGAGGCACGCACGGACGGTTTTCATGCTATAATGCGCAAGAAAGCGGCCTCCATGCTAAGGCGACTCAGAGACAGCAACAATAACATCCTGAACACCATTGCGGCTAGGTTTGACTGTCCAATCCAAAAACATTGGGTGGGATTAATAATAAACAGTCTTAAGAATAGATTTAATGTAATTTAATTTAATTTTAATGTAATTTAATTTTAATTGTAATGTATCTAATTTATTTTAATTTTAATTTACCAAATTGTGAAATAATTGCTTATGCCGACGACACTGCCCTTATACTTTATGACACGAATTGGATAGACCTCCGTAGCAATACTGAACGTTGTCTTCGTACAGTCATGTCTTGGTTGAACCAAAATTTATTGACAATGAATGTAGACAAAACTAAATTTATAATATTTTCTCCTAAAGCAGACCCAAACCTCAGGATTAAAATAATAGCACATACATGTGTGACTTCATTAACCGACTGTGAATGTGGTGAAATAAGGCGTTCAAATACAATTAAATATTTAGGTGTTGAACTGGATGAGAGATTAAGTTGGCGAACGCATATCCATACCCTGGCTGGAAGGGTTAGAAAAATCATTTACATTTTTAAAAAGTTACGACATTCAGCTGATGCCAAGACACTCAATTTAGTATATACCAGTTTGTGTGAATCAATTATTTCATACTGCATACCTGCGTGGGGTGGGGCAGCTAAAACCATACTTAAAGAATTAGAAATCGCACAAAGGGCTGTTCTAAAAGTAAAAAAATTTAAACCATTTAGGTATCCTACATCTTCCCTTTATTCTGAATGTCATGTGCTTACAGTTAGGCAGCTTTTTATTTTGCGTGCAATACTACGTAAGCACCCCACGGTCTCCTGTGCCCTAACTAATATAAGCGCTTGTGACATAAGCAGACGTAGACCGATTCCTCCTTGCCCTGCTGTCAAACACCGAACTGTACTTGCTAGCAGACACTTTCACGTAATAAGTGCGAAAATCTATAATAAAATACATAAAAATGTAGACATAGTAACCTTATCAAAGCACGATCTTAAAGCTAAACTTAAAAACTATCTACTTAGTATAGATTATGAAAACACAGAAAAGATTATCATATAAATAAAAACTATTACTACATCAGCCTTTACTTTTACTTGCACGCGCACACACACACACACACACACACACACACACATACACACACACACACACACACACACACACACACGCACGCACGGACGCACGCACACACGCATGCAATCACGCACCCAACATACACATCTTTAGATACTCATTGAAGAGCATAAACATAATTTAATTATGCTACAAAAATGAATACAGATCGATTTTACTACCACCTAAGTACAAATAAAAACTACTACGGGTTAACTACCATCTACGTTATAACTATACCTGTGTGTGACGGAGAAGCGCTGATTCCTGAGATACAAGTCAAACAATGACTTAGTTCAGGAGACAGAGTGACCCCTTCATTATCATAAGGTTGAGTGAACTTTAACGGAATGTACCTTTTGTATACTATGTAACTATGTTTTAATTGCTCAAATAAATTATTATTAAAATAAATAAAATAAATTAATTTATTTGTAATGAAATGTTGTTTGTTTAAAATGAATCTTACAAATCTTTTAATAACGTATTCTATGGACAAAATGAAGTCTGAAATAAAATTATTATTATTATAATTATAAAATTTGGTTTATAGATAAGACTAGCTAGTCTTAAAGAATCATGGCAAGTTTCATACATTGAATTGTACAAAAAAAAATTAAAAACTCGAGAGCAATAATCAAAAATGATATAATTTTCTTCACATTCTTGCCATTATAAAAATACGCCATTTGTACACTAACTGTCAAAGTGACATAAGAAATGATAATAATAGTGACATGACAATCAATCAAAACGCTCGCATCTCGCATTCCCATAGAGATAGGAATATAGGTACAGTCAGTGCCACAAACTTATCTGACCCGGTAAGAGGGGCGCTATTAATAAGTATAACATTTGCATTAGTTCCAATTTTGGCCACCAGTGGGCTGAGTGCGTGTTTTAAGTGACAAAACGCGCTCGTTACGTAACTGCGAGTTATAGAATCGGAGCAGAGCCACCTAGCTAACTCGCAGTTAGGTACCTATGTAGCGAGCGCGTTTTGTCACTTAAAACTCGCACTCAGCCCACGGGTGAAATAAGTTTGTGGCACTCTCGTGGCACTGTACGACTGTATTGGTTTTGTTCAACTGTCACCTGTCATAAATGAAAACAACCCCACAAATTACGTCCGTAGTCCATAGAGAATACACCTTTATGACCACAGATTTACATTCCGTGCGTTCCAATAGTTAACCAAAACGCTCCAAGCCTTTCTGTTTTCATTTTCACAGAAAGAGTAAAGACACCTATTTTTTCTTACGAAAAAATGCTTTTAGCTTTGATCGTTTCCATTTGTTCTAAGCGATGAAGAGTAGTTAGGAATAGTACAGAAATGTACTCTGTTATATCGAAAACGAATAGGTATTTTGACTTTCTGAGCTTGTAAGTTACTATTGGAACCACGAAACATAGATTAAGCGGAAGTGTGATACGTCAAAATTATTACTGAAACCGGTGTCGCCAAACGCACACAAACAAACGGTGGTCAGTTACTCCCACGAAATATAGGTTACTCCCATTTTGCTCAAGAGTAGTTTTAATTGGTCGCATATATGTAAAGCTTAAATACCCTAAATTGTACAAACTTTAATGCAAAAACACATCTTGACTCTGAGCAATAGAGTTGGCTTTTCTATAAAGAAAGTAACGTATTTGCGACATTTTGTATTGACCAGGTGGCAAGTGATATTTGTGAAAAATATAATTTGATCTTTATTTGTAAGCAGTAAGGTTAAATTTTCAATGATTTGTCAACCATAATTCCCGTTATCGTTTAGTGATTTGACACAAGCGTGATTTTATCGATAAATTGGTTGGACCTATTTTAAATGCAATTTGCGATTCCTGGTGTTTATAATTGGGGTGGCTCCAGCTTTTGTTATATAGGGTGTAGTGTTAAGTGCGCATAACCGGAAAACCATTTCTTCAGACGGACAATCTAACAAACTTGCAGTCTTTCATTAAGAAACCTACTTTGAAATCGCAAATAATAATTGCTTTTTACAAAAAAAATAACCGACTTCAATCTTGATAAGTAGAGATAACTCAAAAACTACTCGCCATATGGCGCTCAATTCAACTTATAAGTGTAAAGTTCTCGTCGCTACAAATTAATCAAGCCCAAACACTAAATAACTGCAGTAAATCGTTGAGGAGTTCCCTCGACTGTCTTTCGGCTTCATCAGATCGACTCCAGATCTTCATGAAATAGTAGCGCTTTAATGTACTTATGATAACATGAACAAACACACTAGTTGTCCATACAATTTTCAAAAGTTCCCCTCGATTTCCCTGAGATGCCATCATCAGATCCTGGTTTCCTTATCAGGGGACCCCACTGCGCATATCTACTTTACAACAAAAAAAGAATTATCAAAATCAGCCCATAAACGACGAAATAATCGCTGAACGTGCATAAAAAAAAGCATATACCTATACGGTCGAATTGAGAACCTCCTTCTTTTTTGAAGTCGGTTAATGATCACATTTGTTTGCATATGTAGTAACGCGACGGCATTACTTGTTATATTATATATCGCAACGTCAGGCGTTTCTGAGTTTGCAAATAGGTGTTATTATTTATAGGTGTTATTTATTATTATTTAACTTAATTTATTATATTGTTTATTCATTAACACGCCCCTGTTTGTTAGCGCATAACATATCTTTATTTATATAATTTATCTAAGCAGGTTAAAATTTTAAAGATGTTACATTACAATTGCTCACTATTGTAATAATAACTAATAAAATGTCGATGTCGATAAACTTTTTTCGCATCACCTACGGAGACGTGAATAGGTACCTCTAGAGGTGAATGAACCATGTAGATGACACGTGTAAGCTAAGCTAAGCTAAAGCAAGCTTTATTGCCCATTCCTTAAGGTTGATTTCAGATTAAAATATCTATTGGGTTTTAAGTAATTGAAATTAAATTACGATAATAAGATTTATTGCAAAAACTTCACTTACCGGTGATATGAAACACCTCCATTCTTAACATTTCTTGTTTTACTATTATTTTTACACTGCAAAACGGAACAACAAACCATAATTTCTTTGAAATACCGTATAGTGCCACCAACTTATCTGTTCAGTAAACGGATGTCGCTAGTGCAGCTTCAATGTTACCATATAATAAAATTTGGCGACTGTCAAGGGAGCTCAACAACTTTGAGACCTATGATTTTTATCAGATAAAGTATGTTGCACATAATTCGATGGTAAATGATGACAAAGTCTTCCTGACTAATATAGATACACTACTTGGGCTGTGGCTACTAACTTAAACTACCATGCAATGACTGCAGTAACATAGGATGTTATCATTATCTCAATCCATCAGGGCCCACTATTAAGCATAGGTCTCCTCTCATAATGAGAAGGTTAAGCCCATAGTTCACCATGCTGAACAAGTGCGGTTTGGCAATGTTTTCCTTTCCTTTATAGTAAATGACATTTAAATGCTTAAGACGCACATAACTTAGAAAAGTCAGAGGTACGTGCCCTGGGATTCGAACACGGACGGAACAGGGCGAATTTTTAATCAATCAGTTATCACCCTAAAATATTTTAATGGCAATGAATAATTCTCAAGAGTATTTGTCTATTGAAAAAAAATTCGTAAACATCCAAAAATGAAAGAATTAGGCCAACACAGTCAAATTTTACTTTTTCATGTAAAAATTAAAATTTTAAAAACAAGAGAAATAAAAAATCCATTGTTATTGACTATAATTATTTGTATTTTATATTATAAAATGATGCCGGTGCGCCAGAGAAATTTCTTCAGCTTTTTTCTTCTCACTCATTAGCTTGTAAGCAAAACGTTCACTAACTCCTGTAACAAAGATATAATATTATATGAAGTATAAAAAAAATTAGATACCAAATACATTCAGTGACACTTTAATCGATTATGCAAACATAAGTGGGAAAATAAAATAACTGAAATATTTAAGCGGGACTATTAATTAACTTGCAATAGCAACACTAACCTGTTGAAACTGCGAAGCATTCTGCCATTTTTTTAAACGTTATTTTTGGAGTTAGCAGGCGATTTTCTTCCCTCATACAATCTAAAACTTTTAAAATAACTAATCGTGCATCACTTCTAAGAGGCTCAGGCATTTTTAATCACTTTTTACAATTAAAATCGAATTAAAACACATAGAGCACTCGCACTTCAAAGATTTGACAGCGGACATTACATTTCAAAATTGACGTTGTCTTTTTTTAGTTCCATTTTTTTCTACTGAACAGATAAGTTGGTGGCATTATAAAACAAATAGTGACACGAGACGTCCGTTCTTGAACCGGATGACAGCGATGACTGAAGGCAAGTATGGAACACAACTTACACAACCCATACTAGTGGCGCGCGGGCCACGCCTACATCGCATCTCCTCTCTATATTTGCTCCATGATTGGAACGTACCCGTCACTGAATTGTCAGTGTTAATTCTTGCGACGAGGCCGACGAGTAAGGTAGTGTCAAAAGCTCCGCAGGGACCGCAGGAGTATATTGTTCTATGGTCAAAAGTCAAATGGTTTTAAGTGCGTGTGAGTTGATTGCATCATCCAAATAGCGATCTGATGTTGAAGCAACGTCTGAAATCAGCAGGATATCGACTCCTCTCCGACTAACAGCCGAGGTAGTTTCAGTTCAGTGGAATGTTTCGAATTATCATGAATAGGTTATCTTTTAAAGGTTTTGCGGAATCAGCAAATAGCCAATAACCATGTGCACTGCATAGTACCTCACTTTTTATGGAATCAAGGCAGCAAACTAGCAGGCTGCACCACCTTCCGCTGCCGCCCATGACAACTGTGACCGACACAGAACAAGACTCGATTTAGGGAGGGTGGTAAGCTGGTAACGCCAGTTAGTAGATGATGCTACAATATTTGTTGGTTAGTTTAGTTTGTTAATAAGTGTGAGGACAGGCACTGCTAGTGAATGTGATGCGTTGCTACGATTGAGGCCTGAGATGTTCGCCTCAGTATTAGTAAAGTATATAGTAAAGTATTAAATGAATCGCTATTCATTTTTCAATAAACTTTAGATAAGTGTGTTACGAATAAATATTAACTTTTCTTTTTATTAAATTAATCTTTTCTTATTATTAAAATTAAGAATGTAGATGCTTTTGTGCATAAATCTCAAATTTATTACTCAACTTTAATACCTAATAATTTAGCAATAATGACTATGAACCTTCTGCTATGAGAATGTAGTATGTAGTTTATGTCTAGTTAAATACCAAAAAATACATTGTTTCTTTCAAGATACACATATCTGGAAATGTATGTATTGAATATGTGTCATAGGAACTGCAAATCCATTTATGGACAGTTTTTAAAATAGAGACATGGATTGCCTGTGTTAATAAAACAATTGTATTTTTCAGCAAATACTATTTTGAGTACAAATTGTAAAAGTTACGATTATAACTAAACATAGACAAGCACAGACATGAATTTAATACCTGTGAAGGTTCAAAATGATCAGGAAATTATTAAAACTGAAGGCAGGATTGTTAACTGTACTGTGAATAGTCAAACCTTGCCCCTACATGATGGAATTAAACTTGAATATGATGCAGTCAACCAGGACATATCTGACCAGGAATATATTAGTACTGAACATACAACCAGTAGTGGCATGGTGTGTAGATCAACCACAAATAAAGATTTTGTTGATGAAGATATTAAGGTGAAAGTTATCCAAGAAATTATTAGTCCTGAAGAATTTACCAACATTGAGATGATGTGTAGATCAAAGTTGCTCTCAGATGCAGATGAAAACTGTGGTGTGATGAATCAGGATGCTGCAAGTGAAAGTGCAACCAATACTAATGTGAAGCGTGGAGACGTGTCGTTACGTAAGTAGATAGTATATGTAGAACAGGTAATTAAGGCACCCTGCATATATAGCTAGCTAAGCTAAAAAGCACCATAGAGAACAAATGGACAGACGAACAATTATTTGTATTATAGTGTATATTATACAGTAAGAACTGACAAGTTTATATGTAAACAGGTGAAGATTACTCTCCGGCCGCCGGTCTCCCTGCAGCAGAGACAATACATAAAGCACAGTTGAGCGACACAGCACTACCACAAGGAAGGAATGTACAGGGTGATTCAATGCGTGCTGCATACAACACAAGGTCACACTCAGGGAAAACACCACTCCCATGTCCTCTCTGCAACAAGACATTTAGTACAAAATCCAATCTTGTGAAACACAAGAAAATACATGGAGCAGAAACACTGTTTTATTGTGATGTATGTAATAAGGAATTTACAAAAAAATTCAATTTTGTCAAGCATAAGAAGTTACATGGAGCAAAAAGAAAATTAAAAGAATTTAATACAAGATCCGGTCTTGTAAAACATACCGAAGTACATAGAGCGGAAAAACTACTTTATTGTGATGTCTGTGATAAGGGATTTAGTACAAGATCCAATCTTGTTAGACATAAGAAATTACATTTAGAAAATAAAGCAATTTCATGCATCAAAATCTTTAACATAACTGACCAGGAAAATATGAGTACTGAACATACAACCAGTAGTGACACGGTGTGTAGATCAACCACAACTGAAGATGTCATTCATGACATTAAGGCTGAAAATGACCATGATGTGGAGTGTGGATCTACCACAACTGAAGATTTATTTCCTAATGACATCAAAGTTAAAGTTATCCAAGAAATTATTAGTCCTGAAGAATTTACCAACATTGAGATGATGTGTAGATCAAAGTTGCTCTCAGATGCAGATGAAAACTGTGTGATGAATCAGGATGGTGCAAGTGAAAGTCCAACCAATACTGATGAGAAGCGTGGAAATGTGTCATTTGGTAAGTCATCAACTTTTTGAAAAATTCTCTAATTAGGTACATATTTTGTAATGGTAGTCATATTTTGTGAATCTATTGTCTAAACTTTATCGTAACTTATTATTATTTTTTTTTTTTTAGTTTCGACATAGTATTATTTTATTCAATTATAAATAACAATTTTATGGTACATACATAATATAAACATAACAAAAATAACATAACAAAACTAAAACTAAAATAAGTTAAATAAACTAGGACCCTGTGGTGCAGTCCCCAATACGCTGGCAGCGTTTCCTCGCTGTATAGCAATGCTAATACGTTGAGCGAGGAAACTGCCAGCTCTTGGATCACTAGTTTTTTCCTTTAATTTATTTTTTATTACTTTGAAAATATAGTGGGCGTCAGGACCCCACGGTATTATTATTAACTAAACTTATTATTATTAACAATATCAAGTGTAATTTTAATATTACGAATCCTGAAAGCAGTTTATTCAGAATCCATATCTGATTTGTTTGCAATAATTTAACACCATGTGACATTTTGTTCGTACAATATAAAAATACTACATTTGGATTTTACAACTTTTATGTATGTTGTTTACACGAAATATATAGTAGGTGTATCAGTCTTTTTTACACACAAGACATACTGTTGTATAGAAAACTAATGTAAATAATATATAAATAAATAGAGAGAGAATAGGTAGATCTAAAAAAGTGAAGTCACTGGCAGAAATTTTTCATTTTTGACTGGCGATCACTTCCTCTCACCATCTTCCATTAAGTCAGAGACGTCGGAACACCCTGTATGTTGTATATACGGAGCGGTGGCTAGCCAGGCTGGTGATTGACCACGCGCGTACCGTCGGGACTAAACTGAGCCTTGCGACAGACAGTATGTACTGACAGACGGTTATTTGTAAACAGGTGAAGATTACTCTTCGGCCGCCGGTCTCCCTGCAGCAGAGACAATACATAAAGTACAGTTGAGCGACACAGCAGTACAACAAGTGACGAAGGCACCGGGTGATTCGACGGGTCTTCTATCCAATATGTCTGCACATTCAGGGAAAAGACAAATCACGTGTGAAGTTTGCCACAAAAGGTTTAGTCTAAAACGCAATCTTGCACAACATATGAGAATACATTCAGGTGAAAAACCATTTACGTGTGAAGTTTGCCACAAAAGATTTAGTCGAAAAGGATATCTTGTAATTCACATGAGGAAACATTCCGGAGAAAAACCATTTACGTGTGAACTTTGCCACAAAAGATTTAGTCAAAAAGGCAGTCTTGTAATTCACATGAGGAATCATTCAGGAGAAAAACCATTTACGTGTGAACTATGCCACAAAACATTTATTCATAAAAGCAATCTTGTAAGTCACTTAAGGAAACATTCCGGAGAAAAACCATTTACGTGTGAAGTTTGCCACAAGAGATTTAGTCTAAAAGGCAATCTTGTGACTCATATGAGGAGTCATTTAGAAGATAAACCATTTGCGTGTGAAGTTTGCCACAAAGGATATAGTCGTAAAAGCAGTCTTGTAATTCACATGAGCATACATTCAGGAGAAAAAACATTTGCGTGTAAAGTTTGCCACAAGAGATTTAGTCAAAAAAGCCATCTTGTAATTCACATGAGAATACATTCCGGAGAAAAACCATTTACGTGTGAAGTTTGCCACAAGAGATTTAGTCAAAAAAGCGTTCTTGCACGTCATACGAGAATACATTCAGGTGAAAAACCATTTACGTGTGAAGTTTGCCACAAGAGATTTGGGCTTAAAAGCAATCTAGCACAGCATATGAGAATACATTCAGGTGAAAAACCATTTTCGTGTGAAGTTTGCCACAAAAGATTTAGTCAAAAAGGCACTCTTGTGACTCATATGAGGATACATTCAAAGGAAAAGCCATTGTTGGATAAAGAAAGAAATGGGTGAAAGGAATACCTGGTTCGAATATATTCCCGCGTATAGGTGTTGGGTTGGCACTCCTTCAGTATCCAGCATATGATGATTTTCTTCTTGTTTATACCGAAATTCACTAGCACGGCACGTGAACTTGGTGTTTTACTAGATTTAGGCGCAGTTAATACGAATTCGCAACGAAATCGAAGGGAACACTATGAAGCTCGAGCTGACTTGTCGCTCGCGGTTGTCGCAACTTCATTTTCTCGTCTACCCCCAGGTATGGGGACATTAGGACGGATATGTAGGTGCGGATAGGACGCGGTCAGAAATAAACTTATCAGCCATATTCGTGTGAAAATTTTTGTTTTAGAGGTACTCTTATGAGCCACATGGAGACACATTGGCGACACATTGGCGACACATTGGCGACACGTTGACGACACATCGGTGGAAAAATCCAATCGAAGTATTAGTCTTTCTCTTCATTGCATTTGGGTGAAAAACCATTTTCGTTCGATGTCTCCAAAGTCTATCACATCTCAGGACACATGAATTTGCTAATAATAAAGCTAATGTTAATTACCCAGTTGTCGGTCGGTTGTCTTCCAGGGTGCGCGGCGGCAGCGGAGGGGTTATACGAATTCGTTCGCTACCTTAACGCCATAAAAAACCGGCCAAGTGCGAGTCGGACTCGCGCACGAAGTGTTCCGTACCATTATGTATTAAAACAATTATTATTATTACGTATTATTGTTATTCCCAAAAAAACCTTTTGTGCCCCCCCCCACACTACCAAAGGAACTTAATGATATCTAAATAAATATCTAATCTTTTATATGTATAACTCAAAGGTGACTGGCTGACTGACACAGTGCTCTGTCAACGCACAGCCCAAACCACTGGACGGATCGGGCTGAAACTTGGCGTGCAGTTAGCCACTACGATATAGACATCCGCTATGAAAGGATTGTTCAAAATTCATCGCCTAAGGGTGTGAAACAGGGGGGTGAAGTTAAAACGAATTCCACGCGGGCGAAGCCGCGGGCGAAAGCTTGTCTGTAATAAGACATAATTATAGTATAATAGATAAAATCGTTTAATTTTTTTTCATAAAATCTATTTTCAGTTTTTAGTTTTGTTGTTATTCAGAACGAGCTCTACTTGTATTTCTTTCATTAGATACCCATACTGAGGTAGTATAAAATTATGTAATCCGCCATTTTGGATTTTAATTTTTTTCATAGTGAGCTCTATTCTAACAATCAAGCCGTTTCATTTGATACCCGTATAAGGTTGTTGTGAACTACTATGTAATTTGTATCGGCCATTTTGTATCGGCGGCCATCTTGGATTTATAATCATAATCTTTACTAGTAAATCAGCCCTCGCTTCGGGAAACCAGTCCCTTCAAAAATCTATAAATTTTAACAAATTATGTTATTCCGATGTCTAAGCTATATTACTGCAAAGTTTCATGAAAATCCGTTCAGTAGATTTTTCGTGAAAGAGTAACAAACCCACACACACACACTCACTCACTCACATACCTACATCCTTACAAACTTTCGCATTTATAATATTAGTAGGATTAAGTTATGTTTGTTATATTATGTTGTTTATTATTGTTATTACTGTATTTTCATCAAGATGAAGAGTTTATACCAAATATCAGAACAATGGGACGGCAGGAAGGGGGTTAAATTCCAATTACTAAATTTGGCCCAAACAAACAAACAGGAAAAGCTAAATAAAACTGTTTGATAAAAAGTATTTCTAAAACACGTCAAGATACATTCAGGTTTGTTGCCGCTCCTCCTTTTAACAACTCACGTTAGAATTTGTGAACCGCTGACGTAATGTGACTTTCCATGAGTTTGTGAAGTTAACACTAATAAATACATGTAACTTTAAAGGTTGTGTTGTCATTTTGTGATCCTCTTGTGTCTCATTATAATATTGTTTACGTTACGCGTGTAGGTATATAGTTTTAACTTCATCCACATAACTCCGATTTATGGGCGGCGTGAAAACTTCCAATGCTGGGTTGGCCACTAACAGGCATTTTTTTATAGCGCGAAGGGCTGACGTACAAGCAGTCGAGCACCTGACGGTAAGTGGTCATCGTCGCCTATGGACACCTGCAACACCAGGGGAGTCACCAGTGCAACGCCGGCCCTGAAGGAGAACTCTTTTTACACCTTTCTTGAAGAACCCCATGTCATAGCGCTCCGGGAATACCTCAGAAGGAATGCCATGCCCGCTTCAGACTGCGACATTAGCGAGTGAGGCGAGGAAGAATTACTAAGGGTTAGCGCACATCTTCCTCTGCTCACGCCAGGTTCAACGAGAAGCCATTATTACGTGACATTACTGGCTCGCTACGTAAATGCGAGTTATCTAAAATTTGTATGGGATCGAAGCAGAGCCTCCCAGCGGACGTAAATCGCTCTGCTTCGATCCCATACTTAGACAACTCGCATTTAGGCAGCGAGCCCGTAAAGTCACGTAAAACTCGTATAAAGCCCACAGCAAACCGTTAGCGTGGCGAAGACAAGCCGTAATTACGGCGACGGCCAGCCGTAACCAATCCGAGGTGCTTTTTTATATGGACTTGAAGCAGCAAACGAGCATGCAGCACCATCCTTCCGCTGCCGCCCATGACTACTGTGACCGACCTAGATCAAGACTCGAGTTACAGACTGGGATGGTTAGTCCAGTTAGTAGATGGTGTAAATATAACATTTTATTTTATAATCCATTTTATTTTATATGTCCACTTCGTCCGTCACTCTACTGCGCTCTATAAGCGTGTACTCAGACCCGTAATTCAGAGGAGCATGGAGAAAAGAGGTAAGTTACGTACAAAGAACATCCTACATTGACTTGTGATAAGCAACGAATCATTGAATTATAAACAAGTAAGGATTTATTGTACCTTTCTGTAGCAACTAGATGTCTAAAAAATTATAATGTGCAATTTAACACCGAATAAAAACAACCACTAAGTTAACAAATAAAATAACTCAGTGCACTAACTAGTGCAATTTTACATTACACAATGCGAACTTAGCACGCTAGCTCAGTTAGCGCTCTGCAAATTGGATAGTGTAATGGGGGCTTTACATTATACAATTTGCAGAGCGCTAACTGAGCTAGCGTGCTAAAATCGCATAGTATAAAGGCAGTTAGACAGTAACTAGTGCAGCATAATGTAGGAAAACTAGTTAGTGCACTGCAAATTGTATAATGTAAAGCTTTTGTGGTAAAGCCCCCATTAACCCCGCATCACCTTTGTGGTCTGGTTATTCATAAACTACTCTGTGGGTTATTCTGTGGTGGAACCATATCTCTATGGTCAGCACTCAGCAGTAGTGTCAGGTCTGTCAGACAGATGTCAGTGCAGTGAGTGTCAATCATAGAGATATTATATCTCTATGGATATTACACGTGCTCTATGATAGAGATACTAGCTGTGGCTGTGCTGTGCATGTCAAATGTCAATTTTCACTTGTCAGTGTCAGTTGTCACTTCTGTCGTCACTAGACTTGTTCTTGCTCGGACATTAGAAGGAGCGCTCCGATCTAGTACACTCAGCAAAACACTCAGTCAAATGTACTAGTTCGGTCTTCTAGTTCTTTTAGTACTCTAGTACATTGATCTATGCAATGAATGTGTGCGGTTAATATTTGATTTTCGTTCATACTTTGCAGTCAGTCAGTTAGGACTGTCATTCTTAGGGCGCATTCGAAAAGAACGCTGGTTACCGGCGCCGATCTGCCAGTAGGTTTGGGTAAAAAATATCGATATATCAAAATATCGATATATCAAAATATCGATATTTTTTCAGAAAAATATCTATAAAATAAAAATATATATAAAATAATAATAGTTTAACCCTTTACTTGACAATGTGCATTCAAATGCACACATTTTTGTAAAAAATCTCAAGTAGAAATCAAACATATTTTTTATTTATCTTTCAAACGTTTGCGTAGTGCAACATCTATATTTTTTGGCAAAAAATACTTCTGAGCACTGGCAACACATGGAAGCTCAGTAGATCGCAAAATAGCGGAACGTGCGTGGACGTCTACGACATATAAGGTAATAATCGACTAAAATCCTATAATTAACTTATGAAAAGGAAAAAATTAATGCTAAATATAGTACCTAAATATACATTTTTCCGTGTGAATTATATATTTAGTCAATTCATCTTTGTTTTCTTGGTCTAATTTTCGTTACAATTTGCATGTATCTTTAAATGCACATTGCCAACTTAACTATAAACCTACCTCTGTGTGGTGGTGTGCATTTAAATACACATTGCCAGTCTGGATGAAATTGTTTTGTAAAATAACATTCATATTATTTTGATATTTTATATTGTATATGAATTGTTTTATAAACTATATTCGTATATTCGTATTATTTCATATTGTATACTATTTTGTAAATTAAATTTCTATGAAATAATTTATTTCTTTATGAATTTAATTTAATATTTTGCTTTTGTTCCAAGAATTTTGGCGTTAGTGCCTAAGCCTGGTGCTGGTTCCGATTTAAAAAAAAGTGTCGATTCTTCAGAAGATGAACTACCTACATTATCTACGCAAAATTGTACAAAACAAGATTGAAGATGGTAATATTCACCTAAGCTCAGACCCACCATCACTAGAATCTTCATTTGAAGATTTACATTTATTGTCGGACAGTGATGAAGATAATGTCTATATAAGAACTATTAGCTCTTCAGTGATTGACTCGAATACTAAATCAGGTCATCAAGTATCTTTTTCCAGTCCAAATTCGCCGTCCATAAATACTGTCTTCGAATAGCTTTCCAGCTGCGGCAAACAACCCAGTACAGCAAACCGAACACCAACCTCCACTGGCTATAAACAGTGCTACTACATCAGCTGTCATCAATATTCCGCAATTTTCACCATTAGCTAGTCGAAGCTATCTTAACAACGCATCTCCGTCTGGTGGTACTCGATCAAGAAAAAAAACTACAGTGAAATGTAACGTGCGACTTTGTTTAGTAGAGGGTCGTAATTGTTTTAGTGATTATCGTACTTAGTACCATTCCTACCGTGTAATAATTGTTTTAAGAACAATTGTGTGAAGGTGTGTGGAGGTGTAGAGCCGATTACAACTTTTTTAAGAGGCGACCATCTCAGTCCTCAGGGGTAGCAACGCATCTGTGACCGAATTAGAACGACGAGACTCATACTAACAGTAACTAACAATCCATGTCCTCACACTTATTAACAAACTAATCAACTAATATTCTACACCATCTACTAACTGGACTAACCATCCTAGTCCCTTTGAGTTTAGTTCTAGGTCAGTCACAGTTGTTATGGGCGGCAGTGGAAGGGTGGTGCTGCATGCTCGTTTGCTATCTTAATTCCATAAAAAAAAATTATTTTTTACATTATGAAGTAGATTTTTTGATTGTTTAAGTTTAATTTTGATCTCCACAATGGTTGTGATTAATATAAGAAAAACGAATTAATTTTTGTTAAACTTTATATAAATATATCATATTTTTGTTTAAAATAATCGCTGCTTTAATTTAACCCCGTACGAGACAATGTGCATTTTAGTGCACACACTTTCTTCATAGTGTAAACTTAATGGAGCTGTCAATGTGCATTTAAAGACACATGCTATATTTCCAAAACTATCAATGTTAGATTTTTTTATATATTTTTTACAAGTATTCAATAACTCCAAAATCCATTATAGACAACAAAAATAACGAATAGTTACTATATTTTTTAGTGCCAAGTATAGGGTTAAAAAAACTAAAAAACACGCTTTTTATAGAATACTGAACTAAAAAAATAGAAAATAAGTTTCAATAAATTTAAATTAAGAATAGTGTTAAAAATTTCAACAAACATGAATTAATAATAGTGTAAATAAAGAAAATATTTTATTTAAAAAAAGCGTGGGGTGCATGGTGTCATTTTGATAATATCTTAAAAAGCACCCCACGCTTTTTTTAAATAAAATATTTTCTTTATTTACACTATTATTAATTCATGTTTGTTGAAATTTTTAACACTATTCTTAATTTAAATTTATTGAAACTTATTTTCTATTTTTTTAGTTCAGTATTCTATAAAAAGCGTGTTTTTTAGTTTTTTTAACCCTATACTTGGCACTAAAAAATATAGTAACTATTCGTTATTTTTGTTGTCTATAATGGATTTTGGAGTTATTGAATACTTGTAAAAAATATATAAAAAAATCTAACATTGATAGTTTTGGAAATATAGCATGTGTCTTTAAATGCACATTGACAGCTCCATTAAGTTTACACTATGAAGAAAGTGTGTGCACTAAAATGCACATTGTCTCGTACGGGGTTAAATTAAAGCAGCGATTATTTTAAACAAAAATATGATATATTTATATAAAGTTTAACAAAAATTAATTCGTTTTTCTTATATTAATCACAACCATTGTGGAGATCAAAATTAAACTTAAACAATCAAAAAATCTACTTCATAATGTAAAAAATAATTTTTTTTTATGGAATTAAGATAGCAAACGAGCATGCAGCACCACCCTTCCACTGCCGCCCATAACAACTGTGACTGACCTAGAACTAAACTCAAAGGGACTAGGATGGTTAGTCCAGTTAGTAGATGGTGTAGAATATTAGTTGATTAGTTTGTTAATAAGTGTGAGGACATGGATTGTTAGTTACTGTTAGTATGAGTCTCGTCGTTCTAATTCGGTCACAGATGCGTTGCTACCCCTGAGGACTGAGATGGTCGCCTCTTAAAAAAGTTGTAATCGGCTCTACACCTCCACACACCTTCACACAATTGTTCTTAAAACAATTATTACACGGTAGGAATGGTACTAAGTACGATAATCACTAAAACAATTACGACCCTCTACTAAACAAAGTCGCACGTTACATTTCACTGTAGTTTTTTTTCTTGATCGAGTACCACCAGACGGAGATGCGTTGTTAAGATAGCTTCGACTAGCTAATGGTGAAAATTGCGGAATATTGATGACAGCTGATGTAGTAGCACTGTTTATAGCCAGTGGAGGTTGGTGTTCGGTTTGCTGTACTGGGTTGTTTGCCGCAGCTGGAAAGCTATTCGAAGACAGTATTTATGGACGGCGAATTTGGACTGGAAAAAGATACTTGATGACCTGATTTAGTATTCGAGTCAATCACTGAAGAGCTAATAGTTCTTATATAGACATTATCTTCATCACTGTCCGACAATAAATGTAAATCTTCAAATGAAGATTCTAGTGATGGTGGGTCTGAGCTTAGGTGAATATTACCATCTTCAATCTTGTTTTGTACAATTTTGCGTAGATAATGTAGGTAGTTCATCTTCTGAAGAATCGACACTTTTTTTTAAATCGGAACCAGCACCAGGCTTAGGCACTAACGCCAAAATTCTTGGAACAAAAGCAAAATATTAAATTAAATTCATAAAGAAATAAATTATTAATAATAATTATGAATACTGAACTAAAAAAATAGAAAATAAGTTTCAATAAATTTAAATTAAGAATAGTGTTAAAAATTTCAACAAACATGAATTAATAATAGTGTAAATAAAGAAAATATTTTATTTAAAAAAAGCGTGGGGTGCATGGTGTCATTTTGATAATATCTTAAAAAGCACCCCACGCTTTTTTTAAATAAAATATTTTCTTTATTTACACTATTATTAATTCATGTTTGTTGAAATTTTTAACACTATTCTTAATTTAAATTTATTGAAACTGAATTTGTAATAATTGTTTTTTTTTTTTTTTTTTTTTTTTTTTTTTCATTTGTAAAATTAGTCCATAGAAGGGATAATAATAAGTATAATAAGTATTTACGGAAGAGCGGGACATCCTGGCACAAGTATACCGTACTTAAAAGGATGTCCCAACAACAAATCTATGTATGTAAATCTTTTTATGAATAAAATTATTATTATTATTATTATTATTATTATTATTATTATTATTATTATTATTATTATTATGGTAGTCTCTTTATGCGAAGGAGAGTTACATACAAACATACATACAAACATACAGGTGAAGTTATAGGCTAGGGAAGGTGGAAATTAAAGAAGTTAGGAAAAACGCCTATTTTTAGGAAAATCCGCGATAGATTTGCGTGGAAAGGGTCTAGAAAATTAGGGATCAACTGTTTATAGGTGCGTTATGAATTTGAAGCAAAACGCCTGAGGGGCACGGAAGATATTAACAGAAATGTAGGTTTAAAATGAACGAATTTAGTATAAATCAAGGAAAAACAGTTGTAACTCGGAAAATTCGCGATGGATTTTCGTGGAAAAGGTATAGGAAGTTAGGGATCAGTTAGCTTTAAGTTAGTTATGAGTTTGAAGCACAACGGTTGAGGGGCACGGAAGATATTAAAGGAAGTATAGGTATAAAATTAAGAAAAAAATGAGGAAAAACAGCTATTTCTCGGAAAATTGTGGTCGGATTTTCGTGAAAATGGTATAGAAAGTTAGGGAATAATTAGTTGCAGATGCTATATAAGTTTGAAGCAAGAAGACCTTTGGACACCGGAGATATTAAAGAAAATGGAGTAAAGTTACAAACAAACATACAAACATACAGGTGAAGTTAATAAAAGCGTGTTAAAAATAAACTAATCTGACCCGGTAAGAGGGGCGCTACTGTCTTGGTCTTTGTCGTACACAGCATTTGTGGTAAAAAAGTCGTACAAATACGATTTAAATCGTACGGTTGGCAACACTCGTGCCCGGCACCTTAGGAACTTTAAAATTTTTAAAGTTCCTAAGGGCGGCCACATACATGCGGAATTCCGAAACGGAATCCCGAAAAGGAATTTCGATTTGGAACTGCGTAAATGCACCACACACATACGTGGTTTTTCCGTTCGGAATGACATAGACAACGGCGCATGTAGACCACAGAGTAAGTACATTTTTATTTTTACTGTCGACCATAGACTTAGTATATAACTATAGATTAGCAACTGTGTCACTTGAACCACAAAATAAAGATATTAGTACAGAATTTAAACTCATGTATGTACCTCGATTTAGGTTATGTACGTGTGCGTTAGCGTTTGGGTTAACGATTCCGGTATGGTCTTGGATTGGTTTTTGTTATTTAAATTATTGGTATGGATTAAACGGGAAACAAAAACAAAATTATTTATTTATTTTTTATTTATTTATTTATTTATTTATTATAGTGAATATTAACTCAATATTTGCAACTAAACTCAGTGCGTTTTTGCGGCAGTTTCGGTAATATGTAATAATGTTAATATGATCATTTAAATTGGTTATTGCACCGCAAGGATCTCGTTTTAATCTATTTATTTAAATTTTTTTCTACTAAATAATGATTTTTTTCTTTATTAGGTACTTACTTGAAATAAAATAACAATAGGGTACAATTTGAAGGTATACACTTTAAACGTACAAAGAACTTCCTACATTCTACGTTGACTTGTAATAAGTAACGAATCATTGAATTACAAGCACGTAAGGACTTATTGTACCTCTCTATAGCAACAGGATGTCAAAAAAATTATAATGTGCAATTTAACGTCGAATAAAAAAACTCTTAGATAATAATTATAATAACTCCGTTTCTTATCCATTTTTTAGGAAAAGTATCTTATTTGTGTATTGTAAATGTCATATTGCTGGAAATAACAACCGCGGTCCGAGTGGTCCGATGTGCTCCGATTTTTGGTGTATTTGAACCTTGTCTCTATGTGTGCGTTGTTTTTGGACACTTTGTATGAAGCTTGACATCTGTATTATCTAATTTGTGCTGTCATTATATTATTGTAAAGAAAAATATATTTTTCTTTGATACATTAAATACTTTTTAGTTTATAGGTTTAGTATGAGATGACGAATTGTCTTGTCATGTATGTCATAAATATTTTCACATAATGTTCATGGCTATAAGAAATGTTTAAGATTTATATCGGTTTATGTAAATAATTTATCGACGCCGCGTAGAAATTACATTAAATGTTGTTTCTATTATTACAGGTAAGGTAAATTAAATAGTAGTTTTGGTTATTCAGTTATGTACGTATTCGAATTTATGTTGTCAAAAATGTAACAATAAAACTATTATTACAGAAACTCAGTTGTGTTGTTCACCGACGTCGATTATTCTTATAAAACAACATTTATTGTCAGAAAAATGGAAAAGTTGAAATTTACGTTTCAAACAAAACCAAGAACAGACGGAAAGTCTAGTTATATTGCTATTACGTCAATAACTACACAGGATGATAAAATCTTCCTAATTCCTGAGGAATATCAGGACGTGTCGCTGCATAATCACATCATAAGCTCTAAAACTTTCGTAACATTAAAGAACACTATGAAAAAAAGAAATCAAATTAGAAACGTGTGGATAATAGTTACGGAAGACATACTACAAACGTACTTTGATGAAGTTGGTAACATGATATTTCGGGACATTTTTCTTGAGGAAGTCACTCAAGAACAATTGGCTAATAATTCAGAAGATACGATATGTTCCATTGATACCATTGGTGGCTTTGGAGGTTCAAGGTCAACGAAGAGATATTTGCATCTTCTATCAGATCATTTCACTAGGTATGCATACATTTTGACATCAAGTACCCAAAATGCAAATGACTTCATCAAACTAGTAAAGAACTGCGCAGAAGCTGATCACATTGGCATGATTCTCTCGGACCAATATCCAGGAATAAATTCCAAAGAATTTAAAAGATTTTTGGATGAAAAGAATATTCCAATAATTTTCACTGCTGTAAATTCGCCTTTCTCAAATGGTCTAAACGAAAGACTAAATCAAACGTTAGTCAACAAAATTAGATGTAAAATAAACGAAAATGAAACAAAAACAGCATGGACAACTGTAGCACAAAATTGTGTAAAAATCTATAATGAAACGGAACACACTGTAACTGGATATGCCCCAAAGTATCTTCTATACGGCACAAACGTTTCGATTTTGCCAAACGAACTGAAAGTTAAGAAAACCAAATATGATTTGAAACAGGACAGGGAAAAAGCTCTGAAAAATACAATTAGATCACATAATTATAATAAGACTATTTACGATAAAAATAGAAAACACGTAGACTATAATGTGGGTGACATGGTTTTTGTGGATAATGGAAACAAACTTAATAGGAAAAAACTTGAAGAATTAAGAATTGGACCCTATGAAATCGTGGAAAAAATATCAAATTCCATTTATAGGATAAACACAGATCATAAAAAGTCAGAATCGAACTTATTCCACATTTCGAAACTCATTCCAGCCCCTGAACTTGAAAACATAGAAGAGGATGAATGATGAAGATGGTCAATGGATTTTCTCTTGGAGGGGGGGTGATGTAAAGAAAAATATATTTTTCTTTGATACATTAAATACTTTTTAGTTTATAGGTTTAGTATGAGATGACGAATTGTCTTGTCATGTATGTCATAAATATTTTCACATAATGTTCATGGCTATAAGAAATGTTTAAGATTTATATCGGTTTATGTAAATAATTTATCGACGCCGCGTAGAAATTACATTAAATGTTGTTTCTATTATTACAGGTAAGGTAAATTAAATAGTAGTTTTGGTTATTCAGTTATGTACGTATTCGAATTTATGTTGTCAAAAATGTAACAATAAAACTATTATTACAGAAACTCAGTTGTGTTGTTCACCGACGTCGATTATTCTTATAAGCATCCCATCCTAGTCTTTTCAGTTCATGTATGATCTTAAAAATTCTGACACTGAGGAAACTGAAATAATATAATAAATAAGAGTATTATTAAATATTACTGCACATTACTTAATATATATAAATTTTGTTAAATGTAATTTTTAGGGAGATTTCTAAATATTTGAGGCAATTTTAAGGAGTTTTGACATTGGTTTAGGCATAAATATTTTATAGAGTTGGTAACACTGGTCCTTGACTGTCATTCCGTACGGAAATTTCCGAATGTGTGTGGCGTCTCGTACTAAATGTATGGAGCCGTTGCGTCCGGAATTCCGAACGGAATGTCTATGATTCGGAATTCCGTCAGGAAAAACTACCGTTTGTGTGTGACAGCGCCATACATTTGTATAGATTTCACTGCGTCAGGAATCCCGAATCGAAATTCCTTTTCGGGATTCCGTTTCGGAATTCCGCATGTATGTGGCCGGCCTTGAATTGAAGTTATACCAAAACACTTATTATCTGTGTAACTGTGTAAGATGTTATGGTTAAGTGAATGACGTCATGCCTTAGGGTCAGCAGCAAACATTGCAAGAAGTCAGTTCTAATTCTACTAGCCGACCACGATAATTAGGCGCATGTCAGTTAAGACGTCATTGGAAATAGGGATGGGAATACGTAGTACATTCTGCAGTAGTAGCAAAAGTACCATGGTGAATGTTTAATGGAGGTACAATTTTTTTTATGGAATTAAGATAGCAAACGAGCATGCAGCACCACCTTCCGCTGCCGCCCATAACAACTGTGACCGACCCAGAACTAGACTCAATGAGTCTCGTTCTAATTCGGTCACACATGCGTTGCTACCCCTGAGGACTGAGATGGTCGCCTCTAAAAAGTGTAACCGGCACCACACCTTCCTATCCGGAACACAATTGTTCTTAAAACAATTATTACATGGTAGGAATGGTACAAAGTACCGTGGCGGGCGGTGGTACTTCCCCGGGTGAGCTCTAGGCCCTACCACCTGGACTTGGTCAGATACTGTACCTGCGCAAACATCTCGGAAAACGAAGTTCACATCAGCCTATAAATGACCTTAATGTACAAATTGTACACGACTGCACCTCACTAGGGGACGCGCGGGGCTAGAGCGGGGTGGGGGGCCCGCGTGACTGCTATCTGACATGCGCCTAATTATTGTGGTCAGGTAGTAAGTTCGTTCTTAGAATTGAAATTGGTCTGAAACTAAAAGCATTCTTGTGTTGTGTGCTTGTTTAAAGCGAGCTGTAGTATAAATGCAGTCATTGAGCCATAAACAGTTGAGGAGTTCCCATTACCGAGACGAGACCATTTTGACCGTGCGTTGGCCATGTTTGTAAAATTGTAATATCATGCATTATCATCGGCACTCGACTGCAAATTTTCAAGTAAATCAGACTTCTTGGAGTTCGTGAACCGCTGAAAAGGGTGTTATAAAAAGCAGTGAATGCATTCCAAAGTGTACAAGTGGTGCGCGGTGCCTCTGTGTACGAATACTTCGATAAAAACGCCTGGCAAAGTGTTCGTGTGCGTCCCCAACGACGCGGCGCGGAGGGCGCAGTGGCTGCAGCTGGCGCGACCCCACGCGCGTGGTTCACAATTCGCCAATTTATTTTTGTGAGAACCACTTTGATGTGAGTTTTGGTTTAACTTACTTTGTCAAAAAAATTACTGATAACTACTTCACATTAATATAAAAACGAAGACTTGAAGATAAAACGGCTTGGACATCAGTTTCGTATTTTAGCCGTAGTAAGTGCAACCTGTAACTGTGAGTGGAGCAAAAGAAAAAAAAGACTCCTTGGGAGTTTCTTGCCGCTTCTTCTTCCAAGACCACTCACCGTAGGGTTTGTTGAAGGGATGCCGTAAATTGACTTTCGAAAAGTGTTTGTAAAAAACCTACTTTAAATAAAATATTCATTTATCATTTATACATATATCATTTATAATAAAATGTTATATAGCATGGAGCATTATGGGTTAAAGGTGACTGACTTCCTTGACTTATCAATGAAGAAGCCTCAATAATATTTTGTTTCTTTTGTTGCTCATTTCTCAGTTTATATATGATTGACTGATATAATAAGGCCCAATTTGCCAGCTCATGGTGTTTTTCCATACTTCTAGTGAATAATATGTATTTTATTAGTGTATTTTATGTCATAATAGCTATTGAGCTATAAAATACACTAACTATGTTAAATTAATATTAGTTTTAATGACAGTTCCTGTCCAAATGTCCAATTTTCGGTCCAAATGTCTTCTTCGCATTAAGTATACTAACTATTTCACCAAACGTTTATTACATGTACCCACTTATTATCAATAATAATTAATGATCAGTACGTTATAATTTTTGTGTACGGGAAAATACAGAGGAACGACTGATCGGGCTTCCATCACGGAAGGCGGGGCCTAGACTGAAATATCAGCGCAGTGCTCACGCAATAGCTGAGTCTGGACCCGTTCGGTGTTCGCCACACTGTAGCACGGACATATATTATGTTATATAGGTATAGGTATTATCTATCGTTTGAATGTTTACTTAGTTTTTTTTTATTATATTTAAATTAGTGTGTAAGTGTGTAACTGTGTTCTTGTTATATTTTCTTAAGTTTGTAAGTTTTTTTTTTTTTTCTTTTAATTTGTAGTTACAATTTATTCTTGTTTAAGTTATGCTGCAGTGTTGTTAACAACGAATAAATACTTTTTCTTTCTTTCTTTCTTTCTTAATCAATTTTCATCTAATTATTTTTCCAGTTGCCACTTGACATGGATAATTATATGCAATACCATGTGATGGGAATGGTGTCCCAGGTACTCATGGTACCAGAATGTACTCCCAAACACTTTGCATGCCAACAGGTTACGAAAACAAAAATGTGTGACTCTAAACCAAGAACATATAGCAGGAAACCCAAATGTTGGAACCGAAAAGTGATGATTCCTGAACGTAAAAAGGAATTAGAAGAAAGTATAGATACAAAATCAGTGCTACCCTCCAACCAACTATTTGATTTGGCTGAAGTTCCATGTGAAAATTCAGGTACCTACTTTTTTATGGAATTAAGGCAGCAAACAAGCATGCAGCACCTTCCGCTGCCGCCCGTGACAACTGTGACTGATCTAGATCAAGACTTAAATAGGGAATGGGATGGTTAGTCCAGTTAGCAATTGGTGTTAAAACATTAGTTGTTTAGTTTGTTAATAAGTGTGAGAACAGGGACTGTAACTGATAGCGATAGTTGATGTTAGTAATACTTCAGTTAGTATGAGTCTCATTCTAATTTGGTCATGATGCATATATATATTGATCAGCCCCCCGATTCTGCTAATTTATAAATAGATAAATTGGGTCTCAATTGAATTGTTTGACACATTTTGTATGGGGTATGTGTACATATGTCAAATTATTCAATCGAGCTGCAATTGAAGCATTTATAAGTTAGCAGAATAAGGGCCCAGTATATTACAATGCTTATTGCTTTGTGGATGATACTTAGCATTTTTATTTTTATAAGCAAACTGCAAAATTGCCATAGTTAAGAAGCCTAATAAGGTAAAAATCAATGAGTAAAACACATTTGCAAAATAAAATTAGAACAGTACAGCCATATCTATTAGCTTCCAACGACAGCATATGCTGTCATGATTTCCATAGTACGTTCACTTCGCTGGAATTCAAAGGGTTGATTTCAATAGGAGATATTACGGCCAAATTTTGGCGTTAGAGTGCAGCACTAGCACATAGACCGCCGCGTTCCGTCACTGGACGAAAACGCCCAAAACGACACTTTTTCACAGAAATATGAACATTTTGGTCAAGTTATGGAACGCGGCTTACGATTTGTTTACTGTATGTGCTGATGGCGCCATCTACGCCGAGCTTTGCGTAATATTCCCTATTCGTTTGATTGGGATTTCAGTGAACTTGTGGTTTTTCAGACAATACTACAATTGGATGCACTATTGATAGAAATACTCTTTCAAAGATTCTTAGTGAACATAATTATGCACTCAGCAATGAAATTGCAATAATAAATTGTGTGCCTGTCAAGTCCAGAGACTTTTCAGCCCACAATATTGATGTCGAGGTTGAAAATGATCTCTCTGATGACCAGAGAATTATTAATACTGAAGATACAATTGACTATGACACGGTGAATAGACAAACCATGGCTCGACTTGTTGTTATCAAAGAAATTAAATCTGAGGATGATGTAGTCAACCAGGACATGACTAGTACCGAACATACAACCAGTAGTGACATGGTGTGTAGATCGACCACAACTGAAGATGCCATTCATGACATTCAGGCTGAAAATGAACATGATGTGGAGTGTGGATCTACCACAACCAAAGATTTTGGCACTGATGTTATCAAGGTTGAAATTAAACAGGAAATTATTACTCCTGAAGAGTGTACCAACATTGAGATGATGTGCAGATCAAAGTTGCTCACAGATGCAGATGAAAACTGTGGTGTGATGAGTCAGGATGCTGCAAGTGAAAGTGCAACCAATACTGATGTGAAGCGTGGAGGATTGTCGTTAGGTAAGTAGTAATTTATTGTATTTATCAGTAACTTTATAAAGTAAAACTTCTTTATGTACACTTGACTTGAGGAGTAAGGTATTGAATGTGTAAAGAGAGCATTACGAAATGTGTGACCGGGCGAGGCGAACGGAAGTTGAGATGGAGATATAAGTTAGTGAAGATACAAAGAGAGAGAGTTACGTTTCGTATATTACTGCAGGGGCAAGAGAAAGAATTCTCTCTTTCTCTCATAGCCAGTTACATTTCGTATATGTAAGACAGAGTGCAGATCTTTTTGTTTGTATTACACTGTAGTAATAATAGAGACATGCATGAAATATCTGGGGGCACGGCAGTACGCGTACGCGAACGGTGATTTCTTGATTATTTCGTAATTTCGTTTCGTTTTTGAACAGTTATATAAATTAATGTCTTTATAATACACCAAATGTTCCATGTTTTAAGTGAATAAAGTTGTAAATTCATTTTAAAGTTAGCATCTTGTGAATTTTTGGGAGAATAATAAAAAAATATGGCAGGAAGTCACCATCCGACTACCGACCGCCCGCAGTTGCTTTACTTTGTCGATCACTGTCTGATCCTGTTGTATGGCGTATAACCAAAATAACACATCATTAACACACACTACCCATGAACAATAATTATTGTAAGATTTTGATTTAAAAGATGTGCTTAGGACTTTGTTTCGTCTTTCTTCTCCTTATATAAAGAGGACCTGTAGAAACTGCGGTAGACTCAAAAAAAATACGAGTATAAGTGTATTGAAAAAACACCTACATTTATTTATTTATTTATTCCATAGCTTACTACTAACATTACAGGTAGCATCCCAATACGTTAGTGTAATTGTAATAGCATAACTTACATTGAAATTACAATAAATAACAATCACAATTTACACAAACAATTACAATAAATAACATTTTTTCTCAAATAAAAATAAGAAAATAAGATTAGAATTTTTCAAAAAATCAAAAATAAAATTAAAAATTCATTTTACAATCATTATATAAATCTACAAACCTAAGTAATAGAATCACATCAATAATGGTCCATTAATTACATGAATAAATCTATTTGACTTTAACTTTGAACATATAATTATTATCCTTAACATTAATGTCTCTCCCATCCAGGAATGGAACCCAGGACCTTTCCCAGACAGACTACAAACTATATAGACTATCGGAGCACTTAATTTATTCAATCATGAATTTCTCTGTTTTGTAAACAGGTGAAGATTACTCTTCGGCCGCCGGTCTCCCTGCAGCAGAGACAATACATAAAGTACAGTTGAGCGACACAGCAGTACAACAAGTGACGAAGGCACCGGGTGATTCGACGGGTCTTCTATCCAATATGTCTGCACATTCAGGGAAAAGACAAAGCACGTGTGAAGTTTGCCACAAAAGATTTCCTAAAAAAAGCATTCTTGTAATTCACATGAGGACACATTTAGGAGAAAAACCATTTACGTGTGAAGTTTGCCACAAGAGATTTAGTCAAAAATGCAATCTTGCACAACATATGAGAATACATTCAGGTGAAAAACCATTTACGTGTGAAGTTTGCCACAAGAGATTTAGTCAAAAATGCAATCTTGCACAACATATGAGAATACATTCAGGTGAAAAACCATTTACGTGTGAAGTTTGCCACAAGAGATTTAGTCAAAAAGGCAGTCTTGTAATTCACATGAGGATTCATTCTGGAGAAAAACCATTTACGTGTGAAGTTTGCCACAAGAGATTTAGTCAAAAAGGCAATCTTGTGACTCATATGAGTGAACATTCAGGTGAAAAACCATTTACGTGTGAAGTTTGCCACAAGAGATTTAGTCAAAAAGGCAGTCTTGTAATTCACATGAGAACACATTCAGGAGAAAAAAATTGGTTGCCTGTAAAGTCGGTATACGGGCGAAAGTTTTACGTGTGAGTGGTAAAATAATTTTAATGTGAATATTCATTCGTATAGTAGGAAGAAGGATGAAATAATAGTAACAATTTAAAACATTTATTTATACTGTCTAACCGTCATGTGAAGGCGGAAGCAATTTAAGTTTAATGTTTTATTTTTGTTAAATAGTTCCTCACTTGTAAACAAGATGGCATTGTACCAATTTGTGAAACGCGCTAACGAGTGTAACGTGGAGTTTATATAAGAGAAAAATTTGTAAAGGGCAATGTGTCGACTTCTTTGGTTTTATAATAAACTGCTATTTTGGGTTTGCAAGCAGTTGTGGTTATTTGTGAAGTTGACCCTGCGTTCCCGTATCTTCATGGGGTAAACATATACAAAGAATTATATTTAAAACATTGTAACACCATCCGCCATCTAGCGCTGCTAACCGTTAGACCATTAACCATTAGTCACAACTAAGTGAGGTAACAAACTAGTTACTCTACTTAACCAGAGATGGCGCTGTACCATTTTCTGAAACACGCCAACGTGTGTACGCCGTAGCTACTATAAGTAACGTGAGCGGAGCTACTAACGCAGTTTCTTGAAGTGCCACCCGGCAAACCAATTTATAAGACGTTGTCACGTCAAAACCATTTTCGTGTGAAGTTTGCCACAAAAGATTTATTCATAAAAGCTATCTTGTAAGTCACTTAAGGAGACATTCCGGAGAAAAACTATTTACTTGTGAAGTTTGCCACAAAAGTTTTCGTCGAAAAAGCCGTCTTGTAAATCACATGAGAAGTCATTCTGGAGAAAAACCATTTGCGTGTGAAGTTTGCCACAAGAGATTTAGTCTAAAAAGCAATCTTGCACAACATATGAGAATACATTCAGGTGAAAAACCATTTAAGTGTGAAGTTTGCCACAAGAGATTTAGTCTAAAAAGCAATCTTGCACAACATATGAGAATACATTCAGGTGAAAAACCATTTAAGTGTGAAGTTTGCCACAAAAGATTTATTCATAAAAGGAATCTTGTAAGTCACATAAGGAGACATTCCGGAGAAAAACTATTTACTTGTGAAGTTTGCCACAAAAGTTTTCGTCTAAAAAGCCGTCTTGTAAATCACATGAGAAGTCATTCTGGAGAAAAACCATTTGCGTGTGAAGTTTGCCACAAGAGATTTAGTCTAAAAAGCAATCTTGCACAACATATGAGAATACATTCAGGTGAAAAACCATTTAAGTGTGAAGTTTGCCACAAGATATTTAGTCTAAAAAGCAGTCTTGCACGTCATATGAGGAAACATTCAGGAGAAAAACCATTTGCGTGTGAAGTTTGCCACAAAGGATTTAGTAGTAAAAGTGATCTTGTAAAGCACATGAGGACACATTCCGGAGAAAAACCATTTACGTGTGAAGTTTGCCACAAGAGATTTAGTCAAAAAAACAATCTTGCACGTCATATGAGAATACATTCAGGAGAAAAACTCATTTTCGTGTGAAGTTTGCCACAAAAGATAAGTCATAAAAGCAAACTTGCACGTCATATGACAATACATTCAGGAGAACAACCATTTTAGTGTGAAGTTTGGCATAAGGCATATAAATAGATCTGAGGTCGGAAAGGGGTTGAGGGGGGGTTTTAAGGGTAAAAAGTTGTTTATCGCAATTACTACCTTACTTAGTCACATATTAACCACAACGCCATCTCTTGGACCGAAAGGTAACTAAACTATCGCTGAGGCGTCGAAAGTATTGGCTGGGCCGTAAATATTTATTTTATTCCGTTTTGTGGTATTTGTTGTTGTAGCGGCAACAGAAATATATCATCTGTGAAAATTTCAACTGTGTAACTATTACGGTTCATAAGATACAGCCTGGTGACAGACGGATGGATAGCGAAGTCTCAGTATCAGGGTCCCGTTTTACCCTTTGGGTACGGAACCCAAAAAACCGTTAAAATTACATATTATAAAACAAATTCGACCTCCACCTGTGTTTGACTGTGCCTTTTTTTATTATTCTTTGAAGCCTCGCAACGGATTTTGATGCGATTTTCACCATTCCATAAGGAAGGTTTATATAATATAGTAGCTACAGTTTATGTACATTCTTATGTCATTTGACTGATAAATACGATAAATGTGTATAAAAACTCTTTGAGACACTTTCGTGCATGATGACGCGCGTCATCTGCGCCTCAGACATTGCGCTTTTGTACAAGGTTGCGTTTGAATCACGTTTGAAACGCTATTACGTGCGTCAACTGCGCGTCATCAGCGCGTTTAAAATAAGTACGCCATGTGCTAGGGGCCTAATACTTCCTTATTCAAAACAATCTGAGTTGGAATTTGTGTAACATTTGGTCGATAAGTTCATTAAATAAAAAGTATCGGAAGATGTAACACGAGTCGTTTTATTTTGCCCTTTTATAATATTGTGTAACGAGTTACATATGCCTATACCAGTATTCAATATAATGTGACAACCCTGGTGTAGATACTTCGCTAACCCGAAAGCAAAAAATAACAAGGAACATTTCAAGCGAACAATAGAACAATAGACGTGGCCTTCGCGATCATCTCGGCAGTATGTTCGGCTACATATACCCCCCCCCCTTCACCTGATTGAAGAGGTTACAATCGATGGTGATTTAAGCTACTCGGCACGCAAAATTGGGCGAATTGAGTTCGCTGACGTGTGGCAACCCTGTCCGGCGGCGAGCGCTCGAGATATATGACGTCACAATCACTACCGACAACAACCGACGATGACCATAGAGATATTACAAAATATCTCTAGACGATGACCGAAATGAAGAAATGACAGTACCTAATTAGCTTCGCTAGCTAGTGCAGTGTAACGAGTAATGATATTAGTTAGTGCACTAAGTTAGCGCTCTGCAAATTGTATATTGATCTATAAAGTATATTCCTATCTCTATGGCTAGTAAAGCCCCCATAAGGCACTGTTTCTGTCACCCGTGCGTCATCCACGCGCCAAAAGATCCTTGTACAGTGCCAAGAACTTATCTGACACGGTAAGAGGGGCGCTACTGTCTTTATCTTTGTTTGACAACAGTATAACATTTGCATTAGTTCCAGTTTTGGCCACCGGGTCAGATAAGTTTGTAGAACTGTACGACTGTATTGGTTTTGTTCAACTGTCATCTGTCATAAATGAAAACAACCCCACAAATTACGTCCGTAGTCCATAGAGAATACACCTTTATGACCACCGACTTACATTCCGTGCGTTCCAAGGTTCCAACCATATAACTCTATGGTTCCAACAGTTAACCATAACGCTCCAAGCCTTTCTGTTTTACAGAAAGAGTAAAGACTAATAAGACACCTATTTTTTCTTACGAAAAAATGCTTTTAGCTTTAATCGTTTCCAATTGTTCTAAGCGATGAAGAGTAGTTAGGAATAGTACAGAAAATGTACTCTTTTTTTACCGAAAACGATATATTTTGATTTTTTGAGCTTGTAAGTTACTATTGGAACGTACCCGTCACAGACGAGGTAGAGGTATAGTAAACCCAACTTAAGACTGAAACGAAAGAGGCGCTGTCGGACGCATTTGACATTCATTTGACCAATCATTGCACACTAGTAACTGACAGATGAATGACCACATGACCACAACGTACTAATGAATGACTTTTCGTTAGTTCCAATTTTTGCCATTTCAGAGATAAGTTGGGCGCACTGTACCATGAATTGTCAGTGTAATACATAGAGATAGGAATATACCTACTTAGATCAATGGTGTAAAGTGGCCCATACACGATACGATTCATCTGAACGATCGATCTGATGAAGATCGTAACGATCGATCGTTTACTTCTTTGAAGCTGAAAGATAAGGACGTGTTCAAATAATTAAATACGGGCCGCATAAAATTGAAAATCGTCAGACTGACTGAGACAAGATCGAATCGTTGATCGAAACACAGCCATACACGTTCGATTCATCGTTTACGATATTCATGATCGGATGAATTTTGTTGCGATCTCCGACATCGTCTTCGATCAAGTAAATCGTTAACGATCTTGACATAACACCATCGATCCGTCGTTTCGATCAGTCTGATGCGACGGATCGTACAGATATATCGTACCGTGTATGGGGCCTATAATACTATAGCGTATGATCTATGGTGTAATATCTCTATATTCTCTATGGTGTTAAGTCTTGCGACCATAGAGTTAGTATAATAGAGTGGGTGAGCCATACGGCTGCCCATACATTGCAATCGCCCCCGGTTAGAAAGAGAAACAACGATAAGAGTAATTACCTATCTCTCTCCATCCCTATGAGCCAGAAAGAGACAGGTGATTACTAAAGTCATTTCGACTCTTTTTATCCGAGGTACGCTCTGAAGCCTGGCTTCTGCACTCTATTATACTAACTCTATGCTTGCGACGCGATTCCTCTCCTCTACCTCGTCTGCAAGGAACATATAGTAAGGTAAGGTAGTGTCAAAACCATAAAACTCAAAAGTACAATCAACAACATACAGTACAGTAAACAAATCAACAAATTAATAAATTCGCCGGTATACGTGTGTGTGAGTTGATTTTATCATTGTGAATTGTCGTTGAAGCAACGTCTGAAGTCAGCAGGATACCGACTCCTCGCCGACTAACAGCCGAGGTAGTTTCAGTTCAGTGGAATGTTTCGAATTCTCATGAATAGGTTATCTTTTAAAGGTTTTGCTGAATCAGCAAATAGCCAATAACCATGTGCATAGTACCTCACTTTTTATGGAATCAAGGCAGCAAACTAGCGGGCTGCACCACCTTCCGCTGCCGCCCATGACAACTGTGAGTGCTATGTGTGAGTGTGACCGACACAGAATTGGGTTTAGTATCCGGTAGCAGGGGGGGAGGGGGGAGAGTGGGGGTGGGGGGTAGGGGCTTCGATGCTGATTACAACGATACCACCATAGATCATACACTATATATATGAGATAGATACGCATCTCGCTGTTCAAAGTTTAATAGTTATTTCCTCAGACCAAAGATGGCACTGTAAGCAATAGCAAGTACCCATAGCGATCTAATAGATGGCGCTTTACCAATATTTATTTTCCAGAATAAATTTGTTTCTTACATATTTCTTTATTCAGTATTAACATTTCATTAACTGATTAAATACATACTTATATTAATCTAGGTATAAGTAATATACTTAATCAGTTAATGAAATGTTAATACTAAATGAATGATAAAATAAAAACAGTTATTTAAGTGACAAAATAATTTATTTCCTTCTTTTACAATAATAAGTATATGCTTGTTTTTTTACTTGGTCATTCTTATCAAATTTACTAATTTTTCCAGTTAATATTCGATTAACCCCCAAACACCAATTGTGTACAATTAACTTAATAGAAATATTGCAAATAAAATCAATTAAATCAGCTTTATGAATACTACACCTAATAATACTAAAATCACATGCACAATCAATGAAAAACCTAATTTGATCCTTTAAAAACTTACTCTCCGGTTTATCTTTAAGCCACACAACAATTGCATAATAAATTTCATTGATTAATTTTATAAATTCTTCGCTTGGGTGGAATAATGATTTTTTCGTATAATCAATTTCATAATGAAATGAATCAAAATCAACTGAATTTCTCCGTAAGTCATTTAAGCAAATGCTACAATTATGGAATATTTTTGATTTAGACTTTTTAATCACATAACCACAAATATATTTTTTTGATTCAGCATGCAATAATGAATCATTACTTCTAACTTCAACCATAGCGTTTAATAAAGAATCAATGTTACATGCAAAATCAACAGTTCCCGAATCACCACGATTAATTATAAGCATATTTGATAACGATTGTAAACCTTTATTAAAATCTTCCTCACAATTAGCGCCCGCCGAGTGTGGTGTATTATAATTATTAATGATTAAGGTCTTAAAAGCATTAATAAATTGCAGGCAATTGGGATTTATGTTCCTTACACCATTGCTTCTAATACTACTAAAAAAAATTTCCAATGGATCTTGATTGAAATTTCTTGCTACTAAATTAAATATTCCATGATTTTTTGATACATACTCCCACATTTCTACAAAAGCTTTAATATTATGAATCCAATTTTTAATTGAGGGGATTGATTTATAAACAATATAATCAACACCATTCCTTTTGATAATCGACTTAAATTTGATTGATTCTAAAATTGGAAGCAAATCAGCCCACAGTTGGAAGTGAGGGGAGTTCCTTTTTATGCAACTTTTATAAATTTTTGCATCATCTTGATAAGAATGACCATTGAAAGAATCAAATAATTGATCAAAAAGTAGTAAAAAATCCGCAGTATCGCTGCATTCCGCTGGCAAAATCCCATGTCCTGAAACAAAAAATATAATATTATTTTGTTACTTAGCAAATTATTTGAACTTGTTAGTGTAGTAAACCTGGTAGGGTTCGGTGCAGATTTTTAAAAGAAACTTGCTTTTTCTTAATCTATACTAATATTATAAAGTGCGAAAACTCTTTCTATCTCCCTGTTAGTTCGCTTTTGACGCTTGTTAGCGATAGTTTAGAGACCCATAAAAATAAAAGAGAGTGGAAGTGCATGTGTGAAGTAGAATATAATAGTTATATACGATTATAAAAAAAAAACACTTACTTGCAGAAAATCGAAGAGCTGAGGACACTCTTTGGCTAAACACCTGAGCGGCTGATTTAACTTTCATTTTTTTAATTTTTTCTTTTATTACATGGTTTTCTGTCAATTTATTGACTAATCTTGTCTCATCCTCGCCAACATCAATATCAAGGAGCATGCATAAATGTTCCCACTTTGCGACTTTTTCTTTTCCATTTTGAAAAAATTTGGCGTCGTTGTTTAATAAATTATTTCTTATGCCTTTTAGCAAATGTGGAGTATCATATAAAAGAAATACTTGTGAATTGTCTTCCATTTTAATGTATGCATCATGTTCCCCAGCTTCTTGCAAGAGTTCTTTATACACTGTGACATTTGTTGGATTTTGGTCACAAATAGTTGCAACAACTTTTAAACCACTCTCATTGACTTTTTCAATAACTTTCAACAAAAGATTTTTTAAAAGGTTCTTTTTTATACCACTCTTTGAAAAAAACAAAGCATATCGGCAACTTCATTTTACCCTTCACACTTTTAATCATAAAAACTAAAGCATGGTCTGCAATAGTGTTAGTTTTTTGTGAACCATCATCCTTAAAACCAATAATCTCATTAAATTTACTATCATACATTAAACCAGGCGCCAGAGATACATATTTCATCAAAAAGCAGATTGACAATTTTTTTTTCCTCAGGCATCTTTTCCACTATTTCTTTTAAATTCTCAAATATATTCGAGTTTATGCCTGGTTTAAGTGTGAAGGTACATAAATTTTTTTGTAAACACCTTTTGGAAGGTAAAGTAAACATTCTTTTTAATAAAGAATATGCCTTCGGGCTTTGTTTTAATATTGTCAATGCCATTATTTTTTCCTCATTCGTAAACCGTCTTCCTTTTGGCTTATATTTGCCCTTAAGCTGGAGTTTAAGAAACACTTGAGCTGTGTTTGGTAATTTTTCTATTGTTGATAAGAATGACTTAGACATTGATAAATTTTTAGCCATAACAATTTGCTTTCTCAAAGTTTTACATTTCATGGACAACTTTTTTATTCTGTCCTGTAGCTTCACTATAATCTTCGGTGGCGTAGGGTGTTTTCTTTTTAAACTGCACCGTTTAGTAGAACCTGAAAAGCCATAACAAAAATAAAGTTTAATTATAACACAATGACCACTTACTTATTATAGGGTAACAGGTAACGGTTAAAAACTAAAAACACGCTTGTCAAAGCCTAAGGGTTAAGATGAGAAGTTTCCTTGTCTGGTGCCAATTTTGAGTGTGCTATTTGGTGATGTTTGGCATAAAATTGCATTGAAATCGGCCCTTGACCTCTCTGCAAATTTTCAAGTTAGCTAAGGCTAAAAGTTTCCATTTTATGTATGCTTATAAAACAGGCCAAAAGCCAAAAGGGAAAAACGTTTTTCTCCCCGCAGCCTCGGGCTAACTATCTAACTAAGAGCCTCAGCCTAAGTCCTCTCAAGTATTAACAAACTAACCAAATAATATACTATGTTGTCAACACTATAACCTTATCTCTTTTATTTAATAAAATCACTTTTAACAAAATAGAACCAACTTTAACGCCGAAATGTAAAACTCGGTTCAGTTAAACGTGGTTGATATTCCTAAATCCTTTTCCTAAGTCTGATAAACACGATGCTGAAAACCGTATTAAAATCGGTTCAACCAAACGCGAGATAATCGCGCACAAATATACATACATACATTCAGGTCAAACTGAGAACCTCCTTTTTTGAAGTTAGTTAAAGTGCTCCTTACCTAGAGAATTTCTCTGTTGAGTTAGGTTAGGCACCAATGATTGAGATGTAGATGGCATCTGAATATCTTCTGCTCCAAGATTTGCCAAGGTTGCCCAAGTATTAAATGTTGTACTTTTAAAATAACATTAGTATAGTGTTAATGTTTTAAATACGTATTAATAAATATTTGCAACTATGTGTGTATTTTTATCAACCTCATACATTAAATCATTGACATTAAATTAAATTAATACGTTTACAAACTTTATCAATAATTAATATAAAAACAAAGTCGCCAAACTTGTGTATGTGTGTGTGCGTGCGTGCGTGCGTGCGTGTGTGTGTGTTTGGTTTTGTAAATTGACTTGAAGAGGTCGCGTGGTTGTAAATATCTTTCTTACGCGCCACGTGTACCAGTGGAGATGCAAAGTTTAGTAATGTACAAAGAATTGTAGATCTACAAAAATACTACAAACAAGTCCTCGATAGCATGTCTCTATCTCTTCGCAGTTGTAACGGAGGGATTTTGTGCTTCCGCTAAAACGGCTGTGAGGAGCAACATCAGTAGGAAGTGCTGAGATGAGATTTGGCGAGACAAGGCTAAAGTAAGACAGCAAAGTGGAGTGGTGCTATAGAGTGGAGAGGAGAGACGATGAAGGGGGAGTTCTTACTTTTCAGGTTTTCTATTAAAATGTTACTGGCCCGCGACCAGTCCATATCTGAAAAGGGGACGACAGAGTCAAAGGAAAATTTGTTGTTGTCAATACATTCACTGAATAAAATGGCTGAAGACGTAACACGAAGTGTATATTTTATTTTTCCCTTCTTTACATTAACTAGGTACCTACCTACTGTTATGTTCAAATTTTCAATAAACAATACTATGCTATTTTCGACATTGTTTTTTCAGTTCGGTATATGATCAATCCCTGTCTTGATATATGCATTCGTTAGCGTCGCTATTTTATAGTATAGTAATGGGGGCTTTACTCAGTGCGCTAACTCAGTGCACTAATAAGTGTTATCCATAGATAAAAGAAGGTGTTATCATACAATACACTGCACTGTCCAACTGTCTTTTCACAATGCTATTTTAGCACGCTAGCTCAGTTAGCGCTCTGCAAATTGTATAATGTAAAGCCGCCATAAGTAAAAAAACAGCATTACCATAAATAAGATATAGGTTGACCAGAAATATAAAAAACCTCGCCATATTGCGGTAAACTCATGGAACTAATCTGTTTAGGTAATTGGCAACTCTTAGTTTCTAAACGTCAATCGTAAATTACTTGTCAGTGGATTTGAATGTCACAGTTTGTATTTTTGACGTGACAACGTCTTATAAATTGGTTTGCCGGGTGGCACTTCAAGAAACTGCGTTAGTAGCTCCGCTCACGTTATGCGCTTACAATGAGAGCGAGTGAGAGGCACGCGTCCCTTCCACTCGGGCATGGTTAGCCCGCCTAAGAGCGAGAGAGACAGACATAAAAAGTGAAAGGCACGCGTCCCTTCCTCCTTAACATTACTTATGGTAGCTACGGCGTACACACGTTGGCGTGTTTCAGAAAATGGTACAGCGCCATCTCTGGAGAAGTAGAGTAATCTCGTTTGTTACCTCACTTAGTTGTGACTAATGGTTAATGGTCTAACGGTTAGCAGCGCTAGATGGCGGATGGTGTTACAATGTTTTAAATATAATTCTTTGTATAAATAAATGTTTTAATTTGTTACTATTATTTCATCCTTCTTCCTACTATACGAATGAATATTCACATTAAAATTATTTTACCACTCAAAGTCGTTGTCACGTAAAACTTTCGCCCGTATACCGACTTTACAGGCAACCATTTATTCGTCATTCAGCGGTTGATCGTCCGCTCAAGTGAACGCATCAACATTTATTCGCAGTCGCTCGGAAGTTTATAGTGATGTTCAATGATGTCCAGGCATATCGATAGCAAAACATCGCCTATAACGTCATGGACAAGTTTTTGAAAAAATCATCTTCAAATCCAAATTTAATTGCCAAGAGGCACCGTGAAGAGACTTCCATTTCCATGGAGCAATGGCGGCCACCAAAGAAGCTGGCAATTTCCAAAGATGTCCCCAAAGATAATGAAACCACAACAAGTAATCGCTTCAGCAGCCTCCCAGTAGATGATGTAACCGAAGAATCTTTTAAAAAGGCTACAAAGAAGAAGACGATCAGTCAGGTACCACCTATTTTGATAGAACTTTTAGATGATTGGAGCCACCAAAAAATCAAAGAAGTTATTGAGAAGTATGAGAAAGGTTTCCATCTTCAATTTAGAGGACGAAATAGAGTGAAAGTACAGTGCTACACAACAAAAGGCCACCAACTCCTCAAAGAAGGCTTACTTAAAGAAAACGTGGCATTCCATACATTTTCAAGGAAAGACGAAAAGCTCCCAAAAGCAGTTTTAAAAGGCTTACCAAAGTTTTTACAAGACAGCTTGTCGGAAGAACTAAGTTCAATGGGATTTCCAGGAGCCACCGTTACAGAACTAAAAACTTTTCATAAGACGGAGTGCCCTCCAATTCTCATTCAGTTACCCACAGGCACGGACATGAGCAAATTTAAACAAATTAAATATGTGTCTAACTGCGTCGTGGAAATCCAAAAATTCAAGCCTACCAATAGACCTGGTACTCAGTGTTTCAGATGCCAAAATTTTGGACATGCATCTAAAAACTGCAACTTACCGGCAAGATGTGTAAAATGTACCATGGATCATCCCACATGGGAGTGTACCAAAAAAAGATAGAGAAGCACCAGCGATATGTTGCAATTGTCAACAGGAGCACCCAGCTAATTATGCGCAATGTCCTGAAAGGCTGAAGTACCTTGAGCGTATTCAGACGAAACGTGAAGTGACACAAAAACCTATCTCCAGTATCAAAGTAACTGATAGTAATTTTCCCTCATTAAAAGCAAATCCCTGGGTCAAGGTCTCTGCGCCCAGTAAAAATAAGCCCCATGAAATTAAGGTACCCTTACCTACTCATTTAGAAGCGAAAACACCAGCATGGAATTTTTCCAATTCGAAGAACGCCAAATCTGGACTTACAACTTTATCACCAGCAGAGGAGCCACCGCCCAGCGATGCTAAACCAGAGACTCATGACCTAGCTACAGCTGAAATGTTGGAAATACTAAACTCTATCAAGTTATTAAAAAATGAATTCATCAAGTGTCAAACCTTTATGGATAAAGTGATTCTAATCCTTACTCACTTCGGTCATTATGTCTAACACGAACAATGATCTTCGCATTATCTATTGGAACGCAGATGGCGTTCGCAGTAAGCAGCAAGAACTAGCAAACCTAGCAGTAAGTGAACTTAACACCGACATCATAGCTTTATGTGAAACCCGACTGACAGACCGCACCCAGCTTAATATACCTGGCTTTATTTCTTACCGCAGGGACAAACATCGTAATGGAGTTGGTCAAGGAGTAGCCATACTTGTTAGATCTGATTTGACTCATAGTTCTATCGCATTACCGACTACTACTAATCTAGAAGCAATAGGAATATCGCTGAGCCTTGGCAATTATACCACAACGATATTCTCTATATATCAGTCACCAAATCTTCCTCTCTTGACAAGCGACGTCGACTTGCTTATGGCTACAAGTAAACATGTTATAGTTATGGGTGATATGAATGCTAAACATCTTTATTGGTCTCCTGGGTCTTCAAATCCACACGGTATTCGGCTTTATAATCACATGTTAAACAGTGAATTTATTATACACGCACCACAAGATCCTACTCTCGTACATTACAGAGCTGAGCTTAAACCTTCCACTCCCGATCTTCTTCTGACTAAGAACGTTTACAAACTTAAGGAAATTGTCACGATACCAGCTTTATCTTCCAATCACTTACCTGTATATGTTAGATTCAGTGGTTCTGTCTCTCGAACATTAATTACTAAATTTAATTATTCTAAGGCTAACTGGACCAAATATAGGCAAATTTTAAATAACAATGTAACGCTATCATCCAAATGTTTTCAAAATCAACCCCAAATTGATTTCGCAATAGATACTTTACAAAACAATATTATTGCATCTAGAAATTTATGTGTACCTACAGTTGTTACCAATTCTAGTAATCCTCGACTCCCACGTAAAATTAGAAGACTAATTCAACGAAAAAATAAAATGCGCAGATATGCTGCAGTTGAATCCGATATTCCTAATCGTAAAAATCTAAATCGTAAAATCAAATGTCTAGAAGTTGAAATTAAGAAGTCATTACAGATGCATAATGATAAAACATGGGAAAGCAAATTAAAAAGTGTTGATAATCCTAGTGCTGATTTATGGAGACTTGTAAAAAGTATTCGTTCAAATTCCGTTCCTACGATTCCTCCTCTTAAATGTGATGACGGCACTGTTACCCAAAACCAGCAGGAACAATGCAATGCACTTGCAAAAGCATTCCATAGTAACATGCTACTTACCCATTCTTGGTCAAGCGAACAACAAGCAGCTGTTGACTGTTCTCTCATAGCGTTGGAACACTACCCGACTAACTGTGACCATATTTCACTTGTTCGGCCTTTTGAAGTAAAACACCACATCCTAAAATTAAAAAATCGCAAAGCGCCAGGACCAGATGAAATTACTAACATACTTGTCAAAAATTTACCTCAAAAGTGTATTGTTTTGCTATCAAAAATTTTTAATGCTTGCCTTTTGCTCAACTACTTCCCTTTGTCGTGGAAAAGTGCAAAAGTAATTGCGATACCTAAACCTGGAAAGGATGTCACAGATCCCACTTCTTATCGCCCCATCAGCTTACTTCCATGTCTAGGGAAGCTTTTTGAAAAGATTATTAATAGACGTTTAGGCCAATTTACCAAAACCAAAATTTTAAACGAACAATTTGGATTCCGTGAAAGTCACTCGACAGTTCAGCAGCTGGCTAGGGTTGCTGAAAGTGTGTCTCACAACTTAAATCTTAAAGTATCTACTGGTATGTTCCTGTTAGATATAGAAAAGGCTTTCGACACAGTCTGGCATGATGCTCTTTTGCATAAACTTATGTACCTGAATAGCCCAATACAACTCGTTAAATTGATAAAATCTTATTTATCTGGTCGCTCCTTTCAAGTTTATCTCAATGATTGCTCATCACAACCATTCCCTGTTCCTGCAGGCGTGCCACAAGGCTCCATCCTGGGGCCCCATTTATTTCTGATTTTTTATCAACGATATTCCGATACAAACACGCACTAACCTGGCCTGTTTTGCCGATGATACCGCTTCGTTCAGCTCATCTAGCGACGTTGACCTTATTATCGATCGCTTACAACTGTCCATCGAACTTCTACAGGAGTATTATCGCACTTGGAAGCTTAAAATAAACTGCTCTAAGACTGAAGCAATACTGTTCACCAGACAGCGTTCCCTCCCTAAACGAACTTTATACATAGATGGATATAATATCCCTTGGAGTCGTTCTGTCAAATACCTGGGTGTCTTATTAGACCATAGGTTAAACTGGACTGAGAACACGTCTAGGTTACGTCTGAAAGGAATCAGAGCACTTAATGCACTAAGTCCTGTCTTAAATAGATCTTCATGCCTTAGTAGTATAACTAAATTGAATATATATCGCACCCTAATACGTCCATGTATTACTTACGCTTGCCCTGTATGGAGTAGTACATGCACCACAAATATTAAAAAACTACAAGTTATCCAAAATAAGGCAATTCGATACTCCTTCAATACCCCTATTTATACCAATATCCAAAAATTACATGATAATATTGGGCTTCCTAACTTAACTTCTTACATTTATAAACTATCTAAAAAAATTTATTTACATAGTAATCCAAAACATGAAAACTCATTAATACGTAATTTAGGTAAAACGCGTAAAAAAGATCTCAAATATATCGACAAATACAATCGATACAAGCTCCCACATCACTTATTCCTCGACGCACCTGAATAGGTACGGCTCTCATATATATAGTGTATGATCTATGGGTACGGCCGTTCACAAAGATACTGCGCGTAGTTAGTTGCGCGCGCGCTGGCATAATCGTCCGTATTACTTAGGTACATGAACGGATACGGCGTGCGTGCGTAGCGACTAGCGACACAGTGAGTAATCTTCTTGTTGGGTCTTTAGAGATAACGTTTAGTTTTTTGCTGTTTACTGCGACTTACTGCCTATGACAATTATTTCCACATACCTTCAATATGAACTTTGTTTATTGTTCTAATAATTATTATGAAGTTTAAGCAGTTAATTCGATTTGTTATACTAAAACAATCGAAAATTGTAATTTATTCATGTTGATAGTTGTAGAACGGGGACACAAAATCAAACTATTTACTGTTTAAACACACGTATTTACTTTCCACTATAGTTACACCGTATTTATTATCTCAAAACTCAAAACTCAATCTTAAAAAATGTATGGGCCGAGGTCATTCTTTTCCGTGGTAACAACGCTTGCGTGATTCAGAATCTTTAGCAGCGCCATCTATTGACACGCGGCGTAAACATACCGCCCACCAAGGACTTGTCCTTCACAATCTCAATATAAAGTTAACAAAGTTTTTACACTCATAGAAAGAAACATGTTAGTACATACTAAATAATTAAAGTAACTAAATTTCTTGTAGCTTATACATTAGCTTATACATAGTTAACAAATCGAATGTACCACACACAAAAGTAAGTATAATTAGACTCGAACACTGACCCATTCGACCACTTGAATAAAATAACTTAATCTACTCCGTTATACAAACAATAGTAATTGAACCGCCCACCGTGACAAAATACTAAAAAATAAACTCAAAGTTATTAATTGGATAACACACATACTCTAGAAATAGGGCGTTTGATCACTCCATTAGAGGTTTTTACATCAACAACTCTAGTCAAATTGTCCGGACCTGGGTATTTGGCAATGATAACTCCCATGATCCATTTAGCTGGAGGTACATTAATCTCTCTTATTAACACAACATCACCTATTTTTGGTTCTGTTATTTTATCGAACCACTTGTAACGTTTATTTAGATTTAACAAATATTCTTTAGACCATCTATTCCAGAATTGACATACCATTTTTTGACATAATTTCCACCTTTCTAGACCAACAATATTACAATCAGAATAATTTTTATCACAAATGTTGATTAACGGTTCTCCTACGAGAAAATGTCCGGGTGTCAGCGGGAGAGGGTCATTTGGATCATTTGATAAAATAGAAATTGGCCGAGAATTCAAACATGCCTCAATTTGCGTAAGTACCGTAGTTAATTCTTCAAAAGTGAGAGTACTATCACCGATGATTTTTCTCAAATGTGTTTTTACGCTACGGACTCCTGCCTCCCACAAACCACCAAAATTAGGAGCATGGGGAGGTATAAAATGCCAAGATGTAGATTCTAACGTTAAAAGATTTATAATTTCATGGGGCCAATTAGACTGCGCACTTTTAAACATATCTAATAATAGTTTATTTGCACCCACAAAATTAGTGCCGTTATCACTAAATAAATCAGTGCAACGACCACGTCTCGACACAAATCGCCTAAATGCAGCAATAAAACCTGTAGAGGTTAAATCGGATACCGCTTCTAAATGCAAAGCGCGTGTGGCCATACACACAAAGACGCAGATATAGCCTTTATATGCTTTGGCACCTCGACCTGGAGAAAATCTAACGTTGATTGGTCCTGCGTAATCAACGCCTGTAGATTTAAAGGGTTTATTCGGAGTTAAGCGTACTTCGGGAATTTGACCCATGAGTTGTGTTTTATTGACGACTGAATATCTCTTGCATACTACACAGTTCCGATAGCATTTCTTGACCTGTTCTCTCATTTTTGTAATGAAATATTTTGATCTGATGTAATTTATCATAATTTGAGGGCCTCCATGTAATGTCTTGATGTGAGCATCCAATATTATTAGCCTGGTAAGATTGCTCTTGGCAGGCAATATGATTGGATGTTTTGTGTAATAACCCAAATTAGCTTTATCAATACGTCCACCAACTCTTAGAATCCCCTTGGAATCCAATATAGGACAAAGAGTGTGGAGCGAACTTCTTTTCAAGACACATCCTTGGAGCTTAATACGGTCAATCTCTTCTCTAAAACTACTTAACTGGATACTGTAAACTATTTTCTCTAAAGTATTCTCCATTTCTTCTACTGTAACTATATCTCTCATAAGTATACGCTTTTCTTTCGGTACTCTCAGGACCAACATTCGACGACAATAGGATAACACTCTAAGCATTTTAGCCAATGACGAAAATCTATCTAAAATATTTTCAATTTCAATATCTTCTACAACTGTAGTTTTTAAGCAAAGTAAGTCTTTTCCTTTCTCTTCTAGTGTAGTTTTCTCAAATTCTTTTTTACTATAATCTATTTCTCTTTCTTTCAGCCACCTTGGACCTTCCTTCCAGATTTCTAAACTGTTCAATTCTCCCGGATCTAGACCGCGTGAAGCACAATCAGCCGGGTTGTCACCAGATCGAACATGTGACCATTGGTTATTGTCCATTGTATTTAAAATCTCAGATGTCCGATTCGCGATGAACGTCTTCCATTTACTCGGGTGACTGCTTAGCCACGACAATACTACTGACGAATCCGTCCACGCGTGTATATTCTCCTTCTTAACGTCTAATACTTGAGAGACGTCTTTCAATAGCTTAGACAACAGTACAGCTGCGCACAACTCTAGGCGAGGTATGGAGACCTGTTTTACCGGTGCTACCTTTGTCTTGGCAGTGAGCAGGTTGATATGCACTTCACCTTGACTATCTACCACGCGTGAATAGACAACAGCAGCATATGCAATGCTTGATGCATCACAAAAGCCTTGGAGTTCAAGAGTTTCGTTAGTTTTGCTAGTCTGTACCCATCTCGGAATACTAAATTCAGAAAGATACTGTAACCTTTCTCGATACGAAATCCAATATTGAAGAAGCGGTTCAGGTAGTTCCTGATCCCACTCAATACCCGATAGCCAAAGTTTCTGAATGAAAGCTTTAGCCGTAGTAATTACTGGAGCTACCCACCCTAGCGGGTCAAATAACCGTGCTATATCCGACACCATCTTGCGTTTTGTCACAGGAGTTTCTAATGGCGGAAGCTTAATCAGATACTCAAATCTATCTTCTGTTCTATTCCATGTTATTCCTAAAATCTTAACTGTCTTGTCTATCTTAATCTTTACTGTATTATCTTCTCTATTATTGTCTTGTCCTATATGTTTTACTATTGCATCACAATTACTAGTCCATTTCTGAAACTGAAAACCTCCTGATATCATTAGCTTACTTAATTCTTCAAAAATGGAAATAGCTTCCTCTTCTGTTTCACAGCCGGTCATTAAATCATCCATATACATGTCATTCTTTGTAATCTCAGCAGCTACTGGATAATTTAACTTTTCTGCTTCAGCTAAACTCTGCATAGATTTAACGGCAAGATACGGCGCACACGCCGTTCCAAACGTTAATCTTAATAGTTGATAGTGCTTGATTGGTTCGTTTACGTTAGACCTCCACAAAATTCTCTGGAAATCAATATCCTTTTCATTAACTATCACTTGTCGGTACATCTTAATTAAATCTGCGATTAAACAAATACGATGAGTACGCCATCTTAACAATAAATGATGTAAATCCGGTTGCAATTTCGGACCTATGAGAAGGTCATCATTTAGTGATACCCCATTCTCCCCCTTGCATGACGCATCAAAGACAACTCTGAGCTTTGTGGTGTCTTTGTCTTCGCGCACCACTGCGTGATGCGGCAGGTACACAGCTTGAGAGTTGTCAATATATTCATTAGGTATGATTCTCATGTGATTTAGATTTAGATATTCATTTATATCCTTCGCATACTCTTCATATAGTTTAGGATTTCTAATTAGTTTTCTCTCTAAAGACAAAAATCTTCTTTTAGCTATGTTCACAGAATTACCATATTGACACTGTTGCGCTTCACTTCTAAATGGCAATCTAACTATAAACCTACCGTCTTCTGCTCTCTCTGTAGATTTTGTAAATATATCTTCGCACTGTATCTCTTCTTTAGTTAATTGTTTTATGTTCGTATCTGGCTCTTTCTCTAATTCCCAGAATCTTTTTAACAAGTCATCAGTACTAATAACTTGTGTGTGCATGCTAATTAGCTTACCCTCTAACGTATCTCGCGAAATCTTACCTGAAATAATCCATCCGAAAATCGTGTTCTGAGCTACTAAATTTTTCGAAGGATTTTTCATAACCTCACTCAAAATGACGTCGGTAAATACCTCTGCTCCTAGTAAAATGTCGATCTTACCAGGAGTCGTAAAATCAGGATCAGCCAAAGTCACCGTTTGTAACTCTGGCCAATCCGGTGTTTGAATTACCTTTGAGGGTAGCGTAGTTGTGATAGTACTCAATACATATGCATTTACTGAGATTGTTTTATTAGGATAATGGCGTGATTGTATGCTTAATGTAACTACATACCTAACTCGAGTATGACCATCTCCTACTCCTGACACCCAGCCATTGACTGGCGTGCGCTTAAGACCCAGTAATTGCACAGTATTCTCTGTAACAAAAGATGCCTGAGAACCCTGATCAATTAATGTACGTAAAAAATAACTAACTCCGTTTACTGCCTTGGCTTTCACCACGGCAGTAGCTAATATAACATCACAGGGTGAACTCGTTGAAAATGCTGTAACTATAGTAGAATCTTGATGTTTATGTTGCAGATTTGCATCTTTGCCATCACTCACGGTTCGTTTACTCTCATGGTTAATATGTAGCAGTGTGTGATGGCGACGTCCACATTTTCTACAACTCGTAGGATGACTACACTTCTTGACGGGATGATATGGCATGAGGCAGTTGAAACATAGCCTGTTATTTTGAACAAATTCTGACCTCTCCTTAGGTGTCTGCTTATGAAACTGTTTGCATTGGTGTATGTGATGATCTCCTGAACACATGACACAACTGATGTCCTTCTTCTCTCCAATTGTCGAATGAAATACTTTTGCTTTAGTAATTTGCTTTGCTCCAGTAACACCACTTAATATCTCTATAGTCTTATATTTGTGTTCCAAGAAGTTCTTCAAATCTGTAAAAGTTGGTAATTCTTCGGCTTTGTTATTGGTCAGGCTCATTTCCCATTGGCTGCGTGTGTCATAGTCTAATCTGGATGTTACTATGTAGACAATAATCACGTCCCATGAACTTGTATCGATTCCCAATGATGAAAAGCCCTTTAAGCACTTACAGGTTGTATTTATAAGCTGCTTGATACCACATGAAGACCCTGCAGGAACAGCCTTTTGGCTAAAAAGCTTCTTGAGTATCTCATTCGCGTTGAACCTCTTATTTTGATATAGTCTGTTCAGTTCATGCCACGCCTCTTCATAATTCGCGTCAGTAATAGAAAAGTTGTTGATCGCTTCGGCAGCTTCTCCTTGTAAACACCCTTTCAGATAGTGTAGTTTTTGCACAGGGCTCAGCTTCAAATTCTTATGTATAATAGAAACGAATAAATCATGGAAAGCCTGCCACTCTGTATATTCTCCGTTAAATTTAGGCAAACTTATTTCAGGTATTCTCGTCTCTTCGCTTGTTGCTGTAGTCTGTGAAGACATTACCGCTGGCGCTGCAGTTGTAGATGATGGTTTGAATGTAGCTAAATCTTCTTTCAGTTTAGTTTTGTAGTCAATGTACAAATCTTCCATAGTGTCATATACATTGTCTTTGAAATAACCAATGTCCCTCTGTTCTTTTGTCAAAGTGCTTGTAATAGTGTTATGATTCTCGCTGAATTTGCTCCAATTAGTTTCTAAACTCTCCAGTCTCGTCTCAATATAAGCAAGAGTAATTCTTGGTTTTGGAGATTTATTGTAATTACTTTGGGCCTTAATAATAAGCCTAGCAAATTCTTCCTGCTTGCGCAGAGTTTGTTGAATTGTCTCCGACATGTTGAAAACAATGTTAAAAATTATTTGTAAAAATTTCACAAGTCCGTTGATTAATTAAAACAGTTTAAGTCCATATAGTATAGTACGAAAAAATCACAAGTCTATTAATGAATGAATTTTTCTAAGTCCAGTGTAGTACTATAACATGAGAAATTTTACAAGTCCAATATGAATTAAAATTTTCTATGTCGATGATATATAAAACCGAAAATTTTACAAGTGTTTGGAATCACTATTTTATTTTGCACTAAGTCCATAGAACAAATCCACAAAATTTTACAAGTCCAAAACCTTCGTAAATATTCTAAGTCCCGTAATATACTATTAAAATTTTGCAAGTCTATGGTAAACACTTCACTTTTTCTAAGTTTAATTACTCACGGTTTTATTTATTTATTTATTTATTTATTTAGGACAACCAACAAAACTTACACTTATACATTTACATTGCGAAAAAAACATTATTATAGTTATTAGCTTAGTGCAGTCTTAATAACAGGTTGCCACGGCATGCTTCGTGGACATGTTTATACTTATTATAAAACTTTGTTATAAATATATCTATGTATGTAAACTTAGACTTAAATAAAAAACATTTTTTTCTGTATAAAGTGGATTAAAAAATTAAGTTAAATGAAGATTTCGATATTAAGTGTGTTAAAGTACAATAATTATGTAGCAGTACGATGGTTGGTCTTTATTAACCTTAGTAAATATTTTTTAAAACTATTAATGTTGTTACTGAATATATCAATATCTACATCATTTATTTTAACAAGGGAGTTGTATAGACGTTGTATTCTATTTAAGGTGGAATTACGACCAATATTACTTTTGGCCCGTTCTGTTACAAAAGGAGAATATTTAGTTCTTCGAGGTATTTTAAAAGGTGCATTTATTTTAATATTTTGTAATATTTCTGGACAGTCTATTTTTCCATTTACTAACTTAAATAAGAATACAACGTCGAGAAAATCTCTGCGTTCTTTCAAACTAAGTAATTTGAAGTGTTTGAGTCGGTCTTGATAGGATGGAAGGGTTTTCGCCAGGTTATATTGATAACTCAAGTGCCAAAGGAACCGTTTTTGGACTTTTTCAATACGTTGTACATAAACATTGTAATAAGGGTTCCATATAGGACTGCTATATTCTAGGCCACTTCTAACTAATGTATTGTACAGTGTTATTTTAGTTGTTGGATTTTTAAAATCTTTAGAATTTCTGATTAGAAATCCTAATATTTTGAAACTTTTTGACACTAAGTTATCAATGTGGGAATTAAATAGTAATTTGTGATCCAACAAGACACCTAGGTCTCGGACGGTATTGGTATGTTTTATTGTTTTATGGTTTATATGGTAACTCTGTGTATAATCATAATTTTTTCTAGTAAATCTTATATGTACACATTTATCAACATTTAATGACATAAGATTCTTCTCACACCAGTCACTAAACCTATTTAAATCATCCTGTAGGAGAAGACTACTTCTAGCGGTGTCGAGTGCCTTTACGATCTTTAGGTCATCTGCAAAGAGAAATATCTTACTATTTTGGAAGCAGCACGTTACGTCATTGATGAAAATATTGAAGAATAAAGGACCTAAATGGGATCCTTGGGGAACGCCTGATATACTTGGAAATTTTTTTGATCTATATCCATTAAGAACGACAGAAGAGCATCTATTAATTAGATATGAAGAGCACCAGTTAAAAAGATTGCCTGCTGTTGGATAAAGAAAGAAATGGGTGAAATGGAATACCTGGTTCGAATATATTCCCGCGTATAGGTGTTGGGTTCGCGCGCGCTCTCCACTCCTTCCGTATCCAGCATATGATGATTTTCTTCTTGTTTATACCGAAATTCACTAGCACGGCACGTGAACTTGGTGTTTTGCTAGGTTTAAGCGTAGTTAACACGAATTTGCAACGAAATCGAAGGGAACTTTATGAAGCTCGACCTGACTGTCGCTCGCGGTTTTCGCAACTCGATTTTTCTCGTCTACCCCCAGGTATGGGAATATTAGGACGGATATGTAGGTGGGGATAGGATGCGATCAGAAATAAACTTATCATACCGCCCCCCAAAGAGCGACTTAGCTCTTTAACAATAACTACTTGATACTATTTGACTAATGATAGCAAGCGATAAACAAAAAAAAAGAAAAGATGAGTTAAAAAAAAGAGAAAAAAAAAAGGTAATGAAAGTTGTAAAACGAATCATTGAAAGTCCGGAAACAAAGGGCAGAGCTTGACTACTGGTCGGAGTAAATTGCCAGTAGAAGTTCTCACCTCTGCTACCCTAACAATGCCGTCAGAACCTGGGCAAACCCGAATCACCCGAGCCTTTCTCCAAAGAAGCGGTGGCAAGTTTGGATCTTTGACAAGAACAAGATCACCTTCTTGAAGATTTGTACTTTTAGCAAGCCATTTAGGTCGTTGCTGCAAGGTATGCAAGTATTCTGCTTGCCAACGCTTCCAGAAATGCTGGGTAATTTGACGGAGAAGTTGCCAACGTTTTAAGATGGGAAGATTGTCTTCCTCAAAGTTTTGCTCTGGCGGAGCTAAAAGGGGTTGACCTATAAGAAAATGGCCGGGCGTTAATACTTGTAAATCGTTCGGGTCATTGCTCAAGGGACACAGCGGACGAGAATTTAACGCGGCCTCTACTTTAGAAAAAATGGTGGCGAGTTCTTCAAATAGAAGAGGACGGTCGCCTATAACGCGAGCTAGAATTAATTTTGCGGACCTCACTGCGCTTTCCCACAAGCCTCCCATATGGGGACCAGCTGGAGGATTAAGATGCCAGACGATTTGCTTGGAAGCTAGAGATTTGTGAATCTCGTTATTTGACTTTGCATAAAACTGATAAACTTCCTTCAAATGATTGCGTGCACCAACAAAATTTGTACCGCAGTCACTAAAAATGTCACTGGGCAGTCCCCGACGTGCAACGAACCTATCGAAACAAGCCAAGAATGCTTCAGTAGAAAGCTCAGAAACCGATTCTAAATGAACGCATTTCGTCGTGAAGCAGATAAAAATGCAAAGATATGACTTGAACGATCGAGCATTGCGGACGCGTGATGTTTTCTGAGGGAATGGACCAGCGAAATCTACACCAACCCTTTGAAATGGTCGGCATGAAGTCACTCTGTGAACAGGAAGGTCGGCCATGAATGGTTCAAAAGATGTGGGACGCAGTCTATAGCAACGAAGACATTGGAATATCTGTCGCCAAATTGCTCTACGCGCAGAGAGGATCCAAAATTTGCGTTGAAGCAAAACTTGCAAGGTGTTTACACCAGGATGCAAGAACATTCGATGATAGTGATCGATCACAAGCTTGGTGACGTGATGGGCCTTAGGAAGGAGCAACGGATGTTTCGCGTCATAATCCAACTCAGATTTGGATAGCCTACCACCTACTCTCAACAAACCATCAGAGTCGAGAAATGGATTGAGACGAACCAGACTGGATTTTGGATGTTTGCTGTCACGCAGCAAGTGAATTGTCGGAGCGAATTCCTTCGTCTGAACCAACTTAATGATGGTTCGAAGACTGATGTTTAATTCAGCGACCGACAGATTACCCGTGCGTCGCTTGGCTGGATTGCGCGAGTTGTAGATAAATCGCTTGCACCAAGCTACAACGGCTTGCAACTTGGGAAGAGAACTATATTTTTCTAAAAGTGAGAACTCATCCGCAACCGCAGCAATGTTCGACGCGACCACTATCAATTTCAGACCCGGCAGCTCTTCCTCATTTAGGGGCGAAGGTTCTCCAGGCCATGCGGCAGGGTCTTCCTTGAGCCATGGCGGAGACCACCAAAGAGAGTGTGTCACCAATTGTGATGGAAAAAGACCACGACTTGCAGAATCAGCAGCGTTCAGCTCAGAGGGCACGTGCCTCCAAGTAACGTCGGGGGTCAGAGCCTGAATTTGTGACACTCGATTGCCCTCGTACGTTTGCAAGACGTGAGGTGATGTTTTAAGCCAAGCCAGCACGATATTGGAATCGCACCAAGCTGTGGTACTGTCGATTTTGACCTTGTGCTGTAAAACACTTTGGACGTGCTCTAGAAGGTGAGCGAGGAGAAGGGCACCTGACAATTCCAGCTTGGGAACCGTGACCTTCTGCTTGAGAGGCGCAACTCGTGATTTTGAAAGTAAAAGTTGCACCGAGACGCTATCGTCCGTGTCGTGAACGCGCAGGTAGACGCAGGCAGCGTACCCGCGTTCAGACGCATCACAGAAACCGTGAATTTGACAATTCAGCGGTTGATCAGTGACTATCCAACGAGGAATTGAAACTTTGTTTAGTTCATTGAAATCAGACACGAGTGAAGACCAGACTTTTAAAATGTCTTTGGGGAGAGGATCGTCCCAACCACATTGCAGTGACCACAACCGTTGCATTAGATGCTTGGCAAAAAATGTGACCGGTGCCAAAAACCCACATGGATCATACAATCGGGCAATGTTTGATAAGACGCCGCGCATGGTCATAGTTTGATTCAGTTTGGACACTCGATAAACGAAGCAGTCGCTTTGTGCGTTCCACTCAAGACCCAAGATCTTATAAATCCCATCGCCTTCTGTCTCGAACCGGTGAGGCTGCTCGCAATGGTCAGTGGAGAACATGTCTAAGAATTCCCTAGAATTGCTAGACCACTTCCGTAAAACGAAGCCACCCTGAGACAGAATATTTACGAGAGTCTGCTGGAGATCCTTAATAGAGTCTAGTGAAGTTGAGCCACTGACTACGTCGTCGACGAAAGTGTCTTCTAGAAGAACTTTTGATGCTTCTGGATGTTGTTCAGAATTAATGTGTGCAAGTTCATGAACCACACGGATCGCCTGAAACGCAGAGCTAGAAACACCGTAAGTAACTGTGGTTAGCTCGTACTCTTTGAGAGGTTGGTCGGGAGATTCACGCCAAATTATGGTCTGATATTTGCAATCAGCATCGTCTAAACGAACCTGGCGATACATTTGCTTTATATCGCAGGTGAAAACAATTTTGTGCACTCTGAAACGCATAATTATGTCCTCAATATTTTTTTGTAATTTAGGACCTGACATGAGAACCTGGTTAAGTGAAACGCCAGTCGAACTTAAAGCGGAAGCATCGAAAACTGCGCGGAGTTTAGTGGTGCTGCTGTGCTCGCGCACCACCCCATGGTGAGGTATGTAATACCGATCATTGCGGTCGCGGCCGGTGACTTCGCGCATGTGACCCGCATCAAAGTAGTCACGCATGAACGCAACGTAAAGTTCGCGCAATTTGACGTCCTTCAGTAAGCGACGTTCCAAATTATAGAATCTTTTAAGTGCCATCATGTAGGTATCACCTAGAGGTTTATGGTTTACCTTGAAGGGGAGACGAACGACAAAACGTCCCGTTGTATCCCTAACATGAGTGTCACAAAAGTGTTTCTCACATAAAATGTCCTCAGGATCTGAAACTGGTTGACTGGGAGGTTGTTCCGCTTCCCAGAACCTAGTGAGAGCCAGATTGAGGTCTACGGTGCAGGCCATCGTTGCCACATTATTATTGTGGGCTGATGCTGCAGGAGCCTTACCCATGATGATCCATCCAAAAATAGAAGAGTAGGCAGTGGGCATAGAATCACCCAGGCTGAACCTTCTACCATCAAGAATTCGATCATATAGGTCAATACCAAAAAGAATATCAATTTGTCCCGGAGACAAAAAATTCTTGTCAGCCAAGACTAAATTAGAGCAACGTTTTAAAACCGACTGATGAACTGGTACCGAAGGAAGGTTGCCAGTTATCTTCTTAAGAATTAATAAATTAGAACTTAATATTTGATTTTGGTCATTCGCAGACCTAATATTGCAAGTAACGACACCACGTGATTGTTGAGCTGATGAAGCACCCAACCCGAATATTCCTCCTGCTTGAGCTCGTGGAAGTCTGAGCCGTTGAGCCATAGCCTCAGTCATAATAGACACCTGGGATCCACAATCTATTAATGCACGAGCACGGTGAAAGTACCCATGTGCATCCTGTACATCGACAACAGCTGTGCCTAATACCATGGTGGATGAGGAGTCGACACCATGTAAAGACTGAACCTGGACCGTGGAACTTGTAGCCGGCACGGCAGACTCATTATTGAAAGCAGCAATTGAATCGACTTGTGTAGGATTAGATATGTGTAACTTTGTATGGTGACGGCCTCGACAGACTTGACACACACTACTAGAAGAGCAGTTGGATATGTGATGCAAACGTAAACAATTAAAACAAAGTTTCTGTTTCATAACTAAAGATTTTCTTTGTTCCGGAGTCATAGCATCAAATTTTGAACATCGATACAGACTATGATTTTGATTGCAGCAAGGGCAAGAATAATTGAATTTAATTTTAGGATGTGAGTCACTAACTGGATGTGTAACATTTAATGTATTGCTTGATGTTGTCTTAGAACTTGAACTTGTCACTGATATGTTCTCGAGTACACGAAGTTGCTTTTCTAAGAAGTTGGAAAGTTGATCAAAAGTAGGTATAGTAATAGGATCAATTTCTGACTCAAATTTAGTTCTCAAATCTAGTGATAACTTTTTTAATATAATGTGAAGTAAAAGAAAGCTCCATGAGGTCACATCAAAATCTAAGGCATTTAAAGCGCTTAAATTTTCCTTATAAGTGTTAACAAATTTGTTCAATGTCCTAAAGTTAACTTGAGATAAATTTTGTAAATTTAAAATAGCCTCAATATGCTTGTCCGCTATGACCCTTTTGTTCTCATAACGTTCTGTGAGTAACTGATATGCTACACTATAATTTGTGTTAGATAATTTTAAGTTCTTAACTAAAGATAAAGGTTCCTTATCTAGAACACTCAATAAATAGTGCATTTTTTCTACATTACTTAAACTTAAGTTGTCATGTATTAAACTGTTGAAAATAGAAATGAAATTTGGCCAATCAGTGTATGAACCAGAAAATCTAGGCAAGGTAATTTTAGGTAGATGAAATTCACTAGTAAAACTTGATTTACTTGAACGCTCAGAACCTGTACCATGTTCAATTAAACTATCATGTAACACTTTGATCGAGTAATACATGTCATTAAAAGCGGCAAAATTAGTCTCCAGTTCCTTTTGTTTACATTCGGATACTGACTCGATATTTGAGAATAACACTGACATAGCATCTTCCATTTGTTGCCGATACCTTTCAATGTCCTTATAACGCACAAGAAATTGTTGTTTATCGCTTGTACTACTCGGTGTTTTCATGTTAAGTCGCCCAGCTAAGTCATACAATTGTTTCATACTATTCATAGCCATTTCGTATTTGACACTTTGAATTTTAATTTCAGCCATTGTTTACTATTAATTTAAACGAAATAAAGAATGTATCGTAGAGCAAAACGTAAATATTTAGATGAAATAAAAGTTTTCAATTTAAACTTTCGAAACAAGGTTAAGTGATATAGTAAACAAATGCAAATCGATCAACTTTGACAAATTGACAAGACAGTACTGACATTGACAGATTCTGTTATGAATGACTGAACGTCAGATGTCGTTGATTGACAGAAGTTGACACAAAATTCAAGATGGAAACGTTGCAACTTGAAACTAAGGTTGGCTATACTGTAACGCGATATGTGACGTCACAAGATGACGAGATGATTTTAACGAAATAATTTGCAAATGATTTTGTTTATTTCTGATGGAAAATAGATGATTGATAGGAAATCGGGTTTGAAGGACCAGGGAATGTTGGATAAAGAAAGAAATGGGTGAAATGGAATACCTGGTTCGAATATATTCCCGCGTATAGGTGTTGGGTTCGCGCGCGCTCTCCACTCCTTCCGTATCCAGCATATGATGATTTTCTTCTTGTTTATACCGAAATTCACTAGCACGGCACGTGAACTTGGTGTTTTGCTAGGTTTAAGCGTAGTTAACACGAATTTGCAACGAAATCGAAGGGAACTTTATGAAGCTCGACCTGACTGTCGCTCGCGGTTTTCGCAACTCGATTTTTCTCGTCTACCCCCAGGTATGGGAATATTAGGACGGATATGTAGGTGGGGATAGGATGCGATCAGAAATAAACTTATCACCTGCAATACCATAACGAGCAAGTTTCAACAGCAGAATTTGATGGTCTACTTTGTCGAATGCTTTACTAAAATCCGTATATATTACGTCTGTGCAGACGCGCGAGTCAACATTTTTAGTAACCTCAGAGAGGAAGGAGACGAGATTTGTTGTTGTAGAGCAGTGGTGCCCAAACGGTCGATCGCGATCGACCGGTCGATCTCGAGAGGTTTCACGGTCGATCTTAGAGGTTGTACTTACAAGATTATATTTTCAAAAATTTATAAATTACCTACTGAGCATTCCGATCGTTTTTGTTTCAATTCATTTATTTATGTGACGGATTGACGGATGACGTCGACAGGCGACGCTATGACTGCGCGCGTATAATGCCACCAACTTATCTGTTCAGTAGAAAAAAATGGAACTAAAAAAAGACAACGTCAATTTTGAAATTTTATGTCCGCTGTCAAGTCTTTGAAGTGCGTGTGCTCTATGTGTTTTAATTCGATTTTAATTGCAAAAAGTGATTAAAAATGCCCGAGCCTCTTAGAAGTGATGCAACATTAGTTATTTTAAAAGTTTTAGATTGTACGAGGGAAGAAAATCGCCTGCTAACTCCGAAAATAACGTTTGAATATGTGGCAGAATACGTCGCAGTTACAACATGTTAGTGTTGCTATTGCTAGTTAATTAATTGTCCGATAAAATTCAAATAAATATTTCAGTTATTTTATTTTCCTCACTTATGTTTGCATAATCAATTAAAGTGTTACTGAATTTATTAGGTATCGAATTTTTTTATACTTCATATAATTATATCTTTATTACAGTTATATTATAATTATATCTTTGTTACAGGAGTTAGTGAACAATTTGTTTACAAGCTAATGAGTGAAAAAAAGCTGAAGAAATTTCTCTGGCGCATCACCATCATTTTCCACAGGGATTTCTTGTGTTGAACCCTTCAAACTTAGAAATCACGATGATAATTATTTTAATAAAATATATAAAAATAGAAATAATTATAGTGGATAAATACAATGGATTTTTTATTTCTCTTGTCCTGAAATTTTAATTTTTATATGAAAAAGTAAAATTTGACTGTGTTGGCCTACGTAATTCTTTTATTTTTGGATGTTTCCGTTTTTTTAAGTTATGTGCGTTTTAAGCATTTAAATGTCACTTGATATAACGGTAAAGGAAAACATTGCCAAACCGCACTTGTTCAGCATGGTGAACTTAAAGCATGCATGCAATGTAAGCATGGTCTTAACCTTCTCAATATGAGAAGAGACCTATGCTTAATAGTGGGCCCTGATGGATTGAGATAATGTTAACATCCTATGTTACTGCTTTCATTGCATGGTAGTTTAAGTTAGTAGCCACAGCCCAAGTTGTGTATCTATATTCGTCGGAAAGGCTTTGTCATCATTTACCATCGAATTATGTGCAACATCTGGTAAAAATCATAGGTCTCAAAGTTGTTGAGCTCCCTTGACAGTCGCAAAACACAGTAAATTTTATTTTATGGTAACATTGACGCTGCACTAGCGACATCCGTTTACTGAACAGATAAGTTGGTGGCACTATAGTGCCCAAAGTTACGATAGAGTGAGAGAGTGCTTAGAGATAATAAAAAAATTACATAAAAATAAAGCTGTCGATCTTAAACCCTTAACTTTTTCTCAAGTCGATCTTCACAGCAAAAAGTATGGGCATCTCTGTTGTAGAGCGTGACTTCATAAAACCATGTTGAGCTGTAGATAATGTCTGCTTAACTTGCCATGAGATAATCGGAAATACGAGACACTCAAATACTTTTGCAAAAACGGGTAATATAGATATAGGGCGGTAGTTGTTTACAAGAGATGCATCCCCGCTTTTTAATATGGGTAGCACACAGGCCTCTTTCCAATGTTTTGGAAAAACGCCAGTCTTAAGAGATTCGTTGAATAGAAGGGTCAGAGGCTTAGACAGACTATCGGCGCATTTATTGACGAATATAGGTGGAATCCCATCAGAACCGGCACCTTTATTTATATTTAAATTTTTGAGACTTTTGTGAACTTCTTCTTCTGAGAATGTGATGACGCTTGTTACATAGCCAGAACTAGTGTCTTTAGCCGAATTGAAAACGGGACGTACTGTAGGCGAGCTGTAAATCGAAGAAAAATTTGTTGCAAACATGTTACAGATTTCAGTGCCATTTGAGGAACATCTATTATTAAGCCTCATCACGGATGGTAAACTACTACTATTATTTCTTTTGTGCTTTACATAGGACCAGAATAATTTTGGATTTGATTTCATGGAAGCCTCTAATTTAAGCAAGTACTCAGTATAACAGGATTTAGTCATATTAATACACCTTATTTTTAGGCAATTGAAAGATATTTTATCCAGAGGATTACCATATTTTAAGAAGCGTTTCCGGAATTTGTCCTTTTCGCGAATTATTTTTATCAATGGTTTCGAATACCACACGGGATATCTGTTGGATCGATGTGATTTTAGTGGAATAAATTTGATAATTAATTCCCAGATTCTGGAATAGAATACATCCACCATATCTTCAACCGACTGACAAAACTTCATTTCGTCCTCCCAGGAAATACAGTTAAGTTGAGCTACAATCTTATCGTAATCTCCTTTGAAAAAATTATGTCTCTGGCTGGTCTTAGGTAGAAGCGTTTGTTGTTTACAAAAATAATTTATATTAAACTCAAGTGGAGGGTGATATTTGTCAACATTACATAATTCATAGGAGCTTTTACATAAACTTTTTACCTCGAAATTAGCGAGAACTAAATCTAAAATCTTTACCTTATGATTTGTTACATAATTGTATTGTCTTAGGTCATGGAGTGTAATGAAATCTAATAAGGTGTTTACGCAGGCGCTTTGTGCGGTAATTTGAGGAATAGTGTGTGACGAATCACTGTTCGCGGTCCAATCAATGCTGCTTAAGTTAAAATCACCAATAATTATTGAATATTCAAAGTTGTGTAAATTAAAGTTCGCGTTATCAATAAACGTATCAATTAATTGTTTATGGACCGGAGGGGGTAAATAAATACCGCAAATATAGAGTTTTGACTGCACACGGCCTTTGAGGGTGTTTATGGATACCCATATGTCCTCGCAGTCGCTTTCCAGATTTTTTTCTCTTGATGAATCCAGGCGTTTGTCAACAGCAATTAAAACTCCACCTCCAGCTTTGTTTCTAAATAGTGGACTGGTTTCCCGGTCTCTTCTGTATACAATGTAACGGTCAGAAAATAGTTCGTTATCAAATATTGAAGAATTTAGCCATGTCTCAGTCAATACAATTATGTCATAATTAGAACTAAGAATGTTTTTATAAAAAATATTTGTTTTCGTTCTTAAACCTCTTACATTTTGATAATATATACTAATGTTGTGAGGATTGAATTTAAAATTATTTAAAAGTTAAACACTTGTGTTAATTAATCGTAAACAAGAAGTATTATATCATAATTATTAGGATAATTTATTCAGTGTGTCCATATCACGCACAAATACAAATCCTGAGGTTTCGGTTTTACGCATGTAGATCCGTCCTGCGCGTACCCAAACAAACTTATAGTTAAGTTCCTTAGCTCGTATACGGGCTGCTGAATGCAGGGACTTATTTTCCGAGGACAGGTTCTCTGCTACGTATATTGGTGACTTTTTGTCTCCACCGATGCCCACATGGCTGGTATTCAACTTGTCGTCCGGATGTTTCTTGTTATAAGTAATGACGGCAGCTAGAAACTCATCTCGAAGTCGCGGGTGGCTGAATTTTATAAGAATATTCCGTGGTCGAGTGCTTTGAGAATTCACCTTTGCTACCCTTGAGCAGTAATGTATCTCGTTATCGCTGACAGGACAATTTACTACTCGTCCAACTTGTTTAACAATGTTTAACAGGTTTTCGGCCTTATTTTCTGGTAAGCATTGGATTTCTAGGTTCGGTGCACGGGAAATTTGATCTATCTGATTTAACCGCGTAGTTAGTGAATTCACTGCTGTGCGTAAACTGTCATTTTCTTTTTTTAGCGTTTTTATGTTTTCTTGTTGTGCGATGTTCTCGCTTCGCAATTTTTCGAATTGCTCACTTTGAAAATCTAGTGCTAGTCTGAAGTCGTTCATTTGTGAGCACAATTCATCTATACGTCGGCCAAGGCGAGTGTCTTGCGCTTTGAGCTCCTCGCGTAGTATGGCGCGGATGTCATCAGCAGTGATAGAGCCTGAGACATCGACCTCTGTTATTAGCCGCTTCTTCCTCTGAGATAAATTCGCCCCAGTTGGAGTCGCAGGTCTTATAACCAAATTTTCATTGTCACCTTTCGGTAATCTGGATATGCACAAGGGGCAAATCCAGTCCAGGGTGGCAGGACTATTAACGCATGCCCGGTGATAGTTGAGATTGCATTGCGAACATTGTAAATAATCCACGCCGAGAATTTTCTTATTACAAGCGTGACAATTCATATTTTGTGTTATTTGCACGTTGAAAAAGTAGGTTAGAATATAGCTGACCTGTGTGCGTATGTGCCGATGTATGACGACCGCTCCGAATGTCGATGACCAGTGAGCTGCTCACAGTGCACTAATTAATTGCAGACTTGTTGATGTTGCACGTCTTGAATTTGTACCGTAGCACGATTATTATAAGGACTATTGTTGTAAAATAGAGAATGAGTTTATTTTTATTGTAATAATTAGAATTATATTATATTATTATATTGGAGAAATGCTTATCTACACGTCCGTAACTCTTGCGCGATTCAATTATGAGTTTTACAGTTCAAAATCCTTTGACAATTCACTCACATGGCACTTTGACACTTCACTAGTTCCATCGTCCCTTCCCGGGTTTCGGCACCATTATGTAGAACGGGGACACAAAATCAAACTATTTACTGTTTAAACACACGTATTTACTTTCCACTATAGTTACACCGTATTTATTATCTCAAAACTCAAAACTCAATCTTAAAAAATGTATGGGCCGAGGTCATTCTTTTCCGTGGTAACAACGCTTGCGTGATTCAGAATCTTTAGCAGCGCCATCTATTGACACGCGGCGTAAACAATAGTGTTTCAATAATATTATTGGATGTCATTGATGTATAAGTATCTAGATGGATAATCGAATCCGCGAAGACCTGTCAAAAAAGCTGCGCCAACTATTGGCGCAGAAGTACTTTCCCGCCAATTAGTGCCGATCGCGCCGCTTTCGTGTCACTACGTATTACGCGCGCAATTTAAATAAACAAATAAGAGGGATAACATGACGAAATGTGCTATTAAACTGTGCCGGAATTATAAAGGAAGGGTAAAAAGCTCAAAAAACATCACATATCATAGGCAAGTAACCAATAAACATATTTTTAATTAAATTTCAATTTTGATTTTTATTGTAACCAAATTACGTCATTTTTTTGTCAGTGTTGCTAGTTTCTATTTTTATGCTCCCGACTTAACATCATTTTTGTGGGTATATAAATTGGTTTATGGTTACGTGTATATTATTTAGTTCATGTACTTTTATAAATCGATTAAAGAAAGGTGGTGTTTACCAATACGTTTGTGTTTATTTATAATAATATAACATTAATATTCGTATGTTTATGAGCCCATTTTAATGATTATTTTTGCATTGGATCGAATAAACCACTTTTAAAGGTACAAGAGTAATGTGAAAAGGAGACGATCCAAAATTGTATTGTAAATTGGGCCTGGTTTTGTACCAGTGATAAAATAAGATAAAAAAGAAAAATAAACCATTTTTGACTAATCAAATCCACGAACTCATCTTTATTTCATTGCAAAAAATATTTATTAACTCCACGTGACGAAATTATTCTACATAATGGCGGGCAGCAGACCAGAGGATTCATAATTTTTGACGTATGACGTTAGCTGTCAATATGCCTTCTCTATGCTTGAACAATGGCTCGAACTCAGAGTGAAGGACGCCATCTTGCAAGTGTTGCAAGTAGTACCTACCGAATAACTCGAAATTAATTTTATTTTAGCAAGTCATTTATTGCGATTTGTGAATTTATTATATTTTTAATGAACTTTCTGTATTTTTTGGTTTTTCATGGTTTAGTGTACAAGATCAGGCCCAAAATGGACCATCTCCTTTATTTATTGAAGTTTTTTTTAATGATATGCATGTAATTAACTTTCCAAGTAATTTTTTTATTAAATTAGATAGGTAACGTAAATAATTGGCTCTTCTTTAATTAAGTTACCACCTCAAATTAAGCTAAAAATTTGAGGGGGGGAGGGGGCTGACGCTCACATCTTCCCCCACCATTTTTAAATCTAGGAAATGCATACTTTTTTTATTATAAAAAATGAAGTTTCCAAAAATTATAAAGTGACTACCTCAAATTAAGCTGAAATTTTTTGGAGGAGAGGTTGGTGACTCCCCCAACTTTCCCCCCAAATTACTTTTTCGCTATTGTTAGTCCTGTTTGCCTGTTTGGCTGCATCTTCCGCAGCGCCGGAGATGTCACGATTCAAAATTAGGCCCAAAAATCAAATTAGATCTACTTAAGTTATTTATTTTTTATAATGTAGTTTAAAACACACACACACACACACACGTCCACACACACATATACATACACTTAAGACTTCGAGCGCTTACACATTAACCAATGAGACCACATAACCTTAAAATTTTTAGAGATTTAGAAAAATAATTTTAAAAAAGTAAGTACTTTATGAGAGCAATATTTAGTTTGGGGGGACGAATGAGAGTGTAGAACCCGTCCTCCCTTCAAAGGAGAATGCGCAATTTTCATAGAAAATTACCCCAGCTCCGGCGCAAACGTAACCTATCTCAGAATTTTATACATTGGATGTGTACAAAAAATAAATGTATTTGATCTCCCTAATCAGTGGCTAACATAGAAAAAAATTGCTTTGATAATTCATTCAGGCACGATTTTATACTAAACTATCGTTACAAAAAAAACAAATCTCAAGTAAAAATGCAAAGTAATATCTAAAATAATCACTTTTATTTTAATTCTTTCATAACATATACATATATATTGTATAATTCTGAGACGCAGGGTCGGAGCGCAATAAAAGAGTATGTACGTGCATTCACGGGCGTCGTACACTGGAAGTTGCGCCCATGTCATTAGTATTTTATATTATCTTGGCTGAGTCCGAAACAACGTTCAAGAATTTGAACATCCTGCTGCTTACTTAGATACCGTTTTGATAGACTTAGAATTATAAGAGAATATAGACATTACTTTACGATACTGTGTTTATTAATATTACCCTCACCACCCACCCAAATGTATATATTACAGAAAGTAATAATATGTGCCATTTGTAGGCACACATTCTTGTCTAAATAAAATATGAATAATAATATACACATACAAAATATATAAATATAATAAATTTTCTATTTGTGTAGTTTACTAAAATTCGTGCCTGAAACAATAATGTTTAGCCACAGATTAGGGAGATCACAAGTATTTATTTTAAGTACCCATTAAATATACAAAATTATGAGATAGTTACTTTTTGCGCCGGAGCTGGGGCAATTTTGCGCATTCTCCTTTTCACCTTAATCTGAGACGGTAACTTTACAATTTTAGAAAAGGAGATGGTCCATTTTGGGCCTGATCTTGTACACTAAACCATGAAAAACCAAAAAATACAGAAAGTTCATTAAAAATATAATAAATTCACAAATCGCAATAAATGACTTGCTAAAATAAAATTAATTTCGAGTTATTCGGTAGGTACTACTTGCAACACTTGCAAGATGGCGTCCTTCACTCTGAGTTCGAGCCATTGTTCAAGCATAGAGAAGGCATATTGACAGCTAACGTCATACGTCAAAAATTATGAATCCTCTGGTCTGCTGCCCGCCATTATGTAGAATAATTGCGTCACGTGGAGTTAATAAATAATTTTTGCACTGAAATATAGATGAGTTCGTGGATTTGATTAGTCAAAAATGGTTTATTTTTCTTTTTTATTTTATTTTATCACTGGTACAAAACCAGGCCCAGACTCCATACAATTTTGGACCGTCTCCTTTCCAACTACAAACTGCGTAAAAAATATTAATTTAATTAACTTAGCTGGTTTATTACAACATTAACATAAACAACTGTAATTAAATTAAGTAGGGTTTTTTATTTATTCATGAAAATAACCACTCCATAAATTAAGTTTAATGTGTGATTTATGGGAAAATTTTAGTAACTGGTATCATTGATCACGCAACATAGACACTAGACGAACGTGAAAAACATCGCCTGCACGCACACATGCTTGATATTGTTGCCGTGTTTTTTTTGTCTTCATTGTAGGGCGACGCTCAATCTACCTATTTATTGCATCATTGTTGGATGTATACTTAACCACTCAATTATGTACGCATTGTAAAAACTAAGTGTTTAATATGCAATTTACTTTCATTTGTTTATAATATCTAGGATTAAAATGTACACTAGATGTTATGTATATGAAATATGTATAACTTTTTAAAATAAAGATCATTTGAAACTAAACTAACTAATTATTTTTTATCCTCATATTTGGCCTTTTCTTTTACTTTGAGTGTATTTTTTGTGCTAAAATGACAAAAACTGTTCATATTCGTGAAAGAAAAGTGGCTTTCTATGTGCTAAAATAACATTTCGTGTAAACTAACATTTATTAACATTTCGGACATAGTTGTCAAAATGACATTAATAACATGAGCGTTACTATATGGTTACTATAGTTACTGTTGTCAGTTGTTTGTCAGTACTGTTGCCATATAAAAGGAAACATTAGCGCCCTCATGACAGGTTTTCTATTTTTCTGGTCAAGCAATAAATAACTATACAACGCGAAACCACAAAAGCAAAACTGTGGGGACATTTCACATAAGCGGTTTTTTTCATAGAGATATTACACTAGAGGGCAGAAGCCAGGCTTCAGAACGTACCTCGGATAAAAAGAGACGAAATCTTTAGTAATCACCTTTCTCTTTCTGGCAAGGCTTCAGAGCGTCCCTAGGATAAAAAGAGACGAAATCTTTAGTAATCACCTTTCTCTTTCTGGATCCTCGGGATCGGAGAGAGATAGGTAATTACCGTTATCGTTGTTTCTCTTTCTTACCGGGGGCGATTGCAATGTACAGTGCGCCCAACTTATCTCTGAAATGGCAAAAATTGGAACTAACGAAAAGTCATTCATAAGTACGTTGTGGTCATTCATCTGTCAGTTACTAGTGTGCAATGATTGGTCAAATGAATGTCAAATGCGTCCGACAGCGCCTCTTTCGTTTCAATCTTAAGTTGGGTTTACTATATGGGCAGCCGTATGGCTCACCCACTCTAATATCTCTATGGTTTTTTTACCTAGTGGAACGTGCCCAGTGTCGTCAATGTCAATTTCACAACTTTAACCATAGAGATAGGAATTGACTTTATAGTAAACCCAACTTAAGATTGAAACGAAACTGGGGGTGGAAATGTTAGTCGGAGGAACCCCGCTGCAAATGTACGCCACCTACAAACCACCCAACTCGACCCTGAAGTTGACGGACGTCCACAAAATCCTGGACACACCACACCCGGTGATTGCAGCGGGAGACTGGAATACAAAGCATCAATCGTGGCATTGTACCACCTCCAGCCAACAGGGACACCGGCTTTTCAAAGATGCCGAGGCCAGCGGGTACGCGATCGATGGTCCGGACTTTCCGACACACTTCCCCGATCAACGGGGACCAGCACCGGAGGTCCTGGACATTGCCGTAAAACGCGGACTACACTGCCAGCCCATCCTCGAAACACTGCAAGACGCGATGGGCTCCGACCACCTGCCTGTCCTACTAGTCCTGGCGGCAAACCCGGCAAAGGTCCCGGCGAGACCACGTCGACGTACGGACTGGAACAATTTACGAGGGAACTGGAGCACACTACGACGACTCGGCCTGTGCGCGAAGGAGGAGACGTAGACCAACTGGCGGAGGATATCACTGCCAGCATAGGTAACGCAATGACGCAAGCCACAACCACCACTACGCAGCTGAACAGCTTCCAACCCATCTTCGCACTGAACGTGAAAGTCGCGATCTGGAAGACTTACCTTCGTTCCCGCCTGACATACGCGGCGCCAGCCTGGTACGCGCTCGCGAGCGAACCTCAACGCAGGCGTCTGAGGGTCGTCCAATCGCAGACGCTGCGCCGGCTGGCCGGAGCGCCGTGGTATGTCAGGAACACCACCATTCAACGAGACCTGCGAGTAGAGAGCCTGGACGCCTTCATCGAGCACCTAGCGAAGAAGATGTTCAAGCGCGCGGACGCATCGCTACAAACGCACCTGCGGGACATAGCGCCGCACCACGCGCGCCCACCGGACCGACGGGCCTTCCCGCGCGACCTAGTGCGCGGGGACGGCCCACCACAACTCTGATGAACCCATAAGCCGCCGCCCGGTCGCTGATCGGCTCCTGCTGGGCTTCCCACCAGCGGGATCCACCCGGTAGGGCCTGATCGCCCGGGCGGCGTGAACAATTACCGGATTTGACGCCGCGGCCTCGGCTGCCCCACAGGACATGACCATAGGAAAAAAACAAGTAGAAGACATTCACCGTGGACCCTAGGGTCCTAATCCAAGGACCAGCCCGTAGCAACGGGCTGCGACAGACACTAAAGTCATGGGACCAAAATCCCGAAACTGTCTCCCCACGGCAGAATACTGTGAGTGAAGAATCGAGTGTGTTGAAACGAAAGAGGCGCTGTCGGACGCATTTGACATTCATTTGACCAATCATTGCACACTAGTAACTGACAGATGAATGACCACAACGTACTTATGAATGACTTTTCGTTAGTTCCAATTTTTGCCATTTCAGAGATAAGTTGGGCGCACTGTAACATGACTGTACAGTGCGCCCAACTTATCTCTGAAATGGCAAAAATTGGAACTAACGAAAAGTCATTCATAAGTACGTTGTGGTCATTCATCTGTCAGTTACTAGTGTGCAATGATTGGTCAAATGAATGTCAAATGCGTCCGACAGCGCCTCTTTCGTTTCAATCTTAAGTTGGGTTTACTATAACCATAACTGTAACGCCATGCCGATGTCAATTTCATGTTTTGAAGTTGACGTTCAACTTCAATTTCTTTTCAATCCAAATCCGAATTTTCTTTAATCATTGGAAATGGTCTTTGTCATTTTTGACACTTAGGTTAGGTACTTTGTGTTTACGATTTTGTGTATGATCTTGGTTTATTCATGTCTAATAAGGTCTCAGATTATAGAACAAAAGGCAGATGTAACATTCGCATGGCGGATATGAATGCAGAGATCTTTTTTAAGATCCGCATTCTCCGCCAGAGGACGGACACCCAAGAGACGGTCAAAATGATTCGGAAGGATGCCAACCTGCGTGCCCTGAATCGCTGGCGTGAGCGATTACAGGAGCCGCGGGGCATTCGCCAACGTGCTGTCGGTGCCATAATGCCCAACTTCAGCGCATGGCTTAGAAGGAAGAAATGCGTCACCTACAGGTTGACACAGATACTCACCGGACATGGCTGCTTCGGTGAGTATCTGCACCGAATAGGCAGGGAAGCGTCAGCGCAGTGCCACCACTGCGGCGATGCTCAGGATTCCGCGCAGCACACGCTCGAACACTGTCCAGCGTGGCAGTCAGAGCGGCGGATCCTGATGCAGGAAGTGGGGCCAGACCTCTCCCCGGCTGCTGTCGTTGCGGCGATGGTCCGTTCGGGTGAAGCCTGGGACAGCGTGGTCACATTTTGCGACCACGTTATGACCGCGAAGGAAGAAGCCGAACGGGCCAGGGAACTCGCCGACCCAACCCGAAGACGGAGGCACCGCAGAGGGCGCCGAGGTGGGCGCCGCGGTGGGCGTCGCGGTGGGCGTCGCGGTGGGCGTCGCGGTGGGCGCACATAGCGCCACCGCCTTGTCCCTGTGGCTCGGGACCAGAATACGAGCTTCGGTATCCCCTGCCTGTCGTAAGAGGCGACTAAAAGGGGGCTTTCGGGGTTGCGGGCGGCTAGAGTGGGAGCTCGAACCGCCCAATGGCAACCCCGGGAAGAACTGCTCTGTGTGTGGCCGCACAGAGCCGTTGAGATGGGTCCGTACGGGACATTGCGCTTGGAGGGCACCGGTCGTGTTCCTTTGGAGATCCCGGAGTCCTCCACAAGCGTCGAGGTAGGCCACCGGGGGGGTTTTAGTGGGTAAAAGTCCCACATAACCCTGTGTCGCTCCCACGGCACCGGGTACCTTTTGAAGGTTTCCCCCTCGATAAAAAAAAAAAAAAAAAAAAAAAAAAAAGATGTAACATTCGCAAAGAAAAGCAACGAATAAAGTGAAGTCACTTTTTCGCTATGTGTGCATGACAACCTTAATGTCAGTTAGCGGTGCACCGTATGGATACGGTATTCTTTGTGTGTGTGAGGTTGCCAAATGAAAAGTCATAATCTCCCGCAATTTTGTAAACATTGATCGCCATATTACTAACTTAAAACATTATGCACAATTCAATTGGCAAATTATGGCAAATTATTTATTACTACTGAACGACCTTGTTTCCAATCCCGTAAGCCCATAATTGATAAAATATGAGGGATGGTATTCTTTAAATTGACGTGATTTTTTTTATTTCTGAACCGCTTCAAATAAAACAAACACTAAATGTTAACCCACGCTCATTAGAATACGCCAGTGAAAACTGCATCTAAATTTGTTAAGCCGTTCCTGTGATTAGGCGGAACAAATGCACAAAACTTTAAAGAGACAGACAAAAAATTAAAGTTTTATTAAATGTAATAATAATATTGATTTTAATTATATCACTAGGTATCAAAAAGTACATTATAATATGAATAAATGTCCTTTTACTATATTGAATTTAATAAGTTAATTTTTTAAATAATATGTTTAATTGTTTTAATTAACCTATGGGTTTTTTCTTTGGGTAGATATGTTTAATAAAAAACATCAAAATATCAATAATAACATATTTATTATAACAAAAATTCGGTTTCGATGCTTTTTAATCAACCAACGTCCTTTTTCACGCAAAATTTGAATGGCAGCCAATTAATATCTTGCCTGCGCTTCCGAATAATATGAACCCATTTTTTCTCTTGTTACAGCATCTGTCGGTAATCTGCAAACATTATAATTGAAATCATTTTAGTGAGTAGGCTAAACAGAAACTAAAATATTATATAATATTCATCATACATTTATCGTGGGCAAACGTGACATTTTCAATTAACTCGGTTTGCCTATGTTAAAATGCTAATTTTATTGGCTGTATTTCCTGATTTTTAGGTTTAAATAAATAAAACTATTTACTTTTAAAATATATTTTTTTCGTTATAAATCGACCAGTGCTCAAATATAGCCCATGCATATTTCCCCAAATTTAGGGTAACCGATTTTCATATAAAGCTGTTATAGAAACGAATGATTGTCGAGGTTTTGTGTTCCGAGCGGACCGCAAAAATATTATTATAAATAAATAATAAAATAATGAAGAGTTACCTGTGAAAAGACATTCCATATCCTTTTCTTTGGTTTTGCGAGTAACTTTTACAGAGTTTAAAAATGCAAGACGGCATTTTAGCTGATAAAATTATTTTAAAAAATTTGACATTTGCGACGTTTATGCTATTTGACGCATTCCTTAGTACTGACACGAGATTGTTTTAGCTTTTTATTTTGTATTTGCTTTGGTAGCTTCACTTTATACTAGAACGATTACATCTTGGTTCTATAATCTGAGAATAAGGTACGAAATACCTATAATTCGTTGGATATAAAATCATGACATCTTTAATTGAGTATTATAAGAAATGGTAACTGTTTGCTGCAGGTAAATAATGTAAGTGTTTTCCCTGTGTGTGACCGTGATTCCAGACGAATAATTATTCTCCGGGAATTTCGTTTTACTGGTATTTTAATATGGCCAAGAACGTTTTATAATGTACGTCCTTTACACAGCTATGATGTGGTATTGTGCTCGAGGTGCATTTGGTGTTTTTCTTATGTTATGTCACATGTTGACGGTAAGATCATAAAAGGCAGTCTAGTTTGTTGTCTTTGATTATATACACGTCTAGATTCCGCAATTCAAACAAAATGTCACTCAAAAACGTCCTCAGTTTTCCGACATGTGTGAGTACCGCTCGTGTACTTATTGTAAGTGCACTGTCAAGGTGTGCGTGTGTAAGGGATGCCTGCTTCAAATTGTTCACATACCTACTTTTTCCCTATGATCTTTGCAAATTAAGGTTGAACAGAATAGGTTAAAAAGTTATTGTTTTGTATTAGTCTTATATTTATTTTATTTTATGTAAATTAATAAAATTCTACAAAAAGTAGAAAAAATAATAAAGTAACTGGTATTAAAAAATTAAAAAACATGACAGGAATTGAAATTATTGTTTATTTCTATTTTATGGTGTAGCGCAGCTCAGGACATCAGGAACTCAAGGACTTGTCGAAGAATACCAAAGGAAAAACATTAGGGTAAACCTTAGAATAATTATAATATTATTCTAAGGGGTAAACTAAATAATATATGTACTCAAAATGACTGAAAATAATAAAAAGTAAATGGGAAAAAGGAAATAATAAGTAAATAGATTTCAACATTCATCTCTTTGTGTTTGTTTTTGGAACACTTTTATTGCTAGGCCACGATGTCTGATCTCTAAATATGGTGACATCTTATTTGCAAATATTTTTCTTTATTAAGTTTTAACAGGCTTTTTTGATGAAGTTGACAATAATCTCCAATATTTTTAAAATAAGTAGGTATGACCGACAAACTGACTCATTATTTTAAGAGATATCAGTTCATAACCAGAGGACGATGTTGCATTGTTGCCATATCACCCACTTTTATAGTCCTTAATTACGTACTCAGAAGCCTCAGGTGCATTCGGTTTTACGCTAGTAGCCGACGCCGACCAAAACATGCGAGTCGGGATAATGCTGCCTAAGGGCGCATTCAAGTAGAGAGACTGTCAGCCAGCTCCTGCTTATACAAGCTTGCTTTATGTGGAGGTTATCTCGACGGACCAGTACCGATAAGCGCTGGCAGATCAGCGTCGGTAACCAGCGTTCTACATGAATGCGCCCTAAGACGGAATGCATAATAAAGTCAATTTTTTGATGAAATAAATACTGTCGTGTTTAAATAAACATAACTTATTATATTAATATAAATAAACTTTACCTAATTAGTATTAACATAGATGTAGCATACACTGACGTTTATATAATAAATAAATCTATGGTATTAACTTATTAGGTTAACTTTATTTACAGGATTTTATAATTTAATACTTATTTGTAATTTATCTCCCGTAAATTCGGCGAATCCCCTAGTAATAAACAGGCAACACTCGCTAATCAGAATATAACGAAATAAAAAATCATGTTTTCTTTAAACTTTGTGATTTATTTAAGAAGCTTACTTATGAAGAGTAATCTTTTTGTTATTACAAGGTTTTTCCACATAATTGCAAAACAATTTCATTGCACAAACCGGCATAATTTATGTTTTTTCGGGAGCACTTTGTCGCTAAGCAACACAAATGACACTGACCTACATAGAAAAAATTTACTCCTATCGGAGAAGAATGCCAACTCCATACAAATTGGTTTGTTACTGCCATCTTACTTAGTACCCAGTAAACTATATGAAGAACGCGGGAATATTTGAAATTAACCCGCGAAAATTTGGATAGGGTCTCTAGTAACCTCGATAAGAATTAAAAATTTGAAAGGAGATTTCACTTGTAAGAAAACTCAATAAGTAATACTTGGTAAAAGTGGGTACCTTTATTACTTATTAATTTCTTACAAGTGAAAAAGTTAATTAAATAAAAGATTTTTTTTTATTAAATAAGTATCTATATTATGACAATTATTTACATAGTGATAACTGATAACTTACTATTGTCTATTTAACAGATTTCACAGAAAGGTTTTTTTTATTTATTATTTAGAGAATCACAATGACAGGGACATCATATAAACATGGAATAACTTTATACAACATTCTATTAGTAAGACGGTTAGTATATTTTTGAATCATAATTGATATGCATAACATTTCGTGATCTATGTTATAAAAATAATAAAAATATTTATTGTTTACAATCTTGACAGTTAAAACATAACAAAAACAGACAGGAAACAACATTATGGACATTGGAACCTAACGGTACTCAAGGTGTTTAAACTAAGCCATTATTTGCTATATTTCGTGTTTTTACAGTTACATAATATAAATACTTATGACATAATCGCTATTTATATTAATGTGCTTACTAATAATGCGTTGTATAAAATTATGCCATGTTTAACTCCCTATGAATTTAGAGAATCACAATGACAGGGACATCATATACATGGAATAGCTTTATACAGCGTTCTATTAGTAAGACTGTTAGTATATTTTTGAATCATAATTGATATTCATAACATTTCGTGATCTATGTTATAAAAATAATAAAATTATTTATTGTTTACAATCTTGACAATTAAAACATGACAAAAACAGACAATAAACAACATTATGGACATTGGAACCTAACGGTACTCAAGGTGTTTAAATCTAAGCCATTATTTGCTATATTTCGTGTTTTTACAGTTACATAATATAAATACATATGACATAATCGCTATATATTAATGTGCTTACTAATAATGCGTTGTATAAAATTATGCCATGTTTAACTGCCTATGAATTTAGAGAATCACAATGACAGGGACATCATATTAAACATGGAATAACTTTATACAGCGTTCTATTAGGAAGACTGTTAGTATATTTTTGAATCACAATTGATATTCATAACATTTCGTGATCTATGTTACAAAAATAATACAATTATTTATTGTTTACAATCTTGACAATTAAAACATAACAAAAACATACAGGAAACAACATTATGGACATTGGAATGGCCAATGTAAGGTAAAAGCACTGTTTAATTTACAACGTATTTTGTTTATTTTAATTGATAACACTTAGCCATTATTTATTATAATTGTTGAAACCGGGATACAGCTATGATTGCAATTTATACTATTTCGTGATCTATGTTATGATGACAATAATGAATTATTGTTTACAATCTTGAAAATATAAGCAATAAGGACATTGGAATGAAAGCATCATGTTCGGCATCGGTTCGTGCGTTCTGGAGTTTCAATAGCTTTATAAATGGCTTTTCCTTCAAAAAGCTATTGATAAATATAGAACAAGATTCTACACACAGTATCATCTCTTTGGTCGCATAGTTTAAGCTCTTTTTAAATTCATTATACTCCCGACATTCTACAAAGAGGTGATAATTTTCTGTATTACTTGACAAAAAAATTTGTTTACAAGTATTGCAGTCCTTAATAGGTAGCATTTTTAATAAAAACCCAGACACATAAGCACATGCCTGGATTTCACTAATATTTTCCCGAAATGCTTCATCTGTATCAAAACAAAAATATGGTGAAATATTATATGATGGTTCATTACCAACTTCATTTTTGTCATCATAACTGGACTTTTTAGTCTTAGACACGGTTAAAAGGGTCTCAAAATTATGAATAATGACATTATTGTCTTGTTCACAGTTTCCTGTTGTTCCTAAATGTGCTAAATTGCTCAGTATGGATGTCTTCAGACCAGCCAAAAATTGGCCACATGTTGGATTAGTGTTAGATCCACAATTTCCACGAATACAACCAAACAGGTTCTCGAGTGGATCTTGCTGTAGTCGTCTTGTTGCCAAATTTTTAATGCCGTGTCGCTGGACCAAATTTCTCCACAATCTTTCTAGGCCATTTAAAGACCATATCCATCCGTCTTGTGATGGAGGTCTGCGTGGGCACCCAACATACTCCATCGTCGCGAAAAAAATTTTCATTTCTGCAAATAGTTGTAAGTGGGGGCTTGTTGCACTCATATTAGTGGAGTGAGGCTTTCCTCTTCGTAAATCTGATGAGTCACTATTGACAGAATCAAACAACTTGTCCATATTTGCAATGACATTAGCTGTTACAGCCGCTTCTGTAGTAAGTGTCCCTGTAATATTTAAGAAAGTTATATTAAAGTGAGTATTATATATAATGATAATAATAATTTATTGCAAGAATGTAGTTTACAATTTGGTGGAATGGTTCTAATTACATAGTTCTTACATTCTACCATTGTTATGGTGTGCAACATTCAAAAATTATAATTCATTACATTCCATTTACTTATGACACAAAAAATAAATTAAGAAAAAATTATTAATGAAGTCAATAATAGTCATATATACTATGCTATGGCAGTATATCTATTGCTTCACAAATGCCTCGCTCAACTATTTTGACAGTCAATATTCAGAAGCTGTGAAATCCTTACCATCAGATATTTTTGCAAACATTCCAGCTGCCACTGAATGGCTTAATACTTGAGCAGCAAGATTTACTTTCATCTTTTGCTTGGTATTCGGGCTTAAATGATCCCTTTTCAGGACAGGAGCAAAAACAAAGTTTGGATTTTTGTTGTCCATTTCAAAAAATTCTTGAATATGGCTCCATTTAGCAATACCTATAAACAAAAAAATCATCAATACATACACATAACACATTTTGCCGTGTAATATTTTGCCATGCAATCATGGAACATATATTTAATCTGGTGTCAAAAAACAGTAACGAGAATTGCATTCACCTAAGTAAAATCAAGCAAAGAAATGTTAGAATATTTATGGTTAGATTAGTATTTGCCTGCAGCTTCGCCCGCGTGAAATTTAGTCTGTCACATAATCTTCAATCTAATTGTGATAATTCAATCTAAGTCCATTCCATATTTTTGTGAAGAATAGTAACAAGCATACATCTACACGAATAAAACTATCGCCACACTCAAAAATTATACCATAACATCGCAACAAACACAGACATATAGACGTTTATGTCATATTATAAATATAAATTTATATACATACAAAATACTAATTATAAATGCGAAAGTGGTAGCAAACGAGCAGACAAGCACCACCCATCCACTGCCGCCCATAACAACTATGACCAACCTAGAGTAACACTCAAGAGTCTCGTTCCAAGTCGGTCACAGATGCGTTACTAACCTTGAGGACTGAGATGGTCGCCTCTAAAAAAGTATACTGGCCCCAATATGATGCATTGTCAATAAATTAAGACATAGTTATAAAAACTTAAAGATAATAAAACAATTATTAATGATTACCTACCTCTGCCAACCTGATCTCTGGAGTTAATATTAACTTTGCAGTTTATGTCATACTTCATAAATAAATTGCGAAAGCATTTTAACAAATGTGGTGTGTCATAGAGTGTGACAATTTCTTTATTTTCCACTGTTATCGATGGATGATCCATACTGGCGCCTAAGATCGAAAATGCTCTCCTATTCACACCATCCATATCACATATTATGGCTGCAATATTCACACCAGCTTTGGAACATTGATGCAACACCTGCAACACAGGTATTTGTAAGTTATTTATAGTACCTTAATGTAAAAATGTTATATTCTGAACAACCTCTAGAATTAGTAAGACTCTGTCAAGCATTAATTGGAATCTTCCATTTTAGAAGTATAAAAAAGCTAAACTTTCACGGCAACACAATTTTTTAAAATAGCCCACATAATTTTATTAAATAATGTTTTCAAATTATTTTTCTGTAAACCTAAATATAATCAAACCAAAAATAAACAGGGCTTTTGGTAACTGAAAAAGCTGAAAGCACAATGTCTATTTATTTATTCACTTTATTGTATGTATACTAAATATATATATGCTTAGAACATAGTAGATAGGATACACAATACAATAGGCGGCCTTATCGCTACATAGCGATCTCTTCCAGGCAACCCAAGTTTATAAAAGAATAATACAAAGGCAAGTAGAAAAGGTAGAGGTATACACACCACAAAGAGAATACATACTTAATAGATATACATATTATTATAAGCTGTGAAGGACTTTGTTTAAGAGAAGAAAAGGTACAAGGTAAAAGAAATAAAGATATAATGCTATAAAGAAAGGTAGTAAAAAGTAAATTATTGAATGAAGTTACTTTAGGGGCTTTGTATGGAAATAGGTAAGGAATTCCATAGTTCTTAATCGAGAGAATTAATAATTAATTAATTGCATTTACTTTGAATTTTTTAATAGGTATTTTGTATTGTATTAGACTTAACATTGTTATACTGTACATAATAATTATGCAGAGTTCAGTGCTATGTAATAAAAATTATTTATCACATTTCTAACCAAAAGCAATTGTTTGTTCTCATTTCTGAATACTGTTGTACTTTTAGTTTTTTCGATTACCAACAACACAGTTTACCTATTTAAAAAATGTCATAATAAGTTATTAAACTTGTAATATTAATATTTTTTTTTGTTACAAATATATTACCTCTTTTATGAGAACTGCAAGTCGATCCGCAGTAGAAAGCCCACTAGAAAAAAAATGAGCTACTGGTTGTTTAATTTTTTTTCGGATTCCTCCAATCATGAAAACTAGAGAGTATCCAGCAATTTGCTCTGTTCTTCCTTGTGAGCCATGATCTTGGAATCCTTCTATCACATCGCATTTAGCATTATAATTTAAATGTTTTTTTAATGACATTTCATCAAACATCAAAACAAATTCATTGTCCGATTGTTTTAGAGTTTTCACAAACTGTTTTAAAACTTTGAAAACTGGTTCATTAACGCCAACATCAAAAGGTACATTATTTAACAAGTTCCTCAAAGTACTTGGTGAAGGCAAATTAAATAATCTTCTTAACAAACGATAACATATAGCGGTGCGCGACTTTGAATGATTCCATTCGAATTATTCGATTTAGTAAATCATTCGAATCAGTCGAATGATCTATACAAATTAGTAACTAATTTGTTTTTTTTTTTGGGATTTTATGACCTGGTATTTACAACCTTTAGGTCAACACCGTGTACACATCCTATTATGCATTTAGTAAAAAGCGGTTATTTTAATATTACAAACAGACCCTCCAATTTTGTTTATTTAAATTGGGTGCTTTTTACGATGCACATTTTACAAAATTTATCACATTCTTATCAAAATTGATTCATTTGTCGCTTTCAGTATTTAACGTAAATAAACTGTACGAATACAAATTCCACGCGGGCGAAGCCGCGGGCAAACGCTAGTATCCCAATAAGGATAAGCTGTGAACGATCCATGGCTACATAATTATTATTCATTCCAAACTGAGTGAGCGTCGAATGAAATGAAGTCAAATGCGCGACTCTCGTTGCGAGTCGAAAGCGAAACGCTGAGATTAGTTACTAATTTAGTAGTCGTCATTCGTATTATTCATTCGAACCTGACAACAGAACCGACTGAGTGAGCGTCGAATGAAATGAACTCGAACGCGCGACTCGCGTCACAAGTCGAAACGCTGTTAGATTAGTAATTACTAATTAGTAGTTGTCATTCGAATATGAACATTAGTATATTACTAATATTCAATTCGAATGCGCACATTAGTAGTTGTAGATTATTCGAATAGTGAGATCATTCGCAGTCGCGCACCTCTAATAACATATCGCCATTTTGTGCACAGAGACAGACCAGATAGGTTAATTTTTGTAATTTTTTCCACAGACTACGTAGGATTTTTCACGTTTCGTGTACCCGTAGATTATAGACACTCCATTCTCTAATCTATTCCTTCCCACGTAGGTATTTTTACGGCCCCATACAAAGTTGAACGGGGCTGCTGTGGGCTGAGTGCGAGTTTTTTGTGACAAAACGCGCTCGCTACGTAACTGCGAGTTAGCTAAAATTTGTATGGGATCAAGCTGAGCCATTTACGTCCCGCTAGGTGGCTCTGCTCCGATTCCATACAAATTTTAGCTAACTCGCAGCTACGTAGCGAGTGCGTTATGTCACGTAAAACTCGCACTAAGCCCCCTGACCTACGTGTCAAGCAAGTCTAACAAATTTGTTGGACTTTATAGGAGCCGTTCGGTAGAGCCGATTGCGGAATCTAGACCGTGTATATAATCAAAGTTTGTTGTCTTATGTATATTTACAATTTATTACATTACAAGTTTACAAGGTAGCTTACGACGACCCTACCTCGTCTGTGTCCACGACCGAGGCTCCGGGATGGCGTAGGTCGCAGTGTTTCCAACCACCAGCAAAATTTGCCGTGGACGCATAGTTTTTCAGTTCAGTCAGAGTTCAGACTCAAGTTTAGATGCTGGGAACATAGGATAAGAGAAAGGGGACGCAGAAGGTTGGTCCTGATTGCAAAAATACACACAGTTTTTTTGAATACTCAAACAAAACAAAGCATTCTTACTACACGTTTCTAAAACTAAGTGTTCAGTTGCATTATGACAATTATTTCTACGTAAGTAATACAAGTTGATGTGTTATCCTGATAAACTTCTTCCTTTATTACTTCTTGATCGCAGTCTTATTTTAAGTTATCATTAGTATCCATTGGGATTTGAAATAGCTCTGAAACTCAACTATGTACAATTTTATCTTACACCGTAGATTTCCTGAGGAGCTCAGGCAGACTGATTAGTACCAGAGCCAGGCTCAATAACATCAATATCTGCTCTGAGCATTTCTTGGTAGCGGCTGTTTGGTGAACACAATGGAGCTCCTTTTACAGGCAGAATCTGACTCCGTTGACAATTTTCCGGTTTGGACCACTTCTCTGATAACATTGATTAATTGTAATGCTACACAATTTAGTAAGTTATTCATTTGCGTAATTTGGTATGCCCCCAGATGTGCAGAATATGTTTTGCAACAGACTGCAAGATGTACTCAATGACTGCTTCTAGAAATTTGAATGAAGCGTATGAAGCTTTGACTGGAATAATTGTAAGTTATTATTAATTTTAAACACCTATTTTCAATGACAGTGTATCAACTCATATGTTTTAAGTAGCAAATCGCACAGCCATCAAGTAATTATGTCTTCTTTTTATTCTTCGACGATTCCTTTTAAATAATTAGCAGTGGTCTTTATTACTCATTTTTAACCAACTTATAAATTAGTAGGAGATTCTCAAATCGACTATGTTTAATTAACTTGTTATTGGGCAAACCAATTTGGATGTTATATTTGCAAGCTGATGCTTGTTTTCAGGACCCATACATAAACTTGAGAAACATCTGGCGAGTAGTTTTTCAGATATGTTTTGTTTGTTGAAAATTATGTGTTGTATGGAGTAGTCCACTAGGAGCGTGATAAGTGATCTGGCCTATTGTCAGACGACAGACGAGGAGCAGTTACCTCACTACCTGTGCGCTGAGTGCGCCGACCGACTGATGAACTGCGCTCGCTTCAGACGCAGGAGCTTGCGAGCGCACGCGGTGCTGCTCGACACCGCCAGGAGACACGGCCGAGTGAGTGTTATGTTTAGAAACAATCTAGGAAGGCAATCATAAAGTTAAAAAGTATTATCAGAGTACAATATGAGGCGATTACAAATTTTAAAGAGGACGATTCTTATTTTAACGACTTTCTAATACACTAACACAATTTATTAATGTTGTTTCAGATTACAGTAGAATTAGTACGATCTGAAATAATGAAAGACAACTTAAATTCCGATACAATACACAATCAAAATGATGACTTTGCTCTTAATAATGAAGATTTAGAAAAAGTGAACAGTATGACAGATAGCCTTTGTGATGTAAGATCCGAAGATGTTGAAAAGTATGAAAATATTTATGATTCTGAGTTCCAAATCGATGATGTGATTGGTCAGAGGAATATGAATAGCAAAGATGATGAAATGAATGATGTAGCAGTAATTGATGTTAAGATGGAAATTAATGATATGGACAATCAACAGGCCTTAAATACTTATTCGCCTAACTTGGTCGAAGATATTTACGGAACTGATGATGCAGAAGTCGACTATCACATTCAGAAAGACAATCAGTCCGATAGATTGTCTAATATAGACGAGGATAATGCTATCAATGATATTATAGCAAACAGTGATATGACCAATCGAAACAATGCTAGTGTGTGTTTGTTTAACTCAGAAGATGGTGATGTAGATGATGTTACTGTTGATAATGAAGACAATATCGATCAAGATGCAACATCGCTTGCAGTTTCATCTAATCAGGTGTTAGTGTATTCAGCGAAACTGTTCGAAGATATCATATCCTATGTTCTTAAGAAAGAATACAACGATATGAAGGACAAGTACAGTACTGAAGTGGAGCCGTCCAGTGGCTGTATGGAGTATCGACACTCATTCTTATTTGCGGGTAAGTGAAGGTTTTCTTGGTTTTATCTGTTTGTTTCGAATGTGATTCGATGTGATGATAGGATATTTCGATGCATTTCGCAAATGAAAAACGCAACTAAGCAGTGTCGTATGTTAAATAAGTTCTTTAAATTCGTGTTTTGGCAGAGCTTTGTTAGTGAGAAAGGACACAAGATACTGTTTGTATTAAGAATTTTAAAATGACATATTACATTGTTTGATATCATGTCCTTTTTTGTTTACAGGTGAAGATGTTCTTGCTGACCGTCTTCCGTCACAAGAAGTGAGACAGGAGGCCAAGAGAGAGACGGAGACATCGCAGGATTTAAATGCACTGAAGATTGACGACCAACAGCCGCCGGAAGCTGACGGACCCTCCACAGATGATACGTTCTGTTGCGACATATGTCCTTATCAAACTGACGTCGATATCCAGTTGCTGGAACATTTGATAGAGCACGCTGCCGACAATAAGCCATTTCACTGTAATGAGTGTGATTTTAAAACAGATTTTAGACGATCACTTCTCTATCATATGCGGAGACATTTTGGCAGCGATATATATTCATGTGATGTATGTAAAAAAGAGTTTAAATTTAAACAACTGCTGCAGTCACATTTAAAAGTACATTCTAGTGAGAGACCATATTCATGTGACGTTTGCAAAAAGGCGTTTAAATCCAATCAACACCTACAAAAACATTATATAGTTCATTCTAGTGAGAGACCATTTTCATGTGACATTTGCAATCAAGCGTTTAAATCCAATCTAAGTCTACAAAGTCATATAATAATAGGACATTCTGGCGAGAGACCTTTTTCATGTGACGTTTGCAAAAAAGCATTTAAAAGAAAACGTAACCTACAGTCCCATTTAAAAGTACATTCCAGTGAGAGACCATATTCATGTGATGTTTGCAAAAAGGCGTTTAAATCCAATCAACACCTACAAAAACATTATATAGTTCATTCTGGTGAGAGACCATTTTCATGTGACGTTTGCAAAAAAGCATTTAAAAGAAAACGTGACCTACAGTCCCATTTAAAAGTACATTCCAGTGAGAGACCATATTCATGTGATGAATGTAAAAAGGCGTTTAAACTCAAACGATTACTACAAAAACATTATATAGTTCATTCTGGTGAGAGACCATTTTCATGTGACGTTTGCGATAAGGCGTTTAAATCCAATCAACGCCTTCAAAGACATATAATAGAACATTCTGGTGAGAGACCTTTTTCATGTGACGTTTGCAGTCAAACGTTTAAACGAAAATTTAACCTACAGATCCATTTAAAAATACATTCTAGGAGCACACCATATTCATGTGAATTTTGTAAGAAAGCATTTATATCTAAATACCAGCTAGGATCGCATCTAAAAAAACATTCTGATGGGAAACCATACGCATGTGCCTATTGTAAAAAAACGTTTAAATACAAACAAGTGCTGCGATTGCATCTAAGACTACATTCTGATTAGGACCCATACGCATGTGACGTTTGTACCGAAGCGTTTAGATGGAAGATTCAATTAAAGCAACACTTAAGGATACATTCTGATGCGAAACCATATTCATGTGACGTTTGCAAAAAAGCATTTACATTAGAATCATCGATAAAAAGACATTTTAATGTACATTCTGTTGAGCTCCCTCAATACATGTGACACTAATATAGAAACACATTTTATGTGACATCTGTAAATTACCTTAGAGCTCTAAGGGCCATAACTCACCGGGACGCCACGGCACCGTGGCCAGCGACGTGTAAATGAAATTATTGTTGCTTTTTACAAAAAAAAAAATAACCGACTTCAATCTCGATAAGCAGAGATAACTCAAAAACGACTCGCCAGATGGCGCACAATTCAACATGTAGGTGTAAAGTTCTCGACGCTTTGCTTGCGGCCCGGGATCGCTCGGTTGAAGTATGCTTGTGGCTGTATTCGTAGAAAAGTTTCTACGCCCAAGTATTAATACTTATTAAAGAACAATATATTATTATGTACTGTTCAATGTTCATATTTTAGTACGTATTAATAAATTATTTTTAATATGAGTGTATTTTTATTAACCACTTACATTATACCTACGTACTTTAAGTTAAAATTTAATGAAATAAATGCAGTTGATTTGAGCTCTTTTTAAGTCAGTGAAAAAAGTTGAGAAGTAAATTTTAGGGCTACAATAGACATCCGATTTTTCTCTCCGATAGCCTGATCAGAGAAATTCAGACAATCGAATCGGACGACTAGCGAATCGTACGTGTATTGTGTATTCAAACAAACCCGAGTGCCTTGAGAAATCTGTCGTCTATTGTAGCCATAGATTGTAGCCCTATACTCCGACTTTTAATTCGATGCAGTAAAATGACATTTCCAGTGTTACCGTTTTTTATTATCACCAAAATAGTGAAGTAACCTGGACACAAATTATTCGATTTGTTGAAAATATTAATCGGATTATAATCGTTTCGCATAATTTAGCAAACTGCTAAAATACTGTATGAACTTATTACAGGATCAATAACTACATATAAAAATACGATTGATATCAATAATCTCCTAGATTTTTAATTATTAAGCGCTTTTAGTGCATGTATGTACTAAAAGCATGCATGCATCGGTGTTTATTATTTTTCGTTTACTATATAATTCAAAAGTAACCTTTCCGTATTGTTTTCTGAATTTGAATTTTATTTTATTAACACACATTATAATAGACATATTGAGAAAAGAATAATCGAATAATCAAAACATCGTTCGTTAATCGTGTAAGTTATCACTATTATTGAAAATCTGGCAACATTATTTCAAAAAGTGACATTAGCAAACGTCATTTTACTGCATCGAATTAAAAGTCGGAGTATAATGAACAGATGAGGTAGGTACTTTTATGTATTTTATTGGATAATAATGCCACACGTAAATAATTATTCAATGTGAAACTCTTCACGAAACGTTCACAACGTTTAAAAATATTTTTACAATAATGTTTTCGGGGAAAAGGAATGTTTCGGCGGTTTTTTCTTCTAGTGGAACTGGAACGCTGGAACCATCCTATAGATCAATGGCTGGAACGTGCCGTGTCATCAATGTCAGTGTCATAAGCAAACGTCAATTAACAACAAAATGTCAAAGTTAAATGTCAAAATCAAAATAATTAACAATGTTTTTGTAGGGGAACGAAAAATACACAAAGTACCTACGATTAATAAACTATAATATAGGTATTTCTAAATTAGAACGATAATATCAAGACGAATATTAGGACGATGCATGATATCAAGTTTGTTATTCAATCCTAGATCTAAATATGAAGTCTTCCATAGGTTATTTGTGATCATTTAAATCCAGCAAAACTTCATCCCTGGGAGTCTCAAGAAGTAAGTTTATTTTCATTAATCAAAAGGTCAGGAAAAACAAATTTATTGTGGGCAGGCTTAAACTAAAAACAATACTTAAGAAGAATTGCAGATTGTAATGATAATAATAGCACTTGTTTTTTAAATTCTAATTCGGTCACAGATGCGTTGCTACCCTTTAGGACTGAGATGGTCGTCTCTATAAAAGTCTAATTGACCCCACACCTTTTAATTCAGAACCTTACATAACTATCAGTTTAATTACAACACATAATGGCCCAATATTACAAGCATAATTTTCTCCTCGTCATTGAGGAGATCTACAACATACTCCACGGGGTTTACGATGCGGGGTTAGTGGTCAATCCATATATCATTGTTTTATGACAACCATTTGCCTCTAAATGGCTTAACAATTGTTGTGTAACGAGAACAAACACACCAACAGATGGACACACAAGAACATTTACTTTTGCCTCTAGAAATCACAGATCCTATATACTATCAACTGACCCATATTGTTTAATTTATTCAGTCATTAAGGATGAGGCAAGGTGAGGGTCTATGAATACTGATCAATGTCTTACTGACATGGGAATCGTGGAATGTGGTATGAAGTGAGTACTAATAGTACAAATGAAGGTGAAAATCTAAAAATTGGTAATTCATAGTTAGTTTATTGTTCAATGATGTATTTGCAGAACAATATGGAGCAGGACAACATGAAGATGGTATGTTATGTGAAGGTAAGGATTTTATAAATTCATTGCTATCTATTTTTTGTGATCTTGTCATTAACCAAATCTTGTAAAATGATGTCATTGCCCAAATCTGTACGTATAAAAGCAAAGGTAACCCATTAATTGCAAAATATGCAGAACCACTTGGCGTATACACATGAAATTTGGCAGGTACTTTACAATTAGTAGATATCTGCTACGACTTGATTTTGTCATGTCCCTCCGCTATGGGCCTACGCAGACCGGGACGGCATGGCAAAAAATTTAAATTTTTATTAATGGATATTCTGACGTATTGACATATAAATAAAACATAAATGGCTATGCTTCAAAATGATGCCGTGGCATTGAAAAGGATTTCATTGAAAGGCATTGAAAGATGCGCCGCGATGTCGTCCCGCCGTGGAATATAATAAAAATAATAATAATAAACGCTAACACACTCATACCCCCGCAGTAGGTTACTAGGTACCTGTGTCGCGGGTGACATGGACTACACATATTATAACACATTACAATTACACCCATGACCCGAGCACAAATATTTATCTGCCACATAAATATCTGCCCCGGCCGGGAATCGAACCCGGGACCCCTCGCGTCGCAGGCAGGGTCGCTACCAACTAGGCTACAGGGTCGTCGTGGCATACTGCGGTAGGCAACGGCAGGCCGAGGACTCCGGCGCACAAACGTATCGGGCAGCAGTAGCTGCCGAAGATTGCTTTGTCGTGCCGCGGCATGCCGTGGCAAGGCGCTGAAATGTCACGGAATCTAAGCGGCTATTGTGCGCTGACTGACGGCAAAATCCGTTGCCATGCCGTCGCGATCTGCGTAGACCCTAATAGGAGGTAAAAGTACTTCCATGGGGGCTTACCCATGGGCAGCATCTTGTGAAGTCATATCGCTTGGTAGTGCAATCCTACAATTCGTTTTTTCGCAGATGTGCAGAATATGCTTTGCCGACAGCAGTAATATGCACTCTATGATAGCTTTTGGAGATTTAAATGAGGCGTATGAAACTTTAACTGGTATAATGGTAAATTATGTTAAATTATATATGTAGGAGCGAGACCAAAGTCCTACGCTGATCTAGTAACGCCACCTATGAGTAATCGATGGAACTAGTTTTAGGAACCTACCGCCATCTATGAATGATGGCCGGAGCTACTTCTGGAAACGAAACAGTTATTGTTTGGGCATGGTTGGTATGGAGTGGGGGTAGAGATGGCGTCGTAGAGAACCATAGCTGTCATGATCATTCTGAATTGAGCGCTTAGACCGAGCGGACGTGTCGAACCCACTGCCATACCAAACTTGCCGCGTTTCCAAGTTAAATTTGAATTAATCGTGCTGATCCTTTGCCACTTTGCTATTATTTTGTCGTCAGCTTTATTTCTAAGTTTAATTTAATGTAATCTAAATTAATTTTGGTGATAACTGTATTGAAGTGTTGGAATAGACGTTTAAACTCAGTGTACAGACTATTATTTCTTATCCCCAGTCACGTATAACCCAAAGTATAACAACCGCTCTGACCCTGGCTCCGAGATCAGAAGCTGGGATAAAGAACTCTGTCCACGTTTTCAGGTGATATCATGAGGCGTGGATGCAAGTGAAAGTGCAAAGTGCAGTGAAATGATGTGACTAGATTTTCAATAAAACGGCAAGTATCGATATGAAGGATTTTCAAGTAAGACGGCGAGTATTGGTATGGTATAATTTTTTTATTTCATTACATCTGTGGTGACAAAATTTCGCAGCTTAAATTTTAATTCTTGCGTAAACTAGATAGTGTGTGTGTCAAATAGTTTGTTAAACAATCATGAGTGATTAATACAGTCGTAGATTTTCCGTCATTATCGTTTATGTCAGCACCGGTAGTAATATTATTTTCTTTGTTTTCTTTCCCTGAAAAAAAATATCATTCAGTGGTTACCTTGGTCAAAGCCAAAGTTGCAAGTCTTTGATTTTACTGTAATTTAACCGAAGTGTCATACATACTTCGGAAGACGCTAGTAACTTGCGTTCAATTTGTTCAAAATTTAATGAAGGTAGATTTGGGGTTAAATTACTAGGACACCCGAGGGCCAAGTACCACTTCAAGTGTTGTTATAAGAAGTGAATTTGAGTTGAGTAGTGGCAATAATATTTCTCGTTCTAGTATGGTGCAAGGTGTAATCTGATTAAGTTGTTACATTATTTCTGATTAGCGAACAGTAATTGGTGTCATTACTCAGCTGCTAAACATATCGCTTAGTTGAGGTGATGTGTCCCTTGCATTATTCAATGAAGTCTATAAGTATCGTTGCTTGATGGAGGTGACTCTAGTTGCTGTCGATCGATATAGATGATAGCAACGACACTTTTCGCTGATTAACGTCTGTAATATTACTTGCTACTACTACGATACTGTTCACTAATGAGTGAGATGTTTTCATAATATTGGTGCGCGGTTGCTTAAGCATTATTTAAGCGTTTCGATATTTGATGTTGAACTAGGATTCGTTCTTTGTTCCTATTGTTAAAGATCATGGGGATAGATTAGATTTTGTAGCCTGGACGAAAAAGAAAAATACGCGTTTGATCTCTGGAATTTTGTTACGTATTCCGTGTAGGTACATTTTCAATTGATAACGTGATAAGGTGTTACAGTGCAGTGTCCTTTACCACAAGTGTTGTTTTCTTTTGTCACATGCGTTGAATTCTTAAAATTATTTCTTGATTACTTTTTATTGGTATGCAGTGACTGACAGCAGTGATACTGAAAGTACTGGTCAGGTAGCGGGTGAATAACGAAAGTATTCTTTTAATTATCTTGGTGTTTAGTGATTTGGTGCGCCGCTTTTAGTTGAAAAGAATTAATTAAAAAAAAAACCCGTTACAGCTTATTTGGTTGTCGTTTTAAAAGTGATTAATTAATTGTTTTGTTTCGTATTCTAAATACGCGGGTAAGTTACTGTTACGTTTAAATATTGAGAAAGGGGTTACCTAATGATTTAAATATTGTCTTCAGAGGTATTTTAGACGAATTTATTGAATTCTTACCCGATTCAGATTCTACCCACTATATTTTTGAAATAAATAAAGTCGATTTTTGCTGCATTTAGGAAGCGATTCTAGGTTTTAATAAGAAGCTGGAGACCAAGACCTTGTCTGGTACCTGTCTGGAACCAAGGGTGACATCACCTAGTTGTGGTAACATGAAACGAGGTAAAAGTGAAACGGCGTTTTTGGTATGACAAACTTTTATTTTATGACATCCGGTGTGTTGGAGTTTCATAACTTCAATTTTATTTCGTGCGTTGTGAAAATACAACCTTCTGTTGTCTTGTAATTAGTGATCGATAAAATAATAGTTGGATACAGTCGGTTCCCTAATTATTATTTTTTTAACAAGTGCAGCAAACTTTGATTGGATTTAATTTACCTCGTGAAACCAATGAGTTTTTAACGTTATTCGTGTTCTGTGTTCCAGCTTGGTTTTCGAAGATGGCACGGGTTGTTTCTGTGGCGATCGGGAGCAAGAGCAGCACACGAAGGTTGTACTCGTGTTAATTGGAACTGCATTGATGGCTGTGTGCGTGCGCTGGCGCTGGCTTCGTGGTGTGATGATGAAGCATCATCGGTTATTGCCGCGGAACGGGCACAACGTTACAGGTGATCTGTTTTGTTTAACTGGTTTTCTTATGGCTTATAGTAAAAGTGAATTAAACTCTTCCATTTTTGAGACATTACTGGATATTAGGCGATCCCTGTATTTTTCTTGGTTAAATTAGTTGGGTAATTGAGAAACAATAATGATGTTGCTTATTGATCTGAATAATTAGGAGGTACGGTTAAGAGAGAATAATTAAGAGAAAGAATATTCTCAATATAATGTCTTCGGGACAAAGATTTAAGTGGATTAGTTTTTATAGAATTACTTTGTTATTGAATCATCCAATTCAAAACCGTTCAATTTAATAATTGGGTAATCTGTTCAGTATTACCGGTTATAATGGTTTAATTAGTTTTTGAATTGATGGTGGGTATGATATCAGAATGAAACAAAATTATTAATAACTAGCGACCCGCCCCGGCTTTGCATAGTACTATATAGCGAATCGCTATCGTCACCTTTCAATGAATTAAAACAAAACCTTAATAAATTATACGCCATAACCATGCGGAATCCTTCTTCGATTGGTGAGAATCATTAGAAAGTTTGTTCAGTAGTTTATAGACTAGTTTTCATCCATCCATCCATCCATCAGCCTTTCGAGGTCCACTGTTGGACGTAGGCCTCCCCTAACTGGCGCCACTCTAACCGGTCCTGAGCTCTCTGAATCCAGCGGATGCCCACCGCCTTCTTCAGGTCATCAGTCCACCTGGTCTAGACTTGTTTTAAAGTTATTAAAATGGAAAGTTATAATTCTTTTTATTTGTGTGTATTGGTACTAGTATCAAACACCTATGTGGCAAACCTGTTCAAACGCCTGCGTGGCACACCTGATCAACAGCCTGAGTAGCATACAACCTATGTGGCAAATAAATTCTGAAGTCTTATGTTGTATCCCCTATCCTCATAGCAGACAAAGTAATAAGGCCCTCATGGCATGTTTCTTCAGATATCCGTGTGTCAATATTAATACACTTTAAATCAATCAATTCAAATTCAAATTCAAATTGGAATAAGCCCCTGTACTGATGCAGATTAATTTTGTAAGAAGTGCTTCTGTTTATCAGGAAGGGCTGAGCGTAGAAAGATACTCGCGTGTGTGTTTGATTGTTACAGGTAATCTTCAATGACGAATGCGGATTGGTGCCGGTAGAGCGTGCTTGCAGATGGAATCCATCCCCAGATTACGTGAAGATGCTGTACGGATTAATCTGCGATAGCGATAGCGTAGTCATAGTGTAAAAGTTAAAACAAACACAAATTATTAATTTGTAATTTTGCTCCTCTAAACTAGTGTTGTAATGTTAGAAACTTGAAAAATTAGAAACTTGTTGAGTAAAAGAAATTTAAAGTAAATTGTAGTAGGGGTCACTAACCAACTTGAGACTGACACATTTTATCAACATTGACGAATTTGACACTGACTGACCTGTGTGGCCCTGATTGACCTGTGTGGCCCTGATTGACCTGTGTGGCCCTGACTGACCTGTGTGGCCCTGACTGACCTGTGTGGCCCTGACTGACCTGTGTGGCCCTGACTGACCTGTGTGGCCCTGACTTGCCTGTGTGGCCCTAACTGACACCAGCTAACTAGCCTGTGTGGCAAAGCCTAGCCTGTGTGGCAATGACTAGCTGACTAGCCTGTGTGGCAATGACTATCCTGCGACGCAAAGACTAGCCTGTGTGGCAATGACTCTCCTGTGACACAAAGACTAGCCTGTGTGGCAATGACTCTCCTGTGACACAATGACTATCCTGTGACGCAATGACTATCCTGTGACGCAATGACTATCCTGTGACGCAATGTTTCGCCCGTATGGCAATGATTCGCCTGTGTGGCAATAACTATTCTGTGTGACCATTACTATTCTGTGTGACCATTACTATTCCGTTTGACCATAACTATTGTGTGACCTTAATTAAAAGGTAGTCTCATTAGTAACGAAAAACTTTTGCTGAATAAAAGAAACTTTAGAGCTTTGTTGTAACTTAATTAAAAAGGAATCACACGAGGACGTGTGCACGTCAGATTGGCCGTGTAGGAGCGAGACCAAAGTCCTACGCTGATCTAGTAACGCCACCTATGAGTAATCGATGGAACTAGTTTTAGGAACCTACCGCCATCTATGAATGATGGCCGGAGCTACTTCTGGAAACGAAACAGTTATTGTTTGGGCATGGTTGGTATGGAGTGGGGGTAGAGATGGCGTCGTAGAGAACCATAGCTGTCATGATCATTCTGAATTGAGCGCTTAGACCGAGCGGACGTGTCGAACCCACTGCCATACCAAACTTGCCGCGTTTCCAAGTTAAATTTGAATTAATCGTGCTGATCCTTTGCCACTTTGCTATTATTTTGTCGTCAGCTTTATTTCTAAGTTTAATTTAATGTAATCTAAATTAATTTTGGTGATAACTGTATTGAAGTGTTGGAATAGACGTTTAAACTCAGTGTACAGACTATTATTTCTTATCCCCAGTCACGTATAACCCAAAGTATAACAACCGCTCTGACCCTGGCTCCGAGATATATAATATAATATTCAACAGAAATTATATATAATATTCAAGTCACCACTCACCGTGGACGTGATATTTTCTTAGTCGCTTGGAGCGTCCCTCTGTCATAAACATTTTTATGATTACATTATTGCAACGTAGAATTTATTTATAATATAACTAGAAATGTGATCAGTGATCTGGTCTGTTGTCAGACGGCAGACGAGGAGCAGTTACCTCGGTACGTGTGCGCCGAGTGCGCCGACCGACTGATGAACTGCGCTCGCTTCAGACGCAGGAGCTTGCGAGCGCACGCGGTGCTGCTCGACACCGCCAGGAGACACGGCCGAGTGAGTGTTATGTGTAGAAACAATCTAGGAAGGCAATCATAAAGTTAAAAAGTATTATCAGAGTACAATATGAGGCGATTACAAATTTTAAAGAGGACGATTCTTATTTTAACGACTTTCTAATACACTAACATAATTTATTAATGTTGTTTCAGATTACAGTAGAATTAGTACGATCTGAAATAATGAAAGACAACTTAAATTCCGATACGATACACAATCAAAATGATGACTTTGCTCTTAATAATGAAGATTTAGAAAAAGTGAACAGTATGACAGATAGCCTTTGTGATGTAAGACCCGAAGATGTTGAAAAGTATGATAATATTTATGATTCTGAGTTCCAAATCGATGATGTGATTGGTCAGAGGAATATGAATAGCAAAGATGATGAAATGAATGATGTAGCAGTAATTGATGTTAAGATGGAAATTAATGATATGGACAATCAACAGGTCTTAAATACTTGTTCGCCTAACTTAGTCGAAGATATTTACGGAACTGATGATGCAGAAGTCGACTATCACATTCAGAAAGACACTCAATCCGATAGATTGTCTAATATAGACGAGGATAATGCTATCAATGATATTATAGCAAACAGTGATATGACCAATCGAAACAATGTTAGTGTGTGTTTGTTTAACTCAGAAGATGGTGATGTAGATGTCGTTACTGTTGATAATGAAGACAATATCGATCAAGATGCAACATCGCTTGCAGTTTCATCTAATCAGGTGTTAGTGTATTCAGCGAAACTGTTCGAAGATATCATATCCTATGTTCTTAAGAAAGAATACAACGATATGAAGGACAAGTACAGTACTGAAGTGGAGCCGTCCAGTGGCTGTACGGAGTATCGACACTCATTCTTATTTGCGGGTAAGTGAAGGTTTTCTTGGTTTTATCTGTTTGTTTCGAATGTGATTCGATGTGATGATAGGATATTTCGACGCATTTCGCAAATGAAAAACGCAACTAAGCAGTGTCGTATGTTAATTATAAGTTCTTTAAATTCGTGTTTTGGCAGAGCTTTGTTAGTGAGAAAGGACACAAGATACTGTTTGTATTAAGAATTTTAAAATGACATATTACATTGTTTGATATCATGTCCTTTTTTGTTTACAGGTGAAGATGTTCTTGCTGACTGTCTTCCGTCACGAGAAGTGAGACAGGAAGCCAAGAGAGAGACGGAGACATCGCAGGATTTAAATGCACTGAAGATTGACGACCAACAGCCGCCGGAAGCTGACGGACCCTCCACAGATGATACGTTCCGTTGCGACATATGTCCTTATCAAACTGACGTCGATATCCAGTTGCTGGAACATTTGATAGAGCACGCTGCCCGCAGTAAGGCATTTCACTGTAATGAGTGTAATTATAAAACAGATTTGAGACGATCACTTCTCCGTCATATGCGGAGACATTTTGGCAGCGATATATATTCATGTGATGTATGTAAAAAGGCGTTTAAATCCAATCAACACCTACAAAGACATTATATAGTTCATTCTAGTGAGAGACCATTTTCATGTGACGTTTGCAAAAAGGCGTTTAAATCCAGTCAAAGTCTACAAAGACATATAATAGAACATTCTGGCGAGAGACCTTTTTCATGTGACGTTTGCAAAAAAGCGTTTAAACGAAAATTTGACCTACAGATCCATTTAAAAATACATTCTAGGAGCAGACCATATTCATGTGATGAATGTAAAAAGGCGTTTAAATTCAAACGATTACTACAAAGACATTATTTGGTTCATTCTGAGAGACCATTTTCATGTGACGTTTGCAAAAAAGCGTTTAAATTCAAGCGACTGCTTCAGTTACATTTAAAAGTACATTCTGGTGAGAGACCATTTACATGTGATTTTTGCGAAAAGGCGTTTAAATCCAATCAACAACTACAAAGACATTATTTGGTTCATTCTGGTGAGAGGCCATTTTCATGTGACGTTTGCAGTCAAGCGTTTAAACGAAAAAATGGATTAAAGGAACATTTAAAAATACATTCTAGGAGCAAATCATATTCATGTGATGTATGTAAAAAGGCGTTTAAACTCAAACGATTACTACAAAGACATTATTTAGTTCATTCTGGTGAGAGACCATTTTCATGTGACGTTTGCAAAAAAGCGTTTAAACGAAAATTTGACCTACAGATCCATTTAAAAATACATTCTAGGAGCAAACCATATTCATGTGATGTATGTAAAAAGGCGTTTAAACTCAAACGATTACTACAAAGACATTATTTAGTTCATTCTGGTGAGAGACCATTTTCATGTGACGTTTGCAAAAAGGCGTTTAAATCCAATCAACACCTACAAAGACATTTAATGGTACATTCTGGCGAGAGACCGTTTTCATGTGACGTTTGCAAAAAAGGGTTTCAATCTAAAAGTAACTTACAGACCCATTTAAAAGTACATTCTAGTGAGAGGCCATATTCATGTGACATAGACATGCAATAAAGCGTTTAAATGCAAATCCCTGCAAAATAGACATTTAAAAGTACATTCTGATGAGAAATCATACGCATGTGACATTTGTACCAAAGCGTTTAAATGGAAGAATGCATTAAAGAAACATTTAAAAACACATTCTTATGCGAAACCATATTCATGTGACTTTTGTAAAAAAAAACGTTTAAATACAAACAAGTGCTGCGATTGCATCTAAGACTACATTCTGATTAGGACCCATACGCATGTGACGTTTGTACCGAAGCGTTTAGATGCAAGATTCTATTAAAGCAACACTTAAGGATACATTCTGATGCGAAACCATGTTCATGTCATTAATGTAAAAAAACTGTTGAAAATAAAAGAAGTCCACTTAAGGACACATTCTGATGCGAAACCATATTTATGTGACGTTTGCAAAAAAGCATTTACATTAGAATCATCGATAAAAAGACATTTTAAAGTACATTCTGTTGTCCCTCAATACATGTGACACTAATATAAAAAGTAAAAACACATTTATGTGACATCTGTAAATTACCTTAGAGCTCTAAGGGCCATAGCTCACCGGGACGCCACGGCAATGTGGCCAGCGACGTCGCCAACTAGTTTAAAAGCATTTAAATGAAATTATTTTTGCTTTTTACAAAAAAAAATTGGTTGCCTGTAAAGTCGGTATACGGGCGAAAGTTTTACGTGACAACGACTTTGAGTGGTAAAATAATTTTAATGTGAATATTCATTCGTATAGTAGGAAGAAGGATGAAATAATAGTAACAATTTAAAACATTTATTTATACAAAGAATTATATTTAAAACATTGTAACACCATCCGCCATCTAGCGCTGCTAACCGTTAGACCATTAACCATTAGTCACAACTAAGTGAGGTAACAAACGAGATTACTCTACTTCTCCAGAGATGGCGCTGTACCATTTTCTGAAACACGCTAACGTGTGTACGCCGTAGCTACCATAAGTAATGTTAAGGAGGAAGGGACGCGTGCCTTTCACTTTTTATGTCTGTCTCTCTCGCTCTTAGGCGGGCTAACCATGCCCGAGTGGAAGGGACGCGTGCCTCTCACTCGCTCTCATTGTAAGCGCATAACGTGAGCGGAGCTACTAACGCAGTTTCTTGAAGTGCCACCCGGCAAACCAATTTATAAGACGTTATCACGTCAAAATAACCGACTTCAATCTCGATAAGCAGAGATAACTCAAAAACGACTCGCCAGATGGCGCACAATAAAGTTCTCGACGCTTTGCTTGCGGCCCGGGATCGCTCGGTTGAAGTATGCTTGTGGCTGTATTCGTAGAAACTTGCCCAAGTATTAATACTTATTAAAGAACAATATATTATTATGTACTGTTCAATGTTCATATTTTAGTACGTATTAATAAATTATTTTAAATATGAGTGTATTTTTATTAACCACTTACATTATACCTACTTACTTTAAGTTAAAATTTAATGATCGAATAGAAGCGTCCGGGTTCGAATCCCGCGCGCATCTCTAATTAGCAAAATTAATTATCATTTAGGGATTAAATCACATTAAATTATCGTTGGCTTGTGATCAGCAGAGAGTGCTCCCCTGCCAGCCTCCCACTGGTACCGCAGCGAGAGGAGAGCCGAGCCCAGCGTTGGGACAGTCAATGAACAGCCAAGTTGCGTGTTCATCTATTTCCGATTACTTTAGTAAAAAACAGGCTTCATTAACGACCAGTGATGCATTAAGTTATGTATATCATGAGCGTAGTCAGTCATGTCAACATTGTAAACATGCATTATTAGACATAACTCAAATACTACCCGACAGATGTCGCTTATATCCAAGATCCTGCGTCCAAAGCGAGTGCAGTTCAACAGTCGGTCGACGCACACGTAGCGAGGTAAGTTTTCCTCGTCTGCCGTCTAACAAAGTCAGTTTGCTGTTCACACTCCTAGTGGTCTACTCTAGTCTCTACACCAACAACAACCAAACAACCCACCAAGACCAGCCAAATCAACAAAGTTGTTTTAACGAATAAAATGGCTTTAACATCGACAAGCACACGTAACTCAATAACTAAATCAGATTTATGTGATACTACAGGACAAGCACCAGTTTTTGATTAAGAAATTATGAAAATCGGTTCCATCAGTAAGAAGGTTTTTTTTATAACACAAACAAAAAAATACAGTTGATTTGAGCTCTTTTTAAGTCAGTGAAAAAAGTTGAGAAGTAACTTTTAGGGCTACGATAGACATCCGATTTTTCTCTCCGATAGCCTGATCAGAGAAATTCAGACAATCGTATCGGACGACTAGCGAATCGTACGTGTATTGTGTATTCAAACAAACCCGAGTGCCTTGAGAAATCGGTCGTCTATTGTAGCCCTAATGAACAGATGAGGTAGGTACTTTTATGTATTTTATTGGATAATAATGCCACACGTAAATAATTATTCAATGCGAAACTCTTCACGAAACGTTCACAACGTTTAAAAATATTTTTACAATAATGTTTTCGGGGAAAAGGAATGTTTCGGCGGTTTTGTCTTCTAGTGGAACTGGAACGCTGGAACATGCCCGCGTCATCAATGTCAGTATGTCAGTGTCGTAAGCAAACGTCAATTAACAACAAAATGTCAAAGTTAAATGTCAAAATCAAAATAATTAACAATGTTTTTGTAGGGGAACGAAAAATACACAAAGTACTTACGATTAATAAACTATAATATAGGTATTTCTAAATTAGAACGATAATATCAAGACGAATATTAGGACGATGCATGATATCAAGTTTGTTATTCAATCCTAGATCTAAATATGAAGTCTTCCATAGGTTATTTGTGATCATTTAAATCCAGCAGAACTTCATCCCTGGGAGTCTCAACAAGTAAGTTTATTCTTTTCATTAATCAAAAGGTCAGGACAAATATATATTGCGGCTAGGCTAAAACTAAAAACAATTCTAAAGAAGAATTGCAGATTGTAATGATAATAATAGCACTTGTTTTTTAAATTCTAATTCGGTCACAGATGCGTTGCTACCTTTTAGGACTGAGATGGTCGTCTCTATAAAAGTCTAATTGACCCCACACCTTTTAATTCAGAACCTTACATAACCATCAGTTTAATCACAACACATAATGGCCCAATATTACAAGCATAAGTCTCTCCTCGTCATTGAGGAGATCTACAACATACTCCACGGGGTTTACGATGCGGGGTTAGTGGTCAATCTATATATCATTGTTTTATGACAACCATTTGCCTCTAAATGGCTTAACAATTGTTGTCTAACGAGGACAAACACACCAACAGATGGACACACAAGAACATTTACTTTTGCCTCTAGAAATCACAGATCCTATATACTATCAACTGACCCATATTGTTTAATTTATTCAGTCATTGAGGATGAGGCAAGGTGAGGGTCTATGAATACTGATCAATGTCTTACTGACATGGGAATCGTGGAATGTGGTATGAAGTGAGTACTAATAGTACAAATGAAGGTGAAAATCTAAAAATTGGTAATTCATAGTTACTTTATTGTTCAATGATGTATTTGCAGAACAATATGGAGCATGAAAAAATGAAGATGGTATGTTATGTGAAGGTAAGGATTTTATAAATTCATTGCTATCTATTTTTTGTGATCTTGTCATTAACCAAATCTTGTAAAATGATGTCATTGACCAAATCTGTACATATAAAAGCAAAGGTAACCCATTTATTGCAAAATATGCAGAACCACTTGGCGTATACACATGAAATTTGGCAGGTACTTTAGAATTAGTAGATATCTGCTACGACTTGATTTTGTCATGTCCCTCCCCTATGGGCCTACGCAGACCGGGACGGCATGGCAAAAAATTTAAATTTTTATTAATGGATATTCTGACGTATTGACATATAAATATAAATAAAACATAAATGGCTATGCTTCAAAATGATGCCACGGCATTGAAAAGGAATTCATTGAAAGGCATTGAAAGATGCGCCGCTATCTCGTCCCGCCGTGAAATATAATCCTTACTAATATTATAAATGTGAAAGTGTGTTTGTTTGTTTGTTTGTTTGTTTGTTTGTTTGTTTGTGACGCTTTCACGTCGCAACAAAGCTATTATATGGTAAGGTTTATGTGTGTGGGGATAGTTAGGAGGGTGGAGAGTGACGTAGGCTACTTTTTACCGCGGAAAAACATCCCATTCCCATGGGAAGATCGATGTTTTGTTAGTTGCTAGATATTCATTTTCGGAGTTGTTAATAGATGGCGGTAATAAAATTCATTTGCAAGTTCTGAATTACGCTGTCAAATACTACAATACATGTAATTTACTTAAGTCATAGGCAAATGTAATAGGCTACTCCCCGCTCCGGCTGTATTCAGTGTACCGCCCGCCCGCTGGCACTATCCTGTTGACTGATGTCCGCAAGTTGCTCAGCCAACAGGATAGTGCCAGCGGACCAGAGGGACCTTGGAGTCGAGAGCCTGAACGACTTCATCGAGAGATTGGCACGCAACATGTTCGGGCGTGTCGACGCGTCGCGGTTCCCGCATCTGCAGGACCTGGCGCCGCTCCACACCCGTCCACCGGACCGCTGGGCCTTCCCGCGCGACTTGCTGGTTGCGCGGGACGGGGCTAGCACTGACTGATACTGGGGCTTCGTAAGTCGTCACCCGGCGCTGATCGGCTCCTGCTGGGCTTCCCACCAGCGGGATTCACCCGGTAGGGCCTCGATCGCCTGGGCGGCGCAAAGATGAACCCCATCCCGTTTAAGACTCTGTGGCCTGTAAAAAGGCCACCACTCACCGGACTTGACCTATTGGTTAACCACAGATGGACAACCAAGGGCCTTAGGGCCCAGCCCAAGAACCGGCCCGTTTTAACGGGCCGCGAGAGACACCCCCAAAGGGGAACTAACGGTCCCGAGGGCTCCACACACCTCAGACAGGGTGGAGTGAAGAGAGCGAGTAGTAGGCTACTTTTAGCCTAAATTCCTACGGGAGTGGGACCTACGCGGCTGTTACCTACGGGTCCCGAAGCGTAGCGCGGGCGATTCTCTAGTAAAAATAATAATAATAAACGCTAACACACTCATACCCCCGCAGTAGGTTACCAGGTACCTGTGTCGCGGGTGACATGGACTACACATATAACACATTACAATTACACCCATGACCCGTGTACAAATATTTATCTGCCACATAAATATCTGCCCCGGCCGGGAATCGAACCCGGGACCCCTCGCGTCGCAGGCAGGGTCGCTACCAACTAGGCTACAGGGTCGTCGTGGCATACTGCGGTAGGCAACGGCAGGCCGAGGACTCCGGCGCACAAACGTATCGGGCAGCAGTAGCTGCCGAAGATTGCTTTGTCGTGCCGCGGCATGCCGTGGCAAGGCGCTGAAATGTCACGGAATCTAAGCGGCTATTGTGCGCTGACTGACGGCAAAATCCCTTGCCATGCCGTCCCGATCTGCATAGACCCTAATAGGAGGTAAAAGTACTTCCATGGGGGCCTACCCATGGGCAGCATCTTGTGAAGTCATATCGCTTGGTAGTGCAATCCTACAATTCGTTTTTTCGCAGATGTGCAGAATATGCTTTGCCGACAGCAGTAATATGCACTCTATGATAGCTTTTGGAGATTTAAATGAGGCGTATGAAACTTTAACTGGTGTAATGGTAAATTATGTTGGAGTATATATTACGGAAATTATATATAATATTCAAGTCACCACTCACCGTGGACGTGATATTTTCTTAGTCGCTTGGAGCATACCTCTGTCATAAACATTTTTATGATTACATTGTTGCTACGTAGATTTTGTTTATAATATAACTAGAAATGTGATCAGTGATCTGGCCTGTTGTCAGACGGCAGACGAGGAGCAGTTACCTCGGTACGTGTGCGCCGAGTGCGCCGACCGACTGATGAACTGCGCTCGCTTCAGACGCAGGAGCTTGCGAGCGCACGCGGTGCTGCTCGACACCGCCAGGAGACACGGCCGAGTGAGTGTTATGTTTAGAAACAATCTAGGAAGGCAATCATAAAGTTAAAAAGTATTATTAGAGTACAATATGAGACGATTACAAATTTTAAAGAGGACGATTCTTATTTTAACGACTTTCTAATACACTAACACAATTTATTAATGTTGTTTCAGATTACAGTAGAATTAGTACGATCTGAAATAATGAAAGACAACTTAAATTCCGATACAATACACAATCAAAATGATGACTTTGCTCTTAATAATGAAGATTTAGAAAAAGTGAACAGTATGACAGATGGCCTTTGTGATGTAAGACCCGAAGATGTTGAAAAGTATGATAATATTTATGATTCTGAGTTCCAAATCGATGATGTGATTGGTCAGAGGAATATGAATAGCAAAGATGATGAAATGAATGATGTAGCAGTAATTGATGTTAAGATGGAAATTAATGATATGGACAATCAACAGGTCTTAAATACTTGTTCGCCTAACTTAGTCGAAGATATTTACGGAACTGATGATGCAGAAGTCGACTATCACATTCAGAAAGACACTCAGTCCGATAGATTGTCTGATACAGACGAGGATAATGCTATCAATGATATTATAGCAAACGGTGATATGACCAATCGAAACAATGTTAGTGTGTCTTTGTTTAACTCAGAAGATGGTGATGTAGATGATGTTACTGTTGATAATGAAGTCAATATCGATCAAGATGCAACATCGCTTGCAGTTTCATCTAATCAGGTGTTAGTGTATTCAGCGAAACTGTTCGAAGATATCATATCCTATGTTCTTAAGAAAGAATACAACGATATGAAGGACAAGTACAGTACTGAAGTGGAGCCGTCCAGTGGCTGTATGGAGTATCGACACTCATTCTTATTTGCGGGTAAGTGAAGGTTTTCTTGGTTTTATCTGTTTGTTTCGAATGTGTTTCGATGTGATGATAGGATATTTCGATGCATTTCGCAAATGAAAAACGCAACTAAGCAGTGTCGTATGTTAAATAAGTTCTTTAAATTCGTGTTTTGGCAGAGCTTTGTTAGTGAGAAAGGACACAAGATACTGTTTGTATTAAGAATTTTAAAATGACATATTACATTGTTTGATATCATGTACTTTTTTGTTTACAGGTGAAGATGTTCTTGCTGACCGTCTTCCGTCACAAGAAGTGAGACAGGAGACCAAGAGAGAGACGGAGACATCGCAGGATTTAAATGCACTGAAGATTGACGACCAACAGCCGCCGGAAGCTGACGGACCCTCCACAGATGATACGTTCCGTTGCGACATATGTCCTTATCAAACTGACGTCGATATCCAGTTGCTGGAACATTTGAAAGCGCACGCTGCCGACAATAAGGCATTTCACTGTAATGAGTGTGATTATAAAACAAATGTGAGACAATCACTTCTGCGTCATATGCGGAGACATTTTGGCAGCGATATATATTCATGTGATGTATGTAAAAAAGAGTTTAAATTTAAACAACTGCTGCAGTCACATTTAAAAGTACATTCTAGTGAGAGACCATATTCATGTGACGTTTGCAAAAAGGCGTTTAAATACAATCAACACCTACAAAAACATTATATAGTTCATTCTAGTGAGAGACCATTTTCATGTGACATTTGCAATCGAGCGTTTAAATCCAATCAAAGTCTACAAAGTCATATAATAATAAGACATTCTGGCGAGAGACCTTTTTCATGTGACGTTTGCAAAAAAGCATTTAAACGAAAATTTGACCTACAGATCCATTTAAAAATACATTCTAGGAGCAAACCATATTCATGTGATGTATGTAAAAAGGCGTTTAAATCCAATCAACACCTACAAAATCATTATATAGTTCATTCTGGTGAGAGACCATTTTCATGTGACGTTTGCAAAAAAGCGTTTAAACGAAAATTTGACCTACAGATCCATTTAAAAATACATTCTAGGAGCAAACCATATTCATGTGATGTATGTAAAAAGGCGTTTAAACTCAAACTATTACTACAAAGACATCATTTAGTTCATTCTAGTGAGAGACCATTTTCATGTGACGTTTGCAGTCAAGCGTTTAAACGAAAAATTGGATTAAAGGAACATTTAAAAATACATTCTAGGAGCAAACCATATTCATGTGACGTTTGCGAGGAGGTGTTTAAATCCAATCAAAGTCTACAAAGTCATATAATAATAAGACATTCTGGCGAGAGACCTTTTTCATGTGACGTTTGCAAAAAAGCATTTGAAAGAAAACGTGACCTACAGTCCCATTTAAAAGTACATTCCAGTGAGAGACCATATTCATGTGACGTTTGCGAGGAGGCGTTTAAATCCAGTCAAAGTCTACAAAGACATATAATAATAGGACATTCTGGCGAGAGACCTTTTTCATGTGACGTTTGCAAAAAAGCATTTAAAAGAAAACGTACCCTACAGACCCATTTAAAAGTACATTCTACTGAGAGACCATATTCATGTGCCATTTGCGATGAGGCGTTTAAATCAAGTCAAAATCTACAAAGACATATAATAGGACATTCTGGTGAGAGACCTTATTCATGTGACGTTTGCAAAAAAGCATTTAAAAGAAAACGTTACCTACAGAACCATTTAAAACTACATTCTACTGAGAGACCATTGTTTAGATTAGAGGTAAACTAGTTCCTCTTTGGGAACATGTTGTCGGCGGCCGATAATAGATGGCGCTAGTAGGTCGAGGCTGAATCACGCTATCGAGTGTACGACGTAGTATCCATAAGAGGTAGTATGTTGGTTCAAATTGTTAGTCGACTCTTTACTTGTGGTTTTATTATATTGGTGTGTGTGTAATAGAGAGATAGAGGAAGCAAACCCGTATGTATTCGTTACTATAAAAATGAGTACACGTTACTATCGTATCGTTACTCGTTAGTCTCGTTACTTTTGTTACTTAGTATAACCCAACAAAACGAATCGATTCGTATGTTGTATCGTTTGGTACGCTAAACGCTTGTAGAACTGATAATGAACTGTTGACGGAATCTCTAAATTATAATGAAAAAGCAACACAATGACATGTCTCAAACTTATTTATTGAAAAAATATTTCAACAATAAAATCATTTACTGTTCAACTGAAATTAAACATTATAAATAATAAAACATGTTAAAAAATCTTTTTCTTTTCTTTTTTATCTTTTGTTCTTAAAATGAAATTAGACATTAAATAAAAACATAATGTTAAATAAATCAAAAACTATTTTTTTAACTCTATCCTTAATTATAATATCGATCCCTATAATCGATAGAATGTGTAAAGGCATTATGTATGACAGCTGATATAGTAGCCCTTCAGGAGACGTGGCTGCTACCGCATGAGCTACCATTGCTTGGCACCATAGACGTGAACTTCGGAGCCACGGGAACATCGGCAGTGGACACCTCAGCTGGCCTTCTGTTGGGTAGGCCGTACGGTGGAGTCGCCTTGTTGTGGAGAAAGACCGCCTTTCAGTCAGTGTCTGTGATTCAGTGTACAGTCCGCCCAACTTAACTCTGAAATGGCAAAAATTGGAACTAACGAAAAGTCATTCATAAGTACGTTGTGTTCATTCATCTGTCAGTTACTAGTGTGCAATGATTGGTCAAATGAATGTCAAATGCGTCCGACAGCGCCTCTTTTATATAATCTCGTTTACTATAATAATGTGCGTTTATCAGCCATAAAAGTTACCGTGAGTACAAGGTGCATTGTGATTTTTAGTGTATACATGCCGACTAACAAATATGAGAACTTGACTATATTTACAGACTGCCTAAGTACTATACAATCCGTTATTGAAGTAGAACAGAATAATGGCATTGAAGCTTTCTTTATATTAGGGGACTTTAATGCGCATCCTAACGAATTATTTTATAACGAGTTAGTTAGTTTTTGTGGAGAAAACCAATGGTATTGTGCAGACATAGAAATGCTAGGCATACATTCTAACACATACACATTTCGTAGTGACGCTCATGGCTGTGAGAGATGGTTAGATCATTGTATTGGCACACATTCTGCTAAAAGAGCCATATCAAGTATTTGTATAAAACAGGATATATACTGGTATCAGACCACGTATCAGTGGTATCTAGTGAACTGTAATTTTTGTAAATTGACAGAAACAGCTGTTACAAGCTTATGTAATGATCATGTTGAGAATCGCATTGTATGGGGGGAAAGAAATGATCGGCAGATCGACATGTACCGTAACATATTATGTCACTCTGGGCTTAGAAACATTGTTTATCCTCAAGAACTTAAGTTATGTAGTGAGCGGTCTTGTCGGAATGCCGATCATTATCGTATCATAGATAACATTTATACTAAGTTTACAAGTGTACTGACGCAGGACGCTATTGATACTTTTGTGTTTAAAAAGACTGAACATAGGGATGATGATGACATAGAGAGAGAGCGCAGGGCGTTGGCGGTCCGAAGCAACATGATAGCCCGCAAATTCACTCGATGTTCTAGACCAGTTAAGATTACTTTGTTCAAGGCATTCTGTCAATCATTTTACTCCAGTGGTCTGTGGGTAGTCTATACGCAGAGGGCCTACAACACCCTGCGCGTGCAGTATAACAATGCCTTCAGAATGTTATTGGGCCTGCCGAGGCACTGCAGTGCGTCTGGTATGTTCACGGAGGCACGCACGGACGGTTTTCATGCTATAATGCGCAATAAAGCGGCCTCCATGCTAAGGCGACTCAGAGACAGCAACAATAACATCCTGAACACCATTGCGGCGAGGTTTGACTGTCCAATCCAAAAACATTGGGTGGGATTAATAATAAACAGTCTTAAGAATAGATTTAATGTAATTTAATTTAATTTTAATGTAATTTAATTTTAATTGTAATGTATCTAATTTATTTTAATTTTAATTTATTTGTAATGAAATGTTGTTTGTTTAAAATGAATCTTACAAATCTTTTAATAACGTATTCTATGGACAAAATGAAGTCTGAAATAAAATTATTATTATAATAATTATAAAATTTGGTTTATAGATAAGACTAGCTAGTCTTAAAGAATCATGGCAAGTTTCACACATTGAATTGTACAAAAAAAAATTAAAAACTCGAGAGCCTGGAATGAGTTGTAATATTTATTTCTTATTTTTAACAACACTTGTATACATATATATAAAATATTTTTAAACATCGGGGTTATATAATCAAAAATGATATAATTTTCTTCACATTCTTGCCATTATAAAAATACGCCATTTGTACACTAACTGTCAAAGTGACATAAGAAATGATAATAATAGTGACATGACAATCAATCAAAACGCTCGCATCTCGCATTCCCATAGAGATAGGAATATAGGTACAGTCAGTGCCAGCGCCGGATTTAGCTTTAGATTTACCTCGGCGGCCCATAGGCAGAGCGTGTGGTGGAGGCCCTCAATTAGTTTGTGGTTAACTGTTCAAAGTTTGGGGGGGCGGCAAATTCAGGGCAAATGAACCCCGGCGGAGCGACATAATCATGAATCTGTATATGAGATTCGTCAAGGAGGGGGGGGGGGGGGGTGCAAATCGGGTTCGCACGCGGGCGCCAACACACCTGACAAAAAAATAGAGCAACTGTATAAGTTGGGTCTCTCGCTCTACTGACCCTCTATCGATTTAATTTAATGTTTTTGTGGTGTGGTGGCGGCCAATAGGCAACTGCCTATGTTGCCTATGCTTAAATCCGGCACTGGTCAGTGCCACAAACTTATCTGACCCGGTAAGAGGGGCGCTATTAATAAGTATAACATTTGCATTAGTTCCAATTTTGGCCACCAGTGGGCTGAGTGCGTGTTTTAAGTGACAAAACGCGCTCGCTACGTAACTGCGAGTTATAGAATCGGAGCAGAGCCACCTAGCTAACTCGCAGTTAGGTACCTATGTAGCGAGCGCGTTTTGTCACTTAAAACTCGCACTCAGCCCACGGGTGAAATAAGTTTGTGGCACTGTACGACTGTATTGGTTTTGTTCAACTGTCACCTGTCATAAATGAAAACAACCCCACAAATTACGTCCGTAGTCCATAGAGAATACACCTTTATGACCACAGATTTACATTCCGTGCGTTCCAATAGTTAACCAAAACGCTCCAAGCCTTTCTGTTTTCATTTTCACAGAAAGAGTAAAGACACCTATTTTTTTTTACGAAAAAATGCTTTTAGCTTTGATCGTTTCCATTTGTTCTAAGCGATGAAGAGTAGTTAGGAATAGTACAGAAATGTACTCTTTTATATCGAAAACGAATAGGTATTTTGACTTTCTGAGCTTGTAAGTTACTATTGGAACGTACCCGTCACTGAATTGTCAGTGTTAATTCTTGCGACGAGTAAGGTAGTGTCAAAAGTCAAATGGTTTTAAGTGCGTGTGAGTTGATTGCATCATCCAACGATCTGATGTTGAAGCAACGTCTGAAATCAGCAGGATATCGACTGCGACTCCTCTCCGACTAACAGCCGAGGTAGTTTCAGTTCAGTGGCATGGTTCGAATTATCATGAATAGGTTATCTTTTAAAGGTTTTGCGGAATCAGCAAATAGCCAATAACCATGTGCACTGTGCATAGTACCTCACTTTTTATGGAATCAAGGCAGCAAACTAGCAGGCTGCACCACCTTCCGCTGCCGCCCATGACAACTGTGACCGACACAGAACAAGACTCGATTTAGGGAGGGTGGTAAGCTGGTAACGCCAGTTAGTAGATGATGCTACAATATTAGTTGGTTAGTTTAGTTTGTTAATAAGTGTGAGGACAGGCACTGCTAGTTAATGTGATGCGTTGCTACGATTGAGGCCTGAGATGTTCGCCTCAGTATTAGTAAAGTAAAGTATATAGTAAAGTATTAAATGAATCGCTATTCATTTTTCAATAAACTTTAGATAAGTGTGTTACGAATAAATATTAACTTTTCTTTTTATTAAATTAATCTTTTCTTATTATTAAAATTAAGAATGTAGATGCTTTTGTGCATAAATCTCAAATTTATTACTCAACTTTAATACCTAATAATTTAGCAATAATGACTATGAACCTTCTGCTATGAGAATGTAGTATGTAGTTTATGTCTAGTTAAATACCAAAAAATACATTGTTTCTTTCAAGATACACATATCTGGAAATGTATGTATTGAATATGTGTCATAGGTCATAGGAACTGCAAATCCATTTATGGACAGTTTTTAAAATAGAGACATGGATTGCCTGTGTTAATAAAACAATTGTATTTTTCAGCAAATACTATTTTGAGTACAAATTGTAAAAGTTACGATTATAACTAAACATAGACAAGCACAGACATGAATTTAATACCTGTGAAGGTTCAAAATGATCAGGAAATTATTAAAACTGAAGGCAGGATTGTTAACTGTACTGTGAATAGTCAAACCTTGCCCCTACATGATGGAATTAAACTTGAATATGATGCAGTCAACCAGGACATATCTGACCAGGAATATATTAGTACTGAACATACAACCAGTAGTGGCATGGTGTGTAGATCAACCACAAATAAAGATTTTGTTGATGAAGATATTAAGGTGAAAGTTATCCAAGAAATTATTAGTCCTGAAGAATTTACCAACATTGAGATGATGTGTAGATCAAAGTTGCTCTCAGATGCAGATGAAAACTGTGGTGTGATGAGTCAGGATGCTGCAAGTGAAAGTGCAACCAATACTGATGTGAAGCGTGAAGACGTGTCGTTACGTAAGTAGATAGTATATATGTAGAACAGGTAATTAAGGCACCCTGCATATATAAATTACAATAAATATACATTGTACTGAAACAGCAGCAAGTATTGAGTTTATATGTCCACACATCCAGACCAGTCTGACTACTGCAACATATGGCACATCTTGACAGCTGTATAAACTTCATACACCATAGAGAACAAATGGACAGACGAACAATTATTTGTATTATAGTTTATATTATACAGTGTATATTATACAGTAAGAACTGACAAGTTTATTTGTAAACAGGTGAAGATTACTCTTCGGCCGCCGGTCTCCCTGCAGCAGAGACAATACATAAAGCACAGTTGAGCGACACAGCAGTACCACAAGGAAGGAATGTACAGGGTGATTCAATGCGTGCTGCATACAACACAAGGTCACACTCAGGGAAAACACCACTCCCATGTCCTCTCTGCAACAAGACATTTAGTACAAAATCCAATCTTGTGAAACACAAGAAAATACATGGAGCAGAAACACTGTTTTATTGTGATGTATGTAATAAGGAATTTACTAAAAAATTCAATCTTGTCAAGCATAAGAAGTTACATGGAGCAAAAAGAAAATTAAAAGAATTTAATACAAGATCCGGTCTTGTAAAACATACCGAAGTACATAGAGCGGAAAAACTACTTTATTGTGATGTCTGTGATAAGGGATTTAGTACAAGATCCAATCTTGTTAGACATAAGAAATTACATTTAGAAAATAAAGCAATTTCATGCATCAAAATCTTTAACATAACTGACCAGGAAAATATGAGTACTGAACATACAACCAGTAGTGATACGGTGTGTAGATCAACCACAACTGAAGATGCCATTCATGACATTAAGGCTGAAAATGACCATGATGTGGAGTGTGGATCTACCACAACTGAAGATTTATTTCCTAATGACATCAAAGTTAAAGTTATCCAAGAAATTATTAGTCCTGAAGAATTTACCAACATTGAGATGATGTGTAGATCAAAGTTGCTCTCAGATGCAGATGAAAACTGTGTGATGAATCAGGATGGTGCAAGTGAAAGTCCAACCAATACTGATGAGAAGCGTGGAAATGTGTCATTAGGTAAGTCATCAACTTTTTGAAAAATTTTCTAATTAGGTACATATTTTGTAATGGTAGTCATATTTTGTGAATCTATTGTCTAAACTTTATCGTAACTTATTATTATTAACAATATCAAGTGTAATTTTAATATTACGAATCCTGAAAGCAGTTTATTCAGAATCCATATCTGATTTGTTTGCAATAATTTAACACCATCTTACATTTTGTTCGTACAATATAAAAATACTACATTTGGATTTTACAACTTTTATGTATGTTGTTTACACGAAATATATAGTAGGTGTATCAGTCTTTTTACACGCTTTATATTAGCTTCACTTGTATGTTTGTATGTTTGTTTGTAACCGACTTCTTTGGGCGCGATTTTGACCCACTTTAAACGGCCAGATTTTGTTCAAACTTTGTAGATTTATCGAGTTCCGATGACATTACACTAATTTGATAAAATTATTCCAATTTTCAATTTGCAAAATAAGATTTTTATTTTTTTTACTCTCACACTACTGCCATCTACCCATTTGCTACTGCCATCTACCCATATTTACGGGCAACTAGCTGTAACTCCGTATTCAGTTTGACTGCGTACATTACGTTTTACCAGATGGCGTTGTTCTTCTGTTTATTTGAATTCTAAGTTATCACGGAAGTAATAGTCGATAGATCGTTAGAGACCAATAATAATAATTTGAAATTATAAAAACAAGCTATTATGAATAAACCAAACTAAAAAGTAGAAAATAAATAATAGTTTAAAAAAACTAAAAAACACGCTTTTTATAGAAAATCGAACTAAAAAAAAGAAAATAAGTTTTAATAAATTTAAATTAAGAATAGTGTTGAAAATTTCAATAAATATGAATTAATAAAAGTGTAAATAAAAAAATATTTTATTTAAAAAAAAGCGTGGGGTGCATGGTGTCATTTTGATAATATCTTAAAAAGCACCCCACGCTTTTTTTTAAATAAAATATAATTTGTAATGGTAGTAGGTATTGTAATTTATAATTTGTATTAGTTTTTCACTCGCTTCCTGTGCATGCAGTCTACACCTTTAATTATAATGACACTTGTCTTGTTCTAATGCTGTCCTCTGCTCAAGCTGTAATCGGTGTACATTATGTTGGTGTTCAAATAAATAAAATAAATAAATATTTATTGAAATTTTCAACACTATTCTTAATTTAAATTTATTAAAACTTATTTTCTTTTTTTTAGTTCGATTTTTTTACACACAAGACATACCTGTTGTATAGAAAACTAATGTAAATACTATATAAATAAATAGAGAGAGAATAGGTAGATCTAAAAAAGTGAAGTCACTGGCAGAAATATTTCATTTTTGACTGGCGATCACTTCCTCTCACCATCTTCCATTAAGTCAGAGACGTCGGAACACCCTGTATGTTGTATATACGGAGCGGTGGCTAGCCAGGCTGGTGATTGACCACGCGCGTACCGTCGGGACTAAACTGAGCCTTGCGACAGACAGTATGTACTGACAGACGGTTATTTGTAAACAGGTGAAGATTACTCTTCAGCTGCCGGTCTCCCTGCAGCAGAGACAATACATAAAGTACAGTTGAGCGACACAGCAGTACAACAAGTGACGAAGGCACCGGGTGATTCGACGGGTCTTCTATCCAATATGTCTGCACATTCAGGGAAAAGACAAATCACGTGTGAAGTTTGCCACAAAAGGTTTAGTCTAAAACGCAATCTTGCACAACATATGAGAATACATTCAGGTGAAAAACCATTTACGTGTGAAGTTTGCCACAAAAGATTTAGTCGAAAAGGACATCTTGTAATTCACATGAGGAAACATTCCGGAGAAAAACCATTTACGTGTGAACTTTGCCACAAAAGATTTAGTCAAAAAGGCAGTCTTGTAATTCACATGAGGAATCATTCAGGAGAAAAACCATTTACGTGTGAACTATGCCACAAAACATTTATTTATAAAAGCAATCTTGTAAGTCACTTAAGGAAACATTCCGGAGAAAAACCATTTACGTGTGAAGTTTGCCACAAGAGATTTAGTCAAAAAAGCGATCTTGCACGTCATACGGGAATACATTCAGGTGAAAAACCATTTACGTGTGAAGTTTGCCACAAGAGATTTAGGCTTAAAAGCAATCTTGCAGAACATATGAGAATACATTCAGGTGAAAAACTATTTACGTGTGAAGTTTGCAACAAGAGATTTAGTCTCAAAAGCAATCTTGCACAACATATGAGAATACATTCAGGTGAAAAACTATTTACGTGTGAAGTTTGCAACAAGAGATTTAGTCTCAAAAGCAGTCTTGTACAGCATATGAGAATACATTCAGGTGAAAAACCATTTTCGTGTGAAGTTTGCCACAAAAGATTTAGTCAAAAAGGCAGTCTTGTGACTCATATGAGGATACATTCAAAGGAAAAGCCATTGTTGGATAAAGAAAGAAATGGGTGAAAGGAATACCTGGTTCGAATATATTCCCGCGTATAGGTGTTGGGTTGGCACTCCTTCAGTATCCAGCATATGATGATTTTCTTCTTGTTTATACCGAAATTCACTAGCACGGCACGTGAACTTGGTGTTTTACTAGATTTAGGCGCAGTTAATACGAATTCGCAACGAAATCGAAGGGAACACTATGAAGCTCGAGCTGACTTGTCGCTCGCGGTTGTCGCAACTTCATTTTCTCGTCTACCCCCAGGTATGGGAACATTAGGACGGATATGTAGGTGCGGATAGGATGCGGTCAGAAATAAACTTATCAGCCATATTCGTGTGAAAATTTTTGTTTTAGAGGTACTCTTATGAGCCACATGGAGACACATTGGCGACACGTTGACGACACATCGGTGGAAAAATCCAATCGAAGTATTAGTCTTTCTCTTCATTGCATTTGGGTGAAAAACCATTTTCGTTCGATGTCTCCAAAGTCTCTATCACATCTAAGGACACATGAATTTGCTAATAATAAAGCTAATGTTAATTACCCAGTTATCGGTCGGTTGTCTTCCAGGGTGCGCGGCGGCAGCGGAGGGGTTATACGAATTCGTTCGCTACCTTAACGCCATAAAAAACCGGCCAAGTGCGAGTCGGACTCGCGCACGAAGTGTTCCGTACCATTATGTATTAAAACAATTATTATTACGTATTATTGTTATTCCCAAAAAAACCTTTTAAATAATAAATCATTTTAAATATGAGTGTATTTTTATTTTTAAGCTATTGCATAGCTTTTATCGCGGGCCTTGGGCGCGGGGACCGAATGCAAAAATTTCGTAATGAAAAAATTATTACACCCCCATCACCCACACACAGACATAGTTACTATGTCTGTGCACCCACACATCGATAAATACCAGAACTTTTAACTGAGTTAACTAACTTTTACTTTATAACGGCTAAACCGATTTGGCTAATTTTAGTCTTGAAATATTCGTGGAAGTTCAGGGAAGGTTGCAGCGATGAGAAAATATGAAAAATTGCGAGGAAAATACTAAAAATGAAAATTTTAATTTCCCATACAAATCTTACCTGTCAAACATTTGATTTTCGCCCCGTCGGTTCGGTGTTTTAAGAATAATTACATGTAGATCTGGATTAAATAAGGCGTAGGAATCGACAACATGTATTCATAATAGTCGAATTATCACGTATTTAGATTTAAAACATACAAAATAACATGACATAAAATAATGACACTATATTAATGACTTGAGGGTGATAGAGACAGTGCCATACAGGCAAGGCAAACTGTAAGGCACTGTCTCTGTCACCCACACGTCATTCACGCGCCAAAAGATCGTTGTAGGACTTAAATGTCAAATGTCAATTTTCTTTTTAAAAAGAATTATTTTGTCAACTGAAATAGTTCTTATGCTTTTGTTCAGAATATTTAAATCTTCTTTGCACAAATTAATGCATTATCCGTTTCTAATAAAGATTAAAATATCTTGCACCTATAATGTGACGTTATGATGTACGTATTCTTAACAATAGGGAATATGCATGATATTTTTTTATTGTTTTTATAGCTCATTTATGTTAATATAATACCGTAAAAAAATATACGAGTCATGGGAAAGTCCAAATTTATTTTAAATTAATTAATGAAAATTGCAGTGACATAAAGCCGATTCAAACGCCGCCCTTTTGGCGCGTTCTATGGTGACGTCATCGTTCGTCAGGTTGGAGTTGTTTACTAACAAGTGGTTATGAGCGAGGTTGAGAAAGAGTATTTTATAGTATTAAATTTACGTTTTCTAGTTTAATTTCATAAACGGAAGTATGGATGGAAACCGAAGACCTTATTTTAAGTACTGTATTGTACCTATGTGCAAGAATACGAGATGGAACGCGCCGGACAAAGTATTTTTTCATGTTCCATGGGATGCTTATATAAGAAAAATTGGTGTAAAATTGTGAAAAGAGATATTATATCTACAAAAAGCACTGCATACTGTTGCGAAGATCATTTTAACGTAAGAAGAAAATAATTATTTCTACCAAATATTAATAGTTTTGGTTTAATTTGGCTAACAAAAGTACAAACCCTAAAAAGTTGTTGTAAGATTCTCGTTCAAATCTGGGATAAAAACAGATTTGATTATAAAGTATTCCCAAACACGGTTTTATTTATTAACAACCATTTATTCCTAAAATGTGATATGAAGGATATAATATAATTTGTATGTAGAAGATAAACGTCTAAACCTTTACGGGTTATGTTAAAGACTTTTATGAATTACTTAGAAAAACTGTACGAGAACCATGTACCTAAATTAAATATCTATCACTTCCTCACCTTGCAGCTTTGACTCCCCTGATTTCAGCTGATGTAAAATCATTATTTGAGGTGAAGTACGAACTCATCATGAAAGCATCTATGTACAGTAGTACACTGGAGCTTGGTGCTCAATAAAAGATGATGTGATGATGAACAATGGGCTTAATTCTGGACTTTGCAAATACAATTATCATATAATTTAATTTAATACGTGAGAAAGCTTATTCACTGTGCGCTCCGTTAATAGAATTTTCGAGTCCGAATGTACGTAAGTCACGGGTAAAATATAATTTTCACCACACAAACTACCGACATTATTGCGAGCGCCTGCACAAGTTTTCAAAGCAATTTGACGTCAGTGAATGTAACTGTAGGCGCAAACAATCAATTATCGGAAGATTATCCGATTGCGCCTTTTGAGATCCACTTTCAGATATTGTTAGTCATTCAACACATCACTAACAAACAAAAATCACGCAAGAAGTATACGATAAACTCTGAAAGCAATCAAATCACAGAACACTATTACTCAAATTAACTGAAATATAAATGAAAACAGCTAGTTCTAGTATGTTTTTGACATGTCCATCGCGAAGGAAGACGTCACGCCGATGTCTAACCAATAGCGTTGCGTTTCGACATTTTAAATTTGCCTCGTAAAATTTGCACTTTTTATAAATTTATTTTAGTGATTTTAAAAAGATTAAATAGAAAATAATGTGACAGATATCATTATTTTAGCGATAACGACTGTACAAAAAATATTTACTTAAATTTGAATGACATGCATATTCCCTATTAGGCTTACGTCATTATTATGCGTCTCTTTCAGTGATATTGCCTATGAACTTTGATGTAACTTTTGATAACTAGGCAACTAAATGAAAACTGGTACACCACTTTCTTGGCCCACTGTAAAACAGTGAATATCTGTACTCGTATAATTTGTGTACAAAGTGTTTTAAATATGAATAAACAAAGTGCATTTATAAATGAAGAAAGTCACGAAAAAATTGTGAAAGAAAATGAGTTATTACTCTATATACATTCATTTTATTATTATCACAAATGCAGTATTATTTTTTGTTTTGTTAATTTATATATAATGCTATGCAATAGCTTTACCGCGGCAGTCTCCGAGTGCCACACGTCTTTTTATTAACCACTTACATTAAACGTACAAAATTTAAAGTTAAAATGCTTGTCCCAGCCGAGTAGGAGTACCCGGGTTCGAGTCCCGCGCGCATCTCTAATTAGCAAAATTAATGATCATTTAGGGATTAAATCACATTAAATTACCGTTAGCTTGTGATCACCAGAGAGTGCTCCCCTCCCCTCCCACTGGTACCGCAGCGAGAGGAGAGCCGAGCCCAGCGTTGGACAGTCAATGAACAGCCAAGTTGCGTGTTCATCTATTTCCGATTACTTTGACTATGACCAGTAATGCATTAAGTATATCATGAGCGTAGTCAGTCATGTCAACATTGTAAACATGCATTATTAGGCATAACTCAAATACTACCCGTCAGATGTCGCTTATATCCAAGATCCTGCGTCCAAAGCGAGTGCAGTTCAACAGTCGGTCGGCGCACACGTAGCGAGGTAAGTTTTCCTCGTCTGCTGTCTATCAAGAAGTCAGTTTGCTGTTCACACTCCTAGTGGTCTACTCTAGTCTCTACACCAACAAAAACCAAACAACCCACCAAGACCAGCCAAATCAACAAAGTTGTTTTAACGAATAAAATGGCTTTAACATCGACAAGCACACGTAACTCAATAACTAAATCAGATTTATGTGATACTACAGGACAAGCACCAGTTTTTGATTAAGAAATTATGAAAATCGGTTCCATCAGTAAGAAGGTTTTTTTTATAACACAAACAAAAAAATACAGTTGATTTGAGCTCTTTTTAAGTCAGTGAAAAAAGTTGAGAAGTAACTTTTAGGGCTACAATAGACATCCGATTTTTCTCTCCGATAGTCTGATCAGAGAAATTCAGACAATCGAATCGGACGACTAGCGAATCCTACGCTATGTCTGTGATCGTACGTGTATTGTGTATTCAAACAAACACGAGTGCCTTGAGAAATCGGTCGTCTATTGTAGCCCTAATGAACAGATGAGGTAGGTACTTTTATGTATTTTATTGGATAATAATGCCACACGTAAATAATTATTCAATGCGAAACTCTTCACGAAACGTTCACAACGTTTAAAAAATATTTTTACAATAATGTTTTCGGGGAAAAGGAATATTTCGGCGGTTTTGTCTTCTAGTGGAACTGGAACGCTGGAACATGCCCGCGTCATCAATGTCAGTTATGTCAGTGTCGTAAGCAAACGTCAATTAACAACAAAATGTCAAAGTTAAATGTCATAATGTCAAAATCAAATTCAAAATAATTAATGTTTTTGTAGGGGAACGAAAAATACACAAAGTACTTACGATTAATAAACTATAATATAGGTATTTCTAAATTAGAACGATAATATCAAGACGAATATTAGGACGATGCATGATATCAAGTTTGTTATTCAATCCTAGATCTAAATATGAAGTCTTCCATAGGTTATTTGTGATCATTTAAATCCAGCAAAACTTCATCCCTGGGAGTCTCAGGAAGTAAGTTTATTTTCATTAATCAAAAGGTCAGGACAAATATATATTGCGGCTAGGCTAAAACTAAAAACAATTCTTAAGAAGAATTGCAGATTGTAATGATAATAATAGCACTTGTTTTTTAAATTTTAATTCGGTCACAGATGCGTTGCTACCCTTTAGGACTGAGATGGTCGTCTCTATAAAAGTCTAATTGACCCCACACCTTTTAATTCAGAACCTTACATAACCATCAGTTTAATCACAACACATAATGGCCCAATATTACAAGCATAAGTCTCTCCTCGTCATTGAGGAGATCTACAACATACTCCACGGGGTTTACGATGCGGGGTTAGTGGTCAATCCATGTATCATTGTTTTATGACAACCATTTGCCTCTAAATGGCTTAACAATTGTTGTCTAACGAGGACAAACACACCAACAGATGGACACACAAGAACATTTATTTTTGCCTCTAGAAATCACAGATCCTATATACTATCAACTGACCCATATTGTTTAATTTATTCAGTCATTAAGGATGAGGCAAGGTGAGGGTCTATGAATACTGATCAATGTCTTACTGACATGGGAATCATGGAATGTGGTATGAAGTGAGTACTAATAGTACAAATGAAGGTGAAAATCTAAAAATTGGTAATTCATAGTTACTTTATTGTTCAATGATGTATTTGCAGAACAATATGGAGCAGGACAACATGAAGATGGTATGTTATGTGAAGGTAAGGATTTTATAAATTCATTGCTATCTATTTTTTGTAATCTTGTCATTAACCAAATCTTGTAAAATGATGTCATTGCCCAAATCTGTACATATAAAAGCAAAGGTAACCCATTTATTGCAAAATATGTAGAACCACTTGGCGTATACACATGAAATTTGGCAGGTACTTTAGAATAACTGCTACGACTTGATTTTGTCATGTCCCTCCGCTATGGGCCTACGCAGACCGGGACGGCATGGCAAAAAATTTAAATTTTTATTAATGGATATTCTGACGTATTGACATATAAATAAAACATAAATGGCTATGCTTCAAAATGATGCCGCGGCATTGAAAAGGATTTCATTGAAAGGCATTGAAAGATGCGCCGCGATCTCGTCCCGCCGTGGAATATAATAAAAATAATAATAATAAACGCTAACACACTCATACCCCCGCAGTAGGTTACTAGGTACCTGTGTCGCGGGTGACATGGACTACACATATTATAACACATTACAATTACACCCATGACCCGAGCACAAATATTTATCTGCCACATAAATATCTGCCCCGGCCGGGAATCGAACCCGGGACCCCTCGCGTCGCAGGCAGGGTCGCTACCAACTAGGCTACAGGGTCGTCGTGGCATACTGCGGTAGGCAACGGCAGGCCGAGGACTCCGGCGCACAAACGTATCGGGCAGCAGTAGCTGCCGAAGATTGCTTTGTCGTGCCGCGGCATGCCGTGGCAAGGCGCTGAAATGTCACGGAATCTAAGCGGCTATTGTGCGCTGACTGACGGCAAAATCCGTTGCCATGCCGTCGCGATCTGCATAGACCCTAATAGGAGGTAAAAGTACTTCCATGGGGGCTTACCCATGGGCAGCATCTTGTGAAGTCATATCGCTTGGTAGTGCAATCCTACAATTCGTTTTTTCGCAGATGTGCAGAATATGCTTTGCCGACAGCAGTAATATGCACTCTATGATAGCTTTTGGAGATTTAAATGAGGCGTATGAAACTTTAACTGGTGTAATGGTAAATTATGTTGGAGTATATATTACGGAAATTATATATAATATTCAAGTCACCACTCACCGTGGACGTGATATTTTCTTAGTCGCTTGGAGCATACCTCTGTCATAAACATTTTTATGATTACATTGTTGCTACGTAGATTTTGTTTATAATATAACTAGAAATGTGATCAGTGATCTGGCCTGTTGTCAGACGGCAGACGAGGAGCAGTTACCTCGGTACGTGTGCGCCGAGTGCGCCGACCGACTGATGAACTGCGCTCGCTTCAGACGCAGGAGCTTGCGAGCGCACGCGGTGCTGCTCGACACCACCAGGAGACACGGCCGAGTGAGTGTTATGTGTAGAAACAATCTAGGAAGGCAATCATAAAGTTAAAAAGTATTATCAGAGTACAATATGAGGCGATTACAAATTTTAAAGGGGACGATTTTTTATTTAACGACTATCTAATACATTAACACATTTTATTAATGTTGTTTCAGATTACAGTAGAATTAGTACGATCTGAAATAATGAAAGACAACTTAAATTCCGATACAATACACAATCAAAATGATGACTTTGCTCTTAATAATGAAGATTTAGAAAAAGTGAACAGGATGACAGATAGCCTTTGTGATGTAAGACCCGAAGATGTTGAAAAGTATGATAATATTTATGATTCTGAGTTCCAAATCGATGATGTGATTGGTCAGAGGAATATGAATAGCAAAGATGATGAAATGAATGATGTAGCAGTAATTGATGTTAAGATGGAAATGAATGATATGGACAATCAACAGGTCTTAAATACTTGTTCGCCTAACTTAGTCGAAGATATTTACGGAACTGATGATGCAGAAGTCTATCACATTCAGAAAGACACTCAATCCGATAGATTGTCTAATATAGACGAGGATAATGCTATCAATGATATTATAGCAAACAGTGATATCACCAATCGAAACAATGCTAGTGTGTGTTTGTTTAACTCAGAAGATGGTGATGTAGATGATGTTACTGTTGATAATGAAGACAATATCGATCAAGATGCAACATCGCTTGCAGTTTCATCTAATCAGGTCTTAGTGTATTCAGCGAAACTGTTCGAAGATATCATATCCTATGTTCTTAAGAAAGAATACAACGATATGAAGGACAAGTACAGTACTGAAGTGGAGCCGTCCAGTGGCTGTACGGAGTATCGACACTCATTCTTAATTGCGGGTAAGTGAAGGTTTTCTTGGTTTTATCTGTTTGTTTCGAATGTGATTCGATGTGATGATAGGATATTTCGATGCATTTCGCAAATGAAAAACGCAACTAAGCAGTGTCGTATGTTAAATAAGTTCTTTAAATTCGTGTTTTGGCAGAGCGTTGTTAGTTAGAAAGGACACAAGATACTGTTTGTATTAAGAATTTTAAAATGACATATTACATTGTTTGATATCATGTACTTTTTTGTTTACAGGTGAAGATGTTCTTGCTGACTGTCTTCCGTCACGAGAAGTGAGACAGGAGACCAAGAGAGAGACGGAGACATCGCAGGACTTAAATGCACTGAAGATTGACGACCAACAGCCGCCGGAAGCTGACGGACCCTCCACAGATGATACGTTCCGTTGCGACATATGTCCTTATCAAACTGACGTCGATATTCAGTTGCTGGATCATTTGAAAGCGCACGCTGCCGACAATAAGCCATTTCACTGTAATGAGTGTGATTTTAAAACAGATTTTAGACGATCACTTCTCTATCATATGCGGAGACATTTTGGCAGCGATATATATTCATGTGATGTATGTAAAAAAGAGTTTAAATTTAAACAACTGCTGCAGTCACATTTAAAAGTACATTCTAGTGAGAGACCATATTCATGTGACGTTTGCAAAAAGGCGTTTAAATCCAATCAACACCTACAAAAACATTATATAGTTCATTCTAGTGAGAGACCATTTTCATGTGACATTTGCAAAAAAGCATTTAAAAGAAAACGTAACCTACAGTCCCATTTAAAAGTACATTCCAGTGAGAGACCATATTCATGTGATGTTTGCAAAAAGGCGTTTAAATCCAATCAACACCTACAAAAACATTATATAGTTCATTCTGGTGAGAGACCATTTTCATGTGACGTTTGCAAAAAAGCATTTAAAAGAAAACGTGACCTACAGTCCCATTTAAAAGTACATTCCAGTGAGAGACCATATTCATGTGATGAATGTAAAAAGGCGTTTAAACTCAAACGATTACTACAAAAACATTATATAGTTCATTCTGATGAGAGACCATTTTCATGTGACGTTTGCGATAAGGCGTTTAAATCCAATCAACGCCTTCAAAGACATATAATAGAACATTCTGGTGAGAGACCTTTTTCATGTGACGTTTGCAGTCAAACGTTTAAACGAAAATTTAACCTACAGATCCATTTAAAAATACATTCTAGGAGCACACCATATTCATGTGAATTTTGTAAGAAAGCATTTATATCTAAATACCAGCTAGGATCGCATCTAAAAAAACATTCTGATGGGAAACCATACGCATGTGCCTATTGTAAAAAAACGTTTAAATACAAACAAGTGCTGCGATTGCATCTAAGACTACATTCTGATTAGGACCCATACGCATGTGACGTTTGTACCGAAGCGTTTAGATGGAAGATTCAATTAAAGCAACACTTAAGGATACATTCTGATGCGAAACCATATTCATGTGACGTTTGCAAAAAAGCATTTACATTAGAATCATCGATAAAAAGACATTTTAATGTACATTCTGTTGAGCTCCCTCAATACATGTGACACTAATATAGAAACACATTTTATGTGACATCTGTAAATTACCTTAGAGCTCTAAGGGCCATAACTCACCGGGACGCCACGGCACCGTGGCCAGCGACGTGTAAATGAAATTATTGTTGCTTTTTACAAAAAAAAAATAACCGACTTCAATCTCGATAAGCAGAGATAACTCAAAAACGACTCGCCAGATGGCGCACAATTCAACATGTAGGTGTAAAGTTCTCGACGCTTTGCTTGCGGCCCGGGATCGCTCGGTTGAAGTATGCTTGTGGCTGTATTCGTAGAAAAGTTTCTACGCCCAAGTATTAATACTTATTAAAGAACAATATATTATTATGTACTGTTCAATGTTCATATTTTAGTACGTATTAATAAATTATTTTTAATATGAGTGTATTTTTATTAACCACTTACATTATACCTACGTACTTTAAGTTAAAATTTAATGAAATAAATGCAGTTGATTTGAGCTCTTTTTAAGTCAGTGAAAAAAGTTGAGAAGTAAATTTTAGGGCTACAATAGACATCCGATTTTTCTCTCCGATAGCCTGATCAGAGAAATTCAGACAATCGAATCGGACGACTAGCGAATCGTACGTGTATTGTGTATTCAAACAAACCCGAGTGCCTTGAGAAATCTGTCGTCTATTGTAGCCATAGATTGTAGCCCTATACTCCGACTTTTAATTCGATGCAGTAAAATGACATTTCCAGTGTTACCGTTTTTTATTATCACCAAAATAGTGAAGTAACCTGGACACAAATTATTCGATTTGTTGAAAATATTAATCGGATTATAATCGTTTCGCATAATTTAGCAAACTGCTAAAATACTGTATGAACTTATTACAGGATCAATAACTACATATAAAAATACGATTGATATCAATAATCTCCTAGATTTTTAATTATTAAGCGCTTTTAGTGCATGTATGTACTAAAAGCATGCATGCATCGGTGTTTATTATTTTTCGTTTACTATATAATTCAAAAGTAACCTTTCCGTATTGTTTTCTGAATTTGAATTTTATTTTATTAACACACATTATAATAGACATATTGAGAAAAGAATAATCGAATAATCAAAACATCGTTCGTTAATCGTGTAAGTTATCACTATTATTGAAAATCTGGCAACATTATTTCAAAAAGTGACATTAGCAAACGTCATTTTACTGCATCGAATTAAAAGTCGGAGTATAATGAACAGATGAGGTAGGTACTTTTATGTATTTTATTGGATAATAATGCCACACGTAAATAATTATTCAATGTGAAACTCTTCACGAAACGTTCACAACGTTTAAAAATATTTTTACAATAATGTTTTCGGGGAAAAGGAATGTTTCGGCGGTTTTTTCTTCTAGTGGAACTGGAACGCTGGAACCATCCTATAGATCAATGGCTGGAACGTGCCGTGTCATCAATGTCAGTGTCATAAGCAAACGTCAATTAACAACAAAATGTCAAAGTTAAATGTCAAAATCAAAATAATTAACAATGTTTTTGTAGGGGAACGAAAAATACACAAAGTACCTACGATTAATAAACTATAATATAGGTATTTCTAAATTAGAACGATAATATCAAGACGAATATTAGGACGATGCATGATATCAAGTTTGTTATTCAATCCTAGATCTAAATATGAAGTCTTCCATAGGTTATTTGTGATCATTTAAATCCAGCAAAACTTCATCCCTGGGAGTCTCAAGAAGTAAGTTTATTTTCATTAATCAAAAGGTCAGGAAAAACAAATTTATTGTGGGCAGGCTTAAACTAAAAACAATACTTAAGAAGAATTGCAGATTGTAATGATAATAATAGCACTTGTTTTTTAAATTCTAATTCGGTCACAGATGCGTTGCTACCCTTTAGGACTGAGATGGTCGTCTCTATAAAAGTCTAATTGACCCCACACCTTTTAATTCAGAACCTTACATAACTATCAGTTTAATTACAACACATAATGGCCCAATATTACAAGCATAATTTTCTCCTCGTCATTGAGGAGATCTACAACATACTCCACGGGGTTTACGATGCGGGGTTAGTGGTCAATCCATATATCATTGTTTTATGACAACCATTTGCCTCTAAATGGCTTAACAATTGTTGTGTAACGAGAACAAACACACCAACAGATGGACACACAAGAACATTTACTTTTGCCTCTAGAAATCACAGATCCTATATACTATCAACTGACCCATATTGTTTAATTTATTCAGTCATTAAGGATGAGGCAAGGTGAGGGTCTATGAATACTGATCAATGTCTTACTGACATGGGAATCGTGGAATGTGGTATGAAGTGAGTACTAATAGTACAAATGAAGGTGAAAATCTAAAAATTGGTAATTCATAGTTAGTTTATTGTTCAATGATGTATTTGCAGAACAATATGGAGCAGGACAACATGAAGATGGTATGTTATGTGAAGGTAAGGATTTTATAAATTCATTGCTATCTATTTTTTGTGATCTTGTCATTAACCAAATCTTGTAAAATGATGTCATTGCCCAAATCTGTACGTATAAAAGCAAAGGTAACCCATTAATTGCAAAATATGCAGAACCACTTGGCGTATACACATGAAATTTGGCAGGTACTTTACAATTAGTAGATATCTGCTACGACTTGATTTTGTCATGTCCCTCCGCTATGGGCCTACGCAGACCGGGACGGCATGGCAAAAAATTTAAATTTTTATTAATGGATATTCTGACGTATTGACATATAAATAAAACATAAATGGCTATGCTTCAAAATGATGCCGTGGCATTGAAAAGGATTTCATTGAAAGGCATTGAAAGATGCGCCGCGATGTCGTCCCGCCGTGGAATATAATAAAAATAATAATAATAAACGCTAACACACTCATACCCCCGCAGTAGGTTACTAGGTACCTGTGTCGCGGGTGACATGGACTACACATATTATAACACATTACAATTACACCCATGACCCGAGCACAAATATTTATCTGCCACATAAATATCTGCCCCGGCCGGGAATCGAACCCGGGACCCCTCGCGTCGCAGGCAGGGTCGCTACCAACTAGGCTACAGGGTCGTCGTGGCATACTGCGGTAGGCAACGGCAGGCCGAGGACTCCGGCGCACAAACGTATCGGGCAGCAGTAGCTGCCGAAGATTGCTTTGTCGTGCCGCGGCATGCCGTGGCAAGGCGCTGAAATGTCACGGAATCTAAGCGGCTATTGTGCGCTGACTGACGGCAAAATCCGTTGCCATGCCGTCGCGATCTGCGTAGACCCTAATAGGAGGTAAAAGTACTTCCATGGGGGCCTACCCATGGGCAGCATCTTGTGAAGTCATATCGCTTGGTAGTGCAATCCTACAATTCGTTTTTTCGCAGATGTGCAGAATATGCTTTGCCGACAGCAGTAATATGCACTCTATGATAGCTTTTGGAGATTTAAATGAGGCGTATGAAACTTTAACTGGTATAATGGTAAATTATGTTAAATTATATATGTAGGAGCGAGACCAAAGTCCTACGCTGATCTAGTAACGCCACCTATGAGTAATCGATGGAACTAGTTTTAGGAACCTACCGCCATCTATGAATGATGGCCGGAGCTACTTCTGGAAACGAAACAGTTATTGTTTGGGCATGGTTGGTATGGAGTGGGGGTAGAGATGGCGTCGTAGAGAACCATAGCTGTCATGATCATTCTGAATTGAGCGCTTAGACCGAGCGGACGTGTCGAACCCACTGCCATACCAAACTTGCCGCGTTTCCAAGTTAAATTTGAATTAATCGTGCTGATCCTTTGCCACTTTGCTATTATTTTGTCGTCAGCTTTATTTCTAAGTTTAATTTAATGTAATCTAAATTAATTTTGGTGATAACTGTATTGAAGTGTTGGAATAGACGTTTAAACTCAGTGTACAGACTATTATTTCTTATCCCCAGTCACGTATAACCCAAAGTATAACAACCGCTCTGACCCTGGCTCCGAGATCAGAAGCTGGGATAAAGAACTCTGTCCACGTTTTCAGGTGATATCATGAGGCGTGGATGCAAGTGAAAGTGCAAAGTGCAGTGAAATGATGTGACTAGATTTTCAATAAAACGGCAAGTATCGATATGAAGGATTTTCAAGTAAGACGGCGAGTATTGGTATGGTATAATTTTTTTATTTCATTACATCTGTGGTGACAAAATTTCGCAGCTTAAATTTTAATTCTTGCGTAAACTAGATAGTGTGTGTGTCAAATAGTTTGTTAAACAATCATGAGTGATTAATACAGTCGTAGATTTTCCGTCATTATCGTTTATGTCAGCACCGGTAGTAATATTATTTTCTTTGTTTTCTTTCCCTGAAAAAAAATATCATTCAGTGGTTACCTTGGTCAAAGCCAAAGTTGCAAGTCTTTGATTTTACTGTAATTTAACCGAAGTGTCATACATACTTCGGAAGACGCTAGTAACTTGCGTTCAATTTGTTCAAAATTTAATGAAGGTAGATTTGGGGTTAAATTACTAGGACACCCGAGGGCCAAGTACCACTTCAAGTGTTGTTATAAGAAGTGAATTTGAGTTGAGTAGTGGCAATAATATTTCTCGTTCTAGTATGGTGCAAGGTGTAATCTGATTAAGTTGTTACATTATTTCTGATTAGCGAACAGTAATTGGTGTCATTACTCAGCTGCTAAACATATCGCTTAGTTGAGGTGATGTGTCCCTTGCATTATTCAATGAAGTCTATAAGTATCGTTGCTTGATGGAGGTGACTCTAGTTGCTGTCGATCGATATAGATGATAGCAACGACACTTTTCGCTGATTAACGTCTGTAATATTACTTGCTACTACTACGATACTGTTCACTAATGAGTGAGATGTTTTCATAATATTGGTGCGCGGTTGCTTAAGCATTATTTAAGCGTTTCGATATTTGATGTTGAACTAGGATTCGTTCTTTGTTCCTATTGTTAAAGATCATGGGGATAGATTAGATTTTGTAGCCTGGACGAAAAAGAAAAATACGCGTTTGATCTCTGGAATTTTGTTACGTATTCCGTGTAGGTACATTTTCAATTGATAACGTGATAAGGTGTTACAGTGCAGTGTCCTTTACCACAAGTGTTGTTTTCTTTTGTCACATGCGTTGAATTCTTAAAATTATTTCTTGATTACTTTTTATTGGTATGCAGTGACTGACAGCAGTGATACTGAAAGTACTGGTCAGGTAGCGGGTGAATAACGAAAGTATTCTTTTAATTATCTTGGTGTTTAGTGATTTGGTGCGCCGCTTTTAGTTGAAAAGAATTAATTAAAAAAAAAACCCGTTACAGCTTATTTGGTTGTCGTTTTAAAAGTGATTAATTAATTGTTTTGTTTCGTATTCTAAATACGCGGGTAAGTTACTGTTACGTTTAAATATTGAGAAAGGGGTTACCTAATGATTTAAATATTGTCTTCAGAGGTATTTTAGACGAATTTATTGAATTCTTACCCGATTCAGATTCTACCCACTATATTTTTGAAATAAATAAAGTCGATTTTTGCTGCATTTAGGAAGCGATTCTAGGTTTTAATAAGAAGCTGGAGACCAAGACCTTGTCTGGTACCTGTCTGGAACCAAGGGTGACATCACCTAGTTGTGGTAACATGAAACGAGGTAAAAGTGAAACGGCGTTTTTGGTATGACAAACTTTTATTTTATGACATCCGGTGTGTTGGAGTTTCATAACTTCAATTTTATTTCGTGCGTTGTGAAAATACAACCTTCTGTTGTCTTGTAATTAGTGATCGATAAAATAATAGTTGGATACAGTCGGTTCCCTAATTATTATTTTTTTAACAAGTGCAGCAAACTTTGATTGGATTTAATTTACCTCGTGAAACCAATGAGTTTTTAACGTTATTCGTGTTCTGTGTTCCAGCTTGGTTTTCGAAGATGGCACGGGTTGTTTCTGTGGCGATCGGGAGCAAGAGCAGCACACGAAGGTTGTACTCGTGTTAATTGGAACTGCATTGATGGCTGTGTGCGTGCGCTGGCGCTGGCTTCGTGGTGTGATGATGAAGCATCATCGGTTATTGCCGCGGAACGGGCACAACGTTACAGGTGATCTGTTTTGTTTAACTGGTTTTCCTATGGCTTATAGTAAAAGTGAATTAAACTCTTCCATTTTTGAGACATTACTGGATATTAGGCGATCCCTGTATTTTTCTTGGTTAAATTAGTTGGGTAATTGAGAAACAATAATGATGTTGCTTATTGATCTGAATAATTAGGAGGTACGGTTAAGAGAGAATAATTAAGAGAAAGAATATTCTCAATATAATGTCTTCGGGACAAAGATTTAAGTGGATTAGTTTTTATAGAATTACTTTGTTATTGAATCATCCAATTCAAAACCGTTCAATTTAATAATTGGGTAATCTGTTCAGTATTACCGGTTATAATGGTTTAATTAGTTTTTGAATTGATGGTGGGTATGATATCAGAATGAAACAAAATTATTAATAACTAGCGACCCGCCCCGGCTTTGCATAGTACTATATAGCGAATCGCTATCGTCACCTTTCAATGAATTAAAACAAAACCTTAATAAATTATACGCCATAACCATGCGGAATCCTTCTTCGATTGGTGAGAATCATTAGAAAGTTTGTTCAGTAGTTTATAGACTAGTTTTCATCCATCCATCCATCCATCAGCCTTTCGAGGTCCACTGTTGGACGTAGGCCTCCCCTAACTGGCGCCACTCTAACCGGTCCTGAGCTCTCTGAATCCAGCGGATGCCCACCGCCTTCTTCAGGTCATCAGTCCACCTGGTCTAGACTTGTTTTAAAGTTATTAAAATGGAAAGTTATAATTCTTTTTATTTGTGTGTATTGGTACTAGTATCAAACACCTATGTGGCAAACCTGTTCAAACGCCTGCGTGGCACACCTGATCAACAGCCTGAGTAGCATACAACCTATGTGGCAAATAAATTCTGAAGTCTTATGTTGTATCCCCTATCCTCATAGCAGACAAAGTAATAAGGCCCTCATGGCATGTTTCTTCAGATATCCGTGTGTCAATATTAATACACTTTAAATCAATCAATTCAAATTCAAATTCAAATTGGAATAAGCCCCTGTACTGATGCAGATTAATTTTGTAAGAAGTGCTTCTGTTTATCAGGAAGGGCTGAGCGTAGAAAGATACTCGCGTGTGTGTTTGATTGTTACAGGTAATCTTCAATGACGAATGCGGATTGGTGCCGGTAGAGCGTGCTTGCAGATGGAATCCATCCCCAGATTACGTGAAGATGCTGTACGGATTAATCTGCGATAGCGATAGCGTAGTCATAGTGTAAAAGTTAAAACAAACACAAATTATTAATTTGTAATTTTGCTCCTCTAAACTAGTGTTGTAATGTTAGAAACTTGAAAAATTAGAAACTTGTTGAGTAAAAGAAATTTAAAGTAAATTGTAGTAGGGGTCACTAACCAACTTGAGACTGACACATTTTATCAACATTGACGAATTTGACACTGACTGACCTGTGTGGCCCTGATTGACCTGTGTGGCCCTGATTGACCTGTGTGGCCCTGACTGACCTGTGTGGCCCTGACTGACCTGTGTGGCCCTGACTGACCTGTGTGGCCCTGACTGACCTGTGTGGCCCTGACTTGCCTGTGTGGCCCTAACTGACACCAGCTAACTAGCCTGTGTGGCAAAGCCTAGCCTGTGTGGCAATGACTAGCTGACTAGCCTGTGTGGCAATGACTATCCTGCGACGCAAAGACTAGCCTGTGTGGCAATGACTCTCCTGTGACACAAAGACTAGCCTGTGTGGCAATGACTCTCCTGTGACACAATGACTATCCTGTGACGCAATGACTATCCTGTGACGCAATGACTATCCTGTGACGCAATGTTTCGCCCGTATGGCAATGATTCGCCTGTGTGGCAATAACTATTCTGTGTGACCATTACTATTCTGTGTGACCATTACTATTCCGTTTGACCATAACTATTGTGTGACCTTAATTAAAAGGTAGTCTCATTAGTAACGAAAAACTTTTGCTGAATAAAAGAAACTTTAGAGCTTTGTTGTAACTTAATTAAAAAGGAATCACACGAGGACGTGTGCACGTCAGATTGGCCGTGTAGGAGCGAGACCAAAGTCCTACGCTGATCTAGTAACGCCACCTATGAGTAATCGATGGAACTAGTTTTAGGAACCTACCGCCATCTATGAATGATGGCCGGAGCTACTTCTGGAAACGAAACAGTTATTGTTTGGGCATGGTTGGTATGGAGTGGGGGTAGAGATGGCGTCGTAGAGAACCATAGCTGTCATGATCATTCTGAATTGAGCGCTTAGACCGAGCGGACGTGTCGAACCCACTGCCATACCAAACTTGCCGCGTTTCCAAGTTAAATTTGAATTAATCGTGCTGATCCTTTGCCACTTTGCTATTATTTTGTCGTCAGCTTTATTTCTAAGTTTAATTTAATGTAATCTAAATTAATTTTGGTGATAACTGTATTGAAGTGTTGGAATAGACGTTTAAACTCAGTGTACAGACTATTATTTCTTATCCCCAGTCACGTATAACCCAAAGTATAACAACCGCTCTGACCCTGGCTCCGAGATATATAATATAATATTCAACAGAAATTATATATAATATTCAAGTCACCACTCACCGTGGACGTGATATTTTCTTAGTCGCTTGGAGCGTCCCTCTGTCATAAACATTTTTATGATTACATTATTGCAACGTAGAATTTATTTATAATATAACTAGAAATGTGATCAGTGATCTGGTCTGTTGTCAGACGGCAGACGAGGAGCAGTTACCTCGGTACGTGTGCGCCGAGTGCGCCGACCGACTGATGAACTGCGCTCGCTTCAGACGCAGGAGCTTGCGAGCGCACGCGGTGCTGCTCGACACCGCCAGGAGACACGGCCGAGTGAGTGTTATGTGTAGAAACAATCTAGGAAGGCAATCATAAAGTTAAAAAGTATTATCAGAGTACAATATGAGGCGATTACAAATTTTAAAGAGGACGATTCTTATTTTAACGACTTTCTAATACACTAACATAATTTATTAATGTTGTTTCAGATTACAGTAGAATTAGTACGATCTGAAATAATGAAAGACAACTTAAATTCCGATACGATACACAATCAAAATGATGACTTTGCTCTTAATAATGAAGATTTAGAAAAAGTGAACAGTATGACAGATAGCCTTTGTGATGTAAGACCCGAAGATGTTGAAAAGTATGATAATATTTATGATTCTGAGTTCCAAATCGATGATGTGATTGGTCAGAGGAATATGAATAGCAAAGATGATGAAATGAATGATGTAGCAGTAATTGATGTTAAGATGGAAATTAATGATATGGACAATCAACAGGTCTTAAATACTTGTTCGCCTAACTTAGTCGAAGATATTTACGGAACTGATGATGCAGAAGTCGACTATCACATTCAGAAAGACACTCAATCCGATAGATTGTCTAATATAGACGAGGATAATGCTATCAATGATATTATAGCAAACAGTGATATGACCAATCGAAACAATGTTAGTGTGTGTTTGTTTAACTCAGAAGATGGTGATGTAGATGTCGTTACTGTTGATAATGAAGACAATATCGATCAAGATGCAACATCGCTTGCAGTTTCATCTAATCAGGTGTTAGTGTATTCAGCGAAACTGTTCGAAGATATCATATCCTATGTTCTTAAGAAAGAATACAACGATATGAAGGACAAGTACAGTACTGAAGTGGAGCCGTCCAGTGGCTGTACGGAGTATCGACACTCATTCTTATTTGCGGGTAAGTGAAGGTTTTCTTGGTTTTATCTGTTTGTTTCGAATGTGATTCGATGTGATGATAGGATATTTCGACGCATTTCGCAAATGAAAAACGCAACTAAGCAGTGTCGTATGTTAATTATAAGTTCTTTAAATTCGTGTTTTGGCAGAGATTTGTTAGTGAGAAAGGACACAAGATACTGTTTGTATTAAGAATTTTAAAATGACATATTACATTGTTTGATATCATGTCCTTTTTTGTTTACAGGTGAAGATGTTCTTGCTGACTGTCTTCCGTCACGAGAAGTGAGACAGGAAGCCAAGAGAGAGACGGAGACATCGCAGGATTTAAATGCACTGAAGATTGACGACCAACAGCCGCCGGAAGCTGACGGACCCTCCACAGATGATACGTTCCGTTGCGACATATGTCCTTATCAAACTGACGTCGATATCCAGTTGCTGGAACATTTGATAGAGCACGCTGCCCGCAGTAAGGCATTTCACTGTAATGAGTGTAATTATAAAACAGATTTGAGACGATCACTTCTCCGTCATATGCGGAGACATTTTGGCAGCGATATATATTCATGTGATGTATGTAAAAAGGCGTTTAAATCCAATCAACACCTACAAAGACATTATATAGTTCATTCTAGTGAGAGACCATTTTCATGTGACGTTTGCAAAAAGGCGTTTAAATCCAGTCAAAGTCTACAAAGACATATAATAGAACATTCTGGCGAGAGACCTTTTTCATGTGACGTTTGCAAAAAAGCGTTTAAACGAAAATTTGACCTACAGATCCATTTAAAAATACATTCTAGGAGCAGACCATATTCATGTGATGAATGTAAAAAGGCGTTTAAATTCAAACGATTACTACAAAGACATTATTTGGTTCATTCTGAGAGACCATTTTCATGTGACGTTTGCAAAAAAGCGTTTAAATTCAAGCGACTGCTACAGTTACATTTAAAAGTACATTCTGGTGAGAGACCATTTACATGTGATTTTTGCGAAAAGGCGTTTAAATCCAATCAACAACTACAAAGACATTATTTGGTTCATTCTGGTGAGAGGCCATTTTCATGTGACGTTTGCAGTCAAGCGTTTAAACGAAAAAATGGATTAAAGGAACATTTAAAAATACATTCTAGGAGCAAATCATATTCATGTGATGTATGTAAAAAGGCGTTTAAACTCAAACGATTACTACAAAGACATTATTTAGTTCATTCTGGTGAGAGACCATTTTCATGTGACGTTTGCAAAAAAGCGTTTAAACGAAAATTTGACCTACAGATCCATTTAAAAATACATTCTAGGAGCAAACCATATTCATGTGATGTATGTAAAAAGGCGTTTAAACTCAAACGATTACTACAAAGACATTATTTAGTTCATTCTGGTGAGAGACCATTTTCATGTGACGTTTGCAAAAAGGCGTTTAAATCCAATCAACACCTACAAAGACATTTAATGGTACATTCTGGCGAGAGACCGTTTTCATGTGACGTTTGCAAAAAAGGGTTTCAATCTAAAAGTAACTTACAGACCCATTTAAAAGTACATTCTAGTGAGAGGCCATATTCATGTGACATAGACATGCAATAAAGCGTTTAAATGCAAATCCCTGCAAAATAGACATTTAAAAGTACATTCTGATGAGAAATCATACGCATGTGACATTTGTACCAAAGCGTTTAAATGGAAGAATGCATTAAAGAAACATTTAAAAACACATTCTTATGCGAAACCATATTCATGTGACTTTTGTAAAAAAAAACGTTTAAATACAAACAAGTGCTGCGATTGCATCTAAGACTACATTCTGATTAGGACCCATACGCATGTGACGTTTGTACCGAAGCGTTTAGATGCAAGATTCTATTAAAGCAACACTTAAGGATACATTCTGATGCGAAACCATGTTCATGTCATTAATGTAAAAAAACTGTTGAAAATAAAAGAAGTCCACTTAAGGACACATTCTGATGCGAAACCATATTTATGTGACGTTTGCAAAAAAGCATTTACATTAGAATCATCGATAAAAAGACATTTTAAAGTACATTCTGTTGTCCCTCAATACATGTGACACTAATATAAAAAGTAAAAACACATTTATGTGACATCTGTAAATTACCTTAGAGCTCTAAGGGCCATAGCTCACCGGGACGCCACGGCAATGTGGCCAGCGACGTCGCCAACTAGTTTAAAAGCATTTAAATGAAATTATTTTTGCTTTTTACAAAAAAAAATTGGTTGCCTGTAAAGTCGGTATACGGGCGAAAGTTTTACGTGACAACGACTTTGAGTGGTAAAATAATTTTAATGTGAATATTCATTCGTATAGTAGGAAGAAGGATGAAATAATAGTAACAATTTAAAACATTTATTTATACAAAGAATTATATTTAAAACATTGTAACACCATCCGCCATCTAGCGCTGCTAACCGTTAGACCATTAACCATTAGTCACAACTAAGTGAGGTAACAAACGAGATTACTCTACTTCTCCAGAGATGGCGCTGTACCATTTTCTGAAACACGCTAACGTGTGTACGCCGTAGCTACCATAAGTAATGTTAAGGAGGAAGGGACGCGTGCCTTTCACTTTTTATGTCTGTCTCTCTCGCTCTTAGGCGGGCTAACCATGCCCGAGTGGAAGGGACGCGTGCCTCTCACTCGCTCTCATTGTAAGCGCATAACGTGAGCGGAGCTACTAACGCAGTTTCTTGAAGTGCCACCCGGCAAACCAATTTATAAGACGTTATCACGTCAAAATAACCGACTTCAATCTCGATAAGCAGAGATAACTCAAAAACGACTCGCCAGATGGCGCACAATAAAGTTCTCGACGCTTTGCTTGCGGCCCGGGATCGCTCGGTTGAAGTATGCTTGTGGCTGTATTCGTAGAAACTTGCCCAAGTATTAATACTTATTAAAGAACAATATATTATTATGTACTGTTCAATGTTCATATTTTAGTACGTATTAATAAATTATTTTAAATATGAGTGTATTTTTATTAACCACTTACATTATACCTACTTACTTTAAGTTAAAATTTAATGATCGAATAGAAGCGTCCGGGTTCGAATCCCGCGCGCATCTCTAATTAGCAAAATTAATTATCATTTAGGGATTAAATCACATTAAATTATCGTTGGCTTGTGATCAGCAGAGAGTGCTCCCCTGCCAGCCTCCCACTGGTACCGCAGCGAGAGGAGAGCCGAGCCCAGCGTTGGGACAGTCAATGAACAGCCAAGTTGCGTGTTCATCTATTTCCGATTACTTTAGTAAAAAACAGGCTTCATTAACGACCAGTGATGCATTAAGTTATGTATATCATGAGCGTAGTCAGTCATGTCAACATTGTAAACATGCATTATTAGACATAACTCAAATACTACCCGACAGATGTCGCTTATATCCAAGATCCTGCGTCCAAAGCGAGTGCAGTTCAACAGTCGGTCGACGCACACGTAGCGAGGTAAGTTTTCCTCGTCTGCCGTCTAACAAAGTCAGTTTGCTGTTCACACTCCTAGTGGTCTACTCTAGTCTCTACACCAACAACAACCAAACAACCCACCAAGACCAGCCAAATCAACAAAGTTGTTTTAACGAATAAAATGGCTTTAACATCGACAAGCACACGTAACTCAATAACTAAATCAGATTTATGTGATACTACAGGACAAGCACCAGTTTTTGATTAAGAAATTATGAAAATCGGTTCCATCAGTAAGAAGGTTTTTTTTATAACACAAACAAAAAAATACAGTTGATTTGAGCTCTTTTTAAGTCAGTGAAAAAAGTTGAGAAGTAACTTTTAGGGCTACGATAGACATCCGATTTTTCTCTCCGATAGCCTGATCAGAGAAATTCAGACAATCGTATCGGACGACTAGCGAATCGTACGTGTATTGTGTATTCAAACAAACCCGAGTGCCTTGAGAAATCGGTCGTCTATTGTAGCCCTAATGAACAGATGAGGTAGGTACTTTTATGTATTTTATTGGATAATAATGCCACACGTAAATAATTATTCAATGCGAAACTCTTCACGAAACGTTCACAACGTTTAAAAATATTTTTACAATAATGTTTTCGGGGAAAAGGAATGTTTCGGCGGTTTTGTCTTCTAGTGGAACTGGAACGCTGGAACATGCCCGCGTCATCAATGTCAGTATGTCAGTGTCGTAAGCAAACGTCAATTAACAACAAAATGTCAAAGTTAAATGTCAAAATCAAAATAATTAACAATGTTTTTGTAGGGGAACGAAAAATACACAAAGTACTTACGATTAATAAACTATAATATAGGTATTTCTAAATTAGAACGATAATATCAAGACGAATATTAGGACGATGCATGATATCAAGTTTGTTATTCAATCCTAGATCTAAATATGAAGTCTTCCATAGGTTATTTGTGATCATTTAAATCCAGCAAAACTTCATCCCTGGGAGTCTCAAGAAGTAAGTTTATTTTCATTAATCAAAAGGTCAGGACAAACAAATTTATTGTGGGCAGGCTTAAACTAAAAACAATACTTAAGAAGAATTGCAGATTGTAATGATAATAATAGCACTTGTTTTTTAAATTCTAATTCGGTCACAGATGCGTTGCTACCCTTTAGGACTGAGATGGTCGTCTCTATAAAAGTCTAATTGACCCCACACCTTTTAATTCAGAACCTTACATAACCATCAGTTTAATCACAACACATAATGGCCCAATATTACAAGCATAAGTCTCTCCTCGTCATTGAGGAGATCTACAACATACTCCACGGGGTTTACGATGCGGGGTTAGTGGTCAATCCATGTATCATTGTTTTATGACAACCATTTGCCTCTAAATGGCTTAACAATTGTTGTCTAACGAGGACAAACACACCAACAGATGGACACACAAGAACATTTATTTTTGCCTCTAGAAATCACAGATCCTATATACTATCAACTGACCCATATTGTTTAATTTATTCAGTCATTAAGGATGAGGCAAGGTGAGGGTCTATGAATACTGATCAATGTCTTACTGACATGGGAATCGTGGAATGTGGTATGAAGTGAGTACTAATAGTACAAATGAAGGTGAAAATCTAAAAATTGGTAATTCATAGTTACTTTATTGTTCAATGATGTATTTGCAGAACAATATGGAGCATGAAAACATGAAGATGGTATGTTATGTGAAGGTAAGGATTTTATGAATTCATTGCTATCTATTTTTTGTAATCTTGTCATTAACCAAATCTTGTAAAATGATGTCATTGACCAAATCTGTACATATAAAAGCAAAGGTAACCCATTTATTGCAAAATATGCAGAACCACTTGGCGTATACACATGAAATTTGGCAGGTACTTTAGAATTAGTAGATATCTGCTACGACTTGATTTTGTCATGTCCCTCCGCTATGGGCCTACGCAGACCGGGACGGCATGGCAAAAAATTTAAATTTTTATTAATGGATATTCTGACGTATTGACATATAAATAAAACATACATGGCTATGCTTCAAAATGATGCCGTGGCATTGAAAAGGATTTCATTGAAAGGCATTGAAAGATGCGCCGCTATCTCGTCCCGCCGTGGAATATAATAAAAATAATAATAATAAACGCTAACACACTCATACCCCCGCAGTAGGTTACCAGGTACCTGTGTCGCGGGTGGCATGGACTACACATATAACACATTACAATTACACCCATGACCCGAGTACAAATATTTGTCTGCCACATAAATATCTGCCCTGGCCGGGAATGGAACCCTGGACCCCTCGCGTCGCAGGCAGGGTCGCTACCAACTAGGCTACAGGGTCGTCGTGGCATACTGCGGTAGGCAACGGCAGGCCGAGGACTCCGGCGCACAAACGTATCGGGCAGCAGTAGCTGCCGAAGATTGCTTTGTCGTGCCGCGGCATGCCGTGGCAAGGCGCTGAAATGTCACGGAATCTAAGCGGCTATTGTGCGCTGACTGACGGCAAAATCCGTTGCCATGCCGTCCCGATCTGCGTAGACCCTAATAGGAGGTAAAAGTACTTCCATGGGGGCCTACCCATGGGCAGCATCTTGTGAAGTCATATCGCTTGGTAGTGCAATCCTACAATTCGTTTTTTCGCAGATGTGCAGAATATGCTTTGCCAACAGCAGTAATATGCACTCTATGATAGCTTTTGGAGATTTAAATGAGGCGTATGAAACTTTAACTGGTATAATGGTAAATTATGTTGGAGTATATATTACAGAAATTATATATAATATTCAAGTCACCACTCACCGTGGACGTGATATTTTCTTAGTCGCTTGGAGCATACCTCTGTCATAAACATTTTTATGATTACATTGTTGCTACGTAGATTTTGTTTATAATATAACTAGAAATGTGATCAGTGATCTGGCCTGTTGTCAGACGGCAGACGAGGAGCAGTTACCTCGGTACGTGTGCGCCGAGTGCGCCGACCGACTGATGAACTGCGCTCGCTTCAGACGCAGGAGCTTGCGAGCGCACGCGGTGCTGCTCGACACCGCCAGGAGACACGGCCGAGTGAGTGTTATGTTTAGAAACAATCTAGGAAGGCAATCATAAAGTTAAAAAGTATTATCAGAGTACAATATGAGGCGATTACAAATTTTAAAGAGGACGATTCTTATTTTAACGACTTTCTAATACACTAACACAATTTATTAATGTTGTTTCAGATTACAGTAGAATTAGTACGATCTGAAATAATGAAAGACAACTTAAATTCCGATACAATACACAATCAAAATGATGACTTTGCTCTTAATAATGAAGATTTAGAAAAAGTGAACAGTATGACAGATAGCCTTTGTGATGTAAGACCCGAAGATGTTGAAAAGTATGATAATATTTATGATTCTGAGTTCCAAATCGATGATGTGATTGGTCAGAGGAATATGAATAGCAAAGATGATGAAATGAATGATGTAGCAGTAATTGATGTTAAGATGGAAATTAATGATATGGACAATCAACAGGTCTTAAATACTTGTTCGCCTAACTTAGTCGAAGATATTTACGGAACTGATGATGCAGAAGTCGACTATCACATTCAGAAAGACACTCAATCCGATAGATTGTCTGATACAGACGAGGATAATGCTATCAATGATATTATAGCAAACAGTGATATGACCAATCGAAACAATGTTAGTGTGTCTTTGTTTAACTCAGAAGATGGTGATGTAGATGTCGTTACTGTTGATAATGAAGTCAATATCGATCAAGATGCAACATCGCTTGCAGTTTCGTCTAATCAGGTCTTAGTGTATTCAGCAAAACTGTTCGAAGATATCATATCCTATGTTCTTAAGAAAGAATACAACGATATGAAGGACAAGTACAGTACTGAAGTGGAGCCGTCCAGTGGCTGTACGGAGTATCGACACTCATTCTTATTTGCGGGTAAGTGAAGGTTTTCTTGGTTTTATCTGTTTGTTTCGAATGTGATTTGATGTGATGATAGGATATTTCGATGCATTTCGCAAATGAAAAACGCAACTAAGCAGTGTCGTATGTTAATTATAAGTTCTTTAAATTCGTGTTTTGGCAGAGCGTTGTTAGTTAGAAAGGACACAAGATACTGTTTGTATTAAGAATTTTAAAATGACATATTACATTGTTTGATATCATGTACTTTTTTGTTTACAGGTGAAGATGTTCTTGCTGACTGTCTTCCGTCACAAGAAGTAAGACAGGAAGCCAAGAGAGAGACGGAGACATCGCAGGATTTAAATGCACTGAAGATTGACGACCAACAGCCGCCGGAAGCTGACGGACCCTCCACAGATGATACGTTCCGTTGCGACATATGTCCTTATCAAACTGACGTCGATATCCAGTTGCTGGAACATTTGAAAGCGCACGCTGCCGACAATAAGGCATTTCACTGTAATGAGTGTGATTATAAAACAGATTTGAGACGATCACTTCTCCGTCATATGCGGAGACATTTTGGCAGCGATATATATTCATGTGATGTATGTAAAAAAGACTTTAAATTTAAACAATTGCTGCAGTCACATTTAAAAGTACATTCTAGTGAGAGACCATATTCATATGACGTTTGCAAAAAGGCGTTTAAATCCAATCAACACCTACAAAGACATTATATAGTTCATTCTAGTGAGAGACCATTTTCATGTGACGTTTGCAATCAAGCGTTTAAATCCAAACAGATGGTAAAACAACATTTAAAGATACATTCAGGTGAGACACCATTTTCATGTGGAGTTTGCAATAAAGCGTTTAAATACAACTTTTACTTTATTTTTTAATTTATTTTACTTTATTTATATATATAGATTAATCTTAGGAGTAACAAACATATTTATTAGTGTACCCATAATTATAGGGCGTCACATCACATTTTTGCAGCTACACAACAGTTGAAATTGGGAATACTTAAATGTAAAAGATACATGTATGATTGTCAACCTTTCTATTGATGTCAATTCACTACTCTTCAATAAAGAAACTAGTTACACATTTTGCTCGCAATTTTAACAAATGTGCACAGCTCGTAAAATTGTTCGGTCTATTTTTGTAACGAAGTTCCTTACAGCAGGCTTGGAGGAGATAGGGATTTTGCTGCGCGACCGAACTGAAAAATATGTGATAGTAAAACCGTAAGAAAAATGCGTGGAATAAAACCGTTAAATGAGACGTGCGCAGGCGCGACAGTCGTATACACAAGCGAGTAGTGTATAATACCTTTCTCTTTCTCCCTCTTTCTTTTCGTTATTTTGTTATTGTTATTGTGTTTTTGTTATTTTAGTTGATAATTTGAATTACGATTTTTTTTATTTTACGTAATTTATTATTTCCTCAAATACTGAATTTCCTAAATACCTTCCTGTACTTAAATAAAAACTAATCAGCAAAATTTAAGAGAAAAATCAAGAAAACCTACATAAAATTGAGCACGATTTTTTTTTGCAAATTGTGTCGATTCTACATTAGCCGAAGGAACTTTGTTCCTACCTGGTGTCCCACGACACCACATCTTTTTATGTTATTTGGGTTTTGTAAGTCCCATAAAATAACTTACAGGAAAGGTTGAATTTGTTGGAGCAACAATTTGGGTCGCAATAAATTATTGCTTTTAGTGTATAATTTTGTAAATATAGGACGAAATGTCACTGAAGTTTTTTTACATAATTTATCATATGTTAAATAAATTCTTTAAATTCGGGTTAGGGCAGAGCTTTGTTAGTGAGACAGGACACAGGATACTATTTTTATTAAGAATTTTAAAATGACATATTACATTGTTTGATATCATGACCTTTTTTGTTTACAGGTGAAGATGTTCTTGCTGACCGTCTTCCGTCACAAGAAGTGAGACAAGAAGCCAAGAGAGAGACGGAGACATTGCAGGATTTAAATGCACTGAAGATTGACGACCAACAGCCGCCGGAAGCTGACGGACCCTCCACAGATGATACGTTCCGTTGCGACATATGTCCTTATCAAACTGACGTCGATATCCAGTTGCTGGAACATTTGAAAGCGCACGCTGCCGACAATAAGCCATTTCACTGTAATGAGTGTGATTATAAAACAGATTGGAGACGATCACTTCTCCGTCATATGCGGAGACATTTTGGCAGTGATATATATTCATGTGATGTATGTAAAAAAGAGTTTGAATTTAAACAACTGCTACAGTCACATTTAAAAGTACATTCTAGTGAGAGACCATATTCATGTGACGTTTGCAATCAAGCGTTTAAATCCAATCAACACCTACAAAGACATTTAATGGTACATTCTAGTGAGAGACCATTTTCATGTGACATTTGCAATCGAGCGTTTAAATCCAATCAAAGTCTACAAAGTCATATAATAATAAGACATTCTGGCGAGAGACCTTTTTCATGTGACGTTTGCAAAAAAGCATTTAAAAGAAAACTTTACCTACAGAACCATTTAAATGTACATTCTAGTGAGAGACCATATTCATGTGACGTTTGCAAAAAGGCGTTTAAATCCAATCAACACCTACAAAATCATTATATAGTTCATTCTGGTGAGAGACCATTTTCATGTGACGTTTGCAAAAAAGCGTTTAAACGAAAATTTGACCTACAGATCCATTTAAAAATACATTCTAGGAGCAAACCATATTCATGTGATGTATGTAAAAAGGCGTTTAAACTCAAACGACTACTACAAAGACATTATTTGGTTCATTCTGGTGAGAGACCATTTTCATGTGACGTTTGCAGTCAAGCGTTTAAACGAAAAATTGGATTAAAGGAACATTTAAAAATACATTCTAGGAGCAAATCATATTCATGTGACGTTTGCGAGGAGGTGTTTAAATCCAATCAAAGTCTACAAAGTCATATAATAATAAAACATTCTGGCGAGAGACCTTTTTCATGTGACGTTTGCAAAAAAGCATTTGAAAGAAAACGTGACCTACAGTCCCATTTAAAAGTACATTCCAGTGAGAGACCATATCCATGTGACGTTTGCGAGGAGGCGTTTAAATCCAGTCAAAGTCTACAAAGACATATAATAATAGGACATTCTGGCGAGAGACCTTTTTCATGTGACGTTTGCAAAAAAGCATTTAAAAGAAAACATACCCTACAGACCCATTTAAAAGTACATTCTATTGAGAGACCATATTCATGTGCCATTTGCGATGAGGCGTTTAAATCAAGTCAAAATCTACAAAGACATATAATAGGACATTCTGGTGAGAGACCTTATTCATGTGACGTTTGCAAAAAAGCATTTAAAAGAAAACGTTACCTACAGAACCATTTAAAACTACATTCTACTGAGAGACCATTGTTTAGAGGTAAACTAGCTCCTCTTTGGGAACATGTTGTCGGCGGCCGATAATAGATGGCGCTAGTAGGTCGAGGCTGAATCACGCTATCGAGTGTACGACGTAGTATCCATAAGAGGTAGTATGTTGGTTCAAATTGTTAGTCGCTCTTTACTTGTGGTTTTATTATATTGGTGTGTGTGATAGAGAGATAGAGGAAGCAAACCCGTATGTATATGTATTCGTTACTATAAAAATGAGTACACGTTAGGGTCAACTCACACCGAGACGCGACGCTGCGCGCAGTCTTTCAAAGAGCGGCTCAAAATAGAACTTTATTTTCTACACGAAAAGATACACATTTCATTGTGACAATTCAGAATACGTTGCTTCATGCAGCGCTGCGTCTCGTGACGCCTCGCGGCGTAGCGCGGTGCATCGCTACGCAGCCGTGCATCGTCGGTACGCGAGGCGTGCAAGATTGCCTACTTTTACGATGCACCTCGCGGCATTGAGATTCGTCTCGCGGCGACGCGCGGTGCAGCGCGAAATCACTGGCCTCTTCCAGTATCGTTGCGTCGCGTCGCGTCTCGGTGTGAGCTGACCCTTACTATCGTATCGTTACTCGTTAGTCTCGTTACTTTTGTTACTTAGTATAACCCAACAAAACGAATCGATTCGTATGTTGTATCGTTTGGTACGCTAAACGCTTGTAGAACTGTGTGCTTAGTACGAGTTGCATCGAAAAGTTCACCTACACGTCATCCGTCAAAACGTGAGTGACGGTGACTATCGAAAAGTTGCGAGTACGAGTGTCAAACGTCATAACCAATTCGATCGCGTATCAGCACGTTTATTCACACGTTCATTCGCAGAAACCATTTATTGTTATGTTGGCAACAAAACGTCGTGACAGAATCCTACCAAATAAAGAAGGTTATTCCTTTCTTACTAAAGTATTAATGAAAAGTTACTATTCAAACTGTAATGCTTATATCGCCATTTTTAATAGATAAACGTTTGTTATAATAATGCCAGTACCTGGTTGACCGAGCTTTGCTCGGTTGAAAATTATATTTAGTATGAATCGCATACTGATAAAATATGAATAATGTTCTTCGATCTTTCCGACATAATATGAGTTTAAAAAGAATTGCGTGTACTTATGTACGCACGTAAGAAGTTATACTTCTTTGGCATCATTAATAATAAATATTCAACGTTAATAATTTTGACAGCTGTCATCCGAAATGTAGGTCTCAACCAGACCTACAACTTTCCCAAAGACACCAGTGCTCCAGGAGCAGCCGTTGCCGGGATATCTCGGTTCGAAGTTTGACAGCTGTCATTGGAAATGTAGGTCTCAACCAGACCTACAACTTTCCCAAAGACACCAGTGCTCCAGGAGCAGCCGTTGCCGGGATATCTCGGTTCGAAGTTTGACAGCTGTCATTGGAAATGTAGGTCTTGACGAGACCTACAACTTTCCCAAAGACACCAGTGCTCCAGGAGCAGCCGTTGCCGGGATATCTCGGTTCGAAGTTTGACAGCTGTCATTGGAAATGTAGGTCTCAACCAGACCTACAACTTTCCCAAAGACACCAGTGCTCCAGGAGCAGCCGTTGCCGGGATATCTCGGTTCGAAGTTTGACAGCTGTCATTGGAAATGTAGGTCTCAACCAGACCTACAACTTTCCCAAAGACACCAGTGCTCCAGGAGCAGCCGTTGCCGGGATATCTCGGTTCGAAGTTTGACAGCTGTCATTGGAAATGTAGGTCTTGACGAGACCTACAACTTTCCCAAAGACACCAGTGCTCCAGGAGCAGCCGTTGCCGGGATATCTCGGTTCGAAGTTTGACAGCTGTCATTGGAAATGTAGGTCTCAACCAGACCTACAACTTTCCCAAAGACACCAGTGCTCCAGGAGCAGCCGTTGCCGGGATATCTCGGTTCGAAGTTTGACAGCTGTCATTGGAAATGTAGGTCTCAACCAGACCTACAACTTTCCCAAAGACACCAGTGCTCCAGGAGCAGCCGTTGCCGGGATATCTCGGTTCGAAGTTTGACAGCTGTCATTGGAAATGTAGGTCTCAACCAGACCTACAACTTTCCCAAAGACACCAGTGCTCCAGGAGCAGCCGTTGCCGGGATATCTCGGTTCGAAGTTTGACAGCTGTCATTGGAAATGTAGATCTCAACCAGACCTACAACTTTCCCAAAGACACCAGTGCTCCAGGAGCAGCCGTTGCCGGGATATCTCGGTTCGAAGTTTGACAGCTGTCATTGGAAATGTAGGTCTTGACGAGACCTACAACTTTCCCAAAGACACCAGTGCTCCAGGAGCAGCCGTTGCCGGGATATCTCGGTTCGAAGTTTGACAGCTGTCATTGGAAATGTAGGTCTCAACCAGACCTACAACTTTCCCAAAGACACCAGTGCTCCAGGAGCAGCCGTTGCCGGGATATCTCGGTTCGAAGTTTGACAGCTGTCATTGGAAATGTAGGTCTCAACCAGACCTACAACTTTCCCAAAGACACCAGTGCTCCAGGAGCAGCCGTTGCCGGGATATCTCGGTTCGAAGTTTGACAGCTGTCATTGGAAATGTAGGTCTCAACCAGACCTACAACTTTCCCAAAGACACCAGTGCTCCAGGAGCAGCCGTTGCCGGGATATCTCGGTTCGAAGTTTGACAGCTGTCATTGGAAATGTAGATCTCAACCAGACCTACAACTTTTCCAAAGACACCAGTGCTCCAGGAGCAGCCGTTGCCGGGATATCTCGGTTCGAAGTTTGACAGCTGTCATTGGAAATGTAGGTCTCAACCAGACCTACAACTTTCCCAAAGACACCAGTGCTCCAGGAGCAGCCGTTGCCGGGATATCTCGGTTCGAAGTTTGACAGCTGTCATCCGAAATGTAGGTCTCAACCAGACCTACAACTTTCCCAAAGACACCAGTGCTCCAGGAGCAGCCGTTGCCGGGATATCTCGGTTCGAAGTTTGACAGCTGTCATTGGAAATGTAGGTCTCAACCAGACCTACAACTTTCCCAAAGACACCAGTGCTCCAGGAGCAGCCGTTGCCGGGATATCTCGGTTCGAAGTTTGACAGCTGTCATTGGAAATGTAGGTCTTGACGAGACCTACAACTTTCCCAAAGACACCAGTGCTCCAGGAGCAGCCGTTGCCGGGATATCTCGGTTCGAAGTTTGACAGCTGTCATTGGAAATGTAGATCTTGACGAGACCTACAACTTTCCCAAAGACACCAGTGCTCCAGGAGCAGCCGTTGCCGGGATATCTCGGTTCGAAGTTTGACAGCTGTCATTGGAAATGTAGGTCTTGACGAGACCTACAACTTTCCCAAATCGAAATGATACATTAAAAAATATCGATATTTCTTGGGTGATATATATCGATACATTTGAAAAATATCGATACGATAAATATCCATTTGCCCACATAGAGATTACAGCGCCATCTAGTTTCATACTACTGAAATTTCAACACGTTACAAACAGTACACTCATAGAAGTTATCCTAATGTTTCATAGATGGCGTCAGTATGATGTTTTTAAAACATCGGGAATCGGGAAAAAACGGGAACCGAGCTTTTCTCGAACCTGGGACCTTGATAAATCGATTCCTTGAGCCGAAAACCCCCTAATCTGTAACTTTCATGAAAATCTTTGCAGCCGTTTCCGAGATCGTGAAAATAAATAAATAAATATACAAGAATTGCTCGTTTAAAGATATTAGATAGAGAAAAGCTAATGTTTTAATTTTAATAGGAACATAGATAAATGTGATTAGTGAATAAAAATTTCATTAAATAAAATAAGGAGCCCGGCTTCATTTGTTTGCCGCGCCGGTGCAATTCTTTGCACAAAAATTAAAAAACTCTTAAGATGACTATTTATTTCTTTAATTATGGCGATAGCGCTAGATTATAATCCCGCTCATCTTGAGCAGCAGCCATAAACAATTTCTAAGGAAAAAGATTGAAACATTTCTGTCCAAATACAATGCAATACTTACTTTATTAATAATAATAAATACATCTTATGTATGTACAGTTTTAAATAGTGAGGCTGGCAACTGGTAGGATAAAAGAAGAATAAGTTTTTGTATTAAACTGTCTGAAAAAATGGTGATTTTGTTCTATGTCGTTTATATTACATTGTGTAAAACGGAATAATAAAACCACGTTATAGCTTTAAACTAGACTTTTAATACAACATTCCAACAATTTCAGCCATTAAAGCACAATAATTTTAACTATTTTAAGTCAATAATGTACCTATATCTATGATGATATAGAAAAAATAATTTATAAATATTGTAATATGTACATTATTGTCTTTGTTTTAAGTATTTCTTGATTAGATGTTTTTGTAGGTTAGAAAATGTAAATATTCATTTTATCCCACATTTCACTTGTTTTTGGCTGAGTGTAAATACACCAACGCCATATCCAAAAAAATATATATATTGTCTATCATAAAAAGTATTCACCGGAACGCGAACAACACAAATACCACTTTTCTATAATTTCATTCACTTTGAGATTTGTGGCCGTAATTATGCTCCCAGCAAATACAAATATCCAGACAGAATTTTCAACAAACAAAACAAAAGTGTAATTAAAATAATAGACCATCTTTTTTATGATTTCACTAGTAAATTACACGTGAAAACTTTTCGATAACACGTTCCCTGAGTTTTCGCAAGTTAAGTGTACGAACTGTCAAATATGCCACTTGTACTCGCGCAATGTTCGAGAAACCATACGTAAACGTGACGTTTACCACTGACAGTTGACTTTACTTTCGTAAACGTGATCGCGTAAACTCGTACTCGCTATTTTGATTCCTTCACGTTTCCGCTAGATGTCTCTGCTTCGATCCCATACAAATTTTAGTTTACGTAGTGAGCACGTTATGTCAAATAAAACTCGTACTAAGCACACTGATAATGAACTGTTGACGGAATCTCTAAATTATAATGAAAAAGCAACACATGTATTGTGTCAAACTTATTTATTGAAAAAATATTTCAACAATAAAATCATTTACTGTTCAATTGAAATTAAACATTATAAATAATAAAACATGTTAAAAAATCTTTTTCTTTTCTTTTTTATCTTTTGTTCTTAAAATGAAATTAGACATTAAATAAAAACATAATGTTATATAAATCAAAAACTATTTTTTAAAACTCTATCCTTAATTATAATATCGATCCCGATAATCGATAGAATGTGTAAAGGCATTATGTATGACAGCTGATATAGTAGCCCTTCAGGAGACGTGGCTGCTACCGCATGAGCTACCATTGCTTGGCACCATAGACGTGAACTTTGGAGCCACGGGAACATCGGCAGTGGACACCTCAGCTGGCCTTCTGTTGGGTAGGCCGTACGGTGGTGTCGCCTTGTTGTGGAGAAAGTCCGCCTTTCAGTCAGTGTCTGTGATTCAGTGTACAGTGCGCCCAACTTAACTCTGAAATGGCAAAAATTGGAACTAACGAAAAGTCATTCATAAGTACGTTGTGTTCATTCATCTGTCAGTTACTAGTGTGCAATGATTGGTCAAATGAATGTCAAATGCGTCCGACAGCGCCTCTTTCGTTTCAGTCTTAAGTTGGGTTTACTATAATAATGTGCGTTTATCAGCCATAAAAGTTACCGTGAGTACAAGGTGCATTGTGATTTTTAGTGTATACATGCCGACTAACAAATATGAGAACTTGACTATATTTACAGACTGCCTAAGTACTATACAATCCGTTATTGAATAAAACAGAATAATGGCATTGAAGCTTTCTTTATATTAGGGGACTTTAATGCGCATCCTAACGAATTATTTTATGACGAATTAGTTAGTTTTTGTGGAGAAAACCAATGGTATTGTGCAGACATAGAAATGCTAGGCATACATTCTAACACATACACATTTCGTAGTGACGCTCATGGCTGTGAGAGATGGTTAGATCATTGTACTGTCACACATTCTGCTAAAAGAGCCATATCAAGTATTTGTATAAAACAGGATATATACTGGTATCAGACCACGTATCAGTGGTATCTAGTGAACTGTAATTTTTGTAAATTGACAGAAACAGCTGTTACAAGCTTATGTAATGATCATGTTGAGAATCGCATTGTATGGGGGGAAAGAAATGATCGGCAGATCGACATGTACCGTAACATATGTCACTCTGGGCTTAGAAACATTGTTTATTCTCAAGAACTTAAGTTAGGTATGTAGTGAGCGGTCTTGTCGGAATGCCGATCATTATCGTATCATAGATAACATTTATACTAAGTTTACAAGTGTACTGACGCAGGACGCTATTGATACTTTTGTGTTTAAAAAGACTGAACATAGGGACGATGATGACATAGAGAGAGAGCGCAGGGCGTTGGCGGTCCGAAGCGACGTGATAGCCCGCAGATTCACTCGATGTTCTAGACCAGTTAAGATTACTTTGTTCAAGGCATTCTGTCAATCATTTTACTCCAGTGGTCTGTGGGTAGTCTATACGCAGAGGGCCTACAACACCCTGCGCGTGCAGTATAACAATGCCTTCAGAATGTTATTGGGTCTGCCGAGGCACTGCAGTGCGTCTGGTATGTTCACGGAGGCACGCACGGACGGTTTTCATGCTATAATGCGCAAGAAAGCGGCCTCCATGCTAAGGCGACTCAGAGACAGCAACAATAACATCCTGAACACCATTGCGGCGAGGTTTGACTGTCCAATCCAAAAACATTGGGTGGGATTAATAATAAACAGTCTTAAGAATAGATTTAATGTAATTTAATTTAATTTTAATGTAATTTAATTATAATTGTAATGTATCTAATTTATTTTAATTTATTTGTAATGAAATGTTGTTTGTTTAAAATGAATCTTACAAATCTTTTAATAACGTATTCTATGGACAAAATGAAGTCTGAAATAAAATTATTATTATTATAATTATAAAATTTGGTTTATAGATAAGATTAGCTAGTCTTAAAGAATCATGGCAAGTTTCATACATTGAATTGTACAAAAAAAAATTAAAAACTCGAGAGCCTTGAATGAGTTGTAATATTTATTTCTTATTTTTAGCAACACTTGTATACATATATATAAAATATTTTTAAACATCGGGGTTATATAATCAAAAAGGATATAATTTTCTTCACATTCTTGCCATTATAAAAATACGCCATTTGTACACTAACTGTCAAAGTGACATAAGAAATGATAATAATAGTGACATGACAATCAATCAAAACGCTCGCATCTCGCATTCCCATAGAGATAGGAATATAGGTACAGTCAGTGCCACAAACTTATCTGACCCGGTAAGAGGGGCGCTATTAATAAATATAACATTTGCATTAGTTCCAATTTTGGCCACCAGTGGGCTGAGTGCGTGTTTTAAGTGACAAAACGCGCTCGCTACGTAACTGCGAGTTATAGAATCGGAGCAGAGCCACCTAGCTAACTCGCAGTTAGGTACCTATGTAGCGAGCGCGTTTTGTCACTTAAAACTCGCACTCAGCCCACGGGTGAAATAAGTTTGTGGCACTGTACGACTGTATTGGTTTTGTTCAACTGTCACCTGTCATAAATGAAAACAACCCCACAAATTACGTCCGTAGTCCATAGAGAATACACCTTTATGACCACAGATTTACATTCCGTGCGTTCCAATAGTTAACCAAAACGCTCCAAGCCTTTCTGTTTTCATTTTCACAGAAAGAGTAAAGACACCTATTTTTTAACACGCTTTTATTAACTTCACCTGTATGTTTGTATGTATGTTTGTATGTAACATTTCTGTTAATATCTTCCGTGCCCCTCAGGCGTTTTGCTTCAAATTCATAACGCACCTATAAACAGTTGATCCCTAATTTTCTAGACCCTTTCCACGCAAATCTATCGCGGATTTTCCTAAAAATAGGCGTTTTTCCTAACTTCTTTAATTTCCACCTTCCCTAGCCTATAACTTCCAAGTTTATCATCCGATTTCTTCCAAACCGACTTCGTTGTGCTTGTACAACTGCCCTGCGTCGATCCCACCGCTTTTCAAGCCAATCCGACGAAAAAAGTGAAAACCGAGTCATAGTGGTAGATCTCGTACAAGTTAATTTTATTTGTAACCGACTTCTTTGGGCGCGATTTTGACCCACTTTAAACGGCCAGATTTCGTTCAAACTTTGTAGATTTATCGAGTTCCGATGACATTACACTATTTTGATAAAATTATTCCAATTTTCAATATGCAAAATAAGAATTTAATTTTTTTTACTCTCACACTAATGCCATCTACCCATATTTACGGGCAACTAGCTATAACTCCGTATTCAGATTGACTGCGTACATTACGTTTTACTAGATGGCGTTGTTCTTCTGTTTATTTGAATTCTAATTTATTACGGGAGTAATAGTCGATAGATCGATAGAGACCAAATAATAGTTTAAAATTATAAAAACAAGCTATTATAAATAAACAAAACTAAAAAGGAGAAAATAAATTATAGTTAAAAAAAACTAAAAAACACGCTTTTTATAGTTAACTGAACTAAAAAAATTGAAAATAAGTTTAAATAAATTTAAATTAAGAATAGTGTTAAAAATTTCAATAAATATGAATTAATAATAGTGTAAATAAAGAAAATATTTTATTTAAAAAAAAGCGTGGGGTGCATGGTGTCATTTTGATAATATCTTAAAAAGCACCCCACGCTTTTTTTTAATAAAATATTTTCTTTATTTACACTATTATTAATTCATATTTATTGAAATTTTTAACACTATTCTTAATTTAAATTTATTTAAACTTATTTTCAATTTTTTTAGTTCAGTTAACTATAAAAAGCGTGTTTTTTAGTTTTTTTTAACTATAATTCTTACGAAAAAATGCTTTTAGCTTTGATCGTTTCCATTTGTTCTAAGCGATGAAGAGTAGTTAGGAATAGTACAGAAATGTACTCTGTTATATCGAAAACGAATAGGTATTTTGACTTTCTGAGCTTGTATAGTAAACCCAACTTAAGATTGAAACGAAAGAGGCGCTGTCGGACGCATTTGACATTCATTTGACCAATCATTGCACACTAGTAACTGACAGATGAATGACCACAACGTACTTATGAATGACTTTTCGTTAGTTCCAATTTTTGCCATTTCAGAGATAAGTTGGGCGCACTGTAAGTTACTATTGGAACGTACCAGTCACTGAATTGTCAGTGTTAATTCTTGCGACGAGTAAGGTAGTGTCAAAAGCTCCGCAGGGACCGCAGGAGTCTATGGTCAAAAGTCAAATGGTTTTAAGTGCGTGTGAGTTGATTGAATCATCCAAATAGCGATCTGATGTTGAAGCAACGTCTGAAATCAGCAGGATATCGACTCCTCTCCGACTAACAGCCGAGGTAGTTTCAGTTCAGTGGAATGTTTCGAATTATCATGAATAGGTTATCTTTTAAAGGTTTTGCGGAATCAGCAAATAGCCAATAACCATGTGCACTGCATAGTACCTCACTTTTTATGGAATCAAGGCAGCAAACTAGCAGGCTGCACCACCTTCCGCTGCCGCCCATGACAACTGTGACCGACACAGAACAAGACTCGATTTAGGGAGGGTGGTAAGCTGGTAACGCCAGTTAGTAGATGATGCTACAATATTAGTTGGTTAGTTTAGTTTGTTAATAAGTGTGAGGACAGGCACTGCTAGTTAATGTGATGCGTTGCTACGATAGGACTGAGGAGGAGGATAGGACTGAGATGTTCGCCTCTAAGTGAAAGTATTAAATGAATCACTATTCATTTATCAATAAACTTTAGTTGTGTTACGAATAAATATTAACTTTTCTTTTTATTAAATTAATCTTTTCTTATTATTAAAATTAAGAATGTAGATGCTTTTGTGCATAAATCTCAAATTTATTACTCAACTTTAATACCTAATAATTTAGCAATAATGACTATGAACCTTCTGCTATGAGAATGTAGTATGTAGTTTATGTCTAGTTAAATACCAAAAAATACATTGTTTCTTTCAAGATACACACATATCTGGAAATGTATGTATTGAATATGTGTCATAGGAACTGCAAATCCATTTATGGACAGTTTTTAAAATAGAGACATGGATTGCCTGTGTTAATAAAACAATTGTATTTTTCAGCAAATACTATTTTGAGTACAAATTGTAAAAGTTACGATTATAACTAAACATAGACAAGCACAGACATGAATTTAATACCTGTGAAGGTTCAAAATGATCAGGAAATTATTAAAACTGAAGACAGGATTGTTAACTGTACTGTGAATAGTCAAACCTTGCCCCTACATGATGGAATTAAACTTGAATATGATGCAGTCAACCAGGACATATCTGACCAGGAATATATTAGTACTGAACATACAACCAGTAGTGGCATGGTGTGTAGATCAACCACAAATAAAGATTATGTTGATGAAGATATTAAGGTGAAAGTTATCCAAGAAATTATTAGTCCTGAAGAATTTACCAACATTGAGATGATGTGTAGATCAAAGTTGCTCTCAGATGCAGATGAAAACTGTGTGATGAATCAGGATGGTGCAAGTGAAAGTCCAACCAATACTGATGATAAGCGTGGAAATGTGTCATTAGGTAAGTCATCAACTTTTTGAAAAATTTTCTAATTATACTCCGTTCAGATTGGAGCTGGACAAAAGGTAAATATTGCGTTGCCCAGCAACAGTAAACAACCATGTAACACAAACTTTTCGTCGTATTATCACTATAATTATTATTTTGTATGGTAAGCGAAAAACTTAACGAAAACACGTAACACTCACTACACTAGCAATATTAACAAAACTAATATGGCTAAACACAAATTTAAACTTAAACAAACAATAAAATTAAAGAATTAAGTGCAAATAATGAATATTGAATGCGAGGACCGCTCAATTGTGTACATGTAAACAAACAATAGAGAATGGCGACCTGCCGGCCACAGACTGCCACTGTCATATACAGACTGCCACAGACTGTCAAAGATAACTTAAACTGAAGTTCTTGCTTTTGTTTTGTCGTTTAAGATCGATTTTAATTATTTTACACTATATTTACAGTGCAAATTAACACGGATTAGTTATTTAAAAGAGTCCAAAACGTAAATAAAATTATTATCGTGTTTAAAAAATTATTGTAGTTCATTTTAATTTTACAAATTACTGCGTGGAATGAATCGAATATAAGACGACCAAGTTGCAAAGTCAGCTGGCGTCATTATTATGGTAAGGATTTGGTAGACATTTTCTTTTATAGGTATAGACAGGCTTTTCAAAATTTACATCATTGAGAAGAAGGTTTCAAATCGCTCGACGTTTTTAAGGTTGTGGCTGCATGAGTAATTTAGTAACGAAAGCGTTAAATGATATTAGTTTTACCGCATTTTCTCGCAGTTTGAAGTATTTATCGATCGTTCCATAGTTAAATATGGATTCAGAAAAATTTTAGTGAGCAATCTAGTTTTACAATAACGCGTTTGATTCAGAAATACATGTTGGTTAGTGACAGTTAGTGAAAACCCTACAGAAGAATTTTAATGGTTTGTTTTGGTTTTGTCCAGCTCCAATCTGAACGGAGTATAGGTACATATTTTGTAATGGTAGTCATATTTTGTGAATCTATTGTCTAAACTTTATCGTAACTTATTATTATTAACAATATCAAGTGTAATTTTAATATTACGAATCCTGAAAGCAGTTTATTCAGAATCCATATCTGATTTGTTTGCAATAATTTAACACCATGTTACATTTTGTTCGTACAATATAAAAATACTACATTTGGATTTTACAACTTTTATGTATGTTGTTTACACGAAATATATAGTAGGTGTATCAGTCTTTTTTACACACAAGACATACTGTTGTATAGAAAACTAATGTAAATACTATATAAATAAATAGAGAGAGAATAGGTAGATCTAAAAAAATAACCGACTTCAACCTTGATAAGTAGAGATAACTCAAAAACTACTCGCCAGATGGCGCTCAATTCAACATGTATGTGTAAAGTTCTCGTCACTACAAATTAATCAAGCCCAAACACTAGATAACTGCAGTAAATCGTTGAGGAGTTCCCACGACTGTCTTTCGGCTTCATCAGATCGACTCCAGACCTTCTTGAAATGGTAGCGCTTTAATGTATTTATGATAACATGAACAAACACACTAGTCTTCCATACAATTTTCGAAAGTTGCCCTCGATTTCTCCAAGATGCCATCATCAGATCCTGATGATCCTTTCAAAAGGACCCCACTGCGCATATCTACTTTACAACAAAAAAATAATTATCAAAATCGGCCCACAAACGACGAAAAAATCGCTGAACAAACATAAAAAAAAAAGCATATATACGGTCGAATTGAGAACCTCCTTCTTTTTTGAAGTCGGTTAAAAAGTGAAGTCACTGGCAGAAATATTTCATTTTTGACTGGCGATCACTTCCTCTCACCATCTTCCATTAAGTCAGAGACGTCGGAACACCCTGTATGTTGTATATACGGAGCGGTGGCTAGCCAGGCTGGTGATTGACCACACGCGTACCGTCGGGACTAAACTGAGCCTTGCGACAGACAGTATGTACTGACAGACAGTTATTTGTAAACAGGTGAAGATTACTCTTCAGCTGCCGGTCTCCCTGCAGCAGAGACAATACATAAAGTACAGTTGAGCGACACAGCAGTACAACAAGTGACGAAGGCATCGGGTGATTCGACGGCTCTTCTATCCAATATGTCTGCACATTCAGGGAAAAGACAAATCACGTGTGAAATTTGCCACAAAAGGTTTAGTCTAAAACGCAATCTTGCACAACATATGAGAATACATGCAGGAGAAAAACCATTTGCATGTGAAGTTTGTCACAATAGATTTCGTCGAAAAGGCAATCTTGTAATTCACATGAGGATACATTCAGATGAAAAACCATTTACGTGTGAACTTTGCCACAAAAGATTTAGTCAAAAAGGCAGTCTTGTAATTCACATGAGGAATCATTCAGGAGAAAAACCATTTACGTGTGAACTATGCCACAAAACATTTATTCTTAAAAGCAATCTTGTAAGTCACTTAAGGAAACATTCCGGAGAAAAACCATTTACGTGTGAAGTTTGCCACAAGAGATTTAGTCAAAAAGGCAATCTTGTGACTCATATGAGGAGTCATTTAGAAGATAAACCATTTGCGTGTGAAGTTTGCCACAAAGGATTTAGTCTAAAAAGCCATCTTGTAATTCACATGAGAATACATTCCGGAGAAAAACCATTTACGTGTGAAGTTTGCCACAAGAGATTTAGTCAAAAAAGCGATCTTGCACGTCATACGAGAATACATTCAGGTGAAAAACCATTTACGTGTGAAGTTTGCCACAAGAGATTTGGGCTTAAAAGCAATCTTGCACAACATATGAGAATACATTCAGGTGAAAAACTATTTACGTGTGAAGTTTGCAACAAGAGATTTAGTCTCAAAAGCAGTCTTGCACAGCATATGAGAATACATTCAGGTGAAAAACCATTTTCGTGTGAAGTTTGCCACAAAAGATTTAGTCAAAAAGGCACTCTTGTGACTCATATGAGGATACATTCAAAGGAAAAGCCATTGTTGGATAAAGAAAGAAATGGGTGAAAGGAATACCTGGTTCGAATATATTCCCGCGTATAGGTGTTGGGTTGGCACTCCTTCAGTATCCAGCATATGATGATTTTCTTCTTGTTTATACCGAAATTCACTAGCACAGCACGTGAACTTGGTGTTTTACTAGATTTAGGCGCAGTTAATACGAATTCGCAACGGAATCGAAGGGAACACTATGAAGCTCGAGCTGACTTGTCGCTCGCGGTTGTCGCAACTTCATTTTCTCGTCTACCCCCAGGTATGGGGACATTAGGACGGATATGTAGGTGCGGATAGGATGCGGTCAGAAATAAACTTATCAGCCATATTCGTGTGAAAATTTTTGTTTTAGAGGTACTCAATCCAATCGAAGTATTAGTCTTTCTCTTCATTGCATTTGGGTGAAAAACCATTTTCGTTCGATGTCTCCAAAGTCTATCACATCTCAGGACACATGAATTTGCTAATAATAAAGCTAATGTTAATTACCCAGTTATCGGTCGGTTGTCTTCCAGGGTGCGGGGCGGCAGCGGAGGGGTTACACGAATTCGTTCGCTACCTTAACGCCATAAAAAACCGGCCAAGTGCGAGTCGGACTCGCGCACGAAGTGTTCCGTACCATTATGTATTAAAACAATTATTATTACGTATTATTGTTATTCCCAAAAAAACCTTTTAAATAATAAATCATTTTAAATATGAGTGTATTTTTATTTTTAAGCTATTGCATAGCTTTTATCGCGGGCCTTGGGCGCGGGGACCGAATGCAAAAATTTCGTAACGAAAAAATTATTACACCCTACACACAGACATAGTTACTATGTCTATGCACCCACACATCGATAAATACCAGAACTTTTAACTGAGTTAACTAACTTTTACTTTATAACGGCTAAACCGATTTGGCTAATTTTAGTCTTGAAATATTCGTGGAAGTTCAGGGAAGGTTGCAGCGATGAGAAAATATGAAAAATTGCGAGGAAAATACTAAAAATGAAAATTTTAATTTCCCATACAAATCTTACCTGTCAAACATTTGATTTTCGCCCCGTCGGTTCGGTGTTTTAAGAATAATTACATGTAGATCTGGATTAAATAAGGCGTAGGAATCGACAACATGTATTCATAATGGTCGAATTATCACGTATTTAGATTTAAAACATACAAAATAACATGACATAAAATAATGACACTATATTAATGACTTGAGGGTGATAGAGACAGTGCCATACAGGCAAGGCAAACTGTAAGGCACTGTCTCTGTCACCCACACGTCATTCACGCGCCAAAAGATCGTTGTAGGACTTAAATGTCAAATGTCAATTTTCTTTTTAAAAAGAATTATTTTGTCAACTGAAATAGTTCTTATGCTTTTGTTCAGAATATTTAAATCTTCTTTGCACAAATTAATGCATTATCCGTTTCTAATAAAGATTAAAATATCTTGCACCTATAATGTGACGTTATGATGTACGTATTCTTAACAATAGGGAATATGCATGATTTTTTTTTATTGTTTTTATAGCTCATTTATGTTAATATAATACCGTAAAAAATATACGAGTCATGGGAAAGTCCAAATTTATTTTAAATTAATTAATGAAAATTGCAGTGACATAAAGCCGATTCAAACGCCGCCCTTTTGGCGCGTTCTATGGTGACGTCATCGTTCGTCAGGTTGGAGTTGTTTACTAACAAGTGGTTATGAGCGAGGTTGAGAAAGAGTATTTTATAGTATTAAATTTACGTTTTCTAGTTTAATTTCATAAACGGAAGTATGGATGGAAACCGAAGACCTTATTTTAAGTACTGTATTGTACCTATGTGCAAGAATACGAGATGGAACGCGCCGGACAAAGTATTTTTTCATGTTCCATGGGATGCTTATATAAGAAAAATTGGTGTAAAATTGTGAAAAGAGATATTATATCTACAAAAAGCACTGCATACTGTTGCGAAGATCATTTTAACGTAAGAAGAAAATAATTATTTCTACCAAATATTAATAGTTTTGGTTTAATTTGGCTAACAAAAGTACAAACCCTAAAAAGTTGTTGTAAGATTCTCGTTCAAATCTGGGATAAAAATAGATTTGATTATAAAGTATTCCCAAACACGATTTTATTTATTAACAACCATTTATTCCTAAAATGTGATATGAAGGATATAATATAATTTGTATGTAGAAGATAAACGTCTAAACCTTTACGGGTTATGTTAAAGACTTTTATGAATTACTTAGAAAAACTGTACGAGAACCATGTACCTAAATTAAATATCTATCACTTCCTCACCTTGCAGCTTTGACTCCCCTGATTTCGGCTGATGTAAAATCATTATTTGAGGTGAAGTACGAACTCATCATGAAAGCATCTATGTACAGTAGTACACTGGAGCTTGGTGCTCAATAAAAGATGATGTGATGATGAACAATGGGCTTAATTCTGGACTTTGCAAATACAATTATCATCTAATTTAATTTAATACGTGAGAAAGCTTATTCACTGTGCGCTCCGTTAATAGAATGTTCGAGTCCGAATGTACGTAAGTCACGGGTAAAATATAATTTTCACCACACAAACTACCGACATTATTGCGAGCGCCTGCACAAGTTTTCAAAGCAATTTGACGTCAGTGAATGTAACTGTAGGCGCAAACAATCAATTATCGGAAGATTATCCGATTGCGCCTTTTGAGATCCACTTTCAGACATTGTTAGTCATTCAACACATCACTAACAAACAAAAATCACGCAAGAAGTATACGATAAACTCTGAAAGCAATCAAATTAACTGAAATATAAATGAAAACAGCTAGTTCTAGTATGTTTTTGACATGTCCATCGCGAAGGAAGACGTCACGCCGATGTCTAACCAATAGCGTTGCGTTTCGACATTTTAAATTTGCCTCGTAAAATTTGCACTTTTTATAAATTTATTTTAGTGATTTTAAAAAGATTAAATAGAAAATAATGTGACAGATATCATTATTTTAGCGATAACGACTGTACAAAAAATGTTTACTTAAATTTGAATGACATGCATATTCCCTATTAGGCTTACGTCATTATTATGCGTCTCTTTCAGTGATATTGCCTATGAACTTTGATGTAACTTTTGATAACTAGGCAACTAAATGAAAACTGGTACACCACTTTCTTGGCCCACTGTAAAACAGTGAATATCTGTACTCGTATAATTTGTGTACAAAGTGTTTTAAATATGAATAAACAAAGTGCATTTATAAATGAAGAAAGTCACGAAAAAATTGTGAAAGAAAATGAGTTATTACTCTATATACATTCATTTTATTATTATCACAAATGCAGTATTATTTTTTGTTTTGTTAATTTATATATACTTAATGATATGCAATAGCTTTACCGAGGCAGTCTCCGAGTGCCACACGTCTTTTTTTTATTAACCACTTACATTATACCTACTTACTTTAAGTTAAAATTTAATGATCGAATAGAAGCGTCCGGGTTCGAGTCCCGCGCGCATCTCTAATTAGCAAAATTAATGATCATTTAGGGATTAAATCACATTAAATTACCGTTAGCTTGTGATCACCAGAGAGTGCCCCCCTGCCAGCCTCCCACTGGTACCGCAGCGAGAGGAGAGCCGAGCCCAGCGTTGGGACAGTAAATGAACAGCCAAGTTGCGTGTTCATCTATTTCCGATTACTTTGACTATGACCAGTAATGCATTAAGTATATCATGAGCGTAGTCAGTCATGTCAACATTGTAAACATGCATTATTAGGCATAACTCAAATACTACCCGTCAGATGTCGCTTATATCCAAGATCCTGCGTCCAAAGCGAGTGCAGTTCAACAGTCGGTCGGCGCACACGTAGCGAGGTAAGTTTTCCTCGTCTGCCGTCTAACAAAGTCAGTTTGCTGTTCACACTCCTAGTGGTCTACTCTAGTCTCCACACCAACAACAACCAAACAACCCACCAAGACCAGCCAAATCAACAAAGTTCTTTTAACGAATAAAATGGCTTTAACATCGACAAGCACACGTAACTCAATAACTAAATCAGATATGTGATACTACAGGACAAGCACCAGTTTTTGATTAAGAAATTATGAAAATCGGTTCCATCAGTAAGAAGGTTTTTTTATTACACAAAAAAATACAGTTGATTTGAGCTCTTTTTAAGTCAGTGAAAAAAGTTGAGAAGTAACTTTTAGGGCTACAATAGACATCCGATTTTTCTCTCCGATAGTCTGATCAGAGAAATTCAGACAATCGAATCGGACGACTAGCGAATCGTACGCAATGTCTGTGATCGTACGTGTATTGTGTATTCAAACAAACACGAGTGCCTTGAGAAATCGGTCGTCTATTGTAGCCCTAATGAACAGATGAGGTAGGTACTTTTATGTATTTTATTGGATAATAATGCCACACGTAAATAATTATTCAATGCGAAACTCTTCACGAAACGTTCACAACGTTTAAAAAATATTTTTACAATAATGTTTTCGGAGAAAAGGAATGTTTCGGCGGTTTTGTCTTCTATAATATTTATATTCTATTCTATAATATTATAGTGGAACTGGAACGTGCCCGTGTCATCAATGTCAGTGTCGTAAGCAAACGTCAATTAACAACAAAATGTCAAAGTTAAATGTCAAAATCAAAATAATTAACAATGTTTTAGAGGTGCGCGACTGCGAATGATCTCACTATTCGAATAATCTACAACTACTAATGTGCGTATTCGAATTGAATATTAGTAATATACTAATGTTCATATTCGAATGACAACTACTAATTAGTAATTACTAATCTAACAGCGTTTCGACTTGCGACGCGAGTCGCGCGTTCGAGTTCATTTCATTCGACGCTCACTCAGTCGGTTCTGTTGTCAGGTTCGAATGAATAATACGAATGACGACTACTAAATTAGTAACTAATCTCAGCGTTTCGCTTTCGACTCGCAACGAGAGTCGCGCATTTGACTTCATTTCATTCGACGCTCACTCAGTTTGGAATGAATAATAATTATGTAGCCATGGATCGTTCACTGCTTATCCTTATTGGGATACTAGCGTTTGCCCGCGGCTTCGCCCGCGTGGAATTTGTATTCGTACAGTTTATTTACGTTAAATACTGAAAGCGACAAATGAATCAATTTTGATAAGAATGTGATAAATTTTGTAAAATGTGCATCGTAAAAAGCACCCAATTTAAATAAACAAAATTGGAGGGTCTGTTTGTAATATTAAAATAACCGCTTTTTACTAAATGCATAATAGGATGTGTACACGGTGTACATATATCAAAATAACATTATTTACGATTTTTGTCTGTCTGTCTGTTTGTTCCGGCAAATCTCTGGAACGACTGGACCGATTTTGACGGGACTTTCACTGGCAGACAGCTGATGTAATAAGGAGTAACTTAGGCTAATGTTATATTACAAATGTAATAACTTTTTGTTAAATTCCACGCGGGCGAAGTCGCGGGCACAGCTAGTTGTATTTAAACCTCACTATTTTTGATATAGTGGCTCCCACGTAAAATGTACTTGTAAATATGCTGTCGCGGACTTTTATATCGTAAATATCGTCGTAAGTATCGTTAAGTAACGTTATTTTCATAGTGTTAAAATTTTAATGGTAAACACATTTAACGTTACATTGGTAAAGTTAAAAATTTAATTTATCTTTCTTTACTTTAACGTTAAAAGTATCGGTAATTTTATCGCTACTTAATGCATGCGTTGTTCGCCCTGAAGAAAGGGACCGTTCAAGTATTACTGTATAACGTAAGCAGATTTTTAACAATCTTTAACCCCCCCGTCCCTCTCGTCAGCAAAAGTAAGCAAATTAAGTAAGCAAAAAAAAGCTCTTACCCCTCCCCCCAGCTTACATAAACATTGGTTTCGTTATCATTCGATTTAACGGTAAAAAGTATCGATACCATGCTTAACGTTACCTTTATTACCTTTATTTTTAACGTTTCAATCGAAGGACGAAAGTAACGATACCACATTTTTAACGTTATTTGGAGCCCTGTTATGGGTCCCCGAGACGATCAAGCGCACTGGACAAGTCTCACGTGATTGACGGTTTCACATGACGAGGGACTTGACACCTTTTGAAGGTGCCATCAAGTCCCGTCAAGTGCGTGTGCCTTAGTCGCATGCAGCCCTGTGCCCATGAAAGTTGTGGTCGCAAAAACAAAAATGGTTTCTAACGCAGATATGGCATTCCTTGCTATAACTCTAGCGGTATCTATTAAGGAAAAAAAAACAAGAAAGAGGCGATGGGGTATTTTTATTTTTTTATAGGTTTATTTTTGTCAGCATACTCCTTACTTTTAATTTTCCAAAGTACAGGATAATCCCTGTAAAGGGATATTAGCAATAGCACAAAATCGCGCTCGGTAATTATGTCAGCGCTTGTTGCCAAGGCCACGTCTCGGTAGTTTTCGTCATCCGCCATGTCCGCCATCTTCGAAGTTTCGACTGCTAATGAAAAAAGCTTGTCAAGTCCTGTCAAGTCGCATCAAGCGTAGGTGCATCAAGCGGCGTCAATCAAAATTTCTGTCAATTCTGGTCAAGCCGTAGATCGCTTGAAGGAATGCGTCAAGTCAACGCCGTAAACGATCAATATTCGCTTCAATCACGTAGACTTGTCAAGCGCACTTGATCGTCTCGGGGACCCATTAGTAATTAATCTAATAAGCAGCGTTTCGACTCGCGACGCGAGTTGAGTCCTGCATTCATTCGAAATTCGAATTCGACGCTCACTCAGTCAGTTCAGTTGTCACTTTGGAATGAATAATTGTATAAGCCGGGCCAATAAAGAAACGAATCTAAAATGGCAGCGGCGATCATACGCTCTCACTCTAAACTATATGCAAACAATATAAATCAGTTATGAATTTGTTCTCACACTGTCTCTACGCAGTCGACGCGCTCTGTTTTCTCTCAAATTATGTTGTTATTTGATGCATTTGTTCGTTATTTCGTTGTTATTTTGTTGTTTTTGTTAAATTGTTATCGTGTTTTTGTGCCACTCCCAAACGAGAGAAAGTCCTTCACAGTGATGCACGCGAAATCGTGTATTACGTTATTTTCATAACTTTGGAGAGGAAAAAAATCTCGAGCGGTATCATCCATTCGAGTATAGTAATGATCGCCATGGCCACGGGATTATCAGTTATTATCTATCTTTCTTTTTATTTGTTGACCCTACCATCTGTCAGAACATAGACGCTATTTTCGATTCGTTTCTTTATTGGCGCGGCTTATAGGTATGGATCGTTCACTTCAGTTCACCGCTTCGCCGCCGGCGCAGACCGAATTTCATAATTATCATTCTAGCTGTATTAACGTTTGCGACCTCTGTGTCGACTCAAGTCAAGTCAAATTAGTTATTGACCTAAAGGTTGTAAATACCAGGTCATAAAATCCCAAAAAAAAAAAACAAATTAGTTACTAATTTGTATAGATCATTCGACTGATTCGAATGATTTACTAAATCGAATAATTCGAATGGAATCATTCAAAGTCGCGCACCGCTACAATGTTTTTGTAGGGGAACGAAAAATACACAAAGTACGATTAATAAACTATAATATAGGTATTTCTAAATTAGAACGATAATATCAAGACGAATATTAGGACGATGCATGATATCAAGTTTGTTATTCAATCCTAGATCTAAATATGAAGTCTTCCATAGGTTATTTGTGATCATTTAAATCCAGCAAAACTTCATCCCTGGGAGTCTCAAGAAGTAAGTTTATTTTCATTAATCAAAAGGTCAGGACAAATATATATTGCGGCTAGGCTAAAACTAAAAACAATTCTTAAGAAGAATTGCAGATTGTAATGATAATAATAGCACTTGTTTTTTAAATTCTAATTCGGTCACAGATGCGTTGCTACCCTTTAGGACTGAGATGGTCGTCTCTATAAAAGTCTAATTGACCCCACACCTTTTAATTCAGAACCTTACATAACCATCAGTTTAATTACAACACATAATGGCCCAATATTACAAGCATAAGTCTCTCCTCGTCATTGAGGAGATCTACAACATACTCCACGGGGTTTACGATGCGGGGTTAGTGGTCAATCCATGTATCATTGTTTTATGACAACCATTTGCCTCTAAATGGCTTAACAATTGTTGTCTAACGAGGACAAACACACCAACAGATGGACACACAAGAACATTTATTTTTGCCTCTAGAAATCACAGATCCTATATACTATCAACTGACCCATATTGTTTAATTTATTCAGTCATTAAGGATGAGGCAAGGTGAGGGTCTATGAATACTGATCAATGTCTTACTGACATGGGAATCATGGAATGTGGTATGAAGTGAGTACTAATAGTACAAATGAAGGTGAAAAATCTAAAAATTGGTAATTCATAGTTACTTTATTGTTCAATGATGTATTTGCAGAACAATATGGAGCAGGACAACATGAAGATGGTATGTTATGTGAAGGTAAGGATTTTATAAATTCATTGCTATCTATTTTTTGTAATCTTGTCATTAACCAAATCTTGTAAAATGATGTCATTGACCAAATCTGTACATATAAAAGCAAAGGTAACCCATTTATTGCAAAATATGCAGAACCACTTGGCGTATACACATGAAATTTGGCAGGTACTTTAGAATTAGTAGATATTTGCTACGACTTGATTTTGTCATGTCCCTCCCCTATGGGCCTACACAGACCGGGACGGCATGGCAAGGGATTTAAATTTATTATGTATTAATGGACATTCCGACATATTGACATATAAATAAAACATAAATGGCTATGCTTCAAAATGATGCCGTGGCATTGAAAAGGATTTCATTGAAAGGCATTGAAAGATGCGCCGCGATTTCGTCCCGCCGTGAAATATAATTAAAATAATAATAATAAACGCTAACACACTCATACCCCCGCAGTAGGTTACTATGTACCTGTGTCGTGAGTGGCATGGACTACACATATAACACATTACAATTACATCCATGACCCTGCTGATCCATGATCCATGACCTAGCTGCCGAAGATTGCTTTGTCGTGCCGCGGCATGCCGTGGCAAGGCGCTGAAATGTCACGGAATCTAAGCGGCTATTTTGCGCTGACTGACGGCAAAATCCCTTGCCATGCCGTCCCGATCTGCGTAGACCCTAATAGGAGGTAAAAGTACTTCCATGGGGGCTTACCCATGGGCAGCATCTTGTGAAGTCATATATCGCTTGGTAGTGCAATCCTACAATTCGTTTTTTCGCAGATGTGCAGAATATGCTTTGCCGACAGCAGTAATATGCACTCTATGACAGCTTTTGGAGATTTAAATGAGGCGTATGAAACTTTAACTGGTGTAATGGTAAATTATGTTGGAGTATATATTACAGAAATTATATATAATATTCAAGTCACCACTCACCGTGGACGTGATATTTTCTTAGTCGCTTGGAGCGTCCCTTAAGACTTAAACATTAGTGTCTTAAACATTTTTTATGATTACATTGTTGCTACGTAGATTTTGTTTATATATAACTAGAAATGTGATCAGTGATCTGGCCTGTTGTCAGACGGCAGACGAGGAGCAGTTACCTCGGTACGTGTGCGCCGAGTGCGCCTACCGACTGATGAACTGCGCTCGCTTCAGACGCAGGAGCTTGCGAGCGCACGCGGTGCTGCTCGACACCGCCAGGAGACACGGCCGAGTGAGTGTTATGTGTAGAAACAATCTAGGAAGGCAATCATAAAGTTAAAAAGTATTATCAGAGTACAATATGAGGCGATTACAAATTTTAAAGAGGACGATTCTTATTTTAACGACTTTCTAATACACTAACACAATTTATTAATGTTGTTTCAGATTACAGTAGAATTAGTACGATCTGAAATAATGAAAGACAACTTAAATTCCGATACAATACACAATCAAAATGATGACTTTGCTCTTAATAATGAAGATTTAGAAAAAGTGAACAGTATGACAGATGGCCTTTGTGATGTAAGACCCGAAGATGTTGAAAAGTATGATAATATTTATGATTCTGAGTTCCAAATCGATGATGTGATTGGTCAGAGGAATATGAATAGCAAAGATGATGAAATGAATGATGTAGCAGTAATTGATGTTAAAATGGAAATTAATGATATGGACAATCAACAGGTCTTAAATACTTGTTCGCCTAACTTAGTCGAAGATATTTACGGAACTGATGATGCAGAAGTCGACTATCACATTCAGAAAGACACTCAATCCGATAGATTGTCTGATACAGACGAGGATAATGCTATCAATGATATTATAGCAAACAGTGATATGACCAATCGAAACAATGTTAGTGTGTCTTTGTTTAACTCAGAAGATGGTGATGTAGATGATGTTACTGTTGATAATGAAGACAATATCGATCAAGATGCAACATCGCTTGCAGTTACATCTAATCAGATCTTAGTGTATTCAGCGAAACTGTTTGAAGATATCATATCCTATGTTCTTAAGAAAGAATACAATGATATGAAGGACAAGTACAGTACTGAAGTGGAGCCGTCCAGTGGCTGTACGGAGTATCGACACTCATTCTTATTTGCGGGTAAGTGAAGGTTTTCTTGGTTTTATCTGTTTGTTTCGAATGTGTTTCGATATGATGATAGGATATTTCGATGCATTTCGCAAATGAAAAACGCAACTAAGCAGTGTCGTATGTTAAATAAGTTCTTTAAATTCGTGTTTTGGCAGAGCTTTGTTAGTGAGACAGGACACAGGATAATGTTTGTATTAAAAATTTTAAAATGACATATTACATTGTTTGATATCATGTCCTTTTTTGTTTACAGGTGAAGATGTTCTTGCTGACTGTCTTCCGTCACAAGAAGTGAGACAGGAAGCCAAGAGAGAGACGGAGACATCGCAGGATTTAAATGCACTGAAGATTGACGACCAACAGCCGCCGGAAGCTGACGGACCCTCCACAGATGATACGTTCCGTTGCGACATATGTCCTTATCAAACTGACCTCGATATTCAGTTGCTGGAACATTTGATAGAGCACGCTGCCGACAATAAGCCATTTCACTGTAATGAGTGTGATTTTAAAACAGATTTTAGACGATCACTTCTCTATCATATGCGGAGACATTTTGGCAGCGATATATATTCATGTGATGTACTCGTATGTAAAAAAGAGTTTAAATTTAAACAACTGCTGCAGTCACATTTAAAAGTACATTCTAGTGAGAGACCATATTCATGTGACGTTTGCAAAAAGGCGTTTAAATCCAATCAACACCTACAAAAACATTATATAGTTCATTCTAGTGAGAGACCATTTTCATGTGACATTTGCAATCAAGCGTTTAAATCCAATCTAAGTCTACAAAGTCATATAATAATAGGACATTCTGGCGAGAGACCTTTTTCATGTGACGTTTGCAAAAAAGCATTTAAAAGAAAACGTAACCTACAGTCCCATTTAAAAGTACATTCCAGTGAGAGACCATATTCATGTGATGTTTGCAAAAAGGCGTTTAAATCCAATCAACACCTACAAAAACATTATATAGTTCATTCTGGTGAGAGACCATTTTCATGTGACGTTTGCAAAAAAGCATTTAAAAGAAAACGTGACCTACAGTCCCATTTAAAAGTACATTCCAGTGAGAGACCATATTCATGTGATGAATGTAAAAAGGCGTTTAAACTCAAACGATTACTACAAAAACATTATATAGTTCATTCTGGTGAGAGACCATTTTCATGTGACGTTTGCGATAAGGCGTTTAAATCCAATCTAAGTCTACAAATTCATAAAATAATAGGACATTCTGGCGAGAGACCTTTTTCATGTGACGTTTGCAAAAAAGCATTTAAAAGAAAACGTAACCTACAGTCCCATTTAAAAGTACATTCCAGTGAGAGACCATATTCATGTGATGTTTGCAAAAAGGCGTTTAAATCCAATCAACGCCTTCAAAGACATATAATAGAACATTCTGGTGAGAGACCTTTTTCATGTGACGTTTGCAGTCAAACGTTTAAACGAAAATTTAACCTACAGATCCATTTAAAAATACATTCTAGGAGCACACCATATTCATGTGAATTTTGTAAGAAAGCATTTATATCTAAATACCAGCTAGGATCGCATCTAAAAAAACATTCTGATGGGAAACCATACGCATGTGCCTATTGTAAAAAAACGTTTAAATACAAACAAGTGCTGCGATTGCATCTAAGACTACATTCTGATTAGGACCCATACGCATGTGACGTTTGTACCGAAGCGTTTAGATGCAAGATTCTATTAAAGCAACACTTAAGGATACATTCTGATGCGAAACCATATTCATGTGACGTTTGCAAAAAAGCATTTACATTAGAATCATCGATAAAAAGACATTTTAATGTACATTCTGTTGAGCTCCCTCAATACATGTGACACTAATATAGAAACACATTTTATGTGACATCTGTAAATTACCTTAGAGCTCTAAGGGCCATAACTCACCGGGACGCCACGGCACCGTGGCCAGCGACGTGTAAATGAAATTATTGTTGCTTTTTACAAAAAAAAATAACCGACTTCAATCTCGATAAGCAGAGATAACTCAAAAACGACTCGCCAGATGGCGCACAATTCAACATGTAGGTGTAAAGTTCTCGACGCTTTGCTTGCGGCCCGGGATCGCTCGGTTGAAGTATTAATATATGAAGTATAAAGAACAATATATTATTATATACTGTTCAATGTTAATATTTTAGTACGTATTAATAAATTATTTTAAATATGAGTGTATTTTTATTTTTTATTAACCACTTACATTAAACGTACAAAATTTAAAGTTAAAATGCTTGTCCTAGCCGAGTAGGAGTGTCCGGGTTCGAATCCCGCGCGCATCTCTAATTAGCAAAATTGATGATCATTTAGGGATTAAATCACATTAAATTACCGTTAGCTTGTGATCACCAGAGAGTGCTCCCCTGCCAGCCTGCCACTGGTACCGCAGCGAGAGGAGAGCCGAGCCCAGCGTTGGGACAGTCAATGAACAGCAGCGTGTTCATCTACTTCCGATTACTTTAGTAAAAAACAGGCTTCATTAACGACCAGTGATGCATTAAGTTAAGTATATCATGAGCGTAGTCAGTCATGTCAACATTGTAAACATGCATTATTAGGGATAACTCAAATACTACCCGACTGATGTCGCTTATATCCAAGATCCTGCGTCCAAAGCGAGTGCAGTTCAACAGTCGGTCGGCGCACACGTAGCGAGGTAAGTTTTCCTCGTCTGCCGTCTAACAAAGTCAGTTTGCTGTTCACACTCCTAGTGGTCTACTCTAGTCTCTACACCAACAAAAACCAAACAACCCACCAAGACCAGCCAAATCAACAAAGTTGTTTTAACGAATAAAATGGCTTTAACATCGACAAGCACACGTAACTCAATAACTAAATCAGATATGTGATACTACAGGACAAGCACCAGTTTTTGATTAAGAAATTATGAAAATCGGTTCCATCAGTAAGAAGGTTTTTTTTATAACACAAACAAAAAAATACAGTTGATTTGAGCTCTTTTTAAGTCAGTGAAAAAAGTTGAGAAGTAACTTTTAGGGCTACAATAGACATCCGATTTTTCTCTCCGATAGTCTGATCAGAGAAATTCAGACAATCGAATCGGACGACTAGCGAATCGTACGCTATGTCTGTGATCGTACGTGTATTGTGTATTCAAACAAACACGAGTGCCTTGAGAAATCGGTCGTCTATTGTAGCCCTAATGAACAGATGAGGTAGGTACTTTTATGTATTTTATTGGATAATAATGCCACACGTAAATAATTATTCAATGCGAAACTCTTCACGAAACGTTCACAACGTTTAAAAAATATTTTTACAATAATGTTTTCGGGGAAAAGGAATGTTTCGGCGGTTTTGTCTTCTAGTGGAACTGGAACGCTGGAACGTGCCCGTGTCATCAATGTCAGTGTCGTAAGCAAACGTCAATTAACAACAAAATGTCAAAGTTAAATGTCAAATCAAAATCAAAATAATTAACAATGTTTTTGTAGGGGAACGAAAAATACACAAAGTACGATTAATAAACTATAATATAGGTATTTCTAAATTAGAACGATAATATCAAGACGAATATTAGGACGATGCATGATATCAAGTTTGTTATTCAATCCTAGATCTAAATATGTAGTCTTCCATAGGTTATTTGTGATCATTTAAATCCAGCAAAACTTCATCCCTGGGAGTCTCAAGAAGTAAGTTTATTTTCATTAATCAAAAGGTCAGGAAAAACAAATTTATTGTGGGCAGGCTTAAACTAAAAACAATACTTAAGAAGAATTGCAGATTGTAAGTGCTATTAAGAGCATTCTCATTCTAATTCGGTCACAGATGCGTTGCTACTCTTTAGGACTGAGATGGTCTCCTTTTAGTCCAGAACTTTATCTAACCATCAGTTTAACAACACATAATGGATTAATGGCCCAATTAACAAGCACAAGTCTCTCAATAAGGAGACCTACAACATACTCCATGGGGTTTACGATGCGGCGTTAGGTATACCAGCCTATGTATCAGTGTTATATGCCTCTAAATGGCTTAACAATTGTTGTCTAACGAGAACAAACACACCAACAGATGGACACACAAGAACATTTATTTTTGCCTCTAGAAATCACAGATCCTATATACTATCAACTGACCCATATTGTTTAATTTATTCAGTCGTTAAGGATGAGGCAAGGTGAGGGTCTATGAATACTGATCAATGTCTTACTGACATGGGAATCATGGAATGTGGTATGAAGTGAGTACTTATAGTACAAATGAAGGTGAAAATCTAAAAATTGGTAATTCATAGTTACTTTATTGTTCAATGATGTATTTGCAGAACAATATGGAGCATGAAAACATGAAGATGGTATGTTATGTGAAGGTAAGGATTTTATAAATTCATTGCTATCTATTTTTTGTAATCTTGTCATTAACCAAATCTTGTAAAATGATGTCATTGCCCAAATCTGTACGTATAAAAGCAAAGGTAACCCATTTATTGCAAAATATGCAGAACCACTTGGCGTATACACATGAAATTTGGCAGGTACTTTAGAATTAGTAGATAACTGCTACGACTTGATTTTGTCATGTCCCTCCGCTATGGGCCTACGCAGACCGGGACGGCATGGCAAGGGATTTAAATTTATTATGTATTAATGGACATTCCGACATATTGACATATAAATAAAACATAAATGGCTATGCTTCAAAATGATGCCGTGGCATTGAAAAGGATTTCATTGAAAGGCATTGAAAGATGCGCCGCGATGTCGTCCCGCCGTGAAATATAATAAAAATAATAATAATAAACGCTAACACACTCATACCCCCGCAGTAGGTTACCAGGTACCTGTGTCGCGGGTGACATGGACTACACATATAACACATTACAATTACACCCATGACCCGCCACATAAATATCTGCCCCGGCCGGGAATCGAACCCGGGACCCCTCGCGTCGCAGGCAGGGTCGTCGTGGCATACTGCGGTAGGCAACGGCAGGCCGAGGACTCCGGCGCACAAACGTATCGGGCAGCAGTAGCTGCCGAAGATTGCTTTGTCGTGCCGCGGCATGCCGTGGCAAGGCGCTGAAATGTCACGGAATCTAAGCGGCTATTGTGCGCTGACTGACGGCAAAATCCGTTGCCATGCCGTCCCGATCTGCGTAGACCCTAATAGGAGGTAAAAGTACTTCCATGGGGGCCTACCCATGGGCAGCATCTTGTGAAGTCATATCGCTTGGTAGTGCAATCCTACAATTCGTTTTTTCGCAGATGTGCAGAATATGCTTTGCCGACAGCAGTAATATGCACTCTATGATAGCTTTTGGAGATTTAAATGAGGCGTATGAAACTTTAACTGGTGTAATGGTAAATTATGTTGGAGTATATATTACGGAAATTATATATAAGTACCTGGTTGACCGAGCTTTGCTCGGTTGAAAATTATATTTAGTATGAATCGCAAGAAATACGAGGAATTCCGCCATCTATTCAGGAGTCAAATCATACAACTGTTCACTGAGCACAAAATTCATTTTACTTATGTTACGGCCAAAGGATCTCAACAGCGTGTTTCACAAAGTTGTACAGCGCCATCTAGTTTCATACTACTGAAATTTCAACACGTTACAAACAGTACCTCATAGAAGTTAACTGTGTGAGCGAATTAATTGCATTTTAAATAGGTACATACTTAATTAGATAAATTCATTGAACTTTCCTTCGTACTTTTCGCAGGCTTAGGCAGTCCCCGACTGAAATTTTTATTTGCGATAAAATGTATTGAATGTTTATGATAATTAAACAACATAAATAAATATACTTTTAGTTTAATGAGCAAGTTGTTAGGCGTACTTAAAATTTTATTGATTCTATTTACAACAATAGTAATTTCATCGATCTGACCATTATTTATTTAAAACTTTATTAAAATATATTATTAAATCGATAATAACAAAACTAACATTTATTTACAAATATTCTCGTAAATATCACAAACGCACGTTAAACTATCACTACGCGTCCTGCGAGGTCAAGCGAGATAATCGCACTGATTTTTAATTTTATTCAAACAGAAAATAGGTAGGTATAACGCAAAAATAGCGCTTCAACGTAAGAATGAATATTAATATATATTCGAGCGCCATCTAGTTTCATACTACTGAAACAAACAAACCGTATCTCATAGAAGTTATCCTAATGTTTCATAGATGGCGTCAGTTCAACACGTTACAAACAGTACCTCATAGAAGTTATCCTAATGTTTCATAGATGACGTCAGTATGATGTTTTTAAAATCTCTTTATCTCGGGAACCGAGCTTTTCTCGAACCTGGGACCTTGATAAATCGATTCCTTGAGCCGAAAACCCCCTAATCTGTAACTTTCATGAAAATCTTTGCAGCCGTTTCCGAGATCGTGATTATATATATATAAATAAATAAATATACAAGAATTGCTCGTTTAAAGATATTAGATATTCAAGTCACCACTCACCGTGGACGTGATATTTTCTTAGTCGCTTGGAGCATACCTCTGTCATAAACATTTTTATGATTACATTGTTGCTACGTAGATTTTGTTTATAATATAACTAGAAATGTGATCAGTGATCTGGTCTGTTGTCAGACGGCAGACGAGGAGCAGTTACCTCGGTACGTGTGCGCCGAGTGCGCCGACCGACTGATGAACTGCGCTCGCTTCAGACGCAGGAGCTTGCGAGCGCACGCGGTGCTGCTCGACACCGCCAGGAGACACGGCCGAGTGAGTGTTATGTGTAGAAACAATCTAGGAAGGCAATCATAAAGTTAAAAAGTATTATCAGAGTACAATATGAGGCGATTACAAATTTTAAAGAGGACGATTCTTATTTTAACGACTTTCTAATACACTAACACAATTTATTAATGTTGTTTCAGATTACAGTAGAATTAGTACGATCTGAAATAATGAAAGACAACTTAAATTCCGATACAATACACAATCAAAATGATAAATACTTTACTCTTAATAATGAAGATTTAGAAAAAGTGAACAGTATGACAGATAGCCTTTGTGATGCAAGACCCGAAGATGTTGAAAAGTATGATAATATTTATGATTCTGAGTTCCAAATCGATGATGTGATTGGCCAGAGGAATATCAATAGCAAAGATGATGAAATGAATGATGTAGCAGTAATTGATGTTAAAATGGAAATTAATGATATGGACAATCAACAGGTCTTAAATACTTGTTCGCCTAACTTAGTCGAAGATATTTACGGAACTGATGATGCAGAAGTCGACTATCACATTCAGAAAGACACTCAATCCGATAGATTGTCTAATATAGACGAGGATAATGCTATCAATGATATTATAGCAAACAGTGATATCACCAATCGAAACAATGTTAGTGTGTCTTTGTTTAACTCAGAAGATGGTGATGTAGATGATGTTACTGTTGATATTGAAGACAATATCGATCAAGATGCAACATCGCTTGCAGTTTCATCTAATCAGGTCTTAGTGTATTCAGCGAAACTGTTCGAAGATATCATATCCTATGTTCTTAAGAAAGAATACAACGATATGAAGGACAAGTACAGTACTGAAGTGGAGCCGTCCAGTGGCTGTATGGAGTATCGACACTCATTCTTATTTGCGGGTAAGTGAAGGTTTTCTTGGTTTTATCTGTTTGTTTCGAATGTGTTTCGATGTGATGATAGGATATTTCGATGCATTTCGCAAATGAAAAACGCAACTAAGCAGTGTCGTATGTTAAATAAGTTCTTTAAATTCGTGTTTTGGCAGAGCTTTGTTAGTGAGAAAGGACACAAGATACTGTTTGTATTAAGAATTTTAAAATGACATATTACATTGTTTGATACCATGTACTTTTTTGTTTACAGGTGAAGATGTTCTTGCTGACTGTCTTCCGTCACAAGAAGTGAGACAGGAGACCAAGAGAGAGACGGAGACATCGCAGGACTTAAATGCACTGAAGATTGACGACCAACAGCCGCCGGAAGCTGACGGACCCTCCACAGATGATACGTTCCGTTGCGACATATGTCCTTATCAAACTGACGTCGATATCCAGTTGCTGGAACATTTGAAAGCGCACGCTGCCGACAATAAGACATTTCACTGTAATGAGTGTGATTATAAAACAGATTGGAGACGATCACTTCTCCGTCATATGCGGAGACATTTTGGCAGCGATATATATTCATGTGATGTATGTAAAAAGGCGTTTAAATTCAAACGACTACTACAAAGACATTATTTGGTTCATTCTAGTGAGAGACCATTTTCATGTGACGTTTGCAATCAAGCGTTTAAATCCAAACAGATGGTAAAACAACATTTAAAGATACATTCAGGTGAGACACCATTTTCATGTGGCGTTTGCAATAAAGCGTTTAAATACAACTTTTACTTTATTTTTTAATTTATTTTACTTTATTTATATATATAGATTAATCTTAGGAGTAACAAACATATTTATTAGTGTACCCATAATTATAGGGCGTCACATCACATTTTTGCAGCTACACAACAGTTGAAATTGGGAATACTTAAATGTAAAAGATACATGTATGATTGTCAACCTTTCTATTGATGTCAATTCACTACTCTTCAATAAAGAAACTAGTTACACATTTTGCTCGCAATTTTAACAAATGTACACAGCTCGTAAAATTGTTTGGTCTATTTTTGTAACGAAGTTCCTTACAGCAGGCTTGGAGGAGATAGGGATTTTGCTGCGCGACCGAACTGAAAAAATTATAGTTTAAAAAAACTAAAAAACACGCTTTTTATAGTTAACTGAACTAAAAAAAATGAAAATAAGTTTAAATAAATTTAAATTAAGAATAGTGTTAAAAATTTCAATAAATATGAATTAATAATAGTGTAAATAAAGAAAATATTTTATTAAAAAAAAGCGTGGGGTGCTTTTTAAGATAATATATTATCAAAATGACACCATGCACCCCACGCTTTTTTTTTAAATAAAATATTTTCTTTATTTACACTATTATTAATTCATATTTATTGAAATTTTTAACACTATTCTTAATTTAAATTTATTTAAACTTATTTTCAATTTTTTTAGTTCAGTTAACTATAAAAAGCGTGTTTTTTAGTTTTTTTAAACTATAATTTATTTTCTCCTTTTTAGTTTTGTTTATTTATAATAGCTTGTTTTTATAATTTTAAACTATTATTTGGTCTCTATCGATCTATCGACTATTACTCCCGTAATAAATTAGAATTCAAATAAACAGAAGAACAACGCCATCTAGTAAAACGTAATGTACGCAGTCAATCTGAATACGGAGTTATAGCTAGTTGCCCGTAAATATGGGTAGATGGCAGTAGCAAATGGGTAGATGGCATTAGTGTGAGAGTAAAAAAAATTAAATTCTTATTTTGCATATTGAAAATTGGAATAATTTTATCAAAATAGTGTAATGTCATCGGAACTCGATAAATCTACAAAGTTTGAACGAAATCTGGCCGTTTAAAGTGGGTCAAAATCGCGCCCAAAGAAGTCGGTTACAAATAAAATTAACTTGTACGAGATCTACCACTATGACTCGGTTTTCACTTTTTTCGTCGGATTGATTGGCTTGAAAAGCGGTGGGATCGACGCAGGGCAGTTGTACAAGCACAACGAAGTCGGTTTGGAAGAAATCGGATGATAAACTTGGAAGTTATAGGCTAGGGAAGGTGGAAATTAAAGAAGTTAGGAAAAACGCCTATTTTTAGGAAAATCCGCGATAGATTTGCGTGGAAAGGGTCTAGAAAATTAGGGATCAACTGTTTATAGGTGCGTTATGAATTTGAAGCAAAACGCCTGAGGGGCACGGAAGATATTAACAGAAATGTTACATACAAACATACATACAAACATACAGGTGAAGTTAATAAAAGCGTGTTAAAAAATGTGATAGTAAAACCGTAAGAAAAATGCGTGGAATAAAACCGTTAAATGAGACGTGCGCAGGCGCGACAGTCGTATACACAAGCGAGTAGTGTATAATACCTTTCTCTTTCTCCCTCTTTCTTTTCGTTATTTTGATATTGTTATTGTGTTTTTGTTATTTTAGTTGATAATTTGAATTACGATTTTTTTTATTTTACGTAATTTATTATTTCCTCAAATACTGAATTTCCTAAATACCTTCCTGTACTTAAATAAAAACTAATCAGCAAAATTTAAGAGAAATATCAAGAAAACCTACATAAAATTGAGCACGATTTTTTTTTTGCAAATTGTCGATTCTACATTAGCCGAAGGAACTTTGTTCCTACCTGGTGTCCCACGACACCACATCTTTTTATGTTATTTGGGTTTTGTAAGTCCCATAAAATAACTTACAGGAAAGGTTGAATTTGTTGGAGCAACAATTTCGGCCGCAATAAATTATTGCTTTTAGTGTATAATTTTGTAAATATAGGACGAAATGTCACTGAAGTTTTTTTACATAATTTATCATATGTTAAATAAATTCTTTAAATTCGGGTTAGGGCAGAGGTTTGTTAGTGAGACAGGACACAGGATACTATTTTTATTAAGAATTTTAAAATGACATATTACATTGTTTGATATCATGTCCTTTTTTGTTTACAGGTGAAGATGTTCTTGCTGACCGTCTTCCGTCACAAGAAGTGAGACAGGAGACCAAGAGAGAGACGGAGACATCGCAGGACTTAAATGCACTGAAGATTGACGACCAACAGCCGCCGGAAGCTGACGGACCCTCCACAGATGATACGTTCCGTTGCGACATATGTCCTTATCAAACTGACGTCGATATCCAGTTGCTGGAACATTTGAAAGCGCACGCTGCCCGCAGTAAGGCATTTCATTGTAATGAGTGTGATTATAAAACAAATGTGAAACAATCACTTCTTCGTCATATGTGGAGACATTTTGGCAGTAATATATATTCATGTGATGTATGTAAAAAAGAGTTTAAATTTAAACAACTGCTGCAGTCACATTTAAAAGTACATTCTAGTGAGAGACCATATTCATGTGACGTTTGCAATCAAGCGTTTAAATCCAATCAAATTCTACAAAAACATTATATAGTTCATTCTGGTGAGAGACCATTTTCATGTGACATTTGCAATCAAGCGTTTAAAAGAAAACGTAACCTACAGTCCCATTTAAAAGTACATTCCAGTGAGAGACCATATTCATGTGATGTTTGCAAATAGGCGTTTAAATCCAATCAACACCTACAAAAACATTATATAGTTCATTCTGGTGAGAGACCATTTTCATGTGACATTTGCAATCAAGCGTTTAAAAGAAAACGTGACCTACAGTCCCATTTAAAAGTACATTCCAGTGAGAGACCATATTCATGTGATGAATGTAAAAAGGCGTTTAAACTCAAACGATTACTACAAAGACATTATTTAGTTCATTCTGGTGAGAGACCTTTTTCATGTGACGTTTGCGAAAAAGCGTTTAAACGAAAATTGAACCTACAGAACCATTTAAAAGTACATTCTAGGAGCAAACCATATTGATGTGACGTTTGCGAAAAAGCGTTTAAACGAAAATTTAACCTACAGAACCATTTAAAAGTACATTCTAGGAGCAAACCATATTGATGTGACGTTTGCGAAAAAGCGTTTAAACGAAAATTTAACCTACAGATCCATTTAAAAATACATTCTAGTAGCAAAGCATATTCATGTGACTTTTGTAAAAAAACGTTTAAATACAAACAAGTGCTGCGATTGCATCTAAGACTACATTCTGATTAGGACCCATACGCATGTGACGTTTGTACCGAAGCGTTTAGATGGAAGATTCAATTAAAGCAACACTTAAGGATACATTCTGATGCGAAACCATATTCATGTGACGTTTGCAAAAAAGCATTTACATCAGAATCATCGATAAAAAGACATTTGAAAGTACATTCTGTTGAGCTCTCTCAATACATGTGACACTAATATAGAAACACATTTTATGTGACATCTGTAAATTACCTTAGAGCTCTAAGGGCCATAGCTCACCGGGACGCCACGGCACCGTGGCCAGCGACGTGTAAATGAAATTATTGTTGCTTTTTACAAAAAAATAACCGACTTCAATCTCGATAAGCAGAGATAACTCAAAAACGACTCGCCAGATGGCGCACAATTCAACATGTAGGTGTAAAGTTCTCGACGCTTTGCTTGCGGCCCGGGATCGCTCGGTTGAAGTATTAATATATGAAGTATAAAGAACAATATATTATTATGTACTGTTCAATGTTCATATTTTAGTACGTATTAATAAATTATTTTAAATATGAGTGTATTTTTATTTTTTATTAACCACTTACATTATACTTACGTACTTTAAGTTAAAATTTAATGATCGAATAGAAGCGTCCGGGTTCGAATCCCGCGCGCATCTCTAATGAGGGTAACCGTTTTTGTGCTCACCAGTTGGCGCCACTGCAGACGGCGGTCATGCTGTCAAAGCCCGCCCATACATAAACATTGACAAGTGACACTTGTCTGAATACTATTCAGTGAATAGACAAGAGAGAAGTGACAGGCAGACCACCCTCTACACTAGCGGCCTCTAGCGGCGAATCCACACGCGGTTACCCTCATTAGCAAAATTGATGATCATTTAGGGATTAAATCACATTAAATTATCGTTGGCTTGTGATCACCAGAGAGTGCTCCCCTCCCAGCCTCCCACTGGTACCGCAGCGAGAGGAGAGCCGAGCCCAGCGTTGGGACAGTCAATGAACAGCAGCGTGTTCATCTACTTCCGATTACTTTAGTAAAAAACAGGCTTCATTAACGACCAGTGATGCATTAAGTAGTGGCGATTTCTCTAAGATGGCGCGTATGGCGGCGCCATACCATAAATTTTAAGCATTAAATAAAATGTAAAAAATCATATATTTACAACCTAATTATTTAGACCTAAGTACAATAATTACATTTTACGAGCGCTGCGGTCTTCTATCACGAACGCGACTCGCGGCGACTGTCTTCGCGTTCGGTCGGCGCCGAGCGCGGCCGAGGCGAGCGATGCGCTTGTAGAAATGATATGCGTGTTTCTACGTTACCAGCGTAAGTGTGCGGGGTTGAGGTGTGTTGTAAACAAACTTGAACGCACGGTATAACAAGCCGTTTACTCGACCGTTAGCACACAAATACACAGAACAAAAAGTACAGAAGGAGTAATTACAAGCACAAGCACAATAGAACGGAAGCAGAAGTCACACGCGAAGAAATACAGAAAGAAAGAAAGATAGTCACAGCGCGTCACAACAAGGTCAAAATAACAAGCGGAAATGGCGGCAAGCGTAGGTAGCCGAGCGCACGGGCTTCGCGGTGAAGGGGTTGTGGTCGACTGGCGTACCGAGTTACCGACCGGTGCCGAGCCGCGGCGGACATGCGCGAGCGCAGGTACAGATCTAACGGGACTCGGGCCTGTTTCCAATGCGCCCGGCGATCGCTTGCAACGGTGTGTGACCGGCGACGTTTATGGTGTGTTTTATGTGTACCTAATGTAGTTGTTCTATTGTGTATGTATATTTGTGTATGAAGTGTATGTATGTTTGTGTGTATATGTATGTATGTTTGTTTGTGCATATTTATTTATATAAGTATTTGTTTTATATATGAGTTTTGTATATGAGTGTGTGTGTACGAATGTTTATATGTGTCGAGTTGGCGAGCCCACATCACTCCCCCCCAGACCCATGGTTAGGGTCGATAAAAATTGGGAAAATGGACTCTTCGTCCCGATCGAGTCACCTTAATTGGTGATTTGTCTGGAGGTGGAGGAGGACTTATTGAAGGTTTGGGATTGGGTTTGGGCGGATGAGGTAGGGTGGTAGAATTGTCGTCGACAAGAATGTGAGCGGGTTTTAGCCGATCTATGGTGACGACGACGGGTTTTCCCTTAAATAAAATTTTAAACGTCTTCACACCTCTCTCAAGAACCTTATGCGGGCCCGTATATACGGGCTGGAGCGGGGGACGTGAGGTGTCATCGCGTAGGAAGACATATTCCGCGTTCGCAAGCTCCTTAAAAACAAATACTTTAGCCGAGCTGTGGCGTGAGGCCGCCACCGGCTTCAATTTGTTGGCAAATGAGTTAAGACGAGCGGCGAAATCAGACAAATCCGTCGTATCTGGTGCGCTCGGGTCAAAAAATTCTCCCGGTAGGGTAAGTGGCTCACCATAAAGAAGTTCCGCAGGGGAGGCTTGTATATCCTCCTTGAAAGCAGTGCGGACTCCTAAAAGTACCAGGGGTAAGATCTCCGACCAACTGCTAGTTGCATGGCATGTTATTGCTGCCTTTAACTGTCTGTGGAACCGTTCCACAAGCCCGTTGCAGGCTGGGTGATATGCCGTGGTACGTTTCCGTCGGAAGCCTATGGTTTTTGACAGATATTGAAACAGCGCGGACTCAAACTGCTGGCCGCGGTCTGTAACAATATCTGTCGGACATCCGAACCTGGCTATCCAGCCCGACAGGAGTGCCTTTGCAACCGTTTCAGCGGTAATATCGGCAATTGGTACCACTTCAGGCCACCGAGTGAAACGGTCCACAGCCGTTAGGCAATATCGGAAGCCTTGCGAAACTGGAAGAGGGCCAATGAGGTCGATGTGTACGTGCTTAAACCGGGCGCGGGGCAAGCTGTAAGTGCCCAACGGCGCAGACACATGTCGGCTTATTTTACTTCGCTGACAGGCTAAGCACGTCCTGGCCCAGTCACGGCAGTCCTTCCGTACTCCGGGCCACACGAAACGATCTGCCACCAATTTTGCAGTGGCATTGGCACCGGGATGGCTGAGGGAGTGCAAGCTTTGGAAAATTTGCCTCCTAAAATTCTTGGTGACGAACGGCCTGGCGGTCGGTGTACTGGTGTCACAGTACAAGGAGATACGACTGCCAGGTAGTTCCATTTTTCTGAGCCGCAGAGATGTATTGTCCGCGAGGTACTCAGCCAACTCCTCATCAGTGACTTGGCTTCGGGCAAGGTCGGCAAGGTCAACTGGCGCTTCCAGTTCACTAACTCGAGACAGGGTGTCGGCTACGACATTGTTTTTGCCAGAAATATGCCTGATGTCGGTAGTGAACTGGGATATAAAGTCCAGGTGTCTATACTGCCTAGGCGAGCAATGGTGCTTCCGCTCATGAAAAGCGAAAGTTATCGGCTTATGGTCAGTATAGACGATGAAATGCCTTGCCTCCAGCATGTGCCTGAAGTACTTGATGGCTTCGTAGATGGCGAGCAGCTCGCGGTCATATGGCGAGTAGTTGGCTTGGGAAGGACTAAGCTTTCTGGAAAAGAAGGCTAACGGCTGCCATACATGGTCTTGCAGCTGTTGAAGGACAGCACCGATGGCAACGTCTGACGCATCCGTAACCAATGCGAGCTTGGCGCTACAGTGAGGGTGCGCGAGTAAAGCTGCATTGGACAGGCTTTCTTTGATGTCCAAGAAAGCCTGCAGAGCGTCGCCTGACAGGTTGATGGGTGCTGAACCTTTGACCGCTCCCGTCAGAAGGGCATTGAGGGGTGCTTGAGTCTGGGCGGCGTTAGGCAAAAATCGCCTATAAAAATTAACCATACCCAAAAATCTTCTAAGCGCCCGCACGTCCTTCGGAGGGGGGAAATCACGGATAGCCTGCACTTTGGTCTCTAGTGGCTTCGTTCCGCTCTCCGAAATTCGGTAACCTAGAAAGGTTACCTCGGGAGCGCCGAAGACGCACTTAGACACATTTAAGACCATGCCGTAGTCCTTGAGCCGAGAGAAAACTTGTTTCAGGTGGTCTCTGTGCTCCGCCTCGTCCCTGGAAAATATTAAAAAGTCATCCAAATAACAGTACACGAAGTCTAAGCCCCTGGTAACTTCATCGACGAATCGTTGAAACGTCTGACTGGCATTTCGTAACCCAAACGTCATGAAGGGGAACTCGTATAAACCGAATGGCGTGGTAATCGCGGTCTTAGGGATATCCTCTGCACTTACCGGTATCTGGTTGTATGCCTTCTCTAAATCCAGAGTCGAAAACACGCGGCAACCTGCAATATTGTGGGAAAAATCGTGCAGATGTCTGATCGGATAACGATCAGGTATAGTGCGTGCATTTAGTAACCTATAATCCCCACAGGGGCGCCACCCATTATCTTTCTTCGGAGCCAGGTGGAGCGGTGATGACCACGGGCTTTCCGAAGGCCTAGCAGTGCCGTTGGCCAGCATGGATCGAAATTCGTCCTGGGCAACCTTGAGTTTGTCTGGGGCTAGGCGACGTGGGGGGCAGGACACAGGCGGGCCGGGTGTGGTGCGTATGTGGTGTATTGTGTTGTGAGGAACGGTGCGCAGTATACCAGCTGGTCGGGTTATGTCAATATAGTCCGTCAGTATGTCATTGTACTTAGAGTCGCCAGTCAATACCTTGATCGATGAAAGTTGATCATGGGAAGCTAATATTGCCGAGACAGAAAGAGATGTCGTGCTGTCTAGTAAACGTCGATTACGGCAGTCGACAACCAACCCAAAGGAACACAAAAAGTCTATGCCGATAATTGGCTTGGTCACATCGGCCAATACGAAGCGCCACGGATAGCTGCGTCTGAGTCCCAGATCCAGATCAAGGTGATGGAACCCATAGGTCGCAATGGTTGATCCGTTGGCTGCGGTGAGCTTGTAGCTCGTCGGTGCTCGACGTTCACGTAGCTGAGTGTGAGGGAAAACGCAAAGGTCGCTCCCAGTGTCGACCAAGAATTGCGTCTTCGTCTTCCGATCAGTGATGAATAGGCGACCTGAAGTGTTTGAGCAATCGTCGGCCGCCATCACTGATTGCTCCTGCAATTTCCCGCCTTGAAGTCGCACGGCGTCTGGCATTTGTGTGCCTTCTCCCCGAACTTCCAGTGGTACCAGCATACTGGCTGGCGCCGGTAGCTGGAGTGTGATCTGGTTCGACTGCGAGATGAGGCTCGCGAGATACGCCGTTGTGGTCGGGAACGGTGAGAAGGACGATGAGAGTTTCTGAACTGCTCAAATTTTGTTGTCAGCTGTTCCACCATCTTGCGAAGTTCAGCTATCTCGCTATTGTTGGATGCTGTCGCACTGCTGGACGCCGCTGCTACCTGGTATGCTGCTGGGGAAGTCACCTCCTGGATCCGGTCCGCTAGGTCTGCCAGCTCTTCGAGGGAGTGGGTGGTCTGCGATGCCAGTACTGTCTGGAGGTGGGGCGGCAGCCGGTTGCTCCAAATAGTACGCAGGAAGTCTTCCGGAACGGATGGGCCTGCGAGGTCTTGGAGGTGTCGAAGGAACTGGGTTGGCTTCCTGTCCCCAAGGTCCTCATGGATTAACAGCTGCCGAACCTTCTTCTCATGAGAAGCCGAGAGCCTGCGTATTAGCTCCGATTTAATCTTCTCGTAGCGGTTGTGGTCAGGGGGCTTCACTATAATGTCTTTTACCGCCTTCGCATGCTGCAGATCAATATTGGTAATGACCTGGTTATATTTGGTACTGTCATCCTTTATGCCCAAATTATCAAATTGCCCCTCTAATAGGGCGAACCAAATTTCAGGATCGTCGGGTGAAAATGGAGGCACCTTCAAATTCATTTTCACGGTATCGGACGACGTCATTTCGCGTTCAGTGGAAACGCGCACTTTAGGTGTTTGCCGGCGCTTGGTAACATGGCTGCCGACGGCCGTGTGCGCTGAATCGCTGCTGTCCGACATTATTATTTGTGCTCGTTCTTGAGTGCTCGGCGAGGGTCACCAATGTAGAAATAGATGAGGGTTTCTACGTTACCAGCGTAAGTGTGCGGGGTTGAGGTGTGTTGTAAACAAACTCGAACGCACGGTATAACAAGCCGTTTACTCGACCGTTAGCACACAAATACACAGAACAAAAAGTACAGAAGGAGTAATTACAAGCACAAGCACAATAGAACGGAAGCAGAAGTCACACGCAAAGAAATACAGAAAGAAAGAAAGATAGTCACAGCGCGTCACAACAAGGTCAAAATAACAAGCGGAAATGGCGGCAAGCGTAGGTAGCCGAGCGCACGGGCTTCGCGGTGAAGGGGTTGTGGTCGACTGGCGTACCGAGTTACCGACCGGTGCCGAGCCGCGGCGGACATGCGCGAGCGCAGGTACAGATCTAACGGGACTCGGGCCTGTTTCCAATGCGCCCGGCGATCGCTTGCAACGGTGTTTGACCGGCGACGTTTATGGTGTGTTTTATGTGTACCTAATGTAGTTGTTCTATTGTGTATGTATATTTGTGTATGAAGTGTATGTATGTTTGTGTGTATATGTATGTATGTTTGTTTGTGCATATTTATTTATATAAGTATTTGTTTTATATATGAGTTTTGTATATGAGTGTGTGTGTGTACGAATGTTTATATGTGTCGAGTTGGCGAGCCCACACGCTCATGACAGCGCATGCCTAGTCCATACAAAGTCGTTGGCCCGCGCCGCCCGCGCCTCTTCGATCGCTTAGTATCTCCATAGTAAAATTATACTGTGGTATCACTGAGTTTGAAACGCGGGTCTGGCGCTGGGAATGGCGCATTACCTAACGAGTTTTCGCATGTTTTTCGTGATAGTGTAGATTTGTGATTACGGTTTCTATCTTTCTATTGATTTAATTTACTTTTTATTTAGTAGGTAATTAGTTTATAATGAAATGACATGAAATTATGAGTGATTCAACAAAATCTGTGATACAAGAACTTTTAGAAAGACCTTTCACGACGAGATCGTTTGCCGAAAAACGGTTGATAGTGGAAAATGGACTTTCACTATGGGACAAACCCTAAAATCGCCAAAAAACATTAGCTATTTCATACAAAAATAAAAATTGTATGAAATTTCTTTTTAACCGACTTCAAAAAAGAAGGTTCTCAATTCGACCGTATTTATATGCTTTTTTTATGTACGTTCAGCGATTATTTCGTCGTTTATGGACCGATTTTGATAATTCTTTTTTTATTCTAAAGTAGATATGCGCAGTGGGGTCCCGTGATAAGGACACCAGGATCTGATGATGGCATCTCAGGGAAATCGAGGGGAACTTTTGAAAATTGTATGGACAACTAGTGTGTTTGTTCATGTTATCATAATTACATTAAAGCGCTACTATTTCATGAAGATCTGGAGTCGATCTGATGAAGCCGAAAGACAGTCGAGGGAACTCCTCAACGATTTACTGCAGTTATATAGTGTTTGGGCTTGATTAATTTGTAGCGACGAGAACTTTACACTTACATGTTGAATTGAGCGCCATCTGGCGAGTAGTTTTTGAGTTATCTCTACTTATCAAGATTGAAGTCGGTTATTTTTTTTTGTAAAAAGCAATTATTATTTGCGATTTCAAAGTAGGTTTCTTAATGAAAGACTGCAAGTTTGTTAGATTGACCGTCTGAAGAAATGGTTTTCCGGTTATGCGCACTTAACACTACACCCTATATAACAAAAGCTGGAGCCACCCCAATTATAAACACCAGGAATCGCCACTGATTAAGTTAAGTATATCATGAGCGTAGTCAGTCATGTCAACATTGTAAACATGCATTATTAGGGATAACTCAAATACTACCCGTCAGATGTCGCTTATATCCAAGATCCTGCGTCCAAAGCGAGTGCAGTTCATCAGTCGGTCGGCGCACACGTAGCGAGGTAAGTTTTCCTCGTCTGCTGTCTAACAAAGCCAGTTTGCTGTTCACACTCCTAGTGGTCTACTCTAGTCTCCACACCAACAACAACCAAACAACCCACCAAGACCAGCCAAATCAACAAAGTTCTTTTAACGAATAAAATGGCTTTAACATCGACAAGAACACGTAACTCAATAACTAAATCAGATTTATGTGATACTACAGGACAAGCACCAGTTTTTGATTAAGAAATTATGAAAATCGGTTCCATCAGTAAGAAGGTTTTTTTATAACACAAAAAAATACAGTTGATTTGAGCTCTTTTTAAGTCAGTGAAAAAAGTTGAGAAGTAACTTTTAGGGCTACAATAGACATCCGATTTTTCTCTCCGATAGTCTGATCAGAGAAATTCAGACAATCGAATCGGACGACTAGCGAATCGTACGCTATGTCTGTGATCGTACGTGTATTGTGTATTCAAACAAACACGAGTGCCTTGAGAAATCGGTCGTCTATTGTAGCCCTAATGAACAGATGAGGTAGGTACTTTTATGTATTTTATTGTAAATAATTATTCAATGCGAAACTCTTCACGAAACGTTCACAACGTTTAAAAAATATTTTTACAATAATGTTTTTGGGGAAAAGGAATGTTTTGGCGGTTTTGTCTTCTAGTGGAACTAAAATAGAACGCTGGAACGTGCCCGTATCATCAATGTCAGTGTCGTAAGCAAACGTCAATTAACAACAAAATGTCAAAGTTAAATGTCAAAATAATAATGTTTTTGTGGTTTTTGTAGGGGAACGAAAAAAACCTACACAAAGTACGTAAACTATAATATAGGTATTTCTAAATTAGAACGATAATATCAAGACGGATATTAGGACGATGCATGATATCAAGTTTGTTATTCAATCCTAGATCTAAATATGAAGTCTTCCATAGGTTATTTGTGATCATTTAAATCCAGCAAAACTTCATCCCTGGGAGTCTCAAGAAGTAAGTTTATTTTCATTAATCAAAAGGTCAGGAAAAACAAATTTATTGTGGGCAGGCTTAAACTTAAAACAATAGTTAAGAAGAATTGCAGATTGTAATGATAATAATAGCACTTGTTTTTTAAATTTTAATTCGGTCACAGATGCGTTGCTACCCTTTAGGACTGAGATGGTCGTCTCTATAAAAGTCTAATTGACCCCACACCTTTTAATTCAGAACCTTACATAACCATTAGTTTAATTACAACACATAATGGCCCAATATTACAAGCATAATTCTCTCCTCGTCATTGAGGAGATCTACAACATACTCCACGGGGTTTACGATGCGGGGTTAGTGGTCAATCCATATATCATTGTTTTATGACAACCATTTGCCTCTAAATGGCTTAACAATTGTTGCCCAACGAGAACAAACACACCAACAGATGGACACACAAGAACATTTATTTTTGCCTCTAGAAATCACAGATCCTATATACTATCAACTGACCCATATTGTTTAATTTATTCAGTCATTAAGGATGAGGCAAGGTGAGGGTCTATGAATACTGATCAATGTCCTACTGACATGGGAACCGTGGAATGTGGTACCGGCACTATACGTCAAAATGAAAGATGCTCCGCGTCGTTACGAATCACGTGATGGAAACAAACTATTACCTCTTACATCTAAATTGGAACTACACAACTCTGGCCCGCATCAAATGTCCATAAAAATCTTTAATAAACTACCTGACAAAATTAAAAGTGAAAATAAAATAATAAAATTTAATAAAATACTAAAACAATTTCTTATTGACAAAGCATACTATAGCGTGGATGAATATTTAAGTGATAAATAATTATAGATATTATTACATTTTTGAAACTTTAATTAACATTAAAATAATCAATGCTATTTAAATGTAAAATTTATACATATAAATTATTTACATTATTATTGACAGACATTATTATTATTATTAACTTTTATTATGACATGTAGTCTTTTAAAATATTATCAAAAATGTCAGCCTCTCTCCTAAAATGCGACGCCTAACAACACAACACACGTGTCACAAAACATTTTCATAACATAATGTAAGGTACAATGTACTTGTATATTATGTTATGCATAATAAATAAAATGAAAATGAAATGGTATGAAGTGAGTACTAATAGTACAATAGTTACTTTATTGTTCAATGATGTATTTGCAGAACAATATGGAGCATGAAAACATGAAGATGGTATGTTATGTGAAGGTAAGGATTTTATGAATTCATTGCTATCTATTTTTGTAATCTTGTCATTAACCAAATCTTGTAAAATGATGTCGTTGACCAAATCTGTACGTATAAAAGCAAAGGTAACCCATTTATTGCAAAATATGTAGAACCACTTGGTATACACATGAAATTTGGCAGGTACTTTAGAATTAGTAGATAACTGCTACGACTTGATTTTGTCATGTCCCTCCGCTATGGGCCTACGCAGACCGGGACGGCATGGCAAGGGATTTAAATTTATTATGTATTAATGGACATTCCGACATATTGACATATAAATAAAACATAAATGGCTATGCTTCAAAATGATGCCGTGGCATTGAAAAGGATTTCATTGAAAGGCATTGAAAGATGCGCCGCGATGTCGTCCCGCCGTGAAATATAATAAAAATAATAATAATAAACGCTAACACACTCATACCCCCGCAGTAGGTTACCAGGTACCTGTGTCGCGGGTGACATGGACTACACATTAACACATTACAATTACACCCATGACCCGCCACATAAATATCTGCCCCGGCCGGGAATCGAACCCGGGACCCCTCGCGTCGCAGGCAGGGTCGTCGTGGCATACTGCGGTAGGCAACGGCAGGCCGAGGACTCCGGCACACAAACGTGTGTCGGGCAGCAGTAGCTGCCGAAGATTGCTTTGTCGTGCCGCGGCATGCCGTGGCAAGGCGCTGAAATGTCACGGAATCTAAGCGGCTATTGTGCGCTGACTGACGGCAAAATCCGTTGCCATGCCGTCCCGATCTGCGTAGACCCTAATAGGAGGTAAAAGTACTTCCATGGGGGCCTACCCATGGGCAGCATCTTGTGAAGTCATATCGCTTGGTAGTGCAATCCTACAATTCGTTTTTTCGCAGATGTGCAGAATATGCTTTGCCGACAGCAGTAATATGCACTCTATGATAGCTTTTGGAGATTTAAATGAGGCGTATGAAACTTTAACTGGTGTAATGGTAAATTATGTTGGAGTATATATTACGGAAATTATATATAAGTACCTGGTTGACCGAGCTTTGCCCGGTTGAAAATTGTATTTAGTATGAATCGCAAGAAATACGAGGAATTCCGCCATCTATTCAGGAGTCAAATCATACAACTGTTCACTGAGCACAAAATTCATTTTACTTATGTTACGGCCAAAGGATCTCAACAGCGTGTTTCACAAAGTTGTACAGCGCCATCTAGTTTCATACTACTGAAATTTCAACACGTTACAAACAGTACCTCATAGAAGTTAACTGTGTGAGCGAATTAATTGCATTTTAAATAGGTACATACTTAATTAGATAAATTCATTGAACTTTCCTTCGTACTTTTCGCAGGCTTAGGCAGTCCCCGACTGAAATTTTTATTTGCGATAAAATGTATTGAATGTTTATGATAATTAAACAACATAAATAAATATACTTTTAGTTTAATGAGCAAGTTGTTAGGCGTACTTAAAATTTTATTGATTCTATTTACAACAATAGTAATTTCATCGATCTGACCATTATTTATTTAAAACTTTATTAAAATATATTATTAAATCGATAATAACAAAACTAACATTTATTTACAAATATTCTCGTAAATATCACAAACGCACGTTAAACTATCACTACGCGTCCTGCGAGGTCAAGCGAGATAATCGCACTGATTTTTAATTTTATTCAAACAGAAAATAGGTAGGTATAACGCAAAAATAGCGCTTCAACGTAAGAATGAATATTAATATATATTCGAGCGCCATCTAGTTTCATACTACTGAAACAAACAAACCGTATCTCATAGAAGTTATCCTAATGTTTCATAGATGGCGTCAGTTCAACACGTTACAAACAGTACCTCATAGAAGTTATCCTAATGTTTCATAGATGACGTCAGTATGATGTTTTTAAAATCTCTTTATCTCGGGAACCGAGCTTTTCTCGAACCTGGGACCTTGATAAATCGATTCCTTGAGCCGAAAACCCCCTAATCTGTAACTTTCATGAAAATCTTTGCAGCCGTTTCCGAGATCGTGATTATATATATATAAATAAATAAATATACAAGAATTGCTCGTTTAAAGATATTAGATATTCAAGTCACCACTCACCGTGGACGTGATATTTTCTTAGTCGCTTGGAGCATACCTCTGTCATAAACATTTTTATGATTACATTGTTGCTACGTAGATTTTGTTTATAATATAACTAGAAATGTGATCAGTGATCTGGTCTGTTGTCAGACGGCAGACGAGGAGCAGTTACCTCGGTACGTGTGCGCCGAGTGCGCCGACCGACTGATGAACTGCGCTCGCTTCAGACGCAGGAGCTTGCGAGCGCACGCGGTGCTGCTCGACACCGCCAGGAGACACGGCCGAGTGAGTGTTATGTGTAGAAACAATCTAGGAAGGCAATCATAAAGTTAAAAAGTATTATCAGAGTACAATATGAGGCGATTACAAATTTTAAAGAGGACGATTCTTATTTTAACGACTTTCTAATACACTAACACAATTTATTAATGTTGTTTCAGATTACAGTAGAATTAGTACGATCTGAAATAATGAAAGACAACTTAAATTCCGATACAATACACAATCAAAATGATAAATACTTTACTCTTAATAATGAAGATTTAGAAAAAGTGAACAGTATGACAGATAGCCTTTGTGATGCAAGACCCGAAGATGTTGAAAAGTATGATAATATTTATGATTCTGAGTTCCAAATCGATGATGTGATTGGCCAGAGGAATATCAATAGCAAAGATGATGAAATGAATGATGTAGCAGTAATTGATGTTAAAATGGAAATTAATGATATGGACAATCAACAGGTCTTAAATACTTGTTCGCCTAACTTAGTCGAAGATATTTACGGAACTGATGATGCAGAAGTCGACTATCACATTCAGAAAGACACTCAATCCGATAGATTGTCTAATATAGACGAGGATAATACTATCAATGATATTATAGCAAACAGTGATATCACCAATCGAAACAATGTTAGTGTGTCTTTGTTTAACTCAGAAGATGGTGATGTAGATGATGTTACTGTTGATATTGAAGACAATATCGATCAAGATGCAACATCGCTTGCAGTTACATCTAATCAGGTCTTAGTGTATTCAGCGAAACTGTTCGAAGATATCATATCCTATGTTCTTAAGAAAGAATACAACGATATGAAGGACAAGTACAGTACTGAAGTGGAGCCGTCCAGTGGCTGTATGGAGTATCGACACTCATTCTTATTTGCGGGTAAGTGAAGGTTTTCTTGGTTTTATCTGTTTGTTTCGAATGTGTTTCGATGTGATGATAGGATATTTCGATGCATTTCGCAAATGAAAAACGCAACTAAGCAGTGTCGTATGTTAAATAAGTTCTTTAAATTCGTGTTTTGGCAGAGCTTTGTTAGTGAGAAAGGACACAAGATACTGTTTGTATTAAGAATTTTAAAATGACATATTACATTGTTTGATACCATGTACTTTTTTGTTTACAGGTGAAGATGTTCTTGCTGACCGTCTTCCGTCACAAGAAGTGAGACAGGAAGCCAAGAGAGAGACGGAGACATCGCAGGATTTAAATGCACTGAAGATTGACGACCAACAGCCGCCGGAAGCTGACGGACCCTCCACAGATGATACGTTCCGTTGCGACATATGTCCTTATCAAACTGACGTCGATATCCAGTTGCTGGAACATTTGAAAGCGCACGCTGCCGACAATAAGGCATTTCATTGTAATGAGTGTGATTATAAAACAAATGTGAAACAATCACTTCTCCGTCATATGTGGAGACATTTTGGCAGTAATATATATTCATGTGATGTATGTAAAAAAGAGTTTAAATTTAAACAACTGCTGCAGTCACATTTAAAAGTACATTCTAGTGAGAGACCATATTCATGTGACGTTTGCAATCAAGCGTTTAAATCCAATCAAATTCTACAAAAACATTATATAGTTCATTCTGGTGAGAGACCATTTTCATGTGACATTTGCAATCAAGCGTTTAAAAGAAAACGTAACCTACAGTCCCATTTAAAAGTACATTCCAGTGAGAGACCATATTCATGTGATGTTTGCAAAAAGGCGTTTAAATCCAATCAACACCTACAAAAACATTATATAGTTCATTCTGGTGAGAGACCATTTTCATGTGACATTTGCAATCAAGCGTTTAAAAGAAAACGTGACCTACAGTCCCATTTAAAAGTACATTCCAGTGAGAGACCATATTCATGTGATGAATGTAAAAAGGCGTTTAAACTCAAACGATTACTACAAAGACATTATTTAGTTCATTCTGGTGAGAGACCTTTTTCATGTGACGTTTGCGAAAAAGCGTTTAAACGAAAATTGAACCTACAGAACCATTTAAAAGTACATTCTAGGAGCAAACCATATTGATGTGACGTTTGCGAAAAAGCGTTTAAACGAAAATTTAACCTACAGATCCATTTAAAAATACATTCTAGTAGCAAAGCATATTCATGTGACTTTTGTAAAAAAACGTTTAAATACAAACAAGTGCTGCGATTGCATCTAAGACTACATTCTGATTAGGACCCATACGCATGTGACGTTTGTACCGAAGCGTTTAGATGGAAGATTCAATTAAAGCAACACTTAAGGATACATTCTGATGCGAAACCATATTCATGTGACGTTTGCAAAAAAGCATTTACATCAGAATCATCGATAAAAAGACATTTGAAAGTACATTCTGTTGAGCTCTCTCAATACATGTGACACTAATATAGAAACACATTTATGTGACATCTGTAAATTACCTTAGAGCTCTAAGGGCCATAACTCACCGGGACGCCACGGCACCGTGGCCAGCGACGTGTAAATGAAATTATTGTTGCTTTTTACAAAAAAATAACCGACTTCAATCTCGATAAGCAGAGATAACTCAAAAACGACTCGCCAGATGGCGCACAATAAAGTTCTCGACGCTTTGCTTGCGGCCCGGGATCGCTCGGTTGAAGTATTGCCCAAGTATTAATACTTATTAAAGAACAATATATTATTATGTACTGTTCAATGTTCATATTTTAGTACGTATTAATAAATTATTTTAAATATAAGTGTATTTTTATTAACCACTTACATTATACCTACTTACTTTAAGTTAAAATTTAATGATCGAATAGAAGCGTCCGGGTTCGAATCCCGCGCGCATCTCTAATTAGCAAAATTAATGATCATTTAGGGATTAAATCACAGTAAATTACCGTTAGCTTGTGATCACCAGAGAGTGCTCCCCTGCCACTGGTACCGCAGCGAGAGGAGAGCCGAGCCCAGCGTTGGGACAGTCAATGAACAGCCAAGTTGCGTTCATCTATTACCGATTACTTTGACTATGACCAGTAATGCATTAAGTATATCCTGAGCGTAGTCAGTCATGTCAACATTGTAAACATGAATTATTTGGGATAACTCAAATACTACCCGTCAGATGTCGCTTATATCCAAGATCCTGCGTCCAAAGCGAGTGCAGTTCAACAGTCGGTCGGCGCACAAGTAGCGAGATAAGTTTTTCTCGTCTGCTGTCTAACAAAAAGTTTGCTGTTCACACTCCTAGTGGTCTACTCTAGTCTCTACACCAACAAAAACCAAACAGCCCACCAAGACCAGCCAAATCAACAAAGTTGTTTTAACGAATAAAATGGCTTTAACATCGACAAGCACACGTAACTCAATAACTAAATCAGATATGTGATACTACAGGACAAGCACCAGTTTTTGATTAAGAAATTATGAAAATCGGTTCCATCAGTAAGAAGGTTTTTTTATAACACAAAAAAATACAGTTGATTTGAGCTCTTTTTAAGTCAGTGAAAAAAGTTGAGAAGTAACTTTTAGGGCTACGATAGACATCCGATTTTTCTCTCCGATAGTCTGATCAGAGAAATTCAGACAATCGAATCGGACGACTAGCGAATCGTACGCTATGTCTGTGATCGTACGTGTATTGTGTATTCAAACAAACACGAGTGCCTTGAGAAATCGGTCGTCTATTGTAGCCCTAATGAATAGATGAGGTAGGTACTTTTATGTATTTTATTGGATAATAATGCCACACGTAAATAATTATTCAATGCGAAACTCTTCACGAAACGTTCACAACGTTTAAAAAATATTTTTACAATAATGTTTTCGGGGAAAAGGAATGTTTCGGCGGTTTTGTCTTCTATAATATATAGGTATTCTATTCTATAATATTATAGTGGAACTGGAACGTGCCCGTGTCATCAATGTCAGTGTCGTAAGCAAACGTCAATTAACAACAAAATGTCAAAGTTAAATGTCAAAATCAAAATAATTAACAATGTTTTTGTAGGGGAACGAAAAATACACAAAGTACGATTAATAAACTATAATATAGGTATTTCTAAATTAGAACGATAATATCAAGACGGATATTAGGACGATGCATGATATCAAGTTTGTTATTCAATCCTAGATCTAAATATGAAGTCTTCCATAGGTTATTTGTGATCATTTAAATCCAGCAAAACTTCATCCCTGGGAGTCTCAAGAAGTAAGTTTATTTTCATTAATCAAAAGGTCAGGAAAAACAAATTTATTGTGGGCAGGCTTAAACTAAAAACAATACTTAAGAAGAATTGCAGATTGTAATGATAATAATAGCACTTGTTTTTTAAATTCTAATTCGGTCACAGATGCGTTGCTACCCTCTACCCTTTAGGACTGAGATGGTCGTCTCTATAAAAGTCTAATTGACCCCACACCTTTTAATTCAGAACCTTACATAACCATCAGTTTAATCACAACACATAATGGCCCAATATTACAAGCATCAGTCTCTCCTCGTCATTGAGGAGATCTACAACATACTCCACGGGGTTTACGATGCGGGGTTAGTGGTCAATCCATATATCATTGTTTTATGACAACCATTTGCCTCTAAATGGCTTAACAATTGTTGCCCAACGAGAACAAACACACCAACAGATGGCCACACAAGAACATTTATTTTTGCCTCTAGAAATCACAGATCCTATATACTATCAACTGACCCATATTGTTTAATTTATTCAGTCATTGAGGATGAGGCAAGGTGAGGGTCTATGAATACTGATCAGTGTCTTACTGACATGGGAATCGTGGAATGTGGTATGAAGTGAGTACTAATAGTACAAATGAAGGTGAAAATCTAAAAATTGGTAATTCATAGTTACTTTATTGTTCAATGATGTATTTGCAGAACAATATGGAGCAGGACAACATGAAGATGGTATGTTATGTGAAGGTAAGGATTTTATGAATTCATTGCTATCTATTTTTGTAATCTTGTCATTAACCAAATCTTGTAAAATGATGTCGTTGACCAAATCTGTACGTATAAAAGCAAAGGTAACCCATTTATTGCAAAATATGCAGAACCACTTGGCGTATACACATGAAATTTGGCAGGTACTTTAGAATTAGTAGATAACTGCTACGACTTGATTTTGTCATGTCCCTCCGCTATGGGCCTACGCAGACCGGGACGGCATGGCAAAAAATTTAAATTTTTATTAATGGATATTCTGACGTATTGACATATAAATAAAACATAAATGGCTGTGCTTCAAAATGATGCCGTGGCATTGAAAAGGATTTCATTGAAAGGCATTGAAAGATGCGCCGCGATTTCGTCCCGCCGTGAAATATAATAAAAATAATAATAATAAACGCTAACACACTCATACCCCCGCAGTAGGTTACTATGTACCTGTGTCGTGAGTGGCATGGACTACACATATAACACATTACAATTACATCCATGACCCGAGTACAAATATTTATTTGCCACACAAATATCTGCCCCGGCCGGGAATCGAACCCGGGACCCCTCGCGTCGCAGGCAGGGTCGCTACCAACTAGGCTACAGGGTCGTCGTGGCATACTGCGGTAGGCAACGGCAGGCCGAGGATTCCGGCGCACAAACGTGTGTCGGGCAGCAGTAGCTGCCGAAGATTGCTTTGTCGTGCCGCGGCATGCCGTGGCAAGGCGCTGAAATGTCACGGCCTCTAAGCGGCTATTGTGCGCTGACTGACGGCAAAATCCCTTGCCATGCCGTCCCGATCTGCGTAGACCCTAATAGGAGGTAAAAGTACTTCCATGGGGGCTTACCCATGGGCAGCATCTTGTGAAGTCATATCGCTTGGTAGTGCAATCCTACAATTCGTTTTTTCGCAGATGTGCAGAATATGCTTTGCCGACAGCAGTAATATGCACTCTATGATAGCTTTTGGAGATTTAAATGAGGCGTATGAAACTTTAACTGGTATAATGGTAAATTATGTTGGAGTATATATTACAGAAATTATATACAGGGTGTTCGGTAGAACGTTGGACATACGTTGATGGGGGGTAGCTGGGGTAGTCTGCTATCTAATCAGCGGCAAAAAAAATTCTAGGTGCTAAGATTTTTTTTTTACGATTTTTTTTTTAATTTCTGGAATTTCTTCCCTTTCATACACTTAAACACCTTGAAAAAACAACTATTTATGAACATATCTAAAAAACCTTTTTTTATTAGAATCGTAACAGTTGGTATTACGTTTTAAAATTGGTATTTGTTGCAGGTTATTACAAGACACAAAGTTATGGACCTTCAAACATAAAAGTGAAGGTTAAAAATAATTTAAAGCTCAACTTCACGTTGCATTAAAAAAATAAGTAAGAGAGGTAGATAACTTCTGATTTTTTAAAAACATCTCTAGAGTGTTAGCTTTGTAACGGTATGTAAATTGGTTTGATATCTTTTCCGTAACTAGAGATATCAGCCGTTATTTACCTAGCCGGACCAATTCGTCGAAATTCTACAAGAGTTAAAATAATGAAACAATCAATTCAATACTGAATAATTTATTCATACTGAATACTGAATAATTTATTCAAACTAATAGGGCCATTTTATCTACCAGACAACCTCAATGGACAAAATTATTTAGATTTTTTAATGTATGATTTGCCGCTATTAGTAGAACAAGTATTCCAGGAAGATGCTCCTATTGTTTTCCAACATGACGGGTGCCCAGCTCATTACAGCTTAGCGGTAAGGGAATTCCTTAATAATTCATTCCCGAATTCATGGATTGGACGAGATGGCCCAATTCCCTGGCCACCGCGATCCCCAGATCTCACCCCAGTCGATTTTTACGTCTGGGGAAGAGCAAAAGAATTGGTGTACAGTGAAGAAGTTCACAGTCGTGAAGAATTAATAACCAGAATCGATGATGCGTTCGAGAAAATGAAAGAAGAAATGTTATTGAAAACAACTACTGTAGAAATAAGAAACCGATGCAGAGCTTGTATTACTAATGGCGGGCGTCAATTTGAACAAAATTTGTAACAAATGAATAAATTATTCAGTATTGAATTGATTGTTTCATTATTTTAACTCTTGTAGAATTTCGACGAATTGGTCCGGCTAGGTAAATAACGGCTGATATCTCTAGTTACGGAAAAGATATCAAAACAATTTACATACCGTTACAAAGCTAACACTCTAGAGATGTTTTTAAAAAATCAGAAGTTATCTACCTCTCTTACTTATTTTTTTAATGCAACGTGAAGTTGAGCTTTAAATTATTTTTAACCTTCACTTTTATGTTTGAAGGTCCATAACTTTGTGTCTTGTAATAACCTGCAACAAATACCAATTTTAAAACGTAATACCAACTGTTACGATTCTAATAAAAAAAGGTTTTTTAGATATGTTCATAAATAGTTGTTTTTTCAAGGTGTTTAAGTGTATGAAAGGGAAGAAATTCCAGAAATTAAAAAAAAATCGTTAAATAAAAAATCTTAGCACCTAGAATTTTTTTTGCCGCTGATTAGATAGCAGACTACCCCAGCTACCCCCCATCAACGTATGTCCAACGTTCTACCGAACACCCTGTATAATACTTAATACTAATACTTACTAATACTAATATTATAAATGTGAAAGTGTGTTTGTTTGTTTGTTTGTTTGTGACGCTTTCACGTCGCAACAAAGCTATTATATGGTAAGGTTTATGTGTGTGGGGATAGTTAGGAGGGTGGAGAGTGACGTAGGCTACTTTTTACCGCGGAAAAACATCCCATTCCCATGGGAAGATCGATGTTTTGTTAGTTGCTAGATATTTATTTTCGGAGTTGCTAATAGATGGCGGTAATAAAATTCATTTGCAAGTTCTGAATTACGCTATCAAATACTACATGTAATTTACTTAAGTCATAGGCAAATGTAATAGGCTACTTTAGCTCTGCCTCGAGAACTCCCCGCTCCGGCTGTGTTCAGTGTACCGCCCGCCCGCTGGCACTATCCTGTTGACTGATGTCCGCAAGTTGCTCAGCCAACAGGATAGTGCCAGCGGACCAGAGGGACCTTCGATTCGAGAGCCTGGACGACTTCATCGAGAGATTGGCACGCAACATGTTCGGACGTGTCGACGCGTCGCGGTTCCTGCATCTGCAGGACCTGGCGTCGCTCCACGCCCGTCCACCGGACCGCTGAGCCTTTCCGCGCGACTTGCTGGTTGCGCGGGACGGGCCTAGCACTGACTGATACTGGGGCTTCGTAAGTCGTCGCCCGGCGCTGATCGGCTCCTGCTGGGCTTCCCACCAGCGGGATTCACCCGGTAGGGCCTCGATCGGCTGGGCGGTGCGAAGATGAACCCCATCCCGTTTAAGACTCTGTGGCCTGTAAAAAGGCCACCACTCATCGGACTTGACCTATTGGTTAACCACAGATGGACAACCAAGGGCCTTAGGGCCCAACCCAAGGACCGGCCCGTTTTAACGGGCCGCGAGAGACACCCCCAAAGGGGAACTAACTGTCCCGAGGGCTCCACACACCTCAGACAGGGTGGAGTGAAGAGAGCGAGTAGTAGGCTACTTTTTAGCCTAAATTCCTACGAGAGCGGGACCTACGCGGCTGTTACCTACGGGTCCCGAAGCGAAGCGCGGGCGGTTCTCTAGTTATATATAATATTCAAGTCACCACTCACCGTGGACGTGATATTTTCTTAGTCGCTTGGAGCATACCTCTGTCATAAACATTTTTATGATTACATTGTTGCTACGTAGATTTTGTTTATAATATAACTAGAAATGTGATCAGTGATCTGGCCTGTTGTCAGACGGCAGACGAGGAGCAGTTACCTCGGTACGTGTGCGCCGAGTGCGCCGACCGACTGATGAACTGCGCTCGCTTCAGACGCAGGAGCTTGCGAGCGCACGCGGTGCTGCTCGACACCGCCAGGAGACACGGCCGAGTGAGTGTTATGTGTAGAAACAATCTAGGAAGGCAATCATAAAGTTAAAAAGTATTATCAGAGTACAATATGAGGCGATTACAAATTTTAAAGAGGACGATTCTTATTTTAACGACTTTCTAATACACTAACACAATTTATTAATGTTGTTTCAGATTACAGTAGAATTAGTACGATCTGAAATAATGAAAGACAACTTAAATTCCGATACAATACACAATCAAAATGATGGCTTTGCTCTTAATAATGAAGATTTAGAAAAAGTGAACAGTATGACAGATAGCCTTTGTGATGTAAGACCCGAAGATGTTGAAAAGTATGATAATATTTATGATTCTGAGTTCCAAATCGATGATGTGATTGGTCAGAGGAATATCAATAGCAAAGATGATGAAATGAATGATGTAGCAGTAATTGATGTTAAGATGGAAATTAATGATATGGACAATCAACAGGTCTTAAATACTTGTTCGCCTAACTTGGTCGAAGATATTTACGGAACTGATGATGCAGAAGTCGACTATCACATTCAGAAAGACAATCAGTCCGATAGATTGTCTAATATAGACGAGGATAATGCTATCAATGATATTATAGCAAACAGTGATATCACCAATCGAAACAATGCTAGTGTGTGTTTGTTTAACTCAGAAGATGGTGATGTAGATAATGTTACTGTTGATAATGAAGACAATATCGATCAAGATGCAACATCGCTTGCAGTTTCATCTAATCAGGTCTTAGTGTATTCAGCGAAACTGTTCGAAGATATCATATCCTATGTTCTTAAGAAAGAATACAACGATATGAAGGACAAGTACAGTACTGAAGTGGAGCCGTCCAGTGGCTGTACGGAGTATCGACACTCATTCTTATTTGCGGGTAAGTGAAGGTTTTCTTGGTTTTATCTGTTTGTTTCGAATGTGATTCGACGTGATGATAGGATATTTCGATGCATTTCGCAAATGAAAAACGCAACTAAGCAGTGTCGTATGTTAAATAAGTTCTTTAAATTCGTGTTTTGGCAGAGGTTTGTTAGTGAGAAAGGACACAAGATACTGTTTGTATTAAGAATTTTAAAAGGACATTACATTGTTTGATACCATGTACTTTTTTGTTTACAGGTGAAGATGTTCTTGCTGACTGTCTTCCGTCACAAGAAGTGAGACAAGAAGCCAAGAGAGAGACGGAGACATCGCAGGATTTAAATGCACTGAAGATTGACGACCAACAGCCGCCGGAAGCTGACGGACCCTCCACAGATGATACGTTCCGTTGCGACATATGTCCTTATCAAACTGACGTCGATATCCAGTTGCTGGAACATTTGAAAGCGCACGCTGCCGACAATAAGGCATTTCATTGTAATGAGTGTGATTATAAAACAAATGTGAAACAATCACTTCTCCGTCATATGTGGAGACATTTTGGCAGCGATATATATTCATGTGATGTATGTAAAAAAGAGTTTAAATTTAAACAACTGCTGCAGTCACATTTAAAAGTACATTCTAGTGAGAGACCATATTCATGTGACGTTTGCAAAAAGGCGTTTAAATCCAGTCAAAGTCTACAAAGACATATAATAGAACATTCTGGCGAGAGACCTTTTTCATGTGACGTTTGCAAAAAAGCGTTTAAACGAAAACGTAACCTACAGTCCCATTTAAAAGTACATTCCAGTGAGAGACCATATTCATGTGACGTTTGCGATAAGGCGTTTAAATTAAGTCAAAATCTACAAACACATATAATAGGACATTCTGGTGAGAGACCTTTTTCATGTGACGTTTGCGAAAAAGCGTTTAAACGAAAATTTAACCTACAGATCCATTTAAAAATACATTCTAGGAGCAAACCATATTCATGTGATGTATGTAAAAAGGCGTTTAAACTTAAACGATTACTACAAAGACATTATTTAGTTCATTCTGGTGAGAGACCATTTTCATGTGACGTTTGCAAAAAGGCGTTTAAATCCAATCAACACCTACAAAGACATTTAATGGTACATTCTGGCGAGAGACCGTTTTCATGTGACTTTTGTAAAAAAACGTTTAAATACAAACAAGTGCTGCGATTGCATCTAAGACTACATTCTGATTAGAACCCATACGCATGTGACGTTTGTACCGAAGCGTTTAGATGCAAGATTCTATTAAAGCAACACTTAAGGATACATTCTGATGCGAAACCATGTTCATGTCATTAATGTAAAAAAACTGTTGAAAATAAAAGAAGTCCACTTAAGGACACATTCTGATGCGAAACCATATTTATGTGACGTTTGCAAAAAAGCATTTACATTAGAATCATCGATAAAAAGACATTTAAAAGTACATTCTGTTGTCCCTCAATACATGTGACACTAATATAAAAAGTAAAAACACTTTTATGTGACATCTGTAAATTACCTTAGAGCTCTAAGGGCCATAGCTCACCGGGACGCCACGGCAATGTGGCCAGCGACGTCGCCAACTAGTTTAAAAGCATTTAAATGAAATTATTTTTGCTTTTTACAAAAAAAAATAACCGACTTCAATCTCGATAAGCAGATATAACTCAAAAACGACTCGCCAGATGGCGCACAATTCAACATGTAGGTGTAAAGTTCTCGACGCTTTGCTTGCGGCCCGGGATCGCTCGGTTGAAGTATTAATATATGAAGTATAAAGAACAATATATTATTATGTACTGTTCAATGTTCATATTTTAGTACGTATTAATAAATTATTTTAAATATGAGTGTATTTTTATTTTTTATTAACCACTTACATTATACTTACGTACTTTAAGTTAAAATTTAATGATCGAATAGAAGCGTCCGGGTTCGAATCCCGCGCGCATCTCTAATTAGCAAAATTAATGATCATTTAGGGATTAAATCACATTAAATTACCGTTAGCTTGTGATCACCAGAGAGTGCTCCCCTGCCAGCCTCCCACTGGTACCGCAGCGAGAGGAGAGCCGAGCCCAGCGTTGGGACAGTCAATGAACAGCAGCGTGTTCATCTACTTCCGATTACTTTAGTAAAAAACAGGCTTCATTAACGACCAGTGATGCATTAAGTATAAGTTAAGTATATCATGAGCGTAGTCAGTCATGTCAACATTGTAAACATGCATTATTAGACATAACTCAAATACTACCCGACAGATGTCGCTTATATCCAAGATCCTGCGTCCAAAGCGAGTGCAGTTCATCAGTCGGTCGGCGCACACGTAGCGAGGTAAGTTTTCCTCGTCTGCCGTCTAACAAAGTCAGTTTGCTGTTCACACTCCTAGTGGTCTACTCTAGTCTCCACACCAACAACAACCAAACAACCCAACAAGACCAGCCAAATCAACAAAGTTCTTTTAACGAATAAAATGGCTTTAACATCGACAAGCACACGTAACTCAATAACTAAATCAGATATGTGATACTACAGGACAAGCACCAGTTTTTGATTAAGAAATTATGAAAATCGGTTCCATCAGTAAGAAGGTTTTTTTATAACACAAAAAAATACAGTTGATTTGAGCTCTTTTTAAGTCAGTGAAAAAAGTTGAGAAGTAACTTTTAGGGCTACAATAGACATCCGATTTTTCTCTCCGATAGTCTGATCAGAGAAATTCAGACAATCGAATCGGACGACTAGCGAATCGTACGCTATGTCTGTGATCGTACGTGTATTGTGTATTCAAACAAACACGAGTGCCTTGAGAAATCGGTCGTCTATTGTAGCCCTAATGAATAGATGAGGTAGGTACTTTTATGTATTTTATTGGATAATAATGCCACACGTAAATAATTATTCAATGCGAAACTCTTCACGAAACGTTCACAACGTTTAAAAATATTTTTACAATAATGTTTTCGGGGAAAAGGAATGTTTCGACGGTTTTGTCTTCTAGTGGAACTGGAACGCTGGAACCATCCTATAGATCAATGGCTGGAACGTGCCCGTGTCATCAATGTCAGTGTCGTAAGCAAACGTCAATTAACAACAAAATGTCAAAGTTAAATGTCAAAATCAAAATAATTAACAATGTTTTTGTAGGGGAACGAAAAATACACAAAGTACTTACGATTAATAAACTATAATATAGGTATTTCTAAATTAGAACGATAATATCAAGACGAATATTAGGACGATGCATGATATCAAGTTTGTTATTCAATCCTAGATCTAAATATGAAGTCTTCCATAGGTTATTTGTGATCATTTAAATCCAGCAAAACTTCATCCCTGGGAGTCTCAAGAAGTAAGTTTATTCTTTTCATTAATCAAAAGGTCAGGAAAAACAAATTTATTGTGGGCAGGCTTAAACTAAAAACAATACTTAAGAAGAATTGCAGATTGTAAGTGCTATTATGAGCATTCTAATTCGGTCACAGATGCGTAGCTACTCTTTAGGACTGAGATGGTCTCCTTTTAGTCCAGAACTTTATCTAACCATCAGTTTAACAACACATAATGGGCCAATTAACAAGCACAAGTCTCTCAATAAGGAGACCTACAACATACTCCATGGGGTTTACGATGCGGCGTTAGGTATACCAGCCTATGTATCAGTGTTATATGCCTCTACATGGCTTAACAATTGTTGTCTAACGAGAACAAACACACCAACAGATGGACACACAAGAACATTTATTTTTGCCTCTAGAAATCACAGATCCTATATACTATCAACTGACCCATATTGTTTAATTTATTCAGTCATTAAGGATGAGGCAAGGTGAGGGTCTATGAATACTGATCAATGTCCTACTGACATGGGAATCGTGGAATGTGGTACCGGCACTATACGTCAAAATGAAAGATGCTCCGCGTCGTTACGAATCACGTGATGGAAACAAACTATTACCTCTTACATCTAAATTGGAACTACACAACTCTGGCCCGCATCAAATGTCCATAAAAATCTTTAATAAACTACCTGACAAAATTAAAACTGAAAATAAAATAATAAAATTTAATAAAATACTAAAACAATTTCTTATTGACAAAGCGTACTATAGCGTGGATGAATATTTAAGTGATAAATAATTATAGATATTATTACATTTTTGAAACTTTAATTAACATTGTAGGAAGCAAACGACTTCGTTGGTGTTAAAGATTTTATTCAACAAGATATATATATGTGTGTTATTGACAAATAGTACACAAACTAAATAAGCACGGTCCGAGTGATATTCGCGGACGAAGTACCACCGTACGCACGCTTGTGGGAACGCTAGTAGTCTGTTGGCCCGTTAGTTCCAGTAGGTGTGGAAGCTAGCGGAGCGCAGCAGTAACTGAACTCAGTTGCGCGGGAGTGCCTTATATACCCTGTGGGCCGGCTCGCCGCGATCGGTTTGTAAGAGGAGGGATAGGGCTGCGCGCGCTGGTACGATGAGTTGTAACGGAGTTATTGCTACAGTCTCCCCCTCTGACTCCGAAGTCGTCCCGAAGAGGGGTCAGTTAAAATAATATGGGTTGTCTTCTTTGGCCGACCCCTTGATCTTTTTGTCAACCCAGCAGCTGGAGGTAATGTTTGCTTCTTTGGGCGACCCCTTTTACGAAGTGGTTGTATTGGCATTGGTGGGTTTTCATTATCTTTAAGGGTGTGGTGGTAAGGTCTAAGCACTGATGAATGATAAACGCCAATAATAACGTCAGGGGAAGCAGGTGAGGCTATCTCATATGAAGCAGGTCCATGTTTCCTCTTGATGATGTATGGTCCATCACGTCGTGGCATCAATTTAGCAGTAATTCCTTGAGTTGCTTTACTTATTGGATGTAGCTCAACTAACACCATATCTCCTTGGAAGTACTCATGTGTTTTATTTCTGAGTTTATCCTTCGCCACTTTCCTTGATTCTTCCTTTTCTTCCTGTGTTTCACGGGCCTGTTTCAGTACATCAGCTAATTTTATTAGCTTCGGAGTAATCTCAGGTATAAAATTTTCGGAGGATGCGACTTCTCGTAAATCATGGGTGACGTCGTCTGGTGTTCTCAGTTGTCGACCAAAGGTCAAATAAGCAGGAGTAAAATTCGTAGCTGACGAAGTGGCTGTATTCATCGCAAATCTTATTGCTGGAAGGTTGTCAGGCCAGCTTCGATGGTCATCACCCACTAACAGACCGAGTTGCGTTTTTAAGTCTCTGTTTCTTCTTTCCACCGGGTTTGCCTCTGGGTGATAAACTGGTGTGAAAGCGTGCTTTATCTTTAAGCAGTAGGTTATCTGTTGCATTATATTACTAACGAATTGGGTTCCATTGTCACTTATGATCCTTCTGGGCACACCATAACGCAAAAAAATTTCGTTTATCAAAATAGAGGCGCAAGCTGCAGCAGTTGCATTCTCCAAAGCAAACAGCTCAATCCACCGCGTGGCGACATCCTCGACCACAAATATCCAGGTCTTTCCATCTACTGAGGCTGGTAATGGCCCGAACAGATCAATTGAGACAATCTCAAATCGTTTATTCATTATTGTGGTCTGCAACAGGCCTGCCGGCTTTTGATTCGAAGGTTTATACCTCTGGCATTGTATACACCTTCTCACGTAGCTATCAATGTATCTTCTCATCCCTTTCCAGAAATATCTTTGGCATATTCTTTGATACGTCTTCTCTGATCCAAAATGCCCAGCCATTGGATCATCATGATAAACTGCTAATATGTTCGCCCATTCGTGTTCCGGAACGACGAGTTGAGCATCATCGTTATCCGAATCCGTGCTTTGTCTATATAAGAGACCATTATTTGTAAAGTAACCTTTGTTGCTCCAATAAACAGCATCCTCATTGTAGTGAACATCTTCTAGTGATTTCATTATGCGCTGAATGGTGTTGTCTTTCAGCTGCTCTTCTCTGATCTCAATTGGGCTGCGGGTAGGCATATTGATTTCAATTCCACAGACTCCACATTCATCGATGTTCGCTTCGGTGCACGGAGGACGGGACAAAGTATCAGCCACAACATTAGTTCTTCCCGGAACATATTTTATATGCAAGTCGTAACCTTGCAACTGTAACGCCCATCTAGCCAATCTTCCCGAAGGTGACTTTAGACTCATAAGCCACTTCAATGCCTGATGATCGGTTACAACTGTGACAGGTAGGCCTTCGATGTAACCCCTAAATTTATTTAAAGCCCATATCACCGCTAATGCCTCCCTTTCCGTAGTCGAGTAATTTCTTTCGGATGGTGTTAACAGACGGCTCGCATATTCGACGGGATGCTCTTTTTCACCCTCCCCCTGTATCAGAACTGCTCCTAACGCATAATTACTGGCGTCAGTTTTTAAGATGAAAGGCTTGTTTTCATCAGCTTGTCTTAAGATTGGGGCTGTAGTCAAGCGACGTTTTAGCTCATTAAATGCTGTTTCTTGTTCTGACGACCATGTCCATTCTGCATTTTTCTTTGTCAGTTTAGTCAACGGCTGAGCTATGGCAGAGAAATTTTCTATGAAACGCCTATACCACGAACAGGTTTGTAAAAATGTAATTAAATGTTTGATGTTCCTTGGGGCTGGGAAGTTTAAAATGGCAGTAGTCTTTTCTGGGTCTGGTTTCAATCCAAGAGGAGTTATAAAATGTCCCAAATATTTAATTGAGTCACAGCAAAACCGACACTTTGCTAAGTTAACTGTCAAGTTGTACTCTCTTAGCTTCTGAAATACTACTTTTAAATCCTCCAGATGGTCATCAAAGCTACATGAAAATATGATAATGTCATCTAGATAGGCTAGAATCTTGACATTTAGATCTAAGCAGAACCTATCTATGAGTCGTTGAAAGGTGGCTGGTGCGTTTCTTAGTCCAAAAGGCATTCGGTTGAATTGATAGATGCCAGTAGGTGTAATAAAAGCAGTTTTCTCACGGTCACTTTCTGCAACGCTGACTTGCCAATATCCTGCCTTTAAGTCTAGTGTTGACATGAAGGAACTGTGCTTGGCATCGTGTAGGAGATCATCTATTCTTGGAATTGGATATGTGTCTGCAACTGTGATGGCATTAAGGCGTCGGTAGTCAACGCAGATACGGAATTGCCCATTGGGTTTAGGGACCATGACCACAGGAGCAGCCCATGGCGACGTACTTGGTTCTATTATTTTATCCTCCAGCATCTTTTCTATTTCTCTCTTAAGAATCTCCCTTCGTGGTGCAGACAGTCGATATGGTGGAACCGATATAGGAGCATGGTCACCGGTTTTTATGTAGTGCTCAATGAGTGAAGTCGGGCGTCCATTCGGTTTGAAGATATCTTCATTCTGCTTTAGTAGAAACTCTAGTTGACACTTTTGATCGGTCGTGATATCGGTGCCAACTTGCTCCACACTAATTGAATCAATTTTAAGGTCAGCATTTGTATCTGGGAAGAGACTCATAGAGTGCGGTGACAACTTAACTTCTTCGTTCTTTATGCTATTCACAGCGTCTTGTCTCATGTATTCGGCCCGAGGAGAATAACCGTCAAAAATTTTCCTCATACGTTTCGGTGGGGTTGATGGCAGGTCCAAGGGAATCAGCCTATATGGCACGGTAGCTGATTCTGTTGGCATAGAGGCATCGTCGTTAGGACAGGATAATCTTCTTTCCTTTGATGTGACTGTGGCTTCCTGTATAAATTCGGGTGTCACGCTCATTGGAGTAATAGGACTCATTATTTTAAATTGTTCGGTATCAACCACTGAGCAGGTACTTACAGAACTTTCTTCAAAGATCACAAAATCCTCTTTATAGAGCTCGTATATAACATCCGGGTCCTCTAAACAATGCCAAGTAAATTGTGGTAGATCTAATACCATTTTCGCGTCTTGTATAAAACCAATTCCGAGCAGGGTTCTATTATCTCTGGATTCTGGTAGGACTATAAATGTGGTTGGAACTATGTAGTTACATAACTTTACGTTAACTCTAACAGTCAGAACCGTCTGGTGTTTTGCGACACCATCAGCCAGTGTTATTTTTACCTGCTTCTCTTCAAAAGTATATCCTTTATCTCTCAAGCGGCAGTATAGTTGGTAGGAAGCAACACTAGTTTTAGCACATGAATCGACATGGGCTACTCCAATAATATCATCTATGCTGATGTAAATGACAGGTCTCGCTCTTGTATCCGTGTGTATATTTATGGAACAGAAACTTATTGCCTCTATATTCGATGTACTAGGTTTTCCGTTACACGTAACACATTTAGAACGTATCACCCCAGGGGCACCGCACCCATAGCATGAATATCTTGGCTGCGAAGGTGACGGTGCTTGTGTTTCAACTGCGCAGGTAGGAGGTATTAATTTAGTGTTCGTTGCGCTAAGTGTAGTGTTACTCTCCTTTTTTATCCTTTTCCGACACACGTCAGCAGTATGTCCAGCAATCCTGCAAAAGTTGCAGCGTGTCTTTCCTGTTCGCTGGAAGGCCGGATTGGATTCTGCTCGGTAAATTTTGCGCTTCTCGGCCAGGTCTCTTTCGGCGATTCTAGCTGCTTCCAACAATTCATCGTATGATTCAACACTATTGCGAGGTACACTGCTTCGAATTTCGAGTCGTATCAGACCAAAAATCATATCCAGCTGTTGACATTCCATGAGACCGGGTTCTGAGGGTAATTGAGCAAAGAGCATACGTTTATTAGCCACAAAGCTGTCCGTTGTCTGATGGGGATGCTGGCGTTCCGACATAATTTCCTGATACAGAACATAAGCGGGCTTCTTCGGTACAAATGCATTACGTATGCGTGTTTCGAAGTCACTCCATGTCTTAACATTATCTTTCACTCCTTGCCACCAGATAGCAGCTTCACCCTTCAATAGCAACGGCAGTCCGGTAAGGGCATCACCATCATCTATGTGTTCAATTTTCTTGTAAATCTTAACGGCTGACAGAAACGCCTCCAAGACCTCTTCTTGTTTTTCACCATTGTAGTAGTGAGTGCATGCGGCCAAAGAACCTTTCTTTGCCTCCGGCTTGATCGCCGAAAGCAGTTCTTTGAATTGGGCATCTGTGAGACTGACCATGTTGTTCTTCTTTAATATTGCCGTAGTCGTAACTCTTCCAAAACGTGTGATGTAGTGGTGTTGGTCTTCCGCCGTCACGTTGGTCGCCAGTTTGTAGGAAGCAAACGACTTCGTTGGTGTTAAAGATTTTATTCAACAAGATATATATATGTGTGTTATTGACAAATAGTACACAAACTAAATAAGCACGGTCCGAGTGATATTCGCGGACGAAGTACCACCGTACGCACGCTTGTGGGAACGCTAGTAGTCTGTTGGCCCGTTAGTTCCAGTAGGTGTGGAAGCTAGCGGAGCGCAGCAGTAACTGAACTCAGTTGCGCGGGAGTGCCTTATATACCCTGTGGGCCGGCTCGCCGCGATCGGTTTGTAAGAGGAGGGATAGGGCTGCGCGCGCTGGTACGATGAGTTGTAACGGAGTTATTGCTACAACATTAAAATAATCAATGCTATTTAAATGTAAAATTTATACATATAAATTATTTACATTATTATTGACAGACATTATTATTATTATTAACTTTTATTATGACATGTAGTCTTTTAAAATATTATCAAAAATGTCAGCCTCTCTCCTAAAATGCGACGCCTAACAAGGTACATTATGTTATGAAAATGTTTTGTGACATATATTATGTTATGCATAATAAATAAAATGAAAATGAAATGGTATGAAGTGAGTACTAATAGTACAAATGAAGGTGAAAATCTAAAAATTGGTAATTCATAGTTACTTTATTGTTCAATGATGTATTTGCAGAACAATAATATGGAGCAAGACAACATGAAGATGGTATGTTATGTGAAGGTAAGGATTTTATACATTCATTGCTATCTATTTTTTGTAATCTTGTCATTAACCAAATCTTGTAAAATGATGTCATTGCCCAAATCTGTACGTATAAAAGCAAAGGTAACCCATTTATTGCAAAATATGCAGAACCACTTGGCGTATACACATGAAATTTGGCAGGTACTTTAGAATTAGTAGATAACTGCTACGACTTGATTTTGTCATGTCCCTCCGCTATGGGCCTACGCAGACCGGGACGGCATGGCAAGGGATTTAAATTTATTATGTATTAATGGACATTCCGACATATTGACATATAAATAAAACATAAATGGCTATGCTTCAAAATGATGCCGTGGCATTGAAAAGGATTTCATTGAAAGGCATTGAAAGATGCGCCGCGATGTCGTCCCGCCGTGAAATATAATAAAAATAATAATAATAAACGCTAACACACTCATACCCCCGCAGTAGGTTACCAGGTACCTGTGTCGCGGGTGACATGGACTACACATATAACACATTACAATTACACCCATGACCCGCCACATAAATATCTGCCCCGGCCGGGAATCGAACCCGGGACCCCTCGCGTCGCAGGCAGGGTCGCTATCAACTAGGCTACAGGGTCGTCGTGGCATACTGCGGTAGGCAACGGCAGGCCGAGGACTCCGGCACACAAACGTGTGTCGGGCAGCAGTAGCTGCCGAAGATTGCTTTGTCGTGCCGCGGCATGCCGTGGCAAGGCGCTGAAATGTCACGGAATCTAAGCGGCTATTGTGCGCTGACTGACGGCAAAATCCGTTGCCATGCCGTCCCGATCTGCGTAGACCCTAATAGGAGGTAAAAGTACTTCCATGGGGGCCTACCCATGGGCAGCATCTTGTGAAGTCATATCGCTTGGTAGTGCAATCCTACAATTCGTTTTTTCGCAGATGTGCAGAATATGCTTTGCCGACAGCAGTAATATGCACTCTATGATAGCTTTTGGAGATTTAAATGAGGCGTATGAAACTTTAACTGGTGTAATGGTAAATTATGTTGGAGTATATATTACAGAAATTATATATAATATTCAAGTCACCACTCACCGTGGACGTGATATTTTCTTAGTCGCTTGGAGCGTCCCTTAAGACTTAAACATTAGTGTCTTAAACATTTTTTATGATTACATTGTTGCTACGTAGATTTTGTTTATATATAACTAGAAATGTGATCAGTGATCTGGCCTGTTGTCAGACGGCAGACGAGGAGCAGTTACCTCGGTACGTGTGCGTCGAGTGCGCCGACCGACTGATGAACTGCGCTCGCTTCAGACGCAGGAGCTTGCGAGCGCACGCGGTGCTGCTCGACACCGCCAGGAGACACGGCCGAGTTAGTGTTATGTTTAGAAACAATCTAGGAAGGCAATCATAAAGTTAAAAAGTATTATCAGAGTACAATATGAGGCGATTACAAATTTTAAAGGGGACGATTTTTTATTTAACGACTATCTAATACATTAACACATTTTATTAATGTTGTTTCAGATTACAGTAGAATTAGTACGATCTGAAATAATGAAAGACAACTTAAATTCCGATACAATACACAATCAAAATTATAAATACTTTGCTCTTAATAATGAAGATTTAGAAAAAGTGAACAGTATGACAGATAGCCTTTGTGATGTAAGACCCGAAGATGTTGAAAAGTATGAAAATATTTATGATTCTGAGTTCCAAATCGATGATGTGATTGGTCAGAGGAATATGAATAGCAAAGATGATGAAATGAATGATGTAGCAGTAATTGATGTTAAGATGGAAATTAATGATATGGACAATCAACAGGTCTTAAATACTTGTTCGCCTAACTTAGTCGAAGATATTTACGGAACTGATGATGCAGAAGTCGACTATCACATTCAGAAAGACACTCAATCCGATAGATTGTCTAATATAGACGAGGATAATGCTATCAATGATATTATAGCAAACAGTGATATGACCAATCGAAACAATGCTAGTGTGTGTTTGTTTAACTCAGAAGATGGTGATGTAGATGTCGTTACTGTTGATAATGAAGACAATATCGATCAAGATGCAACATCGCTTGCAGTTTCATCTAATCAGGTCTTAGTGTATTCAGCAAAACTGTTTGAAGATATCATATCCTATGTTCTTAAGAAAGAATACAACGATATGAAGGACAAGTACAGTACTGAAGTGGAGCCGTCCAGTGGCTGTATGGAGTATCGACACTCATTCTTATTTGCGGGTAAGTGAAGGTTTTCTTGGTTTTATCTGTTTGTTTCGAATGTGATTGGATGTGATGATAGGATATTTCGACGCATTTCGCAAATGAAAAACGCAACTAAGCAGTGTCGTATGTTAAATAAGTTCTTTAAATTCGGGTTTTGGCAGAGCTTTGTTAGTGAGACAGGACACAGGATAATGTTTGTATTAAAAATTTTAAAATGACATATTACATTGTTTGATATCATGTCCTTTTTTGTTTACAGGTGAAGATGTTCTTGCTGACTGTCTTCCGTCACAAGAAGTGAGACAAGAAGCCAAGAGAGAGACGGAGACATTGCAGGATTTAAATGCACTGAAGATTGACGACCAACAGCCGCCGGAAGCTGACGGACCCTCCACAGATGATACGTTCCGTTGCGACATATGTCCTTATCAAACTGACGTCGATATCCAGTTGCTGGAACATTTGAAAGCGCACGCTGCCGGCAATAAGACATTTCACTGTAATGAGTGTAATTATAAAACAGATTGGAGACGATCACTTCTCCGTCATATGCGGAGACATTTTGGCAGTGATATATATTCATGTGATGTATGTAAAAAGGCGTTTAAATTCAAACGACTGCTACAGTCACATTTAAAAGTACATTCTAGTGAGAGACCATATTCATGTGACGTTTGCAATCAAGCGTTTAAATCCAATCAACACCTACAAAGACATTTAATGGTACATTCTAGTGAGAGACCATTTTCATGTGACATTTGCAATCGAGCGTTTAAATCCAATCAAAGTCTACAAAGTCATATAATAATAGGACATTCTGGCGAGAGACCTTTTTCATGTGACGTTTGCAAAAAAGCATTTAAAAGAAAACGTAACCTACAGTCCCATTTAAAAGTACATTCCAGTGAGAGACCATATTCATGTGATGTTTGCAAAAAGGCGTTTAAATCCAATCAACACCTACAAAAACATTATATAGTTCATTCTGGTGAGAGACCATTTTCATGTGACATTTGCAATCAAGCGTTTAAAAGAAAACGTGACCTACAGTCCCATTTAAAAGTACATTCCAGTGAGAGACCATATTCATGTGATGAATGTAAAAAGGCGTTTAAATTCAAACGATTACTACAAAGACATTATTTGGTTCATTCTGGTGAGAGACCATTTTCATGTGACGTTTGCAAAAAAGCATTTAAAAGAAAACGTGACCTACAGTCCCATTTAAAAGTACATTCCAGTGAGAGACCATATCCATGTGACGTTTGCGAGGAGGCGTTTAAATACAAACAAGTGCTGCGATTGCATCTCGTAAGACTACATTCTGATTAGGACCCATACGCATGTGACGTTTGTACCGAAGCGTTTAGATGGAAGATTCAATTAAAGCAACACTTAAGGATACATTCTGATGCGAAACCATGTTCATGTCATTAATGTAAAAAAACTGTTGAAAATAAAAGAAGTCCACTTAAGGACACATTCTGATGCGAAACCATATTTATGTGACGTTTGCAAAAAAGCATTTACATTAGAGTCATCGATAAAAAGACATTTAAAAGTACATTCTGTTGTCCCTCAATACATGTGACACTAATATAAAAAGTAAAAACACATTTATGTGACATCTGTAAATTACCTTAGAGCTCTAAGGGCCATAGCTCACCGGGACGCCACGGCAATGTGGCCAGCGACGTCGCCAACTAGTTTAAAAGCATTTAAATGAAATTATTTTTGCTTTTTACAAAAAAAAATAACCGACTTCAATCTCGATAAGCAGAGATAACTCAAAAACGATTTACCAGATGGCGCACAATTCAACATGTAGGTGTAAAATTCTCGTCGCTTTGCTTGCGGCCCGGGATCGCTCGGTTGAAGTATTAATATATGAAGTATAAAGAAAAATATATTATTATGTACTGTTCAATGTTCATATTTTAGTACGTATTAATAAATTATTTTAAATATGAGTGTATTTTTATTTTTTATTAACCACTTACATTATACCTACGTACTTTAAGTTAAAATTTAATGATCGAATAGAAGCGTCCGGGTTCGAATCCCGCGCGCATCTCTAATTAGCAAAATTAATGATCATTTAGGGATTAAATCACATTAAATTATCGTTGGCTTGTGATCACCAGAGAGTGCTCCCCTGCCAGCCTCCCACTGGTACCGCAGCGAGAGGAGAGCCGAGCCCAGCGTTGGGACAGTCAATGAACAGCAGCGTGTTCATCTATTTCCGATTACTTTGACTATGACCAGTAATGCATTAAGTATATCATGAGCGTAGTCAGTCATGTCAACATTGTAAACATGCATTATTAGGGATAACTCAAATACTACCCGTCAGATGTCGCTTATATCCAAGATCCTGCGTCCAAAGCGAGTGCAGTTCATCAGTCGGTCGGCGCACACGTAGCGAGGTAAGTTTTCCTCGTCTGCTGTCTAACAAAGTCAGTTTGCTGTTCACACTCCTAGTGGTCTACTCTAGTCTCCACACCAACAACAACCAAACAACCCACCAAGACCAGCCAAATCAACAAAGTTCTTTTAACGAATAAAATGGCTTTAACATCGACAAGAACACGTAACTTAATAACTAAATCAGATTTATGTGATACTACAGGACAAGCACCAGTTTTTGATTAAGAAATTATGAAAATCGGTTCCCTCAGTAAGAAGGTTTTTTTATAACACAAACAAAAAAATACAGTTGAATTGAGCTCTTTTTAAGTCAGTGAAAAAAGTTGAGAAGTAACTTTTAGGGCTACGATAGACATCCGATTTTTCTCTCCGATAGTCTGATCAGAGAAATTCAGACAATCGAATCGGACGACTAGCGAATCGTACGCTATGTCTGTGATCGTACGTGTATTGTGTATTCAAACAAACACGAGTGCCTTGAGAAATCTGTCGTCTATTGTAGCCCTAATGAATAGATGAGGTAGGTACTTTTATGTATTTTATTGGATAATAATGCCACACGTAAATAATTATTCAATGCGAAACTCTTCACGAAACGTTCACAACGTTTAAAAAATATTTTTACAATAATGTTTTCGGGGAAAAGGAATGTTTCGGCGGTTTTGTCTTCTATAATATATAGGTATTCTATTCTATAATATTATAGTGGAACTGGAACGTGCCCGTGTCATCAATGTCAGTGTCGTAAGCAAACGTCAATTAACAACAAAATGTCAAAGTTAAATGTCAAAATCAAAATAATTAACAATGTTTTTGTAGGGGAACGAAAAATACACAAAGTACGATTAATAAACTATAATATAGGTATTTCTAAATTAGAACGATAATATCAAGACGGATATTAGGACGATGCATGATATCAAGTTTGTTATTCAATCCTAGATCTAAATATGAAGTCGGTTAAAGTTTAGTATGTGGACCGTCGAATTTAGGGGTGTGGGGGTGGGGATGGGGTAAGGGGGGATGAGGGGAAGTTCCACCGCGAAGCCTGAGACGCGGAGCCTTATAGTTTTTTTTTATCGAATTTTGAAATCTTAACCTAAACAGTACTAAAACGACTAAAACACGAAAACTAGGTCCTCGAAATACAAGAAAAGGGTAAGGGGATGTAGGAGGTTGATTCCCGGTTACATCAATGCCACCCACAAAGCTCTGCGACGCACAGTTTATGAGAAAAACAAAAAAAAAACGATTCTAACCTCAAAGTGCTAACATTAACACTGTACACTACAGCTACATACATGGGGTCAGTTTTCTAATACGGTCTAAGTTTAAACTAGCTAATCCCCACCTATTAGGGCAGAGAGTGTTGTAAAAATATGTCGACGGGACCCCCTTTCGGGGGTCCCTTTTTTCTGCGTGGTTCTATTACAGTCGAACCTAACCTATACCCAACTAGAGTGTGGTTGGCTTTTTGTTATTATTTTTTTATGGCGGGGGGCTACGCCCCCCGACCCCCCCTTTACGGGGGGCCTGCGGCCCCCCCGTCCCCCCGCTACCCCCATTCTTACCGCTATTTTTTCGTCATCCTACTCTATTGACCTAGTAGGTAATTGCAAGTATGTGTGAGTAATTGTGCCGCACACACACACACCCGCACGCACACTCACACACACTCGAGCGCACAATCACACACATCCTACGAAGCGGGGTTCTGTCGACATATGTGACAAAGTCATTTAATTGTGACACCTACTTGCTCTTGGATCGTCGTAACTGACCCTATGTACTTAGCTGTAGTGTTAGGTTAGAATGATTTTTTTTATTTTTCTCAAAAACTGTGCGTCGCAGATTGTTGTGGGTGGCATTTTTATAACCGGAATTCAACCCCCTACATCCCCACACCCTTTTCTTGTGTTTTGAGGAGGTATTTTTCGTGTTTTAGGTGTTTTAGTACTGTTTAGGTGAAGACTTTAAAATTCGATAAAAAAAAAACTACTGATTTCCGCAGTCTGAAATTTTGCGTAAATATTCCTTATACTAAACTCTTTTAGACATAAAAATATGGTTACCCAATTCAACGGTCCACATACTAAACTTTATCCATGAAGTCTTCCATAGGTTATTTGTGATCATTTAAATCCAGCAAAACTTCATCCCTGGGAGTCTCAAGAAGTAAGTTTATTTTCATTAATCAAAAGGTCAGGAAAAACAAATTTATTGTGGGCAGGCTTAAACTAAAAACAATACTTAAGAAGAATTGCAGATTGTAATGATAATAATAGCACTTGTTTTTTAAATTCTAATTCGGTCACAGATGCGTTGCTACCCTCTACCCTTTAGGACTGAGATGGTCGTCTCTATAAAAGTCTAATTGACCCCACACCTTTTAATTCAGAACCTTACATAACCATCAGTTTAATCACAACACATAATGGCCCAATATTACAAGCATCAGTCTCTCCTCGTCATTGAGGAGATCTACAACATACTCCACGGGGTTTACGATGCGGGGTTAGTGGTCAATCCATATATCATTGTTTTATGACAACCATTTGCCTCTAAATGGCTTAACAATTGTTGCCCAACGAGAACAAACACACCAACAGATGGCCACACAAGAACATTTATTTTTGCCTCTAGAAATCACAGATCCTATATACTATCAACTGACCCATATTGTTTAATTTATTCAGTCATTGAGGATGAGGCAAGGTGAGGGTCTATGAATACTGATCAATGTCTTACTGACATGGGAATCGTGGAATGTGGTATGAAGTGAGTACTAATAGTACAAATGAAGGTGAAAATCTAAAAATTGGTAATTCATAGTTACTTTATTGTTCAATGATGTATTTGCAGAACAATATGGAGCAGGACAACATGAAGATGGTATGTTATGTGAAGGTAAGGATTTTATGAATTCATTGCTATCTATTTTTGTAATCTTGTCATTAACCAAATCTTGTAAAATGATGTCGTTGACCAAATCTGTACGTATAAAAGCAAAGGTAACCCATTTATTGCAAAATATGCAGAACCACTTGGCGTATACACATGAAATTTGGCAGGTACTTTAGAATTAGTAGATAACTGCTACGACTTGATTTTGTCATGTCCCTCCGCTATGGGCCTACGCAGACCGGGACGGCATGGCAAAAAATTTAAATTTTTATTAATGGATATTCTGACGTATTGACATATAAATAAAACATAAATGGCTGTGCTTCAAAATGATGCCGTGGCATTGAAAAGGATTTCATTGAAAGGCATTGAAAGATGCGCCGCGATTTCGTCCCGCCGTGAAATATAATAAAAATAATAATAATAAACGCTAACACACTCATACCCCCGCAGTAGGTTACTATGTACCTGTGTCGTGAGTGGCATGGACTACACATATAACACATTACAATTACATCCATGACCCGAGTACAAATATTTATTTGCCACACAAATATCTGCCCCGGCCGGGAATCGAACCCGGGACCCCTCGCGTCGCAGGCAGGGTCGCTACCAACTAGGCTACAGGGTCGTCGTGGCATACTGCGGTAGGCAACGGCAGGCCGAGGATTCCGGCGCACAAACGTGTGTCGGGCAGCAGTAGCTGCCGAAGATTGCTTTGTCGTGCCGCGGCATGCCGTGGCAAGGCGCTGAAATGTCACGGCCTCTAAGCGGCTATTGTGCGCTGACTGACGGCAAAATCCCTTGCCATGCCGTCCCGATCTGCGTAGACCCTAATAGGAGGTAAAAGTACTTCCATGGGGGCTTACCCATGGGCAGCATCTTGTGAAGTCATATCGCTTGGTAGTGCAATCCTACAATTCGTTTTTTCGCAGATGTGCAGAATATTATGCTTTGCCGACAGCAGTAATATGCACTCTATGATAGCTTTTGGAGATTTAAATGAGGCGTATGAAACTTTAACTGGTATAATGGTAAATTATGTTGGAGTATATATTACAGAAATTATATACAGGGTGTTCGGTAGAACGTTGGACATACGTTGATGGGGGGTAGCTGGGGTAGTCTGCTATCTAATCAGCGGCAAAAAAAATTCTAGGTGCTAAGATTTTTTTTTTACGATTTTTTTTTTAATTTCTGGAATTTCTTCCCTTTCATACACTTAAACACCTTGAAAAAACAACTATTTATGAACATATCTAAAAAACCTTTTTTTATTAGAATCGTAACAGTTGGTATTACGTTTTAAAATTGGTATTTGTTGCAGGTTATTACAAGACACAAAGTTATGGACCTTCAAACATAAAAGTGAAGGTTAAAAATAATTTAAAGCTCAACTTCACGTTGCATTAAAAAAATAAGTAAGAGAGGTAGATAACTTCTGATTTTTTAAAAACATCTCTAGAGTGTTAGCTTTGTAACGGTATGTAAATTGTTTTGATATCTTTTCCGTAACTAGAGATATCAGCCGTTATTTACCTAGCCGGACCAATTCGTCGAAATTCTACAAGAGTTAAAATAATGAAACAATCAATTCAATACTGAATAATTTATTCATACTGAATACTGAATAATTTATTCAAACTAATAGGGCCATTTTATCTACCAGACAACCTCAATGGACAAAATTATTTAGATTTTTTAATGTATGATTTGCCGCTATTAGTAGAACAAGTATTCCAGGAAGATGCTCCTATTGTTTTCCAACATGACGGGTGCCCAGCTCATTACAGCTTAGCGGTAAGGGAATTCCTTAATAATTCATTCCCGAATTCATGGATTGGACGAGATGGCCCAATTCCCTGGCCACCGCGATCCCCAGATCTCACCCCAGTCGATTTTTACGTCTGGGGAAGAGCAAAAGAATTGGTGTACAGTGAAGAAGTTCACAGTCGTGAAGAATTAATAACCAGAATCGATGATGCGTTCGAGAAAATGAAAGAAGAAATGTTATTGAAAACAACTACTGTAGAAATAAGAAACCGATGCAGAGCTTGTATTACTAATGGCGGGCGTCAATTTGAACAAAATTTGTAACAAATGAATAAATTATTCAGTATTGAATTGATTGTTTCATTATTTTAACTCTTGTAGAATTTCGACGAATTGGTCCGGCTAGGTAAATAACGGCTGATATCTCTAGTTACGGAAAAGATATCAAAACAATTTACATACCGTTACAAAGCTAACACTCTAGAGATGTTTTTAAAAAATCAGAAGTTATCTACCTCTCTTACTTATTTTTTTAATGCAACGTGAAGTTGAGCTTTAAATTATTTTTAACCTTCACTTTTATGTTTGAAGGTCCATAACTTTGTGTCTTGTAATAACCTGCAACAAATACCAATTTTAAAACGTAATACCAACTGTTACGATTCTAATAAAAAAAGGTTTTTTAGATATGTTCATAAATAGTTGTTTTTTCAAGGTGTTTAAGTGTATGAAAGGGAAGAAATTCCAGAAATTAAAAAAAAATCGTTAAATAAAAAATCTTAGCACCTAGAATTTTTTTTGCCGCTGATTAGATAGCAGACTACCCCAGCTACCCCCCATCAACGTATGTCCAACGTTCTACCGAACACCCTGTACTATAATACTTAATACTAATACTTACTAATACTAATATTATAAATGTGAAAGTGTGTTTGTTTGTTTGTTTGTTTGTGACGCTTTCACGTCGCAACAAAGCTATTATATGGTAAGGTTTATGTGTGTGGGGATAGTTAGGAGGGTGGAGAGTGACGTAGGCTACTTTTTACCGCGGAAAAACATCCCATTCCCATGGGAAGATCGATGTTTTGTTAGTTGCTAGATATTTATTTTCGGAGTTGCTAATAGATGGCGGTAATAAAATTCATTTGCAAGTTCTGAATTACGCTATCAAATACTACATGTAATTTACTTAAGTCATAGGCAAATGTAATAGGCTACTTTAGCTCTGCCTCGAGAACTCCCCGCTCCGGCTGTGTTCAGTGTACCGCCCGCCCGCTGGCACTATCCTGTTGACTGATGTCCGCAAGTTGCTCAGCCAACAGGATAGTGCCAGCGGACCAGAGGGACCTTCGATTCGAGAGCCTGGACGACTTCATCGAGAGATTGGCACGCAACATGTTCGGACGTGTCGACGCGTCGCGGTTCCTGCATCTGCAGGACCTGGCGTCGCTCCACGCCCGTCCACCGGACCGCTGAGCCTTTCCGCGCGACTTGCTGGTTGCGCGGGACGGGCCTAGCACTGACTGATACTGGGGCTTCGTAAGTCGTCGCCCGGCGCTGATCGGCTCCTGCTGGGCTTCCCACCAGCGGGATTCACCCGGTAGGGCCTCGATCGGCTGGGCGGTGCGAAGATGAACCCCATCCCGTTTAAGACTCTGTGGCCTGTAAAAAGGCCACCACTCATCGGACTTGACCTATTGGTTAACCACAGATGGACAACCAAGGGCCTTAGGGCCCAACCCAAGGACCGGCCCGTTTTAACGGGCCGCGAGAGACACCCCCAAAGGGGAACTAACTGTCCCGAGGGCTCCACACACCTCAGACAGGGTGGAGTGAAGAGAGCGAGTAGTAGGCTACTTTTTAGCCTAAATTCCTACGAGAGCGGGACCTACGCGGCTGTTACCTACGGGTCCCGAAGCGAAGCGCGGGCGGTTCTCTAGTTATATATAATATTCAAGTCACCACTCACCGTGGACGTGATATTTTCTTAGTCGCTTGGAGCATACCTCTGTCATAAACATTTTTATGATTACATTGTTGCTACGTAGATTTTGTTTATAATATAACTAGAAATGTGATCAGTGATCTGGCCTGTTGTCAGACGGCAGACGAGGAGCAGTTACCTCGGTACGTGTGCGTCGAGTGCGCCGACCGACTGATGAACTGCGCTCGCTTCAGACGCAGGAGCTTGCGAGCGCACGCGGTGCTGCTCGACACCGCCAGGAGACACGGCCGAGTGAGTGTTATGTGTAGAAACAATCTAGGAAGGCAATCATAAAGTTAAAAAGTATTATCAGAGTACAATATGAGGCGATTACAAATTTTAAAGAGGACGATTCTTATTTTAACGACTTTCTAATACACTAACACAATTTATTAATGTTGTTTCAGATTACAGTAGAATTAGTACGATCTGAAATAATGAAAGACAACTTAAATTCCGATACAATACACAATCAAAATGATGGCTTTGCTCTTAATAATGAAGATTTAGAAAAAGTGAACAGTATGACAGATAGCCTTTGTGATGTAAGACCCGAAGATGTTGAAAAGTATGATAATATTTATGATTCTGAGTTCCAAATCGATGATGTGATTGGCCAGAGGAATATCAATAGCAAAGATGATGAAATGAATGATGTAGCAGTAATTGATGTTAAGATGGAAATTAATGATATGGACAATCAACAGGTCTTAAATACTTGTTCGCCTAACTTGGTCGAAGATATTTACGGAACTGATGATGCAGAAGTCGACTATCACATTCAGAAAGACAATCAGTCCGATAGATTGTCTAATATAGACGAGGATAATGCTATCAATGATATTATAGCAAACAGTGATATCACCAATCGAAACAATGCTAGTGTGTGTTTGTTTAACTCAGAAGATGGTGATGTAGATGATGTTACTGTTGATAATGAAGACAATATCGATCAAGATGCAACATCGCTTGCAGTTACATCTAATCAGGTCTTAGTGTATTCAGCGAAACTGTTCGAAGATATCATATCCTATGTTCTTAAGAAAGAATACAACGATATGAAAGACAAGTACAGTACTGAAGTGGAGCCGTCCAGTGGCTGTATGGAGTATCGACACTCATTCTTATTTGCGGGTAAGTGAAGGTTTTCTTGGTTTTATCTGTTTGTTTCGAATGTGTTTCGATGTGATGATAGGATATTTCGATGCATTTCGCAAATGAAAAACGCAACTAAGCAGTGTCGTATGTTAAATAAGTTCTTTAAATTCGTGTTTTGGCAGAGCTTTGTTAGTGAGAAAGGACACAAGATACTGTTTGTATTAAGAATTTTAAAATGACATATTACATTGTTTGATATCATGTCCTTTTTTGTTTATAGGTGAAGATGTTCTTGCTGACTGTCTTCCGTCACAAGAAGTGAGACAGGAGACCAAGAGAGAGACGGAGACATCGCAGGATTTAAACGCACTGAAGATTGACGACCAACAGCCGCCGGAAGCTGACGGACCCTCCACAGATGATACGTTCCGTTGCGACATATGTCCTTATCAAACTGACGTCGATATCCAGTTGCTGGAACATTTGAAAGCGCACGCTGCCGACAATAAGGCATTTCATTGTAATGAGTGTGATTATAAAACAAATGTGAAACAATCACTTCTCCGTCATATGTGGAGACATTTTGGCAGCGATATATATTCATGTGATGTATGTAAAAAAGAGTTTAAATTTAAACAACTGCTGCAGTCACATTTAAAAGTACATTCTAGTGAGAGACCATATTCATGTGACGTTTGCAATCAAGCGTTTAAATCCAATCAAAGTCTACAAAAACATTATATAGTTCATTCTGGTGAGAGACCATTTTCATGTGACATTTGCAATCAAGCGTTTAAAAGAAAACGTAACCTACAGTCCCATTTAAAAGTACATTCTAGTGAGAGACCATATTCATGTGACGTTTGCAATCAAGCGTTTAAATCCAATCAAAGTCTACAAAAACATTATATAGTTCATTCTGGTGAGAGACCATTTTCATGTGACATTTGCAATCAAGCGTTTAAAAGAAAACGTGACCTACAGTCCCATTTAAAAGTACATTCCAGTGAGAGACCATATTCATGTGATGAATGTAAAAAGGCGTTTAAACTCAAACGATTACTACAAAAACATTATAAAGTTCATTCTGGTGAGAGACCATTTTCATGTGACGTTTGCGATAAGGCGTTTAAATCCAATCAACACCTTCAAAGACATATAATAGAACATTCTGGTGAGAGACCTTTTTCATGTGACGTTTGCAGTCAAACGTTTAAACGAAAATTTAACCTACAGATCCATTTAAAAATACATTCTAGGAGCACACCATATTCATGTGAATTTTGTAAGAAAGCATTTATATCTAAATACCAGCTAGGATCGCATCTAAAAAAACATTCTGATGGGAAACCATACGCATGTGCCTATTGTAAAAAAACGTTTAAATACAAACAAGTGCTGCGATTGCATCTAAGACTACATTCTGATTAGGACCCATACGCATGTGACGTTTGTACCGAAGCGTTTAGATGCAAGATTCTATTAAAGCAACACTTAAGGATACATTCTGATGCGAAACCATATTCATGTGACGTTTGCAAAAAAGCATTTACATTAGAATCATCGATAAAAAGACATTTTAATGTACATTCTGTTGAGCTCCCTCAATACATGTGACACTAATATAGAAACACATTTTATGTGACATCTGTAAATTACCTTAGAGCTCTAAGGGCCATAACTCACCGGGACGCCACGGCACCGTGGCCAGCGACGTGTAAATGAAATTATTGTTGCTTTTTACAAAAAAAAAATAACCGACTTCAATCTCGATAAGCAGAGATAACTCAAAAACGACTCGCCAGATGGCGCACAATTCAACATGTAGGTGTAAAGTTCTCGACGATTTGCTTGCGGCCCGGGATCGCTCGGTTGAAGTATTAATATATGAAGTATAAAGAACAATATATTATTATGTACTGTTCAATGTTCATATTTTAGTACGTATTAATAAATTATTTTTAATATGAGTGTATTTTTATTAACCACTTACATTATACCTACGTACTTTAAGTTAAAATTTAATGAAATAAATGCAGTTGATTTGAGCTCTTTTTAAGTCAGTGAAAAAAGTTGAGAAGTAACTTTTAGGGCTACAATAGACATCCGATTTTTCTCTCCGATAGCCTGATCAGAGAAATTCAGACAATCGAATCGGACGACTAGCGAATCGTACGTGTATTGTGTATTCAAACAAACCCGAGTGCCTTGAGAAATCTGTCGTCTATTGTAGCCCTAATGAACAGATGAGGTAGGTACTTTTATGTATTTTATTGGATAATAATGCCACACGTAAATAATTATTCAATGCGGAACTCTTCACGAAACGTTCACAACGTTTAAAAATATTTTTACAATAATGTTTTCGGGGAAAAGGAATGTTTCGGCGGTTTTGTCTTATAGTGGAACTGGAACGCTGGAACCATCCTATAGATATAGATCAATGGCTGGAACGTGCCCGTGTCATCAATGTCAGTGTCGTAAGCAAACGTCAATTAACAACAAAATGTCAAAGTTAAATGTCAAATCAAAATCAAAATAATTAACAATGTTTTTGTAGGGGAACGAAAAATACACAAAGTACGATTAATAAACTATAATATAGGTATTTCTAAATTAGAACGATAATATCAAGACGAATATTAGGACGATGCATGATATCAAGTTTGTTATTCAATCCTAGATCTAAATATGAAGTCTTCCATAGGTTATTTGTGATCATTTAAATCCAGCAAAACTTCATCCCTGGGAGTCTCAAGAAGTAAGTTTATTTTCATTAATCAAAAGGTCAGGAAAAACAAATTTATTGTGGGCAGGCTTAAACTAAAAACAATTCTTAAGAAGAATTGCAGATTGTAATGATAATAATAGCACTTGTTTTTTAAATTCTAATTCGGTCACAGATGCGTTGCTACCCTTTAGGACTGAGATGGTCGTCTCTATAAAAGTCTAATTGACCCCACACCTTTTAATTCAGAACCTTACATAACCATCAGTTTAATTACAACACATAATGGCCCAATATTACAAGCATAATTCTCTCCTCGTCATTGAGGAGATCTACAACATACTCCACGGGGTTTACGATGCGGGGTTAGTGGTCAATCCATATATCATTGTTTTATGACAACCATTTGCCTCTAAATGGCTTAACAATTGTTGCCCAACGAGAACAAACACACCAACAGATGGCCACACAAGAACATTTATTTTTGCCTCTAGAAATCACAGATCCTATGTACTATCAACTGACCCATATTGTTTAATTTATTCAGTCATTAAGGATGAGGCAAGGTGAGGGTCTATGAATACTGATCAATGTCCTACTGACATGGGAATCATGGAATGTGGTATGAAGTGAGTACTTATAGTACAAATGAAGGTGAAAATCTAAAAATTGGTAATTCATAGTTACTTTATTGTTCAATGATGTATTTGCAGAACAATATGGAGCATGACAACATGAAGATGGCATGTTATGTGAAGGTAAGGATTTTATAAATTCATTGCTATCTATTTTTTGTGATCTTGTCATTAACCAAATCTTGTAAAATGATGTCATTGCCCAAATCTGTACGTATAAAAGCAAAGGTAACCTATTTATTGCAAAATATGCAGAACCACTTGGCGTATACACATGAAATTTGGCAGGTACTTTAGAATTAGTAGATATCTGCTACGACTTGATTTTGTCATGTCCCTCCCCTATGGGCCTACGCAGACCGGGACGGCATGGCAAAAAATTTAAATTTTTATTAATGGATATTCTGACGTATTGACATATAAATAAAACATAAATGGCTATGCTTCAAAATGATGCCGTGGCATTGAAAAGGATTTCATTGAAAGGCATTGAAAGATGCGCCGCGATGTCGTCCCGCCGTGAAATATAATAAAAATAATAATAATAAACGCTAACACACTCATACCCCCGCAGTAGGTTACTATGTACCTGTGTCGCGGGTGACATGGACTACACATATAACACACTAGCTTTCCGCCCGCGGCTCCGCCCGCGTGGAATTTTGTTAGGTATATAGCGTATTTTTACTGAACTCGACAGTGCTTTTCTTTAGACTTATTTTAGAAAAAAAGATTTTTCAGGCTGAAATCTTATTACAACTTCAATTTAATATCGAACAAAATCGCCCATTTAGTTTAATATTTGCTGCTTTCCCTTCATAAGAAAGTCCAACTCGCTCTTGGCTTGGAAGTTATTTTTCAGGAATTTGCATTTTACGATCCCGTGGAAATGTCCTAAGTAAATTTCCCGTCTCGTATAAATATTTGGAGTACTAAATCTCTATTTAATTTTACACCTACCTATGTACCTATATATTTTTAAGGTGATATTGAAAAAATACTGAAGCACATTTTTTAATTTTAACAAAGAGACTGGACATTCATTTTCAAGTCCCCTTGGAAACTAACAAAAAAAACACAAATTTTCACCCCGTATTTTTAGGGGTTGGAGGGTTAATTCGAAAAAACACTTGATTTTTTATTTACAACAAAGAGTATTTACCTATTTTCAGCTTTCTATCTTGAAAATTTTATTAAGTCCCGTACAATCTTTCACCCCCCTTTTAAAGGGGTTGAGGGTTAATTATCAAAAAAATCTGATACACGTATTCATTAATTTGAAGTAAGCAACCAAAATTCAAATTTCCAAGTCACTAACTTCAATGTTGTAGAATTTTCATATAATAGTTTTCACCCCTTTCATCCCCTTCAGAGTGGAATTTCCAAAAATCCTCTCTTGGTCCCCTACACTCCCCAAGGAACATACAATACATGGCAAATTTCATGTTTCTAACTTAGAAAATGACGGACTTCCATACAAACTTTCAACCCCTATTTTACCCCCTTAGGGGTAGAATTTCCAGAAACGCTTAAATACGTATCTATTAATTTTTAATCAGTTTTTCAGGAATTTGTATTTTACGATCCCGTGGAAATGTCCTAAGTAAATTTCCCGTCTCGTATAAATATTTGGAGTACTAAATCTCTATTTAATTTTACACCTACCTATATATTTTTAAGGTGATATTGAAAAAATACTGAAGCACATTTTTTAATTTTAACAAAGAAACTGGACATTCATTTTCAAGTCCCTAACTTGGAAACTAACGAAAAAAACACAAATTTTCACCCCGTATTTTATGGGTTGGAGGGTTAATTCGAAAAAACACTTGATTTTTTATTTACAACAAAGAGTCTATTTTCAGCTTTCTATCTTGAAAATTTTATTAAGTCCCATACAATCTTTCACCCCCCTTTTAAAGGGGTTGAGGGTTAATTATCAAAAAAATCTGATACACGTATTCATTAATTTGAAGTAAGCAACCAAAATTCAAATTTCCAAGTCACTAACTTCAATGTTGTAGAATTTTCATATAATAGTTTTCACCCCTTTCATCCCCTTCGGAGTGGAATTTCTAAAAATCCTCTCTTGGTCCCCTACACTCCCCAAGGAACATACAATACATGGCAAATTTCATGTTTCTAACTTAGAAAATGACGGACTTCCATACAAACTTTCAACCCCTATTTTACCCCCTTAGGGGTAGAATTTCCAGAAACGCTTAAATACGTATCTATTAATTTTTAATCAGTAGCCCAAAAATAAAGTTTCATGTTTCTAACTTAAAAAATGACAGTCTTCCATACAAACTTTCAACCCCTATTTCACCCCTTTAGAGGTTGAATTTCATAAAATCCCGTCTTAGTGAGCACTTACATCCTTAAAAGAACCCGCATGCAAAATTTCACACTCCTAGCACTTGTAGTTTCTGAGATTTCGTGATGAGTCAGTGAGTCAGTGACCTTTCGCTTTTATATATATAGATTACAATTACACCCATGACCCGCCACATAAATATCTGCCCCGGCCGGGAATCGAACCCGGGACCCCTCGCGTCGCAGGCAGGGTCGTCGTGGCATACTGCGGTAGGCAACGGCAGGCCGAGGACTCCGGCGCACAAACGTATCGGGCAGCAGTAGCTGCCGAAGATTGCTTTGTCGTGCCGCGGCATGCCGTGGCAAGGCGCTGAAATGTCACGGAATCTAAGCGGCTATTGTGCGCTGACTGACGGCAAAATCCGTTGCCATGCCGTCCCGATCTGCGTAGACCCTAATAGGAGGTAAAAGTACTTCCATGGGGGCCTACCCATGGGCAGCATCTTGTGAAGTCATATATCGCTTGGTAGTGCAATCCTACAATTCGTTTTTTCGCAGATGTGCAGAATATGCTTTGCCGACAGCAGTAATATGCACTCTACTAGCTTTTGCCCGCGGCTTCGCCCGCGTGGAATTCGTTTATATCGCGAACCGGGGAAGTGGGGGAGAAAGTACGTCATCAACTATCTTCCTGGGAAAATTCATCAAAATCGTTGTTTTCATACAAACTTTCATCCCCTATTTCAAGCCTTTAGGGGTTGATTTAAAAAAAAAAATTAGCCTATGTGTGACTCTGGGTCTTCAAATATTTTCATTCCGAATTTCATCCAAATCGGACTGGTGGTTTAGTCGTGAAAACGTCACAGACAGACTTTCGCATTTATAATACTATATGTGTGTGCCCGCTACTTCGTACGCGCAGGAGTTTATTCCGCGTAACTCCAGATCCCGCGGGATTTCCAGGAAGACAGACTTGTTAGTTTTATATTAATGTTTGTTTAGAAGCTATTTATACCCCATACGCGAAGAAGGTTTTCCCGCGTAAATTCCGATCCCGCGGGATTTCTGAAAATATCCTATATGTTAATCTAAGTTGCCCTCTTTGTGTGTGTCCGCTACTTCGTACGCGCAGGAGTTTATTCCGCGTAACTCCAGATCCCGCGGGATTTCCGGGAAGACAGACTTGTTAGTTTTATATTAATGTTTGTTAGTTTTATATTAATGTTTGTTTAGAAGCTATTTATACCCCATACGCGAAGAAGGTTTTCCCGCGTAAATTCCGATCCCGCGGGATTTCTGGGATAAAAAATATCCTATATGTTAATCTAAGTTGCCCTCTATGCGTGTGCCCGCTACTTCGTACGCGCAGGAGTTTATTCCGCGTAACTCCAGATCCCGCGGGATTTCCGGGAAGACAGACTTGTTAGTTTTATATTAATGTTTGTTAGTTTTATATTAATGTTTGTTTAGAAGCTATTTATACCCCATACGTGAAGAAGGTTTTCCCGCGTAAATTCCGATCCCGCGGGATTTCTGGGATAAAAAATATCCTATATGTTAATCTAAGTTGCCCTCTATATGTGTGCCAAATTTCATGAAAATCGGTTCAGTAGTTTTTGCGTGAAGGAGTAACAAACAAACAAACAAACAAATACACAAACTTTCACATTTATAATATTAATAGGATGATAGCTTTTGGAGATTTAAATGAGGCGTATGAAACTTTAACTGGTGTAATGGTAAATTATGTTGGAGTATAATATATTACGGAAATTATATATAATATTCAAGTCACCACTTACCGTGGACGTGATATTTTCTTAGTCGCTTGGAGCGTCCCTTAAGACTTAAACATTAGCGTCTTAAACATTTTCTCTACGTGCATTGTTGCTGTATTTATTTTGTTTCATGCCTAATATATTACTAGAACTATAATCAGCGAACTGGTCTGTCGTCAGACGGCAGACGAGGAGCAGTTACCTCGGTACGTGTGCGCCGAGTGCGCCGACCGACTGATGAACTGCGCTCGCTTCAGACGCAGGAGCTTGCGAGCGCACGCGGTGCTGCTCGACACCGCCAGGAGACACGGCCGAGTGAGTGTTATGTGTAGAAACAATCTAGGAAGGCAATCATAAAGTTAAAAAGTATTATCAGAGTACAATATGAGGCGATTACAAATTTTAAAGAGGACGATTCTTATTTTAACGACTTTCTAATACACTAACACAATTTATTAATGTTGTTTCAGATTACAGTAGAATTAGTACTATCTGAAATAATGAAAGACAACTTAAATTCCGATACAATACACAATCAAAATGATGACTTTGCTCTTAATAATGAAGATTTAGAAAAAGTGAACAGTATGACAGATAGCCTTTGTGATGTAAGATCCGAAGATGTTGAAAAGTATGATAATATTTATGATTCTGAGTTCCAAATCGATGATGTGATTGGTCAGAGGAATATGAATAGCAAAGATGATGAAATGAATGATGTAGCAGTAATTGATGTTAAGATGGAAATTAATGATATGGACAATCAACAGGTCTTAAATACTTGTTCGCCTAACTTAGTCGAAGATATTTACGGAACTGATGATGCAGAAGTCGACTATCACATTCAGAAAGACACTCAATCCGACAGATTGTCTAATATAGACGAGGATAATGCTATCAATGATATTATAGCAAACAGTGATATGACCAATCGAAACAATGCTAGTGTGTGTTTGTTTAACTCAGAAGATGGTGATGTAGATGTCGTTACTGTTGATAATGAAGACAATATCGATCAAGATGCAACATCGCTTGCAGTTACATCTAATCAGATCTTAGTGTATTCAGCAAAACTGTTTGAAGATATCATATCCTATGTTCTTAAGAAAGAATACAACAATATGAAGGACAAGTACAGTACTGAAGTGGAGCCGTCCAGTGGCTGTATGGAGTATCGACACTCATTCTTATTTGCGGGTAAGTGAAGGTTTTCTTGGTTTTATCTGTTTGTTTCGAATGTGTTTCGATGTGATGATAGGATATTTCGATGCATTTCGCAAATGAAAAACGCAACTAAGCAGTGTCGTATGTTAAATAAGTTCTTTAAATTCGTGTTTTGGCAGAGCGTTGTTAGTTAGAAAGGACACAAGATACTATTTGTATTAAGAATTTTAAAAGGACATTACATTGTTTGATATCATGTACTTTTTTGTTTACAGGTGAAGATGTTCTTGCTGACCGTCTTCCGTCACAAGAAGTGAGACAAGAAGCCAAGAGAGAGACGGAGACATCGCAGGATTTAAATGCACTGAAGATTGACGACCAACAGCCGCCGGAAGCTGACGGACCCTCCACAGATGATACGTTCCGTTGCGACATATGTCCTTATCAAACTGACGTCGATATCCAGTTGCTGGAACATTTGAAAGCGCACGCTGCCGACAATAAGGCATTTCACTGTAATGAGTGTGATTTTAAAACAGATTTTAGACGATCACTTCTCTATCATATGCGGAGACATTTTGGCAGCGATATATATTCATGTGATGTATGTAAAAAAGAGTTTGAATTTAAACAACTGCTACAGTCACATTTAAAAGTACATTCTAGTGAGAGACCATATTCATGTGACGTTTGCAATCAAGCGTTTAAATCCAATCAACACCTACAAAGACATTTAATGGTACATTCTAGTGAGAGACCATTTTCATGTGACATTTGCAATCGAGCGTTTAAATCCAATCAAAGTCTACAAAGTCATATAATAATAGGACATTCTGGCGAGAGACCTTTTTCATGTGACGTTTGCAAAAAAGCATTTAAAAGAAAACGTAACCTACAGTCCCATTTAAAAGTACATTCCAGTGAGAGACCATATTCATGTGATGTTTGCAAAAAGGCGTTTAAATCCAATCAACACCTACAAAAACATTATATAGTTCATTCTGGTGAGAGACCATTTTCATGTGACATTTGCAATCAAGCGTTTAAAAGAAAACGTGACCTACAGTCCCATTTAAAAGTACATTCCAGTGAGAGACCATATTCATGTGATGAATGTAAAAAGGCGTTTAAATTCAAACGATTACTACAAAGACATTATTTGGTTCATTCTGGTGAGAGACCATTTTCATGTGACGTTTGCAAAAAAGCGTTTAAATCCAATCAACACCTACAAAGACATTTAATGGTACATTCTGGCTAGAGACCGTTTTCATGTGACGTTTGCAAAAAAGGGTTTCAATCTAAAAGTAACTTACAGACCCATTTAAAAGTACATTCTAGTGAGAGGCCATATTCATGTGACATATGCAATAAAGCGTTTAAATGCAAATCCCTGCAAAATAGACATTTAAAAGTACATTCTGATGAGAAATCATACGCATGTGACATTTGTACCAAAGCGTTTAAATGGAAGAATGCATTAAAGAAACATTTAAAAACACATTCTTATGCGAAACCATATTCATGTGACTTTTGTAAAAAAAAACGTTTAAATACAAACAAGTGCTGCGATTGCATCTAAGACTACATTCTGATTAGGACCCATACGCATGTGACGTTTGTACCGAAGCGTTTAGATGCAAGATTCTATTAAAGCAACACTTAAGGATACATTCTGATGCGAAACCATGTTCATGTCATTAATGTAAAAAACTGGTTGTCTGTAAAGTCGGTTTACTGACGATAGTTGAACGTGACAACGTCTTAAGAAAATACTGATGGAATGATTGACAAATAATATCATCAAAGTAAACAAACGTCATGAAATCGTATTTAAAGTTACAGAAATTTATCAATAAAAGAAGGATGAAGTAATAGTAACAATTTAAAACATTTATTTATACAAAGAATTATATTTAAAACATTGTAACACCATCCGCCATCTAGCGCTGCTAACCGTTAGACCATTAACCATTAGTCACAACTAAGTGAGGTAACAAAAGATTACTCTACTTCTTCAGAGATGGCGCTGTACCATTTTCTGAAACACGCCAACGTGTGTACGCCGTAGCTACCATAAGTAATGTTAAGGAGGAAGGGACGCTTTTATGTCTGTCTCTCTCGCTCTTAGGCGGGCTAACCATGCCCGAGTGGAAGGGACGCGTGCCTCTCACTCGCTCTCATTGTAAGATTTGTAAGCGCATAACGTGAGCGGCGGAGCGTGACCGTGACACAGTTTCTTGAAGTGCCACCCGGTAATCCAATTTATAAGACGTTATCACGTCAAAAAACTGTTGAAAATAAAAGAAGTCCACTTAAGGACACATTCTGATGCGAAACCATATTTATGTGACGTTTGCAAAAAAGCATTTACATTAGAGTCATCGATAAAAAGACATTTAAAAGTACATTCTGTTGTCGCTCAATACATGTGACACTAATATAAAAAGTAAAAACACATTTATGTGACATCTGTAAATTACCTTAGAGCTCTAAGGGCCATAGCTCACCGGGACGCCACGGCACCGTGGCCAGCGACGTGTAAATGAAATTATTGTTGCTTTTTACAAAAAAAAAATAACCGACTTCAATCTCGATAAGCAGAGATAACTAAAAAACGACTCGCCAGATGGCGCACAATAAAGTTCTCGACGCTTTGCTTGCGGCCCGGGATCGCTCGGTTGAAGTATGCTTGTGGCTGTATTCGTAGAAACTTGCCCAAGTATTAATACTTATTAAAGAACAATATATTATTATGTACTGTTCAATGTTCATATTTTAGTACGTATTAATAAATTATTTTAAATATGAGTGTATTTTTATTAACCACTTACATTATACCTACGTACTTTAAGTTAAAATTTAATGATCGAATAGAAGCGTCCGGGTTCGAATCCCGCGCGCATCTCTAATTAGCAAAATTAATGATCATTTAGGGATTAAATCACATTAAATTACCGTTAGCTTGTGATCACCAGAGAGTGCTCCCCTGCCAGCCTCCCACTGGTGCCGCAGCGAGAGGAGAGCCGAGCCGCAGCGTTGGGACAGTCAATGAACAGCCAAGTTGCGATAGGGCTGGATCTTCATAGAGATATTACAGTAGAGTGGGTGAGCCATACGGCTGCCCATACATATTGCAATCGCCCCCGGTTAGAAACAGAAACAACGATAACGGTAATTACCTATCTCTCTCCGATCCCGATGAGCCAGAAAGAGAAAGGTGATTACTAAAGATTTCGTCTCTTTTTATCCTAGGTACGCTCTGTAGCCTGGCTTCTGCCCTCTAGTGTAATATCTCTATGTGGATCTTAGACTATCCGCATGGCGTAAAAGTTGCGAAATGTGAAATTGAGAATGACAGATGTTCAATGTTGCCATTGTAATTATAATAAAAACAAAAAACCCGAATGCTTACAAAATAAGTCAAAAGAAAAAAACAAGTGTCACAATATCAACATAAAATACTTCATGCTGCCGCATGCGGTGACAAACGTAGTACTTGTGTGATAAAACTTTTTTTACCTGTAGGTAACAGTATTGTTTGTCCCCGCCTGCAGCACCATGAAGTATTTTATGTTGATATTGTGACACTTGTTTTTTCTTTCCAGTTATTTTGTAAGCTGTCGGGTTTTTTGTTTTTATAATAATATTTTTATTTCAGACTTTTTAGTGGGTTCGCCGAAAAATTCTGCTTTTTGGGATGGTTTTTGACAATTTGTGTTAAATGTGTGCCTAAACGTTACAATGACATGACATGACATAATTCATTGATACCTTTTGTACCTTTTGTTCACATATTACTTGCTCATATTTTTTTGAATCGGTTCATAAATGTTACAAATTCTATTTTTAAGCCATGAAACATTTTTGAAATTTGGCAAAATTAAATAATTCTCTTCTCACAACTAGTTACTAAACAGCGAGAAAAAAATTCCTCTCTTGTAACTGGTTACGTAACTTTAGTTACCAAAGTGGACGAAGGGAAATTTTGGTGGCAGCAGGGGGTGTGTGAGGGTTTTCTTTAACAACGGTGAGTTCGCGGCTCGTTATATACCCTTTGAAACTTGATTTGTTGCCAAAAATTGCCACTCACATACGTTTTTCGTAAATGGTATTCGCGTATGGTTAACAAAAATTAAATCAATCGCTCCGGCTCGCCCGGGTGTCTGCGTTTTGTTACAGCGGGCGGCGGCTGCCCTCCCTCCGCGCCTCCGGGTTCTAAAAAACACTCTAGGGGTAGGGCATACAAGACTACGTGGAGTAGGGGTATGCAGTGGGTCCATGAGTACTTGAAAATCCTCCTGGACCCATTAGTGGAATCTAGCAGTGGAACCAACGGTCCGAAAGGGGCTAATTCGGTTCTGTAACCAATTCGACCTACCTACACCTTGAAGAATTTGACTGAGTAGTAATGGAAATGAGTATTCTTTGTTTTATATCTAAAATCAATTCAATTTCTATGCTTCCGTTCAATGTTACTCGTTTTTAACAATTGACGTAAATTGTATTCTGCAATTAGCAAGTTTTGTTGCTACTCTTTTACTCTAGGCCGAATTGACAAGAGAAACAAAATTTACCCCAACGGCCGCCATCTTTACACATAAACAAAGCGCTTGCAGCGCCTCTACCGGTAATTAATGTAACTACTTTACGATATGATCAAAATGATCTTGACCATTTCATGAAAAAGCCGCGCGTTTAGTTGCCCATATCGAGAAACGATGTCTTATCATTGATCTGCTCAAACCACATCATGATGTGGCCAATACACAGTTGACCACATCATGAAATGCGACCATTTCATGATATGGTCGATCATTTCATGATGAGAGCAAATCTACGATGTGGCCACGACATATTATATACGTATACTCAACCATCTCGCTCGGCGTGCGTTCGTAGATCATTAATTTAAGTATGTTACTGTAAAAGCCCAATTATCGGTCAATCCTAAGATTCACCATTTGAGTTGGTAACTGTACGAAGTAATGTCTTTACACATCACACCATTCGCCGAAGATTGAAGTTCTATCCACATCGCTTGGATCAGTGGCGAACGACTACAGTTCGAATCTCACGATCATTTTTGCCGCGAACTTGCAAGCTGTGGAATGAGTTTCCTTCTGAGGTATTCCCGGAGCGCTTTGACATGGGGTTCTTCAAGAATGATGTAAAAAGAGTTCTCCTTCAGGGCCGGCGTTGCACTGGTGACTCCCCTGGTGTTGCAGGTGTCAATAGGCGACGATGACCACTTACCATCAGGTGGCTCGTCCGCTTTTTCGTCCGCCCTTCAGGCGGAAAAAAAATACTTGGTAAATGTTGGATTTAGAAATAAAACTATGAATAAATTGAAATGAAATCATACATTTATAAATAAATAGGTTCAACATAAGACTTTAAGATAAGTTAAAAACTCATGATCATGAATATTTAAAAATTATTAAAAACCATAATAAAGGACACAATAAAAGGTTTCATTTCGTTATTTTTATTTTATGAATATAAACTAACTAAATAAACAATGTAGGTTCTATTTTCTATATAATTATACTATAAAATAAATAACGCTACACACTCATAGCTCCACGCTAGGAATCCCTGTGTCGTGGGTGCCCTGGACAACACACAAGACAAGGACACACCCAGACAGAGAAAGGGCATTTAAACTCGTCATTCAAATTTACGCCTCGCTGGGAATCGAACCCAGGACCCTCGGACCAGCACTACAAGGGGCAATTGGCTTGTCAATATCTTCAAGCAACGCCATATAGAAACGAAACTTAGTTTTTAGAGCAATTAAAAAAGCCCCCTATTTCACCCACTTCAGGGTGGAATTTCCAAAAATCCTCTCTTAGTGCTCCCCTACAGTCCTCAAGGAATATACATGCCAAATTTCGGCTTCTTCCGTTCAGTAGTTTCGGCTGTGCATTGTCTGTCAGTCAATCACTCAGTAACGCAAGAGTTTTATAAAATATACATGTGAAACTAAGGTGAAGTAGGGCGACTTTCTAGTGACTTTTGATAGTCTAGCAACTTGCATTTTTGGGAGTTGGCAACACTGCTCTGCTAAAGGTAAGAGATGAATTTGATTTCGAATACGGTTTCTCTCCTGTATGTGACCTCATATGATGTCTTAGATTATTAGTTTGTTTAAATCTTTTGTGGCATACTTCACACGAAAATGGTTTCTCTTCTGAATGTGTCCTTATGTGTCGTACAAGATAGCTCTTAGTAATAAATGATTTGCTACAAATATCACACGAAAACGGTTTTTCACTTAAATGTGTCCATAAGTGTTTCTTAACGGCACTTTTGGACATAAATGCTTTGTTGCAGATACGGCATGAGTATGGTTTCTTTTCTGTATGTGTCTCCGTATGGGCTCTTAGATTGGTTAATTGATTAAAGCTTTTGTTGCAGACTTTACACAAATATGGTTTTTCTCCTGTATGTGTCATTATATGTGTTTTCAGACCAACTTTCCTACTGAATTTTTTGGTGCAGACTTCACACGAAAATGGTTTTTCTCCTGTATGTATCTTGGTATGATATGTCAGAGCACTTTTGTGATTAAATCTTCTGTGGCAGATTTCACACGAGTATGGTTTTATTCCTGAATGTGTCCTCATATGGACTGCCAGACTGCTATTTCGAGTAAATTTTTGGTGGCAGACTTCACACGAAAAGGGTTTTTCCCCTGAATGTGTCCTATTGTGGCGAACAAGACAAGGTAGAAACTTAAATGCCTTGTTGCAAATATTACACGAAAATAGTTTTTCTTCTGAATGTGTCCTCATATGGAATGCCAGACAGCTATCTCGACGAAAACTTTTGTGGCAGATTTCACACGAAAATTGTTTTTCCCCTGAATGTGTCTTAATGTGGCGAGCAAGGTGAGGTTTTAACCTAAATGCCTTGTCGCAAATATTACACGAAAATGGTTTTCCTGCTGAATCCTCTGATGTCCTCACATTGTGTGCAGCACGCGTCGAATCACCCGGTGCCTTCGTCACTTGTTGTACTGCTGTGTCGCTCAACTGTACTTTATGTATTGTCTCTGCTGCAGGGAGACCGGCGGCCGAAGAGTAATCTTCACCTGTTTACAAATAACCGTCTGTCAGTACATACTGTTGAGCATGTTTATTGCGGACAATATAACAAAATTTACAACATGGTGCGGCGGCAGGCCCAAATATGCCCCCAACGATTTCCCAGCGTTTGGCAGGCCTTTTCTGGTCCACCAATACTAGTTTGGCAAAGGGAGATCTCCCTGTAGGCGAGACGACATGCCTGGGGGGCGGCCGGGCCCCGAGTGAATGTATTCGAGGCGTGGTATAATATGCCGGCGATCGACAATCCTTCGTTGGCGCGTTTCAGGATTCGGTGACGTCACCGTGTGACGTGTGTGCGGTGTCGCCACACTAGGATAGACTGAGGCGTTATAACTTTACGACGGCATGGTGTACATAATTTTTTGACATCGTAATGTCTTATAAATTGATAAACATTGGTTGTATAGTGCGCCCAACTTATCTCTGAAATGGCAAAAGTTGGAACTAATGCCGCCATGTTAAAAAGTCATTCATACATTCGAACAAGGATCTTTTGGCGTGTGGGTGACAGAGACAGCGCCTTACAGGTAAGGCAAACTGTAAAGCGTTGTCTCTGTCACCCACGCGCCAAAAGATGCTTGTAGGACTATAACTATGTTGTGGTCATTCATCTGTCAGTTACTAGTGTGCAATGATTAGACCAATGCGTCCGACAGCGCCTCTCTTCATTTCAAGGTTAAGTTGGGTTTACTATTTTTGAAAAAGTGTCAGATTTTTTGCCTGAATTCGTATTTCAATGCCATGTTTTGACATAATAAAGAACTACCAGTAATAGTTTAATTCCACATGAAACAGTGGAATTAGTGCAATTATCAATATATAGGTGGCAATAATAGTAGTTTTTATCAATGTTTCTATGAGTACCAATTACTTACTGGACTGATACTAACAACAACTATCTTGGCTAACTAATAACTATAACAGTCCCCATCCAAGTCCTTTTAACTAACTAACTAATATTCTAACACTATCAATTAACTGACTAAATATCCCAGTCCCTAATGTGAGGCTTGTTCCATGTCCGTCAAAAAGTCCGTTGTAAAGAGTCAATAACAATTTGAACCTACATACTAGGCCATCTTATGCATACTACGTCGTACACTCGATAGCGTGATTCAGCCTCGATCTACTAGCGCCATCTATTATCAGCCGTCGACAACATGTTCCCAAAGGAGACTAGTTTACCTCTAGTGGTCATGGGCGGCAGCGGAAGGTGCTGCATGCTCGCTTGTTTCCGTAATTCCATAAATCAAGTTTTCTTTAATTTTAATAGTAAATCGCCCTCGCTTCGCTTCGGGAAACCAGTCGATTCAAAAATCTCTATAAATTTTAACAAATTATGTTATTCCAATGTCTAAGCTATATTACTGCAGTTTCATGAAAATCCGTTCAGTACTTTCTGAGTGAAAGAGCAACAGACACACACACACACACACACTCACTCACATACATCCTTACAAACTTTCGCATTTATAATAGGAAGTAGGATAGGATTCAAAGCGGCAGGGGATTACATTATTTTGTACTGGTTGCGCCCGCAAGATCAAATATTAAACCTCACGCTTCATATCTACTTACCTAACAACACGTCTCCTCGCTTCTCATCGGTATTGGTTGCACTTTCACTTGCACCATTCTGACTCATCACACCACAGTTTTCATCTGCATCTGAGAGCAACTTTGATCTACACATAATCTCAATGTTTGTACACTCTTCAGGTGTTATAATTTCCTGTTTAATTTCAACCTTGATATCATCAGTGACAAAATCTTTGGTTGCGGCAGATCCACACTCTACATCATGATCATTTTCAGCCTTAATGTCATGAATGGCATCTTCAGTTGTGGTCGATCTACACACCATGTCAGTACTGGTTGTATGTTCAGTACTAATATACTCGTATTCTTGGTCAGTTATGTCCTGGTTGACTGCATCATATTCAATTTTAATTTCATCAGAAGCAATAAGTTGAGCCATTGTTTTTCTATTCATTTCTATGACCCGCTGTTCAAAGGAAAATTATTTATTTAATTAATAATTTATGTAAAGGGTTTTTAAGTGCTGTCCTAAAATCTATAGGCATTGTTGATCGAAGATTTCTAAGGCCCTTGAAAGAAAAATCCTAAAAAGTTAACCTATTTGAGATTCCACTGAGTTCAAACTCTAGCTGTACCCCTGCTGTCTGCGAGGAGTTGAGTGTCGCCGTATTCTGCTGATTCTAGACGTTTCCGCAACAATTGCAATTTGGACAATAAATTAATTTAAACCTTAAATTATTATTTTAAACAAACCTAATTTCAAAGACGATGCTCTTTGTTTGTTGCTAGATAAATAAAAAGTATAAAAAAAACATCACCATACATGATACATGTGTGACCATAGAGTAATCTAATTATAACCATAGATAATTTTTGCCATAGATGAAAATTTTTACATGCATCGATCAATAGACGCGACAAATAAAGTGAGCTATTCTGTTATGTATAAGCATGGACATTATGTTATACTAAACTTGTATAATAAGTTCATGCCTTTAAGTTTATTTGTGGAATAATTCAATAATATAATTTCGACTTGATCTCTTTCTATTTAGTATCTATATGTAAAGATATGCTGGTTTCGTAAAATAATTACTTTCATGCGAAAGGAAAAACCTATATAATGAAAGCTATTGGACCGATAGATAGTTTTAATAACAGAGTCGCGAGTTTCGCAACGATCTTCAGTTTAACATGTCTGTGGCAACTATGTGGCAATGATTACCTCTAGTCTATGCCTGCTTTACTTGTCTTTGGCTGAGTGTACCTACATTTTATCAACCATAGAGATCTCTATGGTACATAAATCTCTACACTATAGCAGTAAACAGTGTTGCCAACTTAACGGATTTCCCATTAGATTTAACGGATAGTATCAGGCATTAACGGGAGAAAATATATTTTGACGGTTAATGGATTTTTTGACGGGAAAAATAGTTGAAAAAAATAGTCGAGAATTTAGTTCTATAAAACGAACTGTAGAATTTTGGTCAGAGGCAAGAAATCTGAAGGTGCAACAAACATTAATCCATTCCAACACTTATATTTTGATTTTGCTTTTATAATGTTATTGCTACCTTATTCAAACGCGGAGATAGAAAGAGTTTTTAGTTTATTAAATGGAGTAAAATCAAAACTGAGAAATAAAATGAATGAAAAAATGATCAACGCAATTTTAAATATAAAAAGAAATGGCAAGATATGTTTCTCTTTTGATTTACGTCTTATTGTTATGCTAGGATTAATGCTAAACATAACAGCTGCTCCCATAGCGAGTAGGTAGGTAAGTAGTTAGTAGGTACTACCTACTGGAAGCGATGATGGTGATTGTGATTTTTTGTTATAAAGTTATTTTTATGTTTTCTGTGTCTGATGACGATTGGGATTGTTTCTTAAAAACTTTTTTTTATATATTGACTAGTAAACCCGCTTTCGTTTCGCTTATGGGAGCCAGCCACTTAGTAGAAGATAGCTCTCAGAAGGTGATTTTTGTTTCGACTGGTTTCGACTTTACAGTTATCATTGTATTATGACCAAATGATAAAAAAATCTCTTTAAATTTTAACTTATTACGTTATTCCGAGGTCTAAGCTATATTACTGCAGTTTCATGAAAATCTGTTCAACAGTTTTTGCATGAAAGTGTAACAAACACATATACTAATACATCCTTACAAACTTTCGCATTTAACGGTATTTTTAATTTAACGGATTTTTTTGACGGACACAAAAAATTTGACGGATTTTTGCCGGAATTTACCAGCAGGTTTAACGGAATTTCGAAATTATAGTTGGCAACACTGGCAGTAAATTACAGTTCTGTGCCCGTGTGTTTATTTCAAACATGGCGGCCAAGCTACCCAAATAGCGCCAAGCGGTCATTGTCGCTGACAACTAAGTTTTGTGTAGTTATGAAATTAAAATGGATCGTTTCGTTAACAAGAAGATTGAAAAGCAAACTATTTACGAGATTTATCGAGCATGTCGTCTGTGCGGCGCCGGCGGGGGCTACAAGATGCCCATCATCCAAAATGTTGTCAACTTGGATAATTGCGATGTGGAACTGAAGCAAAAAATACGAGAATGCGTTCAAATAGAGGTAACTAATTATACGTGTGCCGTGTGCTATTTACTGAATTCTCTCCCTACAGCGCCGTTTATCATGTAAACAATGTGTTGATTATTTTGAACTTCACGCTGCTTGAGTTTCTATGGAGTTGTCATAAAATCTCCATTAAATCAAACGTCTTGGATATTAATCCTTAAAGGTTTGTTAGCGAAGTGCGATATGATTTACGCGAAAGGAGATACGAGTAATTTTGGTAACACTTAACATTACAATATAGGTTATAGTCAAAACTGACTACTTACTACTGTTAGGTACTCTATTTTAATATGTTCAGATTTGAATGTTGATATTTGTTTTTACACTACTCTGTGCTTAAAGGTCTATGTGCAGGAAGATATATAATCTGTATTCCTAAACAGAGACAAATGTCAGAAAGCAATTATTATTTGAATTTAAAATCCAAAAATATTTAATGTTAGTTTTATAATTATTAGGTTCAATAATTATGAAAGTTAATTAGATTATTATTGTGTAATTTTAAAGACTAAACAAAAAGAAAATATATTTATTGTTGATGCGGAAGTCCGGTAGTAATAAGTTAAATATTTTTGTGTAAAGTTCCGGCACAAGTTCCGGAGTATGTGATAAAACTGTTAAATTGTTATACATTTGGGTTGGTAAAGAGTCCCGGAAGTGCTTGTACCGGGTCTAACTTCATGTTTCCGTTTATAAGGATATAAATAAACTCTCGAAGGATGTAGAAGCTCATTCTTGGAACAACTGCAAACTGAAGTTTTAATCCACTACATCAAACTGATCTCACATCAGAAGCGGCACTGGTGAAAGACAAGATGGCTGACAGCGCTGAACAAACCAGTGATGATACCCACGTTGCCCAGAAGACAAAACGCTCGAAACATCGTCACCGGCGTCATCACCCAAGCAGCAGCAGCAGTGATGACGATTCTGTATCAACGGTTAAGAAGTGCGACAACGGCTGCCGAGAAATCACTAACGACGTCATCATCGCAATACCAGTGGGAAGAACAGCCCTTCAAGACCACTGGAATGTAGACGATCCAGGAAGAAAAAGCGCAGCTCCCATAAGTACCATCGCACCAGAACTACGCAGCCTCGTACTTCATCTAAAAAGGGGAATGGATCATCAAATAAAGACAGAGGAACAGCTGAAACTGCACCAATTTAATGTCGAAGCTCCCGGAGGCAGAAAGAAATGTCCTGAGTCAGTTGCCACCGAGTCCTTCGATACACCAAGCATCGGGTTATCCGCAGCAGAGACATGTTGATTCTTCTACACAGCAGGTACCCGAGATGGACCAACAACTCCATAGCGGTGAAGTTAATTCAAACTCTAATTTAATAATAACTGCTAAAGTTTAGTACAAACTAATTCAATGACTTTTGATAAAAATATGATTCCAGTTTTTTTTTGATCCAATTCAAAGAAATCAGCGAATAGAACATTGGATCAGTAAAGTAAATGAACGTGCAAAATTTATAATTGGACTGATGAACAGATTACACATTATGCTTTACCAAAATTATCTGGGTATGCTAGACTCTGGGATGAGAGTTTATAAACAATACTTTTAACATGGACTGAGTGGCAAGATCGTCTCATAAAAGCTTTTCCATCCGAAACTAATTATGGAGCTTTATTAACCGAAATGTTAGATAGGAGAATGAAAGTAGGAGAATCTATCGATGAAAAACAAAGGCAGTAGATTGTATAATTTATGGGATAGATGATAGGATGCTTAAATGATCTTAGGAATTCTTAAAGGATCAAAGTAGGGGGAGGTAGTGAATTAATTTGTTTAAAATGTCATAAGACTGGACATAAAAGTAGTCAATGTCGTTTAAACGATTTGATGTGTTTCAACTGTAAAGGCAACGGTCATATAACTTTTAAATGTCCTTAACCATTATTAAAGTGTGAAAAATGTAAATTTTTGGTCACAAATCGGTTGACTGTAATAAATCCGCAAATCAAACTAAAATAAGAATTCATGATAAGAAAACGATGTTGACCCAAACATGTACATCAGACTCTAAATATCATAAGCAAGCTCGAATAAATAATGAAATTAATACCACTGCGTACATAGATTTTGGTAGTGATTGCATACTGATCAGTCAGGAGATAGCAGATAAATTTTCACTTCCAATCATTCAAAAAAGAAATTCCTAACATATGTGGTTTTGGAAATGGTTTTTACAAACCATTAGGAATTACTGAGATAGAGCTATGTATTGGGGAGGTGAACTCAAGAATTAATGTTTACATTGTTGAACCAAAACTGCTTCCAGAACCATTACTGGTAGGTCAAGACTTTACTGAGCAGGGCAATGTTTTAGTGATTAAAACCCGGGATGCTTTACAAATTCTGAGTCGAGATAATTTCATTAACACAGAATTAAAAGCAGACACTAATAAAAAAAAAGTAGTTTTAGGGATTAAGACTGATTTAAAATAAATGATGTTGAATTAGTTGAATGCATAGACCAGGATAATTCTGATTTTGATGTTTTTATTGAAGATTCGTATCGAAAATTTAACAATAATGAATACTGTGTTATGGGGGGTGTTTATAATGTTAAAAAGGGAAATTATAAAATTGCCATTTGGTCTAGTTAACTCACCTGCTGTATTCCAGACCAAGTATTAGGGAACGCTCGATTTAGTTCCGTTCTTGCTCATATGGACGACATTTTAGTACCAAGTGCGACTTTCGAAGAAGGATTACAAAGGCTAATACAAACGTTAATATTATTAAAAGACGCTGGTCTTACTTTAAATTTAACGAAGTGTAATTTATTTCAAGAGGTATTCGAATATTTAGGGTATCAAGTAAGTGCGAAAGTAATTCGTCCTGGAGTGGAAAAATAAATGCAGTAATATAATTCCCTACCTCAAAAAAAAATGTACATGAAATTAGACAATTTATAGGATTGGCTAGTTATTTTAGGAAGTTATAGCTAGGCCTCTAACATATTTGACCAAGAAAAATAATAGTTGGGTTTGGGGTACTGACCAAGACCGATCATTTAATCATTTAAAAGAAATGTTAGCAAAACGACCGTTATTAGGGTTATACGATCCCAAAATGAAACATTCGTTCATACGGACGCTAGTAAACACGGATTAGCTGGTATGATATTACAAAAACAAGAGGGATCAGGTCAGGGGATATTAAACCTATCGCTTATTTCAGTAGAAAGAATTCAATAGAAGAACAAAATTATCACTCATACGAATTAGAAACTCTAGCAGTAATAACAACATTGCAGCGATTCCGATTCCGATTCCGATATAAGTAATATCTTATTGGAGTAAAATTTATTTTGGTAACATACTGTAGTGCTTTGAGAGCTACCTTCACCAAACGAGACTTAATACCACGAATTGCTCGATGGTGGATAGCTCTTTAAGAATTTAATTTCGAGATACAATAAAAACCTGGACATGCAATGTCACTTGTAGATGCCTTAAGTAGGAATCCACAACCGTGTCCCTCGGATGCCAGTGATGATCCCTTACCGAATGTTCTAAAAATAACGCAAGAAGATTGGTTGACCAGTCTTCAGCAAAATGATAATCAAATCAAACGCTTAATAAATATATTGGATACTAAAGATTTCTCAGATATTAAGAAGAATATTTAGTAAAAAAATAACAAATTATTTCGTAAATTAGGAGATAAGTAGGGTTTTACCAAAAATTGGCAGATTTCAGTTATGTAAATTAAATAATGATGACATAGGACACTTTGGTACACAAAAAAAAACGATAGATAGAATAAGTAAAGACTTGGTTCCCCAAAATGAAGAAATTTATAAAAAAAAAAAAAATACGTTGACTTGTGCATTGAATGCGCATTTAGTAAGGAACCAACCAGTCCAAAGGAAGGATTATTGCATCCGATTCACAAGGATGATAGACCATTTGACGCCATTCATATTGACCATCTAGGTTCTTTTGTCAAAAGTAATAATGGAAATTGTTATCTATTTGTTGTTGTAGATGGATTTACAAAATTTTGCTTACTAAAACCATTAAGGAACCTTGAATCGAAATTTGCGATAAGTGTGTTAGAGGGTATATTTTCAATATTTGGATACCTAAATAGAATAATTTCGGATTAAGGATCTTCCTTCACATCGAATGAATTCAAGAATCTCTGTATAGATTCCAAAGTTCACACATTCTCAACGCTGTCAGGCAAACGGACAGGTAAAGAGATAGGATAGTATTGGATGCTTTGACTGTATACGCAGAAAAGTTAGGAGAGAAATACTGGGATAAAACATTAGGCAAAGTGCAATATGTTTTAAACAACACACTTAATAAAGGAATAGGCAAAACGCCTTCAGTCGCTTAATTTGGTATTTAAATGGTAAGCACGGGAGACAACAACTTTAAGGACATTTAAAAAGAGACCCGTCAGATAGGGTTTTTTTTTAGAGAACATAAGAAATCAAGTAAGTGAACACATAAAAAGAAAGGACCAGTGTATGCAGAAAAAGCGGAATGACAAAAATAAAGCTAGGATCTATCGGTTGGGTGACTTGGTTAAAATATTGAAGCCAATATCTAATAATGATGGTAAGAGCAAGAAGTTGTTACCAAAATTTTCAGGTCTCATAAAATAACAAAAGTATTGGATAATGATAGATATGAGGTTTCTAGCATACCTGGAACAAAAATAACAAGTAGAGACTATTGTAATATATAGGCAGCAGATCGTATAAAAACATGGATTACAATTTGTAATAGTACTGATAGCAGTAGTAGCTGTGAAGATTGTGACATTTGATGTCCTTTTGGGTCGACAACAGATTTTTGTGAAATAGATAACAGAATGGCATATTGTTGATTAACTTTTGAGTACATTTTTTTTGATTGTTATTCTAAAAAAAAAAAAAAAGACAATTATACTTAAATATAACTAACCTATCGGTTATACTCTTATTGATTAAGTGAGTTATTTGTAAAACATTGTTTATAGATTATTCGAGTAATTTGGAAAACATATTATGGGCAGATTGAATGATTTATTATTATTGAGTAATTTGGAAAACATATTATGGACAGATTGAATGATTTATTATTATTGAGTAATTTGGAAAACATTGTTGACATATCTGATGAGCGATTTATATTGAATTAAAAGAAAAGAGGACTCAACAACAAACCTATCGTTGACAGATCCGGTGGTTTAGTTGGTTGTAAAACTTACCGTTGATAGATCCGGTAGTTTAGTTGATTGTAAAACCTACCGTTGATAGATCCGGTGGTTTAGTTGGTTGTAAAACTTACCGTTGATAGATCCGGTAGTTTAGTTGATTGTAAAACCTATCGTTGACAGATCCGGTGGTTTAGTTAAGTCGATTGTAAAACCTACCGTTGATAGATCCGGTGGTTTAGTTAAGTTGATGGTAAAACCTACCGTTGACAGATCCGGTGGTTTAGTTAAGTCGATTGTAAAACCTATCGTTGACAGATCCGGTGGTTTAGTTAAGTCGATTGTAAAACCTACCGTTGATAGATCCGGTGGTTTAGTTAAGTTGATGGTAAAACCTACCGTTGATAGATCCGGTGGTTTAGTTGAGTGTAAAACTTATCATTGACAGATCAGAGACAGAGATTAATAATCCAGACTTATCGTTGATAGATCCGATAGTCTATGGATTAGTAATGGTTATGTTTGTTAATCTTAATTATAGGTACATAAGTATTTAATAATAAATTGACATGTAGAATAGTATTAAATAGTTAACAATATCAATTGTAATCAAGTTTGAGGACAAACTTATTATCAGGAAAGGCCGAGGGGTAACTTTATTTTAGTTATTCATATTTTAATGTAGTGTTAGTTGCTACACTACTCTATTATTACAGATCCGTGTGCAGGAACATAATGTATATTTATATCTGTATAGATACTTATAAATATCTTGTTTTGAAATATTAGCATTTGCATAAGTTTAAGCCTATAATTATTGACTGTTATGTTCCTAATTATAAGTACTTAGTTAATCAAGATATTTAATATGTGAAATATGTTGGATGGTATTTAATTTCAATATTTTTATTCAAGTTTGAGGACAAACTTATTGTCAGGAAAGGCCGAATGTTAGGTACTCTATTTTAATATGTTCAGATTTGAATGTTGATATTTGTTTTTACACTACTCTGTGCTTAAAGGTCTATGTGCAGGAAGATATATAATCTGTATTCCTAAACAGAGACAAATGTCAGAAAGCAATTATTATTTGAATTTAAAATCCAAAAATATTTAATGTTAGTTTTATAATTATTAGGTTCAATAATTATGAAAGTTAATTAGATTATTATTGTGTAATTTTAAAGACTAAACAAAAAGAAAATATATTTATTGTTGATGCGGAAGTCCGGTAGTAATAAGTTAAATATTTTTGTGTAAAGTTCCGGCACAAGTTCCGGAGTATGTGATAAAACTGTTAAATTGTTATACATTTGGGTTGGTAAAGAGTCCCGGAAGTGCTTGTACCGGGTCTAACTTCATGTTTCCGTTTATAAGGATATAAATAAACTCTCGAAGGATGTAGAAGCTCATTCTTGGAACAACTGCAAACTGAAGTTTTAATCCACTACATCAAACTGATCTCACACTACTGAGCACGAGTCTCATCTCTGAGGAGACCTAGAAGCCCTGGAGTCGTCATACTCCATGCTTCAGTGTGGGTCGATGAAGAAGTCAGTGGTTTACATAATTACCAGTACTTAGCAAGCCACTGGCTGGTAGGTTTCTGCCATGGCTTAACGACTACTATCTATATAATAACCGGGACCGACGGCTTTACGTGTACCAAGTAAGGAACTCAAGAACTTTAGTCACTAGCGGTCACCCATCCACTACAGTTACTGACCACATTTTTTACTTGGTCAGTCACTCAGGATGGACTCGAGCGACTGGGTTCTGATTGTTATTTAATTAACCGACTTCAAAAAAGGAGGATCTCAGTTTGACCTGTACGTATGTATATATATTTGTGCGTGATTATCTCGTGTTTGTTTGAACCGATTTTGATGCAGTTGTCAGCATAGTATTTGTCAGGATTGAGAGGTTTTAGGCATATTGTTTGGCTAAACCTATTTTGATACGGTTTTCAGCATTGTTTTAACAGACTTAGGAGAAGGATGTAGGAATATTAACCGCATATAAATGAACCAATTTTTACTTTTCGGTTCTATTTTGTTAAAGTTATTACTTTTGTAATTACTTTATGGCCATGCATTTACATATTCTTGTGTCGCCGAGAGTATAAAATTGTCACTCCCTGCTAAAGCAAGTTTATTAAGTGTGCTCAAAGATCAATTTAACTTTAAAGTGAAATTTACTTTAGTCATTTTAAATTCCCACTATAAAATCTTCAGTGAACCTTATTCACAAGGATGAAAACTGGCGTTTGTATGCCATTTAATATTTAACTCCATATTGAATGCAAAAGGTGTTTAAGAAGTATGTGTGGAAATGGCAAAATAATTAATAAAAAAAATGAAAGTCTACTTCCTACTTCCTAGTATTCCTATTCCTACTACAAAGTAGGAATACTTTCCTACTAATATTATAAATGCGAAAGTTTGTAAGGATGTATGTGAGTGAGTGTGTGTGTGTGTTTGTTGCTCTTTCACGCAAAAACTACTGAACGGATTTTCATGAAACTTTGCAGTAATACAGCTTAGACATCAGAATAACATAATTTGTTAAAATTTATAGAGATTTTTGAAGGGACTGGTTTCCCGAAGCGAAGCGAGGGCGGGTTTACTAGTATGTTATAAAGCTGAAGAATTTGTTTGATATTAATCTCAGGAACTAGTGGCTCGAATTTAAAAATTATTTTTGTGTTGATAATTCCATTTATTGAGGAAAACTAAGTGCTTGTTGTGTCTTACCTTATAAGCGGACATGGAATGACACCTGGCGAGTGGTTTTTGAGTTATCTCGACTTTGAAGTCGGTTATTGTTTTGTAAAAAGTTAGTTATATACATACAAGCTTTACTGTGACAAACTGTCAAGTGATTTTATACATTATGTAGTAACATTTTTAAGTGTCTAAATGTCACTTGCTACAAATGGTGAAGGAAAACATTGTGAGGAAACCTGCATGCCGGAGAGTTCGCAAAAACTCAAAGGTGTGTGAAGTCCGCCAATCCGCACTTGGCCAGCGGTGGACTATAGCCTTGACTTTCTCATTCTGAGAAGAGACCCGTGCTTCATAATGGGCCGAGATAGGTTGAGATGATGATGATGATGATGGTGCGTACAGACTATATAACAAAACATGTTATAAAACACAGTTATACAACAAGTTTTATAAATGTGGACGATATGTTATTAAAAACACATTGTGTCTTGTTATATGTTTCATTGTTAGACAACAATGTTAGATAGTGTGGACGTGTTATAAAACAGAAGTTATATAACATGTTGCATAATCTGTATGCACCCTAACATTATCAAGTGATTTTATATATGTAAATATAAAAGTGATTTTAGAAATAGTATCTCTCTAAATAGAATCTCTACCATTGCATTTCCATTCCTCGGTCTACTGGAAGAGATTTCTTTAAGAAATAAGCAGACCCTATGTACAATATTACTTATATCGATTCCTTTGTAGTGTATAGTGTACATGAAAAAGTTAAATAAATAAATGAAAATAGCTAATAGGTCACTTGATGATGGGGGAGTCCTCAACTGCCGTATCCCCCACATAACACCTCAGGGAGGAGGGGGCGACTGAAAAACAGCGCTGCGCGGGATCTTGGTTCCGAGTCAATCCCTATTGCCCCATTTAGGTTAAGTTTTTTTTGTGTAATATTTGTAACTAGCGGACCGCCCGCGGTTTCACCCGCGTGGATCCCGTTCTCGTGGGAATATATGCATGTATTATACATAAAAACCTTTCTCTTGAATCACTCTACCTATTACAAAAAACCGCATCAAAATCCGTTGCGTAATTTTAAAGATTTAAGCATACAGACAAACAGACAAACAAACAAACAGACGGACAAAAATAGCGACTTTGTTTTATACTATGTAGTGAAGTTTAAGTGGCAATAAATACATTTTATTATTATTATTATTAAAATTTTGGTTACGGGAGATCTCCCTGTAGGCGAGACGACATGCCTGGGGGGCGGCCGAGGCCCCGAGTGAATGTACTCGAGGCGTGGTATATATGCCAGCGATGTAGAAATCTTCGATAGCGCGATTCAGGCTTGGGTGACGTCACCGTGTGACGTTGTGTGCGGTGTCGCCACAGTAACATTGTTGGTTGTATGCATAGATTTATTATATAACTAAAGATCGGCAATTGTATCACTTGGACGAAACCAAAATGAGAAAATGAGAAAATTGAGGAACAATTTTTGACAAGTGCCCGCTGAGCCCGCTATGCCGTCTAAAAATTGGTTTCGTCTATCTATCTCGCTCTGCCATACGTGTATGATATGTTTGTACCACCGCCCGCCAAGGTACTCAGTACCATTCCTACCGTCATAATAATTGTTTTTAAGAGCAATTGTGTTCCGGATAGGAAGGTTTGTGGAGCCGGTTTCACTTTTTTAGAGGCGACCATCTCAGACCTCAGGGGTAGCAACGCATCTGTGACCGAATTGGAACAAGACTCATACTAACAATAACTAACTGGACATTACTAACATTAACTAACAGGACTAATTATCACTAACATACCCTGTCCTCACACTTATTAACAAACTAACCAACTAATATTCTAACACCATCTACTAACTGGACTAACCATCCTAGTCCCTTTGAGTCTAGTTCTAGGTCGGTCACAGTTGTTATGGGCGGCAGGGGAAGGGTGGTACTGCATGCTCGTTTGCTATCTTAATTCCATAAAAAAAAAAAAAAAAAAGTCAGTGTATGCTACTATGTTGGTTGTGTGCAGGTGCAGCCGGAGGACAAGATGCCGCCGCTGATCTGCGAGCTGTGCGTGGACAAGGTGAACGACCTGTACGAGTTCCGCGAGATGTGCCGCCTCACCGACCGCCGCACGCGCCTGCGCCTCGGGTTGCCGCCGCAGGCGATGCCGCGGGGCGCGGTGAGTCATATAAAATACTTTGAATTGGCTTTTTGCGAAAAAAAATTGTGTCTGAGTGGCACCCGACGAGTGGTTTTCGAGTTATCTGATGAGTGGTTTTTGAGTTATCTCCGCTAAATTTAAAGAATAAGCTTAATGGGTTGAGTTTGAGTGACATCTGATGAGAGTTTTTTGAGTTATCTCCACAAAATTTAAAGAATAACCATTGTTAAAAAAAATGTGGATTTGAGTAAATGTCTGATAAGTGTTTTTGAGTTATCTCCACTAAATTTAAATAATAAGCTTTTTGCAAAAAAGACTTGTGAATTAGTGTGACATTTGATGAACGTTTTTTGAGTTATCTCCACGTATCGATTTATTTTTGTAAATAGTAGTAAAAATTCAAACGTACGCCCCAAAACTACTCGTCAGATATTACTCAAATTGATATGGAAACATGTGAAGCAATAGCTGTCTGGTAAATAGTCTGGGCTCATATAAATTTGAGTGACATCTGACGAGTTATTTTTGAGTTAACTTTCATGCGTTTTAAATTTTATTTGACTACTTTTGAATAATGAAGTCAATAATCATATTTTATTGCTTATCAATATTAAATTCCACTTCTTTTCATTATAAGTTATGTTATTATTTCGATTTTGTTCAAAAAACTTCATCTGTCCCCCCTGGTGCCCATGTACTTCGTCTGTCCCCTTGCGATGCCCATGTAGTTCATCTGTCCCCCCTGGTGCCCATGTACTTCGTCTGTCCCCTTGCGATGCCCATGTAGTTCATCTGTCCCCTCTGGTGTTGGTATTTGACCTGTAAACGACGACCCGAATGGCGCAATGGTTAACACGCCGGCACGCTGTTCCGAGGGTCCTGGGTTCGATTCCCAGCGAGGTGGCAATTTGAATGATGAGTTTAAATTTCCGTTTTCGGTCTAGGCGTGTGTCCTTGTCTTGTGTGTTGTCCAAGGCACCCACGACACGGAATCCTGGTGTGGGGCTTTGAGTGTAAAAGCGTTATTATTATTAAAGTTATGTTATATTAATGTCATGAAAAACTGATGGCTCTTTCATGGGTAACTGCATTAAAATTTATAATAAAATTCCGTTAGAATTGACGGAAATGCCGTACTGTAAGCTAAAAACTCATGTTAAGGACATTCTTATGACGAAAGGTTATTACAAACTTGATGAATATTTTAATGATAAATCAGCTTGGACATGAGTTTTGTATTTTAGCTGTAATTAGTAGTAAGTGCAACCTGTTACTGCGAGTGGAGAAAGAGGAAAAAAAAAGACTCCTTGGAAGTTTCTTGCCGCCTCTTCTTCCAAGACCACTCACCGTAGGGATTTGTTGAAGCGATGGCGTAGCGTGACGTTCGATAAGTGTTTGTAAAAACCAACTTCGAAAAAATAAATATTTGAATTTGAATTAAAAGCCTTCATCTGTCCCCTCTGGTACCCGTAGCCGGACGCGGGCGACTGTATCCTGGGGGTGACGGAGCCGGTGTTCGTCAACGACGAGGACTCCAACGAGCCGCTCGCCACCCGCGGCAGGCCCCAGGGGCCCCGGAGGCCACAGGGGCCTCGGCACGGGGCCCCTGGGAAGAAGGAGGACCCCGGCAGGAAATTGAAGGATGTACGGGTTAAGGTGAGATATTTATTTATTACAAAATTTCATTACAATCGGTCAAGCCGTTTCGAGGAGTATGGTAACTAGCATTGTAACATGAGAATTTTATATATTAAGATAATATAAAGCGGAAGAGTTTGTTTATCTCAGGAACTACTGGTATCATTTGAAAAATTCCTTTTTCAACACACTTGCTCGTAAAGTTGCTATTTTTTCTTTAGTCTTACGCCCGGAATGCGGTTTATTACACAGTAGTGCGTTTTACTTTTCATTGCCGCACTAGTGTTTTTCTTATTCCACTTTTTTTTTAATATCCGTAAAGAGGTTGTTACCAAAAGATTTATTATTTTGTAAATAAATAAACTTGTTGTACTTAGTCAAAATCTGATAAGATAAGATTATACTTCATCTAATTATCTATTAAAGCATTTAAAAAATACAATATTTTAAATCATTAATTACCGTAAATTCCTATTAGAAATACATAATTATTTAGTTTAATATATTGTGGCTGAATAGCGGTGCTCTTTGCCTCTGGACTTAACCTGCGCGCCTGCGCGCGCATAGTTATTCAACCAAAGATACGGCGCGCGAAAAAATAAAATAAACCTCGGCGCCATTTTGTGCAAACATTTGTTCGTTTATAATTTGCTGATTTGTGACTGAAAAATGTCGATACCTAATTGTTTTTTTCCTAGCAAGTGTGTTGAAAAACGTCGTATGATACGCGTGCGCTTTGTTCACTACAGTCTTGGCTCTATTACAGCCCTCGCCTAGCGGCTCGGGCTGTGCAATACCGCCTCGACTGTAATGACCAACTTCGCGCACTTACATCATAATGTACTATTGTTTTAAATAGTCTATCTACTGAGGAGGGCTGCAGACGATATAGCACCATGCTAAAAAGAAATGTAGCATCAATGAAAAATTTTATGAAGCAATGTGAGGAAAAAATCAACAGTATTTATTGATTGTAAACTAGCCGACCCGGCAAACGTTGTTCTACCTTTTGAAGTTTTACTTCTTTAGGCGCGTTATGGAAATTTCATGAGAGTGAAATTTTACGATGCGCGCGCATCTGTAACACCAAAAATTATTAACAGTATGAAGTTAGGCGCATGAAATTTTACGATGCGCGCGCAGCAGTATGAAGTTGCCGGCTAAACCCATGGAGCAAATATACTCATTGGCCTTTGTCAATGTAACTTTGACGTCTCTTTTGCTTTTTATCGAAATTATTTTTTTATGGAATTAAGATATCAAACGAGCATGCAGCACCACCTTCCGCTGCCGCCCATGACAACTGTGACCGACCCAGAACTAGACCCAATGAGTCTCGTTCTAATTCGGTCACAGATGCGTTGCTACCCCTGAGGACTGAGATGGTCGCCTCTAAAAATGTGTAACCGGCCTCATATAGCTCCACTTCTTTTGGTTGTAGCGTGATGTGATATACCTTTTAGCATTCCTCAATAAATAAATAACGCTTCACACTCAAAGCCCCACACTAGGATTCCCTGTGTCGTGGGTGCCATGGACAACACACTAGACAAGGACACACACCCAGACCGAGAACGGAAATTTAAACTCATCATTCAAATTGCCGCCTCGCTGGGAATCGAACCCAGGACCCTCGGAACAGCGATCGGCGTGTTAACCATTGCGCCATTCGGGTCGTCAATGAATGGACTATTTTTTCAATTCGAACCAGTAGTTGCTGAGATTAGCACGTTCAAACAAACTACTAAACTCTTTATTCGCATTATATTTTATTAGTATAGATGTGATAATAACTGTACGTACTACTTACTATACAACTGTACTATAGTAACTGTACTAACTGTAGTAGTAAGTAACTTGGACATTGTAATCATTATAACAAATTGAATTTGTCAAGAGAGCTTGAAAATGCTCTGGATTTCAAGAAAAAAAATTTAACAAATTATGTTATTCCGATGTCTGAGCTATATTACTGCAAAGTTTCATGAAAATCCGTTCAGTAGTTTTAGCGTGAAAGAGGAACAAACACACACACACATACATCCTTACAAACTTTCGCATTTATAATATTAGTAGGAGTAGGAAGTAGGATTAAAACTCTTGCGTTACTGATGACTGACAGACAACGCACAGCCGAAACTACTGAACGGAAGAAGCTGAAAGGCATGTATGTTCCTTGGGGAGTGTAGGGAGCACTAAGAGAGGATTTTTGGAAATTCCACCCCGAAGGGGGTGAAATAGGGGGGTGAAGTTTAAACGAATTCCACGCGGGCGAAGCCTGCGGGCGGAAGCTAGTACAATATAATTAAAGTGAAGTGGGGTATTGCAGGTGGAACAAGAGTCCCCCACACGAACCAGGCGTGGGGGCCGCGCGGACCCCGACAATGTGGCGCTCAGTGGACTACAGGTAAAGGTCCCATATTAATTTGAGCGATGTCTCAACATTATCATCAAGTTTTTGAGTTATCTTTCATTCGTAATCTATCATCAATTAGGCGACATCTGACGGTCAGTTTTTGAGTTATCCCTATTTAGTATGTATTGATTTTTAAGTCTGTTAATTTTTTTTAATAAGAATAATAATAGGTAATTTTGTAATAAGAATAATTTAAAACTTTTTAATCTATAGCGTTTAGCGGTTTCATTATTCCCAATCTATCATCAATTAAGCGACATCTGACGGTCAGTTTTTGAGTTATCCCTATTTAGTATGTAATATGTGTTGATTTTAAAGTCGGTAATTTTCTATTTAAAGTTCTATCATGGTTGTTAAAACTTTTGAATCCATATAAAAATGTAAAGCGCGTCTGTCTGTGTGTTGCAGTCGAAGCTGAAGCGGTCGAAGTCGCCGCCGCCCAAGTCCATACTGAAGAAAGAGAAAAAGGTATGAATTTATTATTATTGTAGATGACCACCCTGTAGCCTAGTTGGTAGCGACCCTGCCTGCGACGCGAGGGGTCCCGGGTTCGATTCCCGGCCGGGGCAGATGTTTATGTGACAGATAAATATTTGTGCTCGGGTCATGGGTGTAATTGTAATGTGTTATATGTGTAGTCCATGCCACCCGCGACACAGGTACCTGGTAACCTACTGCGGGGGTATGAGTGTGTTAAGCTTTGGTTTCCTAGGAAAGCGGTGCCGTCATGTAGCGGCCGTAATATTACGGACGCAAATAGACGGCCGTCTTGACGGTGATGACATATGGAAAGTTCCACGGCCGTTTTGACACACCGTCAGTCATTTTAATAATTAATAATTCATCAGAATTTAATATTTCTCCACTTTCACGCCACCAATTCTGTTTTAGTTGACTTTTTCCTTTACTTTTTATTTTTTTGACGTTGTTCCGAAAAAAAAAACACAAATACATATTAAAAATAGCTTCACCGCTATCAATAAAACGTTGACCAAACCATCGGTGTCGACAAGACGGCCGTCATGCAAATGGCGGCACCGCTTTTTGACGTTACGGTGTCAGTTACCGCTCCCTAGGAAACCGCGCCATTTCGTTTACATAGACAACGTTCTAGTGACGTCATTCACCGCTGTATTACGGCCGCTACATGTCGGCACCGCTTTCCTAGGAAACCAAAGCTTTAGCGTTTATTGTTGTCAGACGTACAGACACCTGTGATATACAGTGCCACAAACTTATCTGACCCGGTAAGGGGGGCGCTACTGTCTTTGTCTTTGTCTGACAACAATATAACATTTGCATTAGTTACAATTTTGGCCACCGGACCAGATAAGTTTGTGGCACTGTAATGTGTGTTTTTAGATAAATGAAAGAAAGAGATGTCACAGTTGAACCGATTTTGATGCGGTTTTCAGCATAGTATTTGACAAACTTAGGAGATGGTTTTAGGCATATTGTTTGGCTGAACCGATTTTGATACAGTTTTCAGCATCGTGTTTATCAGACTTAGGCGAAGGATTTCGGTATATTAACCGTGTTTAACTGAACCGATTTTTTTACTTTTCGGCGTTAAAGTCGGTTATATTTTGTTATAAGTTATCCTTATATCAAAATCTCATCATCTGTGTGTCGGTTCCAGCCGGAGCCGGTCCCGCAGGCGAGCGCGCGGCTCAAGCGGAGCAGGGAGCCCGAGGGCCGCGACGCGCCCGCCAAGCGAGTCAAGTGAGTACCGAGGAGTGGGGAGGGGAGGAGAGATTAGGAGAGATTGGGAGAGGAGAGGAGAGGAGAGAGTTGAAGAGAGATTGAGAGAGTTGAGGAGATTTGAGGAGAGATTGGGAGAGGAGAGGAGAGAGTTGAGGAGAGATTGAGAGAGTTGAGGAGAGATTGGGAGAGGATAGGAGAGATTAGGCGAGAAGATTAGATGTTAATCTACTTTGCAACAATCCGCGAGCAAACTCGTATGTATGATGGTGTATACCTAGTTATGGATAGCCCTCAACCCTCAGCCTTAGATTAAGTAGTCTTACAAATTCTAAGAAAAGTTGTTAAAAAAAAAGAAAACACGCTTTAATCCCACGAAATATGTATCAGGTAATTTTATTAATTTGAAGCTATAACTAATCAATTCATGAACTAATTTACTTTCAATACTAACTAATCACAGTGACACGGACAATATTACAATTATTATGCAAAAACACTAATGTTATAAATGCTAGGCACGATTACGCTATAACCGACACGTCTGAGCCGTCCGACCAACGACAACCGAGTGAGTCCGATCTACCGCACGTAGAGGAGAGAGGGGTTCTTGTGAGAGTAGCCATAATGAGGGTAACCGCGTGTGAATTTTCCGCTAGAGGCGCTAGTGAAAAGAGAGGTCTGTCTGTCAATGGTCTGTCACTTTTCGCTTGTTTGATTTTCATTTGTCACTGTTTATGTATGGGCGGGCTTTGACAGCATGACCGCCGTCTGCAGTGGCGCCAACTGGTGAGCACAAAAACGGTTACCCTCATCACTACATAGTATAAAACAAAGTCGCTATTTTTGTCCGTCTGTTTGTTTGTTTGTCTGTTTGTCTGTATGCTTAAATCTTTAAAATTACGCAACGGATTTTGATGCGGTTTTTTGTAATAGGTAGAGTGATTCAAGAGGAAGGTTTTTATGTATAATACATGCATATATTCCCACGAGAACGGGATCCACGCGGGTGAAACCGCGGGCGGGCCGCTAGTTAAGTATGTACAATACCATAGCCACCTATGGCGACGTGTAGACGACAGCTCAGCGGAATGTGGCCACCGTCTGAGTACCATGTAACCGCATTAACACATTAATAAGTGAGCCATACGGCTGCCCATACATTGCAATCGCCCCCGGTTAGAAAGAGAAACAACGATAACGGTAATTACCTATCTCTCTCCGATCCCGATGAGCCAGAAAGAGAAAGGTGATTACTAAGTATTCGTCTCTTTTTATCCGAGGTACGCTCTGAAGCCTGGCTTCTGCCCTCTAGTGTAATATCTCTATGTCTGCAAATCGGTACTACGTATTTAATTTAAATTGTCGGTCAAATCCTGAGATTAGGTTAAATACTAGAGAACCGCCCGCGCTTCGCTTCGGGACCCGTAGGTAACAGTCGCGTAGGTCCCGCTCGCCCGCTCCCGTAGGAATCTCGGCTACACAGTAGCCTATTATATGATATTATACTGGAACATCAGATTATTTGCCTATGACATAAGTAAATTACATGTAGTATTTGATAGCGTGATTTAGAACTTGCAAATGAATTTTACTAACGCCATCTATTAGCAACATCCGGAAATAAATATCTAGCAACTAACAAAACATCGATCTTCCCATGGGAATGAGATGTTTTTCCGCGGTAAAAAGTAGCCTACGTCACTCTCCACCCTCCTAACTATCCCCACACACATAAACCACACCATATAATAGCCATGTTTCGACGTGAAAGAGTCACAAACAAACAAACACACTTTCACATTCATAATATTAGTATGAATTAGTAAAGTTAAGGGGTTACACGCTCTCAACCAAAAGTACCTTCATACAAGTAGCACCTCCCTCCCTCCCACATAGGAACATGCAACGAACAAACACAAAGTATGTATACACCAACATACACACCACCACCGACACGTGTTTCGCCCCTAGTGATGCTGAACTATCGATGGTTACACTATCGATTGTTGACCTTGAAAATCAGTTAGGATATCGATAGGACTATCGATAGTATATAATTAGGTAAAACTATTGATGATCTGCAATAGTATCGATACTATCGATACTATTATACTATTGACATATAATAGTATCAATAGTATCGATACTATTACAGAATACATAACTATCGATAGTCCAAAACTATCGATAGTATCGATACTATCGGCTATCAAACTTAAATACTATAGGGTAAGTAGACTACGACGGTCGGTCACAGTCATCTAGTCTGTAATAATGCAGTGCCGCAAAGTAACGCCTGAATCAATTAACTAGGAGAGAAAAGGTCGGTAGAGTGTGGGAGAGCAAAGGTGGTTGAGTTAATTGCATAGGAAGGTTGTTATTATATGGTGAGATGGGCAATAATGTTGGTTAGTTTGTTAAGTAGCTTAGCACTTTTTTTTTAACTAATGTACAGTAATAGTTATTGCAAATAATAATAATAATAATAAAAATTGTTTATTGCCTCTTTAAAACATACATACGTTAATACAAAAGAAAAATACAATTAATGGAGACAAAAGGAGACGGCTCAGCCTTGTCTGTATCGAGATACAAACCTCGTACAGAGCTGTTTTTCAGCCGCTCCCTCCTCCCTGAGGTGTTGTGCGGGAGTCAAAAGTTACAGGCTCCCCATTTACCTGACTTATAGTAAACTAAATAACTAATCTACGTACAATAAAATTAAATTAAATGCGAAAGTCAGTATGTGTAGCCGCTGTTGTCCAGGTATTATAGCAAGACTTGGTACAAGGCAATGAAATTAAACAACCACACGGTTCACGGCAAAGAGTTGTAATGAATAATAAAAAGACAGTAACATACATGTAGGATTGAATGAGCGTGATAGAGAGATAGAATAGTAGTGTGATAGAATGAGAGGCGGAATGTAAGACGTAGAGAGAGACAGGTGTATGCGCGTGAGTGAGATATGTAGCGGAAGGAAAGATGGCGAGGCTCGCGATTTTGCCGGCAGGACGAATAAGACGTGTAATTTTTACTTTAAAACGGTTAAAAAGTTATATTAAATTATTTATTTTCCCACGCCACCGACGCCACATACATACGGTATGGCAGGTACTTGTACGCATTGCGTGAGATGCGTAAAGACAAATTGGTGCAATTAATATGCGTCAGGCGTTGGAGACTCTCTAATAGATCCTATCCTACTAATATTATAAATGCGAAAGTTTGTAAGGATGTATGTGAGTGAGTGAGTGAGTGTGTGTGTGTGTGTTTGTTGCTCTTTCACGCAAAAACTACTGAACGGATTTTCATGAAACTTTGCAGTAATATACATAGCTTAGACATCGGACTAACATAATTTGTTAAAATTTATAGAGATTTTTGAAGGGACTGGCATCCCGAAGCGAAGCGAGGGCGGATTTACTAGTAATTTATATGGCAAAACAACGTTTGCGGGGTCAGCTAGTTAGTATATGTATAGAAGTATAATATTAAACAATGAGATGGACAATAATGTTGGTTCACTGATTTATGTATGTTGTTTTTGTGTCGTAATGCTTTGTATATTGTTAATCGTTTGTTTGCCGAATAAAGGCAAGAAAAAGAATAAAATTAGTTTAGGTGGTAGCACTTTTTTGAACAAAATGTACAAAGTCATTCTGTCTGCTATGTATCAAGATGTATGGGGATAGTGTAGTTTGACACCTCGTAAAGGACAGCATAGGTTTTTAGGTTTTATTTTGATAATATCCAATGATTTAAATATCTAGATTGAGCGTCGCCCTACAATGAAAACAAAAAAAACAAGGCAACATTATCAAGCATGTGTGCGTGCAGGCGATGTTTTTCGCATTCATTTATTGTCTATGTGTGCGTAATCTGTGCGTAATGATATAAAATTGGCTGCCAACTGTTGGCGGCAAATTTTTGACACGTTTTCGGGGATTCGATGTTCCATCTAGATATTTAATACATCTTTGATAATATCAAACGAGCGTTATTATTTCTATTACAAGACGCTGCCCTAGTGCTTGAATGGCCAACCGACCAATTTCATCCAAATCGATTTTTTTCTCACTCATCATCAAAGGTATCATCATCACTATCACCTGCTTTAATATTCGTGAGCAGTTCCCTTAGCATCGTCGCGTTATTACTGCCCGAAGGTCGACCGGCAGAGAATGCTTTTAGCATTAAGTTCGCCTTTGTTTCTATACATACGTATGTACGTGTATGTACATAAAGATTCAAATAAATCTATACTAATATTATAAAGCTGAAGAGTTTGTTTGTTTGTTTGTTTGTTTGGTTGAACGCGCTAATCTCAGGAACTACTGGTTCAAATTGAAATTTTTTTTGTGTTGAATAGACCTTTTATCGAGGAAGGCTTTAGGCTATATAACATCACGCTGCAACAATTAGGAGCGAAGAAATAATGGAAAATGTGGAAAAAACGGGGAAAATTATTCATTCTCGAGGGCTTTCGTTGCATGCGTTGCGAAAACGATTCAAGATACCAAAAATATATGTATGAAAGAATTATTCCTCTTGAAATGATCTAAAAAAATGTCCACGACAGTATATGTCTATCTTTTAAGATTAACACACTAGAACCGTTTTTATGGTAATCAAATTTGGTCGAACCCACTGCCATACGAAACTTGCCGCGTTTCCAAGTTTAATCTGAATTAATCTTGCTGTGATCCTTTGCTACTTTGCTATTATTTTGTCGTAAGCTTTATTTCTAAGTTTAGTTTAATTTAACCTCAATTAATTTTGGTGATAGTTTATTAAGTATCTTCCCGAAATTCCTACGGGAGCGGGACCTACGCGGTTGATACTTACGGGTCCCGAAGCGAAGCGAGGGCGGTTCGCTAGTAAATAAATAAATTATCGATTAATAGCAGTCGTTAAGCCATGTCGGAGGCCTTCGGGCGGCTTGAAAACTTTCGACACCGGGTTGGCCACTAACCCCTCCACCAATCCGCATTGGAGCAGCGTGGTGGAGTATGCTCTAGGCCTCCTCAGTAATGAGGAGAGACCCGTACTCAATAGTGGGCCATTAGTGAGTTGTAGCTTAGCTTTTTATTATTGTTATACGCATTTTAATTTCAGGGTCTGTGAAGTAAAGAAGAAATTATTTGTTGACGACGATGAGGATATTATTACAAATACATGTAATAAAAGTGAACAAGAAGAGAAAGTGTTTAACATTTTGATGACATGCAAAGGAAAAGCAAAGACAGTTGAACATGAAGATAAGACAGTTACTCAAGAGGTTACACAAAATAACGTTAGCGTTGTAGAGAACGAAAAAGACACAGTTGAACTTACACGAAAAAGAAAAAGACAACCCGAAAAATGGAAAAGGAATATTGTGAAAAAGAAAAGAGAAGCAGGTGAAGAATACATGAATATGAAAGGGGAAATTAAGCAGAAAAAGATGGTTCGAGCTGGATGTGAATTGAATTGTAACTACAACTGTTCAACGAAAATTTTAAATAGAGAAGAAATAAAAACTCAGTACTATAACTTGAGCGATAGCCAAAAGTATAAATTTTACAATGAATATACTGAAAGAAATCAAAAAGAAAGAAAAAGAACCCAGAATGAAAATAGTAGAAGGAAATACACATTTGTGTATTACTTTCAAAATGGGAAAACTAAAGAGAGAGTATGCAAAAAATTCTTTTGCACTACATTGGATATTTCTGTTAAACGAATATACCATTTTTATAAAAAAAAGTTGGACAGGAATATAAACATTACGCCTACCCCCCAAAAAGGAAAGTATATTAAAAAACAAACTGATCCCGGAAAGATTGAAGAAGTCAAACAACATATAAAATCATTTCCGGTACAAGAGTCTCATTACAAGCTACCACACAGCGTCTATATCTAGAACCAGGTTTAAGTATCACAAAAATGTATTCACTTTATACGTCGCTTCATAACGAACCGGTTAAAGAAAACATATATCGAAAAGTTTTCAATGAACACTTTAATTTAAGTTTTTATCGACCCAAAAAGGATACCTGCGATATCTGTGCTTTTTCTGCTCGTTGGTTGTGAATACAAAGCAATTGTCAATCCCAATGAGAATCAACAATTGAAATATAAGGAACACTAGCGGCCCGCCCGCGGTTTCACCCGCGTGGATCCCGTTGTCGTGGGAATATATGCATGTATTATACATAAAAACCTTCCTCTTGAATCACTCTACCTATTACAGAAAACCGCATCAAAATCCGTTGCGTAATTTTAAAGATTTAAGCATACAGACAAACAGACAAACAAACAGACGGACAAAAATAGCGACTTTGTTTTATACTATGTAGTGATATAACTCGTAAAGAAGAAGGAGATAAAGAAAGAGCAAGAGACAGACAGCTTGATCCGAGAAACACAAATATAGCTGTAATAACTTTCGATTTAGAAAATATTTCTAGTTACAGTTTATAACCTGACTGGACACTGTAATATAGACAATTCTGCCACTAATGTTATCTGGGACGAAATAAAAAGTGGGCGGTCAGGAGATGACATAGCAAGCGCATTGATCAAAATTTTAGTGCACGTAGTCGATAATTTGCCAAGCAATATAACAAAAATTATTCTACGGTCTGACTCATGTGTACCACAAAACAAAAACTCACACATGAGCATGGCTTTGTTAAATTTTTTGCAGTCAGGAAAAGCTAAAAATGTAACAGAGATAGAGCAAAAATTTTCAGAACCTGGTCATGGAAATGTCCAGGAAGTAGACTGTGTGATAGAACGGAATTTAAGGTACAAAGAAATTTATAGTCCTATTGGATTATTGCGGGAGTTATTAAAAATAAAATCTAAAATCAAGCTTAATTTTCTGCAACTAGACACGGATTTTCACTCTTATCATGATGAGGCTATCAAGTTTGGATTTGGTCAAATTCCATATAAAAAAGTAAAATGTATAAGGTATCAGAAACTTAATTGGAATATAGTAAAATACAAAACTAGTTTTTCGGCAGCAGCCATAGTAACAAATATAATGAAAAACGAAATAACCATTTTAAAGGAAGTGATACTTAAAGAACAAAAAAACGTTTTACCTGAGAAAAAAATAAAAGATATAAGATCAGTTTATAAATATATGCCTCCAGAAGACAAATAATATAATTATGGAATGTTTATTAAAAAAAGGCCGAGACCCATAAAAATATAGTAAACCCAACTTAAGAATGAAACGAAAGGGGCGCTGTCGGACGCATTTGACATTCATTTGACCAATCAGTGCACACTAGTAACTGACAGATGAATGACCACAACGTACTTATGAATGACTTTTCGTTAGTTCCAATTTTTGCCATTTCAGAGATAAGTTGGGCGCACTGTAACAAAAACGCGCTCACATCAAACAAAAATACTAATGTCAAATCAAAAAAAGGTATCAGGGGGAAACAAGAAAATAAATCTAAAAAACCAAAAATATAAACAAAAAAGGTGTAATAATCCTTAGCGTAGGTACCTAATCCTTACATATTATTAAAAGAAGTCCTGTTTTCTGTCTGTCTGTCTGTCTGTCTGTATGTCTGTCTGGGCGCGATTAACTCGAAAACTACATAACAGATTTTTATACGGTTTTCAACAATAGAAAGAGTGATTCTTAAGGCAGGTTAAGGTATATAATTTATTATACTTTTATGTACATTAGTAGAAATTTGGTAATATTTGTGGAAGAGGTTTCGCCAACTGGGAGCTTTCCACGCGAACGCCGCGTAAACTAGCACAAATATAGTTAAGTATGTACTAGCGAATTCAAGATCTATAAAAATGCTACAAAAAAGTCCGCGATACCATAATATCTCTACCTCTTACGGTTGACTCACAATAACAACTTTTATGTTAAAAATTTGAATTAAAAACATCACGGTATTTTCAAAGCTATTTTCTGTAGTTCAGTATTAATCCTTATCCAAATGATGTTAGTTAGCTTAGGCATTTAATGCAGATCAAATTTGCCTTTTACAGAATATCCATCAGATGGATAGTTTTTGAGATATTGTCGTTAGAAGTAATTAGCAGCGCGGGCGAAGCCTCGGGCGGCATATTTAACAATATGTTACAGAACGACGTCTGCCGGGTCAGCTAGTGTACCTATATAAATATTTTAAGGTGGAACAGACCACATAAACCGTTTTATCTAGTATTTTATTTCATTATTAGTTACACACCACATACCTGGTGTCCGTGCGTTTTTATGCGTTTAGTTAATTTGTTTACTCTTTTTTTTTTACTTTTTAACATAAATGCGCCAGCATTAAAATAATACTAATTCGCTAGTTAATTAGTAGAAAAGTTTAGTTTTCAATTTAGGTTGGGGCCCTGCGTTCTATTTGTTGTTCGATTATATGGATATTTTATGTTTTGTACTTGTAAGGTAATAAATTCTTTGATTCAAATAATAAATTCTTTCCTATGTGTTTTTTATTTGTCTACGTGCAAGTATACACATTACTCTAGACCTTACTAGAATTCTTCTTATAACCCCCCCGCCCCCTCCTCTACCCCTACAAAAGCTTAAAAAACGAAATAGGACTTTATTTCGTTGTAAACATTTTTATTCAGTTTATAAGACAACATGAAAGGTCTTAGGGCCGCGGGACTCCGGGCCCCCACGACCTGTAGTTATTATTTATACAATTTTATACACGATTTTATAGTACAAAATATAGCCTAGCCTAGATTCATGACACTAAACCAAGTCTTGTCGGAGTCAAGTCTTGTATTCATATTTGTATCAAGTCATGTAGGTACAGAAAAATGTTGTATAAAATTGAACATGCAGTATTGCACCAATGATGGTAGTTTGGATAAATAAGCACTAAACTTGCATGTTATTTTTAGGGCTCTATCTCCATGTCACTGTGCTCAATCTCCATGAACATAATTTTGTTAGAGACGTTTTGGCCAACCTCCAATAATAAAATGAAAAATAGCCATTACTATTATTATTATTTTAAATTACTATTTTAATATACGTAAAGAAATGATTCATGTATCTAATTCATAAAAGGTTTTAGTAAAATTTTTAATATTTACCTTTACTAATTAAAAAAAACGTCTCCTGTAAAATTTTATAAATGGTCGATTGGCCATTCAAGCACTAGGGCAGCGAAGAGTAATATGAAAATTGTTGAAGATCCCATAAAGGACAGGATAAATGAAATTGATTTGATTTGATAGTAATTATACCTCTACTAGCGATGCGCCCCGGCTTCGCACGGGTGCAATAACTATTGGATGTTATTATACATATAAACCTTCCTCTTGAATCACTCTGTCTATTAAAAAGAACCGCATCAAAATCCGTTGCGTAGTTTTAAAGATTTAAGGACACAAAGGGACAGAGAAAGCGACTTTGTTTTATACTATGTAGTGATAATACCGAACGTGTTATGGTGCGTACAAATTATGCAACATGTTATATAACTTCTGTTTTATAACACGTCCAAACTATCTAACATTGTTGTCTAACAATGAAACATGTTACAAGACCGTACACATTAAAACAACATTGTTGTATAACAATGTTATATAACAATTCAATGCGTGTCACTTCTTAAAATATAGCATATAACATTGTTGCAAAAACTAATAACATGTTGTTTAACTTGTTTTTGTAACACATAGCGTCCACATTTGTAAAACATGTTATTTAACTATGTTTTATAACATGTTTTGTTACATAGTCTGTACGCACCATTAAAAAGTTTGTATTTGCTCCCACAGAATATCTCTCAAACCGTTACCGCCGCGGTCCGCGAAGCTGGCCCGGCAGAAGGAAGAAGCGGAGCGGTCGCGGGCGAAGCGGCGCGAGGCGAAGCAGCGGGAAGCGAAGCAGAGGGAAGCGAAGCAGCGGGAAGCGGAAGCGGAGCGGCAGGCGCAGTGTTTGGTGTGTGGCGGCATGTTCAAGTCGCAGCAGGCCATGATGTCCCATCGGAGGTGTCACACCGTCACGTTTACTAATCCCAAGTGAGTGTAATGTCGACGGGACCCCCGTGTGAAGGGTGATTTGTGTTTGGGTTTTACGTTGTTAATTGATGGTTGGTTGTACAATTTCAAATAGATTTTAATTTTAAAGCAATTGTTATGATGGTAAAAATGGTACTAAGTCCCGTGGCGGCTAGTAGTAGGCGGCCACACACATACACACACGCACACACACACGTACGCATATTTTTTATTAATATTAATAATAACATACTTTAATCACTTACTTAATTGGGTACAGCCGTCCTGTGTGGCAGGTACAGTTTTATTGTCCGTATTTGTTTTCGCGCCAGTATTGTTGATTTCCTTTAGCTTGGGCTTGATAATCACAAATATATATAGGTACCTAAGTATGTATAGAACTTGATAACTATTGGTTCTTGTATGTTCTTCTAGTAATTAATGACGTGTACTATATATTTATCTTCATGTTCAATTCGTACTGTATTAAGTTAAGAAATTCTAATGAAATTCGAAATTGCAGACGGTTTTTATACTTATTGGCACGTGTTGCGCCGCTTACCGATCTACGCGCGCGTGAAGGGCGTACTGAAAAACCGGCCAAGTGCGAGTTGGACTCGCGCACGAAGGGTTCCGTACCATTATGTATAAAACAAAAAAAATCTGGCCTTTTGTATGAAAACCTCACTTAAATATTTAGTTTTGTAGCCACATATTAGCCACAAGCGGCGCCATCTGTTGGACCGACAGGTAACTTAAACTAAGCGCTAATACATATTGGCGACAAGCAACGCCATCTCTTCTAAAGTAACTAAACTAAAACTACAACAGGTAACTAAAAGCGTCGGAGGCGTCGTAGCCAGCAGATGGCGTTGCTTGTCGCTAATACATCGAAGCCATATTTCGACTTAAATATTTATTTGATTCTGTTTTTTAGTATTTGTTGTTGTAGCGGCAACAGAAATACATCTTCTGTGAAAATTTCAACTGTGTTGCCGCTACAACAACAAATACTAAAAAACAGAATAAAATAAATATTTAAGTGGGTGGCCATACATTCGACGTAAGTTTAGTTACCATTCGGTCCAAGAGATGGCGTTGGGCGTAATTTAAGTGAGGCTTTTATACAACAGACCAGATTTTTTTGGCGTTTTTATACATAATGGTACGGAACCCTTCGTACGCGAGTCCGACTCGCATTTGGCCGGTTTTTTGATCCACCCGCGGCGACATGGAAATAGACAATGAAGAATTTATATCCGCAGTGCAACGTCGAACTGCTATCTGCCAAAGTAAACATCCACAACACTTGAATAGAGCTGTAATAAGTAAATTATGGGATGAAATATTAAACTTAAATGTTCATCCATGTGTTGATGTAGGTAGTGCGAAGTTTTAGAACTGCCACTGTGAACATAAACACGCCAAGACTCTTATCACCTATAATAATTGCTTTTTACAAAAAAAATAACCGACTTCAATCTTGATAAGTAGAGATAACTCAAAAACTACTCGCCAGATGGCGCTCAATTCAACATGTAAGTGTAAAGTTCTCGTCACTACAAATTAATGAAGCCCAAACACTAGATAACTGCAGTAAATCGTTGAGGAGTTCCCTCGACTGTCTTTCGGCTTCATCAGATCGACTCCAGATTTTCATGAGATGGTAGCGCTTTAATGTACTTATGATAACATGAACAAACACACTAGTCGTCCATACAATTTTCGAAAGTTCCCCTCGATTTCTCCGAGATGCCATCATCAGATCCTGGTGATCCTTTTAAAAGGACCCCACTAAGTATATCTACTTTACAACAAAAAAAGAATTATCAAAATCGGCCCATAAACGACGAAATAATCGCTGAACGTACATAAAAAAAGCATATATACGGTCGAATTGAGAACCTCCTTCTTTTTTGAAGTCGGTTAAAAATGAAGTTCAGTGGTAGACTAACGTCACCTAGTGCATTGCGCTAGCATCTCTATCATAATTATATTATACTAGCTTTCCGCCCGCGGCTCCGCCCGCGTGGAATTTTGTTAGGTATATAGCGTATTTTTACTGAACTCGACTGTGCTTTTCTTTAGACTTATTTTAGAAAAAAAGATTTTTCAGGCTGAAATCTTATTACAACTTCAATTTAATATCGAACAAAATCGCCCATGTAGTTTAATATTTGCTGCTTTCCCTTCATAAGAAAGTCCAACTCGCTCTTGGCTTGGAAGTTATTTTTCAGGAATTTGCATTTTACGATCCCGTGGAAATGTCCTAAGTAAATTTCCCGTCTCGTATAAATATTTGGAGTACTAAATCTCTATTTAATTTTACACCTAAGTACCTATATATTTTTAAGGTGATATTGAAAAAATACTGAAGCACATTTTTTAATTTTAACAAAGAGACTGGACATTCATTTTCAAGTCCCTAACTTGGAAACTAACGAAAAAAGCACAAATTTTCACCCCGTATTTTTAGGGGTTGGAGGGTTAATTCGAAAAAACACTTGATTTTTTATTTACAACAAAGAGTATTTACCTATTTTTAGCTTTCTATCTTGAAAATTTTATTAAGTCCCATACAATCTTTCACCCCCCTTTTAAAGGGGTTGAGGGTTAATTATCAAAAAAATCTGATACACGTATTCATTAATTTGAAGTAAGCAACCAAAATTCAAATTTCCAAGTCACTAACTTCAATGTTGTAGAATTTTCATATAATAGTTTTCACCCCTTTCATCCCCTTCGGAGTGGAATTTCCAAAAATCCTCTCTTGGTCCCCTACACTCCCCAAGGAACATACATGGCAAATTTCATGTTTCTAACTTAGAAAATGACGGACTTTCATACAAACTTTCAACCCCTATTTTACCCCCTTAGGGGTAGAATTTCCAGAAACGCTTAAATACCTATCTATTAATTTTTAATCAGTAGCCCAAAAATAAAGTTTCATGTTTCTAACTTAAAAAATGACAGTCTTCCATACAAACTTTCAACCCCTATTTCACCCCCTTAGAGGTTGAATTTCATAAAATCCCGTCTTAGTGAGCACTTACATCCTTAAAAGAACCCGCATGCAAAATTTCACACTCTTAGCACTTGTAGTTTCTGAGATTTTGTGATGAGTGAGTGAGTGAGTGAGTGAGTGAGTCAGTGACCTTTCGCTTTTATATATATAGATGACTCGAACGGCGCAATGGTTACCATGCCCAGATGCTTGTTCCAAGAATCCTGGCCTGGCGTTCATACGTACAAACTAACAAACTCTTCCGCTTTATATTATTATTATAGTTTTAGCAACTAGAAGTGAACTCAAAATAAAAAAATACAAATTACACTGAACTTATTTACTTATTACAAAAATTAAATAACACATTAACGAACTTTTTCATAATAAACAAAATCACATTTAACAATTAAATTACACGCAAATTTAAATGACAGGATATTTAGTTTGACCATTCAAACGAGCAGTGGTTCCCCTTGCCAAGTGAACTCGACGTGAATTGCCCGCAGACTGAGCTCGCCAACGCTTATATAGACTTCATAGCTTCTCCCACTCTAATCCCCTCTACTGACAGGAAATACGTCACACTTCTCCTAACAATAGTATAGATTAATACAGATGTATAAGCATAAGTTGGTCTCTCGCAGACTGGCGTGCAACGCGTGCGGTGTATGGTTCCCGGGTACAGAGCAGGCGGCCGCGCACCACCGCCGGCACGCGCGCGGCCAGCGCTACCGCTGCCGCCGCTGCGGGCTGGCCCTCGCCACCCACACCGCGTACGACCGGTGAGATATACAGACACACCCACACACGGTTACATACATATATATACACACATGGTTACATGGCACCGCAGCAAGCGCTACCGCTGCCGCCGCTGCGGGCTGGCCCTCGCCACCCACACCGCGTACGACCGGTGAGATATACAGACACACCCACACACGGTTACATACATATATATACACACATGGTTACATGGCACCGCAGCAAGCGCTACCGCTGCCGCCGCTGCGGGCTGGCCCTCGCCACCCACACCGCGTACGACCGGTGAGATATACAGACACGCCCACACACGGTTACATACATATATATACACACATGGTTACATGGCACCGCAGCAAGCGCTACCGCTGCCGCCGCTGCGGGCTGGCCCTCGCCACCCACACCGCGTACGACCGGTGAGATATACAGACACGCCCACACACGGTTACATACATATATATACACACATGGTTACATGGCACCGCAGCAAGCGCTACCGCTGCCGCCGCTGCGGGCTGGCCCTCGCCACCCACACCGCGTACGACCGGTGAGATATACAGACACACCCACACACGGTTACATACATACATATATGTCGGAGATTCAGATGGATTTCTATTGTGGGTATATCTGGCGTCCGCCATGTTCTACGTCTTAAAACACAGATTGGAATCAGTGCGCACAACCGGCGCGGTCGAGTCTCGATTGTCTAGTGTGTCATGTCACTGCATCACCAATGCCACCTTGTCATTTTTGACATATCTGCCAAACGTCACAGTGACACGCGACAGCTCTAAGACAAACTTGACTGGAACTACTGACTCAATGAATAGGCTGAATCGATAACAGATGGCGTTACCAGTACGTAAACAAGTCCATTATTTATTTTACTTCTCCGACATATGTATATATAGACACATAGTTACATAGCACCACAGGCAACCGCTACCGCTGCCCACCGCCACCGCGTACGACCGGTGAGTGACGGCACACGGGGACACACGGACACACAGACATACGGTTACATACAAGAAGCAAATATAGAGAGGAGACGGCCTAAGCAACTGTGCACTGTGACTCAACTAGGTCCTGACGTCATCACAGTGGGCGTGGCCTTAAGTCAGTCTACCGTCGGCGCCTGTGCACAGCGTTATGGACGTTCACATTTTCAAAGAAAAGGATGAAGTGCTATCTATTCGACATTAGATGGCGACATTATTCTTATATTTTGAGTACGTCCCTGTTATATCCTACATTTAGTGACATCTAGTGTGAGATAATGAAACTACATAGTAAAATCGGTATAGAACGAAGCGAGTAGTTTTGCTATTGACTGTTAGATGGAAGTGGGCGGGATCTTGTTAGATCCCGCCCACTTCTTTATCCCCCTCGCCCCGCAAAGTGTCACGCGTTCGTATTTAGGGAAATCCACATACAACGTCTCCTCTCTATATTTGCTTCATGGTTACATAGCACAATAATAAATTGAACAATAAACTTGCAGGCACATAGAGACGAGCAAGTGTCTGTGGGAGGAGGTCCCGGACGTGAGGTGCGAGGCCTGCTGGAGGACTTTCCCCACGGAGCCGCTGCGCCGGGACCACCGCTGCGCCGGCGAGGGCGCCAGGCCAGGTGTGTACGGACGGACTAACATATTTTTTTTATGGTGTGGCGACACCGCTCACACGTCACACGGTGACGTCACCGAAGCCTGAAACGCGCTATCGAAGATTTCTACATCGCCGGCATATATACCACGCCTCGAGTACATTCACTCGGGGCCTCAGCCGCCCCCCAGGCATGTTGTCTCGCCTGGCGGGAGATCTCCCTTTGCCAAAGTGGTGACCCCGACGTGATCTGAACACGCAACCTTCTGATTAAGGTAGCAAACGAGCATGCAGCACCACCTTCCGCTGCCGCCCATGACAACTGTGACCGACCCAGGACTAGACTCAATGAGTCTCGTTCTAATTCGGTCACAGATGCGTTGCTACCCCTGAGGACTGAGATGGTCGCCTCTAAAAAAAGTGTAACCGGCTCCACACCTTCCTATCCGGAACACAATTGTTGTTACAACAATAATTACACGGTAGGAATGGTACTAAGTACCGTGGTGGGCGGTGGTACTTCCCCGGGTGAGCTCTAGGCCCTACCACCTTCAAAAAGATGGTAGATCTATAATTGTTTAATTGTCAATACGTGTATTTTAACTGTCAATATATGTAATGTGTTGCAGCGGTGTGTGTCAAGTGCAACAAGTCGTTCAGCTCGCGCGGCACGCTCGCCAACCACGCCAAGCGCTGCAAGAAAGGTACGCAAACTATAATTTTATTTCATTTAAACAGGCTTTACACCATCAAATTTGCAGAGCGCTGTCTCTTTGTATCCATATTGTGCCTGTGTCTCTCCCTGTGTTTGTGTATCTCCCTGCGTCTGTCTCTCCCTATGTCTGTGTATAAACTTGTGTCCATTATTTCACCGTCTCTCGTTGAAAATGGCGTTCACTTGAGTTTAAGAACATGTGACTGGTCTTTTTTTGTTTTTGAGTTACCCTCACAGTGAAATTGTTTGTCCGGCAGGCGAGGTGAAGATCCCGGCGTCGCTGCGCGCGCGGCTGCGCTCGGTGCGCGTGCGCATCGCGCGCTGCGACCCGCTGCTGGCGCGCCGCCGCCGGCGACACTACGACGTGTCCGCCGTGCCCGCGGTGAGTGTGTGTGTGTGTGTCTGGGGGTGATGTCGATGGACCCCCCGGTCGGGGTGCGGGTGGTTTTGTGGTTGGAGATTGTGCGAGTGGTGGTGGAATGTCAATTTTATTACGCAAGTGCGAGCGCCACAAGTAGCTAGCGGGCCCGCGATCAGTATTACTGATGGTGTATGTGTGTGTGTGTGTGTGAGGTCGACGGTACCCCCTAGGCGGGGACGCGTGTGACGTAGCGATTGGAACTTATTACAAGTGGTGGAGGAAATCAATTTTGTTTTTATTGTTTACTTTTATTACTCTACTGCTCATAAAATACAATTTGAACACAATAAAATAATAATAATAAAACAAAATAAGGCAGTATAATTTAACACATCTGATTAGTTTTGTTGAATACCATATATTCGATCTATGTCGTATCCTAAATATATGAAAATAATTAAAAACCCAAAATTTTTTTGCAGGACTTTGGTTTGGACAAGAACTGCGTCTATCCATACTTGCCGGCGGAGCTACGCGTCAAGCGCGAGCCGGCCGACTGCATGGTCAAGATCAACGACCTGGAATTCGGCAGCTACCTGCACTGGGACTCCGACGACGAATCCGCAGAATCCGAGGATAATCTGGACTCTCTGGACCTCGGCGTCTTCAAGAAACCCAAGTCCCTTGCAGCCTGTGCCCTCCGGACTATATTCTCCCCGAGATTCCTGGGCAAAGTCCCCAGGAAACACCGAAGGGTCAAAATCGAAACGATTATAGAATCGACCCTCAATGATTCGCTAAGTGATCTTAATCTGAATGATGTATCAAGTAGGATCAGTGATAAGTTCGACAAAAAGGGTGATGAAAACGATGATGATCTGTTCCCAGTGATGGATAGTGATGAGCAAGTAACAAACGCTGATTTTGACAGTCTTTTCAGTGATAAACTTGAAAGTGATAAGAGTGCAGTGGCAGATGATAAGGCGTTAGGTGGTAAAGACAGTGAGGAGAGTGAAAATGTTAAGGAATCTGATGGTCTAGTTAGCGGTGCTAAAGAAGTTTTAGATGAGGAGAAAAATGACAGCGTTGACGCAATAAGCAACAACGATGTCAGTATGAAAGACAGTACAAATGATAGCATTGATAAAAATGTAGATAAAGAAAATGATTTAGATTCGGGAAATGGTGAATCAAAAGACCGACCGAATAAAGCAGATGATTCAGATAAAAATGTGTCAGTAGAAGCGACAAATAATGTTGAAGAAATAACTGATAGTAGTCAAACAAAAGTTGATGAAAGTCCATTTGAGAATCGTGAAGAGAATGTCGATCAATTGATTTCTAATGAAATTGAAGAAAATAGTAATAAATCGGAAAAATTGGAAGAAAATCATGACTCTGAGATTGATCGAAGCATAGAAAACAATCAGGAAAACAATGAAATAAAATGTGCAATTAACGAAGAAAAATCAGAAAAATCTTCAGAGGAGCCCGAGACACAGACAGAAAATATTGAATCATCAAATGCATTGCCAGAAGCTGAAACGGATAAAGCTCATGAAGATGTTACAAAAGTCTCCACAGACGATAATAACAGTGAAGAGAATACAGATAAAAATATCAGTAAAGAAGACGCTAATGAGAGTTCTAAAGTAAATGGTGACGTAGAAAATGATGATGTAGCATTAAATATGAACGATTTAGAAGATTTCAGCGGTGATGAATTCGACGATTGTGAACTGATGGCTGAGCTAGACGCGCAGATTGGTGAGAAGAAACGAGATGAAAAAGAGAAGGAGACAGATGAAAATGAAGAAGGGCATGAACAGGAGAAGCAATCTGAAGAGAAAGTTGAGAAAGTTCCAGAAGCTGAGACTGTAAATAATGATGTAGAAAACAAAGATATGGACGTCAGTGAAAGGAAAGAGACAGACGTAGTCGAACAGAAAGATATGGACGTAAGTGATCAGAAAGAGATGGATGTAAATGAACAGAAAGAGGTGGATGTAAACGAAAAGACAGAGACAGACATAAGGGAAAACCAGGCGTTAGACTTAAGTGAAAACAAAGCGATAGACTTAAGTGAGAAGAAAGAGATAGAAATAAGTGAAACTGTCAAAGTTAACGCGATAAATGAGGATAATGAAACAGATATAGGTAAAGACAAAGACAAAATTATGTTGGAAGATTTATTATTGAAGGAGGATACAAAATCTATGGACTTGGATAGCATTTCTGATGATGAATTCGATTTTAATGACTAATTTTTATTGTTTGATGTGGAGCTAGGCCGGTGTCTCACCGCTCGCGAGTAGCGAGTAGCTATGGGCTATTTACTCGCCCAAGAAAGGGATTTAAATATGATATTTCGCGTAAACAAAAGAGATGCATAATATAATGCGAGCGAGTACTCGCCGGCGGTGTGAATGTGAACAGTCTGTGAGTACTCACTGACATATGCATCTCTTTTTAACCGAATTCATAAAAGGATTAGGTTCTCGATTCGTCTGTATGTTTTTTTTATGTGTGATGCGTCATAAATTCGTATTGGATAAACCGATTTCGATGAATCTTTCGACGTGCGACCTGACGGTAATTTTATGAGTTTTTATCATTTGAATTTAATTTATGCTAACTTTTGACTGGGTGTTGCGATTTTGATGATTCTTTTTATGCTTGTAATGCTTGTCATGTGTACCTTGTCATGGTTACCTTATACATTGGAGCGATAATTGGCGAGTGGTTTTTGAGTTATCTCGACTTTGAAATAATTTTTTTGTAAAAAGTTTGTTATGTTTACACAGAATGTCATATCTTCTGTACGTGTGTTGAGCGAGTAAATAGCCCGTAGCTACTCGCTACTCGCCGGCGGTGAGACACCTGTGTATTGTATTAGCGTAGCGTAATGATAATTATGTTGTTCGATTAGAAGAACGTTTTATTTTATTGTAATGGATGCCGATCCGATATGTTGGTTTGTGAAGAGTATAAGGAAACTTGGGAATCTAGAATTATTTTTAGTGATAAAAAATTGTAAACCAACTTTAAAAAAGGTGAGTTGTCAATTCAACTATATTTTTTTTTAAATATTAATTGTTACCTCAGAACTTTCGACTGGGTGTACCGTTTTACTTCAAAGCTAGTGCTTGTCGTATGCTCCCATATGACAACTTGCGTGTGGTTTTTGAGTTATCTCTGCTTGACGATGTTGAAGTCGGTTGTTTTTTATAAACTTAAAATCATATTTTACTTTTGCTTTCGTTTTTGCGTGCGTGTGTGTATGTGACCAGAATGGTGGACTATGACCTGTGGGATTTTGTCCAGCTGTGGTATAGGCATAGAGATATTACACTAGAGGGCAGAAGCCAGGCTTCAGAGCGTACCTCGGATAAAAATAGACGAAATCTTTAGTAGTCACCTTTCTCTTTCTGGCTCATCGGGATCGGAGAGAGATAGGTAATTACCGTTATCGTTGTTTCTCTTTCTAACCGGGGGCGATTGCAATGTATGGGCAGCCGTATGGCTCACCCACTCTACTGTAATATCTCTATGGGGATATGTCGCGAAGAGAGTTAAAGTCCGCCCAACTTATCTCTGAAATGGCAAAAATTGGAACTAACGAAAAGTCATTCATAAGTACGTTGTGTTCATTCATGTGTCAGTTACTAGTGTGCAATGATTGGTCAAATGAATGTCAAATGCGTCCGACAGCGCCTCTTTCGTTTCAGTCTTAAGTTGGGTTTACTGTAAATTCATTTCCCCGTTATGACTGTTACCTTGGAAACATGTCGAGTATGAATGAAGTTGTATTAAAAACATCATTATTTTGCATATTGCCAATAATTGCGTAAGAATTAAAGTAAATTACAAATTTTTTTTTGAAGATAAATGTATTATTTTTGTCGGTTCTGTAATAATTGTTTATATTTTTTAATTATTCCGATAAAATTATAGATACAAACAATTTAGTTTTTATTTTTTTTTTGTCACTTAAAATTGAACTAGATTCCCGAATTTTCAAGAGCGTATGAAAACTCGTATCTGACAATAATATGCTTCCATTGAATTTCGTTCATTTTTATTTTCGGCTACCCAAAGATGGTGTGACCATTGTCATACCATGGTGGTCATACCATCACATATTATTTTCACAGCTAAGGATGTTAGTTATAAACAAATGTACAGATAAATTATAGCGATATATAGTTTGAACTCACAGTTAAATTTGTAATGTTACCCCCTCAGACCAATAAACTATAGACGGAGCGCCGTGAACAAAAGCGTGAAGCCGGCAAAAGTGTGCCTCACACATCGGAACCAATAGAATGCCCTATGTTGACAGTTTGAACTAGAACAAATTTAAACTTTATTTTTTGGAACACAAAGCTTCATTCATTTTTAACCGACTTCAAAAAAGAAGGAGGTTCTCAATTCGACCGTATATATGCTTTTTTTATGTACGTTCAGCGATTATTTCGTCGTTTATGGGCCGATTTTGATAATTCTTTTTTTGTTGTAAAGTAGATATGCGCAGTGGGGTCCCCTGATAAGGAAACCAGGATCTGATGATGGCATCTCAGAGATATCGAGAGGAACTTTCGAAAATTGTATGGACAACTAGTGTGTTTGTTCATGTTATCATAAGTACATTAAAGCGCTACCATTTCATGAAGATCTGGAGTCGATCTGATGAAGCCGAAAGACAGTCGAGGGAACTCCTCAACGATTTACTGCAGTTATCTAGTGTTTGGGCTTGATTAATTTGTAGCGACGAGAACTTTACACTTACATGTTGAATTGAGCGCCATCTGGCGAGTAGTTTTTGAGTTATCTCTACTTATCAAGATTGAAGTCGGTTATTTTTTTTTGTATAAAGCAATTATGTTATGCTAATAACAATAATTGTGTTCCGGATAGGAAGGTGTGGAGCCGGTTACACTTTTTTAGAGGCGACCATCTCAGTCCTCAGGGGTAGCAACGCATCTGTGACCGAATTGGAACAAGATACACTAATCATTACTAACTGGACAATACTAATATTAACTAACAGGACTAACTATCACTAACATACCCTGTCCTCACACTTATTAACAAACTAACCAACTAATATTCTAACACCATCTACTAATTGGACTAACCACCCTAGTCCCTAAATTGGGTCTAGTTCTGGGTCGGTCACAGTTGTCATGGGCGGCAGCGGAAGGTGGTGCTGCATGCTCGTTTGCTATCTTAATTCCATAAAAAAAAATTGAAGTCGGTTATTTTTTTGTAAAAAGCAATTATTATTTAGAACACAAAAGTCGTTTTGGTGTGAGTGCCGCCGTGTGTATTACAAGGCGAGGCGTACTTTTTGCCGGCTTCACGCTTTTGTTCACGGCGCGCCGTCTATAGTTTATTGGTCTGAGGTTACCCCAATGTTCTCAGCGAATAAATATAACTTAGTTACAGCCGGTACATCTCAATGTCTTTGTAATTTGTTATACTGTATTTCGCTAATGGCCACTAATAATAATATTATATAGTATGTCTGTAATTGATCGCTGTGTGTACGTGTTGAGACAAATTTTATTGGGAGCTTTCATTAATACAACCGAACCCAAAACAAAGATTTTTATATTTTTTCAGTTTGCGCTAATCTCAGAAACGGCTGAACCGATTTGGGTTAGGTTTTCACCAAAACAGTGGTTAGCGTCACTTAACATTTTGTGTTTGTTTTATTTAAGTCTGTTCATAAATAAAAAAGTTATAAAATACTCGCTTTCCTTCGGAAAACTTGTTGCTCCGCTCCTATTGGTCATAGCGTGACGTTATGTATTATTATAGCTCCTCAATAACTGGACTGTTCAACGTAAAAATAATTATTCAAATCGAACCAGTATTTCCTGAGATTAGCGCGTTCAAACAAACAAACAAACAAATAAACTCTTCAGCTTTATCTTATTAGCGTAGATTTTGTTTTAGTAATATTTGAAAGCGTTGAATAATTTGAAATATTTTTTTATTACAAGTCAATAATTTTGTCTGATTTAAGTTGGTTTGTATGTCATACTTTATATATAATTGTGTAAAAAATATTTTTGGAATGGTTCGAATAAGATAAGTGTACGTGTAAGTTAGTTATGTATTGAGAGAGTATCATACATCGATACATTTTATATTGTAAATACACAGAAATATAATTACAGTTTTGTATATAACGAGTTATTATTTATTCCCAAACCTTTTTTAAACCACTTCAAAAATAATTTTTTTTGTTCCTCACTGTAGCGACGTGCGACACAGCGATAGCTACGTACAGTCAGCGTCATATAGTACGTAGCAGTCATGATTACCAAATACTTGGAAACATTCATTATGACCATTAAGAACGGCTCAACCAAAGCGATCAAATTGTTCAGACCATCTACCGTGTACAAATATATCGGAGCACTCACAACACCGAATACTTGATAACACCCAAGTCGGCATTAATACCGTGACAACCACAACGCCACTGGTTGCCTAACAGCCAAAGTGTTCAAAAGTATGAAGCAACCAAAGTATTCAAAAATATGTAGCACCCAAGTAGCCAAAATTATAGCAACACATAATAAAAATGGACTTTAAATGACATGCGATAAAGTTCATTGTGCATCATTTCTTCCGATAAGTAAATTGATTAATTCAATGTCAAGTGCAAGTCATGTATGTCAAATGAAGTGGTGCTTCAATGCTTGCTTTGATATATTTAATACAAAAGCCATCACATCCATAGAGATATTACAATAGAGTGGGTGAGCCATACCCATACATTGCAATCGCCCCCGGTTAGAAAGAGAAACAACGATAACGGTAATTACCTATCTCTCTCCAATCCCGATGATCCAGAAAGAGAAAGGTGATTACTAAAGATTTCGTCTCTTTTTATCCAAAAGACGCTCTGAAGCCTGGCTTCTGCCCTCTATTGTAATATCTCTATGATCACATCGGATACAGTTAATGCATCAATAGATATTATTTCAAACTTGCCTTAGTATTAAACTTGACATTGATTTGAATTATAGATATTGACATACAATGATAGATAATAGAACGACATGCCAATAACATTAGGTTTAGTTTATTGTAGTTTATTTTTCTAATGTTCCATATTTTTGAACGCTTTGAATGCTTGGATACCATTGACGAGATGACTGTAACTATGTTTATGGTGTTATGACTGACCCGATGTATATGACATTTTAAACGTCTCGGCCATTTGAGCGACTATATTGTTGTCAACAATAAGGAAACTTTGCTTGTACCGATATTATCGACTTTTTGGTTGCGTCTATTTATTTGAATACCCTGATTGTCTCTAACTATTTGACGCTGACTGTACCTACAGTGCACACCTGCGCCAACTTGCGTTGCCATAGCAACAGAGCAGTGCGCGCTAAGTACCTAGTTACCGTGCACCATACCTACATACCTGATACCTATACAGACCTGACCTGATTACCTGTAGATACCTCAAAACCAAGGATAAGGATAATACCATACCAGGAAGGGAAAGGAAGATCAATATTAAATAACAACACAACTCAGGATTTAATATAAAAGCAAGCGACTCAATGACGTCCCGCATCATGATAATTTCATCTTGAAAAAGACGCAATATCATGCCAGAAACATGGTGACGAGACGGAACACTGACGATCTTCAAATCTTCATCTGCAGAACAGGATCAACTACTTCAGTCTTGAATAAAGGAATACTTCTTCATTCTTCATGATCGTCGACAGCGAAAATGGCGCGAAGCCACGCGCCGAGCAACGCGCCGTGTTCCGCCCGAACCGAGAGACCGCGCCGACCACAGAACACTATGTTGCAGCCTATATTTATAGAGTCTGGAATTTACGTTACTATGCAGCGCCCGTAGTACGCGTTCATTGATAGACCCACAGAACAGATGATAGACCAATTGTGGCTTGTGTATATTTTGTTTTGCATGTTGTTTCAACTGTTTTTTAAAACGCAATCCTATTGGATTGCAAAATAATGTAGACTATCTTATTGGATAACAATGTTTGTAAATTTTGTATATAAAGCGTGTATTTTTGGCAATAAATTAATTCAGCTCAGGACCACTCTGAAGAAAGATCTCTTATTTATTTATTTATTTGGGTCACCAACAAGACATACATTAATTCATTTTACAACATAAACCTTATCTAAGATATTAAACTAAATGCTGTCTTAATTATAGGTAACCACGGCTTGCAAAGTGGACGTGGTTAAAACGTAAATATACAGAGTTTATAATAATAGTAAAAAAAAAATATAATAATATAATTTAAAATTTAAAATACACAGACATTCTTTAAAATTTTACTAATCGTAATCCTAAAAATAATTAAATGGAAAAAATATTTTAACTGACAAGAAGAACAAAAAGGGATTTAACAGAAGTAATGTTAGAAGTTTTTAAGAAACTGAGATTAAATGTGATTGTGCATTGTTTTGAGTGCATTGTGAATTAATTTTTTGTACACGTGAATATTATTGCTGAATATGTCCAGCTTAGGTATTTGTTTCGAAAGGGTGTTCAAAAAATTTCAAGAAAACCTCTCCAGCTTCTGCAAGCCTTCAGCTCCACTGTAAGAGACCTGCCAGGTTATTCTCGACCTGGCAGACCACCTCTTCACTCAACTTATAGCTTTACTAGTAAACCCGCCCTCGCTTCGCTTCGAGTAACCAGTCCCTTCAAAAATCTCTATAAATTTTAACAAATTATGTTATTCCGATGTCTAAGCTATATTACTGCAAAGTTTCATGAAAATCCGTTCAGTAATTTTTGCGTGAAAGAGCAACAAACACACACACATACATCCTTACAAACTTTCGCATTTATAATATTAGTAGGGAGGATAGGAAGTAGGAAGTAGGATGCTGAGTGAACGGATTTTTAACCCCCGACGCAAAAAGAGGGGTGTTATAAGTTTGACGTGTCTGTGTGTGTGTGTGTCTGTGTGTCTGTCTGTCTGTCTGTGGCATCATAGCTCCCGAACGGATGAAGCGATTTCAATGTAGTTTTCTTTGTATTAAAGGGGACTTATGGGCGCGTGTTTTTAGATATGTTTGATGAAAATCGGTTGAGCCGTTTAAAAGTTGTTGAGGTTGAAAGTGGGGAAGAATAGCCGTATGTATGCAAATATCTATACTCGTGTGGGGTCTCAAATAAAAAGCGTACAGTAAGAGAATATTTATAACTGGATCCAGAATGTTCTTACCTATAAAAAGTATAAAATAAATAATTAAATTAAAAATTAAAAAAACCCCCGACACAAACATTTAAAAAGTATAAAATAATATCTTTAAAAATAATACGTCGCGTTGGGGGACCGCTCCATTTACTTCTAACTTTAACACAAAAAAATATAGATAAATGGTGTCTTGGGTAAAAGACTAAGTAGTTAGGCATGTGATAGTTATGAAAAAAATCGTAGATAATGAATAGTTAGGAGCGGTCCCCCAACGGGACGTATTATTTTTAAAGATATTATTTTATACTTTTTAAATGTTTGTGTCGGGGGTTTTTTTAATTTTTAATTTAATTATTTATTATGATTCTTTTTCTTAATTCGAAAGTTAGTGCCTTTTGTCTAGTCCCATACAAATGAGCGGCATTTGAGGTGTAGTTTTTGAGTTATTCTTTAATAATGCCTATTTACTTATGGTTCTATAACATTGACGAGTTGTTGTGAGTTTTATAATTTTTTTTATCGAAACCTGATGCGTGTAGTCTATGTAGTCCCAAATAAAGAGCGACATCTGACGGGTAGTTTTTGAGTTATCTCTGGGGTGTGTTAAAGCTGGTTATAGTTTGGAAAATGTTAGTTAAAGAATTTAAATGACCATTTAATTGAAAACGTGAAGTATTTAATGCAAAACTAAATAATAAATGGTTGGAATTGTACAAATCTGCTAAGACTTATTCTCAAAGACTTCACGACAGTAGAGAGTCTTAATTTTTCCTTAAAATCATTAGCAGTAGTATTGTCTAACGTCGATATCTTGCTGACGACTCGATCTACTAAACTCTTGGTGATTTTATCAATATCGATCTCGCCTCCTTCGACCCATTTTTTAAAGTCATTTGTAACATTATTCCAGTAGTCTTGATCGATGATAATTTTCTTGTTAAATCCTTCCATAACATGGTATAATGCGACTGTTGCATTCACCCACATATCCTTTGGGTTCTGTGCGAATGGCTCATGTCTGTTATCAATTAATAATTTGTATGCCATAAGTAACACTCGTAACTCGAATGGACTTAATTCTTCTAAAGACGCTAGTCCTTTGGTAAAAGATTGGTATGTTGCATCGTCCATTATACGACTGAAGTTAGCAGTTTTCAACGCTTTGGCTGTCGCGAGCACAGCCGATCTCACTTTGTCATCGTTATGTGCTAGTAATGTTGTTATTATTTCGCTCACATGATCGCTAAATTCGTTTCCCGCGCGACATATTCCAAAAATATTACAGGCGTCATCAAAAGCAGCTATTCTTAAGTTATTTGCGTGTTCTTCGAATACTTTAGATGCTTCGGAACCACGATCGTTTTCCGTATCGATTTTGAATCGATTAATCAATCGGTTTAGAAGTCTATTCGAATAATTAATCGTATTCAGAACAACCTTTTCGATCCCTAGTGCAGTCCTGATCGTATGGTTTTTAGTATTGTTTAGAAATTCATCGATTTTGTTAAGATATCTTTGTTTGAGTTCGTTGATTTTTTTCACGAGTGCTTGTTCGTCGAATATTTTGCTGACTTCATCCAACATCTTAAGTGATTCATTTTTGACGTGGTCTACAAATTCTATAACCTCTTTCTCGTCTTTAATATTACGTGGGTCTTTGAGAAGCGGTTCTTTTCTCAATCCTTTGTCTTTTTTGTAAAGAATTGTAACTGGAAAATTTCTTTCATCGTCGCCATTACCAAAGCTGTCTTCCTCACTTTCTGCGATGCGTTTAATATTTCTATTCTCAAATTCATTACTACCTGTCTCAAGTCCATTATTTGCTTTGACTTCATTATTCATGAGGACATTATGATTGTTGTGTATGGTTTTTCTCGGTTCGAAGCCGCTGACTGGTTTGACCTTGTAATCAAAGTTCCAATTTGGTCCAAAGTCTATGGTGCCATCTATAACTACTTTCACGCCGTCGGTACGGGGTAGGGGAACTAAAAATATTAACATATTTATAGAAAGACCAAGGTTTAAATTATACTGATACTCTTAACTCGTAACGAACTGGTATAGAAGTCTGCTTAATGTGAACGGTGTCTATGTGTGCGTCGGTTTAGCGCACTTTGTATGAAGCTTAACATTTGTATTTTCTAATTTGTGCTAAAATCTAGGTATAGAATTATCTGTGGTAAAGACGAACGGCCTCGTAGCTAGATCAACAAAAAATGCACTGAGAAATCATCTGTTCGGTGATTAACATGAAAACGAAATCTTAAAGTTCTTCATAACCTAGCTCCTGATTTTTCAAAGGTTTCTGAATTTCTAATGAGGTATGGGGGTTTAGGGAGGCTTTAAATGAGGTTTTCGTGGCAGATTTTTTAAACATACACAATCGTTGATACTTCATTAGAGGTCCAGTCGTATATGCTTACGCCCTTGCTTAACAACATTATCAATGTAACCTCAACTAGGAGTCGAATCCAGAACCTCGAACATAAATAAGTCAGATTGGGGCGAAAATATAATATCGAACGACTTACACACTGCTAGCAGCGCCGTTACGAAAATCATTTCATATTTCCTTATCGAAACCAAAATAATAGTATTTTATAACCTGCTCAGTAATAAAAGTAACTTTTATAATACGTAGTAAAATGTAAACACGGCCAAGTTCGATATTAAGTAAAGAAAATATAACTTTAAAAAAGAGGCCAAGTTGTTAAGGATGTTTGAAAATATTGGTGGTATACACTATAACGCCTGAAATAAATTGGTAGCAAAGTCTTCAGCACTTGAGATGGTAAGCCTAGAGTTCGCCCGGAGTAGTACCACAGCCCGCCACGGTACCTAGTACTATTTCTGCTTAACAGGACCTGTGGGCTGAGTGCGAGTTTTAAGTGACAAAACGCGCTCGCTACGTAACTGCGAGTTAGCTAAAATTTGTATGGGATCCAAGCTGAGCCATTTACGTCCCGCTAGGTGGCTCTGCTCCGCACAGCCTACCCGCCAGCCTGATAGAAAGAGAACCTTAATGACGGGCGGAAAGCTAGCATTTCTATGGGATGCTATTTAAACGAATATCTATCAAATCGAACGCGGATGGAGTATTATTTGTATTTAATTTCACTTTAACATATTTAGAGTTTAAACGCTATTAGCGCAGCGCGTTTTGATGCCAAGCTATAAGGTTTTGTAAAATCCCACTTCTGATAACGTCGGTCTGACAGGACGTCAACAGAACGCTACATCGAGTAATTTCACGTTGCCTTGTTAATTTATGTTCGATAATAGAGGACATGTATGACGAATGGCGAACACCGGCCACTAGTGTTAGGGGTAATTTTCATTAACGGATAATTTTCATTAACTAATCTCTACCAGCGAGTCAACGCAGAGGCATGTTGGAATTGCTAGTTATTTGTGAGTAAAATATTAACCTTATTTGAGCTTTGTGGTGTGAAATTATTTTATAAGATGTTTAAAGATAATTTCTAACGGGGTATCTTAATTATTTGAGGTGATTTTCACATTCTTTTCAACGCCTTCCGTAGCTCCTTGGGAGGATGTGAGATTTGACTTGATATTTTTCAATAGCTTCATTTAATCCTAAATATGACAAACCGTCGAATTTAAAGTTGTTAAAGTTCACACGCCTGCAATATTTTTATGGGCTACGAAACTACCATGATTGTAACTGCCATGTGTTCGACTATTTACTTAAAAATTTATTTCCAGGTTTATTTTCAACCATTGCACCCCAACAGACAAATGGTGTGCAGATAATTCAAAACAGGGTGATGAAAGATCCGGCTTACCAAAGTCTAGAACGCTCCTACCATAACATTAATGATCCTTACGAAAGCGCTGAAGAGAATAGAGTCAGTTACAACACTAAAGAAGACGATAGAGTGGGCTACAATGATGAAGAGAACGATAGAGAAAGTAAATCAGCTGAAGACAACAATAAGGCGCGTTACAGAGCCGAAGAAAATGAGGATAGAAGCAGTGGCAGCCCAGTAGATAAAGATTACGAAGGCCAAGAATCTAGGAGACTGTTTGAATGGTTCTCAAGATTATTCTACTCAACAACACCTCGAACTATTCAGACAACGGTGTCGACAACCGAGTCCAGCTACCAAAGACATTTAAAAGAGAGGATTTTCCTCAAAGCACTCCATAGGAACTTAACGGAGTTGTTATTCAAGTTATCGGAGGTCCAGAAGCAAGTGTCATTTGCGATGTCGCTGAAGGAATCGTACGCTATTCTAACCAGAGGACAGCCGCAGGTTTTGAGAGTAGACAAGCCGTTTTACTACCATGACATTGTAAAAAGAGATACTGCTGTTGTTAAAGAAACGACTGAAAGTCCTGTTGTAGAAAAATCTGTTGATAATGCAACCGAACCTAAGGTTAAGGTAAATGAGACGGGCTGCGTGGACAATACTACAAGTGGAAGAAGATTTGGATCAGCTGTAACGCCAACAGAAGTAAAAAACAAGCTACTTTTGTATCTACAAGAGAGTTTTCAGGAGATAAAAACAAAGATTATGTCGTTGAAGAATTTGAAACAACTATTCTCAGACAACGTAAGCTTCAAGATAGGTTACATTCTGGCGAATATTGACACTTTGGAAGTGAGTATGATCAACTTGAAGAATGATATGGAAAAGAATAAGACGTTATGGGAAGAAAAAAAGATTTTGGAGTTGTACGACACTTTGAAAGTGTCAAATCAAGCGGTTTCAGGTCTGATAGAGTCACTAAAAATTTATCTAGGCAAGTTATCGCGCCAGCCTCAAGGGATTTCTGGAAATAATTTGAATTAAATGTTGTCTTATTTTCTTTGAATTTGTATTGATTATTATGTGTAATGAAGATTTATAAGTTCACCCAATATGTAATGCCATATTAAATAAAATAATTATTTATTTCATGATTTGTCGATTCATTCTAGTCGTTTCGCAGAGTATAGTCTTTGTAACTTTAATTAATCAAATTATCGTCATAATATATTATGTTACTCACAAGATTAATTTATATTTTCTTGTGGAAAAGTTACGTAAGAATCAAAATCCGCCACAAAATTGGTCTTTGGAGCGCTACAAACTAAAATACATAGGCTGATTTTGCGTCGCACAGTTGTGTATTTACATATAGGTTTAATTTACTATGGATACGTACGTAGGTAGGTAGGACAGTTATAAATAAAACGACGAAAACTTAATAGAAACAAGTAAATCATTATTTTTATTCAGTCTGCAACAACAAGAAACTTAGCTAAAGTTAATTACAGTACAGTTCACCATAGACTTAAATTATTTACACTGAATTGGATTTTCAACCAATACAAACTGCTGGCCATAATACATGCTGTCTGCTCAGACCAATAAACTATAGACGGCACGCCGGGAACAAGAGAGTAAAGCCGGCAAAAAGTAAGCCTAGCCTTGTACGAGTAATACACACGGCGGCACTCACACTAATACGAATTTTTGTGTTCTAAATAACAAAAAATGAATGAAGCTTTGTGTTCCAAAAAATAAAGTTTAAATTTGTTCTGGTTCAAACTGTCAACATTAGGGCATTCTATTGGTCGATGTGTGCTTTCGGCTGACTTTTGCTGGCTTCACTCTTTTGTTCACGGCGCTCCGTCTATAGTTTATTGGTCTGAGGCTGTCTGTATATGGAAGACATGGAAATTATATGAGAAAAATCGCAATAGAATTAAAAACAGTGACTATTAGAAGTTATATCTGTTTGGATAAGCGTTCCCTAATCTCAGAAACGGCTTAACCGATTTGGATGCGGTTTTCAATAATGTATAGACCCATGACGTGACAAATGTTTTAAATAGATACAGATTTGTTTGTTTATATAGATATCCTTATATTTATAAGGTTATTGACAACTTTAGTAGCGATGTAGGTATTAAAAATCACTTGAGCAATAATAAAAGTCTATGGTCAATTTAATAACGTAATTTAACAATAAAATCGCGATACACAAAGCTGTGCCAGATATTTTGAAGTGAAAAGTCTTCATTCAGTACAAGCTTCTGTACACCTACATAAATATTCTTCAGAGGATTTTTTTTGTAGAACGTGACAACGCTATATAAAAAGAACTATGATTTTACAAGTAAATGGTGTCCAACGCCATCTGTGACTTGCTCTGAGAACTACTTACTAACAAATTGCCAGTTGATAAGCGATGTCGTAGTACTCGAATTGGACAAAAGATGGCGCTATTTCAACTACAGTCCCTCGGGCAAGGTGTGGTTGACAGACACTTATAAAATAAAACATTCCTCACTATGTTTTATCATCGAAGCAAGTGATTATTAAATATGAGGTTCCATTCCAACTTAGTTTGGAAGTTCAACGTTTTAAACCACTCGGTTATTTCTGACACGGATATATTCAGTAGACTTACTCCTGGTCACATTATAAAATACCTTACAATTATTTCGTTTGTACTTCTTAACTATATTAAAATTGTTCGCGATCTACCACTGGGTACTTACTAGAAGTAAAAACAATATTAATAAAAATACATATCAAAATCTTATCTTAGTATGTACTTTACAAAAATATATTTTGTTCAGTTTGGCGCCAAAACCGCCGCCATGTTGAAAATGTTGCCATACAAAATAGATTTTCTACTAATTTAGTAGATATTCTTTTACTAAATATCACTGATAATTTTGTAGAATTATGGTCTGTTTGACGTCTGTGGTTTTCTTGAAGGTTGCGTTATGGAGTCCATCACTACAGCCGCCGCGTTAGTGTTACTACATCTGAAAATAAGTATTACAACAGTTTTATAAACTTATATTAAGTAGTAACTGCTGAGCATGCCGCCCTATCCGTTGCCGCCCATGACAACTGTGACCGACACAAAACAAAACAAAACTCACATTGGAACTAGAATAGTTAAATCAATTAATTCAATTATAGTAAACGGTGTTAGGACATCGGTTTGCTGAGGACTTGGGCAGTGATTTGTTAGTGATAGTAACTGATTTTAGTTGCTGTTAATATGTAATAGTACGGTTAGTACCTAATCGTTAGCAACTAACAGATATGTCGCTACTTAAAGGACTAATGACCAACTTTCATATCTATCTGTGCGCAGGGTAGCAGATAGTTGGGTGGATGCCCGCGTGCAAAACTCCCACAAGAGGGAACATTTTCATTTCAATATCAAGTTCATACAGATTTACTTTTTTGCCGGCCCTTGCGTTCTGCTCGCGTGCGTTGTACGCTTTGCACGCCCGTTTACGGCTGCACTGTACACGAGTGCATAGTGTAGCTGTACTAGTGTATGGTGTAGTACACTACAGTAGGTAGTAGTAGGGTGTGTTCTGTAGTAGAGTATGGTTTGGAGGTGTTACCTGGGGAACATGGTGTCGCAGTGCAGGTCGGCACCCGCGTCTTGCAGCGCGGCCAGCGCGCGCGCCGCGCCTAACTCGCCACGCAGCAGACGTAACGCGATGCTGGTTACGACATTAACAGTTAAAAACAACTAACTTTTTATAAAAAAAACGACACCATAATCGAAAAAAAATTAATTTGCACCACAGGAAGAATGGTAAAATGGATCTTTTGTCAGCATTACGGGACGACCCGTAAACGTTCTAGTTATAATAGAATTAATATTATCTGAGATACCTAATCTGGCAGCAGACCAAGGCGCATGCGTGTGATGGAAAAAATCTTACATAATTTTTTTCTTAGCTTCCTTCAGCACGATAAGGAACTACGTTCAAAATGTATACTGTCTCCTACACTTAAATAAATTTTAATAGTCCATCAAGCTTAAAACCACCAACCCGTTAATCCTGGCCATGGTGCCGTAGGGCGCGCCGAGCCGGGCCGTCACCTCCAGGTTCCGGCAGTACAGCAGCCACACGCAGTCCAGCTCTGTGCACGTCTCTCCCCCACCACCCCCTGCACCCCCCGGCCCACCCCCTGCGCTGTAGGATGCCTGCAAGTGGCCCAGGGCGAGGGTGTTGGCGTCCACGTCACGGGTTAGCGTCTGGACGTGCGGGTCTCGGTTGGAGAGTTGGTTTAGCACGTTCCTGGAATGAGATGGAACTGGTTAGGTTTGTGGTTGAGGTTGTAATGCGAATAATATGTTTGTGAATCCTGAGTCGCCGAGAATATAGATTTGCCAGGGCCGTTAAAAAAATTGTTCTGCGCCCACCATTCAATTTAGCTTGTGAGAAAAAATTTATTACGACATTCTTGCTATTAATCTATAAAGTATAATGTAACATTCAGTATAGAAATAAATGTTCGTCAACGCGAATGCTCGTCAGTCTGGGAGGTAGTATTGTTATAGAATGCTCTAAGTCGAATCTATGATGTTACATTACGCGCGAATGCTTGCGGTGAGGGAGCACCTTAATAGATAGAATATTATATGGATAAATGATGTAGTATCAGTAATTAGTATTTTATTATTTTGTTGTAAAAATAAACTAAGCATTAACATAATTGGATGAAGACCACGAGGACTGTAAAGTTATCTGCCGACAAACTGCTCACAGAAGTTAATTTTCACGTATAATATAAATCTTTATTGATAAACAGATTTAAAAAGCTTACAAACTATACATTTTCACTAATATGAACGTACTTGGTATTCTTGTAAAGCCGTCCAAGATGAATGGCGGCGCGCGCGGTGCTCATGCCGAGATCTAGGACATTCTCTAGCAGACTTTTGCCTTCCGACGCGTTGTCTTGCCGGTTCTGGCGCTTGCTGCAATTGGTAATGGGCAGTGAGCTGTGATGGTTAAGTGTCAACGTTACACTTTCGAATAGAGACTATTAGAAATCAATGGTTACTTGCTGTTGTAATTAAAGATTATGAGGATCACGCCTGAGAGTTGCCTGTGACATAAATTCCCTGAGGGTTTAAGTTTTTATTCACCCATTTCATCCCCTATTCCATCTCTATAGGGGTTGATTTTTATATCGGCGCCCACGTGCAATACCAATTTACACCCCCTTCTTATACAGGTTTACTTTTACTTTTGTGCCGCCTCACCGTGGTCCATTCGGCCACCCGCGTGCGGTTTTGGCGGCGGTCACGCCTTGCACGCCCGCTCACGGCGTCCTCGCTTGGATCAGAAGCTTTAACCCTCCTAGATCAAGAGACATAATATATCCACTCACGGCGTGTCGTGTCTGAGCTCTATGCGCGCGGCCTCCAGCTGTGCGGGGTCGAGGAAGAGCGCGTGGAACGCGAACACACTGGGGTCGCGCAGCATCGCCGCGCGGGACCACTCCTGCAACACCAACACACACTGTCAATAGGTATATTGACGAAGAAAAGTGTTAGCGCCCGTACGTACGCTGGCAGCACTACCCGTTCTGAGCGAGCTACTCTGTATCGAACTAGCTACTCTGTGGATGGCCGCCCGCGCCCCGCGGATAGGATCGGTCGACAGTAAGAGGACGTGTACGACATTACTCAATTCAATATTCTATTGCAATGTAACAGTTAATAATTATTACACATCTAATCCTCGAGCCTTTTGTTTTGCTGAGAAGATTCCCGTACAGGTTATGTGGGATAAACTGTACGGGAATCTTCTCAGCAAATCTTCTCTTCTCGCGGGGCGTACCGATCACTGGGACATGTTTGCGGATATTCGCAAGCGGAAATAATACGTCCATTTTACTTTTTACCGCTCGTTTGATTTGTGGCCCATCGAATATTACTTTGGCTCAGTTACTGCATTGAGTAATATCTTACTACATAAGGAGCACGGTAAGAAAGCCTTTTACGAGTTAAAAATAATCGGGTGGTTGGTAGGTAGTCCCCTTTGATGTAATGGTCTCCATGTCCCACTACTAGGCAGTAGTCTCTCCTCGTAACTGAGTAGTAAAACATAGTACTAACTCCATCACGCTGCTCAAATAATGTATGACACCTGAAAACTTGTTTTTGAGTTGTCCCTAATAGAGCTTTGCATGCGGATGCTTGACACCTGACGAGTAGTTTTTGAGTTATCCCTTATACAGCTTCGCAGACTTCGATTTAGTTGATGATGTTTTCTCTCTTTCTCTATTTATGACTTGTCAATGTTAAAGTAATTTTTTGTTAATGATGTTCAAAAATCTCTATAAATTTTAACAAATTATGTTATTCCGATGTCTAAGCTATATTACTGCAGTTTCATGAAAATCCGTTCAGTAGTTTTTGCGTGAAAGAGTAACAAACCCACACACACATACTAACTCACTCACATACATCCTTACAAACTTTCGCATTTATAATATTAGTAGAAAGTAGGTTAGTAGGATTTTGAAATATTTTTTTTGTTTGTCATAATTCTGTACTCACCTGATTCTCCCACGCCATCAGCTGTATGTTATGCAGCAGCATCACGTCCAATGTCAGGATCCCGAACGAGAGGAGATCCGTACTATTGCTCAATATCACTCTCTTACTCTGATTCGTATTCGTCAAGTTCTCACTAAAGTAGAGATCCTTTAGCTTGCTCATCACTATCGTCACATTCCCTTCTATCAGACTCTCATTTAGGGCTTTTAATAGCTGACTGAACTCATTTCCACTCTTCTGTTTCTTCATTGTCGCATTCACCCCCTTGAAATCTGGGTCTGATGTTATCCAATCATGCAATTCTTGGACTTTCTCTATCAGATAGTTCGTCATAGTATTGCTCTGCATGTAATCGTCGTATAGATTCTCATCGTTGTAATAATCTTCGTAATAATCATGTTTCCTTATTCCCGGGACGTAACCTTCTGTGAATTTAACGTCTTCTGGTTTGAGAAAGACGTCTGGTAAAGTCGGCTTGAATTCTGGCACTTTGTTTTCGTCTAAATCAAGACCAGCTAATATTTTGGGATTTGGTTTGTCTATATCTCTGAAAAGTGGAGCTACTTTTGGGTTATGGAATCCGCTGAAGACAGCCTGGTCTTTCTTCTCTATCTTCTTTTCTGGATGATGTAAGGACGTATCGTGCATTGGATGCAGTTGGGGTTTGGACGCGAGGTTCTCTCCTGGACGCTTCTTGTCCCGGTTGCCAATAACGTTCTTGAATATGGACAATTTCTCCAGGATAGGGTATTGTATGTCGTTGTCCAATTCCTCTGATTCTTTAGGGTGTGGCTCTACGGTCGTGTGTGGTCTTGTGTTGGGTTGAGGGTAGGGATTGGCATACATCGGCTCCTGGAAAATTGTTAGTAGTGTTAAACAAGTAAGTATGTATTAAAAATTTCAAAACTTACCAATAAGATAAACTACTGAAAAGTAAACCAATTCAGCGAGACTTTAGCGAAGAGATTTCCCGTCAGACAAGATGTTATGCTTGGAAAGTGGGTGCCCTACTGTTTACGTTTTGAACTTGGAAATTTCGAAAGGGCGATTCAGGATTTACGTTCACATAAGCTTTTACACAAGTGGTGTATGTGCGCTGAACGTTGAAGAGTTCTACATTAAACACAAGAGGAAACGCCAACGAGGGCAAGCTATTCCAGTCCTGTCAACTCACCGGAAGCGCCTTTAGCCCGGTTCTTGTGTCAGTCACAAGTGATCGACAAAGTTAAGCATCAGCGGACGCGGTCGGTAGTCGGATGGGTGACCGCTAGTGGCTAAATCTCTTGAGCTTTTCCGTGCTTCTGAGGGCACGTAAAGTCGTCGGTACCAGTTGTTATCGATAGATAGCAGTCGTTAAGCCATTTCGGAAGGCCTTCAGGTGGCTTGAAAACTTCCGATACTGGGTTGGCCACTAAGTCCTCCACCAATCCGCAGTGGAGCAGCATGGTGGAGTATGCTCTAGGCCTCCTTAACAATGAGGAGAGACCCGTTCTCAGCAGTATCCTATACATATGTCTTACACTCACCGGCACCTCGTAGATCCCTCTCGCAGCCAGGCTGTCCGTCCCCCAGCGGGTCACCAGCACGGTGGCCAACACCAGCGCGGCGCACACCGAGAAACACGACGCGCCCGCGATTATCCACACGCGCAGCGGCACCTGCCGAATATATGTAGTAACATTATCATCGTCGTCATCTTCGTCATCATCGTCATCGTCGTCGTTGTCAGCATCATCGTTATCATCATCGTCATCATAATCATCAGCATCCGCGTCATCACCACCACCATCATCATCGTCATCATCACGTTCATCATCGTCGTCACCATCATCGTCATCGTCGTCGTCATAATTATCATCTTCATGGTCGTCATCATCGTCCTCATCGTTACCATCGTCATCATCATCACCATCATCATCAGGTAAATGTATGGAGGTTTTCAGTTGGACAGTGGACTGCATTTTTTTTACCGACTTCAAAAAAGGAGGTCATCAATTCGATGTGTATGTATGTTTGTCTACGCAGAACTCGAGAATTTAGTCGGAATTATAATTAAACTAGCTACCCGCCCCGGCTTCGCACGGGTGCAAGTTAGATTTACCATAGCAGCGCCATCTATTGATTAATTACTCAACCCAGTCGAAAGGTATCGACAAAATAATAACACTCTTAATTTAGTTCTCTTGTGTGGCGCTAGGTGTCTGTTCATCTGTGAATAAGACTGCCATGTCAAATTGTCATGTCAAATAATAAGAGACAAATAATTATAAATAAATTAAAATTGCGACTATAATTTGAGATTTAAAGTATCCTATCTCTCAAGTTGGATCGAACTGCACATGGTGTGCGAATTTTATTATAATCGGTTAAGTGGTTTAGGAGTCCATCGCGGACCAACATTGTGACACGAGATTTATATATATTAAGAAGATAGGTATGTACATATTTTTTTAAATAACTTTTTGAAATATCTATCTCCTATCCTATATACGGACCAAGACCAAGACTAGTTGCATTTTTTTAGTAGAGATTACAATATTGCATACAGCGTACCACAGCCTCGGTGGCGCAGTAGGCAGCGCGTAAGTCTCATAATCTTAAGGTCGTGAGTTCGATCCTCACCCGGGGCATAATGTTTTGTACTGGGTGGAACTATTTTGGTAATGTATTTTTTATTCAAAAGTGCTTATCATGTGATTCCATAAAAATATTAGCTACACCTGGCCTAGTTTTTGAGTTAACTTTACCTACTTATCGATATTGAAGTCGATATTAGTTAGTTATTTATTTTAATTTTTACTAGCAGTTTCCCACGGCTGGACCCGCGTGGAGGGCCTTTTAACTGATTTTCAAACAAACTTTCATCCCTTAGTCGACCCTTTCAGAGGTAGATTATGACAAAATTCGTTCTTAGCGGAAGTCTTCTAACCATAAACTAACTCTCTGCCATGTTTTTAACGGTTATTTAAATCTCAGGTTATAGGCGATTGTGAAAACTGATTCAATAGGTATCTAGTAGTTTTTGCATGATACATAATTTTTTCTCAAATAATTCTCTACGCACAGACATAACGTAGTTACATTTTTATTGCCTATACATATTTTACTGCCTATATTAAGATTAAGATAAGATAATACCTATCTCAGCAATTGCAGAGATATTACGATAACGTTATAATGGGGATAGTTTACGAGCGCAGCCGTGACAGTTCCTCGTAGTTACAACGTTACAACGTTACGACGACGTTCACGTGGTAGCACCGGCTCCGTAACACAGGGGTGACTATTATAATATTTTAACTTAAAAAGTCTAAAAACAGTAAAAACACTGCAGTAAAGCGTACCAAAAACGATGGAACCGTTTCTGAGATTAGGACGACGAGGCACAGAAAAAACATGAATCTAACAATCGTGGTTTTTTTTAAAAATAAAATTTATCCTCGTGTTATGACAGCGCCAAATTACAATACTATAGTTTTCAATATTTATAGTTTTCATTATGTAATTTTACTAACTTTTTACAAACAATAACTCGCTTCAAAATACATAATTATATAAGTATAACCCAAAATCAATCAGTCAGATGTCGCTCTTTAGGTTTATGGGACTAGACGTGAGCCAGCAGCTTTGGAATAAAAAAACACCCAGTACAAAGTTATGAAGTCAAACAAAAAAAAACCGTCGAATTGAGAACCTCCTTTTTTGAAGTCCGTTTAAAAGTTCTATCGACAACCCTAATCATACTGTTACCAACTGCCGGTTGGATCAGCAATAGTACGGTGGTACTACCGGGTTACTCATAATTTTAATTACTCAGATAAATACTTAATTAAAACGCTAACTTACCGGCAACTTAGTGACTACGGCCGGAGGTTTTATTTTTGAATTCCTGCGGGATTTATGCGGGAAGTTGCGGGTCCACTAGTGAATAAAGGACTGCGCACCTACATTCAATTAAGATCTTTATGTCTTGATTTTTACAACTGAATTTCGATTGTAAATTTGGTGTCGGTTAAAAGTTTGTCAGGCGTGGCGAGTAGTCCGTATTTCAAGTACACAAGCGTAATTTTAACCATAGCTTTTTTTAGCATACAATGACGCGTAATAACCGAGACGTAAAGATCATAATTGAATGTTTACGTTTTAGTATAGTTGGTTCGTTCCCAAATCTATAATCTATAATAATATAAAGCGGAAGAGTTTGTTTGTTTGTTTGTTCGTTTGAACGCGCTAATCTCAGGAACAACTGGTCCGATTTGAAAAATTGTTTTTGTTTTGAATAGTCCATTTATTGAGGAAGGCTCTTTGCTATATAGTATACCATCACGCTACGACCAAAAAAAGTAGAGCAACAAGTTTCTCGAAACGAAGCAAGGGCATCTACTTAATAATATGTCGCAGGACGACGTCTGCCAGGTCAGCTAGTCTATAATCTAATCTATATATATAAAACTCAAAGGTGACTGACTGACTGACTGACTGACTGACTGACTTATATAGTGATCTATCAACGCACAGCCCAAACCACTGAACGGATCGGGCTGAAATTTGGCATGCAGGTAGATATTATGACGTAGACAACCGCTAAGAAAGGATTTTGATCAATTCTACCCCCAAGGGGATAAAATAGGGGATGAAAGTTTATGATTTTCGACTGATTGAACTGAACGTACAGCCCAAACCACTGTACGGATCGAGCTGAAACTTGGCATGCAGGTAGATGTTATGACGTAGACATCCGCTAAGAAAGGATTTTGATCAATTCAACCCCTAAGGGGATAAAATAAGGGATGAAAGTTTGTGATTTTCGACTGATTGAACTGAACGCACAGCCCAAACCACTGGATGGATCGGGCTGAAATTTGGCATGTAGGTTGATGTTATAACGTAGGCATCCGCTTTTGATCAATTAACCCCCTTTCGACTGATTTAACTGAAATTAAAGATTGGAGCTACTATGATAAAGACGTCCGCTTAGACGATTTTGATAAATTCAACCCCCCTTGGGATAAAATAAGGGATGATGGAGGATGTAAATGTATTAGTTTGAACCTATCAGTACCTAATGGAACGAAACGGGGGTGAAAAATTGAATGGGACTTAATACAATTTTCAAGATAGAAAGCTGAAAATTGGTAAACATAGCTACTTTTCATTTTAAATAAAAAATACACTATTAAGTTTTTGTCGAAAGTACCCTCCAACCAGTAAAAAACCGGGTGAAATTTGTTTGGTATTTTTAGTACTTTTTGTTAAGATTAAAAAATATGTGCTTCAATATTTTTTAAAATCACCCCTAAACTTCAAAATATATGGGGTTAAAATTAAATAGAGATTTAACCCTCCACATATTTATACGGGATGTGAAATTTGATTAGGACATTTCCACGGGATCGTGAAGTGCAAATTCATGAAAAATAACTTTCCCTGATTAAGTTATGCTAAAGATGTTTAACTGAAGTTGTTACTAAAATTTCAGCCTGAAAAAATAGTATTTCTAAATAAGTCCAAAGAAAAAGCGCTCTCGAGTTCAGTAAAAATGCGCGATATAACCAAATTTCACGCGGGCAAAGCCGCGGGCGGAAAGCTAGTAATAATATAAAGCGGAAGAGTCTGTTCGTTCGTTTGAACGCGCTAATCTTAGGAATTACTGGTCCGCTTTGAAAAATTATTTTTGTTCTGAATAGTCCATTTATTGAGGAAGGCTATAGGCTATATAACATCACGCTACGACCAAAAGGAGCGGAGCAACAAGTCTCCGAAAGCGAAGCGACGACGTGTACATAATATAAGGCTGCACTCACAGTGGGCTTGGCGGGCGCGCGGCAGTCGGGCCGCGGCGGCAGCGGGCGGCGCGCCGCGCTGGCGCCTCCCTTCTCGCTCGAGTACGGGAACATCGCTGCAGACAGACACACACACGTTATTATAATATTGTCGTAATGTCTTCACAACTCATCTTTGCTTATAATATCAGAAATGGGCAGATACATGCTATTTTTTTAATCAATAAATAACGGTACACTCATAGCGGTAGCGGTAGCGGTGATAGCCCTAGTGGTTAAGAACTCCGCCTCCTATTCGGAGGGTCCGGGTTCGATCCCAGGGCACGCACCTCTGACTTATCGGAGTTATGTGCGTTTTAAGCATTTAATTATATCACTTGCTACAAACGGTGAAGGAAAACATCGTGAGGAAACCTGCATGCCGGAGAGTTCGCAAAACTCAACGGTGTGTGAAGTCCGCCAATCCGCACTTGGCCAGCATGGTGGACCATGGCCTTAACCTTCTCATCCTGAGAAGAGACCCGTGCTCAATAGTGGGCCATGAAGGGTTGAGATGATGATGATGACACATTCATAGCCTCAAACTAGGATTCCCTGTGTCGTGGGTGCCGTGGACAACACACAAGACAACGACACACACCCAGACCGAGAACGGAAACTTAAATTCATCATTCAAATTTCCTTCTCGCTGGGAATTAAGCCCTCACACTCGCTGGGAATCGAACCCAGGACGCTTTCAGCGATCTGGCGCGTTAACCACTGCCCCATTCGGTTTGACAGAAATAGTCAGATACATACATTTTGCATCACGAACATAATAGAACCACAATCTGATTTTCGAGACAGATTTTTAGACTCCAAAAAACTAGGAGGATCTCAGACTGTATTTTTTGTGTGAAGTAGGTAGGTAATCGCAGTCGCAATTGTACATAAAAAATTAAATTAAAAATTTAAAAAACCCCCGACACAAGAAATTACATTTAAAAAGTAAAAAATAATAAAAGAAACTCAATCTTGACGTACGTTTACGTAAGTGTGTATTAATAATTCCAAAAATAAATAAGTACGTAATTTAACACTTAAAAAATAATAACACTCCTCTTTTTGCGTCGGGGGTTAAAAAAACACACTTTCGTCACGTCAATAAGCGTAGGTTTAGTTAGACGTATATCACGTATGGTACCAACAATTCCGGATATTAATTACATAGATGGCCTCTAACTAGTGTTAATTAGACAAGAAAGCCATCACCCAGGGACATTCTTTCGAGGCAGTGGGCATGACTTCCCACGGTCCGCGATTTCCGCGGCGATGCACTTGGCGGGAACTCGACACGGCCCACAGACTAGCTACGAGCCCGTTCGTCTTTTACCACAGATAATACTACACCTAGATTTTAGTTTAGATTTTGAAGTTATACTTTTTTAGGCGCGTTATGGAAAAATCATGAGAGTGAAATTTTACGATGCGCGCGCATCTGTAACACAAAAATTAACAGTATGAAGTTAGGCGCAAATTAACAGTATAAAGTTGCCGGCTAAACCACTCATTGGCCTTTGTCAATGTAACTCTGACGTCTCTGTACTTTTGCTTTTGCTTTTTATCGAAATTATTTTATAACCAGCCAGGTTTGTTTTGACTTGTTTGTGGCACATTGACATGCCATAATATGCACAGACTAGCTAAAGATTAATGTTTCGTTATACGGTATGCAACGACTAGTCTTTTTGGTAAAATATTTAATAAAGGTTTTTAACTGCAATATAACAGTAAATAAATTATAACTAAGTATTCAAAGATAGTTTAGGATGACTATTAGTGATTATGCTACCATTCCATCAGTATTTTCTTAAGACGTTGTCACGTTCAACTATCGTCAGTAAACCGACTTTACAGACAACCAATTTTTTTTAGTATAATTAATACTAAATATTATGAAATTATTAACGTAGAATATTTATTATTTAATGATGCCAAAGAAGTATAACTTTATTAATTTTTTTTAATTGTTTCTTGTTGTTAAAGTCGAGGATATTGCGTGAAAATCTAACAGGTGACAGAATTTTGGTTTCAATCTCTGCTGATATTATAAATTCGAATATAAATGTGTCTGTTTGTCAGATATTAGAACACCTTATCTGCTGAAATCATTTGGTTTGGTTATAGTAGTAGGATATGGGATAAATTTTATTTCAAAAATTTCGTTTGGGACTTAACTTGGCGGAAATTTTAATAAGGAAACAAAATGTACCTATGTTCTTGGTCTGAGTGTGTGTCCTTGTCTTGTGTGTCTATGGCGCCCACGCACAGGGAAACCCAATGTGTGCTACCTTACACTCCCCAAGGAACATGCATGCCAATCAGCTTCTTACAGAGTGCGTTCGCTCAGTAGTCACGAAGTTACGGAAGAGTTTTAGATAACCGTAGGTATATTGATAACTTGCTCTCACGCAATCAATAAAACAAACAATTTCAGTAGTAAAACGTACATACCTACCACTAATTACGAGTGCCAACCAACACAATGGATGTACACAGTAGTACTCGCTTCCCCGTTATTGTGACGGACAGACGGACGGCCAGTGGAGAACGCAAGGTTGGCCGTGGGAGTATTAACTAATAAGTAAATTGTTTGGGTGTCTGGGTAGCTATCTGATGGGTACCGTGTCATCGTGATAATAATGATTACCGATTGTACCTAATTATATCCGTAGGCCCGGAAGTGCTAGTCTTTAGGATTATTTAGCATTTAAAAAAAATATCGACTTCAAAATCTATAACAGATAACTCGAAAAGTACTCGTCAGATGTTGCTCAAATTTATTTTATTTAACTATGGGTCTAGACTAGACGACAATAAGCACCCGCTTTCAACAAATAAAAAAAGAATTACAAAAATTAGATCACCCAATCCTTAGCTATGAGTTATGAGGTAACTACCATTAATTAAATACACATTATAAAATAACTCAAAATCTACCCGTGAGATGTCGCTCAAAGTTGTCTATGCCTCCTCAGTGACGATAAAAGACCCGTGCTCAGTTTTCGGCCATAATGTGTCAAAGCAACAATCACCATTAGGGCGTCGCTATCTATACGAGCAAAACCGTTTTGCACCCTTCCATTCGTCGTTTCAATACCAACACACATAGATTTACTTTCGACCCCATCATTTACCATCTCCTACCTCCCCTACGTGCCGCTCGCATGCGGTGCGCTTGCATGCCCGCTTACGTCTCGTGCTTCAGATACCGAGCAGCAATTTGAGCAGCAATCTGTCATAACGATCTAACATCTATCACATTACGTGTCTCGCGAGTCTTGTCGCTCCACTTGGTATATAGGTGATCGTCTTCCGGCATCCGGAGACATCGGCATACTGTTGTCGATCTGGTTACTGTGAGTGATACATCTACAGTTGAGTCATCGACCTGTAGCCCCTCTATTATGAGTTGTTGTAGTAAACGTAAAGGACGTTACTATTGCAGTTGACGTTTAGAATTTGTATGAGAATTGTAGTTCAGTATCGTAACCGCTAGAGGCGCTGTACGGATTCTCATACAAATTCTAAACGATAGACGCTAGCGTGTATAGTAAACTATAGTATTAAAAACTCATAATAGAGGCACTGGTTACTGTGAGTGATACATCTACAGTTGAGTCATCGAGCATAGGGAATTGTGACCCTCCGTCAACTTATTACATGTGCTCACAATTCTATTGTCACAAAAATTACTTCGGGCATTTTTAGATAACGCCTTCAATCTTATATGTACCGTAATCGCATTGCCGGAACGCTGGCATTTGTGTGACATGCAATTATAACGAACTAGCGGCCCGCCCGCGGTTTCACCCGCGTGGATCCCGTTCTCGTGGGAATATATGCATGTATTATACATAAAAACCTTCCTCTTGAATCACTCTACCTATTACAAAAAACCGCATCAAAATCCGTTGCGTAATTTTAAAGATTTAAGCATACAGACAAACAGACGGACAAAAATAGCGACTTTGTTTTATACTATGTAGTGATTCCAGATAGAATTCGCACAGCAACATCGCAAGCACACGTAAAAAGTTTGGTTTTGGCGGGAAGTGGCAATTCCTGCTCCATAACTCAACTATAGGTTCGCACTAGCTCACACCATAAGATTAAGACAATTTAACGTCCGGCGCTGTGGACTATGGCCTAAACCTTCTGATTCTGAGAAGAGACCCGGCTGAATAGTGCGGCCATGATGGGTTGAGATGATGATGGTGAATTGATGTTATATTCAACTAGCGGCCCGCCCACGGTTTCACCCGCGTGGATCCCGTTCTCGTGGGAATATATGCATGTATTATACATAAAAACCTTCCTCTTGAATCACTCTACCTATTACAAAAAAACCGCATCAAAATCCGTTGCGTAATTTTAAAGATTTAAGCATACAGACAAACAGACAAACAGACGGACAAAAATAGCGACTTTGTTTTATACTATGTAGTGATTGGTTTGACGTGTTTGATCCAGAGTGCCACAAGGACTGACAAGCATGCTAAACACATTTTTAACTCACTTCCGAAAAAGGAGGTTCCCGTTCCGTCGGGCCCCTTAAAAATTTGAGCGACATATAGCGAGTGGTTTTTGAGTTATCTCGACATTGAAGTTGATTTTTTTTTGTAAAAAGTTAATCTTCTTATCGAAGCGCGTTCAAATACTAAGACTTCTTTGAAGTGTAACTCGCAGTCGTCATTCGTGTAACAACTTTCTCCACCATACTCGTAAATTAAAGAGATAGCGCCGGGCCCCATAGGCCTATGATAACCCGCGGTTGATAGCCTCTCAAGTTGGTTCTATAAATAGACTCCATGAATATTACTGTGATATGTAACTTATATCTTGAAGCTTTTAGACGGTGGATAAGAGGTCGCTTGTATGAATCATTGAATTATATTTATACTAGCGACCAGCCCCGGCTTCGCACGGGTGCAATAACTATTTAATGGATGTTATTATACATATAAACCTTCCTCTTGAATCACTCTATCTATTAAAAAAACCCGCATCAAAATCCGTTGCGTAGTTTTAAAGATTTAAGGACCCAAAGGGACAGAGAAAGCGACTTTGTTTTATACTAAGTAGTGATAAAAGATAATTATGACTTTCTTTTCCTCCGATTGGCTTATGTCGGTTATCTCTCCCGGTGTCTTAAGAATCCCACGATAGCCCCGGGAAGGAAAATGTCCCGTATTTTCAAAATAGAGTGAGGTGGACTGGACTAGGTTTTGTCATAATTCTCATTACCCTGGAATATACTCGTACGCGCAGTTATATACAACGAATCCTTTAAACCGCAGTATTACTATATTTTAGCGACGAGGGGGGAGGTAAAGGTGCAAAGCATTATTGCACGCGAGCTCCCATCCATACCATACTATCCATACTAATATTATAAATGCGAAAGTCTGTCTGTCTGTGACGTTTTCACGGCTAAACCACTGGTCCGATTTGGATGAAATTCGGAATGAAAATAGTTGAAGACCCAGAGACACACATAGGCTACTTTTTTTTTCAAAAATCAACCCCTAAAGGCTTGAAATAGGGGACGAAAGTTTGTATGAAAAACCTAAACCGCCTGACCGATTTCGATGAATGGGGATCCGCCAAAATTGACCCAGGCCCGGCGCCAAAGAAATGTATCTCAGTTTTAAGAGTAAATATAGTAAAAATCTTAATATATATAAATCTCGTGTCACAATGTTGGTCCGCGATGGACTCCTAAACCACTTAACCGATTATAATAAATTTCGCACACCATGTGCAGTTCGATCCAACTTGAGAGATAGGATACTTTAAATCTCAAATTATAGTCGCAATTTTAATTTATTTCTAATTATTTGTCTCTTATTATTTGACAGTAAGTTTTGCAAGTAATGACAATTGACATGGCAGTCTTATTCACAGATGAACAGACACCTAGCGCCACACAAGAGAACTAAATTAAGAGTGTTATTATTTGACAGTCACAATTATATGTAACAGATGTCGATAGGTACCTTTCGACTGCGCTGCTATGGTAAATCTAACTTGCACCCGTGCGAAGCCGGGGCGGGTAGCTATATTGTAATATATTCAGTTTTCCTAAATTCACATGTTAACACATTTTTTTTGCCCGTTGAATTTTCATAGGCGCTCTATGTAAAAAATACATTTTTAAGAGAAACGTCATTATATTCATTGTAGGTACTATACCATTGTAATACTGTGATTATGGCTTATAAGCATGTATAATGTATATTATATTTACATATTTTTCATTTGCAGTTATATTTTTATTTAGAAAAAAATTAACTATGAAAAAATTACCTAGAAGTTCGAAACTATGAAAAAGTGGAAAATAATGAACTATGAAAAACTGCAAATAAACGTTATTTCAATATAATATACATGCTTAAATGCCATAATCACAGTATTACAATGGTATTGTACAATGAATAATGACGTTTCTCTTAAAAATATATTTTTTTATATAGAGCGCCTATGGAAATTCAACGGGCAAAAAAAATATGTTAGCATGTGAATTTAGGAAAACCGAATATATACAATATTTTTACTATATTTACTCTTAAAACTGGGATACATTTCTTTGGCGCCGGGCCTGGGTTTTTTTTGTATGGGATTTGGCGGATCTCCTTTCCCAGGAAGATAGTTGATGAGGTACCTTCTTCCCCACTTCCCCGGTTCGCGGTATAAACGAATTCCACGCGGGCGAAACCGCGGGAAAAAGTTAGTACAGGTATAAATGGCGACAAAACTTGAACCTGACTGAAAACTGACGAAAATAAAGGGTTACGTCAGTTTCACAAAAAAACCGTATAAATCTAAATTCAAAGACATGGTAACGACCATCAGAACTTCATTTTATTCCGATTGTCGCGACCATTCCCACGTAATACCATTGTCTCAGGTGTCATCAGTTCCCCGGGCTGTCCTAGTTCATAATGTTTGCTATCCGGGTCACAGACTGCAATTTAAAACAAATCACAGCTAATTTCGATTCAAATTCTTTTGTAACCATCAAAATTTAAAGTAATTTATGCATGTATACCTACCACGTGCGCATTCGATATGGCATTCTTTTTAAAAGGCAACTTACACAATAGGATAGGAGACATTACGGCCAAATTTTGGCGTTAGAGTGCAGCACTAGCACATACACCGCCGCGTTCCGTCACTGGACGAAAACGACCAAAACGTCACTTTTTCATAGAAATATGAACGTTTTTATTGTTTTATTTGTTTACTGTATGTGCTGATGGCGCCATCTACGCCGAGCTTTGCGTAATATTCCCTATTGCTACTTCCGTCTCTGTGATTGGTTCATTGTGGATTGACGCCATGAATTATAAAGTCGTAACTAAAATTTGCTTACAAATTAAATTGAGCTGTAAGCATACGTAATAAAGACTCAAGTATAGTATCAAATATTATTCTCATCAAATATTACAGTTATAGGTACCTACAGTGCCACAAACTTAACTAATGGAAAATTGGACAACATTGGAACTAATGGAAATGTTATACTCGTACTGTTGTCAGACAAAGACCACGGCAGTAGCGCCCCCCTTAACGGGTCAGATAAGGTTGTGGCACTGTAATACACTTGATTTTCAACCCATGGTTTAGAAACTTATGTTCGTGGTTGACAACTTGTCTACGACAGCCCTGACTTGACAAGTTTCCACTAGCTAACCATACAGGGTAGTCATAGTTGCTGTAGTCAGTCCGAGGGCCGTTCCCATGGTTACGGTAATGTTGGTGTAACTGCCCAATTTGCGTGCCGTCGTCATGACGACCGCCTTCTACCTATTTATTATACCCTAGTATTCATAATGTACAGTAGAAAATATGCGTTTCCCAGTTCCCACGATGAGCCATGAGGCCAATTCTAATTCGGTAAATTGATATGTCACCAGGGGTTCCATTTTTGAATTTCACTCGTATACGAAAATCACATAAACGTACTTATACGAATTTCGTATTTGCATATTTTTGAAATTCGCATAGACGAGTTTATTTTCGAGTGGTCTAGATCTAGACCATTCACCATTCGAATTCTTAATTCGCCCGATAGTGTTAATGTGACATGTGTTATGTTATTCATTTAATTACTTGGCAACATAGTTTCGAATGGTTCAAAAATACAGCAATTGTGACCACTCGCTACGACAATCGCATGCGAAAATATTTCGTATACGAAATGATAAGTCATCGGTGAAATTCAAAAATCGAGGCCCAGATCGAAATTCTGTCAAAAAAAATTGGTTGTCTGTAAAGTCGGTTTACTGACGATAGTTGAACGTGACAACGTCTTAAGAAAATACTGATGGAATGGTAGCATAATCACTAATAGTCATCCTAAACTATCTTTGAATACTTAGTTATAATTTATTTACTGTTATATTGCAGTTAAAAACCTTTATTAAATATTTTACCAAAAAGACTAGTCGTTGCATACCGTATAACGAAACATTAATCTTTAGCTAGTCTGTGCATATTATGTCATGTCAATGTGCCACAAACAAGTCAAAACAAACCTGGCTGGTTATAAATAATTTCGATAAAAAGCAAAAGCAAAACGTCAGAGTTACATTGACAAATAATGTCATCAAAGATGGGACGCCTCAAAGCACCCTCAAAGCGAGGTAACGCCGCATGACATCAGATAACGCCGCATGACGTCAGATAACGGCACATAAACGTCATGTTTTTCGTGCGTGCAGCCGATATCGAATTATAAAACGTAACGTTGTCACGTCAAAAAAACTTTTGTCAACGGAATTTGAAAAAAAAATGACGAGGTTAATAGAACTACTAACTACGACGTCAACGACTAGCTAGACGATAAACACTAGCTATCGAATAAAAGAGAATTATCAAAATCGGAATGTCCGATACAAAGTTATGAGGAAAAACATACAGTCGCATTGAGAACCTCCTCTTTTTAGGGTTCCGCACCCTAAGGGTAAAACGGGACCCTATTACTGAGACTTCGCTGTCCGTCCGTCCGTCCGTCCGTCTGTGACCAGGCTGTATCTCATGAACCGTAATAGTTACACAGTTGAAATTTTCACAGATGATGTATTTCTGTTGCCGCTACAACAACAAATACTAAAAAACAGAATAAAATAAATATTTAAGTGGGCGCCCATACAAGTATATAGTTTAGTTACCTTTCGGTCCAAGAGATGACGTTGTGGGTAATAATTATGTAACTACAATAAAACAATTAAATATTTAAGTGAGGCTTTCATACAACAGACCAGATTTTTTGGCGTTTTTATACATATTGGTACGGAACCCTTCGTGCGCGAGTCCAACTCGCACTTGGCCGGATTTTTTTGAAGCAGGTCAAAAAGTAGATCCCTGTTTCATTGATGCGATGAACAACACACAAAGACAGCGACACACTCAGACCAAGAAAATTCAAACTCATACAAACCGCCTCGCTGGGAATCGAACCCAGGACCCTTCGACCAACAGTCTCGCACGGTCACTTGCAAATTCCAGGTCGTCTAGATAGCATATAACACGTAGTTATTTTAACTATTTGACTTTAACTTAACCTTACTGGTCTAAATAGCGTTTAGTATGTTCGCGTTCGATATAGAAATAGTTTTAACTAGCTTCTGCCCGCGGCTTCGCCCGCGTGAAATTCATTTAAGTATATCGCAAAACGGGATTTTTCATACAAACTTTCATCCCCTATTTCAAGCCTTTAGGGGTTGATTTTTGAAAAAAAGTCGCCTATGTGTGACTCTGGGTCTTCAACTATTTTCATTCCGAATTTCATCCAAATCGGACCGGTGGTTTAGCCGTGAAAACGTCACAGACAGACAGAGAGACAGACCTTCGCATTTATAATATTAGTTTTAATAGTATCCTATACAAATGCTACTTCCGTCCCTGTAATTAAGGTCCATTTCAGATTGAGGACGAAAATTAAAACGCCGTAAGTAAAATTTACTTACAAGCAAAATTCAACTATGAGCACAAGGAATAAGGTTGTTTTTGGCGGGGCGTGACAATTCTCGAGTACTTAGGTATATTTAAGTAATACGCAGGTCATTTGAACTTAAATTTGCAAGTTAAATTGGTTTACAATTGTTGTGTTGTGCGCCAAGCGACAGTACGTCTTATTGCTATACAATTAAGCATATACCCGATTTTCAGTTCAATGTATTTTTGTTTTAATTACACAAAATGGCGTCTATAGTCGCTACATGTGTAGAATTGTTTTGCAAAACATGTATGAGGTAACAAACCAATAATAGGTACTTATATATAAAATTCTCGTGTCACAATGTTAGTTACCTTACTCCTCCGAAACGGCTTTACCGATTCTCACCAAATTTTATATGCATATTCAGTAGGTCTGAGAATCGGCTACTATCTATTTTTCATACCCCTAAGTGATAAGGGTTGTTCACCATTAACATTTTTTTGACAAAACAACGTTTGCCGGGTCAGCTAGTATTACTTATATAAAACTCTTCCGTTACAGAGTGACTGACAGACAACGCACAGCCGAATCTATTGACTACGAGCAGATTTTTGTAATATCCACCCAAAGTAAGAATGAATGATTGAATATGTTTATATGAAGTAGGTTTTACAAACACTTTTCAAAAGTCAAACTACCCCATCTCTTCCACAAATCCCTACGGTGAGTGCTCTTGGAAGAAGAAGCGACAAGAAACTCCCAAGGAGCTACTTTTCTTACTCACAGTTACATATTGCACTTGCTACTACTTACGTCTAAAATAAGAACCTCATGTCCAAGTTGTTTTATCATTAAAATTTAAAATAATAATCAAGATTGTATTGTATTAACGTTTTTCGTCATAAGAATGCTGTTGGCATGAGTTTTAAATTTACAGTCCTAGCTCCTAGCTATGGCATTCAATTATAATAGAACTAGCGGCCCGCCCGCGGTTTCACCCGCGTGGATCCCGTTCTCGTGGGAATATATGCATGTATTATACATAAAAACCTTCCTCTTGAATCACTCTACCTATTACAAAAAACCGCATCAAAATCCGTTGCGTAATTTTAAAGATTTAAGCATACAGACAAACAGACAAACAAACAAACAGACGGACAAAAATAGCGACTTTGTTTTATACTATGTAGTGATAAAACAAAACACTATTTATGAAGCAGAAAATATGAGAAAGATGATACAGAATTACATCTTACAAGTGAAGATGAAGTGAAATAACAATTGCTTTAACAGCAAGTGTTCCGGAAATACCATACTATATGTTAAAAACTTATCTTAAGGATGCTAACTAAGGGTTATTAAAAACTGGATGAATATTTAAAGGCGAAAAATCCCGGACATGAGTTTAAGTAGTAATAAGGAAAAATCTCCTTGGGAGTTTCTTGCCACTTCTAAGCGTAGTTTGACTTTTGAAAAGTGTTTCTAAAAACTAGCTCGAATAGAATTCGTTTCATTTTCTCTGCTACGAAGACAGTGAAATCTCTTTGCGAAACCAACTATCATTTTGAGAGGTGTGTGTGTGTTATGTAAGTTAACACACATACCGCGGGGTCGTTGACCTGTATCGCGGTCATTATATATCAGTAGGTCAGTCTCAGATTCGATTCCGGCGAGAGCTTGCCATGGTATATCAGTGTCATCTAATATGATGGATGACCTAATTGGCCTAGTTTTAACGAAATATAAGTACCTACCTACCTAGGTATATCTAATGTTTAATAATAAAAAAATCGAATCAATATCGACTAGTAAAATTGTTATCATTAATCTATTCGAAGTCAATTAGATACGTAAGTATAGAGATAACTCAAAAAAGTCTCGTCAGATGTTGCTCAAATTCACGCGAGTACACAAGGAGACAAAAAATAGAATTAAACAAATCGGGAAACCCAGTGAGTTCACTCCGTACGTACATAGATAAGACTTTTATTTATAAGGTAACTAGTAAATCCGCCCTCGCTTCGCTTCGTGGAACCAGTCCCTTCAAAAATCTCTATAAATTTTAACAAATTATGTTATCCCGATGTCTAAGCTATATTATATATTAAGCTACTGCAAAGTTTCATGAAAATCCGTTCAGTAGTTTTTGCGTGAAAGAGTAACAAACCCACACACACACACACACACACATACATCCTTACAAACTTTCGCATTTATAATATCAGTCGGAAGTAGGATATAGCCAGAGTACATAATAAGTACATAAAAATACAGCGGAATTAAAAACCTCATTCAAATAAAAATAAATAGCAGTAGAACGTAGTTCCTCCCATTTTTTAAATGGACTTATTAAATCGCTGACAAATCGAGCTCAAAAGTAAAAGACGGAACCGAAGAATGGTCACAAGTGTATCGATCGAATTATTTACATTTAAATATTGATATTACTGTACTGATCATTACATTATTACAGACTAGACTAGACGTGGGAAAAAAATAAAATGCATTAAGTAGATACCGTTTACGGTTTACGTATATTGAAATAAAAATTGGTCATATGGATATTTAAAACATCAAAGGTTATATTTTTAATTGTAATTATTTACTAGAATGTAGAAAAAACACATATAGGTATGGGGTAAATTGAGGGGTAACTGGCCACTATTTTGTTATTGGCCACTTGAAATCTATTATTTTATTACATTTAACAGAACCCTAAAATATTTTTTGTATCGACTTTTTACTCTTTAATTAGGTTTTTTCAGCGTTACAAAGTATAAATTAGCTACAGACATTAGGTAAGTAACAGTAACTGTAGGTATAATAAGCGATCAATGATGTTTTAAATATCTAGATTGAGCGTCGCCCTACAATGAAAACAAAAAAACAAGGCAACATTATCAAGCATGTGTGCGTGCAGGCGATGTTTTTCACGTTCATTTATTGTCTATGTGTGCGTAATGTGTGCGTAATGATACTAATGATATAAAAATTGTGGCTAACAGTTAGCCACAATTTTTTGACACGTTTTCGCGGTTCCATCTAGATATTTAAAACATCAAAGGTACATATCTATTGACTAGACTAGACGCAACGGAAAACAAATAATTACCTAACAGACTTCAGAAAAAGTATGAAGTTCTGAATTCGTCTGTATGTTTTCCTTTTCTTTTGTATGTTACCTCAAAACTTCGTACGTAGAACTTCGATTTAGATTATTTTCGATTCTTTCGCCATTCGAAAGGCAATGACTGCCGTCTGGTGCCATAAAACGGTCAGTTTTTGAGTTATTCACACTAACGAGAATTTATGCTCAGTACCTCATAACTTTTAACTGGGTGTTCCAATTTTAATGATTCTTTTTTGTTCGAATTGTAGTGTTTGTCGTTTGGTCCTTTCTAAATTTGAGCGACATCTAGGGAGTGGTTTTTGAGTTATGTCGACTTTGAAGTCGAAGTTGAATTTTTTGTTAAAAGTTAATTATTAAGTAACCCAAAATATTAAAATAGGTCAAGTGCAAGTCAAAGTCATACGTTTAGGGTTTTTTACCGCCGAGCGACTGTAATTATTTACTATAATGTGAAAAACCACATAATATATGGGGTAAATTGAGGAGTAACTGGCCACTATTTAGTAATAATTGCCCACTTGAGATTTAAATCTATACTAATAATTTTATATTATTGTCACTCTTTTTGAACAGAACCCTATTTAATAATCTTTGATGTTTTAAATATCTAGATTGAGCGTCGCCCTACAATGAAAACAATAAAAAAAGGCAACATTATCAAGCATGTGTGCGTGCAGGCGATGTTTTTCACCTTCGTCTATTGTCTATGTGTGCGTAACATGTGCGTAACGATATAAAAATTGTGGCTAACAGCTAACAGTTAGCCACAATTTTTTGACGCGTTTGCGCGGATTCGATGTTCCATCTAGATATTTAAAACATCTTTGATAATAATTAATATTTAGTAATTTTTTGTATCAACTTTTTACTCTTCAGTTTGGTTTAATTACAAATTTTTCATTGTTAAAAAGTAGCAATGTAGCTATAACATACAGGTAGTAGGTAACTATATAGCGATATACTTAATACACATCATTCATACGCAACGATCGACTCACCAACAAATTGCACATCGCCCCCGTCTTTTTGTAATTAAAAGAGTTTCAAAGAATGCTAATGAACTTCTCCGACTGTTCTAATTAAATCCTAACTCGCTCCCGGCATTACTCAACCCATATCCCTTAAGTTATTACACTATAAATAACATTGTTTAAGTAAATAACTAACTACAATAAGTAAATAAACAACATAATAAAAAAATAATAATTAAAAACTTACCCACTTAACTTAAAATCACAATAAAAAACAAAGAAAAGAAAGTCCACTTAATTTATGTTTCACAGTCTACACTACATCACTATCACTTCTATTTTTAATCTGTAATAACAAAATACCGCGAACCGACTGACGTTTATTTTCTTTTTTTTACTTTTTTTTTGTCTAGACGATCGGTGACTTGTGTTGCGAGTGTAATGCCAGTGACACGGGCACTCGGTACGAGAATGTATTGCAACTGAATGAATGAACAGTTACATAGACATAGAGTGAACCCGCTAACTGGTGAAAGTACACAGATGGGTGGCGTGTAAACAAAGTAGCATTTAGGACGATTTATCTCCATTTGCACATTAAAAAACCCAATTTTATGACCTTTTTAAGTTTCTGTCGGTCTTTTTGTCATGTCTCAAGCGTCTCCAATTTTTTTTAAGCTGTAGCTGACCCTTAAGACGTCGCGTCGTCCTGTATTTGTATATTGTTATGCAGATGCCTTCGCTTTGCTTCGGAGAACTTGTTGCTCTGCTCCTTATGGTCGTAGCATGATGTTATTTATAGAATTACAGCCTCCTCAATAAATAGACTATTCAACACAAACGGAATTGTTCAAATCGGACCAGTAGTTCCTGAGATTAGCATGTTCAAACGAACAAACAAAATAATTCTTCCGTATAGGGATAGTTCAAATTTCTGTGACTGGGGAGGGGATTGGTTGTAAATTTGTGATGTGACATGGAGGTAGTCTCAGACCAATAAACTATAGACGGCGCGCCGTGAACAAAAGCGCGAAGCCGGCAAAAAGTACGCCTCGCCTTGTAATACACACGGCGGCACTCACACCAAAACGACTTGTGTTCTAAATAATAAAAAATAAATTAAGCTTTGTGTTCCAAAAAATAAAGTTTAAATTTGTTCTACTTTAAACTGTCAACATAGGGCATTCTATTGGTTCCGATGTGTGTTTTAGGCACACTTTTGCCGGCTTCACGCTTTTGTTCACGGCGCTCCGTCTATAGTTTATTGGTCTGAGGAGGTAGTATCCAGAGAGCCCTCAACAAAGACCTCAATGGAGCTCTCCTAGCCACCAAATAACTTGTGAACGTCCTCGTTTCTCTTCGGAAAATATAATCAGAAAATACATCTCCTTTCCTATCTTAGTCCCTAGCCTTTGTTTAAAATTCATCGAAATCAAGCTTTTTAGTTTTTCATCCACTTTCTTCAACCATTGTTTTACATGTAGATAACTTAAAGTTGCCTCCACCAATCCGCATTGGAGCAGCGTGGTGGAGTATGCTCTAGGCTTACTCAGTAATGAGGAGAGACCCGTGCTCAGTAGTGGGTTGTAGCTTGTAGCTAACTTAAAGTTGTACGTATGCACTTATCGTTATTATGTATTTATGGTTAGATTAAAATATATGTCACCCAGAAATACAAAGTTAACATAATTAGTATAGTGCTGATCAGTTGCCGGTTGGTTGGTCCGGTTTTAGACCGCATAAGTACTAGCATGCAGTCCCACTCTTCCGCTGCCGCTCAAAACAACTGCGACCGACACAGAACAAGATGGTATGAAAACTTCCGATACTGGGTTGGCCACTAACCCCTCCACCAATCCGCACTGGAGAAGCGTGGTGGAGAATGCTCTAGACCTCCTTAATAATAAGCTTTTTGCTGAGTAGTACTTAGACCATTTAATCGGTTGAAGGAGTTAAGTTTATGTGATTCTTATGTAGATTTATACATTAAATACTGCTACTAACCGGTTACTTAACGCGAAACTTAACATTAATCTAAGCTAAACTCCTTATCAAACTAACCTTCAGTTAAAGTTATAATACATGGCGGTAGTGTCACTCGTCTCACAGCGGTCAGTTAGTGGCGGGTCGCTAAACTGTACCGCTACGTGAAAATATACCGATCACTGGAGGTCAGACTTACTTGTACGCTTTGATGATCTAATGTCTAGATGGAACATCGATCCACGCAAACGTGTCAAAAAACTAGCTAACTGTTAGCCACAATTTTTATATAATTGTATCACTGATCACGCACACATAGACAATAGACGAACGTGTAAAACATCGCCTGCACGCACACAAGCTTGATATTGTTGCCTTGTTTTTTTTGCCATTGTAGTGCGACGCTCAATCTAGACATTAGATCATCAAAGCATGTACATCACAACAAAACATGTACACACATCACAACAAAGCATGTACAAGCATCAAAGCATATGTTTTACTAGAGAGACCAATAGATTCTTCTATTAAAGTGTAATAAATATCAGCACGTGTTAAGTATTTAATCCATACTAATATTATAAATGCGAATGTCTGTCTGTCTCTATCCGTCTGTATCTCCATGGTCTGTATGTCTTTGACACTTTCACGGGTAAACTACCGGCCCGAATTGGATGTAAGGAATTTGTAATGAAAATTTTGAACACCCAGGCTCACACAAAACACAAGAGTAACCAGGGATAAAAATTAAATCCGATTCGAAAGCGAAGCCGCGGCTAGATAGTTAGCTATTGCCCTATTGCTATCTTATCTATTGATAAGTAAGTATCAGCCGAAACAAGCTGAAATTTGTATGTTCCTTGGGGAGTGTAGGGGAGCACTAAAAGAGGATTTTTGGAAATTCTACCCCAAAGGGAGTGAAATAGGGGGGTGGAGTTTACACGACTTCCACGCGGGCGAAGCTTGCGGGCGGAAGCTTGTAAAATATAAAATGAAATAATAGTCGGGTATATTTAGGCAATAATAAAAAAAATAAAGAAAAAAGTTTTTAAATTGACTTTATTAAAAAATACATCTGTTGTACATAATTGCCAGCTTTTTCTTAGGATCTGTGGAAAAAACATAGGTACACATAAACACTTTGAATAAGAACTTTTACTTAGTGTCTGCAAGATATTCATAGCAATTAATGTTAGATATTGCGATGCGGTTAACTTTTGGTGTTAATTCCATTTATTTATTTATTTATGTGCCACAATGGGAATCGAATCTAGAAAATTTCCGATGGTAGGTAGTCCTACTTGAACCATTGCGTTACACGATTCGAAATTTTTACTTTTTTGCTGGTCTGACAGTCAAACTGTATAAAATTTTATCTATACGAGAGAAATATTTAAAGAAAGATTATATTTAGTACTTTTACTTACAGTTATAAGTAAACTGAAATGACGTCTGTGAAGTTTGATTTCGGTTCTTCTTACGCCGTGGGAGCTTCTGCAACAATAATATTATTAATTCCATAATATTGTTGTCAAGGTGATCGCATGCGTTTTAGTGGCGGCGCGGCGGAGCGCATTATAAGCCTCGTTTATACATTTAATAACTGACTCGTATAACACAAAATTGCTTTTTACAAAAAAAATAACCGACTTCAATCTTGATAAGTAGAGATAACTCAAAAACTACTCGCCAGATGGCGCTCAATTCAACATGTAAGTGTAAAGTTCTCGTCACTACAAATTAATCAAGCCCAAACACTAGATAACTGCAGTAAATCGTTGAGGAGTTCCCTCGACTGTCTTTCGGCTTCATCAGATCGACTCCAGATCTTCATGAAATGGTAGCGCTTTAATGTACTTATGATAACATGAACAAACACACTAGTTGTCCATACAATTTTCGAAAGTTCCCCTCGATTTCTCTGAGATGCCATCATCAGATCCTGGTTTCCTTATCAGGGGACCCCACTGCGCATATCTACTTTACAACAAAAAAAGAATTATCAAAATCGGCCCATAAACGACGAAATAATCGCTGAACGTACATAAAAAAAGCATATATACGGTCGAATTGAGAACCTCCTTCTTTTTTGAAGTCGGTTAAAAATAACTGAAACAACGTTTGATTCACCTTATCTTATTTATTTTGCGTTAAATGCAATTACGAACATTTTCAGCACAGAATCAACATAACTCTCTTTACGACCGACGCTAACTATAACTAACGAACTTACATAAAAACTATATTAGCCAACTAGCTTTTGCCCGCGGCTTCGCCCGCGTGGAATTCGTTTATATCGGGAACCGGGGAAGTCGGGAAGAAGGTACGTCATCAACTATCTTCCTGAGAAAATTCATCGAAATCGGTCAGGCGGTTTAGATTTTTCATACAAACTTTCATCCCCTATTTCAAGCCTTTAGGGGTTGATTTTTGAAAAAAAAAGTAGCCTATGTGTGATTCTGAGTCTTCAACTATTTTCATTCCGAATTTCATCCAAATTGGACCGGTGGTTTTGCCGTGAAAACGTCACAGACAGACAGACAGACTTTCGCATTTATAATATTAGTATGGATGGAAGTATGGATTGCGATTGCGTGGGAGGCAAACCAACCAATCGTAGCGAACCTTCGACCGAAGAGACTTAGCGCGCGGTCGTGATTGGCCAAAATCAAAATCAGGCGCACTATGGTTCCCGCGCTAATTCGCGCTACACTCGTTTAAATAATTTAGTACCTAGTATTTTTATTTGAAAAAGTACGATTGCAACCATTGGGTTATTAGCGCCATCTAGCGGTGGATACAGATAAAAGTTTAGTAACCAAATGTTCATTTATGAGGACCGCCTTTGATTCTTCATTCTTTTTTACCTAAATTATGTCTTCCAAAGCGAAGTGAGCTGCACACATTTTGAGTAATAATATAATTACTTATGTCAAAAAGTAAGACATTAAGCAACAGTAAGGTAAGGTAAAGTTGTTTACCAGTGGCAGCTGCAGCAGCGGCCGTAGTGGCCCCTGGAGCGGCCGTAGTGGCCCCTGGAGCGGCCGCCGTGGCCCCTGGAGCGGCCGTAGTGGCCCCTGGAGCCGCCGAGGCCCCTGGAGCCGCCGTGGCCCCTGGGGGCGCAGTGGAGGTCCCCGCCCCCGCAGTAGTGGCCCCTGGAGCCTCAGTGGAGGCCCCCACCGCCGCAGTGGTGGCCCCTGCAGCTAACGTTTACGTTACATTTATGCATACAGTTTATTCACAAATTTTTTTTATTGAAGAAATGGTAATTATTCTTACATTATAAAAGATTATAAATCTTTGTAAAATGGCGATAGAATAAACAGTATCAGAGCAAAGGCTGAATATTGATAAACTGCGATCAGTTTAAAATCGACGACCCTGTAGTCTAGTTGGTAGCGACCCTGCCTGCGACGCGAGGGGTCCCGGGTTCGATTCCCGGCCGGGGCAGATATTTATGTGGCAGATAAATATTTGTGCTCGGGTCATGGGTGTAATTGTAATGTGTTATATGTGTAGTCCATGCCACCCGCGACACAGATACCTAGTAACCTACTGCGGGGGTATGAGTGTGTTATCGTTTATTTATTTATTTATTTATTATTTAAAATCGTGAGTACCTGCAGCAGTAGAGCCCCCCTCGGCAGTCGCTGCGGTGGTCACTTCTTTGTCAACTGCAGATAGATATCGACCATCAATATCATCATCATCATCATTAAGTATCAAACGCACATTTTCTACTATACCACCAATGATGTTTTAAATATCTAGATTGAGCGTCGCCCTACAATGAAAACAAAAAAAAAACAAGGCAACATTATCAAGCATGTGTGCGTGCAGGCGATGTTTTTCGCGTTCATTTATTGTCTATGTGTGCGTAATGATACAAAAGTTGTGGCCAACAGTTGGCCACAACTTTTTGACACGTTTTCGCGGATTCGATGTTCCATCTAGATATTTAATATATCTTTGTACTAGCTTTTGCCCGCGGCTTCGCACGCGTGGAATTCGTTTATAACGCGAACCGGGGAAGGGGATACGTCATCAACTATCGTCCTGGGAAAATTCATCGTAATCATTCATGCGGTGTAGATTTTTCATACAAACTTTCATCCCCTATTTCAAGCCTTTAGGGGTTGATTTTTGAAAAAAAAAGTAGCCTATGTGTGACTCTGGGTCTTCAACTATTTTCATTCCGAATTTCGTCCAAATCGGACCGGTGGTTTAGCCGTGAAAACGTCACAGACAGACAGACAGACAGACAGACAGACTTTCGCATTTATAATATTAGTATGGATACCACCTTCAATCGTCATAATTTGATCATCACCTTTCATTGTTACAGTAAGGCAAAATGCACCTTTGGCTACGGGAGATCTCCCTGTAGGCGAGACGACATGCCTGGGGGGCGGCCGAGGCCCCGAGTGAATGTACTCGAGGCGTGGTATATATGCCGGCGATCGACAATTCTTCGATAGCGCGATTCAGGCTTCGGTAACGTCACCGAAATTGTAGTTTATAACCATAAGTATAGTTTGCCCTGATAGCAATGGTTGTGATTAAATATCTTCATACTGACCAGCAGCGTCCGTCTGGCCGGCCGGCGTGGCCTCCGGCGAGGCCTCCGAGCTGGCCTGCGGTTCCTCCGGGGACCTGAACATACAAGTGCAATAATTATATTCACGATCGGACAGTAATTGGTAAATAAAAAACAAAAATATTTTTGTTCATTTACCAAATATTTATATTTGTGAATTTCTAGATCTCCAGCAGTCTTGGTGATGGGCTCTATAGTAACCTTTCCTATAGTGATCCTTTTCTGTCCTATAGCACCATCCCGCTCCCAAAACCCATCCCCCAAACCCACCTGATCTCTAAGAAAGCCCACCAGGAACTCCGTCCTTTTCTTTCCTATAGCGTTTTCTCGCTCCCAAAACCCATTCCTCTGCATACACTCCATCCCTTTCCTTCATATAGCGCTATCCCATTCCCAAAACCCATTCCCCTACCCACCTGATATCAAGGACAGTCTTGGTGACCAGGAATTAAAAAGATTATTATAATAGTTCTGTTGTCTTCAATTTAGTCACAAATTTGTTTATTATCAATAGTTAACTTTCGTGCACCCTACCATAAATCTGTGTCCTTTTGTAATTTTTCCCTCATTAGGTTGTCTGGAAGAAATTGCTGCTTAGCAATAAGACCGCCGATTGTTTTCTTCATATTATATCTAGCTTATTTGTTAAAACTGGTGAGCAATAAAGAGTATTTGTATTGTATTGTATTGAATTCCGCCTGGTACATGCCCATTGAAAAAGACCATATTTTTTTGTTAAAATAAAAGAACGCTTGCGGTCGGATCGGCGACTTAATTGCAGCAGCAACATAAACAAAAAATGCATAGACATTGAAGTAGTACACAGATAATAGAAGACAATATAATAATAAGGTATAACAATTTAATGTTTCTAACACCCATCTCCCAACAAACTCATAAAAAGCCAGCATCACCACCAATTTATTATAAACCTGTAGTCACTCCGTCCTTATCTTTCCTATAGCGCCATCTCTTTCCCGTACCCACCTGATGTCCAGCACAGTCTCGGTGACAACTGCAGTCACTCCGTCCTTTTCTTTCCTGTAGCACCATCCCATTCCCCCACCCACCTGATCTTCAACACAGTCTTGGTGACAACTGCAGACACTCCGTCCTTTTCTTTCCTGTAGCACCATCCCATTCCCCCACCCACCTGATCTTCAACACAGTCTTGGTGACAGCTGCAGTCACTCCGTCCTTTTCTTTCCTGTAGCACCATCCCATTCCCCCACCCACCTGATCTTCAACACAGTCTTGGTGACAACTGCAGTCAATCCATCCTTTTCTTTCCTATAGCGCCATCTCTTTCCCCCACCCACCTGATCTTCAACACAGTCTTGGTGACAGCTGCAGTCACTCCGTCCTTATCTTTCCTATAGTACCATCCCATTCCCATACCCACCTGATGTCGAGCACAGTCTTGGTGACGGGCTCCGCTCCCGCCAGGAACTCCGCCTGGTAGATCCCCTCGAACGTGTCGCTGAACTCCGTTATCTTGATGGTGATCTCTGATGACGTGGCCTGCAGCGAGGGTTTAGTTAGCTAGATCTTTATGGGTTCCTCATATGGAAGCGCTCATAGCCCGGCGGCTTGCGTCGATCCTAAGCGATCGACAAAGTTAAGCAACAGCGGGCGGTCGGTAGTCGGATGGGTGACCGCTAGTGGCTATAAATATCTTGAGCGCTTCCGTGCTTCGGAGGGCACGTAAAGCCGTCGGTCCCGGTTGTTATCGATTGATAGCAGTCGTTAAGCCATGCGGGAGGCCTTCGGGCGGCTTGAAAACTTTCGACGCTGGGTTGGCCACTAACCCCTCCACCAATCCGCATTGGAGCAGCGTGGTGGAGTATGCTCTAGGCCTCCTCAGTAATGAGGAGAGACCGAGAGACCCGTGCTCAGTAGTGGGCCATTAATAGGTTGTAGCTTAGCTTAGCTTAGCTTTATGGGTGCCTGGTACAGTGACACAAACATATCTGGCCCGGTTGCCAAAATTGGAACTACAGTGCGCCCAACTTATCTCTGAAAAGGCGAACATTGGAACTAACGCCGCCATGTTAAAAAGTCATTCATAAGTACGTTGTGGTCATTCATCTGTCAGTTACTAGTGTGCAATGATTGGTCAAATGAATGTCTAATGCGTCCGACAGCGCCTCTTTCATTTCAATCTTAAGTTGGGTTTACTATAATGCAAATGTTATACTGTTGTCAGACAAAGACAAAGACAGTAGCGCCCCCCTTACCGGGTCAGATAAGTTTGTGGCACTGTAGGTGCTATGGTTTTCGTTGTATGGTACATAGTATCTCAATGGTTGTATGTATCAGTTGTAAATAGTTAGTGCAAAGGTCTTCATAGGTGCCTGGTAGGTGCTTTGATGTTCGTTGTATCGTAAGTTTTTTTTTTACAAATAACTTTTTACAAAAAAATAACCGACTTCAAAATGGATAAGTTGAGATAATTCTAGGAGTTCTATCATATGTCTCTGTTAACATGAGATTAGACGACAAATAACAGATTTTGAATAAAAAAATTGTTCACCCGGGCAAAAGTTCTGAGGTAACAAACATAATAATATTAAAATACTAGTAAATCCGCCCTCGCTTCGCTTCGGGAAACCAGTCCCTTCAAAAATCTCTATAAATTTTAACAAATTATGTTATTCCGATGTCTAAGCTATATTACTGGAAAGTTTCATGAAAATCCGTTCAGTAGTTTTTGCGTGAAAGAGCAACAAACACACACACACACATACATCCTTACAAACTTTCGCATTTATAATATTAGTAGGATACAGTTAAACTGAGAATCTACTCCTTTTTTAAGACGTTTAAACAAAACAGTCGAATTGAAAAATCTCCGTTTTGAAGTCTGTTAAAATTATTTGACCGACTTGGATATATGTATACGACAATGATGACTATGATATTGATATTGATGATGCTAATGTTATGGGCCCCCCGAGACGATCAAGCGCACTTGACAAGTATCACACTGTCAATTGGACATAGTTATGCAATATAGAACCATCCATTATAGAAATTACCATGGCACATGTTTCTTTATAACTCTATAAATTGCTTAATTTTTGGTTGGTATCACCAATATCTGTATATTTCAAAATGAAAAATATTCAAGATGCATGGGACATCTTAAAAATATTTTTTGTCTATACGAAAGTTCACGTGGAGATGCCATTTGTGACAGTAAGTAAAAAAACGGTTTTTGTGGGTTGGATCTATTTTGCATAACTACGTCCAATTATGGTCAAGCCGTAGATCGTATGAAGGTACGCGTCAAGTCAACGCAGTAAACGATCAATATTCGCCAATCACGTAGACTTGTCAAGTGCGCTTGATCGTCTCGGGGACGCACCGTTGTTGATGACGATATTATTATGTACCTCGTAGAAGGCTATGGAGCCGACGGCGCTGCGTCTGCCGCTGTGAACCGCCTCCAGCGGCACGCCGTTCACTGAAACCTGACATTATGCTGCTCATTCATCTGTGATCTGTGACCTTTGAGTGACTGAAGTACAAGGGTGGCAGCTATCAGCCAGGCTTCTTAAAGATACCATCCCGTTACTACTTCAAAGATATTTTGGTGGCGACATTAAAGGTTTGGATGTGTTTGTAAAGTTAACTTTATCAGAATCCCAGAATTCCTGATCGAGACTTATTTGTCCTGTTTTCAGCAAATGGTTTGCTCGTCACTTATTTCAAATACTTACAATAATAACAGAAAAAACCGGCCAAGTGCGAGTTGGACTCGCGCACGAAGGGTTCCGTACCATTATGTATAAAACGCCAAAAAAATCTGGCCCGTTGTATGAAAGCCTCACTTAAATATTTACTTCAGTTTTTGTAGCCACATATTAGCCACAAGCAAAGCCATCTCTTGGACCAACGGGTAACTAAAAGCATCGGACTACATATTAGCCACAAGCAACGTCATCTCTTGGAGCGAAAGGTAACTAATTTATCGCTCAAGCGTCGAAGCCATATTTCGACTTAAATATTTATTTTATTCAGTGTTTTAGTATTTGTTGTTGTAGCGGCAACAGAAATACATCATCTGTGAAAATTTCAACTGTGTAACTATTACGGTTCATGAGATACAGCCTGGTGACAGACGGACGGACGGACGGACGGACACATCCACCTCCCATGCCACCTATCCAGGTCTCGCCTGGCACGCTATCTCCCTTTGCCAAATACTTATTACTTCGGGCACCACCTTAAAACCTCTCAACCCTAGATACATGCCTACTTTGCCTTAAGGATAATCTGAAAGATACCTGAAGATTTTTCTCTAAAAATATGGTGCTAAAGTGTGGAGTGGTGTTACCTTTTCGACAGTGCACTCGTCGCAGGAGTACTGTACGGTGTGCTCGAACTGTGCGCCCGCTTGCGGGGGCTGCACCACCGGCGCTGACGGGATCACCACCGCTGGGGGGAGGAATGGTGGGGGTTACCAGTGGTAGGGGTCACCAGTTGTCGGGGTCACCAATTGTCGGGAATACGAATGGTCGGGGTTATCAATGGTCGGGGTTACCAGTTGTTGAGGTTACTAATTGTAGGGGTTACCAATTGTCGGGATCACCAATGATTGGGGTCAGCAATGGTGGGGGTCACCAGTGGTCGAGGTTACCAATGGTCGGAGTCACCAATAGATGGGGTCACCAAATGTCAGGGTCACCACACGTTATGTTAAATTCCCTAAGGGACTCACGTAGTGAATGAACCAATTTTCATGTAAGCTAGCAATAAACGCACGCAGACGAGCAACCTGAGCCCCGATGCTGCTAATTTACAAAATATGTATAAATGGGGTCTTGCTTGAATAATTTGACACATTTTGTATACGGAATGTGGCAAAAATGTGTTAAACTATTAAATCGAACCCCTTTATTAATTAGGAGAATAGGGGTCCTAATGGGGTAGTCAATTATCCGTGGATATCTGTAACAGTAGGTCCAAACACAACGATGCCAACCGAGAACGCGTTAAGAATAAATGGAAATTTTTATATCGACTCAAGTTCTGCTGGAACACGGCAAGTTGTTTGGTTGACTCAAGAAGGTGGTAGCTAACCAGCGCTACGCCCCTACTATGAAGTATTAAATAAATTTTAAATTAAATTAATTAAAAATTAATTTATGGTCAAAAACGAAATTGTCTTACATTTCGCTGAAAAATATACAAAAATATTATTAGATTTAATTTAATATATTTTAACTGTAACGGGTACTCACGATATTTATTATTTACACCGATATTTCGACCCAATTGCATGGATCATGGTCACGGCGAGACTGCGGTGGCGGGGGGAAACTATTGACAGCTGACACTCAAAACACTAATGACAGATAAGCCTGTCAACCTTACGTCTTGTCCGTTTGACGTCCTTTGTCACCATATCACGACACACGACACTAAATATCGTGAGTACCCGTTACAGTTAAAATGTTTAGTGTCCGCGATGATAAAAGCTTAAAATCTTATAATTTAATATACACAATAACATTACACGTAAACTATGAGTTAGCCTGTTAGGTAGTGGATAAAACATAAGTAAGTATCTACTAAGTTATAATATTTTCCGCAGATGCGCACTGGGCCATCGTGGCGGCATTACAGCCTGTACTTCTCACCCAGTCAGAGCAGATTGGAGCCCAACTGTGGGACTGTTATGAATTGCAATGAGTACTTCTCACCCAGTCAGAGCAGATTGGAGCCCAACTGTGGGACTGTTATGAATTGCAATGATGATGACATTTAATGAGATCATTTTCTTAATGTCTTCATATTACCCTGGCTATTTGTATTCTCCCATGGGATCGACCGAATTATCAACAGCAGTCGATACGTGACCGCTAAAGGGAACATTGCTTGAGAGTAATATATTATCTAGATCTAGACCTCCTCAATAACAGAGAATCCCTTGTGTAGCAATAAGTGTTGAAACCAAACTTCAAAACCGGTAATCCTAGCGTGAGAAAATGAATGTGTAACGGTAAAACTAGGTTTGTACTTACAGTTATCTGAAAAGTATACAAGTTAATAAATGTATTTGAATTAAAATATTATAATTACCGTTTCTATAATGATATGTTAATGAGACATTGTAACGGGCAAGTCTGTGCAAATATGACGGACGAATGTTGATGTAAATTAGCAACTTTTCGACTAGTCACACGCTTACAATATAATTACAACTAGGAGTTTTTTTCGCGTTTTTTCGCGAGTGAGTTTCTATCCCATAAGGCAGTTGTTACAGTGCCAGCGAGGAAGCAACTACTTAACTGTAGGTTATTTACTTAAGAAACGTACAATAAGTACTTAGATTTACATTTCATGTAGGTAAATTGTAGCAGAATACTTAAATATGCTTTCTTTATTTCTTTCTAAATAGAAGAATCGAGATACTTAACCAGTAGTGGACGTTCTATAGGTGGATGGCTGACTGCTACTGCTAAATATTTACTAACCGTTTCTGTGCTCCGGAGGGCACGTAAAGCCGTCGCCCCTTGTTGTTATCGTAAGATAGCCACGATTTATAAACCACATTGTTAAAACATCCAAAACATGGGTTCCACTAACCCCTAAACCAAACCGTTCACTCCTAGTGTAAGGGACTAAGAATTATGAACGAAGATTCCTCAGTAGGACAAACCCATGCTTTGTAGAAAGCCATTAATGGGTTGAGGGTAAAACGTAATTTTTACCCTCTCTCTCTCTCTTCCTCTTCCCTCTATGACGCTATCATCGGTACCTTCAGACTTAGGATAAGAAAAGATATTATGTAAAAACACTCACTGTCAATGACAGCTAAAACTTTTCTGTAAACTTTGTCTTTTATTTTGAAGTAGCCCATGTACACGCAGGCGTGCTCATTTTCGAACCTGAAAAACAATAATTTCAGTCGTTTTATATAAATATGAGCGACATCTCACGTGTAGTTTTTGAGTTATCTCTATTTATCGATTGAATTTTGGTTATGTCGAAGTTGGTTATTATTTGTAAAAAGTTATTTTGAAATCGAGTATTTTTTGTGCAAAGTTAGTCTTTATTGTAGTTGCTTGTTATTCGTAAAAATATTAATTTTTAGGTCAGTTATTGATGGTTAAAAAATTGTTACTTTGATGTCGCTTACTTAAAAAATTGTTATTTTGAACTTCATTGTTTTTTTTTGGAAAAGTTAGTTATTTTGAAATCGGTATTTTTCTAAAAAGTCATTGAAATCAGTTATTATTAAACGAAAAATATTTTGAAAACAGTTATTTTCTTGTAAATAGTTATTTCGAAATCAGTTAATGTCTGTATCACCTGGGAAAGTTAAAGCTGATGAGGTTGGAGCCGGGCACGGCGGCGACGTGCGGCGTGGCGCGGCCGCCGCACAGCGCGGCGCTCAGTGCGCACGCGCAGCTATAGTTCACCGTCTGCTCGAACCGCGCGCCCGGCGACAGCGACGCCGTGATGGGAGTTAGGTGGATCGCTGGAATTGTTGGGAATTTTCTTAGAATATGCTTAATTAAAAGATTATGCCTTTATTAAGACGGATAAAGAATTAAATTTAAATAATTTCAATTTCAGCGTGGTGGAGTATGCTCTAGGCCTCCTCAGTAATGAGGAGAGACCCGTGCTCAGTAGTGGGCCATAAGTGGGCTGTAGCTTGGCTTAGCTTTTAGCTTAATTTCAATATACAAAAAAAATGCCCGCCAAAACACTACATTTTGTCACGTGACTTAGATCGACGTCATGAACCGATACTTGTCATTCGCGATCTGTCAAATAGTTTTATTAATAATTCAAATAAATGCCTCACAATATCTGTCGCTGACAGTTTATCGATTCAAATATTTGATAAATGTAAACAATGACTTACCATTTTCTGTAATAATATAAAACGTGATTAATTTCAGTCATCAAACTTAAATAACCCGATAAAAGAGTAATAAAACACTCACCAACATCTGAAAAGAAGGAAAACTATTAATATGATAAGAATGGTAATAAATATTTTTATCTATTAAATTTTCTATTTAGGGATGGCGCATGCTTATCAGCTGGCTGGGAAGCTGTTCAACCGCATCTTAAAACTATTAACCGAAACTATCATTACAATTATGTATCATAAATTGAAAATCTTTCTTTCTATGTATGTTTCACATAATTACGGTTGACTTAGATTTAGATAGTCTTATTTGTGTTTAAGTGTTAACATCCACAAAATAAGCTTAATAAAAGGTTGAAATTTTAGGTCAGGGATTAAAACTTAATAGATTTGCGTACCTTTTTCTGTAAGCAAAGTGATAAAAATATTAGTTAGAAAATACTTAAACATAGAAAAAAACTGAGAAATATGAAGAACGCAGTACTGAGGGAGACATGGATAAATATAAGCATGATTATAGATTACGTTACATGCAGCATACAGTGCTTTTCGATGAAAGGTAATTAGAGACAGAGTATATTGAGAAGTAAGTCAACTTCAGCCTCGGTGGAGACAATTGCGGTGGAGACTTTGCTAGTACACTGCACAGCTCTGAATACCAATATAAACTTAAACGCTGAAGTTAATAAGAGCACACGTCGCATTACCTGGAGCTGAAACAAAATAAAAAATATTAAAACATCTATATCTTGTACATTTGTTAAGTCCGCGAGTAGGTATGTATATTCTCATTTTTTCATTTACTATTGTACTGTACCTATCTTATATTTTATTTTAGAATTTGGTAACTTCTTTATACTAACAGTCGACAACTTTGGAAAGTAATCAGCCCCCCCCCCCCCTAGTTGCATGTACGCCCTCGTGCAAAACCGTTTTGCACCTATTTTGTCATTTCAAAACAAACATAGATTTACTATTATGCCGCGCTTCCATAGTCTATTTGCCGGCTTCCATGCGTGCCGCCAGCGTGAAGCACAAGCCTTGCACGCGCGCTTACAACCCTGGAAGTCTCACTCCGTATACCCGGCGCCCCAAGTTACGCATGTAACAAGTATGAGTAGGTACTGACACGAAGCGGTGGCCACTTTGACGCGCTCCTCCTGTCCGTCCCCGTTCTGGATGACGGCGAAGTAGTCCCCGAAGTCCTGCGGGAGCATGCCCTGGAAGCTCATCTCCAGGTACTGCTGTCTGGAATCACATAGTGTAGTCAGATTACAGATTACAATTTCATTTGGTGCATTTCTCCCAAGACAACTCATCGTAGGAGCGGAAGAAGTGTGGAAGCGATAACGTAGTTTGAGTTTTGAAAAGTGTTTGTGGAAACCAAGTTCGAATAAAATTTATTTTCCATTTTCATCTGGAGTTTCCCTACATCAGGACAGATACTACATAAATACAAATAAGTAAAGAGTTTCTGTTTTACTTACTGTTTGCCATCCCTGCAAAAATTCAAAATCTTTATTATTTACTTAGATAGTCCTACACTAGGCTTCCCTGTATCGTGGGTTTCATTGACAACACACTAGACAAGGATACACCTAGACCGAGAACAGAAATTTAAACTCATCATTCAAATCGGATTGGTGGACGTCTAATGCATATTTAGCAACGTACAAGTACATCTGTGGTGGAAAGGCTCCCTATAGACATACTCATTGGTGGATATGAAAAAGCATCTTTTGTAACTGTGGTCTTCGAGTATCTCTGTGTGTCGGTGTTGGGGCATGTATATAAAACACTTAGTTGGTTTCCGTCAGAGACGTGTGACGACCTACTGCCTCGCGGTCTCAGTACGAACTGCCGTCAGAACTGAGTTAGCACGTGGCATCCACTAGCGCCAAGACACTGACATCTGACATGACATTCACGTCATGATTACCGGAAATATCACTGTAGACGTCACCTTAACGTACAAGCATATCTCTGGTAGGCACCCTATAGACACTCACCTATCCCGGTAGTCCCGCACGCGGTACCTGCCCGCGCCCGCGTCCAGGGTGTACACGTTCCCGTCGCGCGCGCGCACCAGCAGGTGGCGCAGGCGGCAGTGGTTGCAGCGGTACGGGATCGCCGTGGTGTTGCTCCGCGCGCCCAGCACCAGGTCTACTGATACCGGCGTTACTGACATTGCGCTCGGTGCTAGGATGGGGAATGAGTTTGAGAAACCTTCATAGAAATAACTTTAAAAAATAATTAAAAAAACTAAAAAACTATCTTTAAAATAATTTTAACGAAATTAACTGAAAGATAACTCTAACGGAAATAACTTTAAAATAAATAACTTCATCAAAAATTATCATAAACATAACTACGAATCACTTTAAAAATAACTTCAACAAAAATCACTACATAGTATAAAACAAAGTCGCTATTTTTGTCCGTCTGTTTGTTTGTCTGTTTGTCTGTATGCTTAAATCTTTAAAATTACGCAACGGATTTTGATGCGGTTTTTTGTAATAGGTAGAGTGATTCAAGAGGAAGGTTTTTATGTATAATACATGCATATATTCCCACGAGAACGGGATCCACGCGGGTGAAACCGCGGGCGGGCCGCTAGTAACTTTATAAAGGAAAAATTAAACAAAATAACTTGGTGACAAAAACTGGCTTTCATCATCGACATTTGGTTCCAATTTCATCTGAATATAACTGAGACTCTGATGGTCATCTCTAAAAAATTGCAACCTCACCACATTTTTTTTCATAACCCATTATTAATCAATAATCACACAACAATTACTCACACAGAACACACAGCTTCTTATACTTGAACTTGTTGTTAATGATTAATGTCATAGAAGACATGTTTTGTTTACTACCAAAGAATAGGTTGCTTTGATTCACATTTAAAAATAACTATGCAAGACTGATTAAAAAATAAAAATATAAAATACACTAATAAGTTTTTATTTACCTAAGTAATTCCCCCAACATACATTTTATTGAAAAATAATACATACAAAATAAGAAGCTGGATAGTCGGCGCCATGAAGCAAATATAGAGAGGAGACGTTGTATGTTAGATTTCCCTAGAAAGAACGCGTGACACTTTGCGGGGCGAGGGGGATGAAGAAGTGTCATCTAACGGTCAATAGCAAAACTACTCGCTTCGTTCTATATCGATTTTACTATGTAGTTTAACCATCTCACACTAGATGTCAATACATGTGGGTTATAACAGGGACGTACTCAAAATATAAGAATAGTGTCGCCATCTAATGTCGAGTAGCCAGCACTTTATCCTTTTCTTTAAAAATGTGAACGTCCATAACGCTGTGCACAGGACGGGCTTCGACGGTAGACTGACTTTAGGCCACGCCTACCGTGATGACGTCAGGACCTAGTTGAGTCACAGTGCACAGTTGCTTAGGCCGTCTCCTCTCTATATTTGCTCCATGGTCGGCGCTCTTTGCCGATTATTTGCCGACTAGTCGCCGACTATGATACTGGCCGAATAGTCGGCTTTACCGACTAGTCGGCACATCTCTATTAATCATACAACATAATATTACTCACACAGAACACACAGCTTCTTATACTTGAGCTTGTTGTTAATCAGGAACTGCACGAAGTACGCGCCAACGAGCGACGGCAGCCAGGGGTCGAGGGTGAGGGATATCTGCAGCGACATCCCGAGGGTCCGGCGGGACCCTGCCGGCGCGGGGACCTCCTGCTTCGAGATCGAGGACTCCGGGAGCGGTTCCTAGGGAGAGAGGCGGAGATAGAGAGTATAGATGAAGAGAAGAGAGATTGGTTATAAGGTAATAACTTTTTACAAAAAAACAACCGACTTCACAATCGATAAATAAAGATAACTTATAAATTACCCGTCAGATACTGCTCAAATTTATGAGAGATCAGATAAAAAACAGCTTTAGATTAAAAAGAAATTATGCAAATCGGAAAATCATGTCAAAAGTTATCAGTTAAAGACCATCAATGATGTACGACTTAGAATAACTCAAATAGTAACCGTATAAAAGAACCTCCTCCTTTACTGAAGTCAAAATTTAAAATGAGGAACTTTTCAATTCGACTGTATTTTTTTATGTTACTTAATACTTTCCACTGGATACACCGATTTTAATAATTTGAGCGACATTGACCGGTTATTTTATTCCTATCTCCACTTTACAATTTTGAAGTCAGTTATTTTTTTAAATCAGTTATTTTTCTTTCTTGTTCTAACTATAAAGATTTTGAAGTCAGTTATTTTGTAATCAGTTGTTTTCGTTTCCTGTTTTAACCATACAATACTCACGAAGGCGCCGGAGTGCATCTTCTTGTGCACGACCGCGCGGTAGGTCGCGCCGGGCGGCAGGGCTATGCGGCGCGGGCTGGTGGTATACCGCGCGGCGGCGGCTGGCACCATCTCCTCCACGCTGTCCTCTGTGACACAGTGAGTTAGGTATGAAGTTATTATCAATAATAACTTTGTCTTGTCTGTATGCAGTTGTTCAGTGTTTTCAGTGTTGGTGAAAAAAAAAAAAACAAAAATTTCAAAATTTTATTGGTTTGTTTGTGAAACTTTGGTATTAACTTGAAATTATGTAAAAGTAACTTTTCTTTTTTTATTAAGAGCATTCGAGCTATGAATTCAATATGCGGAAGCAATCAAATGGTGTCTATGTTTTTATACAAGTGGAATATATGTAATTTTAAGTACACTGTATGTTTCCCTAAAAATAAATAAATAATTATTGGTCAGTATGTTATAATTAAATCTGTGTACGGGAAAATACAGAGGAACGACTGATCGGGCTTCCATCGCGGAAGGCGGGGCCTAGACTGAAATAGCGCAGTGCTCACGCGCGGCAATAGCTGAATCTAGACCCGTTCGGTGTTTGCCACACTGTAGCACGGACATTTATATATGTATAGACTTAATGTTTAATTAGTTTTTTATTAATTTAGTTTGTAAGTGTGTAATTTTGTTGTATGTTTCTTAAGTTTGTATGTTTTATTTATTTATTTTTGTTTGTAGTTATAATTTATTCTTGTGTAGTTCTGCTGCAGTGTTGTTAACAGCGAATTAATACTTTTTCTTTCTTTCTTTCTTTCAAGTCTGAATCACGCTATTGGAGGTTTGTACAGCGCTCTCGTAGATATACAAGCGGTGGATAACAACGCCCCTAGTTTTGTTACCAGATCTTGTGGGACATTGCACACATCACACCTACCTATATACGCATACCTATATACAACGCGGCGTGTAAAAAAGTAATTAAGTATTTGAGTATGTAAATAAGAAAAATACTTTACCTGGTATGGCTAAAATAATAATATTTAATAAATCTCAGGTAATTGTCAAAAATCAGGAGGTAATTGATCAAAACCAATTAAAATAATTGGAGTGACTTAAGTTACTTACGTGGTACAATTTCTAAAAAAATACAAAAAAATTATCAATAAATATTAAAAGCAATACATGATTTCATTTGACTTTATAAAACTACTTATAGGTATTATTCCAAAAACGTTTCGAAGTGAAAGATACTGTTATGTTAAGAAGTACGGCAAGATCCGTTGGGTTCATTACTTAGTCGCCGAGGTCGCAGCCTTTTCTACTACTAACGACATCTAGCGGTGGATAGAATTATTATTTTATTAAAAACTCCTTTCTGCTATAATAATTTGTTCCTTTTTTTAGTAGGTATTTCTTATGATAGTGGTTACTGAAACACGCATTATGTAATAAGTTCAGGTTCAAGATTAGGTTCAAGGCAAATAGAACTGCTTACTACGGAACCCTAGAAATAACATTGAATATTTTGCATAGGTAGATTTAATTAAAATAATAAAATATTTTATATATAAAATAAAGACAAAATATAACATACCATCGCCTGAAATTACAAAATAATAATCTATACTAATATTATAAAGCTGAAGAGTTTGTTTGTTTGTTTGTTTGTTTGGTTGAACGCGCTAATCTCAGGAACTACTGGTTCGAATTGAATTTTTTTTTTGTGTTGAATAGACCTTTTATCGAGGAAGGCTATAGGCTATATAACATCACGCTGCAACAATTAGGAGCGAAGAAATAATGGAAAATGTGGAAAAAACGGGGAAAATTATTCATTCTCGAGGGCTTTCGTTGCATGCGTTGCGAAAACGATTCAAGATACCAAAAATATATGTATGAAAGATTATTCCTCTTGAAATGATCTAAAAAAATGTCCACGACAGTATATGTCTATCTTTTAAGATTAACACACTAGAACCGTTTTTATGGTAATCAAATTTGCCGCGTTTCCAAGTTTAATCTGAATTAATCTTGCTGTGATCCTTTGCTACTTTGCTATTATTTTGTCGTAAGCTTTATTTCTAAGTTTAATTTAATTTAACCTGAATTAATTTTGGTGATAGTTTATTATCTTCCCGAAATTCCTACGGGAGCGGGACCTACCCGGTTGATACTTACGGGTCCCGAAGCGAAGCGAGGGCGGTTCGCTAGTTAGATAATATAACAGCAAGGAAATATACCAAGCTAGGGGTCCTAGATTGATATGCTGTGCTGGGAAAAGGGTTTCTTGTTTCAATAAATAACAGATATGATATGAGATACTGAGATATTTTTAAAATTAATGTTATTGATATCTTACTCACGTTCATATTCTGAAATTTAAGAATAAACAATTATAGAGATACAGACATTGATTATGTAATGTACAAAAAACTTCATCAGCGTGATTTAGAAGTCGGTACAATGTAACCGAAAATAATTATATTAATTTCCATTTATTAAATAAAATTAAAAATGTCATACCTTCCGTCTCTAAAATGATAATCAAGAAAAATATTAAAAAACAAATTACAAATCGTTCAAAAGTTTTTTTTTTCAAATTTTCTTGTTCATTTACTTACTTTCAGCTGAAAAATAAATAACACTCATTAAAAATGTTGTGTTAAATTAATGTTTTATCAAACGTACGAACTCTCTGCAACTTTAGCTCTGATTGAAAGGCACCCTTAATTGACCGCTTGATCAAAGGTTGGTAAATATGTAGCTAAAATAAGCTACGGATGATAAAGGTAGTGTTCTTACTGTAATCATCTGTAAAACAAAAAATATCTATTGAATAGCTGTAGGTAATAATATAGTTTGATTCTTCATAAAATGCAAAGTAAACGAGAGAAAGTTTATTAACTACATTCATTTTATTCAACAAAAAACTATCAAATGAATAATTCTTTATTTTTAACCGAATCCAAATACTTACCTGAATCAAAAGGTTCTCAATTCAAAAGTATATTTTATATGTATGTTACCTCATAACTTTTCACCAAGTTAACCGATTACGATAATTCTTTTTTTATTCAAAACCTGATACTTTCTGCTCAGTCCCGTATAAACTTGAGCGCTATCTGAGTAGCAACACGTTGTGAACTCACGCCACAGCTCGTTGGCGGGCAGCGCGCGGTCGGGCGCGGGCAGGCTGTATATGTAGCCGAGCTGGCACGGCGCCCAGTGATCGCACACCTCGCGGTCCGGGTCCAGCTCTGTCACCAGCTTGTAGGTCTGATGGGGGTGAAAAAAGTCCCTTAAAATCTATGGCGTAGCTGAGCGTTGAGTTTAATAAAAGTCCATTAAATATAATATGACGTATTTACTAAAGGGTTAACTGGAGATTGCCTTGGGAACCCCAAGTTCAGGGGGCCCGTCGACCTGGTACGAGGTAAATAAAAAAGAAAGTCTGTTAAAATCTATAGTGTAACTACCTCAGGTTGATAAAAGTCCATCAAAAGCTATGGTGAAGCTTATGGCATAGCTACGTAAGGGTTAGACGGGGATTGCCTCGGGAACCCCAAGTTCAGGGGGCCCGACGACATCTGACTTAAGCGGTTTATAATCTCGTTGAATGTTCATACCGTCAGTAGAAGTAGCATTTGTGTGAGTTGCCATTAAAACGATTTCCATATGAAATGCCAACTTTGCCATAAAATTTCATTGTTAATTGTTATGGTCATGTCAAAGATATGAAGATATGTAATATAAGCGGTAAACCACTCACTCTATCCGGATAGTATCTGTAATGAACCACAACATCATCCGTGTCCTCCAGGGCACACACGTTGGAGGTGTAGTTGAGCGACGTGCGCTCGATTGGGGCACATCCGATTACCGTTGTCCCGTTTCTGGGGAGATCTGGTCCTTCGATTTTGTGCCCTGTAGGTGACAAAGAAAGTGTTACCAGATAAACATGCATTCATAAAAAAAATTCAAGACAATGATCGTAAATCTAAAGCAAAAAATGTGTGCATCTCGGGATGTCCAATAGAAGTGATAACTTGAACCAATCTGCATTCAACTGTTTTATATTGAAATCTTTTAACTTAGCTTATTACTTAAGGCGTCTGTCTTCAATACGGCTGTGGGTTAGAGTGAGAAAGGAGGAGCCAGCCTTTCGCTGCCGTATACGTGAGAGAACGGGATACCAGACAAACTGTCGCCGTAACGCGTTACGTAACGACGCTGTTCACCCTCCCTTAAAAAGTTATCAATCAAAAAATTGTTCTTTGTAATTCCTATAAGAGAGCCGAAATTACAAATACTGAAAAATTATTCGTCATAGTTACTGTAAAAAGGTACTAACTCCAAAAACTCACGGTTACAAAAGAAGTAGTTATTCTCAGCGACATACAGCTCCTTATCCTCTGCACTGAGACACGAGTCGAACATGACCTGGCTGGGCTCGATGTTACCCTCGCATTGCAACACCCCGGAACCGTCTGGTTCCTTCGGGGCACGGTTGGACGGACAGCGGTATAGCAGGCCTGCGGGTGGATAGATAAACAAATAGATAAAATGCGTTGGTTAATGATGTGACAAAAAAATACTAGTTGTCTGTAAAGTCGGTTTACTGACGATAGTTGAACGTGACAACGTCTTAAGAAAATACTAATGGAATGATTGACAAATTTAATAATGTCATCAATGTAAACAAACGTCATGAAATCGTATTTAAAGTAACAGAAATTTATCAATAAAAATAAAGAAGGAATACAGGAAACATTAAAAAAGGTAACATTTAAAATTTATAAATAGTCCCAGAAGTCAATAACAAAGTAATAATTGGATACATTACTAAAATATCTCCGAACGCAAAGGCCGATTGTGCTTCTTTGTCGCTCGTTCCGCGATCTCGCTTGCACTTCAAGCTTTACATGGGACGCCTCAGAGCGAGGTTACGATAACGCCGCATGACGTCAGATAACGCCACATAAACGTCGTTTTTCGTGCGTGCAGCCGATATCGAATTATAAAACGTAACGTTGTCACGTCAAAAACGATTGCAATATCGACAAGTAGTAGAATGATGGTAAGGTAGTTGAAGTTAATTAAGTATGCATTTTTAGAGATAACTCAAAAACTACTTGTCAGTTGTTGCTCAAATTTTGAACGGACCAGTCGGTGGGACTAAAACTCCACCCGATGGTAAGCGGCGATGTAGTTTTGGATGGTAAAGAACAATTAGGAAAATCCTACTTACTCTTGTTTTGAAAATACCAACATTATGAAGTAAGGACAACGCTACATCACTGTCCACTACTTAGTCACGCCCCGAGAGAACCATGACAATCGCATCGGGTGACACCCAAGCTAAAACGCCACAGCTAAAACAGGGTGACACTTTATAGACTCAATGCATGACACCACAACCACACTGGGTGACACCCAACCTCCCTAACCTTTTCTAATAATAAGCGGCGGCTTATTCCGTATCTCGGCGACGGTGACGCCCTTCTCCCCGTTCTGAACGGCGGTCAGCACGCGCCGGTACAGCGTGGTGCGCCGTTCCTGCTCTGCTATGATGTATGGGAGGAGCTCTTCTGATAGCACGTCTACTTTCTTCTTGGCTTCTGCGTTCATCTGGGGGAAATAGGTTGGTTGGTTGGGGTAAAAAAAATGTCTACGTCGGTGTTTCCAATACAATTATGGTATTATTCCTTACCCTGTCGGCATCCTTGTTGAATTTAATTCCCGTTCCGTCCTGGAAAATGAATATTTTAGTTAGTTTTCGAATATAAAAAAGTCGGTTCACACAATAAAATGTTACGAAGTAACAAGGTCCTAGAATGAAGTATGCATTTATTTGCCTTTAAAAAAGGTCTGACCAATGGGAAAAAAATCCCACTGGCCATATCAATCTGACTGTCAATCTGACCACTGGACAACTTTCATGCCGCCCTGCGGTGATAGTGTAATACATATTTAAGAATTCTTTCGAATCCCAACACGCGCACCTCAGACTTCGGAGTTAGATATGTGCGTTTTAAGCATTTACATTTATCTCGTCTACTCCGATGGCGCCTGATGATGAACCTCGGAATCGGTTCGAAACTAGTCGGGCGAATCCGACAAAACATAACGTGAGGCATAGTGTATTATCTATGACGTGAGGTAAGCCGAGGTATATAAGTAAAATGCATTTAAATATCATTGCTATGCTATATGAGTGTGTTAGCGTTTATTTATTTATTGCTATAACAGTGAAGGAAAACATCGGGAGGAAACCTGCGTGCTTGAGTTCACAAAACTCAAAGGTGTGTGAAGTCCGCCAACCCACACTCGGCTAATATGGGGAACCTACGGTGGCCTTAAACTTCTCTAGCACGCGCACGCGTTTGCGGCGTCCCTAGAGCTGGGGACCCGTCGACATGACACAGCTAATACACCGCTAAGTATCTGTCTGAAGTGCTCAATTTGCCGCCCTTCATACATGCCGCTTACATGCATTGCATCTAACACACATGTTTACAGCGTCCCTAGAGTTGGGGCCCCGTCGACATGCCACTCACCACGACTTGTCTCCGCCCGATGTTGCGAGGTACCATCCGCGTTATTCTCGATGATTTTCTCCGCTGAATTAGGAGCCAGATAATACTTCTAAGACCATTCCTCGCTGGATCGAGAGCTACATACGCCTCATGGTCAGGGTATACAGTAGAAGTCACTCACTGTTAAAACTTGAACGCACTAGTTATAGTCTGTGCATTCTTATCATTCTATATGTTTAATATAATCTGTCACTGACTGACATCTGTGTAACTCCTTCTTCTCGGACCTGCCGCCATCGCTTCCACACGCATTAATATTGTAATGTACCAAAATTATGTAAGTCAGGTAAGTCTAACTATTGACGACCCTTGTGATGCCTAGATTTGTTGCCAAATACAGGAACACAAAGTATGTGCTGTTTTATTGTTCGACCGAACACGCCACCAACCAACTCTTGCTACTGCGCCATTCCACTGTACCCAAGCTGATCCATTGCAGACCTCTAACCATGGAGCAAATATAGAGAGGAGACGGCCTAAGCAACTGTGCACTGTGACTCAACTAGGTCCTGACGTCATCGCGGTAGGCGTGGCCTAAAGTCAGTCTACCGTCGGCGCCCGTCCTGTGCACAGCGTTATGGACGTTCACATTTTTAAAGAAAAGGATAAAGTGCTGGCTACTCGACATTAGATGGCGACACTATTCTTATATTTTGAGTACGTCCCTGTTATAACCCACATGTATTGACATCTAGTGTGAGATAGTTAAACTACATAGTAAAATCGATATAGAACGAAGCGAGTAGTTTTGCTATTGACCGTTAGATGACACTTCTTCATCCCCCTCGCCCCGCAAAGTGTCACGCGTTCTTTCTAGGGAAATCTAACATACAACGTCTCCTCTCTATATTTGCTTCATGCCTCTAACACTCACCACGGCCTGTCGGCGCACGATGTTGGCGAGGTAGCGGCCGCGGCGCGTGGCCGGCAGCAACACGCTGCCTGGCTGCACTTCGTCCCCTGTCTGGTGCGAAGCTACCATTATTATGGGGCTTGGTGTCCAAATTTACAATAAGGCACACAAACCGATACGTGATTTGCCTTATTATGGGGCTTGGTGTCCAAATTTACAATAAGGCACACAAACCGATACGTGATTTGTCTATTGAAGTGTTCAAGCGACGTGTAAACTCACTACTTATAAGCAAAGAATATTATATTATAGATGAATATGTAAATGATAAGAGTGCCTGGGTATAATAATGATGCGACCAGTTGTGGTAAGACTAGATGCTTTTTTTAGTTTTGTAATCATTTTATGATATTATTTTAAAAGATGTAGGTACTGAGGAGTTTGAAGAGATGTAGGTAGCACCTCTTGACAACGAAACTTCTTTGTGAGTACCCGTAATTAGGCAAAATGTATGCGAGTTAATCGCATTCTCTCGGGTTAAAGGTGCTTTTGACATTCATACCACTCAGGGAATATTATTGTGTGTGTACCTATTTAAGCGTTTATAAAAATTACTTACCGGGGGATATGCACCGAAAACTCCATTAAATATACTACAAAATAAAAAATATCTCAAACTCCCTCTCATAGCTCTATACATAAGTACACCACTACTCTAAGAAACTGAAAACGTACGACTACATCCAATCAAAAATAACAATCAATTATTTGTAATCAATAAAAATAATTTAATAAGCAATTAGTCTGAGCCACGTCACAACAATTATTTGAGAAATCCATTATTTTAGTTTTTTGTACAATATTAATATTTGTACGTAACATAAAAATAATTTAGTTCACCAAGTGTCTGGCTTTTCTGAATATCAGTATTAGGATGGTCAGTCACTTAGCAGACGGTAGAATGGTGGTTGGTCAGCCAGTTGGTGCGGACTGGGGCATTGATTTCTAGTGATTAATCATGTGTTGTGGTTAAAACTCTCGTTGTAATTCGGTCACAAATGTGTTGCTACCCTTTAGACCTGAGATGATTGGATCCGAAATTTGTTTACGCCACTTCGCAATGAATATCAATAGTTGTGTAACTTCCTACCAAATCCTATGAAAACTTTTCCCACTTTCTTCGACTATAAGTAATAATAGTGACATTAATATTGTAGCTGTAAGTACCGATGTAAATATTGATAGGTATACTTTAATTTTTCGGTCTAATTTCAAATCAGGATCAGCATTTCTTTATTTATCTATTTTCGACGTTATTGCAACAAAATAAAACCAAATACATCCATAGATATTTATTAGAGAAATATTAAGCGATATTAAAGCTATCCATCCGTAGACATAATGATAATATAGGAAACGATACTAGTCTTAGCTTTCAGTTAAAATAGGAAAACTATAGTTTGGGATGTCCAACAAATACTATTATTTTATTACATTGGACCTGCGATGTCACATTTCACGAAAAGAGTTAACAATGTGTGACATCGTGTCACGAACTTCCAGATGTCACACATACAAATGTCTTATACTAAGACATGATAACTTAAATTTCAACATAATACGTGTGACATCACATCAGGGAATTTAATCACACATATTAATTAATGTATTATAGTAATTTACAAAATTACATAAAAATATCAACTGTACGCCTTAAAATGCAATTTCACTTACAAATGAGCAGTTACATATTTGTGACATCGAATTCATAAAAAATAATTAATGGGGTTTAATTTTATTACTTATTATGCATATTATCATTATTTTTTAATAGTTGTACATCCCAAACACTGCAACAAAATATCACAAACTAATTAAATATGGCGATGACGATGGGCATTTGACTTTGATAATAAATTATTTTGATTCACAAATGACCAATAGATTCTAACTCACTATTTTGACTCGTTTGCATGATTCGCACGCGTTTACAAAAGAGTGACACTTTCTTCAAGCAATTTAATATAAAATTCAATAATGTGTCAGTAATTTTGAATTGTTATCATCTTTCGACTCAAACTACATGCTTAGCGACTCGCAGATATTCCAAATATCCGACAAGTGCAATTATCTCTATATAATCTTAGCTATACCTAAATCGCTTATGAAAATGTATATAAATATTTCCAAAGTCAAATGCTCATGTATAACACAGCAAAATCAAAATGTTTCACATATTTCACATTATTATGTATAATAACTTAATCATACATTAATTTAATATACAACTTATAATAAGTTCATATTGCGATATAAAAAATATATAAATCAGAATTTCGCAACCAAATTAAACCGGCGAGATCCATCCATTCAGGAAATATGTTACAGGCGTTAACAAAGTGTGACATCGAGTAACAGATGTGACATCGTGTGCTTCGTGATGTCACTCATCACCCTCAAATCTTAGATGTAATATAAAAAAACGTCTGCTGATAAATGTGACATAATTGCCGTTTATACCGGCAAAATTTTTTCTATGACTCATAGAAAAACCATCAGGAAATGCGAGGCAGAAGATAGTATAATTCTGTCTCGTTCTTTCTTATGTCACCAGCGTAAGTTGCTCGTTTTCTTGTGTGAGTAGGTATCGATGTATGTACTTGACTTTTGACACCAAACAAATTAATGGTATTACAAAGTATTTCCAAAACATGTCCATGATTTATCGCAAATAATACTCCCAACAAGCATAATCACTGAATTGTGCATTTCGATACCAAAATAATAACACACAGCCCGCAAATAAAATATTTCTACATATGAAAACGCTCACGAACTTCACACATCACCTCATCGCACGCAATCCAAGTTTTCTAAACTAACTGTCATCCTGAACCAGTATGTTACACTCTTGTTGGACATTTTGACATTTTTATAAAAATGACTGTCAACAAAATTACGTAACAGTCATTTTGCTCACAGTTGTAGAAACCGATTGGACAATGTGATTCTTTTTACACAAAATGACTGTCATCAAAATTATCTAACTGTCATCCTGGTTACATTTACAAAAATAGACAGGCCATTTTGCTAAGTTCACACAACTTATTGCCAACAAAATTATCTAGCTGTAATTCTGGTTACATCTGTGAAAATAGAACGGACATTTTACCATGTTAACATTAACTAACTGTCAACAAAATTATCTGTCATCCTGGTTACATTTAACAAAATAGACAGGTAATTTTGCTAAAACACATAACTAACTGCCATCAAAATTACCTAAGGGTCATCCTAGTCCCATCTCTGAAAACAGACCGGACATTTTACCATGTTTACATTAACTAACATCAAAAATTTGCTAACTGTCATCCTAACCAAATCCTGAGGGGATGTGTGAAGGGGCAGCCGACACCGACAGTAATACATCCACTGGTAACACCGACATTACTACTGTGTACTACACCTTGCAACTCACCACGACGCGACGACTTACACTGGCAACATCCTTACTAATATTATAAATGTGAAAGTGTGTTTGTTTGTTTGTGACTCTTTCACTTCGCAACATGGATATTATATAGTATGGTTTATGTGTGTGGGTATAGTTAGGAGGGTGGAGAGTGACGTAGGCTACTTTTTACCGCGGAAAAACATCTCATTCCCATGGGAAGATCGATGTTTGTTAGTTGCTAGATATTTATTTCCGGAGTTGTTAATAGATGGCGTTAGTAAAATTCATTTGCAAGTTCTGTATCACGCTATCAAATACTACACGTAATTTACTTAAGTTATAGGCAAATGTTACAGGCTACTTTTTAGCAGAGATTCCTACGGGAGTGGGACCTACGCGGCTGTTACCTACGGGTACCGAAGCGAAGCGCGGGCGATTCTCTAGTTTAGTATATAAAAGTTATAGGTCAGACACTCATTACGAAATATTGAAAAATGCTTAACGTATAAACGATTTGCATGGAGGTAGATTATAGTTGGTAAACGCCTAGTAAAGATTTTGTCTTATTACACCCCTAAGGGTGCGTACAGATTATGTAACATGTTATATAACTTCTGTTTTATAACACGTCCACACTATCTAACATTGTTGTCTAACAATGAAACATGTTACAAGACCGTACACATTAAAATAACATTGTTGTATAACAGTGTTTTATAACAATTCAATGCGTGTCATTTCTTAAAATATAGCATATAACATTGTTGCAAAAACTAATAACATGTTATATAACTTGTTTTTGTAACACATATACATATACATTAAAAAACATGTTATTTAACTATGTTTTATAACATGTTTTGTTATATAGTCTGTACGCACTATAAGGGTATAAAATAGGGGTTGAGTTTGCTTGAAAATCAGTCTACAGCACTTCCACGCGGGCTATGTCACGGGCAATAGCTAGTTCATTTATGAGAGTCGTTCATTTGCGCCGTCTCTTTTGCAAAAAGTATACCTCACGCGAATATATACAGCCCTTATAACCGATATAAAAGACATTTCATATCAACTTTGATTACTTAGGTCGACGTAGAATCTAGAGAAGTGATCCTGAACGATCTTTTATATTGAAATAAAATTCATTACATGAGAGAGCGAAATATATAACTTTTCGGAGTAAGAGAGACAAGCACACCATACAAAATCGGTAGAAAAGTTATTGATAGTGGCCAGTACAAAGAAGTGACGTCATAATCTCAAATGACGCCGCGCCGTCGTGAGATGCAAAACTTATACCTAACCTACCACAATTAATAATTTGTTTAAAATTAATAATAATAATTATTAAAATCTATATAAATTCTCCATTCCATTCTGAATTCATTCTGACAGTCCATCGCAGAGAATAATTCCCCGATTCTCTCCTATACCTTAAATACTCCGATGAAAATCTTACTAACTACCCTCTTTTTATCGCGGGTACTTTGAAATTATTCGTACGAGTTATTTCAATCACGAAATACGATTGCTTTCGACACTTACCCTTAAAAAAATATGTCGTAATATCGATAGATCTATCGATAGTTTAGAAATACTATCGATATTATTAATATTAAAGTACTCTCGAATATTTTTTACTTAAAAGTGGTCTTCAAAAATGGTAATAAATAATTATAATTAATACTATGAATGATACGACAGTATTTTTAAAATTTTGAATCCGTTAACTCTTTTGACGTCCCTGACCAACTAGGAGAAAATTTTATTTTATTTGTTAAAAGTTGGTTATTTTACATTCTAAACAGCCATCGAGATCAATAAATCTATTCAATTTACATACATGTGGCGCCATCTTGTGTCCAACTCCGAAAACTCAGTACCAATAATGTCGAAGTAGCCGCGCACGCGCATTGTTGTAATTAAGCTTATATTTGGTACATTTTGTGACGGTCACCTACGATCGTTTGCTAGAAACGTAGAAGTCAGTCACATCTGTCATTAAGTGACGTCATACGCTTAAATCGCGCTATCAAATTTTTTACACCGCACGCATATTAATTAGCTCGCATAGTACTTTGAACAACACGTAAATTTTAAATGTTGTCTATGTGAATTTTAAAAACTCAATATTTATCTTTTCAGCATTTCATATTTTTATAAAACTGTGTTCAATAGATGAAGTAAAAAGTTAATATAAAATTGAAGTACATATAGTTCCATCGAAAGCGATATGGCACAATAAATACCGCGGATCCAAAAGTCTAAGATTCGACTCCCAGCGAGGCAATTTCGATTCAAAGATTCTTTTCTCAGTCTGGGTGTACAACTTTGTATGTATGGTATATGACATGGAAAATATTAGTGTAGAGTACTTTAACTTTACTTTAATATATGATTGATCACTCGGACGATTTTTCCTAGTCGCCAATATTATTTGTAATGACAAATATGACTACCCTCCATTTCATAGTAACGTCAACATTATATAGTCCATTTGTGTAATCAATGAAAATGGATGTATAATCTTCATTAACACAACTAGAACAAAAATGGATAACTTCAGATTGGTTGAATATTATGTGACGTCATAGTTCACTACTACGAACGATTTATTGAAAAGTGGTCTATGTCTTGAGACTTGAGGTTAGTAGATAAACCTCAGAAAATTATTACTTCCATAAATAAATGCAATTCCAAACATTATAAATCCATCTTCATTGACTGTACAAACTAACCGTTCAAACCAGACAACGAAGAGCACGTTACCATGGAAACCGCAACACTCCGTTACCATGGCAACCGTAACACTCCGTTGCCATGACAACGGGACAAGCGCTATGCGCACACGGTTACATTATCCGGTTCAAACACCGATGCTTTAACAAACTTTACACTAAGAGATCTAATCGTCCTCATCTGGCCATTCTGTTTTCCGTTCCACATATGGACTAAAGAGGACCTCACAGTCAGGTCGGAGACTCCTGAAATTCTCCACACCCTCAGCAGTCACATTGGTCTCTCTGAAGTCCAGGAGTCTCAAATGAGGAGCAGCCGTGGCCAAGTGAATCAGACTTCGGTCCGTTATATTCCTATAACCATTCATCACAAGCACTTGGAGATTGGAGCGTTCTGGTCTGGTGCTTCCATCGTTATTTGGACCTAGGACTGGGTGAGGTATCCCTACTAAAACAAATCTGATATCATTCCCGGCTGCTCTCCCAAACCGTCTCACCGATGCATCGGTGACCAGAGAGCTAGGATCCAGATGATTCCGGGACAAATTCAAGATCCTATTCTCTCTATCCGACACCAAACCTTGGATTACATTTGGAAGTGGTCCTATAGAGTTAGCTGGTTGTCCTACATTGACGTACAGAACTCTATGCCTCGGCTCTCTGTTCTCATCTAAATTTCCTGGCATCACTGGCAAAGCTGCCAACGGTGGAGGCAAATCTACTGGTTCTCTGCCTCGGATAAGGTTCATTATATTCGGGTTTTGCTCTCGAAGACGAATCCTTTCTATGGCTTGTCGTTGCATGGCTTCAAAGGCTTGATGGAAACCTGCTAATGGCAGCTGTCTTTCTTGACCCTGGGCTTCTTGAGGCACTTGAGCCGGCTGTGCTTGAGCTTGAGGGTCTCCGTTGCTTGGTTGTGGTTGCTCCGGATCTTGTCTATTCTCTGCATGAGGTCCGTGCATGGAACACCTTTCAATTTCCACGTTATAAATCTGCTGGTTGTCTATGACCTCATGACGTATGTTGTAGCTGTTGAATCTTACTACCCGCTCCTGTGGATTATCCTGTCTTCCAGGAATGTCTACTATTACCGGGTCTTCCCCTTGACGGAAACGGACATATCTCTCCCCTTCGTTTCCGTTAGGTTGATCAGCATTCTCGTTATTTATATCATCGTTGTGGCTGTTTGCTTTAGATGTGCTTGCTCCTTTATTTACTTCATCTTCAGCTTTAGCTTTACTCTTCTTGTCTTTTGATTCTGTATCGTTAGAGCTATTTCCGTTATCCTTATCAACTGTAATCTTTTTATCTTCATCATCAACTTTATCTTTTTTATCCTGTTCATTTTTCTCTTCATCGTTTTTATCTTTCGTATCATCGGATTTCTCTTCATCACGCGGTCTTTCACCACGTTCATCATCTCTCTCCTCGTTTCTATCTTCATTTCTCTCTCCGACGTATCGTCTAGCGAATCTAACCCAGGAAGCGTCTTCATTATCACTTATATACCGTCTGTCTACGATCACAATGGTCTGACATCTTCTCTTCTCATACATGTCTTCTTCGCTATCTTTGGAGGAGTCATCATCAGAGGAAGAGTCATTATCGTTCTTTTTCCGTTTGGAACGACGTCTCTCGCCGTTGACTGTAGCGTCACCACTGCCATTCTCGGCTTTACGTTTGGTGGTAGCGCTGTCTCGCTTGCTCTTACTGCATTCGCCCTGCTCAGGAGTTGCTTTGCGGATTGCACTGGAACTAAAGGTTTGATTGATATTAGTCACATTTTTAATAGACTTCAGGATTGTGCACTCTACGAAGACGCATTACCAGACCAAGTAATACGAAAGTATTCAATTATGATCTTTATGTCCTGTTTATTACGATCGAATTTCGATTCTATACATCGTGTCGGTTTCGAGTTGGTCAGAAGTTGGTGGCGAGTAGGGCTAAGCGTCCACAGGTCGGTATCGTACGCATCGCATTAAACGGATCGTAGTATTTCTTTGTATAGAAAAATCATACAAGTGCGTCCACTGATCCGCATCGTACGGATCGTACTTTCTATACAAACTGCGCTACTGCGATGCGTCCGATGCGTACGATACCGACCTGTGGACGCTTAGCTTAGTACTTCTTTCAAGTATGCATCCGTAAAAACAAAGACATAAAGATCATAATGTAAGTTTTAGTTGGTCTGTTGAAAAGTAGTTATGGTGTGCGCAGTGCTTCAAAAGGTTCGTTCAAAAGGTTCGTCGTCTACATTTTTTAATGTGTCCTACATAGGGATGTAAGGTTGTTGTAATATCGATAAAAATATCGATAATTATATCGAGGAAATGAAATTATCGATAGTTGATAATATCGATGATTTTGGTCGATAATATCGAATTTATTCAAAATTTAAATAAAAAATATGCATTTCATAGATATTTTTTTGTTACATTAGTCCTTACGGACAGGCAAAGGGTCTAAGCCTATACAGCCAGAGACAATAGAGAAATAAAACAAGTAGAAGATGTTTTTTATTTGTTTATATTGTAAGAAAAGGCTAATGTTCAAAGCCCATACAGGCTTATCTAAGGTCGTGAATTATCGATTTTTTTCTTCGGATATGATATCGATATTATCGTATCGTTATAGCGCAAATATCGATAGAAATATCGATATGTCCCCTTCGATATTTTATATTTATATTATGTTGCAACCCTAGTCCTACAATTTTTCCGTCATTTGCGAGCAGATTTTTTTTGGGATTGGCCTGCTAATCCAAATGTCAGAAGCTGTAAAACCAACAAAAGCCTCCGGATACGACGCTACCGAGTCAGGGGTTAGGGGGGCATCTATTAATTATATGAGGCCACGTAGGCGAGGGGAGGTCGAGACGAACCTGACAGAATCCCACTTGTGGGAGGGAAATATCACGCAATGAGGGTAACCGTTTTTGTGCTCACCAGTTGGCGCCACTGCAGAGGGCGGTCATGCTGTCAAAGCCCGCCCATACATAAACAGTGACAAATGAAATTCAGACAAGCGAAAAGTGACAGACAGACCTCCCTTTTCACTAGCGCCTCTAGCGGAAAATTCACACGCGGTTACCCTCATTAGTCTTATTTAGACATCGCATATATTTATTTAGACTTTATGCACCATACAGTTGTATAGATACAAAAGGCGGACTTAATGCTAAAAGCATTCTCTCCCAGTCAACCTTCCGGAAGTACGAACCCATCCATACTAATATTATAAATGCGAAAGTCTGTCTGTCTGTGACGTTTTCACGGCTAAACCACCGGTGCGATTTGGATGAAATTCGGAATGAAAATAGTTGAAGACCCAGAGTCACATATAGGCTACTTTTTTTTTCAAAAATCAACCCCTAAATGCTTGAAATAGGGGATGAAAGTTTGTATGAAAAATCTAAACCGCCTGACCGATTTCGATCAATTTTCCCAGGAAGATAGTTGATGACGTACCTTCCCCGGTTCGCGATATAAACGAATTCCACGCGGGCGAAGCCGCGGGCAAAAGCTAGTATCGTATATGTGTAAAGTGTACTCACCCTCCACCGTTCATGTCATCGTCTCCGTTATCCCCGCTATCCCCTTTGTCCCCATCCCCTTTATCCCCCTTGTCCCCGGTGGGCCCGTCCCCGGGCGGCGGGTCTACGTCCATCTTGGAGTCGTCGCACTCCGGACTCAGCTTGAAGTAGTCTGGCTCCTGGAATGGGTTTATGGGGCTCTAGTAGAGAGAACTATAGTCGGCACAATCATAAGATTCCGATATGAAGGCTGTCATCACAGTGACAATAGTGAAGTACAACAAAAATCGATGCATTAAATAAACCGATTTATAAATTTAACCGATTATAAGTAATAAGACTTTCTAATCGTTTCGTTAATTAAGTTCGGAACGATAATTTATAAACCGACCTCTGATTGTTTTCTTAAAATCAGGTAAAAACAGATGTAGCGTTGAGATTAACACCGAAAGGGATAATAAGACAATTTGACTAGTAAGTTAAGGTGAGGAAATTATGTTAGTTATTAAAATGGAAATTTCATTAATCTAGTGAAAACGAAGAAACTATTAAACGGTTAATAATTATCCGATTTGAGTAGAAAAGGCTTAAAAACGTATGTATCGGGAATTTATAATAGCTACGAAAAATCGCAATGCTTTAGACATATTAAGGAATCTATAACTATTTGTATTTTGGGTGTGACATGCTAGCACATACTTTCGATTATAGTAATGTATCGATTATGGTCGATTCATAAATTGTTTCAAGAGGTCACATAACTATAAATTCAGCCTCCTTATAAAACATTGTAGTGACGTCTTAAATATTTGTTCAACTTTACACAATTTATGATGTAAACTGATTAAAATAAAATAAAATTATTTAAACAATTTATAAATAACACAAATAAAAAACAAGCAGGGATGGTTTACATATTTCGCCAGAATTTCTAGTATTTACCTATGTAAGTACGTATAAGTAAGTACCTATCTAAAACTCATAGGTAGTAAGTAAACAATATTACTCCAATTCGTTTAACCCGCTAGTTACTTGCGTTTAATATTACGGACTAATGCCTAATTAAAATATTTAACAAACTGTGGGCAATTTTATAACATCATGCTACGAGCAATAGAAGCGATGTACCAATAAAATATGTTGCAAAAATGGGAAGAAGTGTTTATTATCTGTAAACATAAAAACAATTTTCCAAAGCGAAAAGGAGGTGGATTCACAAGTACATTATGTACCTACTTATAAAGCTGCATTGATAATAAATATAAACTGTGTACTGTATATGCACAGTAAATAGTGCATTGCATAATTTAACCAAAGTGACCTATCATTCAGTACGAAATATCTTCACTTCATAGTATCATTACCAGCGGTTCAAATTAAAAAAATATATTTCCGTAAGTAAATTGAAGACGTCCATACAAGGTTACTTTGTGTTCATACATGACAGACGTCATATCGGAATCTTATGATTGTGCCGACTATAATGAGGGTAAAAGCTCAGACCAATAAACTATAGACGGCGTGCCGTGAACAAAAGCGTGAAGCCGGCAAAAGTGTGCCTAAAACACACATCGGAACCAATAGAATGCCCTATGTTGACAGTTTGAACTAGAACAAATTTGAACTTTATTTTTTGGAACACAAAGCTTCATTCATTTTTTTTTATTATTTAGAACACAAAAGTCGTTTTTGTGTGAGTGCCGCCGTGTGTATTACAAGGCGAGGCGTACTTTTTGCCGGCTTCACGCTTTTGTTCACGGCGCGCCGTCTATAGTTGATTGGTCTGAGGATAAAAGCGTGTAAATTCGCCGCTCGAGGCGTTAGTGGAATGTGAGGTCTGTCTGTCAATTCTCACTTGTCTGAATGTCACTTGTCACTGTTTACGTATGGGCGGGCTTTGACAGCAGGACCTCACTCGCCAGTGGCGCCACTGGTGAGCACAAAAACGGCGACCCTCATCACTCACCCTTATAAGTCGTGACGTGCAATACAAAATCCTGCATAATTTCATACACCTGTGTATTGGTACGGGAGCCGACGATGCTAAATGTGTACTTGCTCGAGCGTCATAGAGACCTATTGGGTTGCAAAGGTTAGATGATAAGGAGAAAAAAATGTTATATAATGTATACCTTTTCATCGGTGGGGGAAGCGGCTATAGATCTTTAAATATGTAAAAAAAAACTGCCGCATGGACATACTCGAGCGCGTCAGATATTGATACCATCAATGGCCTACGTATTTTTAATAATGTATGTATGTTAATCTGACCGTTTGCATGGTGGGGGTGATCGTACGTAAGGGTTGAAAATGAAAAAAAAAAAATTTAATCGAGCGCGTCAGATTTTCTAAGGGGGTGTTAAGTGCACCAAAAAAAAGCTCTAATTCAATAATCTGACGATTTGGATGTGACCCAAACTCGCAGTCATTATACTAATATGCAAAAAAAATCGCCATTTTGAAATACTCAAGCGCGTCAGATTAAGATATATATGGTTCATCTTTATGTCCTAGACTTGCTGTCTCTTAATCTGACGATTATCTAGAGGGATTTCCCTAATCTGCCAAAAAAAAATTAAATCATTGAACTTCATTTATAGAAAAGCTCAGGAAATAGCATGCTAATAAAGAAGTGTATGTTTTTAAGTAGAATACTTGTATTTACATAATATAAGGGCCTTAATATCAATCATAGTTTAAACTATGCTTCAGAGTTTAGTCACGAATTATTTCTTAAGATCAACGGTAGATAATCGATCAAGTCCAGTTTAAACTATTTAAACTCTCCCGAAGGTTGGTTAAAAACCTCCTTGTGAGATTAACCTTTCGTTTAATTTGACGTTTCTTCAAGATAGTTTTTGAGTTATTCATAATCATAATAATGTGTATTGAATTTATGGTAGTTGCCTCATAACTTTTGACTGGGTATTCCGATTTTTATAATTTTTTTTTATTCGGAAGCTGGTGCTTGTCTTGTGATATTGTATAAATTTGAGCAACCTCTAATGGGCAGTTTTTGAGTTATTTTTAATAATGTGTGTTTATGGTCGCTACCTCATAACTTTTTACTGAGAATTTAAATTTTCATCCTTTCATCCTTTTTTTTAATCGAAAGCTCGTCGTATGTTTTCGTATAAATTTGAGCGAAATCTGACGGGTACTTTTTGATTTATCTCTACTTATCGATTTTGAACATTAAACTTTAATGACGAATTTTTGTTATTTCGGCTCTTATAAATCGTCAGATTATATATTTTTCGTTATCCTTGAATCATTTCCTTCAAAATAAATAAAAAATTAGCCACGCTCGAGAATGTCAAGATGGCGTTTTTTTTTAACAACTTTGTAGCCCTCCCCTTTCATTGCGTCATTCTCAAATTGTCAGATTAGTGGAATACACACTTTTTAGCATGTAATTAACTCACCGTACCTTAATCTGACGCGCTCGAGAATGTCTGATGATCAATTTTTTTTTACTAATCTGATCCTTTATTCTTGAGGCGCGGCCTCATATATGGGGCTCATATTTGGTGGAGCTACTTAACTGGGTGCCAGATACCTCCTGTACCTTAATCTGACGCGCTCGAGTAAGTACAAAAATCCCCTCTTGGGCTCCCCAGCTATATCCATTGACTGTATTATCAGTACCATACAACGTCGTGTCAATGTCGTATCAAAATCGTGTGGAAGTTGTATCAAAGTCGTGACATCCAACACGACAGCATTTGTAATTCCACACATATCGTGTCGTCTCGACATCCTATCAACGTCGTATCAAAGTCGTGACGTCCAACACGCCATCTTACACCATTCCACACAAACATCGTGTCGTACCGACATCGTCTCGACATCGTACCAAAGTCGTGACATCCAACACGACAGCATTTGTAATTCCACACACATCGTGTCGTATCGACGTCGTATCAAAATCGTAACATCCAACCCTTCATTTTACACAATTCCACACACATATCGTGTCGTATCGACGTCGTATCAAAGTCGTGACATCCAATCCGACATCATACACAATTCCACACACATATTATCGTGTCGTATCGAGATCGTATCAACGTCGTATCAAAATCGTGATGTTCGACACGCCATCTTTCGCCATTCCGCACACATATCGTGTCGTCTCGACATCGTATCGACGTCGTATCAAAATCGTGACATTCAACCAGACATCATACACAATTCGAAACACATATCGTGTCGTATCAAAATCGTGACATCCAACATCTTACACCATCCATTCCAGGGTTCGAAGGATATATATCAATGATATATATCACGATATATATCTGATATATATCCGATATATATCAAGTGATTTTTTGTGATATATATCAATACAAAATTGGTTTATAAAATTTCATAATAATAGGCAATTTTTGGCTTTTGTTACTGTATTTCTACTTCTCAAAACATGGCATTGTAGATTTTAGTAGAGTTGAAACATACTCCTATAGTAGGTAATAGTGAAGTCCTATAATTTTTTAGTACCTAATAGTGAAGTGCAGTAAGCTTGATATCTCGGAATCCAGTATGTCCGTCAATCCAATCATCCGTCGACAATCAATGAATCTTAATATAAAGTTTTGAAATGTATTCATAACTCTATAACACAATTTTGATATGACATCGAATATTATATAATATTATATAAAAAATATCCGATATTTTGATATTTATAATATTTATATGTATCTATACTAATATTATACAGAGGAAAGATTTGATTGTTTGTTTCTTTGTTTGCATTGAATAGTGTCCGAAACTACTAAACCGATTTGAAAAATTCCATCACTGTTGGAAAGCTACACTATTCCCGGGTGACATAGGCTATAGTATATTTTATTTTAAATCGGAATCCTTAATAAAACTGCGATAATGTAACCCAAAGTGTAGAAAACTGAAGAGTTTGTTTGAACGCGCTAATCGCAGGAACTACTGGTCTAATTTGAAAAATTCTTTCAGTGTTAGATAGCTCATTTATCGAGGAAGGCTGCTTTTTATCTGAAGTACGCGAAGTAGTTCTTACGGGACGCGGGTGAAACCGCTGGCAGAAGCTATATCGAATATTTTCGAACACTGCATTTGACTGGGTGTTCCGATTTTGATGATTCTTTTCTTGTTCGAAAGGTAGTGCTTGTCATGTGGTACCTTATAAATTGAAGCAACATCTAGCAAGTGGTTTTTGAGTTATCTCGCCTTGGAAGTCTGTTCTGTTCTGTTTTGTAAAAAGTTATGTTGATTCTTTTTACTTGAAAACTGGTGACTTTCGTGTGGTCCCAATTAAATTTGAGCGAAATTTGGCCAGTGATTTTGAAATTGTCTTTAATAATGTGTAGGGCTGTCTAATGGTGTGTATTTATGGTTGTTACCTCATAACCTTTTATTGATTGTTTAAATTTTTTTTATTTGAAAGCTGGTACTTTTGGGTGGTCCCATATTGAGCAACATCTGAGAGTAGTTTCTGAATTATCCTTAATAAAGTTTATTTATGGTTGCTACCTCGTAAAATGTCACTGAATGTTCTGATTTTGATGACGATATTATCCGTAGTACTTAATGTTTATTGAATTATGGTTGTTACCTCATAAATCAAAATCGACGAGTAGAGATTTCTAAAAACTACTCGTCAGATGTTGCCCAAATTGAAACGGCATTACACAACAAGTATTATCTTTCCAATAAAAGAAGAATCATCAAAATCGGAACACTCAATAAAAAGTAAAAGTAAATTGTATTATGGCTTTCATACAAAATATTGGGTATACATATATCAAAATTTTGATATATATCGGATATATATCAAAAATATCCGATATTTTGATATTTACTATAAATATCGGATATTTTCGAACCCTGATCCATTCCACACAGATATCGTGTCGTATCAAGATCGTGCCGATATCGTATCGACGTCGTGACCACCAACATTCCACAGACACACCGACATCGTATCACCTGCTCCTCCCAGGGCTCGAGGTCGTTGACCGCGGCGGGGTCGTCGTCCGCGTAGTGGCGGTGCGGCGCGGGCGGCGCGCGCGCAGCCGCCGCCAGCCGCAGCTCGCGCAGGCGCGGCAGCCACGCCAGCGGCGCCACCTCCGAGTCGCCCACCGGCGACCCGCGCAGGTCTAGGATCTGGGGGAATTTGACCAAATGTAATTTGTACGGCAATAGCGAAATCTTCCTGTAGGGTCACGACATGCCTGAGGGGCGGCCGAGGCCCTTGCCCTTGCCCCTGCTTGTGGCAATCGCGCATGTACAGCTCGCGGAGCCGCGCGTGCTTGTGGCTAGTGACGTCACCGTGTGTGTGTGTGTGTGTGTGTGTGTGTGTGTGTGCGTGCGCGTGTACCTGCAGGCTGCGGAAGCCGTAGCGGCTGGAGAGCGACGCGTACGCGACGAACTCGGCGAGCTTGTGGCAGTCGCGCATGTACAGCTCGCGGAGCCGCGCGTGCTTGTGGCTAGTGACGTCACCGTGTGTGTGTGTGTGTGTGTGTGCGTGCGCGTGTACCTGCAGGCTGCGGAAGCCGTAGCGGCTGGAGAGCGACGCGTACGCGACGAACTCGGCGAGCTTGTGGCAGTCGCGCATGTACAGCTCGCGGAGCCGCGCGTGCTTGTGGCTAGTGACGTCACCGTGTGTGTGTGTGTGTGTGTGTGCGTGCGCGTGTACCTGCAGGCTGCGGAAGCCGTAGCGGCTGGAGAGCGACGCGTACGCGACGAACTCGGCGAGCTTGTGGCAGTCGCGCATGTACAGCTCGCGGAGCCGCGCGTGCTTGTGGCTAGTGACGTCACCGTGTGTGTGTGTGTGTGTGTGTGCGTGCGCGTGTACCTGCAGGCTGCGGAAGCCGTAGCGGCTGGAGAGCGACGCGTACGCGACGAACTCGGCGAGCTTGTGGCAGTCGCGCATGTACAGCTCGCGGAGCCGCGCGTGCTTGTGGCTAGTGACGTCACCGTGTGTGTGTGTGTGTGTGTGTGCGTGCGCGTGTACCTGCAGGCTGCGGAAGCCGTAGCGGCTGGAGAGCGACGCGTACGCGACGAACTCGGCGAGCTTGTGGCAGTCGCGCATGTACAGCTCGCGGAGCCGCGCGTGCTTGCTCAGCGGCAGGAGTGAGGCCGGCTCCAGCCACTCGCACTCCGACACGTCCAGGGACTGGGGGAGAGATGGAGAGATTAGTGCGTGTGACAGTGGGGTAGTCGGCTCGAAGGACCATTTTGTATTAACCACTTAAATACCGGTATAATGGGGTAAACTCGAGTTACAACATTTACATAAATTAAGTCCAACGACTGTAGAATACACAGAGATTTCAGTGGGGCTACGTCATACCGGCTGTCATCATATAACATAAAAGATTGGTACCTACATAAATAAATAATGTCGGCTCGAAGAACCACATCACAGTGACTTCTACACATCAGATGTATAGAGATGCAAGGTGACGGACGGACAGATTCGTAGGGTCACGTTATACCGGCAGACACCACATAACATTCAAAACCAGTTTAACATGGAACCGAAACCCGGCTCGAAGGACCATGTTACACTGGCCACGCCCACATATCCCCTATCCTTGCACCAGCGATACTGACCTCTAGCAGCGGCAGATGGTCCTGTATCTTGAACAGGAAGGACTTGTCCACGGGCAGGTTGTAGCAGCGCGCGCCGCGCAGCGACAGCGCCGTCAGCGTGGCCGGCAGCTGGCTCAGACTTATCTGTGGATATAGCGACAAATAATTAAGACAACATCGAAAAAATAAGTTCGTATTGATAATAACCGCCAAACACAATGGCCCACGCTTTAAGTGTCACTCATCGTGTTATAGTTATGTTTCATCAACTTTTCAATGCGTATCTCAAATGTCACACAATACAGTCGACATTACCAAATCATGCCTCAAGTGTCACTCATCGCGAAATAGGAACAATAAATATCGCACTGTTACAGCCGATGTCAAAACTCCATCCTTCAAGTGTCACTCACCGCGTACCTCAACCGTCACTAAAACATTCGAACGTCAAGTGTCACCCAACCTGCATCTGCAGTGTCACCTACCCGCAGTTGCACCTCTGCCCTCACCATGTCATTATACAACAACTCTCTATCTCCCAATCTGCACAAGCATCACTCAACATCACAACCACTCTTACCACCCCGCACCTACAGTGTCACACCCTGCACCCACCGCTCCCCACAACATCTCCCACCCACACCATCCCCTTTTCGCTCAGCGCGCGCAGCAGCGGCGCGACCAACGTGTAGCTTAAGAGTACCATGCACCTACAGTGTCACCCATCCCTTCCCCACAACATTCCCCACCGTTCCCCACAACATCCCCACCGTTCCCCACACCATCCCCCACTCACCGCACTACAGTCCAGGTTGCACCGCTCGAGCGCGAGCCGGGCGAGGCGCGCGCAGCGGTCCCGCAGAGCGCGTAGTAAGGGCGCGTGCACCGTGTACCGCGGGCCGCGGCACGTGCCCGCCGCGCGCCGCCCGCCGCCCGCCCACACCGGGGAGCCGCGGTACCTGCGCGCGCGCATGTTACGTCACTTGTACCGTTCACTACGTTGTACGATAGAAACAGTTTTAGAAGGAAAGTTAGCGTAATAAAACCAATCCCGTTGAGTGTCGGTTTCACACTGATTTATTTCATTTCTAAAAATGATGGTTATGAAAATATGTGAGTGTGAAGGAATGTCTGTGTGCACTTACATACGAAAAATCGCCAATATGCATTATTGGTGTCACGTGTACGTGCGGTAGCTCGTACATTACTGACCCGGGAGATCGAGGCTTAGATCACTAATACAATGCCAGGGGTGTGTATTAGAGCGATAGGATACAAAAAACGAGGCTATGCACGGTACGTGTCTCACAGATATAACGTAGATCTGGGTTATAGCGATAGGATTCAAAAATTTTTTTTCATAAAGTATCACGAACATTAGCAAAGATGTCTTGGTCATCGCTTTAAATCCATCTTCAAGCCTACAGAAATTAGAGTGCTTCACAATGCTAGGATGTGAACATGTATAAATATGTAACTCAAGTAGAATTCCTTGAAGCTTTTCTCATCGATTCAACAAGCAACAGAATGTCGATAAAACACCCCCTCCCCTCTTAGCTTCCCTCACTAAGTCTCTTCTCCGACAAACTCCCTTCCTCCCCCATATTCTCATCCCCTCTTCACCCCCATCCTGTCCCACCTTCCCCCTCTCTTCCCCCATCCTCTCCCACCTTCCACCTCACTTCCCCCATCCTCTCCCCGTTTCCCCCCCGTCCCCCCCGTTCCCCGGTTACCTGGTCAGGCCGGGCGCGCTGTGGCCGCTCACGTACAGGCACGCGTGGTGCCGCTGGAAGTTGAACGAGCGCCGGTACGCGCCGTTGGCTCGCCCGGACTCGCCTGGAATAATATTGTCTGTGCGTTATGTTATGTCGGACCCTCAACAGTTTTTACCCCTACGAACAAATTCAGTGTATAATACGTCACATTCTGAACATTTTAGCCGACTTCAAAATAAATATCTCTACAAAAAAAAGAATCGACTTTTAAATCGATAAATTGAGATAACTAAACAACTACTCCTCAAATATCGCTCAAATTCGCTATAATATGCAGTTACACGATAATCACTAGCTTTCGAATGAAAAAAGAGTTATTAAAATCGATTCATCCAGTGCAAAAGCTAAAACGTAAATCAAATTAAAAGAAATACACTCAAATTGAGAACCTCCTTTTTATGTTACTTAAATAGCAATCAGTTTTTTTTTTTATTTATGAGTTGATTCTTAATTACAATCGCACCTAATGGTAAAAGACGATGTAGTCTTGGATGGCGAAGCGCCCTGCCTGAGCAAAAGTCTATTCACTCTTGAAATACATGTTATGCTGGTGGTAAGCTCACCTTGGTTCTTCTTCCCCTGGTGGGCTTTCTGCTCCTCCTCCGCCTCCTTGCGGCTGCAGTTCAGCATGCCCAGGCATCTGGACAAGCGTACACCATGTATTTGTCTCTGTCACACCACACACGTTCCAGCATTGTAATATACATTTTTAGAGGCAAAAATCTCCCCACACTCCCCTTCTCCCAGGTTACGATTTTTTCCCCTATTTTGGATCAGAACTTTTCCTTTTTTTAATTTATTATCATTACCCCCACCCTGAATAACGATCTTAACTTCCACCCTGAATCACTACATCCCCCCTCTATCCTAAATCCTTTCCCCACAACCACGCTCTTTCCCCACAACCCCGCTCCATTTACCCACACCCCAGCTCTCCCCCCCTCCCCGTCCCCCAGCACTCACCCGCTACTCTCCTCGGCGTGGCCGCACACGGCGAGCTCGCGCGTGTCGGCGTGCAGCGCGTGCGCCACGTACCAGGCGAGCCGCGCCACGCCGCAGCGCTCCGAGCGCGCGTCCACCGTCCGCCATAGAGACCGCTCGCGGACGAGCCGGCCGAGACGGGGGCACGAGCTGGAAACAGACGGACAGACGTTTTATAAACGTAATTGGATTGCTAATTTAATGCTACTATTTTTATTAATGTAGTTGAATGCTACTTTTAGTATATAGTGTTTCAAATATCCATCATAATTGATCTACTCGTGGGAATGAGGTTTTATCGCTGTAATAAATTTACCCATAACATAACATCGCTCCGTTGAGACAAACAGAACAATAAACGAAACAAACAAACTATAAGTTTTTACTAGGTCAAGAGATTTATATAATTCTTTTTATATTCGAAAACTGGTGATTTTTGTCTAGTCCAACATAAACGTGAGCGACATCTGACGAGTAATTTTTGAGCTATCCCCACTTATCAATTTTGAAAAATTCCGTTAAAATTCAGTAATTCATTCACTCCCATTTCATTCACCAGCCACACCAAAGCCACCTAACCAATCAAACACCACAAGCCACACACAACCAACACCGCTATATAGCTATACTCACAAGGCGAGCGACTTGAGGTCCCGCGGCGCGCAGTGGCGCAGGATGTACAGCAGCACGTCGTCCGACAGGTCCAGCAGGTTCACCATGCTGCGCTCCGGCGGGGATCCTGCGGGGAGCGGGGGAATGTGAGAGCTAGAGCTATGCAGGGGGGAACAAGTGTTCTTTTGTGAGTGTGTATGTATGTGAGTGAGTGGGTTTTAATGCTGTGATATAACATTTTCATTTAACAAGTGATTGAAATAAGTCAAACACAAAATTGCTAATGAAGCTTACCATAATACATGAGTGAAAACTGCACCTAAATCGGTTAAGCCTTTTTTGAGATAAAACTGCACAAAGACACATACATTATTATGCCTGGTTTCAGATAAACAATGTAATTTTACGTAAGGACGTTTATTTAGCTAAGTAGCTGATTAATATAATAGGTTGTCAAAATATATCTGCACATACCTACATAAGATTAAGATTATTTACAAATAATGAAATAAGTGGGTAATCATGAATTATAATCACTACATAGTATAAAATAAAGTCGCTATTTTTGTCCGTCTGTTTGTTTGTCTGTTTGTCTGTATGCTTAAATCTTTAAAATTACGCAACGGATTTTGATGCGGTTTTTTGTAATAGGTAGAGTGATTCAAGAGGAAGGTTTTTATGTATAATACATGCATATATTCCCACGAGAATGGGATCCACGCTGGTGAAACCGCGGGCGGGCCGCTAGTACATAACATATACACAAAGTGAAAAGTTCCAACAATAATTATTTTATTGCCGTAATAAAATTGAATGCTTCAAAAAATATCATCTTTATCTTCCATGTATAGGTATCCATCAAGTCACATTTTTACACACATACATGATAAAAATTCGCATTTCAAGTGTGTATAAGATGAACAACAATTATCGCTAACATCAAGACGTGAAGGACTCAAACCTGGGAATGTTCGCTTGGCACATAAGCTACTAGCAACTAAACAGAGTCTTAAGGACTGCGCATATTACAACAACCCGGCAACGGACCAACAAACAAAATTATTCTATCATTATCTCTATGTCTCGGTTATTATGATTTACGTCTTGGTTTTTACTTGAAAGACTAAAATTAAAACTATTTGACTATCACTGCTGTATAAATAAGTCAGCGAGGCATTTCAAAATTTGATTATAAAAAAACCATAATGGTACCCAATGCTATTGTCTATTTACTTATCAAGGATTCACTTTGTTCATCAAAAAATAAGATTAATGGGAATAAAGTTAAGGATATCATCAAAATTATTTAAAAAAAATACCTAGATGTTGGCAACTAGGACACTAGTCTACTGAAAACGAGACACAACACCCGATTTTGGGACATTCCGACAATCCAGGTCGTCTGGCCACCCCAAAAACATAACATAATAGTCTGTCACTTCTCAAATCCATTATGAATAAAACTTACCTCAGACACTACAGTCTACACATTGCAATGCCTTAGCAACAAACACAAAAATATTGATGAACGATGTTTATATCGATGCAATTATCGAAGACTGATTCGTTATCGCGAGCTAGACTCAACTTCAGGTCATCTGAGACACCTAATAAATAATTGATGGTGTTAGACGATACACCCAATACATTTACCGCGCAAGTGGCCAGCGCAAATCAATTCTCTTTACCCTTTTCAGCCAGTCTTCACCCTCCAACGTACGACAAAGAGTTTATTTTTAAACCATCATTTATCTGTGGACCGTTCACAATAAAAACATATAAAATGCATACGCACCGTCCTGCACGCAGCCGCTGTCGTCCAGATCTCGTTTCTCTCCATCGCTATTATCGATTATGGTGCCCATTTTAATTTTCACCGCAGACTTCACCCAACCACAGAACGCAACTAAACCAAAAATAACCAACGAAACAAAGAAACGAACGCGCTTTAACATAAATCGCTGACTCAGCGATGGGAGGTAAACAATTTATGTCTCCCGATTGGAATTGGAGTCCATCCAAGTCTGTAAACAGAAATTCATCTCCAAAAACGAGGTGTCGAACTGGGGAATTGGGGATTAGCCGACCGAACCACTTTGATTTGACAACTTGCTTGACTTGATTTGACGTTTACTGATTGAATGTAAAAAAAGTTAACCATAGCCAAAGGAAATGTCAGAAGACAACATAAAGGTCACCACAAACACAAACAAAGCAGAGTAAATATAGAATTATTGTATGAAGTAAACAATTTTGCGATTGCGTTTTAGCACAAGTTTTAGTAATTCATGTAATAAAAATTATACTTATGAAGGATTTTTCAAAACTAAGACCACTAAGACTGTAATAAATTAACAGACGGACAGGAAGATACCGAAAAACCACAAAGAAAAACCACAAATTAGAAAAACATTGAGTCTTTGACTATCTGTGGCCTAAGTTAACAAACAATTGAGTGTTATCTGCATAGAGATATATCTCTATAGTCTATTGTTATCTGTGATGTCAAGTCAATGTCAATGTCACGTTAAAAATTAAGCCTTCCTTTTAAATTCTGCCATTAGAAAAACAAGCATTGTTGCTTGTTTCAACAACAAAACATTAATAAAATGGCTAAATCTATACGAAGCAAATGGAAGAGAAAATGCAGGGCAATCAAGCGGGAGCGCTACGCAGTCAAAGAGCTGGCCAGATTGAAGAAAATGCTTGGCGTGAAGGAGGAAGAAAAAGTCAACGAAAATGAGGTTATGGAGTCTGACCAAGTGATATTCTTAGACGCGGGGGCACTTAAGAAGAAAAAAGGGGAAAAAAAGAAACAACCAGTCCAAGAAGACCCGGAGGACGTTGAAATGAGTTCAGATGGTGAAGATATTGAGGTGGAAGGTGCGAGTGGTCAGAAGAAGGTGTTCAACTCGAAGACTTTGAAGGATCAGAACGGACAGTATCCCGTGTGGTTGCACAAGCGGAAGATCGCCAAGCTGAACAAATCTTCCACAAAAAAGTTAAAGAAAAGATCGAAGAAACGAAGGCGATAGAAATAAGCTTGTTGAATAAACTTTATTATAAACATTCAGGTCTTTGGATTTCATGTTTTCCTGGTACTATTAGCGTCAATACAATACCGCCCATATGGTTACACTAGTAAATCCGCCCTTGCTTCGCTTCGGGTAACCAGTCCCTTCAAAAATCTCTATAAATTTTAACAAATTATGTTATTCCGATGTCTTGGCTATATTACTGCAAAGTTTCATGAAAATCCATTCAGTAGTTTTTGTGTGAAAGAGCAACAAACACACACACACTCACTCACTCACATACATCCTTACAAACTTTCGCATTTATAATATTAGTAGGATTACTGGACTGCCGCTTCAGGGGTCCTGACTTAGTTGATTGATAGACAAATTCATGGTCTGGTTGTGTTGCCCAAAAGTCCCACAACACACAATCTTAGGATATGGCGGTGAGTGGTTGTGTTAGTTTCATTAATTTTATTGATGAATCATATGGTGCAATGATTACCATGCTGGATCGCTGTTCCAAGGGTCGTAGGTTTAGTTCCTAGTGTCACAGATTAGAAAATACTTACTTCATAGTTTAATATTATGTTCTTGTGAAATACTTACTGGTAAATTGTAATAATAACTTTATCTTTCTATATAATGTAAACTCTGCGGAAGAGCAGAGCCTCCTAACACAGGCATATTTTGCTTAAAAGGAGACTCTGGCCACTTATATTGTAATGAACCTAAACTGAAAAGCAATAAAGTATTTCTATTTCATAATTAGTGTGTTAGATTATGAATGATGAGTTTTTGTAATCGGTCTCAGTGTATTCTTGCCTTGTATGTGGTATCCATAACAATCCACATTAAAATGTGTAAGGCTGTGCATGTGTTGCATTATTAATTTGTTAATTACTACTGGAGACCTGCTTTACATATATAAAATCATAATTTATTTTGTCAAAGGTTCAATTGAGAATACACATTTCATATCTTAATATTATAAATGCCTAAATAACAATTAATTTGTCAGTATTTTTGTTTGTTAGACCTTCACGCAGGAGTATATTGTTCTATGCCTTCATGCCTACACCACTGATATAATTCTAATAAATTTTTATACAGGTATTTTGACCTTGGAAAGAAATAGGATATTATTATCCTTGAAATTAAAAAGGGAGTGAAAGGGATGTAATATTTTCTGATGCATAAGCGCCCGCGTGCTAAACTGATTTGCACCCCCTCCCCCCTCTCGTAGTTAAATACACTGGTAGCTCCATGAAGTAGCTCAGACCAATAAACTATAGACGGCGTGCTGTGAACAAAAGCATGAAGCCGGCAAAAGTGTGCCTAAAACACACATCGGAACCAATAGAATGCCCTATATTGACAGTTTGATGAACTAGAACAAATTTAAACTTTATTTTTTGGAACACAAAGCTTCATTCATTTTTTATTATTTAGAACACAAAAGTCGTTTTGGTGTGAGTGCCGCCGTGTGTATTATAAGGCGAGACAGACATTTTGCCGGCTTCACGCTTTTTTTCACGGCACGTCGTCTATAGTTTAGTGGTCTGAGGCTAGTAGTTAACTTTTATGCCCCCCTCTGGCGTGAGGCTCGCGTGCGGTGCATGCCTTGTGCGCCCGCTTGCCGTGGCCCTGCTGACTTCGCCTCTGTTTCCTTTTAAAAGAGGAATATCCTAACCCTAAGCGTTTTGTTTTAAGTATCTTAGAGGAAGAGAGGTATCGTTTTCGCTCCACGCCTAGACGGTCTGACTATTTCTGACATAATTCATAAGCTACAACCCACTAATGGCCCACTACTGAGCGCGGGTCTCTCCTCATTACTGAGGAGGCCTAGAGCATACTCCACCACGCTGCTCCAGTGCGGATTGGCGGAGGGGTTAGTGGCCAACCCAGTGTCGAAAGTTTTCAAGCCGCCCGAAGGCCTCCGACATGGCTTAACGACTGCTATCAATCGATAACAACCGGGACCGACGGCTTTACGTGCCCTCCGAAGCACGGAAGCGCTAAAGATATTTTGCCACTAGCGGTCACCCATCCGACTACCGACCGCGGCTGCTGTTGCTTAATTGTCGATCTTATTGTCATATTACACAAAATTTTAAATCATGTACGCATTCATAATCCTCCCCTTGAATCCCTCTGTATATCGATGAAAGCCGCGTCTACACGTTTACGTTTGATTTACGTACAATAAACTCAATTATGGTCTGCAAACATACGCTACGGGGGGCTTATGTTATAGTATGTTATGATAATTATTCTTTATTAGCGACCCGCCCCGGCTTCGCACGGGTGCAATAACTATTTAATGGATGTTTTTATACATATAAACCTTCCTCTTGAATCACTCTATCTATTAAAAAAAACCGCATCAAAATCCGTTGCGTAGTTTTAAAGATTTAAGGACACAAAGGGACAGAGAAAGCGACTTTGTTTTATAATATGTAGTGATGCTTGATAATCCAACCTGATGCTAAGTGGTGATGCATCGCAGTCTATTTATGTAGTTTCTCTCTGATATCTTCGACAAACAGACATAAATCAGTTATAGTTTTATACTTCGTACTTATATTGTAAAACTATTTCAAAAGGGTTATGTAATACTATGCGATAACCGTATCGCTTCAATATTAAATTCCGTCACCGATCGCTTCCGCTATGTTTTGTTTCTCAAATGTATTAAAATGTAAGTGTGCTCTGTACCTACTTATACCATACTTCTGATACCGTGGAGCCGGTTACACTTTTTTAGAGGCGACCATCTCAGTCCTCAGGGGTAGCAACGCATCTGTGACCGAATTACAACGAGACTCATTGAGTCTAGTTCTGGGTCGGTCACAGTTGTCATGGGCGGCAGCGGAAGGTGGTGCTGCATGCTCGTTTGTTATCTTAATTCCATAAAAAAAACATCATCCACCAGCCAACCTGCGCCACTTTGAACGGTTCTGAGCCTTCTGAATCAGTCGGATGCCCGATGTCTTCTTCAGGTCGTTAGACCACCTGGTCTTGGGACTCTTGGGGCGTCCTATGCTCCTTTTTCCGAGACAGGTACTGTAGGTATTTATATTATAGCAATGCAAAAAACTTATTCTCCATCTACTCGAGTCTCTCCTCATCTTTGAGGTCTAAAGGAGCTAGGAATGTTGTACGCTTTAGCGGCCAACACTAGTGCCCGAAGTATTTTTATGCCACCCAAAGGCCTCCGACATGGCTTAACGACTGCTATCTATGGATAACAAGCGGGGCCGACGGCTTTTACGTGCCCTCCGAGGCACGGCGGCTGTTATTTTATACAAGTTACGTAATGCTTGAATAATCTTCACAGATGGTAGGTGGTCATAAGTCATGGGTGGCAGCACTATCTTAGTAGAAGCTTAGTCACTTTTTATTTGAAGACAAAAATAATAATTAAGTATACCTAAGAACTCGAAGATGGATGAACCAAACGCAGAGGTTTGGTTTCTCATGCCAAAATCGTTATTTTAGGTGCTTTAGCTATCTACCTGTTGCAAGAAGCGACACAAGTACTTGCTCGTCACAAACCTCAGACTAAATATAAAATAGATGAATTTATAGACAAACTATTGGCTTCCAAGAAATTTGATGTGCTAGCGGAGAGATTCGCACAAAAGGCTGTCGAACGTATGATAAATCTAAACCCTGAATTGCGGTTTACAAAGGATTTTGCAGCTGAAGTCATACCGCAGAAAAGCTCATTTAATAATGTGTCTTATAAAACTGACGTTCATTTGGAAGAAACGCCTTCGCCTTTACAAAATCTTAGTCTAAATTTTAAGCATTTCACTAAAGGTATTTTATATGATTCCAATGAACATCAAGATGTAAAAGAAACGGAAGCTGCTACCGTTATTTTTAGAACTACAAGTAAAAAGAAAACTGTTAAAACTAGCGACGATAACGACAAATCAGCGGATAAATCGATAAACATATCAGATTTTGAAAGCAGTCTGCAAGATAAATCGGAGAATACAACAGATTCTTTAAAACTTAAAGTGCAAAAAGAAAACGAAAAACATTCAAATAAAAATTCCACTGCAAGACGGGATGAAACTGATGGATCTCTTTCAATGGAAAATAAAAAGAATGCTGGATTTTTATCTGATAATGAACTATCGGACCATTATAAAACAAATTACAGTCACGGCGAAGCTCCCAGTGATTTTGATAAAAACGTAAGAAAAGATAGAGTACTATTCGGCGATGTTTCTAAAGATGATTCAGATATAAAGAATGCGGAAACACGGAAGCCACGTAAGAAGAGAGTTCACAGAGAAGGAAACAAATTGTTCACATTTCAATCCTCTTCGGACTATGATGAATACCATCAGGAGTTGGAACGCGTTGAAAAAGAACGAATAGTATTTGCATAGAATTTTAAAAATATCCCTAAAGAAAAAAATGGCATTTTTATTTCATACAAATAATTGCAGCAATTGTACATACATCCACTTCAATAATAATTAAGTTAACGAAAACAAAAGTCGATATAATTTTTCATTATTGTTTTTAGGTGTTTTGTATGGTAAAGTCCATAACCTTTTTTATTTACACTATTCATCTTGTCTTTGGCTGAGCATGCTTCTTATGCCAACGTCATAATCAGAAAAAAAATCTAGGTTTGACATTTATCTGTTTTGAGTGTTTTGACACTTTTGCGTTTGACAGCCTGAAACAACTTTAAAATAAAATACCTATTTATTGTAATTTACTTTGGAAATGTGAATGAAACTAATTACTCTCATATAAATTACTAATGAATATCGATTTGATTTCATTGAACTTTGTATAAGATCTGTATAAAACCAAAATGGCAGAGGACGAAAATAATCCCGTGATGTTCATTCAAGTCGAGGTCGAAAAATCTTCTGACGATGTGAACCGCACGTTTCAAGTTAAGTTGGAGGCAGCCGAGGAATCATTGAAGGAGTAAGTTGGGCCTTCGGTCCGTTATTTTGTAGTTTCTAAATAAACAGTGATTATATTTTTAGAGGCGATCATCTCAGTCGTCAGGGGTAGCAATGCATCTTTGTAGGACCGAATTAGAACGAGATTCTTACTAACAACTACTATCTAAACTAAATCATTACTAATAGACTATCTCTAGAAGTCCGGAAGTCCCTGTCCTCACAGTTATTGACAAACTAACCAACTAATATTCTACAAACTAACCAACTAATATTCTAACTTATAATACCATCTGCTAACTGGAATAGCCATCTTAGTCCTTGAATTGAGTCTTGCTCTGAGTCAGTCACACTTGTCATCTTTGGCAGAGGAAGGGTGCTGCACGCTCGTTTGCTATCTTAGTTACAAAAAAGATATATCCCTATAGCCTAATATTCTTGCCTATATAATATGTTGTCCATAGCATCCAAGACACAGCAGGCTCTAGGGTCTTGGAATATGTAGTATAATTTATTTATTTTTTTTCAGAAAGGAGAAAGAAAAGACAGCACCAAAAGTAGCCTCATCTCTACAGTATCAGGAGAAACGGATCCGGTGTCCAGAATGCAAGTACTACACCACGGAAAACGAGGAAAAGATGACCAGGCATATACGGAAGATGCACCGCGGTGAAAACCCATTCCAATGCTACATGTGTGACTACAGTACTTATAATAAAGTCTGCTTCGAAGAGCATGTGCGGGTACATCAAGGGATAAAGCCTTACAAATGTTCCTTCTGTTCACACCGTACAGTGTCTAAGAAGAATATGAAGAAACACGAATTAGTCCATCGACCGGATAATCCGTTAAAGTGCCAGCAATGCGAATATTTCGGCCGACACCGCAGAGCTTTGGAATTCCACATGAGGAAGTGCCATTTTGAATATATCGAGCCTTCAGGAGGCGACGGATCGACGTTGTCTTGCCAACGATGTGGGGTTAAATTTGAGAATAAAGAATCGTTACGGACTCATAACAAGTCACAACGGAAGTGCAGAGACTGTGATTATATTGGTTGTTCCAGGGCTGTCACTACGTTGCATGCGATTAAAAAGCATGGATATGTGGCTCCGAAGAAGAAAAGTCCGTCTAAGAAAGCTGATACATTCAAATGTGCTGTATGTAAATGGTCTTCAAGTCACGTAGCGAGGGTGCTACTGCATCTTATTCATCATCCGAATCAGGCGGTGGATGAGAAGATATTTGACTTGAGCATATTGCGGAAGCATGGTATTATTCAATAACAATTATTGTACAGCACTTATGTCTCATCTATTAAACATGTAGAGATTATGTTTGATATATTAAAGTATTATAATGCAAGCGGTGAACAAAACTATAACAGCGTGATTCAGGCATGTGACTTCAGTGTGATGAATGCGGGCTGTCACCACAAGGTGAAGAAATGATCTGTCCTAAAATGATTATGAATAAATGAATAGATACAATGATTTATTCAACAATATATGTATAGTTTTATTAAATTAAATTGTTTTAGGATCCCATAAAGTCATCTTTAGAAATAACAAAACTGAAAATCTTGTCTATGGAGTTCGTTCTGGTTTGGTAGTGTCTATCCGAATCCTGGATCTCTTTCGTTGGGTTCCATGATGTGGCTGTATCTATAACAAATATTACAAATATAACATTATTATTTACAAAAAACAACCAACTTCAACTTTTATATATGAAGAGATAACTGAAAAAATTCTCGTCAGATGTCGCTGAAATTTAACTGTACTCTCCAGTACCTACTCAACTTATGGGGTAACAAAAAATTTGTTGAATTGAGAACCTTCTTTTTTGAAGTCTGTTAAAAAAGTAATTCTAATTACATCACACCGTTATAGAGACAATGTCTTAGTAAATTGCAAGGAAACCTGAATTCCATCATCTGAATGCAAGCAAATCTAATTTATCCCCCCTAAATCAGGAGAAATGTCACTTGGTACAAACGGTGAAGAAAAACATCATGAGGAATGCATGCCTGAGAGTTCGCTCACTCAAAGGTGTGAAGTCCGCCAATCCGTTGGCTAGCGTGGTGGACTATGGCCTTAACCTTCTCTACTGAGAAGAGACCCGTGCTCAATGAAATGAAATGAAATGAATGAATGAAATGAAATGATTTATTTCGAACTTGGTTTTTACAAACACTTTTCGAATGTCATCTACGCCATCGCTTCCACAAATCCCTACGATGAGTGGCCTTGGTAGAAGCGGCAAGAAACTCCCAAGGAGATTTTTTTTTCCCCACTCACAGTTACAGAGAACACTTATCACTACTTAAGGCTATATTTCAAACTCATGTCCAGGCTGTTTCATCTTGAAAATATTCATCCAGTTTATAATAACCCTTCGTAATAAGAATGTCCTTAACATGAGTTTTTAGCTTACAGTATGGCATTTCCGTCAATTCTAACGGAATAGTGGACCATGATGGGTTGAGATGATGAATCAGGAGCGGTGGCACCTTACCGTTGGTCTCCGTGCAGCCAGCCATAGTGTCCCAGCGAGGACGACGCCTCCGAGAAACGGGAGAACATCAGATATCTGCGAAACACCAACTATATTACAGAACATTTCTATTGATGATTGGTGGATGTCTTCGATGACATAACGTGCCACATATATTTTTTTTTAATTATTTCTTATAAGATAGTGCTTGACAACGATCCCACCTGATGGTAAGTGGAGATGAAGCCATAGTGATGAGCGCACTAACTTAGATAAAGCCTATTCACTCTCCTCTTGAAGACTCCCACGTCATATGTATGCGGAAACACTGACGCAGGCAAGTTGTTCCAATCCTTCGCGGTACGTATAATTGATAAATAATAATTCCAATTAGTTAAGAATTGGTATATTGGCAGAAAACAATTAATTTAGTACATTTTACAAGAGGGCTCTTTTCTCTTTTCGCGCCTTCGACATCGTGTAAGTAAGTTTTTATAATAAAAAAAATAATAAACAAATGTAATGTTCGCATTATGCCACTGACAAGATAAATATATAATTATAAAGCGTTCAGGAAACGCAACAGTGGATTATTTTTCACCAACTTTAAAATATTTTTAATCATAAAATCGACTTTTACATCGACATTTTTTTTCGTATGATAATGCTTGGCAACAACCCCACCTCATGGTAAGTGGTGATGAAGTCAAAGATGTTGTACGTACTTATAAAAAACCTATTCACTCTTCTCTTAAATGTTATAAAATGAGAACACCGTAGTAAATACGCATTATTAGAGTTAACTCAAAAACTACCCACAGATGTCACTGTAAGGGACCACACAGCAAGCACCGGCTTTCAAATAAATAACAGTTCCCAGAAAATCGACTATTAAACCAGTAATTCGGAGAGACCAGAGCGATAGGTGATGATCATACCTTGAGGAGCCGCAGTAAGACCAGCCCAGGAAGGAGCTTTGGACCTTCTCATCTTCATCAGGTGGAGGGCTGAACTCTGCAAAGGAAACGCTGTTCTTAATGTGGTCTTAGTAGAAGACTAATCAGATAACTTCCAACCCCTTTCATTTTGGTTATTAGTAGCACAGGATGTGTACAGTAAATGTAATTGTATGCATTCGAAGAAAATGTACTGAATAACTTTTTAACCGACTTCAAAAAAAGGAGGTTCTCAGTTTGACCTGTATGTATGTATGTTTGTGCGCGATTATCTCGCGTTTGGTTGAACCGATTTTGATACAGTTTTCAGCATAGTGTTTATCACACTTAGGAGCAGGATTTAGGAATATTAGCCGCGTTTAACTGAACCGACTTTTTACTTTTCGACGTTAAAGTCGGTTCTATTTTGTTAAAAGTTTTTACGCTTGATTTTATCACCTTCTTTCGTGGCTGTCAATAAGATCAAAATGCATCGCCGGTGAGTAGCATCGCTGAAAATTATTTAGGCATAGGGTTATCCAACTCTTTAATCAGGCACGGGCAAGGCAGTACGTAGCTCGACGGCACTTAAGGAAAACCTACGCTCGGTGGTAACTCTACGGAAACCCTGCGCATTGGCAGTAATTCTACGGAACTCCTTTGTCCGGCATTAGCTCTACGGGGCCCCTACACCCGGTGCTAGCTCTACGAAACCCCTAAACACCGACGCTAGCTCCACACACTCCTACACACCAGCGCTAGCTCCACATAGCTCTACGGACCCACTCACCGGCCCAGTGCTGACAGTAGTACCGGTCGCCTTCACAATGGTTGCGGAAGCTGTAGAACTTGTAGTACAGCCCCCAGTTGCGGTTGGCGCACACACACACCGGCTGTAGCTCTACGAAACCCCATAACACCGTTGCTAGCTCTACGGACCCCCTACACCCCGGCGCTAGCTCTACAGAACCTCTACACCCGGCGCTAGCTCTACGAACCCCGCAGACACCGGCGCTAGCTCTACGGTCCCCCTAAACACCGGCGCTTGCTCCGCACAGCTCTACGGACCCCTCACTCACCGGCCCAGTGCTGACAGTAGTACCGGTCCCCTTCACAATGATTGCGGAAGCTGTAGAACTTGTAGTACAGGCCCCAGTTGCGGTTGGCGCACACACACACCGGCTGTAGCTCTACGAAACCCCATAACACCGGTGCTAGCTCTACGGACACCCTACACACCGGCGCTAGCTCTACAGAACCTCTGCATCCGGCGCTAGCTCTACGAACCCCGCAGACACCGGCGCTAGCTCTACGGACCCCCTACTTAAGCACCGGCGCTAGCTCCACGTACCTCCTAAGCCCCAGCGCTAGCTCTAGGTAACCCCTTACCCCCAGCGCTAGCTCCACACGTCCGAAGCTCAACGGACCCACTCACCGGCCCAATGCTGACAGTAGTACCGGTCCCCTTCGCAATGGTTGCGGAAGCTGTAGAACTTGTAGTAGAGCCCCCAGTTCCGGTTGGCGCACACGCACACCGGCTGTAGCTCTACGAAACCCCATAACACCGGTGCTAGCTCTACAAAACCCCTACACACCGGCGCTAGCTCTACAGAACCTCTACACCCGGCGCTAGCTCTACGGACCCCCTTCACACCGGCGCTAGCTCTAGGTAACCCCTTACCCCCAGCGCTAGCTCCACACACTCCTACACACCAGCGCTAGCTCCACATAGCTCTACGGACCCCCCACTCACCGGCCCAATGCTGACAGTAGTACCGGTCCCCTTCACAATGATTGCGGAAGCTGTAGAACTTGTAGTACAGGCCCCAGTTGCGGTTGGCGCACACACACACCGGCTGTAGCTCTACGAAACCCCATAACACCGGTGCTAGCTCTACGGACACCCTACACACCGGCGCTAGCTCTACAGAACCTCTGCACCCGGCGCTAGCTCTACGAACCCCGCAGACACCGGCGCTAGCTCTACGGACCCCCTTCACACCGGCGCTAGCTCTAGGTAACCCCTTACCCCCAGCGCTAGCTCCACACACTCCTACACACCAGCGCTAGCTCCACATAACTCTACGGACCCCTCACTCACCGGCCCAATGCTGACAGTAGTACCGGTCCCCTTCGCAATGGTTGCGGAAGCTGTAGAACTTGTAGTACAGCCCCCAGTTGCGGTTGGCGCACACGCACACGGGCTGGTAGGTGTCGGGGCACGACAGCGGGCAGTGGTGGTAGTCGAAGGCCGTGTCGATGTCGTACACGGTGGAGATTGTGGTGGGGGCGGTGCGGAGTGCGGGGCGGGCTGCGGGGGACAAGGTATAATTAACTCTTTACAGCGAAATAACCGATTTCAATGTCGATAGGAGGAACACCTGATGTCTATGTGTAATAATAATATTAAGAATTTACATAAAAGAATCGACTTCAATATTGACAAGAAGAGATAACTCAAAAACTACTCGCCAAATGCCGCTCTTTAGGTATATGTATGCGTACCATACGATAAGCATCAGCTTTCGAATATTAACAAACTATATAATTATATTTAAGTCGGTTCACCACTTGGACATCTGATAGATCATCCTTTAAAACGATCTTCCATTTACCTTTGTTGTATAAATTATGGTCCATCATCTATAAGCAACTAAACAATGTAATATAATACGTACAAAACTTCGATAGCATGATTCCGGTTGGACGTGACGTCACAAGTCCAACAAACCGCTCCACTGACTACCACTTCACTTTAGACTCAACCTACCTTTAGTGGTGCTATTGCGGGTACCACCAGCTCCGGTCCCAGTGCCGTTGTTTGCTGGCAGCAACCCGTGGCGCCGCGCCGCCAGGTACGCCTCGCACGGCGTGTCGCTTACTATGTGGAGCTCTGTACATTGTTGTAGACTTTGTTATGTATATACGTGGAAGAAATATTCTACTAGAGGACTAGCATTCTAAAGACATTTTCGTAGAATTAAAAGAATTAGTACCTCATGGCTCGCTAGATGTGAAATTATTTGCGGAAGAATAGTCTAGATGGCGCTGCTGAACGGTAATGCTCGCGGGTGCTTATGTGGATAGCGGCAGGAATGCTTCTTTACCCTTTGGGTCCCCGTTCAAAAAAACTATCCTAATTACGTAACGATATTAATTTTCATTTAAATCGTTTGAAGGTAGCAGAAAGACCAACAGACTTGCCTTTATATTCATAATACATATTAGCAAGACATACAAACCTTCTCCCGGGTACTCGCACATATTAGCTATAAACAAGAAGCACGAATTGTTGAACTGTTTGTACACAAACTCTCCGTCTTCTTGTCTGGTAGTACACACCACCGAGTCTCCACTAGCGCACACATCCTCTCTCTCTTCGCAGTACCTCTGAACTCTCCTCTCGACAAGATGCAGTCGCGTCTCATTTTTTAGTAACTCTCTATTTAACTCTGGTATATTTATGTGTACAGCAGCGCGTATGAAAGGCAATATTATAATCAGAAAACATAACATCGTACTTGCAATCAAGTTGTGAAACGACTGAAAGTTTTTATTATCGTATTTTAATTGATTTTCGATTGACTTTCTGATGCTAGGTGAGTGGAACTTATGTAAAGTAGAAATAATTGTGACGGAGAAATTTAATATCCTAGTGCAACAGGATAGTAGAAACAGGATAGTAGAAAGTGGTGGATGAGTGAGTGTAGTGAGGTGAGGGGAGATTTTAGTGGTGAGTGCTTTAGAGGAGAGGAAAGGAGAGATGCGATGAGAAGGTTAATGAATTTTTTTTGGTCTAAAAAATGTTACATAATTACATGTTGTTGGGATCCACCTTTTAACACGTTCGCTGCGTCTTCATTTTCAAAGAACTTTCCGCTAGTAGCTTTGGAGACCTAAAAGATCTCCTAACTAACCTGGCCTGTGGTGCGTTAGAGACTTAATCAGTCTCCTAAAAATACAGTTTTGAAAATAATTTATATCTTCCAAAAAACCAATGATATATTTTTGAAATTTTTATGGGTCAAAAATAACCTATTGCTGTATATTTTGCTAGCTGCGGACGCAGTTATGACATACGAATAAACTACAAATAATAAAATAAAATTAGGTATCGATTGTATCTCGTACCGCAACCGAAGATAGTTCAATATGTGTAGTAAATAGTGATGGGAATAAAATAATATCTCAGTTGTCGATTGAAAAAGTTTTATTAAAGTTTATTTATAAACTATGGTCGCAAACAAAAAGCATTTAATTAAATGTAGGCCTATAACAAAACATAAATTGTCAATTTTTAAAGATAACATTTACTCTAAAATGACTAAACCGGCTACTATTGAACATAATGATCCTATTAATCTTTATAATAAATTACATAAAAATATCAACGACGAATTTAATCGAATATTTAAGTGTAGGTACATAAATAAAAACAAGAATTGTAAATTCAGTGATTGGGCTACTGTAGGTATTTTCTATGGCGAAAGACAATATAATTTTTCTCCAAGCTTCCAAAACCACGTAAAAAATTATGCCAACATTTTTAAACTCGTTTGTATTTAGGCGAAGTCAATGTACATAAAGAATAAAATTGTTAATTCAGAAAATAAAATACAAGCTACTTGGAGGATTATCAGCAGTGAGACAAGTAACGCCGAGTCTCGCGATTTCAGCTATGAAATATTAGATAATGAAAATAAAATCACTTCCGACACAGAAGTAGCAAGCGTTTTTGAAAATCATTTTCGTAATATACCAATAAAATCAACCAATTCATTAGCTTCTTCGCCGGTGAAAGCACTTTCTATTTTAAAAAGTAATGTCTATTTTAAAAGCACTCATTGTTTATCAACAATTATCAACACACTTAAAAATCAAATACAATATCAATACAAACACGTATATAACCACGTAAATATATTATCAAATACAAACACGTAACGTTATTTGCGAAACATGCGCGCGACCTCTCACATCGATACTAGGACAACACTAAATCGAGTCACGCAGCGCCCGCGCCGCCCACCTTCCCTCTCTTGCGTCTACGAGGCTTACGATTTTACGAGTATCAACATGCCTCGTAACGCAAGGAATTAAAATAATTATAATACTGTGCGTTAGGGACCTAAACCATCTCTTATTCTTTTTTTTATGTCCTGGAATTCACCATTAAGTAGGAAGCAAATATGTATATTTGTCTTTCTCATACTTAAAGAACTTTACAAGTTAGAGCCACCCGCACGGAGTGAAAGAACACGATTTTAGTCGACGCACAGTTCCGAAAACCTGTAAGAGATCTGATAGATCTCGTAACGCAGCGAACGTGTTAAGCATCAGCAATGCCTGTGTTACGGATAGAAGGTAGATTTCAGGTTTCAGGTGTTCTAACGTCTTTGGCTTGGTCTCCAGTCATCAATCATCATGCACAGTATTTAATAAGAACCACAGATTAAACTAACCGTTAGATACTTACCTACTCTTAAGGAATTGGAGCCCAAGGTCACAAGACGATGACCTTGTATCGTGTTTAGTTGACAGACAATGTAACTATTGACAAACATGTCCATTATCTAATCGGCTACCGACCCTTAACCTTGCTGATCTTATGCCTAGTGTTATGTCACGGAAATATTTTGTAGCGAAAAATAACTAAAGGAAGTGGTGAGATGAGGCGTGTGAGGAGAGGAGTGATGAGGAGAGGTGAGAAGAAATGAAAGAGGAGAGGCAAGGTGAGAGCTTCCTTTATGTAACTGCCTGGAGACGAATTTATTGGGCAATAGAAAAGCAACATCTCTTTTCATATTATAACTAGAACGGGCTACCATGTTGTACAGTAGTACACTGGAGCTTGGTGCTCAATAAAAAATGATGTGATGATGAACAATGGGTTTAATTCTGGACTTTGACTTTGCAATAATCTGATTTAAATTAATACGTGAGAACAACTTATTCACTGCGCGCACCATTAATAGAATGTTCGAGGCCGAATGTACGTAAATATAATTTTCACCACACAAAGTACCGACATTATTGCGAACGCCTGTACAAGTTTTCAAAGCAATTTTTTGAGGTCAGTGAATGTAACTGTAGGCGCAAACAAAGGTTAACAAGAAATACGAAGATGGAAAACAGTGCGGTAGTTCTTTATTAAAATCAAATAAAAATCAAATAATGAAGGACCATTAGCACTTCACTTCCTCATCTACTGTTATCCCAACAATCTCTGGGCCTCCCTGTACCCAGTCTCGCTGGCGCCGTGGACAGTGCCGAAATGCTTGGTGTTGGTGGCTTCTCCAGCGAACAGCACGCGGGGCGCTCCGCCGTCGGTCAGTGGCGCTGCGAGCAGGTCCCGGAGCCCCGGGCGCGCCGGCATCTGCATGTTGTCGTACGTGTAGCTCCCGCGGGTGAACGGGTTTGTGAACCAGGTTGAGCTGGAATTTTATTCAATTCAGTAATTTAGAAGATTAGATATATAAACTACTCAGTATTTGTCTTATCTTTTGAAAATAACAACAAAAATTAAAATAAAACAACGCATTTTCGCAACAAATGCGATTAGATTATGATTTAGGTTAGGCCATCAATATCTATTAATTAAAGCCAACATCACCCAAATACGCTCAATATTTGTCTTCAAATTTTATAAATAACCTTAAAAACTTTAAATTAAGATTTAAAAAAAACTACACATTTCCGCACAAAATGCAATTACATTATAATTCGGGGCATCAATACCTATTGATTAAAGCCAAGTTTGTCCAGGAAATCGTGCAGCAGGATACTAAAGCCAACCCGATTAGACTTATGCGCGATATTATGTGCCATGACATGGGGTCCTTCAAGAAGCAGGTCTATCGCTTCCTTCGAAACCGGCAACGCGTTGGTGGCGCCCCTGGTGTTGCCAATGTGATCACGGTGAACGGTGATCACTTACCATCAGGTGACCCGTCTGCTTGCTTGCCTGCTTAGGCTATAAAAAAACTTAATAATAATTTTTTAATAGTACAAAAATGAAAAGAGGAGTCGTGCACATTGATCAAGATTTAGAAAAAAATCTTCTAAGCGCCGCATGTGCTCGCGAGCTTTACAGTGCCACCAACTTATCTCTGAAATGGCAAAAATTGGAACTAATGCCGCCAGTTTAAAAAGTCATTCCTAAGCACGTTGTGGTCATTCATTTGTCAGTTACTACCTGTCGAGTCGCGTGCAATGATTGGTCCAATGCGACCGACAGCGCCTCTCTTCATTTCAGAGATAAGTTGGTTTTACTGTAATTTGGCCTCCTCTGGCTTAAAAGCTACAGCTGTGGCGGTACCAGGTGTGGTCACCTACCGCATCCAGGCGGTGGGCTCTGGCACGGTGACGTTGTGTCCCGCGAACCGCTGCAGCAGCTCCACTGCCTTCTGCCTCACCAGTTCCTCGGGGAGAGACTCCATCTGAACAACATCAAGTAACGGCAAAATTAGGAGTTGGGCCACGATTCACATGATTTCATGATTTCTGAGTCCCTCCCCCGCCTTATCACAGCTGGTCCCATTTGTGTTTTGTACAGTCCTGTGTAGTGTACTGCAAGTGAACTGTAATAAATCCAATTATTTCAATTTCATTAATGCCAATAAGCTTTTCTCCATCGATAAATGTTCACTGCGTAATATCTAGATGGCGCTGAATTTAAATTTTTAAAAGATTAAAAATTCTGACATTGCCCTGTGTTTATATTTTGGAATGTTGTATGTTTATAAAAACAAACCCAAAACTGTATACGTTTCATGACAGAGACAGACACAAATACAAAATTCGTGCAGTTTATTGCAATACTCATCTCTATAAGCAGAGCATATTCGGTAAGGCACCAAGCATCTATAATAAATTACCTTATTCAATACGTACCACCATTGATGTTCGATTATTTAAAAAAAAGTTGCAAAATTTCTTAAATGACAAATGTTACTACACTCTAAATGACTATCTCACAGATGACAAAATTTAATTTTACCATGTTTTTAATAATAAGTCCAAAATATTTTAATATTAAGTTATGTATCTAAAAAATCTTTTTTGTATATTTGACATTATCTTATTTTTATTTTAATATAATTAAGGCTATTGCAATTGTAATGAAAATTTAAATTAATTAATACTTAAATTTAATAACAAATATTGTATGCCCACCTGTGGCGGGATGACGGAGGATTTATACCTATTCAAACATTTGTAACATCTTATTAAGTACCCGTTTTCCACAATAAAGATTAATTTGATTGATTGATTGATTGATTGATTGCCAAATGCCTTCCATCGTTTTCAAAGGAGCTGATTTGTAAACCCCAGAACTCACAAACTTGGCGTGGTCCCCGGCCATCCACAGCGTGAGGGTGTTGTTGGAGCCGGCGGGCGGGCTGCTGCCCACGACCTTGGTCAGCCAGCGGTCCTCTGCCGGCAGCGTGGCGATGTCCTCCACACTCCAGTAGAACATCACGAAGACATTCTCCGGCCGGGGCTGGTCGAACACCAGTACTATCTTGTCCAGCAGACCCATAGAGATAGTCTCTATCGCTGTCACTTTCTCCGCCGGGAGCGGTGGAGTGAAGAGCTTTGCGTGTCTGGGGAGCGAACAAGATTCAATTAATAAATCATAGCGCCACACCCTAATAGTTTCACACTAGAGTACCCTTCCTACCTGAGTGCTGGCGGGTACGAATGCACTGCGAACGCCGCCCGCGAGAACGTAGTTTCGGCGTTCTTGCGGAGGAATTCTAGTTCTTATAAAGCAACCCTCCTATATGCCGCCCCAAGTTTACACAGTAATCTGTAGTCATAACATTTAACCCATGTTGTTGCAGCACTAGTCCAGGGCATTACTGAAGCTGGTACTTACCGTTCTTTGAGTACGCCGAGTGACACGGTGACGATGACGTTATCAGCGGAGTACTGGTCGCCGTCCGCGCAGCGCACCAGCACGCCACTCGCGGACCACTGGATGTTAGTCACCTCTTTGTTTAGCTTTATGTCCAGTGAAGGCAGACCCGGTCCACCGTTGTATGTGTTCTGGAAAATACAACCACAGGAATCATTGAATAAATTTATCCACGTATTGCAAGTGAGCGCTCTTTCAAACAAACTCTTCAGCTTCATAATATTGTTACAGATTGGACAGTAGGGCGTAACTTACGAGAAGGATCTCGAAGAAGGTGCGGTAGCCGTGTCGATGCCAGCTGCCGTAGAGAGTTCCGTTGAGGTTTTCGTACGTGGACTGCGCGCTGACGTCATAGTAGCTGGTGGTGGCCTCCAGCGAGTTCACGGCCTGCTCCATCGTGGCGAGGAACTGCTTCAACATCTGCTCGTCCTTCAGGAGCTCCGGCTTCGTCTCCGCGAGATGCTGTCTTAGTCTGCAATATTTTCACCGATTTCAAAATTACTTTTCCGAAAACTTAAAAGATAGAAGTTATATGCCATCTGGAGACCTGAAAATGACGATTCGGGCGTTCTGGAGAATTTCTATTCATGATGTAGCCTTAATCAGTAATTTATTTATTTATTTATTTCACACTTTATTGACAACCTACTAGGTATTAGAATGGACGGACTTAAAGCCTAATGGCATTCTGTACCAGTCAACCCTTGGAGATAAGAGAAGTTGTGGTAGGTGTCACATTGTGCCCATCTGTACCAAACCTACTTGCGTTCAATGAGCTGTCCCGTGGACTCCAAACGATCAGAGCCCTCGTCCATGAACTGTGCGCAGTAGTCGAAGAGTTCCTTCAGCACCGGGTCTGGCCCCGAGCCGTCCGCGCGGTGCACCGCCACCGGGAGGTCCTGCTCCAGCACTGAGACGCCGTTCTGGACGGCCGCGTCATACACGCGGCTGGGGGACAGCCCGTGGATCCTGGCGAGAGGATTTTTCTATAATCTGATGAGACGTAAAATCAGACGAGCTACCTAACGAGCTAACTGCTCACCGTTGCCTATGGTCCACCTTAAAGGCGAACTCTTTTTAAAAAAACTCGAAGTCATAGCGCTCCGGAAATACCTCATAAGGAAGATCATTCCACAATTTGCACTGTGGCAAAAAGGATCGTCAGAATAGGACCGTAGAGGTTCTCCACGAGCCCAATCGTGGATGAAAGTTCAATCTTCGGCGGGTGGTGAATGGTTAATGGTGCGGTGTCGGACGGTGTCTATAGGTATAAAGGCTGGCCCGAAAAGTGTGGCGACTGCCATGCTCTCACCATTCAGCTCCAAGCTCGACAACGCCGTCACCAAGGTCCTCCGTGCGTACCCGCCCCCCGATCCGCGACTGCGCGTCCAGGGCGAGTACTCGGCGGCCGGCGCGCGCCAGAGTGCTGGCGGCAGTGGTGCCCGCTGATCCCAACCCCACCACTATCGTGTCGTACTTCGGGTCCGTTGGCCTGAGAATCAAAGGCTTAATAGAGAGTTGACAGGATTTTTATCTTAATATATATAAATCTCGTGTCACAATGTTGGTCCGCGATGGACTCCTAAACCACTTAACCGATTATAATAAAATTCGCACACCATGTGCAGTTCGATCCAACTTGAGAGATAGGATACTTTAAATCTCAAATTATAGTCGCAATTTTAATTTATTTCTAATTATTTGTCTCTTATTATTTGACAGTCACAATATTATTTGACAGTCACAATTATCTGTTAACTCCAAATGATTCTAACAGATGTCGATACCTTTCGACTGGGTTGAGTAAGTAATCAATAGATGGCGCTGCTATGGTAAATCTAACTTGCACCCGTGCGAAGCCGGGGCGGGTAGCTAGTAAGATTATATAAAATTAAGGAGAGCTGATAGAATTATATAAGCCTAAGGAGGTTTATAAGATTTGGGCGGCAAGAGTTGAGGTTTATATTTTTTTATCGAATTAAACGTAACTTTTTAACATTTCTTTTTATTATTTCTTATGAAAGTGGCTACAGTAACATGCATTCTTTGAAATTTTTAGGTGTCTGCCTATTTGTATGCAGACAGTAATTGGTCCATCTCTGCCCCAAATGAAATCGTGATCTATAATTCTAATAATTATAATTATTTTTCCTATCTTTGAAAACTGAATTAAAACAATAACACTCACGTGGCAAAACATCCGAGAGTCGTCAAATACACCAGCAAACTCGCGAGTATCATCTTCAGATTGTATAACGCGATGTAGCGAGCAGTCGGAAACCAACTGTAGACTGCCGGAACGAGAACCGAGCACCGAGTAGCTGCCTTAACCTTCCAGACTCGGCCAGTGATTCCTTAACCTGCGTGTTAGGCTCTTGACCTTTGATGATATAATGTAATGAATATTGATATTATATGATCAAAGGCTCTTGACATACGAGTGGATTGTCAGCGTTTCAAGAGCGAAGGAAACGCAACGATCATGTAGTGAGGGCGCGACGAAGACGTCGGATTTATCGAAGGATGCTTCGATAAATCTGAAATTTTGTCTCCTGGTATTTGTATGGGATGCTATTATATTTGCATGCCAGACATGATAAAATACACTAGACATTGCATTTAATTTAAACCTCCATCTGTAATAATTATAATATATTGTGTATTTTGGCAAATAAATAAATAATTAAATTAATTAAAACAAATCCCAAATCGAACTTGACCGTAGTGTGGACCGTAGTGGATTTTGACGCGGTTTTTTTTATAGATAGAGTGATTCAAGAGGAAGGTTTATATGTGTAATAACACCCATTAAATAGTTATTGCACCCGTGCGAAGCCGGGGCGGGTTGCTAGTCCTACTAATATTATAAATGTGAAAGTTTGTGTATTTGTTTGTTTGTTTGTTTGTTACTCCTTCACGCAAAAACTACTGAACCGATTTTCATGAAATTTGGCACACACATAGAGGGCAACTTAGATTAACATATAGGATATTTTTTATCCAATAAATCCCGCGGGATCGGAATTTACGCGGGAAAACCTTCTTCGCGTATGGGGTATAAATAGCTTCTAAACAAACATTAATATAAAACTAACAAGTCTGTCTTCCCGGAAATCCCGCGGGATCTGGAGTTACGCGGAATAAACTCCTGCGCGTAGTTGCGGGCTTAAATTTTTATGCGACCTTTACTAGGAGATTGAGGAAGTTTTGAAGCAACATATAGGGTACTGTTTATCCTTGAATTGCCGCGGGATTAGGATTCACGCGGTAAAAACTCATACCCGGGAATGAGGTCGTGGGTTCAGATGTTTATGGGACTTTCAGTGGGAGGTAGAGGAGGTTATGGAGCATTATATAAGCTACTTTTTGTTCCGGACTTCCCGCGGGATCGAGATTTACGCGGGAAAAGCTTCCATGAGCGAATGAAGTCGCGGGCTCATTAATATCTATATATCGGGATATCTATACATATATCGGGAATCGAACCGGCTTTTTTTCTCATGATCAACTTTATGTTGCTTTTTCGAGGGTCAGCATCGCTTTAGCTGGTCTTTATGTTTTGGCACCCGAATGAAAAACTACCAATGTAGTTTAAAAATCGATTTTCTCAAGATCTACATAACGGATTTTTTTACGGTATGACTAAAACGTAGTAAAAAATCAACCGTTCTTAAGATGTGTGGAGTGTGTCTTAATATGTGTGGGGTCGGGATTAACGCAGGAATAACTTTGTGACACACTGAGTTCCACGCGGGCGGAGCCGCGGGCAACAGCTAGTTTGTCTATAAAATCTTCTTTATGTTCGATGTGTACTATACACGGACACACGATAAGGGAACATTGTCATAAATTATCCAGAAAGTACTTCCTCCACAGAAATTGGCGCACAAGATCAGACCATTATCATCTTGTATCGTGGTCAGTGGACATACGATGTAAATATTGTACATGTCCGTTATCTAATCAGCAGCACCCGGCCCTGACCCACTGTTGCCTGACTCGACAACATGTTGCTGACCCGCTCCTAGTGTTATGTAACGGAGGAGTTTCATAACTTAGGCTGCGTCCACAGTAGGCAAACTGTTCGCCGCCGACTAAGTGAGCCGCAAAGAAATTCGAGTCAGCTGCGAACTCAGATCAATTTGCAGACGTCTCAAGCATACTGTTCTGAGCTCTGCTACTGTCTGCCGCTCACATAGTCGGCGCGCGTAACGCTGCAAACTGCGAAGAGTGAGCGTAAAACTAACAAATTGTGAACACTCTATTTCAAATATGTGAAGTGCGCACTAAACCGATACGCAGCTAAATCAGTCGGCGGCAAACAGTTTGCCTACTGTGGACGCAGCCTTAAAGTAACTGAGGTGGTGAGGTGCAAGGTGAGGAGAGGGGAGAGGAGGAATGATGAGGAGAGGAAAGACAAAGTGAGAGCTTCTCAAATACTGATGACGAGATCAATAAAGGTTAAAAGATTTTCTTACTACCTTTTACTTAACTTATATTTACCAAATTATTTATATGTATGCCAAATGCTCATAGGTTGGAAAGAATTATGGAAGCTCATAGATGTAGCATACACTGACGTTTAATAAATCTACATATGTGGAAGCTAATATCTGAATCCGTGGAAAAGTAATCTTTGCTTCCATAATAATGTAAACATGTTTTAACTTTCTCATTTGGATTTTACATATATTAATTTTAATTTTGTCTTTGTTAGTGTAGTACAATTTCATCACCCCTTTTTTCCATTGCTATTGTTATCGTACTGTTTAGTCTATTTTTGCATGCTGTAACTGCCTTTAAGTGAGATTATATGTTTTCTAGCTACCTATGGACTGAAATGTTATTCATGTTTTACATATAATTTTGTTGGCGGTTCTGTTTAAATAAAATAAAAATAAAAAATAAAAATAACGAGGACAGGTTATCAGATTAACAGGAAAACGAAGATGGAATACAGTGAGATAACTCTTTATTTAAATTGTATATTACAATCAATTTCCATCACAAGCAAACTCCCGAAGATCCTCGCGCACTCCACAGCACTCTCTCTACTGTCCTGCCAGGATTCTCTGGGCTTCCCTGTACCCAGTCTCGCTCGCGCCGTGGACGGTACCGAAATGCTTGGTGTTGGTGGCTTCTCCAGCGAACAGCACGCGGGGCGCTCCGCCCGCAGTCAGCGGAGCCCCCAGCACGTCTCGAAGCCCCGGGTGCGACGCCATCTCCACGTTGTCGAAGGTGTTGGTGCCACGAGTGAACGGATTCGTGAACCAGGTTGAGCTGAAATTGGATTAATAAGTTAGTAAGGCAACTAAACAATAAACGCTAACACACTCATACCCCCGCAGTAGGTTACCAGGTACCTGTGTCGCGGGTGGCATGGACTACACATATAACACATCACAATTACACCCATGACCCGAGTACAAATATTTATCTGCCACTTAAATATCTGCCCCGGCCGGGAATCGAACCCGGGACCCCTCGCGTCGCAGGCAGGGTCGCTACCAACTAGGCTACAGGGTCGGCAACTGTTTCCGGAGCAGTCATTTAGTGAAAGGTCTCCCAGAAGGTGAGATGTTCACTTCTGAGCAAAAGCAAGAAATTCCCAAGAAGATTTCACCCTTCTGACCGATACAGACGCCCACCGAAAGCCGGCTTATGGACGACCTGATCGCCTAAGGCCTGAAAGTTATGGAAGAGGGCTCTGATGTTTTGCTGGGACGCGAGTTCACGATAAGTCCGGACCCACGTCGACAAAAGTTCGAGTATGTTCCTTGCAACCGACTTTCGCCCGTATGACTATTGCCGTGAGATCAAAGCGTCGTGCTATTGTTCTATCGTTCGCCTTGCATGTTTATGGCCCCTATTGTTTATTGTTTAGCGAGGGGTTACGCCAGGGCTGTCACATTATAAAGTCCTTGGAACATCTCATTGAGAAGAAGTGGGTTACATACTAAAGATTTTACTTTGCAGCAAACCGACTGATACTTATTCCTGAGGCGAAATCGCACACACGTCACATGTTGACGCTTATTACTAGTTATGGCTTTAGGCTGAAGCTGTAGCTATACTCCAGGCCGGGTGTCCAAACATCCCAAGGTTAAAATGAAACAATGTATCAGAGCGAGTAACAAAAATGTTTATTATGGTCGAGTCTTATAGAATCTACAAAGAATCTTAACAGCGCGATTCAGCGGACGGAACAACGCCATCTAGCGATGAATGACGAAACTATATTATTCAAACAAAACATTCTACATAAGTTATTTAAACATCGAACACCGGGACAGTTACCGTATCATGGCGGCGGGCTGCGGCACGGTGACGTTGTGTCCCGCGAACCGCTGCAGCAGCGCCACAGCCTTCTGCCTCACCAGCTCTTCGGGGAGAGACTCCATCTGAAAAAACATGACAATCATGAGAATACGAAATGAAGTATCCAAGCTACCTATTTTGGTGGAGTATTTTAAAATGTCGTTAACGTCATCACAACCCATAATCTCTCTCGATGTCACAGAGACAATGTTCTGTGACGTACATCTACATTGTGTACGTGCAATTTTTTTATGGAATTAAGATACCAAACGAGCATGCAGCACCACCTTCCGCTGCCGCCCATGACAACTGTGACCGACTCGTTCTAATTCGGTCACAGATGCGTTGCTACCCCTGAGGACTGAGATGGTCGTCTCTAAAAAAGTGTAACCGGCTCCACACCTTCCTATCCGGAACACAATTGTTCTTAAAACAATTATTACACGGTAGGAATGGTACTAAGTACTGTGGCGGGCGGTGGTACTTCCCCGGGTGAGCTCTAGGTACCTGTTGTACCACCGCAAATTGGCGGAAACTCACATTTGCTGTTTAGGTTTCCTCCCGCTGTCGATGAAATGAATTGAGAAACTCATACTTTTTGAAGTTGGTTAAGAAAGCTGAGCAACAGAAACCACAACTCACCAGCTTGGCGTCGTCCCCGGCGATCCACAGCGTGACGGTGTCACCGGAGCCAGCCGGTGGACTGCTGCCCACGAACCTCGTCACCCACCTGTAGGGTGTAGCTAAGACACCTTAGTATATAAGTTAGGTTAATGGATATTAAACTCAACTTAAATAAAGCACAACTCGTAGACAAGAGCTACTATAGTATACAGGAATATTTAAATGACAAAAAGGCATGGAAATTACCAGCTCTGCAACCAGCTCCGCTAGGTTAGTGCTTACCTGTATCAATTAAGTAATATTGTAATTTTTATTTTAAAAGATTAAAAGATGCGGACGAGTTTTTTTGCTGTTTTTTTCTCCTCAAGCACTTTTCCAAAACGGTGGTAGAATCAAAAAGTTGACGTTCATAAGTGAATTTGTAAATTCCCAGATGAAATAAACAGTTTGACTTTGACTTTGATTAAAGGAGAGTACTAATAAAGTCATCATAAGAAGCAGACGTATTTCATTCGAACCTATATCGCATCTACACTACACACCGGTCCTTGGCCGGCAGGGTGCTGACGTCATCGGCGCTCCAGTAGAACATCGTGAAGGCGTCCTCCTCCGGCCGGGGCTGGTCGAACACTAGCACCACCTTGTCCAGCACACCCATCGAGATGGTCTCTATCGCTGTCACTTTGTCTTCAGGAAGCGCTGGGGTGAAGAGCTGTGCGTGTCTGCGGAACGAACGTTAAAGACGGCTTTTTAAACCAACTTTTGGCGAAGGGAGATGACATGCCCGGGATGCGGCCGAGCTTCGAGTGATTCCTGTGGGAGCTAGTACCTATTATATAACAGACTAGAGAACCGCCCGCGCTTCGCTTCGGGACCCGTCGGTAACAGCCGCGTAGGTCAAGCTCCCGTAGGAATCTCAGCTAAAAATTAGCCTATAACATTTGCCTATGACTTAAGTAAATTACATGTAGTATTTGACAGCGTGATTCAGAACTTGCAAATGAATTTTAGTAAAGCCATCTATTAACAACTCCGGAACTAAATATCTAGCAACTAACAAAACAACGATCTTTCCATGGGAATGAGATGTTTTTCCGCGGTAAATAGTAGCCTACGCCACTCTCCACCTTCCTAACTATCCCCACATACATAAAGCATGCCATATAATAGCCATGTTGCGACGTGAAAGAGCCACAAACAAACAAACACACTTTCACATTTATAATATTAGTATGGATTCCGGTTTTGAACAGTTGGAACTCGGCCACTTCCCAGGCGTGGCGTCTTGTTTGGCGGAAGATGTCCATAAGCCAAAAATTGGAGTCGGGACGGTAAGGAGGTCCAGTCGACACTTTTGGCGTACATCTTATCGTCCTAACGTGTCTCTATTGTACTGACCGTTCCTTGAGCACGCCGAGCGAGACGGTGACGACGACGTTATCGGCGGAGTACTGCGCGCCGTCCGCGCAGCGCACGCGCACGCCGCGCGCGGACCACTGGACGCTGGTCACCTCCTTGTTCAGCTTTATGTCCAGCGTGGGCAGACCCGGCCCACCGTTGTATGTATTCTGGTGGTTAAAGAGTCATCATTACTACAACCCTGACATGTCCCTGCAGTAGTTAAAATATTTGGATTATTTATTTCTAGGATTTCGTTTCTTCATTTTTCTCCCCTATTTCAGCCCCTTAGGGTATGGTTTTTGAAAAAAAATAGCCCATATGTGACCCTGGGTTTTTAACTATTTTGATAACGATATTCATCCAAATTGGGCAGGTAGTTTAGCCGTGAAAGCATCACAGATCAGATTTTCCTATTTATAATATGGATAGCTTACGAGTAGGATCTCGAAGAAAGTGCGATAGCCATGGCGGTGCCAGCTGCCGTAGCTGCTGCCGTTGAGGCGCTCGTAGGTGGTGTGCGTGCTGACGTCACGGTAGCTGCTGGAGCCCTTCATCCAGTTCACGGCGCGCTCCATCAACCCCAGGAACTGCTGAAGCTGCTCGTCCTGCAGAAGCTCCGGCTTCGTCTTCGCGAGATGCTGTTTTAGTCTGCAATATTTTGACCCAATTCAAGATGACTTTTAACAAAAAATATGAGATGTTCTATGCTATATTGCGAAGGCTGCTTTTGACCTCGCCAATCACATTCCACTGCCATGACAACCCCTGGGCCCCACCCTGACAGTGCGGACCAATATCTGTAATTGTTTGATATCAAACGCATCCAAAGCATCGAAGCACATCTCTAGTGTAAGGCACCCTTAGCGTTGAAGTGTGACTAAAGCCACGAAACCTTACGAGACTTACTTCCGCTCAATGAGCTGTCCGGTAGACTCCGGCCGCTCAGATCCTTCACCCATGACCTGGAGGCAGTAGTCGAAGAGTTCTGTCAGCGTCGCGTCCTGCCCGGAGCCGTCCGCGCGGTACACCACCAGGGGGAGCTCCTGCACCAGCACTGACACGTTGTTCTGGACGGCCGCGTCGTAGACTCTGCTGGGGGACAGCCCATCTATCCTGGGGGAAAAGGATTTTTGGCGGCTGAGTGTCCACATTTGGTTTTGTAGAATAGTTCCTCACTTGTAAACTAGATGGCGTTGTACCAATCTCTGAAACGCGCTAACGAGTGTACGGTGGAGTTTACATAAAGGACGAATTTACAAAAGGCAATGAGTTGACTTGTGGTTGTTATTGTTAATAAACCGCAATTTTTTGGAAGCAGTAGTGGATTTTTGGTGAAGTCGACCAAGCCTTTAAGCCCTCCCAGCCAGTGTTCCCGGATCTCCAAATCAAAGGGGTGAACACTAAGGTTGGCCGGAAAGTGAGACGATCGCTGCTTCAACCAATGCATGCACGATTTTACCATTCAGCTCCAAGCTCGCATGATTTTACCATTCAGCTCCAAGCTCGACAACGCCGTCACCGAAGTCTTCCGTGCGTACTCTCCCCCCGACCCTTGGCTGCGCGTCCAGTGCCAGTACCCGGCGGCCGGCGCGCGCCAAAGTGCTGGCGGCAGTGGCGCCTGCTGATCCCAACCCCACCACTATCGTGTCGTACTTCGGAACCGTTGGCCTGAGAAGGAAGTGTTTATAAGAGAGAGTTTATAAGTTATTGTTGATAGGATTTTTGAAGTTATACTTCTTTAGGCAAGTTATGGAAAAATCATGAGAGTGAAATTTTACGATGCGCGCGCATCTGTGACACAAAAATTAACAGTATGAAGTTGCCGGCTAAAGCTAAACCACTCATTGGCCTTTGTCAATGTAACTCTGACGTCTCTTTAGTTTTGCTTTTGCTTTTTATCGAAATTATTTATAACCAGCCAGGTTTGTTTTGACTTGTTTGTGGCACATTGACATGACATAATAAATGCACAGACTAGCTAAAGATTAATGTTTCGTTATACGGTATGCAACGACTAGTCTTTTTGGTAAAATATTTAATAAAGGTTTTTAACTGCAATATTACAGTAAATAAATTATAACTAAGTATTCAAAGATAGTTTAGGATGACTATTTAGTGATTATGCTACCATTCCATTCCATCAGTATTTTCTTAAGACGTTGTCACGTTCAACTATCGTCAGTAAACCGACTTTACAGACAACCAATTTTTTTTAGTATAATTAATATATTATGAAATTATTAACGTTGAATATTTATTATTTAATGATGCCAAAGAAGTATAACTTCTTACGCGCGTACATAAGTACACGCAATTTAAATTTTTTTTACACAATAAACAAAATTAAATTTATTCCAAAATAGCTTACGTTGTTTTACTAAAAGCTCGTACTCTTCGAATTGCTAAACCGATTTCTACTTAACATAACTAAGAAGCACTGTAAGTAAACTGGCTAAAACAAAGCATCGAACTCAGTCCATCCGTTTGAGAGAAACAACGCCACAGCAGACACAAACACACACACTCAGACACACACACTATCATCGATATTAAACTTATAACACTCCTATGACGCCACAAACACACATCCACAATCCACATAAGTACAGGCCTCAATTACAAAATTTTAACATCCCTCTTCTTGCATCGGAGGTTGTAAATACTCACGTGGCAAGACATCCAAGCGCCGCCAAAAGAACCACCAAACTCATAAGTATCATCTTCCAGATCGTATAGCTACTTTGAGCGGTCGGGGAGCCAACTGCACGACACTGCCGAAGCGAGCTGCGATAAGCAACGAAGCTTGACCTATCAGACTGACCTGCAGATTCGGCAGTAGGTAATGATTCTTAACCTGCGAGCTTTGATGATCTAATGTGTAGATTGAGCGTCGCCCTACAATGAAAACAAAAAATCAAGGCAAGAATATCAAGCATGTGTGCGTGCAGGCGATGTTTTACACGTTCGTCTATTGTCTATGTGTGCGTGATCAATCCTTACTAATATTATAAATGTGAAAGTGTGTTTGTTTGTTTGTTTGTTTGTTTGTTTGTTTGTTTGTGACGCTTTCACGTCGCAACAAAGCTATTATATGGTAAGGTTTATGTGTGTGGGGATAGTTAGGAGGGTGGAGAGTGACGTAGGCTACTTTTTACCGCGGAAAAACATCCCATTCCCATGGGAAGATCGATATTTTGTTAGTTGCTAGATATTTATTTTCGGAGTTGTTAATAGATGGCGGTAATAAAATTCATTTGCAAGTTCTGAATTACGCTATCAAATACTACATGTAATTTACTTAAGTCATAGGCAAATGTAATAGGCTACTCCCCGCTCCGGCTGTATTCAGTGTACCGCCCGCCCGCTGGCACTATCCTGTTGACTGATGTCCGCAAGTTGCTCAGCCAACAGGATAGTGCCAGCGGACCAGAGGGACCTTCGAGTCGAGAGCCTGGACGACTTCATCGAGAGATTGGCACGCAACATGTTCGGGCGTGTCGACGCGTCGCGGTTCCCGCATCTGCAGGACCTGGCGCCGCTCCACACCCGTCCACCGGACCGCTGGGCCTTTCCGCGCGACTTGCTGGTTGCGCGGGACGGGGCTAGCACTGACTGATACTGGGGCTTCGTAAGTCGTCGCCCGGCGCTGATCGGCTCCTGCTGGGCTTCCCACCAGCGGGATTCACCAGGTAGGGCCTCGATCGCCTGGGCGGCGCGAAGATGAACCCCATCCCGTTTAAGACTCTGTGGCCTGTAAAAAGGCCACCACTCACCGGACTTGACCTATTGGTTAACCACAGATGGACAACCAAGGGCCTTAGGGCCCAGCCCAAGAACCGGCCCGTTTTAACGGGCCGCGAGAGACACCCCCAAAGGGGAACTAACTGTCCCGAGGGCTCCACACACCTCAGACAGGGTGGAGTGAAGAGAGCGAGTAGTAGGCTACTTTTTAGCCTAAATTCCTACGGGAGCGGGACCTACGCGGCTGTTACCTACGGGTCCCGAAGCGAAGCGCGGGCGGTTCTCTAGTGATACAATAACACGTTTGCACGGATTCGAATTGATTCGATGTTCCATCTAGTCATTAGAATTAGATCATCAAAGCCTGCGAGAGAGGGAGTTAAGGTGTCGACACGTGAGCGGTTTTCGAGCGTTTTCGAAGCGGAGCGGGTCTTCCAAAATATGCCATGGTCACGTGCACAGAAGAGATAAACGTGGGTCTTAGGTTTTTGTTATGTAGTCATATAATTATTTTAGAGAAATCTCGCGCTGTTTCGAGCTATCGATTTTTTTAACTTTCTATTTGCAAAACATGATTTCAAACCGTACATATTTATAATAATACGTGAACACCAGAGGGGAGGGGGGCCAAAAAATTAAAAAGAAATGGGTCTCGTAGTATGGGTATGTAAGTATGTTCCCTACTTAAGTATTACAGTACCTGGTTGACCGAGCTTTGCTCGGTTGAAAATTATATTTAGTATGAATCGCAAGAAATACGAGGAATTCCGCCATCTATTCAGGAGTCAAATCATACAACTGTTCACTGAGCACAAAATTCATTTTACTTATGTTACGGCCAAAGGATCTCAACAGCGTGTTTCACAAAGTTGTACAGCGCCATCTAGTTTCATACTACTGAAATTTCAACACGTTACAAACAGTACCTCATAGAAGTTAACTGTGTGAGCGAATTAATTGCATTTTAAATAGGTACATACTTAATTAGATAAATTCATTGAACTTTCCTTCGTACTTTTCGCAGGCTTAGGCAGTCCCCGACTGAAATTTTTATTTGCGATAAAATGTATTGAATGTTTATGATAATTAAACAACATAAATAAATATACTTTTAGTTTAATGAGCAAGTTGTTAGGCGTACTTAAAATTTTATTGATTCTATTTACAACAATAGTAATTTCATCGATCTGACCATTATTTATTTAAAACTTTATTAAAATATATTATTAAATCGATAATAACAAAACTAACATTTATTTACAAATATTCTCGTAAATATCACAAACGCACGTTAAACTATCACTACGCGTCCTGCGAGGTCAAGCGAGATAATCGCACTGATTTTTAATTTTATTCAAACAGAAAATAGGTAGGTAAGTATAACGCAAAAATAGCGCTTCAACGTAAGAATGAAAATATATTCGAGCGCCATCTAGTTTCATACTACTGAAACAAACAAACCGTATCTCATAGAAGTTATCCTAATGTTTCATAGATGGCGTCAGTTCAACACGTTACAAACAGTACCTCATAGAAGTTATCCTAATGTTTCATAGATGACGTCAGTATGATGTTTTTAAAATCTCTTTATCTCGGGAACCGAGCTTTTCTCGAACCTGGGACCTTGATAAATCGATTCCTTGAGCCGAAAACCCCCTAATCTGTAACTTTCATGAAAATCTTTGCAGCCGTTTCCGAGATCGTGATTATATATAAATAAATAAATAAATATACAAGAATTGCTCGTTTAAAGATATTAGATTGAGATTATATAACAACAAATAATTGTCATGTAGCAAACATAATATATGACGTCTCATTGACCTGGGGGTCGCACGCACATCAAGGTCACGATCATATCAGTGATATCACAATAAACAGATGGGACCAGCCATGTGTGTATAGATAATTAATCTTATTCACACAGTTACAAAATTTACTTAAGGCGTATTAAATTCTCCTTATCATTTTTGGCCTTTAACACGAAATACACATCTAACACGAACGGAGTACCTACCTATAGTTATCAGCCCTTGCTTCGCTTCGATTCTTCCGAAGAATTTTAATGCTATGGCTATATGATAACTCCGCCTTTGCTCTTACTGATACGAGCTAGAGATCTGGGTTACGATTCTCTACCCAAATACACATTCGCATTCGATCGTTTATATTTTGCAAAACATCATTTGGTTTTTTGACCTTAGCTACTGATCCCTAACATATCTAACGAGTAAATACCTAAATTCCTAACACAAGCCATCGCGGAGTGATTAGATAATTGTCTGAACATAATACATATATAGAATATTTTCCGCCATTAAGTATTAGTTGAGTAACTGCCGCGCACAGATCTACACAAGAGAAGATGTCGGTCCACATTTTGGCGGTTTTTTTGTCCGTCGCCTTGACTTCTGTTACTTTGGCCAGGTGTGTTTATGTACGAAGCCGTAATATAATAATCATAATGGGTATTGACCCATTGGCCTTAAGCACAAATAAGTAACTGCTAGTGGTAAATTGGTTCAGAAAGCAGCCAAGTTTTTAGGTCCGGTTATTCTTATGAGATAACAGTCATTAGCCATTTTGGAGGCCTAAGGTTGCCAGAAAGACTTCCGAAATTTGCGTTACCCACTAACCCCTCTACCAATCCGCCTGGAGCAGCGTGATCAAAATTTTCTAGCAAAGGGCCGAACAAGAACCCTTTATAATTATGCACCTTATAATTATGTAAAGGCACCATTTGTATGAGCGTCCTCATGAGGACCCTTTATAGGACCTATGTAGGCACTATCTGTATGAGCGCCCTGTGATACCGCTTAGCACACCTTCACCAGTCGCTTCAAAGCTTCCAACTAACAACCAATGACAACGATTTGCCGACAGGGATCTAGAATATTCTTGTTCTGTTTCCCCCGCAGCCCGGTCCGGTACGACACGATAGTGGTGGGGTTGGGGGCGGCGGGCGCCACTGCCGCCAGCACGTTGGCGAGAGCTGGCCGGCGGGTGCTCGCCCTAGACGCGCAGCCGCGGGTCGGGGGGCGGGTGCGGACGCGGCCCTTCGGAGACGGCGTCGTCGAGGCCGGCGCGGAGTGGTGAGGCTCACTATACATCATGGCATTAATAATAATAATAATAATAATACGCTTTATTGTACACCATAGCAATATAACAACAGAATAAGACATTTGTACAAAATGTGATACAAAAGGCGGTCTTATCGCTAAAAAGCGATTTCTTCCAGACAACCTTAGGGTAAGAAGTAAAAGACAGTGAGTATAGTAATAGGGGGCAGGGTGTACCGAACTAAAAAGATTTATAACTAATCAAGAATTACAATGACATAAAATTAAGAGTGGATAATAATAATGGTAAAAATATATAATCGTGTTTGAATAGTAAATAAATGGCAGCATGAGGTAACTGAGCGATAGCGAAAAGTAAGCATTGTGGCGGCATCGCATACGACACACGGTGAAGTCGCTGTGGCAATAGGGAGATCTCCCGCCAGGTGAGACGACATGCTTGGGGTGCGGCCGAGGCCCTGAGTGAATGTACTCGAGGCATGATATACATATGCAGGCGATGTGGAAATCTTCGATAGCGCGTTTCAGGCTTCGGTGACGTGGTGCGGTGTCGCCACATCGTGAAGCCTGCATCACGCTATCGAAGATTTCTACCCTGCTCCTATTCTAGTCTCGTCTGGCGGGAGATCTCCCTCTGCCAAAGCATCACATCACTAACCTGCATCAAATGAAACGGAGTTAATTCGAATTTTTTTACTTTACGAACACATTCGACGTTAAGCCACACGTCGGCATCGCTTGAGAGACGTCTAATTTCGTCTCACATACTCCCTTCACCTAGCCAATCCCCTCCTTACCTCACCTCACCTCATCACCTCATCTCACCAGTTCACCACTTCCTTCCCCTTTTAGAAAGTCAGATATCAAACTCCAGTATAACTAGGCTCGGTATGTCCCCAGGATCCACGGCACGGAAGACAGCCGGGTGTACGAGGCGGCCGTCCAGCACAACATCTCGCTGCTCTTCCAGGACGAGGATCCCGCTAGAGTCCACCGCTCCGACGGTACTGTGGACGGGGGGGCCTTGCTAGACCTGCTCGGCTTCTGTCTGGAAACCATGGAGCAGGGGTCCGACGTCAACGAGTCTTATGGAGAGTTCATAGAGAGGAAGTGAGTCTTTTTTAGTTTATTGAATCAGACGTTATTTTGCGAAACTCCATATTTACAGGTATAACTATCCACGAGATTGTTGCAACGTAGATTGGCATTTAATCTGGGAGTCTTTGTTGTAAATTAGTAATGTGGGCAATATGTTTTGAGAACCAGATTACCAGATATAAAGAGATGCAAATAGCGTGTCAAAGTTCAAAGTCAAAGATGCAGGGAGAAATAGCTGTCACCCAATCCCTTCTGGACCTCAGATAAACTATAAATGTGGAGCCCTTAAAAAAGTCTGCCTCGAAAATCTGATGTGACCCGCTCCGGATCAGGAATCCAGCATCCATGGCCTCCTTGGATGACGAGCTAGGTTACCCATGAGCACTTGCATTTTATTACCATGTTTTTGATACCATGTGAACTCCTTGCAGACTGCGAGACCACCTTCAGAAAGAGAACCCGGACCTCTTGCGTGACGAGCGCGCGCTGGCCAGTCTCCTGGAGCTGATGGACCTCCTGGTGGACAGTTTCGAGGCTTCGCCCAGCTGGCGTGACGTCACGGCACTACGAAGACATAAGTTGCTGAAGGGCAGTCAAAACGGCAGCTGGCACCGATATGGATATAAAACTTTCTTCGAGATACTGCTGGTAAGTTTGAAGTATCTACTGGTATGAAGGCGACATGCAGCGTTATATTTACTTCACTAATTTTGGTAAATAGTGAAACTTCTTTAGCCGCACTGAGTTGAGAGTAAAAATTCAAGGTCGTGAACCTGTCACGTAGAGCAATGCAGCATAATGGGCAAAAATCAGATCATCATGATTACGGAGGGAGTTAGAGGCACGGAAATGGCCTCGCCAAAGAACGCTGTAACCAATTTTTCTGAAAAAGCCCTTTAATGCTCATTTCCAGGTCTCCAGATTGCTCATTTCATTCAATCTACATTTTCTATAAGTTTCAATGTTTGCATCTTCCAGAACACGTACAATGGCGGGCCGGGTCTGCCTACACTGGACATAAAGCTGAACAAGGAGGTGACCAGCGTCCAGTGGTCCGCGCGCGGCGTGCGCGTGCGCTGCGCGGACGGCGCGCAGTACTCCGCCGATAACGTCGTCGTCACCGTCTCGCTCGGCGTGCTCAAGGAACGGTCAGTGCGGTAGAGACAGTAGATAAGCTTCATAAGGTCTCGTACCCGAAGAATTTTGACGGGACCCCCTTGCTAAGGTTTCCCTATCCATCTATTTTAGTAAGGTTTCTTTTGAACTGTAACAGATATTTTCACAGCCAATCCTCCCCAATTTCATGCCCACGGACCAGAGTTTTGTTAGCAAAAAGACTGACCCCTGCCGGCTAGTACAGGTAGTCCATTAGTAGTAGTGACTACCCTCCTACCCTCCGCTTGGTTCAGCTGCTAAACGACTTCTCGATTTCGAGCTCGGAACGGGAGAACTTCCTGGCTGAAAGTCATCAGTGATGCCTTCAATGTCATTGTCTACGATAGCGACATTTGTAGGTTATTTGAATAAAACTCCATTTCTTTTTTCTATAGCCTAAGCAGGCATACGAGCAGACAGATCACTAGTGATCTATAAGTGATCACCGTCGGCCATGGACATTGGTAACACTATCACGTCACCAACGCGGCAACCCTCACAATTTCTGGTCTTCCTCAGCCACTCGACGCTGTCCTCCTAGGGTCTCCCGCAAGACTCGTCTTTGACAGTGACAAATCACCCTCAGGGGTCTCTTCCAGCTATTTACATGAATCATTTTTCTGGTCTTCCTCAGCCACGCGACGCTGTTCTCCCCGGCTCTCCCTCAAGACAAGGTGGAAGCCATCGAGACGCTCTCCATCGGAGTGGTGGACAAGGTCATCTTCAGGTTCGCGCAGCCATTCCCGGTGCACCAAGACCTGATGCTGTACTGGCTGCCGGAGGACAGAGAGAGTGTGGCGGAGGAAGATCGCTGGACTACCAGGGTGCTTGGGACCAGCTTCCCCGCCGGCGCTAACAATACCGTCACGCTGTGGGTCAATGGGGAAACTGCTAAACTGGTGAGTGGCGTATGATTACAGAGTAGTAAAAACTACAAATACGATTAAGTCCTATTTGATACTTAACCTAGATCATAATATAAGGAACTATTAAATTACTTTATCTAGAGTCCAGTCCATTCTTGCTTAGATTTAAGTTACATAATTCTGCAGGTGGAAACCCTTCCCGAAGAGGAAGTGAAGACCAAACTAATAGCGCTGCTGCAACGATTCGTAGGGCCCGGTATCACCGTGCCACAACCCATCGACATGATAAGGTACCACCGATACGTAACATTTACAACAAAATAATATCACTCCTTTCCTGGCGACATCGCACACACGTCACTGGGACTTCATGTCAAGCCTAAATCATACTATCAAAGTTTTCTACATCGTTGCATGCATACCTTTATACATACATATTTCGACCGTGATTATTCGGGAGCTCGAAGGCTTCCCTGGCATAACATCTCGCCTAAATGTAGATTCGTCTTTTACCAAAATATTGTCCGTTCCCCTCGTCACACGGAATAATAATATGGGGTATATAGAATTACTGATTTTGTTAATATCTTCCAGAACAACCTGGTACTCAAACCCGTTCACGCGCGGCAGCTACTCCTACGACAACCTAGCGATGGCGCAGCGCCCGGGGCTGCGCGCGGCGCTGGGCGCTCCGTTGACGGCCGGGGCTCCGCGCGTGCTGTTCGCTGGCGAGGCTACAGAGAGCGAGCGCTACGGGACTGTGCACGGCGCCAGTGATTCGGGCTTGCGGGAGGCGCGGCGGTTATTGGCGCCCAGCGACGGACCGTGAAGTGGAGGGTAGTCGGAGGGTGAAACTTAATTTGTAATTGATGCGTTCAGTTGTAAGTGCGAGTTCGATTCAATAAAAGTCCGAGGCGGGGAAGGTAACCGATGTAATTTTACTTTACAACCAGACAAGTATAATCTTAATATATATAAATCTCGTGTCACAATGTTGGTCCGCGATGGACTCCTAAACCACTTAACCGATTATAATAAAATTCGCACACCATGTGCAGTTCGATCCAACTTGAGAGATAGGATACTTTAAATCTCAAATTATAGTCGCAATTTTAATTTATTTCTAATTATTTGTCTCTTATTATTTGACAGTTTGACATGGCAGTCTTATTCACAAATGAACAGACACCTAGCGCCACACAAGAGAACTAAATTAAGAGTGTTATTATTTGACAGTCACAATTATATGTAACAGATGTCGATACCTTTCGACTGGGTTGAGTAAGTAATCAATAGATGGCGCTGCTATGGTAAATCTAACTTGCACCCGTGCGAAGCCGGGGCGGGTAGCTAGTAAATTATAATTTAGATCGAAAACATTACACGGCTTATTATCGCGACTGTAGGATGACGACTGTCGGGACTAGGGGCGAGCGCGGGGAAGAAGATTCAATTTCACATTGTCAACATTTCGCTGTGTCCCAACAGTGATTACAGATCCGTCTGAGGTATTTTCACCTTAATAATCATAAGGGTTTACAAAAAATAACCGACTTCTACACCGACAAGTGTATAATGTTTAAGCATTTATGTCACTCGCTACACACGCATGCCGGAGAGTTCGCAAAACTCAAAGGAGTGTGAAGTCCACCAATCCGCACTTAACCTTCTCTACTGAGAAGAGACCCGTGCTCAATGGTGGGCCGTGATGGGTTGAGTGAGATGATGATGACACCGACAAGTAGAGATAACTAAAAAAGCACTCGACAGATGTCGCTCACTATATGGGACCATACAAGTACCAGCTTTCAAATAAAACAAGAATCATCAAAATCTCTTCACCCAGTCGAGCGTTCTGACAGAGTAAAGTTCTTATTTTCTCTCTTGTTCTGAGGTATCAATTATAGAAAATATAGTTGAATTGAGAACTCCGCCTTTTTTGAAGTCGGGTAAAAATTTAATCTTAAATATAGAATTCTCGTGTCACAATGTTAGTTACCTTACTCCTCCGAAACGGCTTTACCGATTTTACCAAATTTTATATGCATATTCAGTAGGTCTGAGAATCGGCTAAGTACCTACTATCTATTTTTCATACTCTTAAGTGATAAGGGTTGTTCACCCTTAACACATTTCTTTGGCAAAACAGCGTTTGCCGGGTCAGCTAGTAATAATATAACGTCATTGTTTGCATTTTAACTAGTGTATGATTTGTGCTTATACTACTTGTCTGCCCTATGTGGGTGCACTTGTGAACACTAGTGCCGATGTGTGTGTGTGAGTGTTACAGTGTGTGCTTGTGTGCACATATTGTGTTTGTGTTAGTGTGAAGTGTGTGAATGTTAGCTGTTACGATCCAAAATTGGGAAGGAAATAAAACGAGTCAATAAAATCGTCAAAAAATATTTATTAAAATGTACAAAAGTTGTTTGATTTTTTGCATTATTTAGATACAGATATAAACCGGCCAGTATCACATACCAACCGGCGTGTGTATATTATATGTGTACCTAAGTACCTATACATATGCATAAAACCTGCATTTCTTAATTTTTTGATTGATACATTTTTTGATTATCCACAGTTTTGAGTGTACCCAAAGACAACTATTATTATTATTATTATATGAGTTCATTTAATCGGATTCTACTGTAATAATAATATCTCCTATAATAATAACATTAAAAACTAATATTATATTTCAACAATAGATAAATGTGATAAAATGCATTAAATTATAGCTTCTTATTAGCGACCTTTTACACGACTGAATCTATTACTATTGAAAGAGCAGCGGCATGGAGTCGATGCTAAATGATTTTAAACCTTAGGCATCAAGACATACAATTCAAATTAAAGTCCCGTGGGGTGTAAGGTTCAAAATGCTTAGTTATGTAGCACCGAAAGCCGCCGCTCTTTCAGTGTCAAACTCTCTCTGACACACACACCACATTACACACACATACTTCTCTTCACACATAATTCACGTCTACATAGCGACCTCTATGTAGTTTATTTTAACGTTCCACTAGCAAAAAGTCACGATTAATTTAATATTAATTTAATATTTAAAGGTACAAACTTGTGTATAACAATACTAATGTGTTAATTACCAAAACATGGAGTTGAGATTTAAGGAGAATCATCACACAGATGGCACTACTGTTGCAAGAGTAGGTTAATTTAATCTGTGAAACAGAATACATATAGGTACCATAAATTATAATCATTATGAAATCCCAATATGATCATAAAATAAATCTATGATGTATAGCCATATTTAATGACTTATTTTGAACTATTATTTATTGATCAACACACTTTTTAATCTTATCTTCATAAAAATTGGTGCTCCTTACTCTATCCTCCACGTTCCAAGACTTAAACTTTGACAGTTGCAATGACAATAGCTGTCAAGAAAGATGCAATATAATATCCGCGGTAAATATAATATCTGTAGTAGGAACCATTGCTTCAGTATCACATGCAATATCGTTTTCGTCAACTATAACTAAATTTAGGCTAAACCTAAATATAGAAAACCTCGCCATATTGCTACGCTCATGGAACTAATTTGTTTTACTGGCAGCGCTTACTTTCTAAACGTCACTCGTAAATTGCTTATCAGTGAATTGTTTGTCGTGGTTTACTTCGTTGCTTTGAGTGATTGCTATGTGCTAAAATGCCAAAAACTATTCCGTCGTGAAATAATAGTGGTTTTCTGTGTGCAAAAATAACATTTCCTTTAAAATAACATTTATTCCCATAAATAACATTTCAGACTTTGTTGTTAAAATGATTTGAGCGTTACTATAACTACTGTTGCCAAAAAAAAATTTTAGCACGCCCATGACAGGTTTTCTATATTCCTGGTCAGCCTATAGTACATAATATATTTTATGATATATGAATTTAAGTTAAATAACAACATACAAATGGTAATGACTAACGGTGCTAAATATCTCTATAAAGTTAACAATAATCTAATCCGGATCTAAAATATTAATTAACTAATAATTCCATAAAAACTACTCTTAAAAATATAGAGGTTTATAAATTGATCTAAATGAAAAGATTTTGAGTGAATTTTATTTCAATGCAATTATGAAAACCGCACTCGGTTAAGGCTCCTTGCATCACTGTCATTATGTGCCTGTTGTGGTAACTTCACTGTGAAGTCACTTCAAACTTGTTTAACACGCACACACACACACACACACACACACACACACACACACACACACAAACATTGTCCCTCTCTGTCTCCCACAGGTGACGTTACATATTTTGCAATTATTTTAGTCAAATCAAATTTTCAAATGTTACAACAATTTAAGATACTTCTGAGGTGTACGAACATGTACGTACGAACAACGTATTTCTCCTTCCATAATAACACAACGAGAGTCTTACCTCTCCTCATATCTTGCTGGCGGGAGTCGTCGGATTCATGGGGTTCCCAGGGGACCCGGGGGCCCCAGATGCCCCAGGGGTCCACTTCACCTTCGCTCACCTCAAATCTTGCTGGCGGGGGCCACAGGGCCCCCAGAGATCCCTGAGATGCCCCAGGGGTCCACCGCAGCGTGCTCACCTCAAATCTTGCTGGCGGGGGCCCCAGAGGCCCCAGGGCTCCACTTCAACAGCCTCTCAGCCTCTCGTCTCCCACTATCGACCGCCCCATGCACGGTGGAGAAGTGTATCTCGTCCGTGGCCTCGCCCGCGAACAAAACCCGCGGCGGCCCGGGTGAGGGGGCGCCGTCGACATGCCCAGTGAGAGGGACAGAGAGAGCGAGCCGAGCGGCGGGCCGGCGCGGCGAGAGCAGATTGTCGTAGGAGTAGCTGCCGCGCGTGAACGGGTTCGAGTACCACGTTGAACTGCGGACAGACAGACAGACTATCGTTATACATTTATGTAAATAACTCAAAAAGTACCAGTCAGATGCCGCTCAAATTTTATGGGACTACAAGTATCTGTTTACGAATAAAAAGAATTATCAAAATCGGTTCACCAAATACAAAATTAAGGTAATGCACAAAAAATACAGTCGAGTTAAGAACCTCCTCCTTTTTTAAGTCAATTAAAAATGGCATCAAGTAGACAACAGAAAATGGAGCCCTATGATCGACCAAGAGTGTTAACAAAACTGTAAGTTCTACACAATTCGCTCAGGCTAGATGATGTCAGTAGTACGTACCGCAACAAACAAAAAAAAAGACAAAAAACAGTTCAAGTATTTAGTTCACTTGCTATCCGCTAGATGCCGCCACTAGTACCTACCGCAGCATCATCGTGGGCTGTGGTATAGTAACACCGCGCGCCACGAACCGCTGCAGCAGCGCCACCAGCTTGCTCTTAACTTCCTCCTCGGGAAGAGTCTCCACCTGCGACATCACTAGTGTATGAGTGTCTGTGTGTCACAACGCGTTACACTTGATGTATTAAGAAGGGGACAGATAAGTCAATTAATAATTGGAAAAAAAATATTTTTCCATTATTATTACTTTCTTGTTAATTTAACTTTTGTTGTCGGTAAATCTGTTGTCATTGTCCCTAATTATTTTTTTTGTTGTCATCTGTAAAGCTTTTGTCATCGTCATTTTACGTGTGATATTACAAAAGTTGTTGTACTGACGTTTTACTTGTCGCTGTGGGTCTAGCTTATGTAATTGCCATGTCCTTTTTTGTTGTTGTCTGTTAAATTGTTGTGTTTAACTGTCGTTTTACCTGTTACTGTCGATAAATCTGTTGTCAACGTCATTTTAGTTGTTGTTACTGTCGATAAAACTGTTGTCATCATAATTTCACAAATTGTCGTTATCATCAAAATCGTCATCATAATCATTGCCCTCCAATCATACGTACCATCCTGCCGACCTCGCCACTAGTCCACAGCGTTAGCGCTTGCTCCGTTCCCATCGGGTCACTGGCACCGAACACCTCTGCCACCCATCTGTCGGCGGGCGGCAGCGACCGCCTGTCTTCATCTCGCCACAGGAACCCGTAGAACGTGGTCTGCTTGTCCCACCAGCGCCGCGGGAAGCACAGGATCACTTTGTTCATCACCCCTATTGATATGTCTTCGATGGCCGCGACTTTAGAGGCCGGGAGCGGCGGCGTGAACAGGGTTGTGTGGCTGTATGAATCAATAATGATACACATTTATATTACTACACTAGTAAATCCGCCCTCGCTTCGCTTCGGGAAACCGGGCCCTTCAAAAATTGTTATTCTAACGCACAAGACACACGCCGTAATATATAAATATAAAAGCTAAAAGAAACAGCTCCTCGTCAAGTTCTCTAAAACATACACACAAACACACACACACACACACACATACTCAACTATTTAGCAGTTACGCGTCAAAAGAACTCCATAACGTTTCAAAATATACAGACAAAAGGCGAAGCCTTAGTAAGGGGGTCCCGTTGACATCCCTAGGATAAAAGAACTTATAAAGCTTATCTACTGTCTCTACCGCACTGACCGTTCCTTGAGCACGCCGAGCGAGACGGTGACGACGACGTTATCGGCGGAGTACTGCGCGCCGTCCGCGCAGCGCACGCGCACGCCGCGCGCGGACCACTGGACGCTGGTCACCTCCTTGTTCAGCTTTATGTCCAGCGTAGGCAGACCCGGCCCACCGTTGTATGTATTCTGGAAGGTACAAATACGAGAAATACTGAAGTAATCTGCCTGAATGTTCATATTCGAAACTTGTACATACGCCATCGGTGTACAAATCTTCGTTAGCGTGACACAATCATCGCGCCGTCACCGTGTGATAAGTGTACGATGTCGCTACATACTGTACCGCATATTACAGTGTGTCTTGTGTGTGGCGTACTGTATGTCTGAGCGAATGCGTGTGTGTATGTGTGTACGCGTGCGTGTGTTTGCGTGAGCGAGCGTGTGTCTGTATATTTGCGCGTGCGTTTATGTGTGTGTAGTGTGTGTGTGTGTGTGTGCGTGTGTGTGTGTGTGTGAGGTGTACGTGTGTATGTGCGATCTCACCAGAAGGATGTCGAAGAGCGTCCGGTACCCGTGGCGGTGCCAGCTCACGTGCTGCTCGCCCTCCAGCGGCGTGTAGCGGCTGCAACACAAACACTATCAGTTGATTGTCCATAGACGTGGACTACGTTGTTCTGAAGCAAGAATGCATTCAATTGTGATCTTTATGTTTTGTTTGTTACGTCCCCGTCAATATTTGTTATCTAATGGTCTGCATTATTGCCCCACAATGGCCCCGTATGTATTCATGTGTGTATTCATGTGTGTGTATTCATGTGTTTGTATGTATTATACATATGTGTGTGTGTGTGTGAGAGAGAGAGTGTGTGTGTGTGTGTGAGAGAGAGAGTGTGTGTGTGTGTGTTTGTATGTATTCATGTGTGTGTGTGTATGTGTGTGTACCTGAGCGCGGACACGTGGCGCCAGTCGTCGGCGGCCTCGTGGTTGACGACCAGCAGGTTCATGAGCCGCAGGAAGTTGTCGGTGAAGTCCTCGTCGCGCAGCAGCGCCGGGTAGCGCTCCGCCGCGTAGCTGCGGAACCTGGAACAGTGGGTTACAGTCAGAGCCGCCGCTGGTTGCATGAACGCCCGCGTGCAAAACCGTATTTATCTATGTCGTCGCTTCAACTAGCAAGCTGAAATCGGTTTAGCTTAGTTCAGCCATAGTTTAGTGGTTTATTAATGAGTCTTGGTAAAAGGAGATCTTCCTCTATGCACGCTATACCTAGGGAGTGTGAGCTTTTGGTGGCAGCGGTGGGATCACTGCATATGCGAGCGATGTACAAATGTTGTATGTAAGACATGTATGCGTTGTCAGAGAACTGATACTTAAAAGACAAAGACAACTAATACTTTTAAACCAGTGGTGACACATAGGTTTAAGTATCATTCGCTTTTGCTTTTAAATTGCTGCAAAGAAAAACCTTTAGTAATACCCACTTCCTCTCAATGAGATGGCCCAAAGACTCCTCAACGTCAGAGCCCTCCTCCATGACCCGCAGGCAGTAGCCTATCAGGTCGTCCATGGCGCGGCGGTCGGGGCGCGTGCCGTCCGACCGGTATACTTCGAAGGTCAGGTCTTGGACCCTGAGTGGAACCTTGTGTTGAGTTGCGAGGTCGTACACGCTGCTTGAGACTTGGCCGTGGATCCTGGGGAATAGGGGAGGAAGTGGTAGTGTATGAGCTACATTAAATGCTAGTGTTCGAGCTATGTTAAGAACCAATGAGAAATGAATGGAGAACGAATGAATGAAAGAATGAGTGAATGAAATAAAGGAAACGAAGAATGAATGATTTAATGTAAAATTAAAATGCTCAACTTGCAAATATACGTGCTATAGGCCCTACAGAGTTAAAAATGTGGAAAATAAGTTAATGAATGGGATAAATGAATAATTAAAAAAATATTTAAAAGAAAAGATTGAAATGAAGAATGAAACAAAGAATGAATTTATGTACAATCAAAACGCTAAACTTGCAAATGTACATGCTATGAGTAAAAAATAATGAAATAGTGGAAATGAATAGAATGAAATAAACGAATGAAATAAATGAATAAAAAGAATGCATTATTAAAATTACTAAATTATTATTATTTTTTATGGAATTAAGATAGCAAACGAGCATGCAGCACCACCTTCCGCTGCCGCCCATAACAACTGTGACCGACCCAGAACTAGACTCAATGAGTCTCGTTCTAATTCGGTCACAAATGCGTTGCTACCCCTGAGGACTGAGATGGTCGCCTCTAAAAAAGTGTAACCGGCTCCACGCATGACCGCATGAATGAACGAAACCAAGTTCATCCGAAGTCTCACCCACTCACCACTCAGCGCCGAGCTCGACGACGCCCCCGGGGACAGGACACGAGCGCACGCGGCCGCCGACGGCGCCCTGGGCCTCCAGCGCGAGCACGCGGCGCCCGGCCCGCGCCAGCGCCGCCGCGCACGCCGCGCCCGCCGCGCCCGCGCCCACCACTATCGTGTCGTACATCGCTGGGCTGCGGGGCATTCGATTATGATCTTTATGGCTTGTTTGTTACGGTTGAATTTCGATTGTACACTTGTACGCCCGCGCCTACCACTATCGTGTCGTACATCGCTGGGCTGCGGAGCATTCGATTATGATCTTTATGACTTGTTGTTAGGGTTGAATTTCGATTGTATGCTTGGCAAAGAGTTACCGATTACATGCCTGCGGGACAAATTTTTTGACGTCAGAACGTCCTATAAAGGACTTCGAACATACGGATTGACTTAAAGGAAAGGAAAGCATTCAATTATGATCTTTATAGCTTGGTTGTTACGGTTGAATTTCGATTGTATGCTCGGCAAAGAGTAGGTTACTGATTACAGATGGGTAATGAAAGGTTACAGAGACATCAAGTTATTTTTCATCCCATCTATTGAAAAGGACGATTTAGTTCGCCTTTACATGCACCCAAAGGTGGTGTTTTCTGTAAGAAACTTTTAGCGAGCAGTAATGAGTTTTTAATCCTCTTTATTTAAATATTTAATTTAATTATCTTTGCCGCGTACTTTTTGAATTTGGAACATCGGCTTAGTGTACAACGCCAAATGAATCGAACTCAAAGGATGAAAAGTAGTGTATCACTCGAGTATTTTGCGGCCGATTTTATTTTTGGGTCGGGCGACGTACTTCGAATCCCTCGCTACGTTCCGGATTCTACTAAAGAATCCTTCACTTAGCTCTGGATTCAAAAAAGCGTCTACACTGTAAAAATATAATTTTGCTTCCTTATTATACAATCTATTATTTGCCACTCAAAATGTAAAAAAACTAAGATTAAAATTTAAATTAAAAGGCAAGAGGAGGTATCTGAATGTCACCTCACATGAGATAGTAACAATACAAGATACAACTACATACCTACAAGTAAAACTAAACTAAAAACAAAACAAAACAAAAATTCTTATTCTAGAAATGTATGTGTGCATTTGTGTTCGCGCGCGCCTGTGCATGTGTGTGTAATTATGTGTTTGTATGTGTGCAATAGTGTTTGTTTTATTTCATTCTGTTTATATAGAAACAAGTTAAGTATGTTAGCTAAAAGAATCACGCCTGGCTTCTAAGCGACTGGTTTTCCGCAGCGAAGCGAGAGCATCCACTAGAGTTACAGTTACAGATTTATAACACGTATGAAAGACAACATGGGAGGGTACCCACGATGGCATTACCGTCGATATCGGCGCAGTTGTAGACCAAAATGTCCCCGCAGTAAACTTACAGTTCGACATATCACTAACTTGCTAACAACACTACACATTGTATGCACCAAGTGTTACTATAGCGTATAACTTGTCCTATGACCGCGCGCATGTTTTGATAATAAAATAAAACGGGTTTCAACTCGTTGGGAAAGTCGTGACTTGTGAGGTTGTGAGCCGGTCGAATGCTATCGAGTAATAAAATCGATTCGTCTGTGTGTACATTCGAAGGGTCAATAATAAAGTTGAATACACTATCAAAAATTGTCACTGATCTGTGTATGTATAGGATTCTAATGGACGCTCTCGCTTTTGAAAATTTTTCGTTAAGTGGGAAATCGGAAAATATTTGTAGAATTTTAAAAATTTAAAAATGTTTTCCCATTTTACAACAATCTTGATTGGTACTTTCCTATTGGTCGAACGGTGGTAGCATGATAATTATATGTATATCCTTCCGCCTTCCTCGATTAATGTAGGTACTACCCTGTACCCAACACAGAAATATTTTTTCAATTCCCTCACACGGGCGAAGCCGCGGGCAATAATATGTATGAATTATTTTCGAAACAGACCTATCGTATGTGATTTAATAATGAAATGATCGGCCTGTGGTGTTGTAATGTATGATGTCAACAATTTACTCATAGCTACAATATTATGCAATTTTAATTAAAACGTTAAGCCGGGCTTCCACCAACGTTACCGTGTACTGACACAATAAAACTTAGTTACTTCCCTTTGGTGAAAATTCAACTTAAAAAGCTTGTTAGGGTTCCGCACCCAAAGGGTAAAACGGGACCCTATTACTGAGACTTCGCTGTCCGTCCGTCCGTCCGTCCGTCCGTCTGTCACCAGGCTGTATCTCATGAACCGTAATAGTTACACAGTTGAAATTTTCACAGATGATGTATTTCTGTTGCCGCTACAACAACAAATTAATACTAAAAAACAGAATAAAATATTTAAGTGGGTGCCCATACATTCGACGTAAGTTTAGTTACCTTCCGGTGCAAGAGATGTCGCTGTGCGTAATATGTGGCTACAATAAAACAAATATTTAAGTGAGGCTTTCATACAACAGACCAGATTATTTTGGCGTTTATATATATACTACCGGCCCGCCCGCGGTTTCACCCGCGTGGATCCCGTTGTCGTGGGAATATATGCATGTATTATACATAAAAACCTTCCTCTTGAATCACTCTACCTATTACAAAAAACCGCATCAAAATCCGTTGCGTAATTTTAAAGATTTAAGCATACAGACAAACAAACAAACAGACGGACAAAAATAGCGACTTTGTTTTATACTATGTAGTGATAATGGTACGGAACCCTTCGTGCGCGAGTCCGACTCGCACTTGGCCGGTTTTTATAGAATTAAGACATGGGCATGGCAGCGGTTCCAGGTGTGGTCAGAGGCCAGAGGTCCTGAATTTCTGATCCAAACGAATCGGATTTCTAGGCTCATTTTGTAGAATCTACAATCGCATCTACTTTATCCAAAGTCAACAGGAGGGCTCTTCCCCTTGGCATCTGCCTGCTTACTTCTGTGTTAAGATTACGAAATAAGTTTCAGAACCTTTGTAGACTACACCCTCAGACCAATAAACTATAGACGGCGCGCCGTGAACAAAAGCGTGAAGCCGGCAAAAGTGTGCCTAAAACACACATCGGAACCAATAGAATGCCCTATGTTGACAGTTTGAACTAGAACAAATTTAATTTTTGTTTTGGAACACAAAGCTTCATTCATTTTTTATTATTTAGAACACAAAAGTCGTTTTGGTGTGAGTGCCGCCGTGTGTATTACAAGACGAGGCGTACTTTTTGCCGGCTTCACGTTTTTGTTCACGGCACGCCGTCTATAGTTTATTGGTCTGAGACTACACCTATTTAAATTCAACAAAGATTATAGACTACTCTAGAATCTACATCGAGACTGTTTCAAAACATCTGAATCAATAGAGCATTGTCAAGTCAAGCGTATGACGTAAACTATCGGCAGTGGCTCGCGACTGTAATTACGAAATAATTACTTAATGAATGACTTCCGATAACAAGCGATAATGATAATGATAATGATTGAGATAATGTGGATACACTTGGCTTCAACCCATTAATCACCCACTACTATAATATTATGTTCGTGTGGGTTTCTCGTCTTTGAGGACGCCTAGAGCAAGAAAATAATCTATCCTAATAATTATGAAGCGGAAGAGTTGTTTGTTTGTTTGTTTAACACACTAATATCTGGAAGTACTGGTACAAATTTGAAAAATTCTTTTTTTGGAGTTTACTCCTTAAGAAACGATTTGAGTTATAAGGCCCGGTATGAGATTTTATGAGGAGTAAAATCAAGTTTAGAAACACGAAAAGTTGAGGCGTTACGTAGAAAGAGACGTACTTACGTAGGATTGAACGTGTAAAAGAATGAGATGGAATACATTACACAGCTTATCTCATTAAATTTGATCTCGTATTAAATTGCCAGTGTTTTGTTTTTATTTTTGACGCCACCGTTGCCTAGCAACAATTTGTTTCCCCAGCTGTTTACACAACAACGAATTTGTCATACAATGTCATATTTTCTGCATGTTCGAATAACTTTGCCATCAATGTACTATTAAACAAATCATCAAGTGATTAAAGTTGAAAAAATATTTGAAAATATGCAAGAAATTGATTTAGATGATAATGAAGAAGAATCCAAAAAACACATGGATGCGGTTAATTGGTAAGCTTATCGTTTACATTTATGAATAATATACATTTTAAATACGAACAGCTAGATCTTTTATTTAGTGTTTTTATTTTCTATTCGATATATATATCATATTCATATTTTCATATTTATTTATTTGCTTAAAACATGTGTTGTTCATAATTATCGTTCGTAAGGAGTAAACTCCAATCGTGCGTCGTAGCTGACACACACTTTTTTGTTGAATAGTCCCTTTAATGAGGAAGGCTATGGACTTTGTAACATCTCGCTACGATCATAAGGAGAGGAGCAACAAGTTTCCCGAAGTGAAGCGAGGGTGTCTACTTAATAACATACGTTGCAGGATCTGCCTGTCCAGCTTGTTCACAGATAAGTCACACTAGCCTACTAGCTATACTAAAATTTCTTGTGTCGTGAGAGGCTAGGACCAAACCCACTCAATACTTACTTACTTTAATAATATTACTAGAGAACCGCCCGCGCTTCGCTTCGGGACCCGTAGGTAACAGCCGCGTAGGTCAAGCTCCCGTAGGAATCTCAGCTAAAAAGTAGCCTATAACATTTGCCTATGACTTAAGTAAATTACATGTAGTATTTGATAGCGTGATTCAGAACTTGCAAATGAATTTTACTAACGCCATCTATTAACAACTCCGGAACTAAATATCTAGCAACTAACAAAACATCGATCTTCCCATGGGAATGAGATGTTTTTCCGCGGTAAAAAGTAGCCTACGTCACTTTCCACCCTCCTAACTATCCTCACACACATAAACCATACCATATAATAGCCATGTTGCGACGTGAAAGAGTCACAAACAAACAAACAAACACACTTTCACATTTATAATATTAGTAAGGATTATAATAATGTTGGAATATAACAGTAACAATGAAATGTAGAACTACACCTATCGGTATATGGTGTTCTGTATTTTGTTTATTAGATACATTTAATTAACATTCATTTCACACCACTTAATCGCTTTTTAAGCTATTGCATAGCTTTTATCGCGGGCCTTGGGCGCGGGGACCGAATGCAAAAATTTCGTAACGAAAATTTATTACACCCTACACACAGACATAGTTACTGTCTGTGCACCCACACATTGATAAATACCAGAACTTTTAACTGAGTTAACTAACTTTTACTTTATAACGGCTAAACCGATTTGGCTAATTTTAGTCTTGAAATATTCGTGGAAGTTCAGGGAAGGTTGCAGCGATGAGAAAATATGAAAAATTGCGAGGAAAATACTGTTACGTGTCAGTAGTACTGGGTTCGAGAAAATGCCAAAATGTACCACAAAGACTTTTATTGTACTCGTAGAAACACAAATTACACGATGTACACAGTACACACTAAAACACTCTGCACGTAGGTACTCGTAAACACACTCGTCGAACACTGTATCGCTCGTAGAAATCACTTCACTTCTCACTGGTATCGCTCGTAGGTATCGCTGGTATCTTCCTGGTTTCGCTTCCGAAACTAGAATGTCCGCACTTGACCGATCGCCCCTTTTTATACCACTCACGCACCATTCATGGCAATCCAGAACATTCCTGTTAAGTCCGGACCCGCTTCGAACAAGATTCGAGAACGTTCCTTGCAACCGACTTTCGCCCGTATGACTATTGCCGTAATGGTCGAAGCGTCGTGCGTACTTTTGAGACGGTAAAGCGCTCTATTGTTGACTCGACATGTTTATGGCCCCTATTGTTTATTGTTTCCGAAGTAGCTGCGCTAGGGTTGTCACATTGCCCCCCTCTTAGTCATGCTCGTCCCGAGCATTATTCGATCCATGACATGGTGGTAGCATGCCTGGTAAAAAGTGTGTGTGATGAAGGCTATCACACTGGCTGCAGCAAGGACGAGGAACTTCCCTATCGATGAGTTATTTCACAAAAATAAACTTCAGCAATATCTTTTCACGTAGTTTATTACAACATATACACATTATTCTCTACACTTTGTACATTATTACATTTAATTACCAATTAATTTTACAAGTGTATACTTGTTCGGGCAGAACTTCCCCTTAGAACCGTTACAAAATTAATGACCTGCACTACCTTAGTCCGCCATATTTATATCCTACTCTCAACCCCACTTTACAATTAAATCGGAAGTCAATAACACTTATATAATCTCAAACAATAAATGAATTTATTAATAAATCGTAGGTATAAGTTATTATACACAGAATATTATACACACAATGATATAGTATTGTAATTAATAATTAATGTTGGGTTATATCGGAGTGCCGGAAGTAGAACTTGTAACATGTGTGTTAGTTTTAGGTGTTCTGGTGTCACGTATGCGTCGAATGTTTTGTGATCGGCCTCTGTGTAATAGTTGTATTTGGAGGCCAGTTTGGTAATTCGCTTGGCTATCTCATCATAGTTGCCTTTGCTGAAGTTGTATTTCCGGTTGCTCTTGTGTGTTATGTGGTTTTCCAGTGGTTTAATAAACCTACCATATTCTATGTTAAAAGTAATATCACGTGCTTGAATCATGCGGGGCGCTTTGTAGGTGCTCGCTTTCATCTTCTCTATCTTGGTTAAAGGAGTGATGCGAGCCAAGATGTCATCGCCGTGGTCCAACCCATCCTTTGCTTCTCTATAGACTCTTCTAACAGACAGGTCATCGATTGTATTGACGTATTCATCTCTTGTGAGAGCCGGGACGTGGCATCTAAACTGTTTAAGATGCTTGTAGCAACCAGGGATAGCGCTTGGGTCGTATTCATCTGTGCGCTGGGGACGATGGCGCTTGCTGTAGGCTGCGAGAGTTGTGGACACATGCTTGGGATAGTAATACAAATCTGCGGGCCGGAGGAGGCTCGGAAAATGAACCGTTTCGCCATCTGGTAAATAGCCCAGCCAGCGAGTCCCGCACCTATAACGGCTCCGGCCGTTAGCATCACGGGTGCCACGATGTGAGACAGTCTGAATGACGAGTCTCCGTCCCAGGGACCGTAGGTGTTTAAATGACTGGTGAACTTTGTGCGTTCAGTCCGCCAGTAGAACCAAGGGTGTGTTCTTTCTACGACGCCATCTACGGCGTTATTGTACTTGTTGATGGCTTGCACAGCCTGGAATGTCCATTTTGGTTCTGTCATGATCTTTGTTCTTATGTGTGTTTCAACGGCCTCGCGTATTATATGGCCGCGGCGTGTTAGGTCCCTCAGGCCTTGCCTATCCATTTCCTGCGTGAGCAGGACGGCGCACTGCGCTCTGTATCTATCTAAAGTTATTTTTTGTCCGTAGAGTCTGATGTTGAGGAACTCCACGGCTGTGTCCACGTCGAACGGGCGCAGTCTGTCTGCCAACATCCTGGGCGGCTTGCACTCCTTACATGTAGATCTGGATTAATGAATTAAATTGAATTACATGTAGATCTGGATTAAATAAGGCGTTGGAATCGACAACATGTATTCATAATAGTCGAATTATCGCGTATTTAGATTTAAAACATACAAAATAATAATAACATGACATAAAATAATGACACTATATTAATGACTTGAGGGTGATAGAGACAGTGCCATACAGGCAAGGCAAACTGTAAGGCACTGTCTCTGTCACCCACACGTCATTCACGCGCCAAAAGATCGTTGTAGGACTTAAATGTCAAATGACAATTTTCTTTTTAAAAATAATTATTTTGTCAACTGAAATAGTTCTTATGCTTTTGTTCAGAATATTTAAATTCTAATAAAGATTAAAATGTCTTGCACCTATAATGTGTCGTTATGATGTACGTATTCTTAACAATTAGGCTTACGTAATTATTATGCGTCTCTTTCAGTGAACTTATGAACTTTGATGTAACTTTTGATAACTAGGCAACTAAATGAAAACTGGTACACCACTTTCTTGGCCCACTGTAAAACAGTGAATATCTGTACTCGTATAATTTGTGTACAAAGTGTTTTAAATATGAATAAACAAAGTGCATTTATTAATGAAGAAAGTCACGAAAAAATTGTGAAAGAAAATGAGTTATTACTCTATATACATTCATTTTATTATTATTATCACAAATGCAGTATTATTTTTTGTTTTGTTAATTTATAGTACCTGGTTGACCGAGCTTTGCTCGGTTGAATATTATATTTAGTATGAATCGCAAGAAATACGAGGAATTCCGCCATCTATTCAGGAGTCAAATCATACAACTGTTCACTGAGCACAAAATTCATTTTACTTATGTTACGGCCAAAGGATCTCAACAGCGTGTTTCACAAAGTTGTACAGCGCCATCTAGTTTCATACTACTGAAATTTCAACACGTTACAAAGTTGTACAACGCCATCTAGTTTCATACTACTGAAATTTCAACACGTTACAAACAGTACCTCATAGAAGTTAACTGTGTGAGCGAATTAATTGCATTTTTAATAGGTACATACTTAATTAGATAAATTCATTGAACTTTCCTTCGTACTTTTCGCAGGCTTAGGCAGTCCCCGACTGAAATTTTTATTTGCGATAAAATGTATTGAATGTTTATGATAATTAAACAACATAAATAAATATACTTTTAGTTTAATGAGCAAGTTGTTAGGCGTACTTAAAATTTTATTGATTCTATTTACAACAATAGTAATTTCATCGATCTGACCATTATTTATTTAAAACTTTATTAAAATATATTATTAAATCGATAATAACAAAACTAACATTTATTTACAAATATTCTCGTAAATATCACAAACGCACGTTAAACTATCACTACGCGTCCTGCGAGGTCAAGCGAGATAATCGCACTGATTTTTAATTTTATTCAAACAGAAAATAGGTAGGTATAACGCAAAAATAGCGCTTCAACGTAAGAATGAAAATATATTCGAGCGCCATCTAGTTTCATACTACTGAAACAAACAAACCGTATCTCATAGAAGTTATCCTAATGTTTCATAGATGGCGTCAGTTCAACACGTTACAAACAGTACCTCATAGAAGTTATCCTAATGTTTCATAGATGACGTCAGTATGATGTTTTTAAAATCTCTTTATCTCGGGAACCGAGCTTTTCTCGAACCTGGGACCTTGATAAATCGATTCCTTGAGCCGAAAACCCCCTAATCTGTAACTTTCATGAAAATCTTTGCAGCCGTTTCCGAGATCGTGATTATATATAAATAAATAAATAAATATACAAGAATTGCTCGTTTAAAGATATTAGATATAATGATATGCAATAGCTTTACCGCGGCAGTCTCCGAGTGCCACACGTCTTTTTTTATTCCTTTTTGACGTGACAACGTTACGTTTTATAATTCGATATCGGTTGCACGCACGAAACACATGACGTTTATGTGCCGTTATCTGACGTCATGCGGCGTTATCGTAACCTCGCTCTGAGGCGTCCCATGTAAAGCTTGAAGTGCAAGCGAGATCGCGGAACGAGCGACAAAGAAGCACAATCGGCCTTTGCGTTCGGCGATATTTTGGTAATGTATCCAATTATTACTTTGTTATTGACTTCTGGGACTATTTATAAATTTTAAATGTTACCTTTTTTAATGTTTCCTGTATTCCTTCTTTGTTTTTTACTAGCTTTTGCCAGCGGCTTCGCCCGCGTGAATTTCGTTTAAACTTCACCCCTTTATTTCACCCACTTAAGTGTCATAAACGTAAGAGTAGATAAAATATAGGTATACTTAATCAGAAAGCTTCGAACTGCTAAGCTATCGGGAGTTACACGTGTTATTGTGAGTCAACCATAAAAGATAGACATATGCTGTCGTGGATTTTTTTTTATATAATTTTAAGGAGAACATTTCCGTCATACATGATTTCTGTGTAGCTTTAACCATTAAGGTTGCACACGCGACGGAAGCTTAAAAAATGGAGTAACTTCTCCCGTTTCCCCAACATTTCCCTTCACTGCTCTGCTCCTATTGATTGTAGCGTGATGAAAAGTATACTATAACCAGCGCGGGAGTATGAAAAATAATTGTACCAAGTTTCGTTAAAATCCGTCGAGTAGTTTTTGTTTCTATAACGGTTATACATCAGACAGACAGACAGACAGACAGACAGACAGACAGACAGACAAAAATTTTACTGATTGCATTTTTGGCATCAGTATCGATCCCTAATCACCTCCTGATAGTTATTTTGGAAATATATTTAACTAGCTTTTGCCCGCGGCTTCGCCCGCGTGGAATTCGTTTATATCGCGAACCGGGGAAGTGGGGAAAAAGATACGTCATCAACTATCTTCCTGGGAAAATTCATCGAAATCGGTCAGGCGGTTTAGATTTTTCATACAAACTTTCATCCCCTATTTCAAGCATTTAGGGTTGATTTTTGAAAAAAAAAGTAGCCTATATGTGACTCTGGGTCTTCAACTATTTTCATTCCGAATTTCATCCAAATCGCACCAGTGGTTTAGCCGTGAAAACGTCACAGACAGACAAACAGACAGACAGACAGACTTTCGCATTTATAATATTAGTATGGAAGTATGGATGTACAGAATTGACCTCTCTACAGATTTATTATAAGTATAGATAGATATAGATTGATAAATTTCTGTAACTTTAAATACGATTTCATGACGTTTGTTTACTTTGATGACATTATTTGTCAATCATTCCATCAGTATTTTCTTAAGACGTTGTCACGTTCAACTATCATCAGTAAACCGGCTTTACAGACAACCAGTATTTTTTTTTATATGCGACTGGCGACAACATGCACACACTGTTATATTCCAACATTATTATAATAATGCATGCACATTGTAGTAGTGTATTTTTACATACCTACTACATTGTGCATGCACTAGTAATAATAATTATTGTAATTAACTATAATCACATCATTGTATAACATACTTCCTGGTCTATGTGGGCGGGATAGCTGCAATACAGTTATCAAACCATAGCAATGATTGATAGATTATATTGTGTTTAGAGTATTGTTTGATAACACATTAATAGACAACTCAGCACGGTTCTCTCTTCATCATTGAGGAGAAATAGAGCATACTCCACAACACTATTCCAGTGTGAATTGAAAATCTATACCCATAAAAGTGTAGCTGGTCATGCTGTACAAAAATTATCAAAATCAGTACACCCAGTGTTCTCTGAGATACACATAAATACAGTTATTCAGATACACATACCTACGTACAGTTGAATAGAGAACCTCTCACCCCTTTTTGAAGTTAGTTAAAAATGCATGGTCAATAAATCATATGGTCAATAGGGGCCTAAATGATTACTTTTATTTTTTTCTGTTTGAATAATGCAAAAAACTCTTGTATGAATCGGTTAAACCGTTTCTGAGATTAGCACGCGCAAAATCACAGAGACACTTAACAATTTCCTACTGTGAATATGTGTTTACTAATCCATACTAATATTATAAATGCGAAAGTCTGTCTGTCTGTCTGTCTGTGACGTTTTCACGGCTAAACCACCGGTCCGATTTGGATGAAATTCGGAATGAAAATAGTTGAAGGCCCAGAGTCACACATAGGCTACTTTTTTTTCAAAAATCAATCCCTAAAGGCTTGAAATAGGGGATGAATGTTTGTATGAAAAATCTAAACCGCCTGACCGATTTCGGTGAATTTTCGCAGGAAGATAGTTGATGAAGTAGTTTCCCGGTTCGCGATATAAACGAATTCCACGCGGGCGAAGCCGCGGGCAAAAGCTAGTATTAAATAAATAAAAAATATTACACATACTTAATATATTCTTTACTGACAAAATCGCAACAGGCGATGGCTAGCTACTGCAGCCCGGCACCCGATAACTTCAAGACTTGCAAGGCTGTTGTATGCAACCAGTTCTACGACCAAAACAATACTAAATTATTTAGGTAAAGTATTAGTAAATACGCACCTCGTGAGTAACCTGTGTCCGTGCGCAGTGCACTCGCTCGCGCGGACCGCAGCCGAAGCAACAATTATCTAACTCGACTCTGCCACGATCATTAGATTCATTAGATAACATACAGTCAAGAATTATAGCTTCCCGCGACAATTTACTTATCTGTGTAGTTACATTTATCTGAATATATTACACTTAATGAAGATCGTAACGAGTTTATCACGATCTTTAATTAAATACCGTAGATAAATTACTGAGGTAAATAAATTAACTCTTCTCTCTTGTTTCAGTCTCAGCATGAATTTGACATGTGTTTATTTTTATTATATTGGCTGCGTTCCGTAACTCGACCAAAACGTTCAAATTTCTATGAAAAATTGGCATTTTGGTCGAGTTACGGAACGCGGCCTATGACATAAATTGAAGGTTGACACTTGACATTAGTGATGTGACAGTTAACAATTGTTTATGGTTAGAACCATAAATTTATTTATTTCTCAATATGGCGTAAAATACATTCAGCCAAACGCAATAAATCTGTGTACTAATGTTATTAAATGTTAGTCGTTTTGATATTAGAAATTAATTCAGATTCAAGCTGCTCAAGTCAGAAAATCTTCTTTCGTACGAGTAACGACCGACTTTGCGCAGTTAGTAGAATATATTCTTCTAGCTTTGTCATGAATATATAGTATATTTCTTCGGAAACTACAAAAGCAAGAACTTTTGTAATCGATCCTGTAGTTATTAAGTTTCTTTGTATATTTATAACAATAGAAGCATATATAAAAATAATTACCATTATTTTTACTAATACATAAAAGATGTAACTACAAAAATTCAACAATGATTATCGCAACTTGGGAAGTAAATAAAATAAACAAATTCTTTAAAAATGTATTTATTGTACATTACACATGAGATCAACATTTAAAAAATTGGTTGCCTGTAAAGTCGGTATACGGGCGAAAGTTTTACGTGACAACGACTTTGAGTGGTAAAATAATTTTAATGTGAATATTCATTCGTATAGTAGGAAGAAGGATGAAATAATAGTAACAATTTAAAACATTTATTTATACTGTCTAACCGTCATGTGAAGGCGGAAGCAATTTAAGTTTAATGTTTTATTTTTGTTAAATAGTTCCTCACTTGTAAACAAGATGGCATTGTACCAATTTGTGAAACGCGCTAACGAGTGTAATAAGAGAAAAATTTGTAAAGGGCAATGTGTCGACTTCTTTGGTTTTATAATAAACTGCTACTTTGGGTTTGGAAGCAGTTGTGGTTATTTGTGAAGTTGACCCTGCGTTCCCGTATCTTCATGGGGTAAACATATACAAAGGATTATATTTAAAACATTGTAACACCATCCGCCATCTAGCGCTGCTAACCGTTAGACCATTAACCATTAGTCACAACTAAGTGAGGTAACAAACTAGATTACTCTACTTAACCAGAGATGGCGCTGTACCATTTTCTGAAACACGCCAACGTGTGTACGCCGTAGCTACTATAAGTAACGTGAGCGGAGCTACTAACGCAGTTTCTTGAAGTGCCACCCGGCAAACCAATTTATAAGACGTTGTCACGTCAAAAATCAAATCTATTTATTAGTCTTTACACCATCGTTTCTTAACCTCGGGTCGCGACCCAAATCCGGGTCGCGGGCGGTATTGGGATGGGTCGCGGGAATTTTTAAAAGACATTAGCGGCCTTTTTTTACAGCCTGAAGGGCTGACGTAAAAGCAGACGAGCCACCTGATGGTAAGTGGTCATCGTCGCCTATGGTCACGAGAAACACCAGGGGAGTCACCAGTGCAACGTCGGCCCTGAAAGTGAACTCTTTTTACACCTTTCTTGAAGAACCCCATGTCATAGCGCTCCAGATACTTCAGAAGGAAGCTCATTCCACATCTTGCACGTTCGCGGCAAAAACGATCGTGAAAAACGGACCGTAGTCGTTCGCCACGAGTCCAAGCGATGTGGATGAAACTTCAATCTTCGGCGAGTGGTGTGATGATGGATGGGTGAAGTTGGCACCAAATCGAACAATTCCTCGGAACACTCACCGTTGTAAAGCCGGTAGAACGCGCAGAGGCATCCCATGTCTCTCCTCAGATTTAGGTGTTCTACCCTGTTAGTGACTCGAGGGTCACACGAGGGTGACACGAGGGTTGACAATTCGAACCGCGCACTTTTGTAGGGCGTCAAATGGACTAAGCTGGTATTGTGGCGCCCCTGGCCAGAGATAAGAACAGTAGTCCATGTGAGCCTGACTTGTGCTTAATAGAGCATCAGTAGGTCCCTCGCAGTGAAGTACTGCTTCGCCCGGTTTAGGACACCAAGCTTTTTGGAGGCCAATTTAGCCTTATCTTCCAGATGACTCCGATACTGCACGTCGCTCGAAATGTCAACGCCCAGAATCTCAACACTTTTACCAACACACAGTTGGGTTGGGGAACACCAGCGTTTATGGGTTTCAAATCTGAGCAACAACCGTGGACTACGACCTTTATATGTCGCTCAGACAGAAAGCTAGCTACCCAACTGCATAACCTCTCAGGAAGACCGTAATGACATCATCATTGTCACCAGCCTTCTAATGTCCCCACTGCTGGGGCACAGGCCTTCCTTTCCGATAGAAACACACAAGGAGAATGAGCCATAACCCACCAAGCGGGCCCAGTGCGGATTGGTGGGTGTTAACGATTGCAAATGCAACCGGGACCAACGGCTTAACGCACCTAACGGAGTAAATATTAAGGATTTCGGTCACCCATCTAGTGACCAGAGTCTGCGAAAGTTGCTTAGCAAACTGAGCCCGCTTACCATTGCGCCACTAAGCTACTCAACGTTATGACATCAATTCGAGCAAACTACGGACTTTTATTCCTATTATTTTATTATCACTGAAAAATCAATAAAATGTCAGGGTCGCGGACTTCAAATATTTTTACATTTTGGGTCGCCAGCCAAAAAGGTTAAGAACCGCTGCTTTACACTATAATAATTATAATAATAAACAAAATTGAAATATCTGTACAATATTATCATAGGTAAAAATTCAAGTCAGAAATGTTGTAAAAAAAAGTAAAACAAAGGATCTATCTAAACCTGTATCTCAATTATAGAGTTACTGCTTTACTAACGCAGATAAAATTAACGGTCGATTCGTTCATAAAAGATAGTCGCAAACATATTTACATAACGTACACATAATAATAATATATATACAGCTCACGGGTAACGTCTATTCGCTTGAAATGTGTAAGTTTCATTTCGCGTGACCGTTTAAAAATAACTTTATATAAAGGTAATTCAATTTCCTAACTATGTATTACATATAAAAAATAAGAAACGGTTAACATGTGTGTGAAATACCGGTACCGATACCGGTTATCTTTCTGTCGTCCTGATGTTAACGGTACGACAACGTTCATAATCCACAATTTATCCAAGTTATTCCAACATCAATGCCCTCGCACAGCTTTTAATCCGCGTGAGGAGTCTGTCTGCCATGTCCAGCGTCTCCACTACACTTCTATTCCACGGCAATAACACCGCTCCGCTGCACTTCTAAAGGTGATTGCATAGTCCAGCTTACCGCCGGCGCGGTTGACCGACGCGCGGGTCACGAGCTACAAGTCTTTTGTACCGTTTTATAGAGAAAAGAGACCCGCGCGGCCGTACGTCACATGACGTACATTTGTAGTGACATTCATCGGCGCGGGTCAACCGCGCTGGCGGTAAGCTTGACTATACAACCACCCAATCCACACCAATAACACTGCTGTGAATAAAAGTGAGCTGGGCGTAAGGGCTCTTTCAATTTATGCGTTGATGTTATGCGTTGTGTATGTATGTTAGTTATGCGTTGATTGCACTCAACTGAAAGCGCCCTAAGAGGGACCTGGTGATCGGATTTATAAAATAATCAATCCCTAAAATTCTTTTTTTCTATAGAAAATAATCTTAATCGAATATTTCACCTGCACACTACAAACATCGTGACAATACGGACTCTCCTTTCGCAATAACGAGACGTTTTTTACTTTCGTCATTTACTTAACAGAATAAATTTTATGTTCCGGAGTCATGGATATTTGTGATTTGTCTTTAATAAAAGCAGCAATGACGACGTTAAGATTTTAAAGTTATCTAATAACCGGTTATAAGGTGTAATCGGTATATCGTGTCTAACCGGTTACCAGGGGCAACCGGTATACTGCGTTTAATCGGTTACAAAATGTAAATTGACTCGATATAGGGTAAACCGAGGAGTAATTGGCTACCGTTTAGTAAGTGACCATTTGAAATGAATGCAATGCTTGAAAAATTAATAAGATGTGCCTGATAGTTATTCTAATTCTGAGAAGTGTACAGTGCAGAATTATCTAATAACAGCTATTCTTCTTAATAAAAAGCATTGAAATTTCAAGTGGCCAATAACTTAACGGTGGCCACGTACTCCTCAGTTTACCCTACCGCTTTTCCTTGCAAATGGTTACAGCCTATAACAGGTTACACCTTGTAACCAGTTACACGTTGCAACCGGTATATCACGTGTAACCGATTACAACTTGTAACCGGTATATCACATGTTACATCTTACAAGCGGTATGGGTGATTGCATAGTCAAGCTTACCGCCAGTGCGGTTGACTCGCGTCGATGAATCGCACTATACGTCATGTGACGTACGGCATGCGCGGTTCGTAGGCGCGGGTCTCTTTTCACTATAAAACGGTACAAGAGACTTGTAGCTCGTGATCCGCGCGTCGCATCGGTCAACCGCGTTGGCGATAAGCTTGACTATGCAATCACCTTTACCGGTTCACATTGCAACCGGTATATCACATGTTGCCGGTTACACGTAGCAACCGGTATACCACATGTAATCGGTACCTCACATATAACCGGTATCTCCCTTAACCGGTTACACCACCCAACCGGTATCCCCCCTACCCGTCGGCGGGCGGCTGCCAGGTGACGGCCTGCATCTTGCGGTTGATCTCGAGCAGGATGAGGCCGCAGCGCGCCACCTGCGCGGGCCGCAGCTGCGGCGTGCGCTCCCGCTCGCCCGCGCCCTCGCGCTGCGACCGCCGGAGCGCGCGGCGACGACGGGCGCGCGCCGTCGCTAGTGGATAACAACATTCGAAATTTGAATTTAATAAAAAGAATCCATTTTACGTATGTAACGCTGCTTACCTCACGTAAGTAAGTTAGTGAGGTAAGCCGCGTTATATACGTAAAATGAATTCAAACACTCACAATTCATTCAGTATTAAAAAGAATCGATACTTTACTCCGGTATCGTAGATTACAGTTACAATAACGCTACACACTCACAGCCCCACAGTTGGATTCCCTGTGTCGTGGGTGCCATGGACAACACATTAGACAAGGATATACACCCGGATCAAGAATGGAAATTTAAACTCATCATTCAAATTTTCGCTGGGAATCGAACCTGGAACCCTCAGAACAGCGATCTGACCAACCATTGCGCCATATGCTAAAGTATCAATACCGGAAGATATCGGGTACATTTTTTACATATGAAACTTGAAAAAATGCCAATACATACCTGGTGACAACAAAAAAACTACCTAAGTACTATTAAAAAGGTCAGTAAACTCCCCACTTACTAATTAGTAGTGACCACTTACCAGTTTCATTTTTCTCCTTCGTCTTGTAGTCCTCGTCCATTGACCGTGACAGGGATCTCTTCTTTGGGGACTGAAATTGCAAGAAGAATAATAAAGTAACCAAGTAATATTTTTAAAGGTGAAGCATTAGGGAACAAATCCTTTGAAAATTGAAAATTATAAATAGAGATTAAAATTGGAATGTAAGGGTCAGCTCACACCGAGACGCGACGCGACGCAACGATACTCGAAGAGGCTAGTGATTTCGCGCTGCGCCGCGCGTCGCCGCGAGACGCATCTCAATGGCGCGAGGTGCATCGTAAAAGTAGGCAATCTTGCACGCCGCGCGTACCGACGATGCACGGCTGCGTAGCGATGCACCGCGCTACGCCGCGAGGCGTCACGAGACGCAGCGCTGCATGAAGCAACGTATTCTGAATTGTCACAATGAAATGTGTATCTTTTCGTGTAGAAAATAAAGTTCTATTTTGAGCCGCTCTTTGAAAGACTGCGCGCAGCGTCGCGTCGCGTCTCGTCTCGGTGTGATTTGACCCTAAGACTTCATTCATGAAAAGGTCACACCAATGTCTCTGTTTGTCACACAGCCTACTGAACGAGGGGCAAGTCTTTTTTTTTTTGTTAACGAGGGGGAAACCTTCAAAAGGTACCCTGTGCCGTGGGAGCGACACAGGGTTATGTGGGGTTCTTACTCACTAAAGCCCCCCCGGTGGCCGTCTTCGACGCTATGTGGAGGACTCCGGGATCTCCAACGGAACGCACCCGGAGCCCTCCGAGCGCAGTGCCTTTCGGCTCCTCCAGCGCGAGTAGAAATCCGCGCGGCACCTTTTGTTTATGATGGTATGCGGCCTACCTCATACCATCATCCTTCCCGGGGCTGCTGATTGGCGGTTCGAGCTCCCACTCTTACCGCCTGCAGCCCCGAAAGCCCCCTTTTAGTCGCCTCTTACGATCAGGCAGGGGATATTACTATGTATAGAGATGTTTATTACTGCCTAGTAGATGGCGTTGCTTCGTTTCAGGAAACTTATTGCTTTGCTCCTGTTGGTTGTAATGTGATTGTGAAAATATATAGCCTTCCTCGATAAATCAACTATGGAATACAAAAACGATTGTTGAAACTGAACCAATAGCTCCTGAGATTAGTGTGTTCAAAAAAAAAGACTCTTCACCTTTACATATTACAGCTTTATATTATAAGGAACATGGAATTATAATAAAACATTATCATGCATTCCACCAACCCGTTGATTCGTCTGTTCGTTTGACACTATCATCATAACAACTCATAATATGGTACTTCACCCGTCGCTTCTGCTTCTGGTAGTGCTGCGAGTCGTAGAACTGCGGCTGCGCGCGGCGCACGCGGGCCGTGCGCCCGCAGTTCGGCCGCGGGCAGCGCGTCCGCCGCGCGCCGCGCCGCGAAGAACGTGTGCCCGCACTTGCACGACTTCGACGCTACTGCCACCTGCCGGAACGATAATAATAAATAAATAAATAGCGCTTCACACTCATAGCCCCACACTATGTCCCTGTGTCGTGGGTGCCTTGGACAACACACAAGGCAAGGACACACCCAGACCGAGAACGGAAAGTTAAATTCATCATCCAAATTTCCACCTCGCTGGGAATCGAACCCATGATCCTGGGAACAGCGATCCGGCGTGTTAACCATTGCGCCATCCGGGTCGTCATAAATATTTTGGTGATGGGAGATGTCTGCGTCTTCATAGGTTACATACATACAACTTGCAAGACTTTGATTGATGCAACTTCTACCACCTGTGGAAACAATTTTGGCAGTGTGAGATCTGCATCTTTAATCTTGTTTAGATGCAAGTGTAAATCCGCCCTCGCTTCGCTTCGGGAAACCAAACCCTTCAAAAATCTCTATAAATTTTAACAAATTATGTTATTCCGATGTCTAAGCTATATTACTGCAAAGTTTCATGAAAATCCGTTCAGTAGTTTTTGCGTGAAAGAGCAACAAACACACACACACACATACATCCTTACAAACTTTCGCATTTATAATATTAGTAGGAAGTAGGATTTTATCAACTAGCGGCCTATGCATGTATTATACATAAAAACCTTCCTCTTGAATCACTCTACCTATTACAAAAAACCGCATCAAAATCCGTTGCGTAATTTTAAAGATTTAAGCATACAGACAAACAGACGGACAAAAATAGCGACTTTGTTTTATACTATGTAGTGATTATTTCTCTAAAGTATGTGATTTTAGTTGAAAGCAGATATTAAGTTAGCAGTCATAGCTGGCAGGATAAGAAAAAAAAGTAACAGAATATGTCATTAGGTATTTTAAAGAAAAGGTGGAACATTATCCTAATTTTGGAGATATGTAATAATTGGTCGGTCCGAAGTAAACAGTATTATTTGGTTTTCTTTATACAAGTGTTGTATGAATTTATTAAAATACTAGCTTTTGCCCGCGGCTTCGCCCGCGTGGAATTCGTTTATATCGCGAACCGGGGAAGTGCGGAAGAAGGTACATCATCAACTATCTTCCTGGGAAAATTCATCGAAATCGGTCAGGCGGTTTAGATTTTTCATACAAACTTTCATCCCCTATTTCAAGTCTTTAGGGGTTGATTTTTGAAAAAAAAAGTAGCCTATATGTGACTCTGGGTCTTCAACTATTTTCATTCCGAATTTCATCCAAATCGCACCGGTGGTTTAGCCGTGAAAACGTCACAGACAGACAGACAGACAGACAGACAGACTTTCACATTTATAATATTAGTATGGATTAGTATTTTAATTAAATTAGTGAATAACTTTTCAACAGTCCCTCAGATCTATGCCTCACCTTTTCAACAAAGTGATCTTGAAAGATGTAACTCCAAAAAGATTTATTATTCTCACAGTTATGGATAGCACTTAAACAAGTGCCATAGTATAAGTAATAACATACTGAAGGCTTTATTTCAAACAGAGATAGGCACAATATAACATTTATGGACTAAGTTATTTATCTAAAAGAATAGAAATTCCAGAGCATTCCATCCACTGTCAGAAGTGCACCTTTCTGTAATCATGAATATACCATCTTTGATTTCAAACTCATGTTCAAGCAGTATTTCCTTTAAGGGTATAATACTCTAAGTCTCCTCAGTTCTGAGGAGACATGCTCAGAAGTCGGCCACTATATGTTGAAGAGGGCTTAAGGAATTATTCATTTAAATTGCATCCCACAAAGTATCAGATTTCCACACCTGTGATTACATACATTGCAAATTGATGGCAAAATTTTAAAATGTCGTAAGTAAATTTTGCTTGCAAACTAAATTGAACTTTGGGCAGATGTAATAAATTAGTTTTTTGCGGGGAAGGCAATTCCATATTCTAGATGGCTATGGTATGGGTTTAAAAAATAAAGTCACCTGCATTTCACACTTGGGACAGCTTTTGGCGATCATCTTGTTTTTACCCATCGTTCCCTGGCTCGTAGTACATCACAGCACTGAATTCACGTTGGATCACACTAAATTATATTAAAATTGTTACCACTTTATTAATTCAGCGAGATGAAGATTATTAAATTTTCAGTTTAAACGTTACGTTAAATAATAATACAATTGCCACGTTAGCGAATTAATTATTATGTTGGTAATTCGTAATGCTACTTCAACAAATAAAATATAGAAAGGTCAACGCAACATCTCAAAGTAAGTCAACTTTAACTTTCATTTTTTATTAAAATGTTTCCATGAAGGAACTTGAATTGAATAAATTGATCATTAACATTAAAAAATCAACTGTCATCTGTCAGTCAAATCAAATCACAGAGTACTGTCAGTCAGTGTTATTCATAGAGGTAGTCCTTATAGATCAATGGTGTTATTACTATTGTCTATTGTCCGTTGCGTGTCACTTTGTTCAAAACAGTAATAAAATCAATAATTAAACAAATTAGGACAGAATTGGTGTGTGTTCAAGAAGTGTATGTTACACATACAGCGATGAAAAAAGTAGTAGACTAGTAGTTGATCTCCTTGTCTTGTTTTCTATTTACAGGGTTGACCATGCGTTTTCGACGAATCTCTATGGTTACCCAAATATTTTATGCGCAGAGTATTTCAAATGGTGTTATTCGTCATTCCGCCTCGGGTTCCAGAAATAAAATTCGCTGGTAGGTATAAGTTTATGAGGTACTTGTGTACCTAAAATTATAAACAAAATGCTTTATTACTATATTTACGCGAAATGTAGGAATGGCATATTAATTTTCGGACATTCTTTGCTGTTCAAATTAAAAAGTTAAATATCGATTTTCCTGTACTATTTTCAAGACTTGTTTTTTATTCATCGAGTACCAAAATAAAAAGATGTAAGCTATTATTTTGACGCCGTATCACGGTAAAGGTAGCTGCTGAGGTAAAGGTACCTGCTGAGGTAGCAGGAAGGTAAAGTGGTACTTAAAGTCCGCCTTAAAGAAACAAATAAACAAAAGATACATAATGGATTGTGAAGAGAGTAAAGAAAATGAAACAAAAGAAGAAGAAAGAGAAAACCCAGCGATTATTTTACGATTCAAAAGAAACAGGTAAGTTACTTACACTTAATTACTTGTTATTAAAAAATATGAAATTAAAAAAAATAATGCAGTTAGCGTAGCTTGATGGACGGAACCCTTCATAAGCGAGTTTGACTCGGCAGTACAGTGTAGTTAACCGGCGTTTTTACAATTAGAGTCTCAATTTTATGGTTTGTCATCTATTCTATATCTGTCTGTATATCTGTATGTCTGTGTGTTTGTGCACGCTAATCTCAGAAATGGCTGAACGGATTTTTATGGGACTTTCACTGGGAGACAGAGGAGGTTGTGGCGCAACATAAAGGCTACTTTTTATCCCGGAGTTCTCGCGTGATCGACCTTTACGCGGGAAAAACTCCTAAGCACGAACGAAGTCGCGGGGCGCATCTAGTGTGAAATAATTTTGTCTTCAACACCTTTCTCAATTCAACTGTATTCTATGTTGCAGCATCTCAAAACAATATGAATGTGCTGTCTGTCCGTGTTCATACACGCAATTACCAAACTTAAGATACCACATTCGCAGAGCACACTATAATTTATCTGCGAAAATAACTCCACGAGAGACACGAAAAATCAACGATGTCTGGTTTGAAAATGTTAATAACTCGACCGATGTCATGGAAATAAAAAAAACAGGGCACAACAAGTATTTGATGAAAAGGGCAAGTAATCTTGAGTGCATTGAGATAGTGAAACCGACGGACTCCGTGGACTTGACTTCGCTGTACCCAGACTGCGCTCGATCGAGGAAAAATAAAATTTGGTGTAGCTTGTGCGAAACAACGTTCCGCAAAGAAAACTACAGGAAACATTTAGCAGAAGCACACGGAGCAGCTGACTGCTCTGTTCCCCCCTAGATTAGGAGTTGGATATGACATTTATTACTTGTCTCTGTATTGCTGGCATATTGCTGAGCAGGCAGCAGGCAGCAGCATCTATAGTATCTAGTCATTAAAAATGTGCGCCTCGTCGTGATAAGATGTCGTCTGTCGACCGTACGACACGCCGCGAACCCACCGATGACGGGGTGCGACAAGCCTCAGATATGGTTGTGCTTGTTGATTGTAAAAAAAAGTATCTTTTAAGTGAATTTCATTATGTTATGAGTTCTCATGATATTACGGATTTTAAACGTTACATATCGTGAGTACTTTTATCATAATCAAATGTATACCATAATTCAAGGTGAGGTTAAAAATAATGAAATTATAAGATTGGAATGCCAAAATAATCTCAAGAAACTGCTTATTTGTCGGGTTACTACGTGTGATGTGACTGCGTTTTTTTTCTGTCGATGTTAGTGAAATTAATGTATGTGTAAAGAAAATCATTGAAATAAATTATTTTTGGTATTAAATCAATTGATTTAAAGCAAGAAGTACTTACAATGTAAGAAAAAATGTTAATTATATTTGTAAATAAATAAAACTTTTCGCTAGTAAGCCTTTTACTGTCTTCTGCGATGAAAATATTTGATACTTGAAGTTTTTTTTGAGAAAATTAACATTCTTCAACTATGTATAGATAGCCCAAAATATCTATTTAACCCTTAAACAGTGCCATTGAATCACCTGTCGTTATCAATGTCAATTTATTATAATTATATGCATATTTTTAACTTTATAAATACTGACACTATGTTATTATAATGAATTTGGAATGTACATAATTAAAGATTATTTTTTATTGTACATAATTAGAAATTACTTTTTATATCATAGACTTTTGTTGATGTTTTTTAATACGGCATCTTAGGCAAAGGCCGTCGTATTCGATTTCTTCATTTCAATTTGTCAATCTGTCACTGTCAAGTACAACTTGTCAAGTGAAGTGACAAGTACGAAACAAGTAAATAAGTAAATAAAATTATAAAATCAATAAATTATTATGTGAATGCGACGCGGTAATATTTTAATGTGTTAAACAAGTCGTTAATTACATAGATGCATCAATTAAAGATCAATTTCGTGACTGGATCTTAATAACCGAATACCGAAACCGAGTAATTAGCTGTGCGCCAGTGTTGATTCGAGATACGATTCGTTAAATCAATACAGATGGAGTAGACCTTAGAACGGTTTGCTATATGGCTGTCGCTGCGGAGGATCCCGAGGCTGACGAGCGATGAAGAGGCATAGAAGCAGATTAAAGAGTTAACATACCTACAGCAGTTGATGATGAAGGTATACTGTGACCTGTGCGGTAAGCGGGAGAGAAGTAAGCAGCAACTAGCGGAGCACCTGCGGACCTGCGCCTCCAACCGGACGTGCACCTGGTGCAACATCGTGTTCAAGAACCGCGGCAACCTGTTCAGCCATACGCTGCACATACACGGCAAGAAGACCACGTAGGTCCTATGTTACTGGTGTTTTTATTTTTTATTTTTATTTATTTGTGAAACAAACATATAATAATAATAATAAAATCGTTTATTTCAACCACAAATACAAAAAATTATGACAATATACATTCATTTGCTCAGGTAAAACTAAAGTATTTGTGGATGCTGGTCCCTATATTAGGTATGTCACATGTGTCACAGGAAACCAGGCCCACCGTAACAATAGTTCAAGCTTTAGACGTACAAAAACAGTATTAATTATAACAAGCTTCACATTTCACATATAAAAAACATATAGCTTTACAGTTTCCACTAATTTTTTTTTACATACAGATAAATTTGGAGCAATAAAAAAGTAGACAACAAACACAGAAAGTTAGATAAAAATGCAAAACAGGATTTTAAAAGCCATACAAATATGGGAATCAACTAATACTAGCCAATATTTTTGTCATATACCTCTCTTATAAGTAGAATGAATACTTTGAAGGGATCAATATTTATTTATTTATACTTTATTGACCACAATAAAATATTACGGCACAAATTGCGAGCTTAATGCTTAAATGCATTCTCTGCCAGCTAACCATTGGACCAAACAGAAATGCGCGAAGAGTGGTTATATGATATAAATAAAGTATAAGTTATACATAGATATACATACTTATAAACTATATAGATATATAGAATTAATACTGTATAAACATAAATACATACATATATAAATACATACATAAACCTATAAATACATATATACAATTAAAATATATGGATACATACTTGTAAGATGACAACCTTGCAGCTTAATTGGAATGTTCCAGCAAGTGAGTACGTAGTTTATGTAGGTAATATCTTGTAGGTGTTTATTAAACAATTTACAGGAACGTGTTATAAAAACTATCAAAGTTTTATATGCTGCTTATATATGTACTAATTCTGAATTAAGAGTAAGAGCTTGTTTTACACTGCTCGGATATTACCAAAGTCGTAGTGAATAGTTTCACCTCGGCTGTTGTCCAGGCATGATGTCTGGAGACAGCAGAAAATCTTTGCCATAATTATACAGGCATTATAAACCATTATTCTCTAGTGCAGACTGTTTAAGGGATAAGTCGCTAGACAAAGTATCTGAAGTTTATGTGCTGCTTTAAGGCCTACAACATGCCTTATTTAATGCCCACAAAACCTGTCGACAAAACAGTCAGTTACATAAACCATTCATTGCAATGTGGGACTAACAGTGTACTTTCCTTCAGTGAGGCTGTAGATTTTATATGTTGCATGAGGTTAAATAAATAGTTTTCAAAAATCCGAGCTGTTACAAATGTGTTAATTCAATAGATCACATAAATACTCACAAACTGTCAAACTTTTATTTTGTTATACTTTCATATTCCTCTGAATTTAACAGCAAACTTTATTATCGGAAATATGTTAACAAAATTTCTGTTTTCTTTCAGCAAAATGGCACACCTAAGGAAATTGGCACCAGCAAATTATACATGTACGGTATGCCCCAAGTCTTACACTCAGGCCACCAACTTAAAATATCATATACGGAGAGATCATTACAATATGACAGCGCGCATAATGGAGAACGAAGATCGGAAGATCAACGAAGTGTGGGTGGAACGCGTTCAGAACTCGGACGCTCTGGTCGAAATCAAAAAGGTTAAAAGCAACATGTTTTTGATGAGGAAACTGGCTGCAGACGTTTCTGTCAAAATATCAGAACCGATAGACTCAATAGACCTTTCTCCGTTGTACCCCACCCACGTGAGGGTGAAACGAGTCTGGTGTGATTTATGCAACAAGTCCTGTTACCAAAGAGACTTTCAGAAGCATGTGAATGAGAAGCATTCAAAAATAACACGACACCAATGCAACAACTGCCTCCGGGAGTTCAAACGACCGTATCTCTACTTGAAGCACAGCTGTACGAGAAAAAGGAGAAACCATATGAAGAATAAAGAGAGAAAGTGTTTGGACAACATAACAATCCAAGATTGAGAAGTAAGAAGTAAGAAAACTTAGTGGTTGTCAGAAGCTTTGGGCTGTGAGTGTTAAAATGGGGAATAACATAATCACTAGACAATAAAGGCCTTTCTCACACAACGCTATTTGTAAGCGACTAGGATGTTGTCAAAATAAAGAAGCGACGCGTCTACGATGCGTCTCCTGTCAGTGAACAGTGTCAGATACAGCGTATTTTGGATTGCGTTGTAGTCGCGTAGCTAATAAAAAACATAGTGTGAGAACAGCCTTAGCCTAGACAAACTGCTGGTCTTGATATAAGACAGCACAGTAATATTTTTGTGGATCAATTTAAAAAAGCTTGTCTGTATATTATGGATAAACAGTTGTATAGTATATTGCCTTGTAAACTGGTGTAATATCAAAGTTTATTCTATTTACAAAATTTTGTTGAATGGATAACGGAACATAATTCTATAGGTGCAATATTTTGTCATAATATTTGCATAGTTGTGTAATATGTACTGTCTAGCACATTCTAGTATGGTGAGTTACATTAAGGCGTCGGGCACGCGGCACCGCGCACCGCCGCGGTAGGCGGTGGCGGTAAAGCGGATCTCGGGGCGGTGGTCCGCGCGGTAAGGCGGTTTACGCGCCTGTCCGCGCGGATGGGTTTAACGCGGTTTTGACCAGTTTGATCACAGACACTCGCAAGAATGGATGCGGAAGTGGTGGCAGCAATCTGGCTTTTATGGCGTAGAAAGAAAAAAAAGAAGATATTGGGTTCATCCATTTTTACGAAGCAGAGCTATTAATGGGGCATTCATGTTGTTCTATAAAATTTTGAGACAACATGAAGATAAATTTTATAATTATACGCGAATGTCCACTCATTCATTTGATTATTTGTTAGCAAAAATATTAAAATTAATTTCTGGAGTAAATACGAACATGCGTCCTTGTATTTCCCCGGAAGAAAAGCTTCTTGTGATTTTTTAAACTTACCAAGTTCTTTTTTTTCTTTGTCGGAATTTTGCCCTGGCTCCAAATATAAGTTAACAATCTCTTCCCATTGCTTCATTTTAAGGAGTCTATCACTATATGTATTGTGGGCTTGTCATGTCCCAGATAGCATTGCGATTTTCAATCTCCGAAATAAACTTTTCGACATCGAAATCCATTTTTGACCGACTTCATTCAATTACAACACGCCCTGCACCAACGATGATCCGCGCGGTTATGCGGTGGCCGGTGGCTCGTGTGTTAGGCGCCGCCCCTCCGGCGGTGGCGGTGAGAGCACCGCTCGACCGCGCGGTCAGTCGGTGTACGTGTGTGCATCAACGGATTTCATAGACCCCAATACAACTTGACAACCGCTTCACCGCCTACCGCGGCGGTGCGCGGTGCCGTGTGCCCGACGCCTTAGGATATAAGGACTGGGTGGATAACTATGTATTTACACTGTGTATAGAATTTATAGATCTTGGTTTGAGTATGAGCACAATGTAATTATATTTACAGAATGTTACATTCGGCCGGACTACTGTTTTAAGGGGTTGGCTGTCTCCTCGTAAAGATGTTATTTATTATTATTAATCAGTTAATTCTAATTTATAGGTCAATAAAATTTTCGCATTGAATGTGTGATGTCACTGTTGTTGAAATAGAGGTATTGGTGTCTTATGGTGAGTACAGACTATATAACAAAACATGTTTTAAAACATGGTTAAATAACATGTTTTACAAATGTGGACGATATGTGTTACAAAAACAAATTATATAACATGTTATTAGTTTGTGAAACAATGTTAGATGCTACATATATTTTAAGAAACTAGAGAACCGCCCGCGCTTCGCTTCGGGACCCGTAGGTAACAGCCGCGTAGGTCTCGCTCCCGTAGGAATTTAGGCTAAAAAGTAGCCTACTACTCGCTCTCTTCACTCCACCCTGTCTGAGGTGTGTGGAGCCCTCGGGACACTTAGTTCTCCTTTGGGGGTGTCTCTCGCGGCCCGTTAAAACGGGCCGGTCCTTGGGTTGGGCCCTAAGGCCCTTGGTTGTCCATCTGTGGTTAACTAATAGGTCAAGTCCGGTGAGTGGTGGCCTTTTTACAGGCCACAGAGTCTTAAACGGGATGGGGTTCATCTTCGCGCCGCCCAGGCGATCGAGGTCTTACCGGGTGAATCCCGCTGGTGGGAAGCCCAGCAGAAGCCGATCAGCGCCGGGCGACGACTCACGAAGCCCCAGTATCAGTCAGTGCTAGCCCCGTCCCGCGCAACCAGCAAGTCGCGCGGGAAGGCCCAGCGGTCCGGTGGACGGGTGTGGAGCGGCGCCAGGTCCTGCAGATGCGGGAACCGCGACGCGTCGACACGCCCGAACATGTTGCGTGCCAATCTCTCGATGAAGTCGTCCAGGCTCTCGACTCGAAGGTCCCTCTGGATGACGGCGTTCCTGACGTACCTCGGCGCACCAGTCAGCTGGCGGAGCGCAATCGCCTGAACCGCGCGCATCCTCTTGACGATGGCGTGGGTTCTATTCAGCGACGTGGTGATGTACGCCACGTCATCGGCATACAGGGCAAGCGACGCCCCCCCTGCCGCCGGGATGTCGTCGGTGTAGCAGGCGTAGCAGACCGGGGACAGGCAACTCCCTTGCGGGACGCCGGCTGCGATCGGACGCTCGGTGGATTCGGCGTCTTCAACCACTACTCTGAAGCTTCTATTTTCGAGGAAACTGGAGATCACCTTAACGGCACTCCGGGGCGCCGACGACTGCGAGATCTTGTAGAGAAAGCCGTCGTGCCAAACACGGTCGAACGCCTTTTCCATGTCGAGGAATACTGCACACACGCGTTCTCTCTTATTCAGAGCCACGGTAACGGTTTGCAACACCCTCGACAGTGTAGCCGTGCTGTTCAGCGGCATCAAAAAGTAGCCTTCCACTTCTGTTGGCGGCTAGGCTATTCCACCCCGGATGCTTGCAGTTCCAGTCGCCCGCGCCCACCACCGGTGTCGGCGAGTCCAGCAACTTGCGGACATCAGCCAACAGGATAGTGCCAGCGGGCGGGCGGTACACTGAATACAGCCGGAGCGGGGAGTTCTCGAGGCAGAGCTAAAGTAGCCTATTACATTTGCCTATGACTTAAGTACATTACATGTAGTATTTGATAGCGTAATTCAGAACTTGCAAATGAATTTTATTAACGCCATCTATTAACAACTCCGAAAATAAATATCTAGCAACTAACAAAACATCGATCTTCCCATGGGAATGGGATGTTTTTCCGCGGTAAAAAGTAGCCTACGTCACTCTCCACCCTCCTAACTATCCCCACACACATAAACCTTACCATATAATAGCTTTGTTGCGACGTGAAAGCGTCACAAACAAACAAACAAACACACTTTCACATTTATAATATTAGTAAGGATGACACGCATTGAATTGTTATATAACACTGTTATACAACAATGTTATTTTAATGTGTACGGTCTTGTTACATGTTTCATTGTTAGACAATAATGTTAGAGAGTGTGGACGTGTTATAAAACAGAAGTTATATAACATGTTACATAATCTGTACGCACCCTTATATCATTATTGGCATTGGGAATCGGTGGCTAGTATAGTAGCATTCAGGTACCAGTAGGATGTGGGAAGTTCTTATGTCACTTTAAAAATCTATAAAGTATTATAAAAGATTGTTAGGCTGAACATTGTATTTATTGGATATTAATTTAAAAATTATAATGTTGTATATAGGCTCTGATGTGGTTTGAAAAATTGAAAAGGAAGGAAATGTCCACCTTTTGTATGGAAGCTGGGCTTCTGGTATAATATTTCAATAATACATAATGGGGGGCTCGAATTAATTAATTTATATAAAAAACATTCAATCTTAGGACCTGAATTTGTCTTTGGCAAAGGGAGATCTCCCGCCAGGCGAGATGACATGCCTGGGGGGCGGCCGAAGCCCCGAGTGAATGTACTCGAGGCGTGGTATATATGCCAGCGATGTAGAAATCTTCGATAGCGCGTTTCAGGCTTCGGTGACGTCACCGTGTGACGTCTGTGCGGTGTCGCCACATGTCAATATTTAAATGACCTTGGTTTTAAATTCTTAGATAAACAGCCCACTTTTGGACTCATTTAATTGACTACTGAGCATGGATCTCCTCATAATTAGGGAAGACTAGAGCATACTCCACCACGCTGCTCCGGTGTGGATTGGTGGAGTCCCTAGTAATAGGAATTCTCTAGTAAACTAGTAATACTTAAAGTTATTTTTAACTAGTTCACTGAATATAATGTAAATATTGTTTGTAAGGATAATATACATCAATATCACATCACAGAATTAAATCTATTTAAAAAATAAATTATTTCAATTTCATCACACTGTTTATAGTATTTTTTTCTCTAAGAATAAATCATGTTGTATGTAATTTATTTAAATGTAAATAAACCACAGGGTGTTGAATTTTTGTTTTTATTTGTCACGTTGTTCAATGGTATAAGGCACTCCCATAATGCCACATATTGAGGCATTCCAGGATAAAATACAACATTGTTTATTGATGTATGATCTATACTTCTATACTAATATTTAAAAAAAAGACGTGTGGCACTCGGAGACTGCCGCGGTAAAGCTATTGCATAGCATTATATATAAACTAGTAAACCCGCCCTCGCTTCGCTTCGGGTAACCAGTCCCTTCAAAAATGTCTATAAATTTTAACAAAATATTATGTTATTCCGATGTCTTAGCTATATTACTGCAAAGTTTTATGAAAATCCATTCAGTAGTTTTTGCGTGAAAGAGCAACAAACACACACACACACACACACACACACACACACTCACATACATCCTTACAAACTTTCGCATTTATAATATTAGTAGGATTAACAAAACAAAAAATAATACTACATTTTTGATAATAATAATAAAATGTATGTATATATAGAGTACTAACTCATTTTCTTTCACTATTTTTTCGTGACTTTCTTCATTAATAAATGCACTTTGTTTATTCATATTTAAAACACTTTGTACACAAATTATACGAGTACAGATATTCACTGTTTTACAGTGGGCCAAGAAAGTGGTGTACCAGTTTTCATTTAGTTGCCTAGTTATCAAAAGTTACATCAAAGTTCATAGGCAATATCACTGAAAGAGACGCATAATAATGACGTAAGCCTAATTGTTAAGAATACGTACCATCATAACGTCACATTATAGGTGCAAGACATTTTAATCTTTATTAGAAACGGATAATGCTTTAATTTGTGCAAAGAAGATTTAAATATTCTGAACAAAAGCATAAGAACTATTTCAGTTGACAAAATAATTCCTTCTTTTTAAAAAGAAAATTGACATTTAAGTCCTACAACGATCTTTTGGTGCGTGAATGACGTGTGGGTGACAGAGACAGTGCCTTACAGTTTGCCTTGCCTGTATGGCACTGTCTCTATCACCCTCAAGTCATTATAGTGTCATTATTTTATGTCATGTCTATGTTATTTTGCATGTTTTAAATCTAAATACGCGATAATTCGACTATTATGAATACATGTTGTCGATTCCAACGCCTTATTTAATCCAGATCTACATGTAATTATTTTTAAAACACCGAACCGACGGGGCGAAAATCAAATGTTTGACAGGTAAGATTTGTATGGGAAATTAAAATTTTCATTTTTAGTATTTTCCTCGCAATTTTTCCATATTTTCTCATCGCTGCAACCTTCCCTGAACTTCCACGAATATTTCAAGACTAAAATTAGCCAAATCGGTTTAGCCGTTATAAAGTAAAAGTTAGTTAACTCAGTTAAAAGTTCTGGTATTTATCGATGTGTGGGTGCACAGACATAGTAACTATGTCTGTGTGTGGGTGATGGGGGTGTAATAATTTTTTCGTTACGAAATTTTTGCATTCGGTCCCCGCGCCCAAGGCCCGCGATAGAAGCTATGCAATAGCTTAAAAGTAAAATTTATAAAATTTGTATGTTCATAGGAGGTACATTGTTGTTCATCTCATTACATTGTTCATCTCAGGAACTACTGGTTCGAATTGAAAAAATCTATTTGACTTAGGTACTTTAGTACATAGTATCTCAAATGATTTGAGTTTGATAGTTCACTTTATTGAGGAATGCTATAGGTCCTTTAAAGTTATATACCGTATAGTAAAGGCTATATAACATTTCGCTACTACTAATAGGAATAGGAGTAGAACACCAATAAAATATGTTGTAAAAATGGGAAAAGAACAAGTTTTCCAATCCAAAGTGAGGGCGTCTCCTAGTAACTAATATGGCTACGACGGAAAATGCCATTGATAAGAATTATGAAATAAAATAATCCAGCGACTTTCTTACAAGTAGAATTACTGGGATTTCCGATAAGCAAGGGCTATTTTTGTGTGAAAATCTTAAAGCGGTTTACAAAATACATCTGCTTACCAAGTTTCAACAATATAGTTCTTATAGTATAAGAGAAAAGTGGCTGTAACATACTGGCGGATAGAGAGACAGACAGACATAACAAATCTATAAAGGTTCTGTTTTTTGCCATTTGGCAACGGAACCCTAAAAATGTACTCTTATCTGTGAACATAGCTATGTCCACATGTGTTAGGTTAGATCACAGACAATACAGATGTTTAATCTACGGTACGGAAACATGACGGAAACACACGGAAATCACTTTTATGTAATCTGTACTCATTTTTTGACAGCTGTCAACTTGTAAATCAAAATCAAATTGTCAAAGCAATCATCAATGCCAAATTAGCCAAAGCATTGATCGTGATCCGTCTGTGTTGTTTATTTGTTATTGTTGTGTTAATTCCTTTTTTCAATGAAAATATAATTTAGCAACATGCAGTATTTATGCCAGGCGTGCCTCAGAGCCGGCGATAATGTTTCGTTAATGACTGCGGCGGAAGTTCATACATTCAGGGAGCTTATTTACAAGGTAACGTCGTGTTCCTTTTGTGCCCAGAATAATTGCAATTACTGTATTATTACCTAGTCGTTTAGTCCCACTACAGGCGGGGTGTTATCGCAGGGACGATGTACTTTCTCTATCTGTAATTGCTATATAAATAAACTCTCCAACACATTATTTATAATAATAACTAGAGACCGGCCCTTGCTTCACTGAGCGTTAAATGAGAAATCTACATATTAAATTGCATAAAAATGACCATAAACTTTGTATATAAACCTTCCTTGAGAATTACTCGACCTAATGATGAAAACCGCATCGAAATCCGTTGCGTGGCTTAGAAGAAGATGACTTAGAAAGGCACAGATAGACAGAAGTTGAGTACAACTTTGATTTATTCTATGTAGTGATGATATTAAAGGCAGGTTATGTTACTTAGAAGGCCTGTCAGAGTACCTAATCCAAATGTTAATATGTTACCTGAAGAGCACCCTCAGTCAGTGTGTCAGTTTGTTTGTTTGTCAGTTTCTGTCTAAATCCTTGACTGCAAACCATTAGTGGTCATGAGAGAAGGCCTAGAGCAAGTGGAGTATCCTAGGCTACTACCTAGTTACGTTTACAGGCCCTGTGAACGATGAAAGTGTTGTAGATATAGTACATTTTGAGATAGATTAATAGCGATAAGAACATTGGTTTAACGAAGGCTATCTATGTATTCTCAGTTCCAGGCAAGCCATCTCTCGGAGTATCTGCACATCTGTGTGTTCTGCCGGAGCCTGCTGCGCAAGCTGGTGCGGTTTATCCAGCAGTGCCAGTCCTCACAGGAGGTGCTGAAGGGGTTTCAAGAGGTATATGGCTTTATTGAATAGGTCTGATAGTAAGTAGTGTCAGGCGCCATAATGTTTGTGGTGGACAAATACACACAACAATACCTTGAGGCATGGGTATAACACACAAATAAAATATTATTTATTTCTATTTATTTATTAATTCCATAGCTTACTACTAACATTACAGGTAGCATCCCAATGCGTTAGTGTAATTGTAATAGTATATATCTTACATTGAAATTACAATAAATAATAATCCATTAATTATTTTCTCAAATAAAAAAAAATCATTAGAACTCGTCAAAAAAAGTCAAAAATAAAATTAAAAATTCATTACACAATCATTCTATAAATCTACAAACCTGAGTAATATAATCACATCAATGGTCAATTAATTCCATTTGTAATGACATTACTAGCGACCCTCGCAAACTCATTCAGTAAGCAAGTAAACAAGTCCAGACTTTCACCTACCGAGTTGAGCGTGTGCAGCGCTCTAGTGAATTAAAATACTCACAACCCAACATGTGTCATATGGGTGTCAGGCGCCATAATGTTTGTGGTGGACAAATACTCAAGACAATCCCACCAAAAACATTTTCATGTAAAGTGTTGCCAAGACGACTGCGTACGGTTTACCTTGTGAAAAAGATATCAGATCTCATGTAGAGCCAAGCTTCTGAATCTACAGCTCTAACTCTACAAACCCTAACTTCACTAACTCTACATCTCAGTAAAAATGTATGGCTTGGCTGTTTCGACTTTATAAACTAAATATTCGCTTAGCAGTGAGAAGAATTCGAAGGCATTCGTTACGCTTTCGTGACGGTAGCGAAACAGCCGAGCCACACATTTTTACTGAGATGTAGAGTTAGTGAAGTTAGGGTTTGTAGAGTTAGAGCTGTAGATTCAGAAGCTTGGCTCTACATGAGATCTGATATCTTTTTCACAAGGTAAACCGTACGCAGTCGTCTTGGCAACACTTTACATGAAAATGTTTTTGGTGGGATTTCATTCCTTTTTGTAAGTTCCAATGGCAGTATTTTTTTTTTATGATTAATGTGTTTCTGAGGCTACTCGTAGCGACGTTTGAAAGTTGTCCCATATATGAATTAGCGATTAGCGTCGAATGTTATAGTTAACTAGAGAACCGCACGCGCTTCACTTCGGGGCCCGTAGGTAACAGCCGCGTAGGTCCCGCTCCATAGTCGCATATGACTTCAGTACCAAAGCCAAGGCCACTCATCGTAGGGATTTCTGAAAGCGATGGCGTATGTCACTCACATTCGAAAAGTGTTTGTAATAACCAATAAAGTTCGAAATAAATCATTTCATTTTCAGTAAATTACATGTAGTATTTGACAGCGTGATTCAGAACTTGCAAATGAATTTTACTAACGCCATCTATTAACAGCATCCGGAACTAAATATTGTTACAAGTTCTACTTCCGGCACTCCGATATAACCCAACATTAATTATTAATTACAATAACTATATCATTGTGTGTATAATAATTCTGTGTATAATAATTTATACCTACGATTTATTAATAAATTCATTTATTGTTTGAGATTATATAAGCGTTATTGACTTCCGATTTAATTGTAAAGTGGGGTTGAGAGTAGGATATAAATATGGCGGACTAAGGTAGTGCAGGTCATTAATTTTGTAACGGTTCTAAGGGGAAGTTCTGCCCGAATGTATACTTGTAAAGATAATTGGTAGTTAAATGTAATAATGTACAAAGTGTAGAGAATAAAGTGTATATGCTGTAATAAACTACGTGAAAAGATGTTGCTGAAGTTTATTTTTGTGAAATAACTCATCGATAGGGAAGTTCATCGTCCTTGCTGCAGCCAGTGTGATAGCCATCATCACACCTCAGAAGTGGGATATATTTTCCTTTACAGCCCATATTATCTTGGTCAAAGGAACGGAGATTTTTTTTTGACACGCCATCCATATCTACCAAAGTACTCGCTGGCATGCGGCGGGGACTTCTTGTGATCCAAGGAACAAAGAAACGAACAGGTACGTCATATTCATTTTGTCTTAATCGAAGGAAGTGGTGTCTTTCTTAGGTTATAAAACCTTATGACAGTTCTTAAATATTGAATGTTTTGGTTAGTGGTTGCTGAACCGTTTCAGATTATTATTTCACAAAACTTTAAGATAACATTACCTAACGATAGGTATATCTACACGACAACACAAAGCACTTATACAATCGTTCGCAAACATAATACTTAAAACATTATAATGAATACAGTATACATATTACCCGTAATGATAATTTAAACATGATTCTCAATAATGTACTGACTTAATTGTCTTTTGAAATCTTTCCACTTTGTTATTTTTTTTACAACTGAGGGTATTTTGTTGTAAAGTTGTGCTCCTTCAAAAGTAATTGTTTTTTTGCCGTAGTTTGTTCTTATTCGGGGTAGAACTAAATAACTCAATATCACACAGAGATTAGTGCAACAGGCGGCCTTATCACTAAATAGCGATCTCTTCTAGACAACCTATTAAGCTGAATACATAAATAACTTTGGAAACAGGGTAGGGTGTACAATTGAGCTATAGAAATTTGTTTGTCAGCATTAGAACAGAATAGTATTTTCAAAAGTAAATGCAAAAAGGAAATAAATAGCAAAATAACAATAAGACTGTGTGGTTAGAATAAAAGCAATCGATCTAATAATATGAAGCCGTTATCTTGCATAATAAATAAATCTGTGTGACTACTATATAAAAAAAAAGTGACTACATGGCAGATCTGTGTGACCACTATGAAAATTCTGTGCGTCTACTTGGCAGATTTTTACGGCTACTATAAAAATACTGTGTGTTTACATGGTGAATCTGTGTGGCTAGTATGAAAATGCTGTAGAACTGCATGGAGATCTATGTGGCTACTAAAGAAATGCTGTGTGTCCCCATAGTTAGGTTGTAGGACTATTGGCAGATCTGTGTGACTTCTATGAGAATTCTGTGCGTCTACTTGGCAAATTTGTATGGCTACTATGAAAATACTGTGTGCTTACATAGTGAATCTGTGTGGCTACTATGAAAATGCTGTAGAACTGCATGATAGATCAATGAGGTTACTAAAGAAATGCTGTGTGTCCCCACAACCAGGTTGTAGGGCTATTATGAAATAGTAGTAAAACCTTTATCATGTTCCCAAAGGTACTCTGGAAGAAATCGCAATTTTGCTATAGCATTTTCTGCACAAGTAATATAAATTGAAATATTTTTATTCCAATTTGTTGTTATGGTGTGCAATAAATTGTAATAAATAAACCAATAAAAATAAAATGCGAAATAGATTAACTTAAGTAGGTATAAAGGAATTAAAAGAAACAAGCGCTCAATAGTAAGTTGCAATAAGTTTTTATTGAACATGCGATAATGTTTTTGTTTGTTATAATGATTTTGCGAATTAGATTGGACCTCTTTCAACATACATTCTGGTGTGACAACATACCTACATAATACATTTTTGACATAAGCATGATCTGGTAACACGCTCAGGATTGACTGCAGCCAAATCCTCATTTACCGACTTGCTTTACAATAACATATACGCTGAGTATTGTAAATAAGTTATAGGTCAATATCATCACTGTTGTAGAGTGATATGTTTAACGTATCTATTTATTATACGTATGTATCTTATATTTAATATTTGGTATCTATTGACGAAAGCCAGAGCATAGCTATATAGCATAGCTATAGCTATGGCTAATTGACTCTTTCTCATGAAAGAGGGAATTTGACAAAATAGTCCATATTATTTATTGTTACATGGGTCATGAATACTTAGTGAGTAATTCAAATCAAATAATTACGTAACAGCGTGCTATGTGTGCCGAAATAAAATTAATAGACTGTATATTTCATGGTCTTAATTACAGTCACCATATTTATTGAAGGAAATTTTGGGTTCAATCCAATTATACTCTTGATTTATTAATTTATGTATCGTTATTCACAATAATATACAATACGCAAACTCGAGCCACCTAATACATTTATTTTGTGATATACCTACCTACTTACATTACATTTTCAATTAATTGGTATATTACTTACAACGCATGTTAAATTATTCAACACAATTATTTTCATCACGTATTCTCTTAAATTATACCAATTAATAATTTTGTCAAGTAAATACGTCAATAATTCGTTTCGTCATAATCATTCTATAATGTTTGTTAAGAAATTTATATGAAATACACTTAATGCATTAGGACGTAGCACCTGTAATGTTAATGATAATAATTTGTAATAAATAAAAAGTAAGTAATTATATACGCAATTGAAGGTGTTACTTTGTGTTAATGCTGTAAACATTATTTCAATAAAATAATTGCTTATGTTCCTATATTCATTCAAACATTATATTTACAACACAATGAAAGGAAAATTTAAAACAAACAAGATTTATTTTAGCTTTATTTTCAATAGATATTAAGTACTGGTTATTTACTCCACTTATATTCACCTTCTTATGTTATTCATTTGTTAAGGTTCTTCAACAATACATATATTATTAGAATTTAATTTATAGGATGTCCCTTACCTACAGCAGTACACATCACTCATTAGTCATAAATAAAATTATTACATGTATATGGAATAAATAGATGCTGCTATTTATGCTTATTAAACATACGTAAGACAAAAAAAAAACAAATAAATCTAATATAATCAGTTCTTGACGATTTCATTATTACTATAAGACACCAAGGATAAAAAATACTTCCTCATGGGCATTTATTAATCAATTATTACTTATCATAAGAGAAAAAAAAAAATCAACTCCAATTTTATAATTTTATTTGATAAGGCCTTTACGCCTTGTTATACCATTAAACTCCATAATTATATTTGCCATAGGATTATAGTATAAATATCTTTCACCAATCATCACATGACCAACCACACGTTCACATTTATTACACACACGTTAATATTTACTATTATTACTAGTTCACATATATAGTACAGCCATCGTATATAACGTCACAGATATGTGTTCTTGTATATGTTTGTGCCCTTTGACGTCCTAGTATTTATGAGAAAACGGAGTCGGTTCGCATAAGAGTTTGAATTTGCCTCTAAAATGGTCGCTCCCAGTTTTTAACCTACGTGTTATTGCATAAAGCAACTCACAATATTACATAACAAAATTAAAACATTACATACTTTCGTCTGTAACAACAAGAATAAAATACTTATCATGTACCTATGTATATGTACCATAATTTAAATAAAAAGAAAGCACTTTTCAACACACTTCAAATATTTATTTTGTAATCTGTAGTGTAAAGCGAATTATTTTTTTGTTATTTATTTTGTTAATCTACCCTCAAAAGTTCGTGGAATTATTTAACGAGAAACAACCGCTCTCTTGATAAGTCCATGTCAGAAGAGTATATTTAGACATTTTTATTTTTTGGTGTTCATTTAAAATTGGTAATTATGCCTGATTGCTGTATGTGTGTGTGTGATTGCTACTCTGATTCGTGATGGACAAGCATAAGGAAAAATTTATTGATGAAATACAACCCTTTAGGTAGTTTATATCAAAATAATATAATTATTATTATTCTTTGTGCGACCCAGATTATAAACTAAAAATTACACAAAGGGGATTCAGTTGCTAAGTGCGCGCTCTCTATTCTGGTGCTTAATTCTTATACAATTGCGAACTAGATTAACTGGGTTTAACTAATACTTACAGTATTTGTAATATGTACTGTTTAAAGTCATACGTGGAAATAATAAGTTTTAGAAAAACAAGATAAATTGTAAACAATGTTAGATGCTGTGTAAATGAAATTAAGAGCTGTGTGAATGAACTGTGTAAATGAAATTAAAAGCTGCGTGTGAATAGAATTAAAAGCTGTTTGAATGGAATTAAAGGCTGTGTGAATGGAATTTAAACCTGTGTGAATGGAATTTAAACCTGTGTGAATGGAATTAAAAGCCATGTGAATTATATTAAAATCTGTGCGAATTAAATTGAAAGCTGTGTGAATCAATTAAAGCTGTCAAAATAAATCAAATTTTTGTAAGTTACATTAATAGCAATGGGATGAAATAAATAAATATATTGACTTTCTATCCTGTACGTAATAAAACTTTAACTGATCGGTGTTTGTACATGGCAACAAATTTAAAAATTCATAATATGAGGTCTTTATTTAATCAAGAGAACCCAAAACAATGTTTTACCATTTTGTCTATTTGTCTGTAGGTTTGTGCACATTAATCCTCTAGAATTGCTTTTCCGATTTGAATGCACTTTTCAGATTTCTATTTTGATGGGCTTCACTTAACATTAGACTGAAAAAAATTCAAGTTCTGTGTTGGAAGAAAATATGCAATTGAGAATACAAACGTTACCAAAGAAAAATAAATATTATTTTATTTAACTTTTATTGACAAAAAAAAGCCCGATTATTATTTAAAGATGTTCATTCTATCTCCATTAAATTTGCAGTAATTATAAGAACCAGTTACTCGTCCGGTGTTTCAATTTCAGGAGCCGCCGTAGACCGGTGACAAATCGGGACGCGAGCATGATGACCTAATGATGACCGCCGTGAGACACGACAGATGCAGGATGGCCGAGTGTTACAAGTTCTACTTCCGGCACTCCGATATAACCCAACATTAATTATTAATTACAATAACTATATCATTGTGTGTATAATAATTCTGTGTATAATAATTTATACCTACGATTTATTAATAAATTCATTTATTGTTTGAGATTATATAAGCGTTATTGACTTCCGATTTAATTGTAAAGTGGGGTTGAGAGTAGGATATAAATATGGCGGACTAAGGTAGTGCAGGTCATTAATTTTGTAACGGTTCTAAGGGGAAGTTCTGCCCGAATGTATACTTGTAAAGATAATTGGTAGTTAAATGTAATAATGTACAAAGTGTAGAGAATAAAGTGTATATGCTGTAATAAACTACGTGAAAAGATGTTGCTGAAGTTTATTTTTGTGAAATAACTCATCGATAGGGAAGTTCATCGTCCTTGCTGCAGCCAGTGTGATAGCCATCATCACAATATCTAGCAACTAACAAAACATCGATCTTCCCATGGGAATGAGATGTTTTTGCTGGGTAAAAAGTAGCCTACGTCACTCTCCACCCTCCTAATTATCCCCACACACATAAACCATACCATATAATAGCCATACTGCGACGTGAAAGAGTCACAAACAAACACACTTTCACATTTATAATATTAAGTAAGGATTTGACCGTCTAAGTACAATGAACGGTTCGACGGTTCTTCAACATTTTATTGTTACTTTAATATAAGCTACTTAACTCTTAAGAGTAAAGTAGCTTTCACCGTATATAAGCAGGGGCGCCGTAAGGTGTGTCGGCGCCCGCATCGTGCGAACCCGATTTGCACCCCCCCCCCCCCTATATACAGATTCATGATTATGTCCCTCCGCCGGGGTCCATTTGCCCTGAATTTGCCGCCCGCGTGCGCCGCACGCCTTGCACGCCCGGTTACGGCGCCCCTGTATATAAGGGGATAATAATACAACGGGTTTGAGAAACTGTTTATAATATTAAACATTATAATAGAAACAGTATTTTTAGACAGTGAAATAAAAGTGCAAGATATTATGTTATTCATTAATTATTTCCAACGACAGAATTAACGTAATATTGCATTTCTAGGAATATTTGAAAATCCCCATCTATAACTAAAATTTTAATACTCAACTGTCGCTTAAATAATCAAACGCTAACGCTAAACGCTAACACACTCATACCCCCGCAGTAGGTTACTAGGTACCTGTGTCGCGGGTGGCATGGACTACACATAAACACATTACAATTACACCCATGACCCGAGTACAAATATTCATCTGCCACATAAATATCTGCCCCGGCCGGGAATCGAACCCGGGACCCTTCGCGTCGCAGGCAGGGTCGCTACCAACTAGGCTACAGGGTCAAAGATGCAAGTTTTAAATATTGTAAGTAAATCAAAACCAAAGATTAGTTATTTTAGTATTTAATTGGCACGGTGCGCGATGACAGCGCCAACTAGCGGTTGCAATTACAGTGGACTTTGAAATATCAAATAGCTTACTATCATTACGAAAAATAATAAACAAACAATTACTTATTTCCTATTATATCGTAATATCGTAATTAATTAGGGTCCTCCCACTTCCTACTTTGCACCTATTTATATACTACTTATATGTTAATAAATTATATAGGTATAAATAACATCTTAAATGTTATAAAAATGTTAATATACCTAATATAAATTAATGTCCACGAGACGGTATAGTGCCATCTAGTGACAACTCGTTCGAACTACTTTCAACTTCGATTAACTTAGTAAACATTGTAGTTGCCAAGTAAGTATTCTCTAGATGGCGGTACTTACTTGGCTTTACTTATCTTAAAACAACATTTTTCAAAAATTATTTTTATGGGGTCCCCATACAAGCAACCATTAAAATCTAAATAATAATAATTAGTAGGTATTAATATTATTAGTTTTAGTAGGTATTAATTAGTAGTATTGATGGTAAATATTTTTTTAATTTAATTGCTGTCCAACGCCATCTGTTGTTAGATATATGATATATAATTATGATTACCGTCAGTGACTAGGTTACCCAAATAGCCATATTTTAGATATCCATAAAATCTTAAGTATCAGAGCTATGTAATTGAAACTTTGTGCGTTTAATTAGTCTATCACTGTCATCATATCCTGAGAATTTGAACGATCGGGTATATCGTAAACCGAAGTTATGAGGGTTCAAAAATACGACGAATCACTTCGAGAAAAGGTAGGTAGTGCCCTAGTGTGCTTCGCAGGTCTTGGCCAGGGGGCACTACTGTGCCCCCAGATACCTTGAGGCATGGGTATAGCACACAAATAAATACTAAAATACTCATAACCCAACATGTGTCATATGGTGTGGACAACATACACATCACTAACACAACCAATCTAAGTTACGTGTTCCACTGCCAGCGAACAGCGAGTAAAGCTCGGCTGTTTTCACAATCAAGAAGAATATAAGATTCTGCGTAAACAAAAGAGACGAATATGCGAGTGAGTACTCGCTGGCGCTGCAATGTGAACAGTCAGCGAGTGTTCGCTGACATACGAGTCTTTTTTGTTTACATGGAATGTTATTTCTTTTGTACATGTTTTAAGTGAAAAAATAGCTGAGTTTAACTCGCACACTCACCAGTGGAGGTATACTTGTCTACGAACATTATTCTATCTGTCACATACATATCCACTCCAGGGTCCCTCACTTTGCAGGTTGGGTGTAGACTTTCATTGCAAACTTACAGCCGACACAACCTCATTGGTTTTTTATTTATTATTTTTCAGGACAGAAAATTAGTTCCAACAGGGCCACCGTTGTACGACTTGCGTTGTACGGTCCCGGAACACATGCATTTGGGGAACGAACTGGTACCAGAGGGGACAGAACAGGAGGGGACACTGGAAGGGGACGGCTTGGAGGACCGGCTCGCAGGGTCCAGCGATGAGGACGATGTGCCGTTGGTGATGCTGAAGAGTGCTGGAGACGGGATGGAGCAGGAGAGAGATGTAAAGGTTCGTTTGAATTGACTTGGGGGACCATTTATGGGTAATGTCACACTTTGTAGGGGTGAGAATGAATGTGTGACATCTTGTGACAGTATTATATTATAATGCTGGTGAGACTTACATTCACTCACTCACAATGAGTATGCATAGTTTTTGACACAGTCATGGTATTTTTAGCTGATGCAGGGTGCAAAGGTTCGCCCGCATGTGAGTGAATGCGGTAAAGTTTGTGAAGTTTCACGTTGTAATCTAAAATACTTAATTTTTTACATTAAAAACCCACCTTAAAAATTGATAATTTTACATCCACAAGTAACAAAGAATACTGACTTGGTTACTAGTACTATGTGTAAGTAGTTCTATGTTAACTAGTATTCTTTTGGCCCAAAGAGTGAACAGCCACAACAGAAGAAGAAAGAAAAAAAGCCAGTGAAAGAGAGGAAGAAACACAAGACGAAGAAGAAAGACAAGCAGAAGAAGCCGCTGCGTGAAGGGTTCACGTCGCGGATGGTGCAGGAGACTGATGAGTATGTCGTCATCAAGCTCACCAAGGAACAGGTATCTAGCGTGGCTCGCTGAGGAGAGGAACTTTCAGTAGGATTTTGTATGTGGGAACATTTGACAAATGAGTGTGGGTGTTCAGACTTCAGATATTTAGTTCCGTTAGCTGTTCATAGATGGCGTTAGTAGTTCCATTCTGAATCACGCTATCGACTTGTACGTGTAGCTCACATAAGGTTCAAGGAAATTATTAAATTTTTGAATTCGCTCTGAATACATAATTATACTTTCATTTACTTATATTATATCGGTGTTTGCACAGTGGGTCACCTTGTGCTGATATAGCCACCACAAAAGGCATTATCAATTTGATGTTAGCAGGAAAGAAGAGAGAAAGCATTGCCTTTTAAGCTGTCATTCGAGCTTCAGTCCTACAGCAGCACGGATACACTTTCATTGCCGCATGACACCTTAGTCTGAGATAAGATCGGGGGCAATTTTCTAGGCCGCGCCATTACGATCGATGTCTCACTGCTGCCCACGTCAGACAATACAAGCGGTAAAAAATCCTTTTCCCGCCGCTGGGATATGGCATTAGTGAATTGGGATGTGACATAAATATGTCAACGGGACCCCGATTCGTGGGATCCCTTTTTTCACGACAAAATGCCTAGCCCAAACTGAATCTACAGTTGCGGCTCATTTTTAATGTAACGAGAAAATGCTACGATATATATACAGGTGTGTGTGTGAATATGTCGCGTGTGTCGGTAGGTCCTGCAAGAGATGGCGGCGCGCGCGGAGAGCGAGCGCTACCGGCTCGCGCCGTACAAGTGCGCGCGCTGCGTCAAGGGGTTCAACTTCCAGGACGTGCTCGACGCGCACACGGAGCGCCACTCGCCGGTCGGTCTACACACGCACACACACACACACACACACACACCGAGAACGAGGGAGACAGAAAGAGAGGATTAGAGAGAGCGAGGAGGTACATACAGAGACGGGCACGCATACACACGGACAAAACTAATTGCTGAAATTATAGATTGAAATATAGACACAGACATACACACTCAGCTTATAAAGAGATATAGCAATTTTTACTAACTTCCCCTTTTATTTTTCTAATCACCCTCTGAGAAAGTACAAAGTACGTAGTGCTTAATTAAAATGAGTATTTATTTGTTCAATTCCTCCCCATGTCGTGCAGAAACACGGCGTGGTGGAGTGCGAGCTGTGCGGGCAGTACTGCGCGGGCGCCGTGTCGCTGCGCGGGCACATGAAGTCGCACACCACCAGGTAGGGGGGCTGAGCGGGCGACGGCCGGCACTTGCGGGGTGCGGGGTACATGGGTTAACACTGCGTGATGGTTATACTTTCATGATTTTTACTATAAGAATTTAAGTCTGAAAGTTACAATTCTTTATCTGCAAGTCGCTTATGATGAACTAAAAAGAGTCATAAAATCTCATAAAAGCTATTAACATAAAAAAGTAAAAAAAAACTTGGTCCTTCGAGCAGACTGCAAATTGTTCACAAATCTATAAAGATGCGGAGCTCCATCTATTTTCGGTCGGAACTTTGATACATACGATTGATGTATAAAACTATTACAATGTACAAAATTTCGATAGCGTGATTCAGGTAAGTGTGATGTCGGCAGGTACCGCTGCAAGGTGTGCGGCCTGATGCGGCGCTCGCGGCAGCACGTGCTGGAGCACCACGCGCTGGCGCACGCCGCCGCCGCGCGCGCCTACAGCTGCGACCGCTGCCGCTTCACCACCAAGTCAGTGCCCCCACCCGACACACACACACACACACACACACACACACACACACACACACACTCACACACTTACACTCGCACGCACGCCGCCGCCGCGCGCGCCTACAGCTGCGACCGCTGCCGCTTCACCACCAAGTCAGTGCCCCCACCCGACACACACACACACACACACACACACACACACACACACTCACACACTTACACTCGCACGCACGCCGCCGCCGCGCGCGCCTACAGCTGCGACCGCTGCCGCTTCACCACCAAGTAGTGCCCCCCCCTGACACACACACACACACACACACACACACACACACACACACACACACACTCGCACGCACGCCGCCGCCGCGCGCGCCTACAGCTGCGACCGCTGCCGCTTCACCACCAAGTAGTGCCCCCACCCGACACACACACACACACACACACACACACACTCGCACGCACGCCGCCGCCGCGCGCGCCTACAGCTGCGACCGCTGCCGCTTCACCACCAAGTAGTGCCCCCACCCGACACACACAAACACACACACACACATACACACTCGCACGCACGCCGCCGCCGCGCGCGCCTACAGCTGCGACCGCTGCCGCTTCACCACCAAGTAGTGCCCCCACCCGACACACACACACACACACACACACGCACGCACGCCGCCGCCGCGCGCGCCTACAGCTGCGACCGCTGCCGCTTCACCACCAAGTAGTGCCCCCCCCCGACACACACACACACACACACACACACACTCGCACGCACGCCGCCGCCGCGCGCGCCTACAGCTGCGACCGCTGCCGCTTCACCACCAAGTAGTGCCCCCCCCCGACACACACACACACACACACACACACACACACGCACGCACGCCGCCGCCGCGCGCGCCTACAGCTGCGACCGCTGCCGCTTCACCACCAAGTAGTGCCCCCCCCCCACACACACACACACACACACACACACACTCGCACGCACGCCGCCGCCGCGCGCGCCTACAGCTGCGACCGCTGCCGCTTCACCACCAAGTAGTGCCCCCCCCCCCCCCCCCCCGACACACACACACACACATTATACATATTACATACGTACATGTATTAAAGTGGCACAATTTGGCAGCAAGCGCACGGTGATCCAGCACCACGTGCGCGGGCACGCGGCGCGCGAGCCGCTGCCGTGCCACCGCTGCGGGAAGCTGTACAAGACGCTCGAGACGCTGCGGATACACATCACGTGAGTGACGGCTGTGGGGCTGTGGGGTGGCGACTTCGATACGATATTTATCAGTTCGACTATAGGTTGATCAAACAGTAATAAATGCAGTTATTCAGTCAGATTGTAAACTAGTCATCCAGTTAGTCAGGCAGAAAGTAAGCTGGTCATCCAGTTTGTCAGGCAAAGCTGGTCATATAGTCAATCAAATAGCAAACACAGTACAGTTAGTCAGGTGGACAAAAGACAATGTTTTTTTCATATTTTTTTCATATTTTGGTAATATAAATTTCTGTTGTGTCCGCGTGACGTGTGTAACGTGTGTCCCAGCCGTCACGAGTCGTCGCGGCGGCTGCGCTGCGCGCGCTGCCCGCTGAGCTTCGTGTACGCGGCGCAGCTGCGCCGGCACGAGCGCGCCGCGCACGAGCGCCGCGACTACTACTGCGTCGAGTGCGACCTGCCCTTCAACTCGATGGTGAGTGTGTGTGTGTGTGTGTGTGTGTGTGTGTGTGTGTGTGTGTGGGTGTGTGTGTGAATATCCGTGGGGGGAAAAGATCCGGCTTACATTTTGAGGGATCTTTTTGGGATCTTTTGTGGATCTTGTGCGGATCTAAAAGATCTTTTGAGGATCTTTAACTGATCATTTGCGGATCTTTGACGGATCTTTTGAGGATCTTTAACGGATATTTTAATATGGACATAATTTAAATTTAGCGCAATGATAATCACGCCGGATCGTCGTTTGAGTTCATGGGGTCGATTCCTAGCGAAGCAGAAATTTTAAACCGTACACTTTAAACCGTTCTTAATTTGCGTGTGTGTTCTTGTTTTGTGTGGTGTCGATGGCGCCCACGACTCAGGAAATTCTAGTGTAGGGCCATTTAATTTTGTATCGTTTTGAATGTAATTGTATGAACAAGCATCTCAATTCCAGGACACGCTGAAACTGCACTTCCAGAAAGCGAAGCGGCACCGGGACGACACAAACTACAAGTGAGTTACTTTACCTGTATTTTGAAACTATTTTAGAGAAAGGAGCAATATGGTTTTATTTGTGTTGTTACGTCAGAACTACGTCATTTTTTATTTTATTTTGAGAATAATTTTTTGAGAATAAATTTAAAATTAACTTTGAAGATATACTTCCCGTTGGGAATTGTTAAGGAAATAATACTAAGGATTAAAAAAATGGGATGACCTATACACACTTCTAAAATAAATAAACGCTAACACACTCATACCCCCGCAGTAGGTTACTAGGTACTTGTGTCGCGGGTGGCATGGACTACACATATAACACATTACAATTACACCCATGACCCGAGTACAAATATTTATCTGCCACATAAATATCTGCCCCGGCCGGGAATCGAACCCGGGACCCCTCTCGTCGCAGGCAGGGTCGCTACCAACTAGGCTACAGGGTCGTCAATAGATGTAACAGTAATGTGTTGGTGTGCGGTGGTCAGAGGCGCGCGCGCGCCCGGCGGCCGGCGCTGCCCGCTGTGCGCCGCGCCGCGACTCTACGCCAGCCGCGACGCGCTGCGCGCGCATCTGCGACGTGTGCACGCGCAGGTATGCGGGGGAGATAGAGCAAATGATTAAGCACAAAATATAACATCAAAATATTGATCACATATTGACGGAACCCCGCTTCGCGGGATCCCTTCTTTTCGCGTAAAAATATTTTACCTAAACCTACACAACTGCCCTTCTTGATTTGCGGCGCTTTTTTTATCGGCAGGGGGCTTCATTATCACTGCGGTTATAGAAAGAGATAAAAAGGGAAAAATGTAAAAATATTTATTTTATCGTCGTAAACTTAGTGTTGTTTTTTTACATTATAGTTTTTGAAAAGAAAATAATATTGGTGTGACAATCTGAGTAAAATTTATTAAACACACGTGTTCCTCCACAGCGCAAGACTTCTCTCGCGGCGCTTGCGGAAACGGACGCGACTGACGAAATCGCTCCAGGGGAAGTGAGAGGTGAAGTGAACTACTTGTACCTAAGATAAAATACGTTGACAACATGGTTCATCATATCATCAATTAAATAACGTGGTCACAAAATGTGAAAAAAATGTCTCAACTGTGTTTTAAGTTCATAACGTTAATGAAAGACCGCAGGATATAATATTTGTTTTTTTTTTACAGAACTATGAGAGTCACGGCTGTTTGCGGGGATCCACCGAGGTTGGATCGACACGACGGAGTTGCTGATGCATTTCTTCCGTGAAAAATGCTTTTCGGAACTAGTACCTGCAAAGTTATACTTGTGACTATACATTGCTATGCAGCGCAATGGTTCGCTATGCTTTTTAAATAAACCAATCAAATTAAAAATGTGTTTCATTTTAATCCTGTCCTCATACTAATACTTTTGACGTGACAACGTCTTATAAATTGGTTTGCCGGGTGACACTTCAAGAAACTGCGTTACGCTCCGCCGCTCACGCTCACAATGAGAGCGAGTGAGAGGTACTCGGGCATGGTTAGCCCGCCTAAGAGCGAGAGAGACAGACATAAAAAGTGAAAGGCACGCGGCCGTGCGAGATTCTTTGTATAAATTAATGTTTTAAATATAATTCTTTGTATAAATAAATGTTTTAAATTGTTACTATTATTTCATCCTTCTTCCTACTATACGAATGAATATTCACATTAAAATTATTTTACCACTCAAAGTCGTTGTCACGTAAAACTTTCGCCCGTATACCGACTTTACAGGCAACCATTTTTTTAATTATCAAAAATATTTTTCATCCCACCTATTCGAAAAAGACGACTTGGTTCGCACTTAAAGGGGCCCAAAGTTGGTGTTTTCTATAAGAAACTTTTAGCGGGCGGGAATGAGTTTTTCCTCCCCGTTATTTAAATAACGGAGGAAAAATTCAGGGGGGAGGAATTTTTTTTAAATTTTTAGTTTAGTTAGTTAAGTTCGTTTAGTTAGTTTAGTCGGGTTAGTCAGTTTAGTTAGTTTAGTGACTGTGACAGTATTATTCCTGAATTTGAGGCGCCTTTTATTTTCTCATAGGGGGGATGAAAAGTAGAGTGTATCACTTGGAAGCAAATATTTTTGGATCGGGCGACGTACTTTGAATCCCTCGCTACGTTCAGGATTCTACTAAAGAATCCCTCGATCGCTCGGGATTCTACTCTAGAATCCCTCACTTCGCTCTGGATTCAAAAAAGCGCCCTCGCCGTTAAAATATTACTTTGCTCTCTTGTTATACAATCTACTATTATCAAGCAACAGAGAATAAGCAAGAAAATTATTCACTTAACAAAGCACCAACAATGTCAAGCAGTAAGGCAGAAATGCAAAACTGGATTACAAGTAATAGTCTTAATTGCCAACTATTTATGAAGCCGATGCAATGTTGGAAGCGCATGGGCATAAAGTGTTAAGGCTTCCACCTTACCACTGCGATTTAAATCCCATAGAGCTGATTTGGAGTGTCTTAAAAAGACGAATCGCTGAAAAAAGTAGGTCAAGAAGCAAATAAAATTGTCCAAATCACAGAAGAAGCTTTTGCAACGATCACCGAAGAAGAATGGAGAAAAGAATGTGAGCACGTGAAAAAATTGGAAGAAAAATATTACGCCGATGGCCCAGTTATTGATAGCGAGATGGACAGGTTATCACAGGTTCATAATTGAAGTGGGAGACGACAGCGACGCTTCTGATGACGAGGATGATATGGAAGATGAAGATAACGACGATCTCTCGAATATAAGTCCGTTGGATGAGCATTTTTTGTCTGATCATAATTATTATAAAAAGTATTAAATCATTTAAAATGATAATCGAATAATTTATAAATAAATAACTTTTATGGATTGTATCGCAACAGTAAAGTAGCGGCGTTAAAGTTGTTTCATCGAATATATTATGAGAATCTAACCAAAAATACCTAAAATCACCCTTACTTTGCGGTAGGTTATTATAGGTAATGTGGCAACACTGGAAGATATCGCTGCCAACATTACGCCATAGGCTGGAAGATATCGCTGCCAACATTACGCCATAGGCCATAGGGCTCAGGCCATAGGGTTTCGTTGAAACCATTGGAAACCATAGATGTAGCATACACTGACGTTTAGATAGATTGGAAATGCGAAAGAGCATAACATTTATGATACACGCAGTGGTCTCGAACCTACCGATTTTTCGGTATTTCTACCGAAATGGGCTCTGTTCTACCGAAATGCAACGATTTTTCCACGATTTCAGAGAATACGTATAAATTCTCCCGATTTTTCTACCGATTTTACGTAATTTTTAAGTTTACAACCCATTTCCTTTATGTTTTTCGTTAGGGGGAATGGGGAACCCCACAACCATAGATTTAGAACCAGTAGATTCACCCATACATTTGAAAGAGCGAGATTGCCAGTTACAAAATCTACGTGAAAGACAATAATATTTTTTTTGTCCACATTAGGGACCAAATCGACGTCCGATTTTTCTCTTCGATAGTCTGATCAGACAATCGGAAGGCACTCGTGCCATACATTTTGTACATTATACAATACACGTCCGATTCGCTAGTCGTCCGATTCGATTGTCTGAATTTGAAACATAGCTTATCACAAGCACACTCGATATCATCAGAAAATATAAAATCACAACCGAAGATATCATCATTTTACTGTGGCAAAAACTAAAAAATATCATACACTCGTTAAACAAGGTAAAAATATTTTAATTACATTTTATTATTAAAATTTTATTAGAACGGTTACACGTACCATTGTTTTTAATTTTAAATAGAATTTAAATAGCTTTTAATCTTTATCTTTTTTCTAATTAGGTGTATTTGATGTATATAAATTAGCCTATAAGTTTATTTTTTGTAAATAAAACGAATTTGATTGAATATTGATTATTTTTTTTAATCTACCGATTTTGGGTACGACTACGAATATACCGATTTTATTGGGTAATTCTCCCGATTTCGCACTTTGACGTTCGAGACCACTGGTAGTGTCAGCTGTCAGGTCTGTCAGACAGATGTCCGTGCAGTGCAGTGGGTGTCAGTTTGAACGAGTTTTGAACATAGCTCTATGGTTTATGGTTTTGAATTTTGAACACTGAACAGTTCTTGAGTTCTGCTCAGTAATAGTGTTCTGTGGTTCTGCTGGCTAAGCAGGGTTGGATTTCGTAGTATAATTATACTATTTGTACCATTATTTTATGATGTGTAGTATGTAGTATCATAAGGTCATTATACTACGCGAAAATACCATAATTTTACCAAAGAGGGTCCTTTTATTTTTTTGTTAATAATTATCCTACAATATCAGATTTTTTGTAACAAATATTATGGCAATACCAAATCAAGCAATGGCGGTAATTCCCTACTGGGGAATCCCATCGTGTTAATGCTAAAGATGAAATTCTAATCGACGAATTATCTGAGAGTGACGTCTGATAAGTTTATTTCTGATCGCATCCTATCCCCACCTACATATCCGTCCAAATATTCCCATACCTGGGGGTAGACGAGAAAAATCGAGTTGCGAAAACCGCGAGCGACAGTCAGGTCGAGCTTCATAAAGTTCCCTTCGATTTCGTTGCAAATTCGAGCTTAACTACGCTTAAACCTAGCAAACACCAAGTTCACGTGCCGTGCTAGTGAATTTCGGTATAAACAAGAAGAAAATCATCATATGCTGGATACGGAAGGAGTGGAGAGCGCGCGCGAACCCAACACCTATACGCGGGAATATATTCGAACCAGGTATTCCTTTTCACCCATTTCTTTCTTTATCCAACATTCCCTGGTCCTTCAAACCGGATTTCCTATCAATCATCTATTTTCCATCAGAAATAAACAAAATCATTTGCAAATTATTTCGTTAAAATCATCTCGTCATCTTGTGACGTCACATATGGCGTTACAGTATAGCCAACCTTAGTTTCAAGTTGCAACGTTTCCAACTTGAATATTGTGTCAACTTCTGTCAATCAACGACATCTGACGTTCAGTCATTCATAACAGAATCTGTCAATGTCAGTACTGTCTTGTCAAGTCAATTTGTCAAAGTTGATCGATTTGCATTTGTTTATTAAATAACCTTGTTTCGAAAGTTTGAAAAACTATTTCATCTAAATATTATTTACCTTTTGCGTTACGATACATTCGTTAATTAATCTAAATTATTTGTAAACAATGGCTGAAATTAAAATCCAAAGTGTTAAATACGAAATGGCTATGAATAGTATGAAACAATTGTATGACTTAGCTGGGCGACTTAACATGAAAACACCGGGTAGTACAAGCGATAAACAACAATTTCTTGTGCGTTATAAGGACATTGAAAGGTATCGGCAACAAATGGAAGATGCTATGTCAGTGTTATTCTCAAATATCGAGTCAGTATCCGAATGTAAACAAAAGGAACTGGAGACTAATTTTGCCGCTTTTAATGACATGTATTACTCGATCAAAGTGTTACATGATAGTTTAATTGAACATAGTACAGGTTCTGAGCATTCAAGTAAATCAAGTTTTACTAGTGAATTTCATCTACCTAAAATTACCTTGCCTAGATTTTCTGGTTCATACACTGATTGGCCAAATTTCATTTCTATTTTCAACAGTTTAATACATGACAACTTAAGTTTAAGTAACGTAGAAAAGATGCACTACTTATTGAGTGTTCTAGATAAGGAACCTTTATCTTTAGTTAAAAACTTAAAATTATCTAACACAAATTATGGTGCAGCATATCAATTACTCACAGAACGTTATGAGAACAAAAGGGTCATAGCGGACAAGCATATTGAGGCTATTTTAAATTTACAAAACTTATCTCAAGTAAACTTTAGAACTTTGAATAAATTTGTTAACACTTATAAGGAAAATTTAAGCGCTTTAAAGGCCTTAGATTTTGATGTGACCTCATGGAGCTTTCTTTTACTTCACATTATATTAAAAAAGTTATCACTGGATTTGAGAACTAAATTTGAGTCAGAAATTGATCCTATTACTATACCTACTTTTGATCAACTTTCCAACTTCTTAGAAAAGCAACTCCGTGTACTTGAGAACATATCAGTGACAAGTTCAAGTTCTAAGACAATTTCAAGCAATACATTAAATGTTACACATCCAGTTAGTGACTCACATCCTAAAATTAAATTCAATTATTCTTGCCCTTGCTGCAATCAAAATCATAGCTTGTATAAGTGTTCAAAATTTGATGCTATGACTCCGGAACAAAGAAAATCTTTTGTTATGAAGCAGAAACTTTGCTTCAATTGTTTGCGTTCACATCACATATCCAACTGCTCTTCTAGTAGTGTGTGTCAAGTCTGTCGAGGCCGTCACCATACAAAATTACACATATCTAATCCTACACAAGTCGATTCAATTGCTGCTGTCAATAATGAGTCTGCCGTGCCGGCTACAAGTTCCACGGTCCAGGTTCAGTCCTTACATGGTGTCGACTCCTCATCCACCATGGTGTTGGGCACAGCTGTTGTCGATGTACAGGATGCACATGGGCACTTTCACCGTGCTCGTGCATTAATAGATTGTGGATCCCAAGTTTCTATTATGACTGAGGCTTTGGCTCAACGGCTCAGACTTCCACGAGCTCAAGCAGGAGGCATATTTGGGTTGGGTGCTTCATCTGCTCAACAATCACGTGGTGTCGTTACTTGCAACATTAGGTCTGCGACTGACCAAAATCAAATATTAAACACTAATTTATTAATTCTTAAGAAGATAACTGGCAACCTTCCTTCGGTACCAGTTCATCAGTCGGTTTTAAAGCGTTGCTCTAATTTAGTCTTGGCTGACAAGAATTTTTTGTCTCCAGGACAAATTGATATTCTTTTTGGTATTGACCTATATGATCAAATTCTTGATGGTAGAAGGTTCAGCCTGGGTGATTCTATGCCCACTGCCTACTCTTCTATTTTTGGATGGATCATCATGGGTAAGGCTCCTGCAGCATCAGCCCACAATAATAATGTGGCAACGATGGCCTGTACAGTAGACCTCAATCTGGCTCTCACTAGGTTCTGGGAAGCGGAACAACCTCCCAGTCAACCAGTTTCAGATCCTGAGGACATTTTATGTGAGAAACACTTTTGTGACACTCATGTTAGGGATACAACGGGACGTTTTGTCGTTCGTCTCCCCTTCAAGGTAAACCATAAACCTCTAGGTGATACCTACATGATGGCACTCAAAAGATTTTATAATTTGGAACGTCGCTTACTGAAGGACGTCAAATTGCGCGAACTTTACGTTGCGTTTATGCGTGACTACCTTGATGCGGGTCACATGCGCGACGTCACCGGTCGCGACCGCAATGATCGGTATTACATACCTCACCATGGGGTGGTGCGCGAGCACAGCAGCACCACTAAACTCCGCGCAGTTTTCGATGCTTCCGCTTTAAGTTTCGACTGGCGTTTCACTTAACCAGGTGCTCATGTCAGGTCCTAAATTACAAAAAAATATTGAGGACATAATCATGCGTTTCAGAGTGCACAAAATTGTTTTCACCTGCGATATAAAGCAAATGTATCGCCAGGTTCGTTTAGACAATGCTGATTGCAAATATCAGACCATAATTTGGCGTGAATCTCCCGACCAACCTCTCAAAGAGTACGAGCTAACCACAGTTACGTACGGTGTTTCTAGCTCTGCGTTTCAGGCGATCCGTGTGGTTCATGAACTCGCACACATTAATTCTGAACAACACCCAGAAGCATCAAAAATTCTTCTAGAAGACACTTTCGTCGACGACGTAGTCAGTGGCTCAACTTCGCTAGATTCTGTCAAGGATCTTCAGCAGACTCTTGTAAATATTCTGTCTCAGGGTGGCTTCGTTCTACGGAAGTGGTCTAGCAATTCTAGGGAATTCTTAGACATGTTCTCCACTGACCATTGCGAGCAGCCTCACCGGTTCGAGACAGAAGGCGATGGGATATATAAGATCTTGGGCCTTGAGTGGAACGTACAAAGCGATTGCTTCGTTTATCGGGTGTCCAAACTGAATCCAACAATGACCATGCGCGGCGTCTTATCGAACATTGCCCGATTGTATGATCCATGTGGGTTTTTGGCACCGGTCACATTTTTTGCCAAGCATCTCATGCAACGGTTGTGGTCACTGCAATGTGGTTGGGATGATCCTCTTCCCAAAGACATTTTTAGGGTCTGGTCTTCATTCGTATCTGACTTCAATGAACTAGACAAAGTTTCAATTCCTCGTTGGATAGTCACTGATCAACCGCTGAATTGTCAAATTCACGGTTTCTGTGATGCGTCTGAACGCGGGTACGCTGCCTGCGTCTACCTGCGCGTTCACGACACGGACGATAGCGTCTCGGTGCAACTTTTACTTTCAAAATCACGAGTTGCGCCTCTCAAGCAGAAGGTCACGGTTCCCAAGCTGGAATTGTCAGGTGCCCTTCTCCTCGCTCACCTTCTAGAGCACGTCCAAAGTGTTTTACAGCACAAGGTCAAAATCGACAGTACCACAGCTTGGTGCGATTCCAATATCGTGCTGGCTTGGCTTAAAACATCACCTCACGTCTTGCAAACGTACGAGGGCAATCGAGTGTCACAAATTCAGGCTCTGACCCCCGACGTTACTTGGAGGCACGTGCCCTCTGAGCTGAACGCTGCTGATTCTGCAAGTCGTGGTCTTTTTCCATCACAATTGGTGACACACTCTCTTTGGTGGTCTCCGCTATGGCTCAAGGAAGACCCTGCCGCATGGCCTGGAGAACCTTCGCCCCTTAACGAGGAAGAGCTGCCGGGTCTGAAATTGACAGTGGTCGCGTCGAACATTGCTGCGGTTGCTGACGAGTTCTCACTTTTAGAAAAATATAGTTCTCTTCCCAAGTTGCAAGCCGTTGTAGCTTGGTGCAAGCGATTTATCCACAACTTGCGCAATCCAGCCAAGCGACGCACGGGTAATCTGTCGGTCACTGAATTAAACACCAGTCTTCGAACCATCATTAAGTTGGTTCAGACGAAGGAATTCGCTCCGACAATTCACTTGCTGCGTGACAGCAAACATCCAAAATCCAGTCTCGTTCGTCTCAATCCATTTCTCGACTCTGATGGTTTGTTGAGAGTAGGTGGTAGGCTATCCAAATCTGAGTTGGATTATGACGCGAAACATCCGTTGCTCCTTCCTAAGGCCCATCACGTCACCAAGCTTGTGATCGATCACTATCATCGAATGTTCTTGCATCCTGGTGTAAACACCTTGCAAGTTTTGCTTCAACGCAAATTTTGGATCCTCTCTGCGCGTAGAGCAATTCGGCGACAGATATTCCAATGTCTTCGTTGCTATAGACTGCGTCCCACATCTTTTGAACCGTTCATGGCCGATCTTCCCGGTCACAGAGTGACTTCATGTCGACCGTTCCAAAAGGTTGGTGTAGATTTCGCTGGTCCATTCCTTCAGAAAACATCACGCGTCCGCAATGCTCGATCGTTCAAGTCATATCTTTGCATTTTTATCTGCTTCACGACGAAATGCGTTCATTTAGAATCGGTTTCTGAGCTTTCTACTGAAGCATTCTTGGCTTGTTTCGATAGGTTCGTTGCACGTCGGGGACTGCCCAGTGACATTTTTAGTGACTGCGGTACAAATTTTGTAGGTGCACGCAATCATTTGAAGGAAGTTTATCAGTTTTATGCAAAGTCAAATAACGAGATTCACAAATCTCTAGCTTCCAAACAAATCGTCTGGCATCTTAATCCTCCAGCCGGTCCCCATATGGGAGGCTTGTGGGAAAGCGCAGTGAGGTCCGCAAAATTAATTCTAGCTCGCGTTATAGGCGATCGTCCTCTTCTATTTGAAGAACTCGCCACCATTTTCTCTAAAGTTGAGGCCGCGTTAAGTTCTCGTCCGCTGTGTCCCTTGAGCAATGACCCGAACGATTTACAAGTATTAACGCCCGGCCATTTTCTTATAGGTCAACCCCTTTTGGCTCCGCCAGAGCAAAACTTTGAGGAAGACAATCTTCTCATCTTAAAACGTTGGCAACTTCTCCGTCAAATTACCCAGCATTTCTGGAAGCGTTGGCAAGCAGAATACTTGCATACCTTGCAGCAACGACCTAAATGGCTTGCTAAAAGTACAAACCTTCAAGAAGGTGATCTTGTTCTTGTCAAAGATCCAAACTTGCCACCGCTTCTTTGGAGAAGGGCTCGGGTGATTCGGGTTTGCCCAGGTTCTGACGGCATTGTTAGGGTAGCAGAGGTGCGAACTTCTACTGGCAATTTACTGCGGCCAGTGGTCAAGCTCTGTCCTTTGTTTCCGGACTTTCAATGATTCGTTTTACAATTTTCATTACCTTTTTTTTCTTTTTTTTTTTAACTCATCTTTCCTTTTTTTTTTGTTTATCGCTTGCTATCATTAGTCAGATAGTATCAAATAGTTATTATTAAAGAGCTAAGTCGCTCTTTGGGGGGCGGTATGATAAGTTTATTTCTGATCGCATCCTATCCCCACCTACATATCCGTCCAAATATTCCCATACCTGGGGGTAGACGAGAAAAATCGAGTTGCGAAAACCGCGAGCGACAGTCAGGTCGAGCTTCATAAAGTTCCCTTCGATTTCGTTGCAAATTCGAGCTTAACTACGCTTAAACCTAGCAAACACCAAGTTCACGTGCCGTGCTAGTGAATTTCGGTATAAACAAGAAGAAAATCATCATATGCTGGATACGGAAGGAGTGGAGAGCGCGCGCGAACCCAACACCTATACGCGGGAATATATTCGAACCAGGTATTCCTTTTCACCCATTTCTTTCTTTATCCAACAACGTCCAATTGCCTCAATTTGACTGAGTCGAGTTCTGTTAATTTGTAAGTAGAGAGAATAAGCATATGGTAACACAGAATATACCAGGAAAAAAGGTTTGATGCTTTTTAAAATTTATAAAAAACAAAATACAATAGGAAGTAGGAACTAATTAATAAGCGTGATATTGGCAATGAGGAAAGAGTGTATATAATCATTTTAGTAAATCACTCCGACAAAAAATACGATTGGTACTAGTCAAAAAAGATAATTTTTGAATTTTTGAGTTTATCCATCTTCAAAAAGGATCAAAGTGTATAAGAAGCCGTGTTGATTGTTGACATTTTGTCACAGTGTGGCCGCTACAAAAAACATTGGGTTCAGCTTTGGCTAACCAAACTCTACCTAAGGCTCTAGACAGACGGGCTGCATTTCAACTGCAATTCAACCGCAAATTGCAGTTCAGGTGCAGTTTGAATGCAGTTGACACGACTGCAATACAACTGCAAACGAAATGCGCGGCCCAATTGCAGTTCAATTGCAGTCGGTTCAACTGCAAACAAACTGCAAACGAACTGCACCTTACCCATCCGCCCGCACTACTTTTACACACTCCGCCCTCCCGCGCATAGAATCAGTAGGTAGCAGAAACAACTTAAAAGTGTGCGCAAGCGTTGTCTGTCCGTAAATAAAATAAAGATGTCGAGCGACGAGGATAGTAATACAGTAAATGAATCAGTACCATTTGATACTGACGCATTTATAAGTGCAATAAAATCAAAACCTTGCATTTGGAACTATAAAATTGAATCTTATAGTAACAAAATTGAAAAAAACAAAGCATGGGCGACTATTTGCGAAATGTTTACCCCCGAATTTGAACAGAAGAGTAAGAAAGAGAAAAATAATATTGGTAAGTATTTTATTACCCGACTGTGAAAGGAAGAGGGTAATTTTTTTTCGAGAGTATGTACATTATGGCCGTTTTTTTCTGTCGCCCTACAACCTAAACGGCTGAACGGATTTTGACATAATGAGGTTTCATTGAATTCTTCGGGACTGTGAGTGACGCAGGCCATTTTTAAATGTTCAAAATGGCGCCCGCAAATGTAAAATTGGGGGATATGTTTGGATTTTTTTCTTTGTGTGGCCCTACAGCCTAAATGGCTCAGTGAAACTTCTTCTAGACATGCGAAAATATTTGTAAAAGCATTTCTCTTGTGATCTCAGTTTTGGTAATAAAGTATAAAAATCACCTTCATGTTTATGTTGCAATATTAATTGGACCCACATTTTACGATTTCTCTTGAGTTTTGATGCATGGCGATGAAGTAAAAGTAGCAGTAATGCTTCATCAAATCTTGTAATCTCGTTTCTCGACATTTTTATTTTATCTACAGACAAACAACGCATGTGCTCACTCCTTTGTTTCTGCTACTGATTCTAAGGTGCAGTTCGTTTGCAGTTTGAATGCAGTTGAAGCGACTGCAATTGAACTGCAATTGGGCCGCGCGTTTCGTTTGCAGTTGTATTGCAGTCGTGTCAACTGCATTCAAACTGCACCTGAACTGCAATTTGCGGTTGGATTGCAGTTGAAATGCAGCCCGTCTGTCTAGAGCCTAAGTATGTAATTATCATTAATCATTTGTAATTATCAAAAGATTTCTATTAAATCCCAGACAAAAACACAAAAGAAGAAACGTAGTATAAATTTTGGAGAAGTAGTATAATTTTAATTTCCATAGACAATAATTTTCTGAAGCTCTGAATCCAACCCTGTGGCTAAGCGAAATGTAAATATTAAGATTAAAAGTTGTTTGTTACTGACTGCTCTTGGTGTAACGATTAATTGAGCAAACAGTGGTGAAGAGAATTAAATAGTGATCTGGTGTTGACAACGTATGGAATCAGCAAGATACCGACTGCTCGCTGACTGACACCAGGTACAGAGTTAGGTTAGGAGTCGGTTTGCCCTATTCAAGGTTAACAGTTAGGACTTAAAGCCGCATCGAAATATAAGCACTTGCCAAGTACCGATTCGAGGCATCATATTCGCCAAGTAGTGAGCTTGCTTACACACATGTGGGCTCTGTTTGAATAGCTAATAATATATATAGTATTACTTTGAAGCGGAGAAAAGTTTGTCAAGAAGCCGAGCGAGGCGAGCAAGAACAATCGTTGGTCGATGATTGACGAGCAACCATCGCCACTAGCGAATAATCGGCTCGGCACTCGGCGGATTCCGCGTATCTGGACGCGGCTTAATACAGTGGGTTTTCTTTGTCAGAGGGCCCATTACTGTTGCCAAGATGTACTTTGTATTATGAAATTCTGCTGGTGTCAGTGTGTGGTAGTTTAATGTTAGTTTCACGATCGGTTACGGTCTCTTTAAAGTTCAGGGTAGGTTGAGTATAATTTAAAATTTAAAACTTCTTTTTGTGTTGAATAGTCCATTTATTAAGGCAGGCTATAGGTTATGTTATATCACGCTACGACCGGGAGACCATAGGAGCGGAGCAACAAGTTTCCCGAAGCAAAGCGAGGGCGACTATATAATGATATATTTTGCAGGACGATGTGACGAGTGAATGAATCCCTTGTCCGTTGGTCTAACTTGCATCACAATCTGTTCAGTATTTTCGATTCAATTGCAAACTGATAAACTGTTTTAGATATTATTTTATTATATGTTAAGATTTGTTGTGTATTTTCAGGCAATTCTACATTAAGCTGGGGACGGTGTGAAAGTAAAAGCGCAGCCATGCTTACTGACCATAATTACACACTCAAGAATAAAAATGAAGTCACATCCAGAGATGACACTGTTTTTGATATTGATGTCAAGGTTGAACATGACTATGATCCTTCGACTATTGACCAAGGAGTTATTAAAACTGAAGATACAATTGATGTGACGGTGAATAGACAAACCAAAAGTGGCCTTATTGCTAATGATGAAATTAAACTCGAGGATAATGTAGTCAACCAGGACATAACTGACCAGGACAATAGTACCGAACATAGAACCAGTAGAGACACGGTGTGTAGATCAACCACAACTGAAGATGTCTTTCGTAACATTAAGGCTGAAAATGATCATGATGTGGAGTGTGGAGCTACCACAACCGAAGATGTTGCCGCTGATGACTTGGAGGTCAAAATTAAACAGGAAATTATTACTCCTGAAGAGTGTACCAACATTGAGATGAAGTGTAGATCAAAGTTGCTCTCAGATGCAGATGAAAACTGTGGTGTGATGAGTCAGGATGCTGCAAGTGAAAGTGCAACCAATACTGATGTGAAGCGTGGATATGTGTCGTTAGGTAAGTAGATTATGAAGGGTCAGGTTTAGTCTGCTAGCTGATCATATGTGGGGGCGGTTGCAGTGTGTCATCATTCTTTAGCATTACAGCAATTACAGTTGCCATTCTCAGTGATGCAGGAACACCTATGCTGCTAAATTCCACACTTTACTTATGCATCATTCTTCATAGACACAATCAGTTCCAAATACGAGTAGAAGGGTGTTAATAATGGCACAAGCTGTCCATTTATTTAGATGTTTGTTGTAATAAATCTTTAAAGAGATGTTAATCAGTATATTTCGATTCTTATTACTTTGCGGATATTCTTTGGCATTTTTATTTATAAAACCACTACCAAACTTAAAAACAAGCAAAAATCAATTAGTAAAACATAACAAAATTAGAGTAATGCTTATATTAAAAGAGGCTTCACTTCAGTTAATTTGGGATTTCATTTAACTTGTGTTTTTCAGCAATTACTACGATTGGGTGCACTATTGATAGAAATACTCTTTCAAAGATTCTTAGTGAACATAATTATGCACTCAGCAATGAAATTGCAATAATTAATCGTCTGCCTGTCAAGTCCAGAGACTTTGCAGCCCACAATATTGATGTCGAGGTTGAAAATGATCTCTCTGATGACCAGAGAATTATTAATACTGAAGATAAAATTGACTATGACATGGTGAATAGACAAACCATGGCTCGACTTGTTGTGATCAAGGAAATTAAATCTGAGGATGATGTAGTCAACCAGGACATGACTAGTAGTGACATGGTGTGTAGATCCACCACAACTGAAGATGCCATTCATGACATTAAGGCTGAAAATGATCATGATGTGGAGTGTGGATCTACCACAACCAAAGATTTTGTCACTGATGATATCAAGGTTGAAATTAAACAGGAAATAATTAGTCCTGAAGATTGTACCAACATTGAGATGATGTGTAGATCAAAGTTGCTCTCAGATGCAGATGAAAACTGTGGTGTGATGAGTCAGGATGGTGCAAGTGAAAGTGCATCCAATATTGATGTGAAGTGTGGAGAATTGTCATTAGGTAAATAGTAATTTATTGTGTTTATCAGTAACTTTATAAAGTAGAACTTCTTTATGTACACTTGACTTGGGGAGTAAGCTATTGAATGTGTAAAGAGAGTGTTATGAAATGTGTGATCGGGCGAGGCGAACGGAAGTTGAGATGGAGATATAAGTTAGTGAAGATAGAAAGAGAGAGAGTTACATTTCGTTTTCGTATATGTAAGACAGAGTGCAGATCCTTTTGTTTGTATCACACTGTAGTAATAATAGAGACATGCATGAAATATCTGGGGGCACGGCAGTACGCGTACGCGAACGGTGATTTCTTGATTATTTCGTAATTTCGTTTCGTTTTTGAACAGTTATATAAATTAATGTCTTGTTTAATACACCAAATGTTCCATGTTTTAAGTGAATAAAGTTGTAAATTCATTTCAAAGTTAGCATCTTGTGAATTTTTGGGAGAAGAATAAAAAAATATGGCAGGAAGTCACCATCCGACTACCGACCGCCCGCAGTTGCTTTACTTTGTCGATCACTGTCTGATCCTGTTGTATGGCGTATAACCAAAATAACACATCATTAACACACACTACCCATGAACAATAAACATTGTAAGATTTTGATTTAAAAGATGTGCTTAGGACTTTGTTTCGTCTTTCTTCTCCTTATGTAAAGAGGACCTGTGGAAACTGCGGTAGACTAAAAAAAAATACGAGTATAAGTGTATTGAAAAAACACCTAATGAATAAATTTATTTGACTTTAACTTTCAACATATATTATCCTTAACATTAATGCCTCTCCCATCCAGGAATGGAACCCAGGACCTTTCCCAGACAGACTACAAACTATATAGACTATCGGAGCACTTAATTTATTCAATCATGAATTTCTCTGTTTTGTAAACAGGTGAAGATTACTCTTCGGCCGCCATACATACATACATAACACATAAAGTACAGTTGAGCGACACAGCAGTACAACAAGTGACGAAGGCTCCGGGTGATTCGACGGCTCTTCTATCCAATATGTCTGCACATTCAGGGAAAAGACAAATCACGTGTGAAGTTTGCCACAAAAGATTTTGTAATAAAAGCTATCTTGTAATTCACATGAGGATACATTCAGGAGAAAAACCATTTACGTGTGAAGTTTGCCACAAAAGATTAAGTACAAAAAGCAGTCTTGCACGTCATATGAGCATACATTCAGGTGAAAAACCATTTACGTGTAAACTTTGCCACAAAAGATTTAGTCAAAAAGGCAGTCTTGTGACTCATATGAGGAATCATTTAAAAGAAAAACCATTTGCGTGTGAAGTTTGCCACAAAAGATTTCCTAGCAAAAGCCATTTTGTAATTCACATGAGGATACATTCAGGAGAAAAACCGTTTGCATGTGAAGTTTGTCACAATAGATTTAGTCAAAAAGCCAATCTTGTTATTCACATGAGGATACATTCAGGAGAAAAACCATTTGCGTGTGAAGTTTGCCACAAAAGATTTAATCAAAAAGGACATCTTGTAGATCACATGAGGATACATTCTGGAGAAAAACCATTTGCGTGTGAAGTTTGCCACAAAAGATTTAATCAAAAAGGCAAACTTGCACCTCATATGAGAATACATTCAGGAGAAAAACCATTTACGTGTGAAGTTTGCCACAAAAGATTTAATCAAAAAGGCAGTCTTGCATCTCATATGAGAATACATTCAGGAGAAAAACCATTTTCGTGTGAAGTTTGTCACAAAGGATGTACCTAGTCGTAAACGTGATCTTGTAATTCACATGAGGATACATTCAGGAGAAAAACCATTTACGTGTGATTTTTGTCACAAGAAATTTAGTCAAAAAAGCCATCTTGTGACTCATATGAGGAATCATTTAGAAGAAAAACCATTTGCGTGTGAAGTTTGTCACAAAGGATATAGTCGTAAAAGCGAACTTGTAATTCACAAGAGGATACATTCAGGAGAAAAACCATTTACGTGTGAACTGTGCCACAAAACATTTAGTCATAAAAGCAGTCTTGCACCTCATATGAGAATACATTCAGGAGAAAAACCATTTTCGTGTGAAGTTTGCCACAAAAGATATATTCTAAAAGGCGATGTTGCACGTCATATGAGAATACATTCAGGTGAGAAACCATTTTCGTGTGAAGTTTGCCACAAAAGATATATTCTAAAAGGCGATCTTTCACGTCATATGAGAATACATTCAGGTGAAAAACCATTTACGTGTGAAGTTTGCCACAAAAGATTTAGTCGAAAAGGCCATCTTGTAACTCACATGAGGATACATTCAGGAGAGAAACCATTTACGTGTGAAGTTTGCCAAAAAACATTTAGTCAAAAAAGCAGTCTTGCGACTCACACCAAAATACATTCGAAGGAAAAGCCATTGTTGGATAAAGAAAGAAATGGGTGAAAGGAATACCTGGTTCGAATATATTCCCGCGTATAGGTGTTGGGTTGGCACTCCTTCAGTATCCAGCATATTATGATGATTTTCTTCTTGTTTATACCGAAATTCACTAGCACGGCACGTGAACTTGGTGTTTTACTAGATTTAGGCGCATTTAATACGAATTCGCAACGAAATCGAAGGGAACACTATGAAGCTCGAGCTGACTTGTCGCTCGCGGTTGTCGCAACTTCATTTTCTCGTCTACCCCCAGGTATGGGGACATTAGGACGGATATGTAGGTGCGGATAGGATGCGGTCAGAAATAAACTTATCAAAGTGTATTTGTAAAAAAATATGTTTTGCATCTTCCAGAGGAAGCAGTGATCCAATTCGATGGTGAATCTGAACATGTATCTATAGAATAAAAAGCAAAGTCAGTATTACATATTTATAAACACATTTCACTTATAAACCAACTTTTCAGGAAATTTATTTATTTGAGTATTAAATTTATGCTTTATTTCAACTGCCTGATGTCATTCTTTACAAATATTGAAGTAGTACTATTTGAATTCTTAACTTCCTTCAGGAATAAGTAGGTTTTGTGTTACTTCTACTGAGTTGTGTGTATAAAAGAAAAATATAAATACCTTGAAAGTTGGATTAAATACTGGTTGTTCAATAATTTCTGACGCAAATGTGATTCGGAAACAATCATTGTATTTTTGGATGTTGGCTAGAAAATGTCGTGATTCGGGTGTTTCGCCACGAAGCAATGAATGAGAATGGTTCAGTTGGCCGTGTCAATAATGATAATGTTACGTGTCAGGAGTACTGGGTTCGAGAAAATGCCAAAATGTACCACAAAGACTTTTATTGTACTCGTAGATACACAAATTACACACTGTACACAGTACACACTTAAACACTCTGCACGTAGGTACTAGTCAACACACTCGTCGAACACTATATCGCACGTAGAAATCACTTCACTTCTCACTGGTATCGCTCGTAGGTATCGCTGGTATCTTCCTGGTTTCGCTTCCGAAACTAGAATGTCCGCACTTGACCGATCGCCCCTTTTTATACCACTCATGCACCATTCATGGCAATCCAGAACATTCCTGTTAAGTCCGGACCCGCTTCGAACAAGATTCGAGAACGTTCCTTGCAACCGACTTTCGCCCGTATGACTATTGCTGTAATGGTCGAAGCGTCGTGCGTACTTTTGAGACGGGCAAGCGCGCTATTGTTCTATTGTTGACTCGACATATTTATGGCCCCTATTGTTTATTGTTTCCGAATTAGCTGCGCTAGGGTTGTCACAATAATTTCACTTCGCCACTAAGGCAGCACAATCTGCACAATCCAGGCGTTTCCCCGTCAACTTCAACGCACCACAGCGCTCGCAAACACCGTCTATTGGCCCAATGCGATGGTAATTTCGTTCTTGTGCGCCGAAAATTGTCTTGTTGCTTGTTGTTGATGTATGAGGTTTGCTCGACGGGTTCGCATTGCCGATCGAGCCGTTACACTATACGGGCTATAATCTCTATATCTCGATTTTTTTGCGATAAATTGTATATTTTAATACCTACGATTCTCTACTTCCTGACTAAGAGGATTCCAAAAAATCAAACATCAAAAAGATTGGTCCAGCCGTTCTCGAGTTATAAATGGTGTAACTAACACGACTTTCTTTTATATATATATATATAGATGTTTGTTATATTATGTTGTTGATTATTGTATTTTCATCAAGATGTTCATCTCGAAATCTAAAGTTTAATTTTCCACAACATAAAAGTGATTTCTTCCATTACTCCTTTACAGTTCAGGCTATACAGCTTTGGAACGCCCTGCCAAACACAATCAGGCAAGCTCAGACCAAGTTCGCTTTCAGGAAACTGCTTCGGGAACATTACCTTAGGCCTTAGGCTATCTACCATCGGTTAGGGATAAGTAATCGGATATTTTATCTTTGTAACTTCACATCTATGTTTACATATTTATATCTGACAGATAATATACTACTATACTATATTTATATACTATATGTTATATTTATATATTATTCATTACTTTTATATTTATTTTGAGTATTTATGTTTGTATTGATAGATTATTGAGTCATTTTCAAAATTGTTGTACATTTTCTTAAAATGATTGTCCTTGCCCAAAAAAATTATATTGTAAAAAATATGTAGCGAGTAAATTAAATTGTCCTGTTAATTATTATTATTTATACTTCTACCGACAAATTTCAATTATATTTGGACTTCTAATTGTATCTGTTACACAAGTAATAGCAAACCCAAATTTGTCTCATTATGCCTTCCCATACAAAATGATGTTGTCCCCCTGGAATTTATTGTCTTAAAATGTGTCCAGTGATGCCTTTTATAGTTAAATTTTACAACTTTTAGAGTGGAGTACGTTAGCTGAGATACTGTTTTATTCAAATATGAATGCGCATAGTAAAACTATAAATAAATATGCTAGAAATTCGGATTTGAATAAATGTCCCATTTTTTGGTCTTTTGTGTAACTCCTACGTGTAACGACAATATCACGGAAATTTGTGTGACTTTGAACGCATTCTTAACTTATTTTAGTTTGGCAATATTGTACGGTCAAATGACAGCGCAGCCATTTTATTGTCAGTGTCATTTAGTTGAACTCGACGTGCCACTGTTTTGTCGTTATTTTTTGTCATTTGTGAAACGTGAATTTAAAAGGTAAGTAAATCTAAATGTGACAAACACTTTATTGATTATTGTAGTTTCGTTTAATAGTAAAAGAATACAAATGAGAGTTTAAGTCAATCCTTTTAAATTTTTCTGTAATGTGTTATAGGTTATGTTGACGCTATAAATTATTGTTACTTTGTGTAACGCTGAGCGTTACACAATCCTGTGTGTAACACTGTGTAACGTTATACAAAGGATAATAAAGTTTTATTTATACTGTTAAAAAATGTTTTGTGTGCACGTCATTATAGTCGCGGCATTTTACGAAGGCCTCTGACGTTTATTTGATGGTTAGTCCTGTCATCAAGTTTCGTAAACATTGAGACATTTGCAGGAGAGAATTGCTGTTATTTATTGTCAACAGTGATGTGCAATAATTAGTCATAAAATTTATCGAATATATAACTTTAGGACCAAAGTTAACTTGTTACCTATATGAAATTATTGTTTGTCGCGGAACCGTATAGGTACGTAGTATTTGGGTAGGTACATGGTCCCGCGACTCTCCTTGGACTCTCCTCTCAGAATGAGAAGATGAAGCCTTACGGTCCACCACTTTGGATAACAGTATGGACAAATTTAGTATTTAATAAATTACCTAAATAATCGGTTACCGTTTGAGGCGCGTATTTTGTATTTTATGTGTCTGTGTATTGTGTGCAAATAATGTATAACATACCTATTTCATAATAAATATTTTCATACCCATATTCAGTCCATTCTAATATATCAAGTTAATATTTATACATTTGTTTTATGAAAAAAAATTATTACTTACTACCCTTTACTAAAATGTATCGATACGATTCGCACTTGACTATATTTTTTCGATAATAAATTAACATATTTTACAACACTATTTTAATATGTCAAAGGGGCCTTCATATCGTGCGGCAACTAAAATGGACGATCTCTTAATAGGTGCATATATTAAGTATATTACAAATCGTGTGTATTTGTCTATAGAGAATGGAAAATGGCGCCAATGACTGCAGCAGAACGTCAAAGAAGATACAGAGAAAAATTAAAGCGGGAAGATCCTAAAAAACTGGAAAAGATAAAAAAAGAAAACGCTGAAAGAACCAAGAAAAACTACCAAAGAATTAATCAACTACCAGAAGACTTGAAAATATTGAGAAGAAAAAGATGGCAAAAAAAACTATAATAATGTTTATAATATTTATAATATAAAATATAATATTTATAATATTAATTATAATATCTATTTATAATGTTTATGCGTATAATGTTTTTTATTTGTTTATTTGCCTGGAGAACCTGTAAGACTGATTGTTTTGTAAGCCTTTTTAATTTTAATTACAATAAATAAATGTTTTTTAATCTGAATTTCATTAAGTTTATTTCACAAAAAAAGATAAGAAGTTAAACATAATTTTAGCAATAGGTTAGAAGTTCACCCATACGATCATATATTATACCTTTAGTAGAACAGGTGAATCAGATGTCACAATGAACTGACCTTTACAAATTCCTCTGTGTAACAATTTTCTTTTGTATAACGAAATGTGTGTTTTCCTTTGTGTTACGTACACCTATTTTGAAAATGACTCTATTATGTGTATATGTATACATTATTGGAAATTAGTTCATACCTTGTATAAAATGTTGTGTTTGCGCCTATCTAACTTTTTCACCAGCACCCAGGGCTGACTGGTAGAAAATGCCATTAGGCATTAAGTTTTTGCCCTTGTATACCCTAGATTAAGGTGTGCAAAAAAATAAATAAATAAATAAATAAGAGTAACACAGCAACAGAAATTCAGAACAATCTGCCGTCAGGAAGAAGGTTCAATTCCAATTACTAAATTTGGCCCAAACAAACAAACAAACAGGAAAAGCTAAATAAAACCGTTTAATAAAAACTATTTCTAAAACACGTCAAGATACATTCAGGTTTGTTGCCGCTCCTCCGTTTAAAAACAACTCACGTCAGAATTTGTGAACCGCTGACGTAATGTGACTTTCCATGAGTATGTGAAGTTAACACTAATAAATACATATAACTTTAAAGGTTGTGTTGTCATTTTGTGATCCTTTGTGTCTCGTTATAATAATTATTATTTCATCCCACCTATTCGAAAAAGAAGACTTGGTTTAAGTGCGCCCAAAGTTGGCGTTTTCTATAAGAAACTTTTAGTGGGCGGGAATGAGTATTTCGTACTCTTTATTTAAATAAGTTCGCCGCAATTATCTTTTTCGCGCACTTTTTGAATTAAGTGCGCCGCAATTATCTTTTCCGCACACTTTTTGAATTAAATTCGGTTTGTTAGAAATTCATGTTCTGTTTGGAAAAATGAGTTTTTTAAGTAACTGTGTAAGTATAATTCCTGAATTTGAGGCGCCTTTTATTTTCTCATAGTGGGGATGAAAAGTTAAGTGTATCACTCGGGAGCAAATATTTTTGGCTCGGGCGACGTACTTTGAATCCCTCGCTACGTTCAGGATTCAAAAAAGCGCCCTCGCCGTAAAAATATTACTTTGCTCCCTTGTTATACAATCTACTATTACTAGCCTCCGCGCACAGCTTCGCGCGCGTGTTTTTCGTTTAAACTTCAAACCCATAACTCCGATTTATGGGCGGCGTGAAAACTTCCAATGCTGGGTTGGCTACTAACAGGCATTTTTTTAATGTCGTCATCGTCGCCTACAGACACGAGCAACACCAGGGGAGTCACCAGTGCAACGCTGGCCCTGAAGGATAACTCTTTTTACACCTTTCTTGAACCCCATAGTCATAGCGCTCCGGGAATACCTCAGAAGGAATGCCATGCTCGCTTCAGACTGTGACATTAGCGAGGCGAGGAAGAATTACTAAGGGTTAGCGCACATCTTCCTCTGCTCACGCCAGGTTCAACGAGAAGCCATTATTACGTGACATTACTCGCTCGCTACGTAAATGCGAGTTATCTAGTATGGGATCGAAGCAGAGCCACCCAGCGGACGTAAATCGCTCTGCTTCGATCCCATACTTAGACAATTCGTATTTAGGCAGCGAGCCCGTTAACTCACGTAAATCTCGTATAAAGCCCACAGCAAACCGTTAGCGTGGCGAAGACAAGCTGTAAGTTCGGTGACGGCCAGCCGTAACCAATCCAAGGTGCTTTTTTATATGAACTTGAAGCATGCAGCACCATCCTTCCGCTGCCGCCCATGACTACTGTGACCGACCTAGATCAAGACTCGAGTTACAGACTGGGATGGTTAGTCCAGTTAGTAGATGGTGTAAATATAACATTTTATTTTATAATCCTGTCCACTTCGTCCGTCACTCTACTGCGCTCTATAAGCGACTCAGACCCGTAATTCAGAGGAACATGGAGAAAAGAGGTAAGTTACGTACAAAGAACATCCTACATTGACTTGTGATAAGCAACGAATCATTGAATTATAAACAAATAAGGATTTATTGTACCTTTCTGTAGCAACTAGATGTCTAAAAAATTATAATGTGCAATTTAACACCGAATAAAAACAACCACTATTAAGTTAACAAATAACTCAGTACACTAACTAGTGCAATTTTACATTACACTGCCCTAGTTACTGTCTAACTGTCTTTACACAATGCGAATATAGCACGCTAGCTCAGTTAGCGCTCTGCAAATTGGATAGTGTAATGGGGGCTTTACATTATACAATTTGCAGAGTACTAACTGAGCTAGCGTGCTAAAATCGCATAGTATAAAGGCAGTTAGACAGTAACTAGTGCAGCGTAATGTATGAAAACACCAGTTAGTGCACTGAGTTAGCGCTCTGCAAATTGTATAATGTTAAGCTATGGTAAAGCCCCCAAGCATGGAGGATAGAGGTAAGGAGGGTCATCTGTGTATATGAAAAAGTGTCCGTCAAAATGTATTAAATTAGGATGGCGCCACATTTGCATCAAGGTAACTCTTAAATACCTCCATACCATAACTGTTCTGTTATTCACTCACTTTTTCATAAAATTAAATGTTTATATATCAATAACCGTACTATTTACTGTTCACGAAATAAAATCACTCTAAACGCACGTTTGGTTATAATAATTCTGTAAGGTTATATTTACCACAATATTTTGTACAACGTAAGTTGTTGAAATTCTCAATAATAACCTACTTTAGTCGATAATGACATTAAATTTTTTAACTCTGCATACTTCAATTCATCTACGATTGCTACATTCATACCATACCCTGTGCGTCCACCAGCGCGATTGTGGAGGATTTTGGAACTGTTATTTAGCGCATACAACTGGACACTTTTTCAACTTTTCTCCCATATAAGATAACTCTCCTTACTTGTATCCTCCATGACCCCAAGCCCGCATCACCCGCATCATGGTCTGGTTATTCATAAAGTATTCTATGGGTTATTCTGTGGTGAAACCATAGAGATATTACACTAGAGGGCAGAAGCCAGGCTTCAGAGCTTACCTCAGATAAAAAGAGATGAAATCTTTAGTAATCACCTTTCTCTTTCTGGCTCATCGGGATCGGAGAGAGATAGGTAATTACCGTTACCGTTGTTTCTCTTTCTAACCGGGGGCGATTGCAATGTATGGGCAGGCCGTATGGCTCACCCACTCTATTGTAATATCTCTATGGGTGGAACTGTCAGCACCATAGAGATATCTCCATGGTCAGTCAGCAGTAGCACGTGTTCTGTGGTCAGCACCTCCGACAGGAGTATACTGAGTATAGTGTTCTGTGGTCAGCACTATAGGATGTGCACATGTTTAAAAGTACTCTTTGTATTGAACTTAGCTGCAAGTAATGGCGCCAATTCACACTCACAGGCGCCCTCTGGTGAGAGAAAAAAAGGTAGTAAAACCATGGAGAGTTCGGTAAGTTGTACCATAGATAACTAGAAATGACTGATTTCATATACTGCTTTCTTCATCACAACGCTGTGTGTTTTAGCGAGACACATAATATAGGATATTCCTATCTCTATGCTGTAGGATACTCTCTATCTCTATGGCTGTGGCTGTGTGCAATTGTGCATGTCAAATGTCAATTTTCACTTTTCACTTGTCACTTCTGTTGGTCACAAAATATAGTTGGTTCATAAAATCTTAATAAATAATTTATTTTGTAATATTTGTATTGTTGAAGTACTGCTATAATTTCAACTTCTATCTCTACGTGTTGAATTGAAGTTATTCGAAAACACTTATTATCTGTGTAACTGTGTATTAGATGACATGGTTAAGTGAATGACGTCACGCCGACTCACGCCGTAGGACCAGCAGCAAACATTGCAAGCATTGCAAGAAGTCAGTTCTAAGTTCGTTCTTAGTATTGAAATTAATGGTCTGAAAACTAAAAGCATTCTTGTGTTGTGTGCTTGTTTAAAGCGAGCTGTAGTATAAATGCACTCACTGAGCCGCTAACAGTTGAGGAGTTCCCATTACCGAGACCATTTTGACCGTGCGTTTTCCATGTTTGTCATAGCCTTGCATTATCATCGGCACATGCACGGCATGCAAATTTTCAAGTAAATCAGACTTCTTGGAGTTCGTGAACCGCTGAAAAGGGTGTTATAAAAAGCAGTGATTGCATTCCAAAGTGTACGAGTGGTGCGCGGTGCCTCTGTGTACGAATACTTCGATAAAAACGCCTGGCAAAGTGTTCGTGTGCGTCCCCAACGACGCGGCGTGGAGGGCGCAGTGGCTGCAGCTGGCGCGACCCCACGCGCGTGGTTCACAATTCGCCCATTTATTTTTGTGAGGACCACTTTGATGTGAGTTTTGGTTTCACTTACTTTGTCAAAAAAATTACTGATAAATACTTGACATTAATATAAAAATGAAGACTTGAAGATAAAACAGCTTGGACATGAGTTTCATATTTTAGCTGTAAGTAGTAGTAAGTGCAACCTGTAATTGTGAGTGGAGTAAGAGAAAAAAAAGACTCCTTGGGAGTTTCTTGCCGCTTCTTCTTCCAAGACCACTCACTGTAGCGTTTGTTGAAGGGATGCCTTAAATTCACTTTCGAAAAGTGTTTGTAAAGAACCTACTTTGAATATTTTGTTTCTTTTGTTGTTCATTTCTCAGTTTATATACATCATTGACTGACAACTGATATAAAAAGGCCCAATTTGCCAGCTCATGGTGTTTTTCCATACTTCTAGTGAATAATAATTATGTATTTTATTAGTGTATTTTATGTCATAATAGCTATCGAGCTATAAAATACACTAAGTGTGTTAAATTTATATTAGTTTTAATGACAGTTCCTGTTATCAATTTTCATGGACTAATTATTTTTCCAGTTGCCACTTAATATGGAAAATTATATGCAATACCATGTGATGGGAACGGTGTCCCAGGTACGCATGGTACCGGAATGTACTCCTACCTATGTCAAGTCCTATGTCAAGTCCAGAGACTTTGCAGCCCACAATATTGATGTCAAGGTTGAAAATGATCTCTCTGATGACCAGAGAATTATTAAAACTGAAGATACAATAATTGACTATGACATTTTGAATAGACAAACCATGGCTCGACTTGTTGTTATCAAAGAAATTAAATCTGAGGATGATGTACTCAACCAGGACATGACTAGTAGTGACATGGTGTGTAGATCGACCACAACTGAAGATGTCATTCATGACATTAAGGCTGAAAATGATCATGATGTGGAGTGTGGATCTACCACAACCAAAGCCCTCTTTGCTGATGACGTGAAGGTTGAAATTAAACAGGAAATTATTACTCCTGAAGAGTGTACCAACATTGAGATGATGTGTAGATCAAAGTTGCTCTCAGATGCAGATGAAAACTGTGGTGTGATGAATCAGGATGGTGCAAGTGAAAGTGCATCCAATACTGATGTGAAGTGTGGAGAATTGTCATTAGGTAAGTAGTAATTTATTGTGTTTATCAGTAACTTTATAAAGTAGAACTTCTTTATGTACACTTGACTTGAGGAGTAAGCTATTGAATGTGTAAAAAGAGCGTTACGAAATGTGTGATCGGGCGAGGCGAACGGAAGTTGAGATGGAGATATAAGTTAGTGAAGATAGAAAGAGAGAGAGTTACATTTCGTTTTCGTATATGTAAGACAGAGTGCAGATCTTATTGTTTGTATCACACTGTAGTAATAATAGAGACATGCATGAAATATCTGGGGGCACGGCAGTACGCGTACGCGAACGGTGATTTCTTGATTATTTCGTAATTTCGTTTCGTTTTTGAACAGTTATATAAATTAATGTCTTGTTTAATACACCAAAATAAATGTTCCATGTTTTAAGTGAATAAAGTTGTAAATTCGTTTTAAAGTTAGCATCTTGTGAATTTTTGGGAGAGTAATAAAAAAATATGGCAGGAAGTCACCATCCGACTACTGACCGCCCGCAGTTGCTTTACTTTGTCGATCACTGTCTGATCCTGTTGTATGGCGTATAACCAAAATAACACATTATTAACACACACTACCCATGAACAATAAACATTGTAAGATTTTGATTTAAAAGATGTGCTTAGGACTTTGTTTCGTCTTTCTTCTCCTTATATAAATAGGATCTGTGGAAACTGCGGTAGACTCAAAAAACATACGAGTATAAGTGTATTGAAAAAACACCTACATGAATAAATTTATTTGACTTTAACTTTCAACATATATTATCCTTAACATTAATGTCTCTCCCATCCAGGAATGAAACCCAGGTCCTTCCCAGACAGACTACAAACTATATAGACTATCGGAGCACTTAATTTATTCAATCATGAATTTCTCTGTTTTGTAAACAGGTGAAGATTACTCTTCGGCCGCCATACATACATACATAATACATAAAGTACAGTTGAGCGACACAGCAGTACAACAAGTGACGAAGGCTCCGGGTGACTCGACGGCTCTTTTATCCAATATGTCTGCACATTCAGGGAAAAGACAAAGCACGTGTGAAGTTTGTCACAAAATATTTCCTAGTAAAAGCCATCTTGTAATTCACATGAGGATACATTCAGGAGAAAAACCATTTACGTGTGATTTTTGTCACAAGAGATTTAATGAAAGAGGCAATCTTGCAAGTCATATGAGAATACATTCAGGTGAAAAACCATTTACGTGTGAAGTTTGCCACAAGAGATTTAGTCAAAAAGGCCATCTTGCGCGTCATATGAGAATACATTCAGGTGAAAAACCATTTACGTGTGAAGTTTGCCACAAGACATTTAGTGCAAAAAGCCATCTTGCGCGTCATATGAGAATACATTCAGGTGAAAAACCATTTACATGTGAAGTTTGCCACAAGACATTTAGTTCAAAAAGCCATCTTGCGCGTCATATGAGAATACATTCAGGTGAAAAACCATTTACGTGTGAAGTTTGCCACAAGAGATTTAGTCGAAAAAGCAGTCTTGCACGTCATATGAAAATACATTCAGGTGAAAAACCATTTACGTGTGAAATTTGCCACAAAACATTTCGTGAAAAAGGCAATCTTGTGACTCATATGAGGAAACATTCAGGAGAAAAACCATTTTAGTGTGAAGTTTGTCACAAGGCATATAAATAGACTTGTGCCAATTGCGTTGTAACGATCAAAAGTACAAAAAAATACTTAAAAGACAGGATGGAACCCATTGGAAAAGGAAGAGAATATGCCAAAATACAAGGAAAAATAATTTACGGATGATCTGAGGTCGGGAAGGGGGTTGAGGGGGGGTTTTAAGGGTAAAAGTGGTTTATCGCAATTTTCGGAATAATTACAAGTACCATGAAAAAAAGTTATGTGGCAAAGTTGTAGGTAATAAAAAGAACTACAACTTTTGTATCCACACTTTTTTCACATAATAACTAAGTTTTGATTTCTTATTTTTATCTTCTACAAAGATATAAAATTTTCAATTTGGAGATGAATTACCTTTTTATGTCCCAAATACACTGTATTTTTATTGAAAATATTTTTATTTATACCCTTATTTAAATTGAACTTCGAAAAAGCGCTCTAATTTTCAATTGAAAATTCTCACGTCAAAATATTTGCTTTCTCAAAAACCTTGGTGTGCGTTTTTACCAAATTTCCTGAAAATTATTGTTGGTTACTTTTACTGTTGGTTACTAAATAACATTAAATTTTAATGATTCTAATCATACACTTTTATTTTTATTTTCCCGCTTAATCCATACCAATAAATTAAATAACAAGATCCAATCCAAGACCATTGCGGACTCGTTAACCCTAAGGCTTAGGCACATGTTAGAAGTCAGGATGGAAAATATAATAAAAACACAAGCAAACTTTATTTTTAATATTATTAATAGCCCAACTTGTATTACTGGTAAGATGTAATTCGTGTATCCGTGATATTTATTTACAAAAAGATAATATTCTTGTTATTTATATATATACCTATGTATATATATACCCATTGAAGCGGGTAGTCGCGCTCGACCGAGTCAGACGTGTTTGCAATCGCTCTGTGTTATTTAATTCTTTATTTCCTAGAAATATGGATAAAACGCTAACAAAGGATATCATCACAGTGATACAAGGAGTAGTGTTACCACTGGAGTTGAAAATTAACTCTCTAATAGAGATGGTTCGAGCTCTGGACGTTAAAATAGATAATGTTCAGAAGGAAAAAACTGAACGGCAAAAGTCAGTTAAAGCAAAATCAGACTTGCTTATCGCCAACGACGTACATCAGTCGGCCGAATGCACGAGTGAGACCCCACCGACGTCATCGACAGCGGCCCAGTCACAGCCCCAGGAGCAAAAGAGAGCGTGCGTGATGACTCGCAAGCAGCGAGCCCGAGCGGTGACGACGGGCGCCGAGGTACGAGTGACGGAGCGCAATGAACAGCGAGCGGAGCGTGCTGAGCGAAACGGACCTGTCGTAGCGCCCGCCCCAACATCGAAGATTGCATACACGCATGATCGTCAAGTGTCGATGCGTATGCAAGGTACTACGCGTAATGATTCATCGGACGTGCAGGGAGACGATGCAGCGAATGACTTAGCGGAGAAATGGTCAATTGTACGGCGGCGTAAACAAAGGCGCCCAGTTATTCATGGATCAGGAGACATTGATAGTGACTTGGCTGGTGTAGAAAAAATGCGCACTATTCACGTATGGTCATTACATCCGGATACGACAGCTGAAAAGTTGCAAGCATATATGGCGAAAAAAAAACCATCTGGAGTTCCATATAATGTTGAAAAAATTGAATTGAAACATTCATTTTATGCTTCTTTCTGCGTATCAGTGCCTGAAAGTTTATTTAAATTTTTTATGAGTGCGGAGAACTGGCCACCGAACACTGAAATAAACGAGTGGTTTCGGAAAAGAGGTATATATAATGGAAACTCCAGATATAGGCATAGTCACAGACTGGATGAAAAAACGGCGCAAGAAAACACAGTGTAGTAAAATATTATCAGTTTATTACCAGAATGTGAGAGGACTACGCACCAAGTTACACCAAGTTTCACTAGAAATTAGTACATCACAAGTAGATGTGTTTATGTTTTCCGAAACCTGGCTTAATGGAAGCATCAGTGATGCAGAAGTTATTCCACGAGGATACCAAATAATGCGCTGTGACCGACCTGGTAACAGACGAGGTGGTGGAGTTGCTGTCATTGCTGCTACGCGGTACGAGATGAAGCCAGTAGATTTCGCTGAGAATTTCAGTACTCTTTGTGATATTTTATGTGTTGGATTGTACTTTAAGTTTAATTTAATAACTATATTGATTTGTGTGTATATACCGCCGAATACGGATGAGGAACAGTATATGTGTATATTTAATTGTGTAGAAGATATATGTTCCAAGTATAAGCATGTATTAATCTGCGGAGATTTCAACCTAAATTCGGCTAGTAACTCAATTAAAGCGAGCTTCGGGTGTCTACTGGCGTGTTGTGGTCTTCGACAGGTGAACAAAATATGTAATAGTTTCAATGGTATTCTGGACTTAGTCCTTGTCACTGAGGCGTTGGGTGAGGTCGAAGTGCAAAAGGCAGTCGACACTATAACCATTCCTGACGCGTATCACCCTGCACTTGAGATTAATATAGAACGTAGGTTAAGGAAGGAGTCAGGTCAATCGATAGAAATGATTTCTAGCACTGAGTGGGATTTTTATAAAGCGGACTTCCCGAGTTTATATGCAAAAATTGCGGCCACAGATTGGACGTCTTTGTACACTCTAAGTGACGTGAATTTAATGGTATGTAAATTTTATAACTTGCTTAACAATTGTTTAGATAGCTGCGTACCAATTAAACGGCGTTCAGCGGTACAACCTCGGTATAATTACCCAGTGTGGTACTCGCCGCAAACGAAACGCAACATTATAATAAAATCAAGGTACCATCGGTTGTTTAAAAAAACGAAACGTCGTTGGTATCGATGTAAATTTTCGTATTACAGGGCGCTTGCTAAGTTGAGCATAAGGGCTGACTTTCAGGCTTACAAAAAACGTATGGAGGGTGATATACGTAGGGATCCATCGTGTTTTTGGAGTTATGTAGCTTCTAAACGTGATAAGAATAAAGGTCCTAAATTAGTATTACCCGACGGAAAAACACCATCGTCTAGCCAATGTGCTCAATTGTTTGCAGACTACTTTAGTTCAGTATACAGTAAAGAACCGCCAAGTCTTGACTGTGCAGAGGCGAATACAGCTTCGGGAACTGGGGTAGGAGCAGTGATAGATATCTGTGCAATTACTAGTTTAGATATACATCTCTCATTAAAAAAAATGAAACCAAAGCGTGCTGCGGGGCCGGACGGCATTCCCCCCTACATTGTTGCCTACAGGGTTGGCCACTAACAGGCATTTTTTTATAGTGCGAAGGGCTGACGTACAAGCAGGCGAGCACCTGATGGTAAGTGGTCATCGTCGCCTATGGACACCTGCAACACCAGGGGAGTCACCAGTGCAACGCCGGCCCTGAAGGAGAACTCTTTTTACACCTTTCTTGAAGAACCCCATGTCATAGCGCTCCGGGAATACCTCAGAAGGAATGCCATGCCCGCTTCAGACTGCGACATTAGTGAGGCGAGGACGAATTACTAAGGGTTAGCGCACATCTTCCTCTGCTCTGCCAGGTTCAACGAGAAGCCATTATTACGTGACATTACTCGCTCGCTACGTAAATGCAAGTTATCTAGTATGGGATCGAAGCAGAGCCACCCAGCGGACGTAAATCGCTCTGCTTCGATCCCATACTTAGACAATTCGTATTTAGGCAGCGAGCCCGTTAACTCACGTAAATCTCGTATAAAGCCCACAGCAAACCGTTAGCGTGGCGAAGACAAGCTGTAAGTTCGGTGACAGCCAGCCGTAACCAATCCGAGGTGTTTTTTTATATGAACTTGAAGCAGCAAACGAGCATGCAGCACCATCCTTCCGCTGCCGCCCATGACTACTGTGACCGACCTAGATCAAGACTCGAGTTACAGACTGGGATGGTTAGTCCAGTTAGTAGATGGTGTAAATATAACATTTTATTTAATAATCCTGTCCACTTCGTCCGTCACTCTACTGCGCTCTATAAGCGACTCAGACCCGTAATTCAGAGGAACATGGAGAAAAGAGGTAAGTTACGTACAAAGAACATCCTACATTGACTTGTGATAAGCAACGAATCATTGAATTATAAACAAGTAAGGATTTATTGTACCTTTCTGCAGCAACTAGATGTCTTAAAAAATTATAATGTGCAATTTAACACCGAATAAAAACAACCACTATTAAGTTAACAAATAACTCAGTGCACTAACTAGTGCAATTTTACATTACACTGCCCTAGTTACTGTCTAACTGTCTTTACACAATGCGAATATAGCACGCTAGCTCAGTTAGCGCTCTGCAAATTGGATAGTGTAATGGGGGCTTTACATTATACAATTTGCAGAGTACTAACTGAGCTAGCGTGCTAAAATCGCATAGTATAAAGGCAGTTAGACAGTAACTAGTGCAGCGTAATGTATGAAAACACTAGTTAGTGCACTGAGTTAGCGCTCTGCAAATTGTATAATGTTAAGCTGTGGTAAAGCCCCCATTATGCCCGCATCATCCGCATGGTCTGGTTATTCATAAAGTACTCTATGGGTTATTCTGTGGTGGAACCATAGAGATATTACACTAGAGGGCAGAAGCCAGGCTTCAGAGCTTACCTCAGATAAAAAGAGATGAAATCTTTAGTAATCACCTTTCTCTTTCTGGCGAGGCTTCAGAGCGTACCTAGGATAAAAAGAGACGAAATCTTTAGTAATCATCTTTCTCTTTCTGGCTCCTCGGGATCGGAGAGAGATAGGTAATTACCGTTATCGTTGTTTCTCTTTCTAACCGGGGGCAATATATGGGCAGCCGTATGGCTCACCTAATCTAGTGTAATATCCATAGAGATAGTACCCTAGAGGGCAGAAGCCAGGCTTCAGAGCGTGCCTCGGATGAAAAGAGACGAAATCTTTAGTAATCACCTTTCTCTTTCTGGCGACGCTTCAGAGTGTACCTGGGATAAAAAGAGACGAAATCTTTAGTAATCACCTTTCTCTTTCTGGCTCATCGGGATCGGAGAGAGATAGGTAATTACCGTTATCGTTGTTTCTCTTTCTAACCGGGGGCGATTGCAATGTATGAGCAGGCCTCTGAGGAGCAGGCCGTATGGCTCACCCACTCTATTGTAATATCTCTATGGGTGGAACTTTCAGCACCATAGAGTTAGAGATATCTCCATGGTCAGATCTTTTCTCTATGCAGCCTAGGATGTGCACCATAGAGTATTATGTACAGATGTGCACTCAGCTAGGGATGGGCAAATGGGAAAAAAATATCGATATTTATCGTATCGATATTTTTCAAATGTATCTATATATATCGCCCAAGAAATATCGATATTTCGATATATCGATATTTTTAACCAATATGCAATTATTTATAAAAATTGCCAAAATAATCGAAATTTTAAGGCAAATACACATCTAGCTTTTTTGACATCAGTTTTATTATTAAATAAACAGGTTTATGTACCTGTAGCCAAGAAAAAATCAACATACCAACCAAACCAATAACCAGTGTGATTGCCATAGACAAGCAGGTAATTTTTGTTTGTGTTTGAAGCAAAGAAACTAAACCCATACAACCTACCGTATATGTACCTACTCATTTTCTAAATTTAAGAAATTGGATAGGTCAAATACAGGATGTGACGCATGAGCAGACAGCAGAGCTTTAAATATATATCGATTTTGATATCTGAAAATAAATATCGAAAATCGATATATCGCGGGCAAAAATATCGTTGATTTATATCGATATTTTTCTGAAAAAATATCGATATTTTGATATATCGATATTTTTTGCCCAAGCCTACACACAGCAGTAAAAGTTGTTTTTCCTACCTCGTCTGTCTTATGAGTTGTTTTTAAATGACTGCTCTTGGTGTAACGATTAATTGAGCAAACATTGGCTATAATTATTATTATCCTCTTTGAACAGTGGTGAAGAGAATAGTGATTTGGTGTTGACAACGTATGGAATCAGCAAGATACCGACCGACTGCTCGCTGACTGACACCAGGTACAGAGTTAGGAGTCGGTTTGCCCTATTCAAGGTTAACAGTTAGGACTTAAAGCCGCGTCCAAATATGCGGCACTCGCCAAGTACCGATTCCAGGCATCATATTCGCCAAGTAGTGAGCTTGCTTACACAAATGTGGGCTCTGTTTGAATAGCTAATAATATATATAGTATTACTTTGAAGCGGAGAAAAGTTTGTCAAGAAGCCGAGCGAGGCGAGCAAGAACAATCGTTGGTCGATGATTGACGAGCAACCATCGCCACTAGCGAATAATCGGCTCGGCACTCGGCGGATTCCGCGTATCTGGACGCGGCTTAATACAGTGGGTTTTCTTTGTCAGAGGGCCCATTACTATTGCCAAGATGTACTTTGTATTATGAAATTCCGCTGGTGTCAGTGTGTGGTAGTTTAATGTTAGTTTCACGATCGGTTACGGTCTCTTAAAGTTCGGGGTAGGTTGAGTATAATTTAAAATTTAAAACTTCTTTTTGTGTTGAATAGTCCATTTATTGAGGCAGGCTATAGGTTATGTAATATCACACTACAACGGCGAGACCATAGGAGCGGTGCAACAAGTTTCCCGAAGCAAAGCGAGGGCGACTATATAATGATATATTTTGCAGGACGATGTGACGAGTGAATGAATCCCTTGTCCGTTGGTCTAACTTGCATCACAATCTGTTCAGTATTTTCGATTCAATTGCAAACTGATAAACTGTTTTAGATATTATTTTATTATATGTTAAGATTTGTTGTGTATTTTCAGGCAATTCTACATTAAGCTGGGGACGGTGTGAAAGTAAAAGCGCAGCCATGCTTACTGACCATAATTACACACTCAAGAATAAAAATGAAGTCACATCCAGAGATGACACTGTCTTTGATATTGATGTCAAGGTTGAACATGACTATGATCCTTCGACTATTGACCAAGGAGTTATTAAAACTGAAGATACAATTGAGGTGATGGTGAATAGACAAACCAAAAGTGGCCTTATTGCTAATGATGAAATTAAACTCGAGGATAATGTAGTCAACCAGGACATAACTGACCAGGACAATAGTACCGAACATAGAACCAGTAGAGACACGGTGTGTAGATCAACCACAACTGAAGATGTCTTTCGTAACATTAAGGCTGAAAATGATCATGATGTGGAGTGTGGATCTACCACAACCGAAGATGTTGCCGCTGATGACTTGGAGGTTAAAATTAAACAGGAAATTATTACTCCTGAAGAGTGTACCAACATTGAGATGATGTGTAGATCAAAGTTGCTCTCAGATGCAGATGAAAACTGTGGTGTGATGAGTCAGGATGCTGCAAGTGAAAGTGCAACCAATACTGAGTTGAAGCATGGAGATGTGTCGTTAGGTAAGTAGATTATGAAGGGTCAGGTTTAGTCTGCTAGCTGATCATATGTGGGGGCGGTTGCAGTGTGTCATCATTCTTTAGCATTACAGCAATTACAGTTGCCATTCTCAGTGATGCAGGAACACCTATGCTGCTAAATTCCACACTTTACTTATGCATCATACTTCATAGACACAATCAGTTCCAAATACGAGTAGAAGGGTGTTAATAATGGCACAAGCTGTCCATTTATTTAGATGTTTGTTGTAATAAATCTTTAAAGAGATGTTAATCAGTATATTTCGATTCTTATTACTTTGCGGATATTCTTTGGCATTTTTATTTATAAAACCACTACCAAACTTAAAAACAAGCAAAAATCAATTAGTAAAACATAACAAAATTAGAGTAATGCTTATATTAAAAGAGGCTTCACTTCAATTAATTTGGGATTTCATTTGTGTTTTTCAGCAATTACTACGATTGGGTGCACTATTGATAGAAGTACTCTTTCAAAGATTCTTAGTGAACATAATTATGCACTCAGCAATGAAATTGCAATAATTAATCGTCTGCCTGTCAAGTCCAGAGACTTTGCAGCCCACAATATTGATGTCAAGGTTGAAAATGATCTCTCTGATGACCAGAGAATTATTAAAACTGAAGATACAATTGACTATGACATTTTGAATAGACAAACCATGGCTCGACTTGTTGTTATCAAAGAAATTAAATCTGAGGATGATGTAGTCAACCAGGACATGACTAGTACCATACATACAACCAGTAGTGACACGGTGTGTAGATCGACCACAACTGAAGATGCCATTCATGACATTAAGGCTGAAAATGATCATGATGTGGAGTGTGGATCTACCACAACCAAAGATGTTGTCACTGAAGACATGAAGGTTGAAATTGAACAGGAAATTATAACACCTGAAGATTGTACCAACATTGAGATGATGTGTAGATCAAAGTTGCTCTCAGATGCAGATGAAAACTGTGGTGTGATGAATCAGGATGGTGCAAGTGAAAGTGCATCCAATACTGATGTGAAGTGTGGAGAATTGTCATTAGGTAAGTAGTAATTTATTGTATTTATCAGTAACTTTATAAAGTAGAACTTCTTTATGTACACTTGACTTGAGGAGTAAGCTATTGAATGTGTAAAGAGTGTTACGAAATGTGTGATCGGGCGAGGCGAACGGAAGTTGAGATGGAGATATAAGTTAGTGAAGATAGAAAGAGAGAGAGTTACGTTTCGTATATTACTGCAGGGGCAAGAGAAAGAATTCTCTCTTTCTCTCATAGCCAGTTTCATTTCGTATATGTAAGACAGAGTGCAGATCTTTTTGTTTGTATCACACTGTAGTAATAATAGAGACATGCATGAAATATCTGGGGGCACGGCAGTACGCGTACGCGAACGGTGATTTCTTGATTATTTCGTAATTTCGTTTCGTTCCATGTTTTAAGTGAATAAAGTTATAAATTAATTTCAAAGTTAGCATCTTGTGAATTTTTGGGAGAATAATAAAAAAATATGGCAGGAAGTCACCATCCGACTACCGACCGCCCGCAGTTGCTTTACTTTGTCGATCACTGTCTGATCCTGTTGTATGGCGTATAACCTAAATAACACATCATTAACACACACTACCCATGAACAATAAACATTGCAAGATTTTGATTTAAAAGATGTGCTTAGGACTTTGTTTCGTCTTTCTTCTCCTTATATAAAGAGGACCTGTGGAAACTGCGGTAGACTCAAAAAAAATACGAGTATAAGTGTATTGAAAAACACCTAGATGAATAAATTTATTTGACTTTAACTTTCAACATATATTATCCTTAATATTAATGCCTCTCCCATCCAGGAATGGAACCCAGGACCTTTCCCAGACAGACTACAAACTATATAGACTATCGGAGCACTTAATTTATTCAATCATGAATTTCTCTGTTTTGTAAACAGGTGAAGATTACTCTTCGGCCGCCATACATACATACATAACACATAAAGTACAGTTGAGCGACACAGCAGTACAACAAGTGACGAAGGCTCCGGGTGATTCGACGGCTCTTCTATCCAATATGTCTGCACATTCAGGGAAAATACAAAGCACGTGTGAAGTTTGCCACAAAAGATTTTGTAATAAAAGCTATCTTGTAATTCACATGAGGATACATTCAGATGAAAAACCATTTGCGTGTGAAGTTTGCCACAAGAGATTTAATCAAAAAGGCAGTCTTGTAATTCACATGAGGATTCATTCTGGAGAAAAACCATTTACGTGTGAAGTTTGCCACAAGAGATTTATTCGTAAAAGCAATCTTGTAAGTCACTTAAGGGAACATTCCGGAGAAAAACCATTTACGTGTGAAGTTTGCCACAAAAGATTTAATCAAAAAGGACATCTTGTAGATCACATGAGGAGACATTCTAGTGAAAAACCATTTACGTGTGAAGTTTGCCACAAGAGATTTAGTCAAAAAACCGATTTTACACGTCACATGAGGATACATTCAGAAGAAAAACCGTTTGCATGTGAAGTTTGTCACAATAGATTTGGTCGAAAAGGCAATCTTGTAATTCACATGAGGATACATTCAGGTGAAAAACCATTTACGTGTGAACTTTGCCACAAAAGATTTAATCAAAAAGGACCTCTTGTAGATCACATGAGGATACATTCAGGAGAAAAACCATTTGCGTGTGAAGTTTGCCACAAAAGATTTAGTCAAAAAAGCCATCTTGTAATTCACATGAGAATACATTCAGGTGAAAAACCATTTGTGTGTGAAGTTTGCCACAAGAGATTTATTCTAAAAGGCGATCTTTCACGTCATATGAGAATACATTCAGGTGAAAAACCATTTACGTGTGAAGTTTGCCAAAAAACATTTAGTCGAAAAGGCAATCTTGCGACTCACACCAAAATACATTCGAAGGAAAAGCCATTGTTGGATAAAGAAAGAAATGGGTGAAAGGAATACCTGGTTCGAATATATTCCCGCATATAGGTGTTGGGTTGGCACTCCTTCAGTATCCAGCATATTATGATGATTTTCTTCTTGTTTATACCGAAATTCACTAGCACGGCACGTGAACTTGGTGTTTTACTAGATTTAGGCGCATTTAATACGAATTCGCAACGAAATCGAAGGGAACACTATGAAGCTCGAGCTGACTTGTCGCTCGCGGTTGTCGCAACTTCATTTTCTCGTCTACCCCCAGGTATGGGGACATTAGGACGGATATGTAGGTGCGGATAGGATGCGGTCAGAAATAAACTTATCAGCCATATTCGTGTGAAGTCTGCCCCAAAAGATTTTGTTTTAGAGATACTCTTATGAACCACATGGAGACACATTGGCGACACGTTGACGACACATCGGTGGAGAATCCAATCGAAGTATTAGTGCGAGTCGGACTCGCGCACGAAGGGTTCCGTACCATTATGTATAAAAACAATTATTATTATTACGTAAAATATGCTACGGTCGCTTTCCCAAAGGCCACTGTGACCATTGTTTTACTGTAGCCACATATTAGCCACAACGCCATCTCTTGGACCGAAAGGTAACTAAACACTTAAATATTTATTTTATTCTGTTTTTTAGTATTTGTTGTTGTAGCGGCAACAGAAATACATCATCTGTGAGAATTTCAACTGTGTAACTATTACGGTTCATGAGATGCAGCCTGGTGACAGACGGACGGACAACGAAGTCTCAGTAATAGGGTCCCGTTTTACCCTTTGGGTACGGAACCCAAAAAACCGTTAAAATTACATATTATAAAACAAAGTCGTTAAAAAAAAATGACGACCCGGATGGCGCAACGGTTAACACGCCGGCACGCTGTTCCGAGGGTCCTGGGTTCGATTCCCAGCGAGGCGACAATTTGAATGATGAATTTAAATTTCCGTTCTCGGTCTGGGTGTGTGTCCTTGTCTTCTTGTGTGTTGTCCAAGGCACCCACGACACAGGGAATCCTAGTGTGGGGCTTTGAGTGTGAAGCGTTATTATTATTATTATTAAAGTCGAACTCCACCTGTGCCTTCTTTGCAACCTAGTGCTAGGGGCCTAATACTTAATCAAAACAATCTGAGTTGGAATTTGTTTAACATTTGGTCAATAAGTGTTGGATAGTATGAACGCAGCCCAACATGCATAATAATGTAACTGATATTATTAGTCTGTGGTAATTTGAGATGATATAATTTTATTGTTCCTCTATGGTCTGTGGTTCTGTTCTCTCTTCTGCTCCGGCTCTGCTCATGAAAAGTTGTAACCGTTTTTACATAATTAAAATTCTATTCAGTCTTCAAGTATTTGCATTTATTTCTCACCATCCACAATATCAGCGTTCCCAAACCTCCCGATTTTACGGGAGATCTCCTGATTTTGTACCTCATCTCCCGATCTCCCGATATGCAATAATTTTCTCCCGATATTTGAAAAAATAGGTTCGAAGTCTATTTTTAACCTAAATAATAAAGAAAACACCCATTTCACTAAACAAAATGAACGAATACTAATGGGGGCTTTACATTATACAATTTGCAGAGCGCTAACTCAGTGCACTAACTAGTGTTTTCATACATTACGCTGCACTAGTTACTGTCTAACTGCCTTTACACTATGCGATTTTAGCACGCTAGCTCAGTAGCGCTCTGCAAATTGTATAATGTAAAGCCCCATTACTTATTATGAGTACCTATCTCTCAGAGTACTTCCTCTCCACAAGTTTAGTACCTACGAGCAATAAAACGATTGTTCGTACTTGTGATCATCATTTAAGCTACCTAACACCCACCTAATCGAGGTACATACATGAGCTTAACTTCCGTTTAATGGCTATTTTGTGGTTGGTACGATTAATTTTTTTTTAATGGAAATAGATTATAATAGTTAATAGTATTATTAATTATTCTAAGGCGCACCAATACGGTTAACGCTATGTCAACTTTCTGTAACCTATAAAAATAATATAATAAATTGATTATGATAATTATTATGTCTTTGCTGTTTTATCTCCCGTATTCTCCCGATTTTCAAAGCGTAGTTCTACCGTATTTTAAATTTTTCGTTTGGTAACACTGCACAATATATTCCTACATGGTAGCAGAGCGTGGTTGGGTGAGAAATAATAAAAAGGCATTCCGTCAAATTTTGCCGATAAATAACCTGCTCACGTGTCGTGGAGGTTATGTGAAGCACGCCGGCACCGGTAAAAATTACATTGAAAATGTCTGCAAGTACATTTAATTTGGAGAAACTGACGGGTCGAGCGAATTACTCGTCTTGGAAGTTTGGCGTTAAGACTTACCTTCAGCACGAAGACCTATGGGAATGTATAGAACCATCCAGCGACACCAAGCCCGTTGATCCCGCTAAAGACGTCAAAGCCCGAACAAAAATCATTCTTCTTCTGGATCCCGTGAACTACGTACATGTTCAAGATGCTCAGACCGCGAAGGATGTGTGGATGAACCTCGAAAAGGCCTTTGACGATAACGGTTTGACTCGAAAAGTTGGACTGTTGAAAGACTTGGTCACTACAACACTGGAAGGATGTGGCAATATAGAAGACTACGTCAACCGAATTATAAGCACGGCGCATAAGCTGCGTAATATAAATTTTAAAATTGAAGACGAGTGGATTGGTACTTTGATGTTGGCCGGACTCCCCGATACTTACAAACCGATGATAATGGGTTTGGAAAGTTCTGGAATACCCATCACTGCCGATGCCATAAAAGTAAAGTTAATTCAAGAAGTCAAATGCCAAGAGCCCTCTGCATTTTACACATACAAGAAGAAGGCACAGAAGTCAGCACCGAGCCAAGGACCTCGCTGTTTCAATTGCAATAAGCATGGCCATATAAGTAAATATTGCAGAGCTCCAAGAAAAACCAGTGTGAAGGAAGACGCAAAGCCTCAAAAGAAAGCAAGTTTTATTGCAGCTTTTTCAGCATTTCCAGATAATAAAGTAAGCGATAATTGGTATATTGACTCCGGAGCTGGAATGCATATGACCAATAGGAGTGATTGGTTATATGATATTCGTAAACCACCTATATCTAGGATTACCATAGCCGATAAGAAGTCACTGCCTGTTGTGAGTATGGGACACATAAATATAAATCTTTGTGATGGTAATAAAATACAGGTCAGAGATGTTCTCTATGTTCCAGATATAGCCGTTAACCTACTTTCTGTCAGTGCAATGAGTAAAAGTGGAGTCAAACTGTTGTTCAACAATGACATCTGTAATATATATAGCAAGGATGATGTTTTAATATGTTCTGCGTCCCTGGAAAATAATTTGTACCGACTCAATACAAATTCAAATGTACATGTTAACCTCACTTGCACTGGTATTACAGATGAATCTACATTGTGGCACCGCCGCATGGGACATCTAAACTATAATGATGTCTACAAACTGCCAAGCTGCACCGATGGAGTAACACTGTCTGCTAAGAAGAATATTAGTAATGTATGCTGTACAACTTGTAGTAAAGGTAAACAAACCAGGCTGTCATTCAACAATAACGGTTCCCGAGCATCACAGCCATTAGAACTGATACACAGTGACATATGTGGCCCGATGGAAACGCGCTCTATTGGAGGTATGAAATATTTCATTAATTTTGTAGATGACTATACTAGAAAAGTGTATGTTTACTTTATGAAAGATAAGTCAAATGTTTTGGATATCTTTAAAGATTTTAAAAATAGAGTTGAAAATGAACTTGATCAGAAATTAAAAATTTTGCGCACTGATAATGGAACCGAGTTTTGTAGCAATAGTTTTGAAAGATATTTAAAGGATTGTGGCATAATTCACCAGACTAGCACACCATACACACCACAACAGAACGGTTTGTCAGAACGTATGAATAGGACATTAGTGGAACGGGCACGTTGCATGTTGTTTGATGCTAATCTTAGCAAACAATTTTGGGCTGAGGCTGTAGCTACTGCTGCCTATATTATAAATAGATCTCCTACTCACTCATTAAATGGCAACACCCCGTTTGAAATGTGGTCTGGAAAAAGGCCTGATCTGTCACACATAAGAATATTTGGGTGCGAAGCCATGGTTCACATACCTAAAGAGCGGCGATTGAAGTGGGACCCTAAATCAGCAAAGATGCTCTTCTTAGGATACTGTGAGGACTCGAAGGGATACCGCTTATGGGACCCTGCCAATAAAAAGATTGTCAAGAGTAGAGATGTCATGTTCTTTGAGAATCCCAATGATAAAAATTTACCTTGTGAACTTACAGACTCCAGTAAAGATACCAGTAATGCTAGTATGCAACATGTCAGTCCAGCTCACTCCGAAGGAACCACTCCTGAAAAGTCATCGGGCACCAGCAATGACTCCGTATGTGAAGTATCACAATCAGGAACCTCCAGTGAGTATGAGACAGACCAAGACCCGGATGAAACATACATACCAAATCAGCCAGTGTCGTTGTCAGATATACCTAGAAGAAATGTCACATTAAGGTCACGTGTAAAACCTACTTACCTTGATGATTATGAGCTTGAAAATGTAAGTTACCTCTGCTATAGTAGCCTCAATGATCCAAAATCAGTTGAAGAAGCATTATCGTCCCCACTGAAAAATGAGTGGCAAAAGGCAATGGATGAAGAATTTAATGCTTTGTCTGATAACAAAACTTGGACTCTTGTAGATCCCCCACCTGACAAGAAGATCATACTTTGTAAATGGGTTTATAAAGCTAAGACTGATTCAGAAGGAAAGGTGGAGCGGTATAAGGCCAGGTTAGTGATTAAAGGTTATAGACAAAAGAAAGGAGTTGATTATGAAGAGGTATACTCACCTGTGGTCCGTTACACGTCTGTAAGATATTTATTCGCGCTGGCAGTGAAACATAACCTAGAAATAGATCAGATGGATGCTATATCTGCATTTCTACAAGGAGAGATTGACTCTGAAATATATATGGAACAGCCTCCCATGTATCAGAAAGACTCACGTGTATGTTTATTGCACAAGTCAATCTATGGCTTAAAATAAGCAAGTAGATTATGGAACAATAAACTTGATAAAGTACTACAAGGAATTGGATTTCATCGTTCTAAGGTAGACCCATGTGTTTATTATAATGTTGATTCATTGGTGTTCATTGCTGTCTGGGTTGATGATTTAATTTTATTTTCTGCCAACAAGGAAACCAGTAATCAAATAAAAGAAAAATTAAAAATTCAATTTACTATGAAGGACCTAGGCACTGTGAAGCATTGCATTGGCTTAACTATTACAAAAGATACAGCTTCAGGCATATTAATGATTGATCAGGAAAAATATATCAATGATATTTTAAATAAATTTGGCATGGAGAATTGTAAACCAGTTAAAACTCCTATTGAGGTCGGAATTAAGTTTACTTCAAGCACAGAAGAAAATACCTACAATTGTCCCTACCAGCAGGCAGTTGGCTGTCTTCTATACTTGGCTCAAGCCACCAGGCCAGATATTGCTTACGCAGTTAACACTCTCAGCAGGTTCAATAAAAACCCTAAACTGGAGCACTGGCTAGCTATCAAGAGAGTTATGCGGTACCTACAGGGCACTAAACACTATCGACTAGTGTACACCAGGGATAAATCAAACTTGGTGGGTTTTTGTGATGCAGACTGGGCCAATGATATCCTTGATAGAAAATCCTGTACTGGATACATATTTACATTCCAAGGAGGTGGAATCTCGTGGTGTTCCAGGAAGCAACAGTCAGTTGCACTATCCACAACAGAGGCAGAATATATGTCTATGGCCTCTGCTGCACAAGAAGCCTTATGGTTGAGGCAACTACAAGTGGAGTTAGGTGAAGGTGAAAGTGGACCTATAATAATTTTTAGTGATAACCAAAGTGCAATTAAGCTTTCTCTGAGTGATAGTTATAAGCCTAGAACTAAGCATATTGACATTCGTTTTCATTTTCTTAAAGAATATGTTGCAAAATTGTATATTAAGTTTGAATATTGTTGTGGTAATTTAATGATAGCTGACATATTAACAAAGGGAACCACATTTGAGAAACATAAATTCTGTGTATCTGAAATGGGCTTGCGTTCAGGGGAGGGTGTTGGATAGTATGAACGCAGCCCAACATGCATAATAATGTAACTGATATTATTAGTCTGTGGTAATTTGAGATGATATAATTTTATTGTTCCTCTATGGTCTGTGGTTCTGTTCTCTCTTCTGCTCCGGCTCTGCTCATGAAAAGTTGTAACCGTTTTTACATAATTAAAATTCTATTCAGTCTTCAAATTTGCATTTATTTCTCACCATCCACAATATATTCCTACAATAAGTTCATTAAATAAAAAGTATCGGAAGATTTAACACGAGTCGTTTTATTTTCCCTTTTATAATATTGTGTAACGAGTTACATATGCCTATACCAGTATTCAATATAATGTGACAACCCTGGTGTAGATACTTCGCTCCAGAAGCAATAAATAACAGGGCCATAAACATTTCAAGCGAACAATAGAACAATAGACGTGGCCTTGTCGCGATCGTCTCGGCAGTAGGCGCCACGACGCTTGGACCTTATGAAATTAGCCATAAGGTCGAAAGTCGATTGAAAGGAACATACTAGACCTTTATTCCAACAACTACCGGAACATTCTAGAAATGGAATGTCTGGTGCGTGAGTGGTAAAAAGGGGCACTAGGTCGACTGCGTGGCATTCTAGTTTCAGAAGCGATACCGGGAACAACCAGCGATACCAGCGAGAAGTGAAGTGATTTCTACGGGCGATACAAGATCGACGAGTGTGTTTATAAGTGAGTGCATAGTGTTTTGGTGTGTACGTGGTGTAATTGTGTATCGACGGCTACAATAAAGTCTTTGTGGTACATTTTGGCATTTTCTCGAGCCCAGTACTCCTGACACGTAACAATTGGTGACAGAAGCGGAATGCCTGTAGTATCCCAAAGTGAAGACGGGATTCGTACGCGACGGCATTGGATGCCGCGCGGATGGAGTCGCCAGGGCGTGACCGCACGGAAACGTTGAAACGCTGGTTACTAAATAACATTACATTTTAATGATTCTAATCATACACTTTTATTTTTATTTTCCCGTTTAATCCATACCAATAAATTAAATAACAAGATCCAATCCAAGACCATTGCGGAGTCGTTAACCCTAAGGCTTACGCACACATGCATAACCTAAATCGAGGTATATACATGAGCTTAACAGCTTAACTTCTGTACTATCCTTATTTTGTGATTCCTATCCAAAGAGTTTATAAAGTAGAATGGGCGAGCCATAATTATGCCTGCCCATACATTGCAACGCCCCCCGTTAGAAAGAGAAACAACGATAACGGTAATTACCTATCTCTCTCCGATCCCGATGAGCCAAAAAGAGAAAGGTGATTACTAAACTTTGCGTGGTGCTATTGACTGTCCGCATTTATTGAATTCTATTGATTTTCATGTGCCTAAAAAACGAACTAGAATCACCACCAAGTCTATGTTTAGTATTCCTCACTACCCCACACTATACGGTAAAAACAGTGTCATCACACGCTTACTATCAAATTATAATAACACTTTCGATATAGGGACCAGCATCCACAAATACTTTAGTTTTACCTAAGCAAATGAATGTATATTGTCATAATGTTTTGTATTTGTGGTTGAAATAAACGATTTTATTATTTATTATATAGTTTATGTTGTACTTTCTTTATACATTATGTACTTATTTATATTAAATATATATTATATTATTTAAATATTATTTATACACATATATATATATTATATATATTATAGTATTCTTATATATTTAGAATGAGTAGATTCTATCTTGTTTGCCACCTCAATTCATTTCAATTTAGTTTCAATAATAATTCAATCTTCGCTTTTTGCACATTAATTATAAGTTAATTATAATTAATTATAAGTAAGATGTGGATAACTATAATTGGCATAGGTTAAGTAAATGTGTAAACAAAGCTGTAATTAACGCTGTTGTTATCCTGAATAAAATAAAATAAAAAATAAAAATAAAGATTTCGTCTCTTTTTATTCTAGGTACGCTCTGAAGCGTCGCCAGAAAGAGAAAGTTGATTACTAAAGATTTCGTCTCTTTTTTGGTTTAGGTCTGTTTGTTCCCCTCTGAGATCCCCAGGGGAACCAGCAGGATATAAAAATGTCCTAATGGACCCACTTAGATGGGGGAGCCAAGAAACCTAGTTAAATTAATAAATTTAAGGTCGTTTTGTCCCCCCCACCGCAAATAAAATAAAACCTCCATAGTACCTACTTATAAAATGTTGACATGTCAATGCCATGAAATTTATGTAATGGCAGGTGCAAAAATGTTAAACGATCCTTATTATTTTAACAATTTTGTTTTTGTTAAAATTTTGATTACGTGTTTAAATAACATGAATAAAATAAACAAAGTTAAAAATTAAAGATATTTTATTTTAATAAAGTATTTTGGAACTAAATATTTTGTATTTTAAATATTAGCTGAAAAACTATTTTGTATTTTGTATTTGAAAAAAAAAAGACAAGTTTTGTATTTAAATACGTTTTATAGTATACTAGCTTCCGCCCGCAGGCTTCGCCCGCGTGGAATTCGTTTAAACTTCACTCCCCTACTTTACCCCCTTCGGGTAAAATCCTCACTAGTGCTCCCCTACACACCCAAAGGAAATATGTTGTAAAGGAATTATGGAAAGGAATTATGCCAAATTTTAGCTTCTTCCGTTCAGTAGTTTCGGCTGTGCGTTGTCTGTCAGTCAGTCACTCAGTAACGCAAGATATTTATATAATTATACAGATTTTGCACATCTCTGCCTAGATGATCATGCAGAAGTTTGTAAATGGTTGTATCCGATACTCCAACCATTTCTGAAAACTGTTTCTTCTAGGCTAACTACGACGTTCCAATACAAATTTTTCGACTTTCGCAAGAAACTCCCGAGGAGTTTTTTTTCCTACTCACAGCTACAAATTGCACTTACTACTTATGGCTTAAATGCAAAACTCATGTCCAAGCTGTTTTGTCTTTTCGTGTGAAATTTTGTACAATCACAGCATTATTCCTAGTATTAGGCAACATTGTGAACATCGCGCTTTTTAATGGTGCGTACACATTATGCAACATGCTATATGTATAACTTTTGTTTTATAACACGTCCACACTATCTAACATTGTTGTCTAACAATGAAACATGTTACAAGACCGTACACATTAGAACAACATTGTTGTATAACAATGTTATAAAACAATTCAATGCGTGTCATTTCTTAAAATATAGCATATAACATTGTTGCAAAAACTAGTAACATGTTGTATAACTTTGTTTTGTAACACATAGCGTCCACATTTGTAAAACATGTTATTAAACAATGTTTTATAACATGTTTTGTTACATAGTCTGTACGCACCATAAGAAAGCTATCGTAATATTTTTTACGTACATAATATTTATAACATAAGAGGCGTTTACTTGCAGGATATGAAATGTGAACAAAGCACTTTTTTACTTACATGTATCGTCAACAATGTCACAATGTCATCTCAATGTGGTATGTCAAAATAATATATGTGGATGGCCAGCATTTTTTCTAATAGGAGGGGAACCAACAGGATTCACAAATCCAGATGGACCCCCTCATGTTCTGAAGGGGAACCACTAGGACATATATGTCCTCATGGACCCCCTGGGGGAACTGAAAAGGGGAACCACCAGACCTAAACCTCTTTTTTATCCAAGGTACGCTCTGAAGCCTGGCTTCTGCCCTCTAGTGTAATATCTCTATGGTTTTATCTCTATGTTCCTATATCAATGGTGGCAACGATCTATTTGTCTATGGTACTATCTGTACTTGTGTCTGTAGGTATTAGGTACCTACCATTGATCTACCTATATAATATAGGATATTTTTTTTTTTTTTTTTTTTAAATAAAAATGGCATTCACATCTCTAGTGAGTGAGACGTATTAAGTGAGAGTACCACGTAGGGAGAATGTTCGGTGTTTAATTTTGAAAAAAAGGCAGGAATTTGGTCCGGGATACCTAAAACAAACAACATTAAATGACGACACAAACATCACAACACAATAACGGTATCATGCAAAATAAGTCTTATTAGTAGGGAATGGGAAAGATTAGGAGGAGTAAAGAAAATAATCATAAAAAAGAACCTTTAAAATTTTAAGTCATGAAAAGAAATATATTTCATTAAATATGTTATAAAAGGAGAATGCGAATAAGTGAGAAGAGACTGAAAGTTGATAGGTCGTGGTATATCTGGAGGGAGAACGTCGTATAAAGAGAATGACCGTTTAGGACAATTGAAAAAAATATGATCTACCGTTCCATCGTCCAAACCACATTCACAAAGTGAGCTATCGCGTATTCTGATTTTGGCAAGGAAGACCGGTGTGCATGCATGACCCAAACGAAGGCGACATATGGTAGATGTGGCTTGTTTTCCTCCTTTTCTAAATCGGAAGAACCAAGGTTTCCGTGGTATCAAAGGTTGTATATCCCCATAGTAACGTCCTTTATTAAGTCTTGAGGAATCCCATAAATATTGCCAGTCATTTCTTACATGACACTTTGCTAGAGGGAACAAATCAGTATGATATTGTTACGAGTCAGGAGTATGGGGTTCGAAAAAATGCCAAAATGTACCACAAAGACTTTATTTGTACTCGTAGATACACAAATTACACGATGTACACAGTACACACCACAACACTATGCGCGTAGGTACTCGTAAACACACTCGTCGAACACTGTATCGCACGTAGAAATCACTTCACTTCTCACTGGTATCGCTCGTAGGTATCGCTGGTATCTTCCTGGTTTCGCTTCCGAAACTAGAATGTCTGCGGTTGGCCGATCGCTCCTTTTTATACCCCTCACGCACCATTCACGCCAATCCAGAACTTTCTCGCTAATTCCGCGGACCCGCCCCGAACAAGATTCGAGAACGTTCCTTGCAACCGACTTTCGCCCGTATGACTATTGCCGTAATGGTCGAAGCGTCGTGCGCGTGCGTACTTTCGAGATGGCCGTCCATTGTTCTATTGTTTCGCCTGGCATATTTATGGCCCCTATTGTTTATTGTTTAGCGAGGTACGCCAGGGCTGTCACATTGCCCCCCTCTTAGTCATGCTCGTCCCGAGCATTATTCGATCCATGAAATGGTGCCAATCTGTCCACATGCACGATCTTCGGTTTTCTTCTGTCCCCCTGTCTGATTCGGTAGGTCACGTCATTAATCCTCGTGACAACTGTGTAAGGGCCTTCCCATCGTGCTTGTAGCTTCGGAGACTTCCCTTTCTTCCGCAGTGGATTGTGCAACCATACGGAATCTCCCTCCTTGAAACCATGTTTCCGGGCATCGCGATCGTACCGGGTTTTCATTTTTTCGCTTGTCTTCAAACACTGCTCCCTCACAAAATCATGTGTCTCGTCCAATTGGGTCCGTAAGTCCGAGATGTATTCAACGGTTGATTTCGGGGCATCTGGCGGTGTACCGGTCAGCAAATCCAACGGCAGACGCATTTCTCTTCCGAAGTTTACTTTAGCGGGTGTAAATCCCGTGGACTCGTGTATGGCAGACCGATATGACATCAGGAACAGAGGAATGTACCGATCCCAGTCTCGCTGATGTTCCTCGACGACCTTGGCCAAGTGATTTTCCAACGTTTGGTTGAATCTCTCCACCATGCCGTCAGATTGAGGATGCGCCGGTGTGGTACGTGTCTTATTTATTCCCAAAAGATCACACATCTCCTGGAATAACGTCGACTCGAAGTTCCTGCCTTGGTCGCTGTGTAACTCCAATGGTACACCAAAGCGGCATACTACCTCCTGGACAAGTTTCTTGGCCACGGTTTTCGCCTCTTGGTTCGGGGTTGCAAACGCTTCCGGCCATTTGCTGAAGTAGTCTTGAACCACGATGATGAATCTATTCCCGTCTTCAGTCTGAGGGAATGGCCCAGCAACGTCTATGGCGATTCTTTCCCAAGGGGCTCCGACGTTGTACAGCTGTAGTTTCCCCTTGGATCTAGTGCGGGGTCCTTTCACTGAAGCGCACACTGTACACTTCCTGCACCAGTCTTCAACGTCCTCTCGACACCGCACCCAATAAAAGCGTTCTCGTATCTTCACGAGGGTTTTCTTGATGCCGAGGTGCCCGCCAGAAGTGCCATCGTGTACGAGCTTCAGCAAATCAGCCACTTTACTCCTGGGGATAACCATTTGCAGGGTTCTTTCCTTTCCGTTGAGTGATTCCCAGCTCCGGTAAAGCACGCCATTCTCCAATATAAGGCTGTCCCATTGAGCCCAGTATGCCTTAGTCGTCGCGCTCGATGCTGACACATCACTCCACAGGGGCCTCTGTCCTTTGGCTTTCCATTCCATGATCAGGCTGAGGTCTTTGTCTTCCTTCTGAGCTTGGCTTACTTGCTCCGTTCCCCAAGACTCGTCTAGGTCCTGCATCCTTATCACCCTGACCTCTTCTTTAGCCTCATGCTTGATGCAATGTCGACATTCGTCGGAGCATGGGCGTCGTGACAGGGCGTCGGCATTCGAATGAGCTCTTCCGTTACGATGCTCTATTACGAAGTTGAACTCTTGAAGCTGTTCGATCCACCTTGCAACCTGGCCTTCCGGGTTCTTGAATTGCAGAAGCCATCTCAGAGCGGCGTGGTCCGTCCTTATTGTGAACTCGCGTCCCAGCAAATATTTGCTGAAGTGCTGAAGGGTCTTCACCACAGCCAGTAATTCACGCCGAGTCACGCAATAGTTCCTTTCAGGTTTCGACAGGGTCTTGCTGAAGTACGCAATGACCACCTGCTGGCCGTCCTGGTCTTGGGATAATACTCCTCCGATGCCAGTATTGCTAGCGTCCGTGTCCACTATGAATCTCCCTTCCCTTCTGGGATAGCCAAGAATCGGAGCCGAGCACAGACGTTCCTTTAAGCGAACAAACGCATCTTCGCAATCGGAATCCCAACTGAAGATTCTCTTGTCCTCTGTGAGACGGTGTAATGGCTTGGCTATCTCTGAGAAGTTCTTCACAAACCGACGGTAATAGGCACATAGCCCCAAGAACGCTCTTACATCGGTCTTGCTCTTTGGTGTCGGCCATTCTTGAACAGCTCTTATCTTGCCCGGATCGGTTTGAACACCTTCGTCCGATATGATGTGTCCCAAAAATGATACTTCCTTCTTGAAGAAGTCACATTTCTTCGGATTGAGCTTTAGGTTGGACTCACGGAATCGTCTGAATACCTTCTCCAGATTTCGCATGTGTTCCACGAAGTTTCGTCCCATGACTATGACGTCATCGAGGTATACCAGACAAGCGTCCCCCAAAAGTCCGACCAACACTCGCTCCATGAGACGCTCAAAAGTGGCAGGAGCGTTACATAGCCCAAAAGGCATTACGCGGAACTGCCACAAGCCATTTCCGGTTCCTGTGGTAAAGGCAGTCTTCTCCTTGTCTTCTGGCCGTACTTCGACCTGCCAGTAACCACTCTTCAGGTCGACCGTCGAAAACCACTCCATTCCACCAAGCATATCCAATGTGTCGTCAATCCGAGGCAGAGGGTAGCTGTCCTTCTTGGTAACGTTGTTGAGCATTCTGTAGTCGACACAGAATCTAGTACTGCCATCCTTCTTTTTCACGAGTACCACAGGTGAACACCAAGGGCTAGTTGACGGCTCGATCACCTTGCTGCGCGCCATGTCCTTAATCATTTCCGCAACTTCGTTTTCCTTTGCCAATGGTACTCGTCTTGGTCTTTGCTTGATCGGTGGAGTAGTACCAGTATCTATTGGGTGAGTGACAAGATTTGTTCTTCCAAGGTCGCTATCTCCTCTGGTAAAGATGTCCTTATAGTCCATCAACAACTTTGCTGCCCGAGTGTATTCTTCAGTGCTCAAATTCCTCCTGGTCGCCTCCAGCAAAGATGTCATATGATCCGTTGATCCAGGTTTGTCCGAATATTCTTGGACCTTCCTTAAGCTGTCCACGGCTTCACATCGGCCGATAACCGTATTCTTCGCGAGATGTATCGGCATGTTGCTAAGATTGATGACTTTTAACTTAGCGTCGCGTTTGGTCATGAGCAGTGTCCTTGCCGTGATCCAACTGGGATGATCTCCATAGTCTTCCACTACGACACATCGATCCAGCTTTATCTCTTCTGGAAACCTAATCTGGACCAAGGTTTCCGATCTGGGTGCCAGCTTCACTGTCCTCAAACAGTACACTGCTCCTGAAGATGAACCCTCCAAGAAGACTTCTTGATCCTTGAAGCTTAACACTCCTCTAGCTATATCAACTGTACAGTGATGTGTCCGTAGAAAGTCCAGTCCGATAATGCAGTCGTCAGTTATATTCGCTACTAAAACAGACTGCGTGTAAATGTCACTTCCAAGTTTCAGTCTTGCTTCCGTAACTCCTAGGACGGTCACTGGCCGGCCTGTCGCTGTCTGCAGATTGCATGATGGTCGTCCATTTTCCCACATGATAGTCCGCTTCAGTAGTTCCGGTCGAACGATGGATTTCGATGCTCCCGTGTCAATAGTAAAGCGACAGGGTATGCCATTTATCTCCCCAGTCGTTACAAGGCTGTTCCCGTCACAAGCTTGTGATACCAATACAGTAGGGGCTCGACGAAGTCCAGCCAGTGCCCGCCCCGCGGCGCTGGCGCCTCTTAGTTTAACGGCTCCTGGGAGTCGACTTGGGTGGCCGTCGACACCGATTTCGTTTGCTTCCGAGTCCGGCAGTTAATCCTTATATGTCCTCGATCACTGCATCCGTAGCAGATAGGCCCAGTACGAGGTTGAATAGCCGCCACAACTTCGCGCACCTTACAACTCTTGTAGTCGCTTCGTACCGCTTCCACTTCAAGGGCATGCGCTAAAGCTGCTTCCAATGTGGCGTGATGACCCAAGCGCACCGTTGCTCTCACTTCGGGATCCCGTATACCGCTGACAAACGCCTCTAATACTTTGTCTTCTACCGGTGTGGAACTCGAAGCATAGGCTCGACGTACGAGGCGCTCGATCTCCGTAGCCCATTGCTGCAGTCCTTCGCTCGACTTCTGTACTCGGTCTTTAAGTTGCGCGCGGTACACGTGCTCCAGGTGCTTTTCCCCGTAACGAGCTTCCAAGGCCTTAAATAGCGACTCCAAGGTGCGTCGCTCGGCGGGCAGGTTCTCAAGCACCAGCAGTGCCTCTCCTCGTAGAGCTAGGGTGAGTGCCGCCAACGAGTGCTCGTCCTCCCAGCCGTTCCCACTAGCTACTACTTCGAACTGGTGCCTAAACGCCGTCCACGAGGTCGTGCCGTCGAAAGTTGGGACCTTAAATTTCGGGGCCCCAGGGCATGAACTAGTTGCTGCCGTGCCCGAAACCTTCATTTTTTGCAGCTTGTGGTCCAAATCCACGAGCCTAGTTTCGTGGGAGTTTAGTAACGCGTCATGGTTTTTGAGCGCTTGGTCGTGCTCGGATGTACGCGTCTTTACCAGTTCCAGGTCTTCCTTTACGACGTTCAGTTCTCCCTGGAAACCATCCAGCTTTGCATCGATTGTCCCCAATTTACTTTCCAGGCTCTCCATGGCTTCGCGCTGGCTCCGCTGTATGGCTTCGCGCTGGCTCTCCATGGCTTCGCGCTGGCTCCGCTGTATGGCTTCGCGCTGGCTCTCCATGGCTTTATGCTGGCTCTCTAATAGTTTACTTTCCATGCGCTCCATTGCTTCGCGCTGGCTCCGCTGTATGGCTTCTAATAACGAGGCCATATCGAATGCACTCGGTGTCGGTACTGATGCAGCTGATGTAGTCGGTGGTCCAGCGGTGGTCTCCATTTCCATGCGGTCACGACCCGGCGACTCCATCCGCGCGGCATCCAATGCCGTCTGCCGTCGCGTACGAATCCCTTCTTCACTTTGCGGTACTACAGGCATTCCGCTTCTGTCACCAATTGTTACGAGTCAGGAGTATGGGGTTCGAAAAAATGCCAAAATGTACCACAAAGACTTTATTTGTACTCGTAGATACACAAATTACACGATGTACACAGTACACACCACAACACTATGCGCGTAGGTACTCGTAAACACACTCGTCGAACACTGTATCGCACGTAGAAATCACTTCACTTCTCACTGGTATCGCTCGTAGGTATCGCTGGTATCTTCCTGGTTTCGCTTCCGAAACTAGAATGTCTGCGGTTGGCCGATCGCTCCTTTTTATACCCCTCACGCACCATTCACGCCAATCCAGAACTTTCTCGCTAATTCCGCGGACCCGCCCCGAACAAGATTCGAGAACGTTCCTTGCAACCGACTTTCGCCCGTATGACTATTGCCGTAATGGTCGAAGCGTCGTGCGCGTGCGTACTTTCGAGATGGCCGTCCATTGTTCTATTGTTTCGCCTGGCATATTTATGGCCCCTATTGTTTATTGTTTAGCGAGGTACGCCAGGGCTGTCACAATATATTTCAGTATGATTTTCAGATCCACTTATTGTAGCATCTTTAGCCCAAGAATCCACCATGTCATTACCTACAATACCAGAGTGCCCAGGAATCCAAGCAAGGACTATATCTAGACCTTTTTGACTACAATTAAACAGTAACTCTTTAATCTTAAATATAAGAGGGAGCTTAATTTTCATTTTGAATTGATTACTACAGATTTTTTGTAAACAACTTCTACAGTCTGTAAAGATAATTGTTTTTGAAAAGTTATGAGAATCGGCAAATAGAAGTGCTTCATACAGGGCAATAACTTCACCTGTGAATACAGATGTCTCAGAGGGGCATTTAAAGGTTAGAGTCACGTTGAATTTTGGAATCCAAACCGCAGCACCAACGTTACCGTCGGGGGATAATTTGGAGGCATCAGTGAATACCGGTATCCAGTCTTGCCAGTCAGATAGAAGTCTGATAAAATTTTGATTAGCTGATGGATCATCTTTTTCAATTCCAAAGTTCAAAATTACTTTAGGAGTAAACATTAGCGAAGGGTAATCAGTTTGGAATAAAGGGTTGATATTTCGACTATAAACAGGCGCAGAAAAATTTTTGACCTTTAAAAAGCTCTTTATGATTTTGGGGGTTTCCTTGTGATACCAATATCGATTGTTTGACACCTCTTCAGCAAGACTCTCTAAACGGGGAATAAGTGGATGAGATGAACATGACATGACCCTAAATATGTATCTATCAGACAGATACTGTCTGCGAAGGAATAGTGGAGGGTCTAGGCATTCTACTTGTAGAGCATTTTTTGGTGAAGATTTCATTGCACCCAGAATAATACGCAAGCATTTAGCCTGTATGATGTCGAGTTTCTTTATTGCTGTTTTATTACAGGGTTCTAAAATGAAAGATCCATAGTCAATACGGCTGCGAATGAGTGCATTATATATAAGTTTTTGGTTATATGGGTGTGAACCCCACCAAACACCTGAAAGAGCACGAAGGACGTTAATACCTTTTTCGCATTTATTAACGACATAATTTAGGTGAGGGACACCAGTCATTTTGGAGTCCAGGAAAACTCCAAGGAATTTTACAAAGGGTTCGTTAGATATGGCGTGTCCTTCATAAGTGACATTTGCAAATGGAGTGGATCTTGAACGCGAAAATACAACCACTGTACTTTTAGATGGTGATAATGTAAGGCCATGTTCATCTAACCAGACATTTAAGTAACTTAATGCTTCATTTATACGAGATGTTGCTGTATCGATACAATCAGAAGACGTATATAAGGCGATATCATCTGCATATTGAAGGATGTTGCAAAATGGAAGGACTGATTGCTCAAGGTCATAAGTGTAAATGCTATACAGTAAGGGGCTCAATACTGACCCTTGCGGAATACCCTGCCATAGGGTTCTAGGTGGAAGGAGGGAGCCGCCGTTTCGTATTTTAATAGTTCTGCCCATAAAGAGTTTACAAATATAGTGTACGATTCTCACTGGAACACTCAGCTCTAGCATCTTTGCTCTGAGCACCGGAATATTGACACTGTCATAGGCAGCCGAAACATCTAAAAAGCATCCCACAAGGTGTTCTTTTTTAGAAAAAGAAAGACGGATATCAGTTGTAAGTATATTCAAACTATCCATAGTGCTTTTGCCTTTGCGAAAACCAAATTGGCTTTTTGCTAAGGACTCATTATTTTCCAAATACCATTCTAGGCGATTTTTAATCAGGTGTTCAAGAATTTTACCTAAAGTTGACGAAAGAGCAATTGGCCTGTAGGAGCTAGCCTTATCTGGATCTTTATTCGGCTTCAAAATAGGGATAATGATTTGGCATTTCCAGTCATCAGGTATTTCTCCAGTAGTAAAAATGTCATTCAGGATGTCCAAAAGATACTGAAGACTAGAGGTGTTCAGCTTGGTAATAAAACTATATGGAATACCATCTTCACCTGGAGAGGTATCTCTCAGCCCTGTAAGTACCGTATTTAATTCGTCAAGAGTAAAATTTTTATCAAAGGAAGTTAAATTAGAGGAGGATACAAAAAGTGGGAAATCACAAGAAACAGAAGGAGGGGCTAGGCTATCCGCGAAGTCCTCCAGCCAAACCGAGGAATCATAAGAGTGAAGGGAATCAGGCTCTAAAGACCCTCTAAACCGTTTCATATTTCTCCATACAAGTGACGGAGGAGTTCTGGGGGATAAACTCTCACAAAACCCCCTCCATCCTTTCTTCTTTTTTTTGGAAAGTAGCTTTTTGGTACGAGCAGTTACTCTTTGTAAATTTTGAAAATCACCATGTTCCAAAGATTCATTAAAGGTATCCTCAGAAGTATCTCTTTCTTTTACAGAAGAAGTGCATTCAGAATCCCACCAAGGAGGTGACGAAAGTTTGGAAGGATAAGACTTTTTCCTGGGAATGAATAAGTTTGCAGCTTCAACCAATGTGTTACGAAAATATAAATAGTTTTGAGAAGAAGGATTTTGGTTACAATTGTTTAAATTACATTCGACATATAGAGTAAATTTTTTCCAATCAGCCTCTTGTATTTTATGTTTCAGAAGGGGTTCAGGAGCAGGGATTGGGGTTACTGAAGAAGGTTTTGATATTATGATAGGGAAGTGATCGCTGCCATAAGAGTGGGGTAATGTGTTCCAATTTAGTAAGCATGAAAGTTCTGGAGAGCAAGCTGAAATATCAACTGCAGATTTAGGGTTTTGACCGGGATATACCCGACGAGTAGGAGATCCATCGTTTATGACACAGACATTAATATCATTAAAGAGGTCCACCAACCAGGGGGAAAAGGTATCTGTGAAATATGATCCCCAGGAACTGTGGTGCGAGTTGAAGTCTCCTAAAATAATAAGTGGAGGAGGGACTGATAACAAAATTGTAGAAAGTTCAGGTATCAAGGAGAGTTTAGGATCAGGAATATAAATTGAGATGAAATTAATATTGTCTATGCAAGCCGCAACAGCGTTGATTTCTTGGGAATGAGGAGGGAGAGGGATAACGGAAAACGGAAAAGATCTTTTAATCAGCAATGCACACCCTGCTCTGCCATCATCACGGTCATCCCGTAGACAGGCAAACCCCGGGACTCTAAAGTGAGACCCAGGCCTCAACCATGTCTCAGAGATGGCCGCAATGGATACAGAATGTGTATTAATTAAATAAAATAAATCAGGTTTCTTAGGAACAATACTTCTACTGTTCCACTGGAGGATTCGGGTTAAACCCGGGGGAGCCATTAGATATAATTTCAGCGAGTCTGACAAGTAAAGGGGCAGCGTCGTACGGTAACACATCGCTAAATTTAGCGAAGATATTTGTGATCAGCATAATCAGCAGTTCTGGCAAATTTTCATTGGGTAGTATATGAGGTCTATTCAATCCACAACCGTTGGGGAGAGATGATGATGGTTCTCTAATTATTTGATCATGAGCGTAACGATCATAACCCTCTGGAAGGGGAGTCCTCGCACGGGAAGGAGTTTGAATTGTTTTGCGGTAGGATGTCCTTTGAGGGGTAGGTCCAGAATTTGAATAGACAGAGGATGGTGAGTTCTGTGCTGACTGGAGCGGAGTTTGCGCAAATATGGTTTTTGTGACGTCAGAGTAGGGTCGTCTTACTGGAGGTTCTTGTGCAGAAGCCTCCATGTATGAAATACTGTGCTCGGACATGATTTTTTTGATACGTCTTTGTCTGTCAAATTCAGGGCATGCCGGGTCAGTAGCAAAGTGTCTCCCTGTACATAGAAGACACCTGACATGGTCAGAAGAAATATTACAGCTATCTCCGGGGTGTGACTGTCCACATTTGTAACAGCGAGCGTTTGACCGGCAAGCTTTCTGAACATGGCCAAATCTAAGGCATTTCCTACACTGGATGGTAGGAAGCTGGTAAACCTCTACTGGCAAAGAAGTGTAGTAGGCAAATATCTTCTTTGGGAGGGATTGGCCCTCAAATGTCAGCACAACAGACTGTGTAGGTAACCAGGCGGGGGAGCTATCATCTTTTTTCACCTTACGATTTAATCGGCGAGCTTTCAAGATTTTCCCATACCCTTCTTTATATTCAGTGGCATTTACGAAGTCCTCCATTGTCCACTCTATGGGAACACCACGAACTAAACCCAATCGGGAAACATTATATGAAAGGATTTCAGCCTTTAGCTTGTGCTTGTCCAAAAGACTGTGATCCAGAAACTCGTTAGCTGCTTTAGCAGAGCCAAACTCTACAGACACCCTATTGCGGCCAATTTGTTTGATGCCATCTTTTTTGACATGTTGGACATCACCTTCAAACAGGAACGATCCCAATCTTATAGCTTTTAAGCTCACACCAGAATTCGGGGAGTCAACAGTGCGGGATACATGCACAATAAATGGACCGAAGTCTTCGTCGCCGTATTTACGAGAATTGTCCTCGAGAGATGGGTGTTTATAAATATGTGATTCTGATCCAAGACCACCCTCTGGATCAGTAATGGTACGTTTGGGCAATGGTTCAGTGTTCAAATTGACAGCCATCCTTTTCCGGGAAGATGTTTGTGCAGCAGAAGCCTGAAAACCTTCAGTCTCCATCTCACCTTCGCACTCACCACCCCCCTTATCAGGGGGTTTCAAGCGTTCGTCTTCATCCATGGCCGCACTGGCCAACAATAGAGCAAGATTCACTTACCTACTCGATGTTAAAAAACACCACCACCACACAGAAATATAAGGGAATAATTATTGGATTCAAGGGAAAATAACCTAAAAGCGAACAGACCCACACGGCACCTCACGAGAAAAAAACGACCATATAGGATATTCCTATCTCTATGGCTGTGGCTGTGTGCATGTCAAAATTGTCAAATTGTCAAATGTCAATTTTCACTTTTCACTTGTCACTTCTGTTGGTCACAAAATATAGTTGGTTCATAAAATCTTAATAAATAATTTATTTTGTAATATTTGTATTGTTGAAGTACTGCTATAATTTCAACTTCTATCTCTACGTGTTGAATTGAAGTTATTCGAAAACACTTATTATCTGTGTAACTGTGTATTAGATGTCATGGTTAAGTGAGTGCCTTAGGACCAGCAGCAAACATTGCAAGCATTGCAAGAAGTCAGTTCTAAGTTCGTTCTTAGTATTGAAATTAATGGTCTGAAAACTAAAAGCATTCTTGTGTTGTGTGCTTGTTTAAAGCGAGCTGTAGTATAAATGCACTCACTGAGCCGCTAACAGTTGAGGAGTTCCCATTACCGAGACCATTTTGACCGTGCGTTTTCCATGTTTGTCATAGCCTTGCATTATCATCGGCACATGCACGGCATGCAAATTTTCAAGTAAATCAGACTTCTTTAAGTCCGTGAAACGCTGAAAAGGGTGTTATAAAAAGCAGTGATTGCATTCCAAAGGGTACAAGTGGTGCGCGGTGCCTCTGTGTACGAATACTTCGATAAAAACGCCTGGCAAAGTGTTCGTGTGCGTCCCCAACGACGCGGCGCGGAGGGCGCAGTGGCTGCAGCTGGCGCGACCCCACGCGCGTGGTTCACAATTCGCCCATTTATATTTGTGAGGACCACTTTGATGTGAGTTTTGGTTTAACTTACTTTGTCAAAAAAATTACTGATAAATACTTGACATTAATATAAAAACGAACCTTGAAGATAAAACGGCTTGGACATGAGTTTCATATTTTAGCTGTAAGTAGTAGTAAGTGCAACCTGTAATTGTGAGTGGAGCAAGAGAAAAAAAAGACTCCTTGGGAGTTTCTTGCCGCTTCTTCTTCCAAGACCACTCACTGTAGCGTTTGTTGAAGGGATGCCTTAAATTCACTTTCGAAAAGTGTTTGTAAAGAACCTACTTTGAATATTTTGTTTCTTTTGTTGTTCATTTCTCAGTTTATACATCATTGACTGACAACTGATATAAAAAGGCCCAATTTGCCAGCTCATGGTGTTTTTCCATACTTCTAGTGAATAATAATTATGTATTTTATTAGTGTATTTTATGTCATAATAGCTATCGAGCTATAAAATACACTAAGTATGTTAAATTTATATTAGTTTTAATGACAGTTCCTGTTATCAATTTTCATGGACTAATTATTTTTCCAGTTGCCACTTAATATGGAAAATTATATGCAATACCACGTGATGGGAACGGTGTCCCAGGTACGCATGGTACCGGAATGTACTCCTAAACACTTTGCATGCCAGCAGGCCACAAAAACAAAAATGTGTGACTCTAAACCAAGAACATATAGCAGAAAATCCAAATTTTGGAACCGAAAAGTGATGATTCCTGAATGTAAAAATGAATTACAAGAAAGTATAGTCACAAAATCAGTGCTACCCTCCAACCAACTATTTGATTTGGCTGAAGTTCCATGTGAAAATTCAGGTACCTACTTTTTTATGGAATTAAGGCAGCAAATGAGGATGCAGCACCTTCCGCTGCTGCCCGTGAAAACTGTGACTGATCTAGATCAAGACTTAAATAGGGAATGGGATGGTTAGTCCAGTTAGCAATTGGTGTTAGAGCGTTAGTTGTTTAGTTTGTTAATAAGTGTGAGAACAGGGGCTGTAACTGATAGCGATAGTTGATGTTAGTAATACTTCAGTTAGGTCAGCGCTCCGATTCTGCTAATTTATAAATGGATATATTGGGTCTCAATTGAATTGTTTGACACATTTTGTATGGGGTATGTGTCAAAAATATGTCAAATTATTCAATCGAGCTGCAAATTAAGCATTTATAAGTTATCAGAATAAGGGCCCAGTATATTACAATGCTTATTCCTTTGTGGATGATACTTGGCATTTTTATTTTATAAGCAAACTGCAAAATTGCCATAGTTAAGAAGCCTAATAAGGTAAAAATCAATGAGTAAAACACATTTGCAAAATAAAATTAGAACAGTACAGTCATATTAATAAAGGTTTGATTTCAATAGGAGATATTACTGCCAAATTTTGGCGTTAGAGTGTAGCACTAGCACATACACCGCCGCGTTCCGTAACTGGACGAAAACGCCCAAAACGACACTTTTTCATAGAAATATGAACGTTTTGGTCAAGTTACGGAATGCTATGAATTGTTTACTGCATGTGCTGATGGCGCCATCTACGCGGAGCTTTGCGTAATATTCCCTATTCGTTTGATTGGGAATTCAGTGAACTTGTGGTTTTTCAGAGATGACTTCAATTGGATGCACAATTGATAGAAATACTCTTTCAAATATTCTTAATGAACATAATTATGCACTCAGCAACGAAATTGCAATAATAAATCGTCTGCCTGTCAAGTCCAGAGACTTTGCAGCCCACAATATTGATGTCAAGGTTGAAAATGATCTCTCTGATGACCAGAAAATTATTAAAACTGAAGATACGATTGACTATGATATTTTGAATAGACAAACCATGGCTCGACTTGTTGTTATCAAAGAAATTAAATCTGAGGATGATGTAGTCAACCAGGACATGACTATTACTGAACATACAACCAGTAGTGACACGGTGTGTAGATCAACCACAACTGAAGATGTCATTCATGACATTAAGGCTGAAAATGATCATGATGTGGAGTGTGGATCTACCACAACCAAAGATTTTGTCACTGATGATATCAAGGTTGAAATTAAACAGGAAATAATTAGTCCTGAAGATTGTACCAACATTGAGATGATGTGTAGATCAAAGTTGCTCTCAGATGCAGATGAAAACTGTGGTGTGATGAGTCAGGATGGTGCAAGTGAAAGTGTATCCAATATTGATGTGAAGTCTGGAGAATTGTCATTAGGTAAGTAGTAATTTATTGTATTTATCAGTAGCTTTATAAAGTAGAACTTCTTTATGTACACTTGACTTGAGGAGTAAGCTATTGAATGTGTAAAGAGAGTGTTACGAAATGTGTGATTGGGCGAGGCGAACGGAAGTTGAGATGGAGATATAAGTTAGTGAAGATAGAAAGAGAGAGAGTTACATTTCGTTTTCGTATATGTAAGACAGAGTGCAGATCTTTTTGTTTGTATCACACTGTAGTAATAATAGAGACATGCATGAAATATCTGGGGGCACGGCAGTACGCGTACGCGAACGGTGATTTCTTGATTATTTCGTAATTTCGTTTCGTTTTTGAACAGTTATATAAATTAATGTCTTGTTTAATACACCAAATGTTCCATGTTTTAAGTGAATAAAGTTGTAAATTCATTTCAAAGTTAGCATCTTGAGAATAATAAAAAAATATGGCAGGAAGTCACCATCCGACTACCGACCGCCCGCAGTTGCTTTACTTTGTCGATCACTGTCTGATCCTGTTGTATGGCGTATAACCAAAATAACACATTATTAACACACACTACCCATGAACAATAAACATTGTAAGATTTTGATTTAAAAGATGTGCTTAGGACTTTGTTTCGTCTTTCTTCTCCTTATATAAAGAGGACCTGTGGAAACTGCGGTGGACTGAAAAAAATGCGAGTATAAGTGTATTGAAAAAACACCTACATGAATAAATTTATTTGACTTTAACTTTCAACATATATTATCCTTAACATTAATGTCTCTCCCATCCAGGAATGGAACCCAGGACCTTTCCCAGACAGACTACAAACTATATAGACTATCGGAGCACTTAATTTATTCAATCATGAATTTCTCTGTTTTGTAAACAGGTGAAGATTACTCTTCGGCCGCCATACATACATACATAATACATAAAGTACAGTTGAGCGACACAGCAGTACAACAAGTGACGAAGGCTCCGGGTGATTCGACGGCTCTTCTATCCAATATGTCTGCACATTCAGGGAAAAGACAAAGCACGTGTGAAGTTTGCCACAAAGGATATAGTAGTAAAAGCAATCTTGTAATTCACAAGAGGATACATTCAGGAGAAAAACCATTTGCGTGTGAAGTTTGCCACAAAAGATTTAATCAAAAAGGACATCTTGTAGATCACATGAGGATACATTCAGGAGAAAAACCATTTACGTGTGAAGTTTGCCACAAAAGATTTCATCAAAAAGCCAATCTTGTTATTCACATGAGGAATCATTCAGGAGAAAAACCGTTTACGTGTGAAGTTTGCCACAAGAGATTTAGTCAAAAAACCGATTTTGCACGTCACATGAGGATACATTCGGGAGAAAAACTATTTAAGTGTGAACTGTGCCACAAAACATTTAGTCATAAAAGCAGTCTTGCACCACATATGAGAATACATTCAGGAGAAAAACCATTTTCGTGTGAAGTTTGCCACAAAAGATTTCATCAAAAAGCCAATCTTGTTATTCACATGAGGAATCATTTAGAAGAAAAACCATTTGCGTGTGAAGTTTGCCACAAAGGATTTAGTCAAAAAGGCAGTCTTGTAATTCACATGAGGATTCATTCTGGAGAAAAACCATTTACGTGTGAACTTTGCCACAAAAGATTTAGCGAAAAAGGCAATCTTGTAATTCACATGAGGAATCATTTAGAAGAAAAACCATTTGCGTGTGAAGTTTGCCACAAAGGATTTAGTCGTAAAAGTGATCTTGTAAATCACATGAGGAAACATTCCGGAGAAAAACCATTTACGTGTGAAGTTTGCCACAAGAGATTCAGGCTTAAAAGCAATCTTGCACAACATACGAGAATACATTCAGGTGAAAAACCATTTGCGTGTGAAGTTTGCCACAAAGGATTTAGTCAAAAAGGCAGTCTTGTAATTCACATGAGGATTCATTCTGGAGAAAAACCATTTACGTGTGAACTTTGCCACAAAAGATTTAGCGAAAAAGGCAATCTTGTAATTCACATGAGGAATCATTTAGAAGAAAAACCATTTGCGTGTGAAGTTTGCCACAAAGGATTTAGTCGTAAAAGTGATCTTGTAAATCACATGAGGAAACATTCCGGAGAAAAACCATTTACGTGTGAAGTTTGCCACAAGAGATTCAGGCTTAAAAGCAATCTTGCACAACATACGAGAATACATTCAGGTGAAAAACCATTTTCGTGTGAAGTTTGCCACAAAAGATTTAGTCAAAAAGGCAATCTTGTGACTCATATGAGGATACATTCAAAGGAAAAGCCATTGTTGGATAAAGAAAGAAATGGGTGAAAGGAATACCTGGTTCGAATATATTCCCGCGTATAGGTGTTAGGTTGGCACTCCTTCAGTATCCAGCATATGATGATTTTCTTCTTGTTTATACCGAAATTCACTAGCACGGCACGTGAACTTGGTGTTTTACTAGATTTAGGCGCAGTTAATACGAATTCGCAACGAAATCGAAGGGAACACTATGAAGCTCGAGCTGACTTGTCGCTCGCGGTTGTCGCAACTTCATTTTCTCGTCTACCCCCAGGTATGGGGACATTAGGACGGATATGTAGGTGCGGATAGGATGCGGTCAGAAATAAACTTATCAAAGTGTATTTGTAAAAAATATGTTTTGCATCTTCCAGAGGAAGCAGTGATCCAATTCGATGGTGAATCTGAACATGTATCTATAGAATAAAAAGCAAAGTCAGTATTACATATTTATAAACACATTTCACTTATAAACCAACTTTTCAGGAAATTTATTTATTTGAGTATTAAATTTATGCTTTATTTCAGCTGCCTGATGTCATTCTTTACAAATATTGAAGTAGTACTATTTGAATTCTTAACTTCCTTCAGGAATAAGTAGGTTTTGTGTTACTTCTACTGAGTTGTGTGTATAAAAGAAAAATATAAATACCTTGAAAGTTGGATTAAATACTGGTTGTTCAATAATTTCTGACGCAAATGTAGTGATTCGGAAACAATCATTGTATTTTTGGATGTTGGCTAGAAAATGTCGTGATTCGGGTGTTTCGCCACGAAGCAATGAATGAGAATGGTTCAGTTGGCCGTGTCAATAATGATAATTTCACTTCGCCACTAAGGCAGCACAATCTGCACAATCCAGGCGTTTCATAAATAATATATATAATTGATAATAAATAATATATATATAATTGATAATAAATAATATATATAATAATAAATATAATTGTCTTGTTGCTTGTTGTTGATGTATGAGGTTTGCTCGACGGGTTCGCATTGCCGATCGAGCCGTTACACGGGCTATAATCTCTATATCTCGAGTTTTTTGCGATAAATTGTATATCTTAATACCTACGATTCTCTACTTCCTGACTAAGAGGATTCCAAAAAATCAAACATCAAAAAGATTGGTCCAGCCGTTCTCGAGTTATAAATGGTGTAACTAACACGACTTTCTTTTATATATATAGATAGATGTTTGTTATATTATGTTGTTGATTATTGTATTTTCATCAAGATGAAGAGTAACACAGCAACAGAAATTCAGAACAATCTGCCGTCAGGAAGAAGGTTCAATTCCAATTACTAAATTTGGCCCAAACAAACAAACAGGAAAAGCTAAATAAAACCGTTTAATAATAACTATTTCTAAAACACGTCAAGATACATTCAGGTTTGTTGCCGCTCCTCCTTTTAAAAACAACTCACGTCAGAATTTGTGAACCGCTGACGTAATGTGACTTTCCATGAGTATGTGAAGTTAACACTAATAAATACATATAACTTTAAAGGTTGTGTTGTCATTTTGTGATCCTTTGTGTCTCGTTATAATAATTATTATTTCATCCCACCTATTCGAAAAAGAAGACTTGGTTTAAGTGCGCCCAAAGTTGGTGTTTTCTATAAGAAACTTTTAGTGGGCGGGAATGAGTTTTTCGTACTCTTTATTTAAATAAGTTCGCCGCAATTATCTTTTTCGCGCACTTTTTGAATTAAGTGCGCCGCAATTATCTTTTCCGCACACTTTTTGAATTAAATTCGGTTTGTTAGAAATTCATGTTCTGTTTGGAAAAATGAGTTTTTTAAGTAACTGTGTAAGTATAATTCCTGAATTTGAGGCGCCTTTTATTTTCTCATAGTGGGGATGAAAAGTTAAGTGTATCACTCGGGAGCAAATATTTTTGGCTCGGGCGACGTACTTTGAATCCCTCGCTACGTTCAGGATTCAAAAAAGCGCCCTCGCCGTAAAAATATTACTTTGCTCCCTTGTTAATAAAACAATCTACTATTACTAGCCTCCGCGCACAGCTTCGCGCGCGTGTTTTTCGTTTAAACTTCAAACCCATAACTCCGATTTATGGGCGGCGTGAAAACTTCCAATGCTGGGTTGGCTACTAACAGGCATTTTTTTAATGTCGTCATCGTCGCCTACAGACACGAGCAACACCAGGGGAGTCACCAGTGCAACGCCGGCCCTGAAGGAGAACTCTTTTTACACCTTTCTTGAAGAACCCCATGTCATAGCGCTCCGGGAATACCTCAGAAGGAATGCCATGCCCGCTTCAGACTGCGACATTAGTGAGGCGAGGACGAATTACTAAGGGTTAGCGCACATCTTCCTCTGCTCTGCCAGGTTCAACGAGAAGCCATTATTACGTGACATTACTCGCTCGCTACGTAAATGCGAGTTATCTAGTATGGGATCGAAGCAGAGCCACCCAGCGGACGTAAATCGCTCTGCTTCGATCCCATACTTAGACAATTCGTATTTAGGCAGCGAGCCCGTTAACTCACGTAAATCTCGTATAAAGCCCACAGCAAACCGTTAGCGTGGCGAAGACAAGCTGTAAGTTCGGTGACAGCCAGCCGTAACCAATCCGAGGTGCTTTTTTATATGGACTTGAAGCAGCAAACGAGCATGCAGCACCATCCTTCCGCTGCCGCCCATGACTACTGTGACCGACCTAGATCAAGACTCGAGTTACAGACTGGGATGGTTAGTCCAGTTAGTAGATGGTGTAAATATAACATTTTATTTTATAATCCTGTCCACTTCGTCCGTCACTCTACTGCGCTCTATAAGCGACTCAGACCCGTAATTCAGAGGAGCATGGAGAAAAGAGGTAAGTTACGTATAAAGAACATCCTACATTGACTTGTGATAAGCAACGAATCATTGAATTATAAACAAGTAAGGATTTATTGTACCTTTCTGCAGCAACTAGATGTCTTAAAAAATTATAATGTGCAATTTAACACCGAATAAAAACAACCACTATTAAGTTAACAAATAACTCAGTGCACTAACTAGTGCAATTTTACATTACACTGCCCTAGTTACTGTCTGTCTTTACACAATGCGAATATAGCACGCTAGCTCAGTTAGCGCTCTGCAAATTGGATAGTGTAATGGGGGCTTTACATTATACAATTTGCAGAGTACTAACTGAGCTAGCGTGCTAAAATCGCATAGTATAAAGGCAGTTAGACAGTAACTAGTGCAGCGTAATGTATGAAAACACTAGTTAGTGCACTGAGTTAGCGCTCTGCAAATTGTATAATGTTAAGCTGTGGTAAAGCCCCCATTATGCCCGCATCATCCGCATGGTCTGGTTATTCATAAAGTACTCTATGGGTTATTCTGTGGTGGAACCATAGAGATATTACACTAGAGGGCAGAAGCCAGGCTTCAGAGCTTACCTCAGATAAAAAGAGATGAAATCTTTAGTAATCACCTTTCTCTTTCTGGCGAGGCTTCAGAGCGTACCTAGGATAAAAAGAGACGAAATCTTTAGTAATCATCTTTCTCTTTCTGGCTCCTCGGGATCGGAGAGAGATAGGTAATTACCGTTATCGTTGTTTCTCTTTCTAACCGGGGGCAATATATGGGCAGCCGTATGGCTCACCTAATCTAGTGTAATATCCATAGAGATAGTACCCTAGAGGGCAGAAGCCAGGCTTCAGAGCGTGCCTCGGATGAAGAGACGAAATCTTTAGTAATCACCTTTCTCTTTCTGACGACGCTTCAGAGTGTACCTGGGATAAAAAGAGACGAAATCTTTAGGAATCACCTTTCTCTTTCTGGCTCATCGGGATCGGAGAGAGATAGGTAATTACCGTTATCGTTGTTTCTCTTTCTAACCGGGGGCGATTGCAATGTATGAGCAGGCCTCTGAGGAGCAGGCCGTATGGCTCACCCACTCTATTGTAATATCTCTATGGATGGAACTGTCAGCACCATAGAGTTAGAGATATCTCCATGGTCAGATCTTTTCTCTATGCAGCCTAGGATGTGCACCATAGAGTATTATGTATGTACAGATAGGAGTAAATTTTTTCTATGAGTAGTGTTCTGTGGTTCTGCTGGCTAAGCGAAATGTAATTATTAAGATTAAAAGTTGTTTGTCAGTTGCATTGATCTATAAATGGTTAGTTGTTACTAAGTATATTCCTATCCTAGGAGTAATAGTGTTCTGTGTTCCTATCTCTATGGTTGTTACTGACTGCTCTTGGCTCCGACAGGAGTATAGTGTTCTGTGGCTCTTGGTGTAACGATTAATTGAGCAAACAGTGGTGAAGAGAATAGTCATAGAGTAACTTTGTGAGAATAGTGATCTGGTGTTGACAACGTATGGAATCAGCAAGATACCGACTGCTCGCTGACTGACACCAGGTACAGAGTTAGGAGTCGGTTTGCCCTATTCAAGGTTAACAGTTAGGACAAGCCGCATCGAAATATAAGCACTTGGCAAGTACCGATTCGAGGCATCATATTCGCCAAGTAAGCTTGCTTACACACATGTGGGCTCTGTTTGAATAGCTAATAATTTAATATAGTATTACTTTGAAGCGGAGAAAAGTTTGTCAAGAAGCCGAGCGAGGCGAGCAAGAACAATCGTTGGTTGATGATTGACGAGCAACCATCGCCACTAGCGAATAATCGGCTCGGCACTCGGCGGAGTCCGCGTAATAATTTGACAGATAAAACAATCCACTACAATAGACCAGATATAACTTTAATAGATAAAATAAATAGAACAGCACATTTAATCGACATCGCAGTACCTAACACATAACATTCAAACGACAATAGCCGAGAAATTAAATAAATATACAGAGTTAAAGGATGAGATTACACGTATGTGGAATCTTCGTAAAGTAATCATTGTACCAATAGTTGTGTCTGCTACAGGAATTATTCCAAACAAACTCCATCAAGCTATTAGTGAATTAAAATTGCCTAAAACTTTATACATCACCTTACAAAAAGCAACTATACTGAACACATGTCGTATTACTAGAAAGTTTCTACAGGTAGAACAAAACATTATATAAATTAAACAAATAATGGTCTCCACTTGGCTTTGGCCCGTGGATGACCAACTACTGGTTTAAGCCGAGAAGGTGTTACCCTAAAAAACAATAATAATAATAATTTATTGCAAGAATGTAGTTTACAATTTGGTGGTATGGTTCTAATTACATAGCTCTTACATTCTACCATTGTTATGGTGTGCAACATTCAAACATTATAATTAATTACATTCCATTTACTTGCGTCATAAAAAAAATTAAAGGAGAACTGCCATGGCCCATAGAAAATTTACCCAGGCCCGACAGTAATGAAAAGTACCTCAATTTTTTTGTTACATTACATATAACAAAAATATAGTAACAGTATTTTAAATAACAGTGGCTAACAACTATTTAGGCTTGGGTTTAGTATCCAGTAGCAGGGGGGGAGGGGGGAGAGTGGGGTGGGGGGTAGGGGCTTCGATGCTGATTACAACGATACCACTCGCAGATCTCGGCGACGCACCGTTTTCGAGAAAATTGAGAAAAACTATTCTAACCTTAAAGTACCAAATACGCCATATTAACCCGAAAAAATTTGCTTGAACTGTCAAAAACCTTATTGATAATTATTATGATAGTTCATTTTAAGAACCCAACTTCAAAAAGCGGTTGGACAGGGACGGAGAAGCGGGGGGACGGGGGGCCGTAGTAAAAAATAACATACATCTAAACTGGTGGACAGATGGGTTAGGTTAAGGTTAGCTGTAATTATTTACGCGAAAAAAAGGAACCCCGCGAAGCGGGGTTCCGTCGACAATAGTGACAGAGGCCTAATATGACAAACAAAATGGTGGACAGATGTATAGAAAATACATAGATGGGTCGGGTTAATTATTTACGCGGAAAATAGGAACCCCCAGAACGGGGTTCCATCGACAATAGTGACAGAGGCCTAATATGACAAACAAACTGGTGGACAGATGCATAGAAAATACACAGATGGGTTAGGTTAAGGTTATCTGTAAATATTCACGCGGAAAAAAGGAACCCCGTGTAACGGTTCTTAAACTAACCTTAATCTAAATTAAATAATTTCTATAGCTAAATAATAAATAATCTAAATTAATAAAATGTTAATAAATGAAATTAAAAAAAAGAATAGAATAAAAATAAAACAGTGAACACCGTGCGTAATAAATAATTCACGGACATAGTCGCGTCAAACGTCTTGTTTACAAATCTACCGACAACACACGAAGCGATCAGTTTTTTTGCGGTGCATCGCGACGTGTTTGCGGCTGATGCAATTGACCTTTCTTCGACCGTCAACCGCTGCAGTGAGAAGACACTCCTAACTTTTCGTGCAGACTCAATAATTATTCGGTTGTCAATTTTCTATTTTAAATTTTAATATTGCTGCGGTAATTCCTTTATTGAAGGATTACGTGTATTAACATATTGTGCTGTGTTATAACCCCGATTTGGGTGAGTGTTACAAAATTAATTTGTTTATTAATTAGTTTTAAGTTGTTTTATTTGCTTTTTGTTTAATAATTATTATTGCAGTATTGTTGTGATTTTGTATGTAATGTGCAATAATAATTCTATTCTTCTCACTATTTGCATTGAATACGTTGCAAATTTAATTATTTTTCTACCTGCCACATTAGTTGCCGAATCATCTCGAACGTTGAAATGATATCGTTTTGATTATTATGTACGCTGCTGTTTTAGTGTTATCTTGCGATAATCCTAGATTTTATACTTTGAATATGGTTAGTAATTATTTTTGTTCTTCCAAAAGAATTCGTTCGAAACTTGAATTATAGATGTTAATATTTCAAACTGATTTACATTTCAACGTTCTCATAATTATCATTTCCCTGCTATTTTGATTGTGTTCTTGTAAAAAAATTTATATCATTTTTTCGCAATATTCAACACAATAGATTTAATAATATTCTAATGTAATTTAATAATATCCTAATAATAGAATGATTACGACTAAGTAATTTTGGTGTCCGGTCAGTTTTTCTAATTTCGAAATCAAATCCGGATATCCGGACACCACACCAAATATCTATGTGTTGAGTGTTGTATCTTCTGCTTTAACCTGTTCATGTATGTCGTAAATCATGTTTGCCTGCCTCATCACTGATCACTATTCATTGCATAGTCTCATTATCACTGTCTTGCTATTTTCCATCTCACATGGTGCAGACAAACTGTGGATTCAAGCGCCTCATATTCATGGCTTCGTAAAACACGATTCCAGGGTTCACCCGTACGGCTACGAGAGGTGTCAGGATTCCGCCCTCTACTAGTCGCTGGAACCTGGCCACCTGACTACCTACTCACTGGCCCGTGCTGCTGACGGCGGTACCAGATCGGAGGCGCAGGCTGCTGAACCGTGGACCGGAGGCTGGCGAACTCGCAGGATAGTGGTGGTGACAGGAGTCTTAGATTTAATACGCATGAATGTACCTACCCACGACCCCTAACGGGTATTAAACTACTTCTGCTATTAATCTGTTTTTTATTGAACACCTCTAGAAGTGTTACACCCGCGAAGTGGGGTTCCGTCGAAAACAGTGACATAGGCCTAATATGTCAAACAACTCACGAATTAGCGGTATTAGAGCAGGCAGCTCATAAGGTTTTTGACAGTTCAAGCAAATTTTTTCGGGTTAATATGGCGTATTTGGTACTTTGAGGTTAGAATAGTTTTTCTCAATTTTCTCGAAAACGGTGCGTCCCCGAGAGCTGCGAGAGGTATCGTTGTAATCAGCATCGAAGCCCCTACCCCCCACCCCCACTCTCCCCCCTCTCCCCCTGCTACCGGATACTAAACTTTAACCACTATTTATAGCTATGTGACTTTACTCAGGCGAAATATTTGAAAACCATTTATTTTTCACTTAATAGCAATTTTATCCATTTAGAAAGACCCAAAGTAAATAAAAATAGGAAATATAAGCAGTCACCAAACTTTTATCTCCATTAGAGCAATCAATATTATGTTCCACTATCAAGCTCCTAGATTTTTAATGGTAACTTTATTCTTTACCTTCGAAGATTAAATGAACCTTAACTCGATTGATATAACTTACTTGAAGTTTAAAAATATAATTTTAAAATAAAAGAAAACTAAAAACTCACGACGCGTTTTAGCTGCGCGACGTGCACCGTAGCGCGATTCCGTTTCCGCGGCGGACGCGGAATATTTTCCGCATCGTCAGTTTTTACCGCAATAGTTACGTATTATTATTTATTTTATTATTATTATTCACTTTAGGTCATCTGGATAATCCAATCATTATTTCTATATCTATAAAACTCAAAGGTGACTGACTGACTGACTGACTGACTGACTGACTGACTTATATAGTGATCTATCAACGCACAGCCCAAACCACTGAACGGATCGGGCTGAAATTTGGCATGCAGGTAGATATTATGACGTAGACAACCGCTAAGAAAGGATTTTGATCAATTCTACCCCCAAGGGGATAAAATAGGGGATGAAAGTTTATGATTTTCGACTGATTGAACTGAACGTACAGCCCAAACCACTGGACGGATCGAGCTGAAACTTGGCATGCAGGTAGATGTTATGACGTAGACATCCGCTAAGAAAGGATTTTGATCAATTCAACCCCTAAGGGGATAAAATAAGGGATGAAAGTTTGTGATTTTCGACTGATTGAACTGAACGCACAGCCCAAACCACTGGACGGATCGGGCTGAAATTTGGCATGCAGATAGCCACCATGATGTAGACATTCGCTAAGAAAGGATTTTTCAAAATTCATCTCCTAGAGGGGTTAAATAGGGGGGGTGAAGTTTAAACGAATTCCACGCGGGCGTAACGAAGTAACTTTAGAGAATTAGCTCAGGCACTTTTTGTAGAGTTATACCTAAGTAATCTAAATGTTTCGACCACTTTTGTACACAGTAAAGATAGCTATCTAAATATATATATATATAACTCAAAGGTGACTGACTGACATAGTGATCTATCAACGCACAGCCCAAACTACTGGACCGATCGGGCTGAAATTTGGCATGCAGATAGCCACTACGATGTAGACATCCGCTAAGAAAGGATTTTTCAAAATTCATCCCCTTTAAGTGAAATAGGGGGTGAAGCTTAAACGAATTCCACGCGGGCGAAGCTGCGGGCATAAGCTAGTTATTTTATAAGTTCTTTGTGCAAATAAATATCAAACATTTCTTTTTAGTATGAAAAAATTCAAAAGTTTAAAGTGAAATATTTTGTTGTTAGCCACTTATTTCGAATATAACAATAATAGATATTTGTTATACTCAACATAACAAAATAACTGGGATATGTTTCGTTCATGTCAGGTCTGGGTCAAAAATGGCAGTTCTCCTTTTACAAAACATTATTTAAACGTCAATTTATATTAATTGTACAAAATATACCTATATATATATCATCTTATTTATCCATATATTCTTTTAAATTATAAAAACAATTTTCCATGAGCCAAATGCTTATCTTTCTTTTAAAATTACACAAGTTTAGGTCCTTAAAATTATCAGGTAGCTTATTGTATACTTTTATTGCATTAATAAACACATTTTTTCGGTATAATTGGAGTCGGCATGGTGGTACATATAATTTAAACTTATTAATATGCCTGGGCTCATATTTTCGCTTTACCACTTGGTGCGCAAGTTCGAAATATTGTGGATTTTGTTTAACAAAAATACAAGAATACAAAGATGTATGTACATGCCAATGGTAATATATTGCATTTTTTAAAAAGGGGTTTACAGCTGCCCATGCACCAAGCGTTACAAATGGCTCTTACACATTTTTTTTGTATTCGGAAGGCCTTATCAATCGTTACTGAGTTACCCCACAGCACAAGTCCATACGAGAGTACCGTTGAGATGTAACCGTGGTATGCGCTGAGGGCTGCTTCAGTGGATACCGTAGACCGCAATTTTTTTAATGCGTATACAAATTTTTCTAACTTGTCACATACATAATCGATGTGATCTTTCCAATTACAGTGTTTATCTATTTTAATACCTAGAAATTTATGGCTCTCTACTTCTTCTATTTGAGTGTTTTTAGCATTGATGTTTAAATTGAAGCGAAGCATATTATTGCTGCTAAATTGTATCGTTTGAGTTTTGTCAATGTTTATCTTTAAATTATTATTATCAAGCCAGCGAATTATCATATCTGGACGCGGCATAATACAGTGGGTTTTCTTTGTCAGAGGGCCCATTACTATTGCCAAGATGTACTTTGTATTATGAAATTCTGCTGGTGTTAGTGTGTGGTAGTTTAATGTTAGTTTCACGATCGGTTACGGTCTCTTAAAGTTCGGGGTAGGTTGAGTATAATTTAAAATTTAAAACTTCTTTTTGTGTTGAATAGTCTATTTATTAAGGCAGGCTATAGGTTATGTAATATCACGCTACGACCGGGAGACCATAGGAGCGGAGCAACAAGTTTCCCGAAGCAAAGCGAGGGCGACTATATGTATATAATGATATATGTTGCAGGACGATGTGACGAGTGAATGAATCCCTTGTCCGTTGGTCTAACTTGCATCACAATCTGTTCAGTACTTTTCGATTCAATTGCAAACTGATAAACTGTTCTAGATATTATTTTATTATATGTTAAGATTTGTTGTGTATTTTCAGGCAATTCTACATTTAGCTGGGGACGGTGTGAAAATAAAAGCGCAGCCATGCTCACTGACCATAATTACACACTCAAGAATAAAAATGAAGTCACATCCAGAGATGACACTGTCTTTGATATTGATGTCAAGGTTGAACATGACTATGATCCTTCGACTATTGACCGAGGAGTTATTAAAACTGAAGATACAATTGATGTGACGGTGAATAGACAAACCAAAAGTGGCCTTATTGCTAATGATGGAATTAAACTCCAGGATAATGTAGTCAACCAGGACATAACTGACCAGGACAATAGTACCGAACATACAACCAGTAGAGACACGGTGTGTAGATCAACCACAACTGAAGATGTCTTTCGTAACATTAAGGCTGAAAATGATCATGATGTGGAGTGTGGATCTACCACAACCGAAGATGTTGCCGCTGATGACTTGGTGGTTAAAATTAAACAGGAAATTATTACTCCTGAAGAGTGTACCAACATTGAGATGATGTGTAGATCAAAGTTGCTCTCAGATGCAAATGAAAACTGTGGTGTGATGAATCAGGATGCTGCAAGAGATGTGTTAGGTAAGTAGATTATGAAGGGTCAGGTTTAGTCTGCTAGCTGACCATATGTGGGGGCGGTTGCAGTGTGTCATCATTCTTTAGCATTACAGCAATTACAGTTGCCATTTTCAGTGATGCAGGAACACCTATGCTGCTAAATTCCACACTTTACTTATGCATCATACTTCATAGACACAATCAGTTCCAAATACGAGTAGAAGGGTGTTAATAATGCCACAAGCTGTTCATTTATTTAGATGTTTGTTGTAATAAATCTTTAAAGAGATGTTAATCAGTATATTTCGATTCTTATTACTTTGCGGATATTCTTTGGCATTTTTATTTATAAAACCACTACCAAACTTAAAAACAAGCAAAAATCAATTAGTAAAACATAACAAAATTAGAGTAATGCTTATATTAAAAGAGGCTTCACTTCAATTAATTTGGGATTTCATTTAACTTGTGCTTTTCAGCAATTACTACGATTGGGTGCACTATTGATAGAAGTACTCTTTCAAAGATTCTTAGTGAACATAATTATGCACTCAGCAATGAAATTGCAATAATTAATTGTCTGCCTGTCAAGTCCAGAGACTTTGCAGCCCACAATATTGATGTCAAGGTTGAAAGTGATCTCTCTGATGACCAGAGAATTATTAATACTGAAGATATAATTGACTATGACATGGTGAATAGACAAACCATGGCTCGACTTGTTGTGATCAAGGAAATTAAATCTGAGGATGATGTACTCAACCAGGACATGACTAGTACCGAACATACAACCAGTAGTGACATGGTGTGTAGATCGACCACAACTGAAGATGTCATTCATGACATTAAGGCTGAAAATAATCATGATGTGGAGTGTGGATCTACCACAACCAAAGATTTTGGCACTGATGATATCAAGGTTGAAATTAAACAGGAAATAATTAGTCCTGAAGATTGTACCAACATTGAGATGATGTGTAGATCAAAGTTGCTCTCAGATGCAGATGAAAACTGTGGTGTGATGAATCAGGATGCTGCAAGTGAAATTGCATCCAATACCGATGTGAAGTGTGGAGAATTGTCATTAGGTAAGTAGTAATTTATTGTATTTATCAGTAGCTTTATAAAGTAGAACTTCTTTATGTACACTTGACTTGAGGAGTAAGCTATTGAATGTGTAAAGAGAGTGTTACGAAATGTGTGATCGGGCGAGGCGAACGGAAGTTGAGATATAAGTTAGTGAAGATAGAAAGAGAGAGAGTTACATTTCGTTTTCGTATATGTAAGACAGAGTGCGGATCTTTTTGTTTGTATCACTCTGTAGTAATAATAGAGACATGCATGAAATATCTGGGGGCACGGCAGTACGCGTACGCGAACGGTGATTTCTTGATTATTTCGTAATTTCGTTTCGTTTTTGAACAGTTATATAAATTAATGTCTTGTTTACTACTCCAAATGTTCCATGTTTTAAGTGAATAAAGTTGTAAATTCATTTCAAAGTTAGCATCTTGTGAATTTTTGGGAGAATAATAAAAAAATATGGCAGGAAGTCACCATCCGACTACCGACCGCCCGCAGTTGCTTTACTTTGTCGATCACTGTCTGATCCTGTTGTATGGCGTATAACCAAAATAACACATCATTAACACACACTACCCATGAACAATAAACATTGTAAGATTTTGATTTAAAAGATGTGCTTAGGACTTTGTTTCGTCTTTCTTCTCCTTATATAAACAGGACCTGTGGAAACTGCGGTAGACTCAAAAAAAATACGAGTATAAGTGTATTGAAAAAACACCTACATGAATAAATTTATTTGACTTTAACTTTGAACATATATTATCCTTAACATTAATGCCTCTCCCATCCAGGAATGGAACCCAGGACCTTTCCCAGACAGACTACAAACTATATAGACTATCGGAGCACTTAATTTATTCAATCATGAATTTCTCTGTTTTGTAAACAGGTGAAGCTTCGGCCGCCATACATACATACATAATACATAAAGTACAGTTGAGCGACACAGCAGTACAACAAGTGACGCAGGCTCCGGGTGATTCGACGGCTCTTCTATCCAATATGTCTGCACATTCAGGGAAAAGACAAATCACGTGTGAAGTTTGCCACAAAAGATTTCCTAAAAAAAGCAATCTTGTAGTTCACAAGAGGAAACATTCCGGAGAAAAACCATTTACGTGTGAAGTTTGCCACAAAGGATGTAGTCGTAAAAGTGATCTTGTAAATCACATGAGGAAATATTCCGGAGAAAAACCATTCGCGTGTGAAGTTTGCCACAAAAGATTTAATCAAAAAGGACATCTTGTAGATCACATGAGGAAACATTCCGGAGAAAAACCATTTGCGTGTGAAGTTTGCCACAAAAGATTTAGTCAAAAAGGCAATCTTGTTATTCACATGAGGATACATTCAGGAGAAAAACCATTTGCGTGTGAAGTTTGCCACAAAAGATTTAATCAAAAAGGAAATCTTGTAGATCACATGAGGAGACATTCTGGAGAAAAACCATTTACGTGTGAACTTTGCCGCAAAAGATTTATTCATAAAGGCGATCTTGCACGTCATATGAGAATACATTCAGGTGAAAAACCATTTACGTGTGAACTTTGCCACAAAAGATTTCCTAATAAAAGCAATCTTGTAAAGCACATGAGGAAACATTCCGGAGAAAAACCATTTACGTGTGAAGTTTGCCACAAAAGATTTCATAAAAAAAGCAGTCTTGCACAGCATATGAGAATACATTCAGGTGAAAAACCATTTGCGTGTGAAGTTTGCCACAAAAGATTTAGTCAAAAAGGCAGTCTTGTGACTCATATGAGGAATCATTTAGAAGAAAAACCATTTGCCTGTGAAGTTTGCCACAAAGGATTTAGTCAAAAAGGCAGTCTTGCACAGCATATGAGAATACATTCAGGTGAAAAACCATTTACGTGTGAAGTTTGCCAAAAAACATTTAGTCGAAAAGACAATCTTGCACGTCATATGAGAATACATTCAGCAGAAAAACCATTTACGTGTGAACTTAAAGATAAAGATTTAGAAGAAAGAAAAGATTTAGCTTAAAGCACAATCTTGCGACTCACACCAGAATACATTCAAAGGAAAAGCCATTGTTGGATAAAGAAAGAAATGGGTGAAAGGAATACCTGGTTCGAATATATTCCCGCGTATAGGTGTTAGGTTGGCACTCCTTCAGTATCCAGCATATGATGATTTTCTTCTTGTTTATACCGAAATTCACTAGCACGGCACGTGAACTTGGTGTTTTACTAGATTTAGGCGCAGTTAATACGAATTCGCAACGAAATCGAAGGGAACACTATGAAGCTCGAGCTGACTTGTCGCTCGCGGTTGTCGCAACTTCATTTTCTCGTCTACCCCCAGGTATGGGAACATCAGGACGGATATGTAGGTGCGGATAGGATGCGGTCAGAAATAAACTTATCAAAGTGTATTTGTAAAAAAATATGTTTTGCATCTTCCAGAGGAAGCAGTGATCCAATTCGATGGTGAATCTGAACATGTATCTATAGAATAAAAAGCAAAGTCAGTATTACATATTTATAAACACATTTCACTTATAAACCAACTTTTCAGGAAATTTATTTATTTGAGTATTAAATTTATGCTTTATTTCAACTGCCTGATGTCATTCTTTACAAATATTGAAGTAGTACTATTTGAATTCTTAACTTCCTTCAGGAATAAGTAGGTTTTGTGTTACTTCTACTGAGTTGTGTGTATAAAAGAAAAATATAAATACCTTGAAAGTTGGATTAAATACTGGTTGTTCAATAATTTCTGACGCAAATGTAGTGATTCGGAAACAATCATTGTATTTTTGGATGTTGGCTAGAAAATGTCGTGATTCGGGTGTTTCGCCACGAAGCAATGAATGAGAATGGTTCAGTTGGCCGTGTCAATAATGATAATTTCACTTCGCCACTAAGGCAGCACAATCTGCACAATCCAGGCGTTTCATAAATAATATATATAATTGATAATAAATAATATATATATAATTGATAATAAATAATATATATTTCAGAGATTAAAGGATTTCTAATATTTCTATTGTGGATATCTGGCGTCCGCCATGTTCTACGTCTCGAAACACAGATTGGAATCAGTGCGCACAAGCGGCGCGGTCAAGTCTCGATTGTCTAGTATGTCATCCCATGCCACTGCATCCAATGTCACCTTGTCATTTTGACATATCTGCCAAACATCACAGTGACACGCGACATCTCTAAGACAAATTTGACTAGAACTACTGACTCAATGAATAGGCTGAATCGATAACAGATGGCGTTACCAGTACGTAAACATAAACAAGTCCATTATTTATTTTACTTCTCCGACACGGCCATACTGACAAACAACGCGCTCTCGCGTTGAGCACTATAACTTTATAAAACGCCAAACAGTCAGTAATACACTGGACAAAGCGATATAGCTTTCAGTTACATGTGTACAAAGCGTTAAGCTTTCAATTTACACGTCTACAAAGCGCTAAGCTTTCAGCAATACAACACACAAAGCGATAGAGCTTTCAATTACACGTTTACAAAGCGTTAAGCTTTCAGCAATACAACACAAAGCGTTAAAGCTTTCAGTTTACAGGTTTACAAAGCGTCAAGCTTTCAGTAACACCACACAAAGCGTTAAAGCTTTCAGTTTACAGGTTTACAAAGCGTCAAGCTTTCAGTAACACCACACAAAGCGTAAAAGCTTTCAGTTTACAGGTTTACAAAGCGTCAAGCTTTCAGTAACACCACACAAAGCGTAAAAGCTTTCAGTTTACAGGTTTACAAAGCGTCAAGCTTTCAGTAACACCACACAAAGCGTAAAAGCTTTCAGTTTACAGGTTTACAAAGCGTCAAGCTTTCAGTAACACCACACAAAGCGTAAAAGCTTTCAGTTTACAGGTTTACAAAGCGTCAAGCTTTCAGTAACACCACACAAAGCGTAAAAGCTTTCAGTTTACAGGTTTACAAAGCGTCAAGCTTTCAGTAACACCACACAAAGCGTAAAAGCTTTCAGTTTACAGGTTTACAAAGCGTCAAGCTTTCAGTAACACCACACAAAGCGTAAAAGCTTTCAGTTTACAGGTTTACAAAGCGTCAAGCTTTCAGTAACACCACACAAAGCGTTAAAGCTTTCAGTTCACAAGTTTACAAAGCGTTAAGCTTTCAGTAACACACTACACAAAGCGAAAAAGCTTTCAGTGTCCAGGCGTCAGAAGTACAAAGCGCGGAGCTTTCAATACTCAAGCGTTGGGAGCACAAAGCGCGGAGCTTTCAATGTCCAGTTATCACCAGAGCTTGCTCGTCCATCCTGGTCTACCTAAAATCACTCTCAAAAATCTCGTCTCCGTCCGACCCGGTCTAGTTTCTTACCCTGTCAACCAGTATTCCAAAACAATGAGCCACTACCAAACCAGCACTTACACCGCTTTAAAGCTGTAATCCAAACCCAAATCCAACACCAAATTGTCACAGTTTACCCATGAACTGAAATGGCTGAAGGTCATTAACTCAACATCATCATCATATAACTTTTCAAATCATAAACATCATTACTTAGCTTAGTACCCAAAATAAATTAACTGATCGCCAAAGTTTAATCCAAAACAAATTTTACATTTCTCAGAAAAGTTATTTTTCTCAAACAAGTTATCACTACTCAGAACAAGTTCACTGAAATTTAATAAATCTCTCAATAAAATTATGAAGTTTTATTAGTTAATCACTATATAACTAGATATAATGCTGTCTATACCGTCAACTGACATTAATTATTCAGTGCATAAAAGCAAATCAGTAATTTAAGCCATTTATCAAAAGTGAATTTGGTACCGCGTAAATTTTTACTTACAACTTTTTACATGAAGTTTGTATCAAATTTCATTTAGTGCGTCATTATCAATTAGTCCAAAAATAACTTACATCTGCAAAGCATGAGAGCAAAAACCGATCTAACAATACCATAGATAGGTACCTTAAATGTTAAATATCTAGTAACTTATTGTTTCAAAATCATGAAAACAAATAGTAACTTTCTAATCTTAATACTTCGATCTGAATAATAAGATAATAATAATCAGACTTAAACAATTCAAAAATCTCAATAATTAACAAAATAATGGTAACCAGATTATCTCATTATTAAATTGACTGCATATTCACTACTTTTGTTTAGTAACACAATATTTTTTTTATGTTCCAACAATGGGTCCTTTACCTAATGAAGACTCGAGTAATAACTTAATGAAGTATTTTAGTTGCAATCCTACCATGTGTTATTATAACAAACTTTTAAAACTCTAATTCAGTTTATGTGTTGTCCCGCAGACATTCCATCAAACGAATAGTGTTCATAAATCTTTCCAGTGTCTTTTCTCAACCTAAATGCATTATTGACTCATGTTTGTGTATTGCTATTAAGTTCATGGTATTCCACACATATCTTATCGGAACTATTACGTTTCTTGACTAACAAAATAGGACTAGCAAATGGGGAATAACTGATGATAATAATCGCTGATGGACAGTCTCATGTGGATCGACAAGACGTACCTATCCTTAAGTTCACCTATTATTAACTCGGGTATAAATTATGGTAATTCCCTTCACAAAGGCATGACAATAATATTGCTCAAGGAGTTCTATTAATTGTGGTTCGAATTCAGATGGAATATCAGTAGTATTGAATAAAGTCCACTGTCTCAGTTATTTTAATTTTCTAAATACTGAAACTACTTTCGGTTATAAGAACACTAAATCCTAGACTTAAAATCTCACGGCAAATCATAATAATTGCAACTAAAAACTCATCCGGTATTACAATATGAAAAATACTTATCTCTAAGTGGTAACCGTCAATCAAACTTAAAATTTATTTGGTGTATATCACATTAGAATTATGCAAATTCAAGAATAAAAAGTAATAAATTCGGGCAATCGTATTACAGGCGCAGGGATATTAGGCGTACTAATAATCTCGACTAATTGAGCCATATTACGGTTTTGAAAATCTAATATTGCACGCCATGAATCCTCACCCTGTTTCATGTTACCAAAACAAGGCGATGTCACCCTTGGTTCCAGACAGGTACCAGACAAGGTCCCGGTCTCCAGCTCCTTAAAACCCAGAATCGCTTCCCAAACGCAGCTCAAATCCGACGTAAACGCCCACGCCGACCTCATTCACTTCGAAAATATAGCGACTAAAGCGGGCAAGAACCCAACCAATTCGTCCGTAATAACTCCAATAACAATGCTTTGAATCATTAGATAACGCTTAGACAATATTCAAAATTAACAATGAACCACGCGGGCATTTAGAATACTATACAAAACAATAAAATGTGCTTTACTTCATTATTACGTTCCAGTTCAATAATTGCAGCATATTTCTTCATTTATATCCATCCTGTCAGTAGTGACATTTCAGATTAAAATTTAAACCAAGAACTTTGTTTGTAAATTAAATCGCTGTAATATTAATAGTCATTAAAAATTTGATGACCTATCTTGACATAAGTTGGCAAATGTGCAACAACATTAGAGTGATTATTCTTTACTGAACATAACATCTATCTCATACTGAATACTCTTTACCAGAATTATAAGCAAGTTCAACCAAACCGCAAGACGTCATTATAGTGAGACCACTCGAAAACACCCTGTCACATAATAAATAAAACCTATGAAAATTGTATTGTGTTTCACTTTTAAAACAACGTGAACTAATGAGTAACCAATGAGGGTAACCACGTGTGAATTTCTCGCTAGAGGCGCCAGTGAAAAGTGAGGTGCTCACTTTTCGCTTGTCTGAATGTCATTTGTCACTGTTTATGTATGGGCGGGCTTCGACAGCAAGACCTCACCTCGACGATGGCGCCAACTGGTGAGCACAAAAACGGCGACCCTCATTCGATCGACGTCGCCAATGAAAAACCAAACCGTTCACTTTTTAAAAGCGTAAGCCAATTATTGTTGTAGGTACTAGACAAATGGAATACTTCGCCAAGTTGAGCACAAATAAAGCAACCCCCTTTGTGTGTGTCTTTCTTTTTTAATTAATCCTTTTAGCTATAAGCGGAGTACCAAATCACCAAACACCAAGACAATTTTTTAATTTATTCTTTTGAATACCTTCGTTATTCACCGCTACCTGACCTTTACTTTTAGTATCAGTGGTGTCAGTTACTGCATACAAATAAAAAGTATTCAAGAAATAATTTTAAAAATTTAACATGCGACAAAATAAAACACTTGTCGAAAAGGTCACTGCACTATACGTCATATTATCTCGTTATCAATTTAAAAATGTATCAACATTGAATGCATAACCAAATACCTCACATCGAATTATTTTATTTTCTTTTTAGGTACGACCTTATAGTAAACTACCTCCATTATCTTTAACAATTTTGTAAACGTAGATTTTTAATTTTAAATCGAAAACATTTTCATTTAATTAACAGTGTGATGTATGAGGTATGGCCACTTACAAGAACGGCCATTCGATGAGCAAGTATGTTGTAAGAAGTGACGTTGTCATTCTAATAATAAATTATTGGAAGATTAATATGCCTCTTTGTTAATATCCCGAAATTAGCCCAAACCAGGAATATTACACCAACAAACCTTACGGACGGACTCTTCCACGGTCTCTTCAAGACCCGACCAGCTTAACTAAGATTCATCACTTCTTATATCACAATACTTCAAATGGTACTTGGCCCTTGGGCAAAATTAAAGTCTGTTACCAAATGTAATGAAATTAAAAATATGTCATACCCAATACTCGCGAAAATCCTCCATACCGATAGGTACTTGCCATTTTTCTGCACAATCCTTAAGTTATACCAAAATTCTACGCCAGATTCCATCTTACATAGTATCATAGCAACTCACTGTTTACGCCTCATTATAATTATCACCACAAAAATATTCACTTTCCGTTGCCACAGGAGGTTGGGTAAGCACGTTGGGTAAATGCTGTGCCGATCCCACCGCTGCTTTCAGAGATTAAAGGATTTCTAATATTTCTATTGTGGATATCTGGCGTCCGCCATGTTCTACGTCTCGAAACACAGATTGGAATCAGTGCGCACAAGCGGCGCGGTCAAGTCTCGATTGTCTAGTATGTCATCCCATGCCACTGCATCCAATGTCACCTTGTCATTTTGACATATCTGCCAAACATCACAGTGACACGCGACATCTCTAAGACAAATTTGACTAGAACTACTGACTCAATGAATAGGCTGAATCGATAACAGATGGCGTTACCAGTACGTAAACATAAACAAGTCCATTATTTATTTTACTTCTCCGACATATATAATAATAAATATAATTGTCTTGTTGCTTGTTGTTGATGTATGAGGTTTGCTCGACGGGTTCGCATTGCCGATCGAGCCGTTACACGGGCTATAATCTCTATATCTCGATTTTTTTGCGATAAATTGTATATCTTAATACCTACGATTCTCTACTTCCTGACTAAGAGGATTCCAAAAAATCAAACATCAAAAAGATTGGTCCAGCCGTTCTCGAGTTATAAATGGTGTAACTAACACGACTTTCTTTTATATATATAGATAGATGTTTGTTATATTATGTTGTTGATTATTGTATTTTCATCAAGATGAAGAGTAACACAGCAACAGAAATTCAGAACAATCTGCCGTCAGGAAGAAGGTTCAATTCCAATTACTAAATTTGGCCCAAACAAACAAACAAACAGGAAAAGCTAAATAAAACCGTTTAATAAAAACTATTTCTAAAACACGTCAAGATACATTCAGGTTTGTTGCCGCTCCTCCTTTTAAAAACAACTCACGTCAGAATTTGTGAACCGCTGACGTAATGTGACTTTCCATGAGTATGTGAAGTTAACACTAATAAATACATATAACTTTAAAGGTTGTGTTGTCATTTTGTGATCCTTTGTGTCTCGTTATAATAATTATTATTTCATCCCACCTATTCGAAAAAGAAGACTTGGTTTAAGTGCGCCCAAAGTTGGTGTTTTCTATAAGAAACTTTTAGTGGGCGGGAATGAGTTTTTCGTACTCTTTATTTAAATAAGTTCGCCGCAATTATCTTTTTCGCGCACTTTTTGAATTAAGTGCGACGCAATTATCTTTTCCGCACACTTTTTGAATTAAATTCGGTTTGTTAGAAATTCATGTTCTGTTTGGAAAAATGAGTTTTTTAAGTAACTGTGTAAGTATAATTCCTGAATTTGAGGCGCCTTTTATTTTCTCATAGTGGGGATGAAAAGTTAAGTGTATCTCTCGGGAGCAAATATTTTTGGCTCGGGCGACGTACTTTGAATCCCTCGCTACGTTCAGGATTCAAAAAAGCGCCCTCGCCGTAAAAATATTACTTTGCTCCCTTGTTATACAATCTACTATTACTAGCCTCCGCGCACAGCTTCGCGCGCGTGTTTTTCGTTTAAACTTCAAACCCATAACTCCGATTTATGGGCGGCGTGAAAACTTCCAATGCTGGGTTGGCTACTAACAGGCATTTTTTTAATGTCGTCATCGTCGCCTACAGACACGAGCAATACCAGGGGAGTCACCAGTGCAACGCCGGCCCTGAAGGAGAACTCTTTTTACACTTTTCTTGAAGAACCCCATGTCATAGCACTCCGGGAATACCTCAGAAGGAATGCCATGCCCGCTTCAGACTGCGACATTAGTGAGGCGAGGACGAATTACTAAGGGTTAGCGCACATCTTCCTCTGCTCACGCCAGGTTCAACGAGAAGCCATTATTACGTGACATTACTCGCTCGCTACGTAAATGCGAGTTATCTAGTATGGGATCGAAGCAGAGCCACCCAGCGGACGTAAATCGCTCTGCTTCGATCCCATACTTAGACAATTCGTATTTAGGCAGCGAGCCCGTTAACTCACGTAAATCTCGTATAAAGCCCACAGCAAACCGTTAGCGTGGCGAAGACAAGCTCTAAGTTCGGTGACGGCCAGCCGTAACCAATCCAAGGTGCTTTTTTATATGGACTTGAAGCAGCAAACGAGCATGCAGCACCATCCTTCCGCTGCCGCCCATGACTACTGTGACCGACCTAGATCAAGACTCGAGTTACAGACTGGGATGGTTAGTCCAGTTAGTAGATGGTGTAAATATAACATTTTATTTTATAATCCTGTCCACTTCGTCCGTCACTCTACTGCGCTCTATAAGCGACTCAGACCCGTAATTCAGAGGAGCATGGAGAAAAGAGGTAAGTTACGTATAAAGAACATCCTACATTGACTTGTGATAAGCAACGAATCATTGAATTATAAACAAGTAAGGATTTATTGTACCTTTCTGCAGCAACTAGATGTCTTAAAAAATTATAATGTGCAATTTAACACCGAATAAAAACAACCACTATTAAGTTAACAAATAACTCAGTGCACTAACTAGTGCAATTTTACATTACACTGCCCTAGTTACTGTCTAACTGTCTTTACACAATGCGAATATAGCACGCTAGCTCAGTTAGCGCTCTGCAAATTGGATAGTGTAATGGGGGCTTTACATTATACAATTTGCAGAGTACTAACTGAGCTAGCGTGCTAAAATCGCATAGTATAAAGGCAGTTAGACAGTAACTAGTGCAGCGTAATGTATGAAAACACTAGTTAGTGCACTGAGTTAGCGCTCTGCAAATTGTATAATGTTAAGCTGTGGTAAAGCCCCCATTATGCCCGCATCATCCGCATGGTCTGGTTATTCATAAAGTACCTACTCTATGGGTTATTCTGTGGTGGAACCATAGAGATATTACACTAGAGGGCAGAAGCCAGGCTTCAGAGCTTACCTCAGATAAAAAGAGATGAAATCTTTAGTAATCACCTTTCTCTTTCTGGCGAGGCTTCAGAGCGTACCTAGGATAAAAAGAGACGAAATCTTTAGTAATCATCTTTCTCTTTCTGGCTCCTCGGGATCGGAGAGAGATAGGTAATTACCGTTATCGTTGTTTCTCTTTCTAACCGGGGGCAATATATGGGCAGCCGTATGGCTCACCTAATCTAGTGTAATATCCAGAGGGCAGAAGCCAGGCTTCAGAGCGGGCCTCGGATGAAAAGAGACGAAATCTTTAGTAATCACCTTTCTCTTTCTGGCGACGCTTCAGAGTGTACCTGGGATAAAAAGAGACGAAATCTTTAGTAATCACCTTTCTCTTTCTGGCTCATCGGGATCGGAGAGAGATAGGTAATTACCGTTATCGTTGTTTCTCTTTCTAACCGGGGGCGATTGTAATGTATGAGCAGGCCTCTGAGGAGCAGGCCGTATGTCTCACCCACTCTATTGTAATATCTCTATGGGTGGAACTGTCAGCACCATAGAGTTAGAGATATCTCCATGGTCAGATCTTTTCTCTATGCAGCCTAGGATGTGCACCATAGAGTATTATGTATGTACCTACCTACAGATCATGGAGGATAGTAGTTCTATCCTCCATGCTACAGATTAGCGATGGGCGATTGTTACAAAAAAAACTATCGACTGAATCGAAAATTGTGCGACTGTGCATTCGATTGTCGATTTAGTAATTCCCCGCCATGCTTATTCGAATAACAATCGACCTAACTACTAATTGTATTACTAATTGTACGCACACAATCACAAATTACAATTTGGCGCGCATTTAACAACTTGTCGCGATAAAATTTAGTAAAACCGCTTAAGCGGTAGAAAAATAAGAAACTTTACTGACGTAGAAACTGCTAGCTTGTTTACTTCGCATACCTAATTTCATAGTAAGTATAATGTCTTATGGCATTTTACTTTGTTGTAAAGCAAGCGATACATAACAAATCTTTGTATTACAGGAAAGTGGTAATTAGAGCTATTTATAAATTAAGGTGTCGGGAATTTAAACAATTAGGCATATTTACAGAAGCCTCACAGCTCACAGTACATTATATAGTTTTTGCTTGAAATAATATAAATACGTAGAAAAAAACAGCGACTGTTATAATTACTTAATAAGAAGGATGCATAATTTGGCTATGTGTATATATATACCGGCTTTGTAAGGTGGAAGAATAAAAAAAATTACGTGCATAAGTGTATCAGTGATACCAATATGAATACTTGGCTACTAAATAGTCATCTAAATAACCTAATTTATATAGCGCAAATCACAATATGCAACGCACCCCCGCCCGCCGCACCATCTTTTGTAATTACTTTTTAAGTAATAATAGTACGCAATGTAACTACGCACGAGTATAGCAATTATTCGATAAATTTAGTAGTACCGCACGCGCACGCTGCGTCGCGTCGGTCGCCTCGATTATTCGATAAATTTAGTAGTACCGCACACAAAAGTACTCTGTATACCGCAGGCGCACGCTGCGCCGCGTCGATCGCCTCGCCGCCGCAGCTAAAGGTGTTCGCAACGGCTATATATTGAAAACACGTTATAACGTTACGCTATTTTTATAACGCCTATTATTTTTTACGCTATAATATATTCGTTCGCTTCGTAGAACGACGCGTTTTGATTTTATCGTTGTAGAGGAAGCCTAACAAAGAGACGTCTTTGGCGATAGATAACAAATTATTTTGTGTGGTTGTTATTTATTAAGGATATTTATGGACACAATCACAAAATTTAACACATTTTCTTTTCAGCACATTACTACTGTGTGATCGAATTAATTGCATTTTAAATAGGTACTTAATTAAATAAATTCATTGAATTTCCTTCGTCCTTTTTGCAGGCTTAGGCAGTCCCCGACTGATTTTTTTTATTTGTGATAAAATGTATTGAATGTTTATGAAATACAAAAACATAAATAGGTATATTATATACTTTTAGTTTACTGAGCAAGTTGTTAGGCGTACTTAAAAACTTAAAAGTTTATTGATTCTATTTACAACAATAGTAATTTCATCGATCTGACAATTATTTATTTAGAACTTTAATTAAAATATATTATTAGAGGGATAATAATAAAACTAACATTTATTTACAAATATTCTCGTAATATCACAAGCGCACGGTAAACTATCACTACGCGTCATACGAGGTCAAGCGAGATAATCGCACTGATTTTTAATTGTATTCAAACAGAAAATATAACGCAAAAATAACGCCTCAACTGAATGAATATATAGCCGAACAAAATATATTTTTAATATTCGTTAAGTCAGTACTGGACATGTAACTGAATATAGTTCTTATGCGGTCATCTTAAAGCATAATTTGGTAGGTGACAAAAATGTTATTACGATCAAGTGTAAATTTGACTTCTATGTTCGGTTGTTCCGTTCTCTTTCATTCGAGTGTTTCTGTTTCGCTTTCGCATAGAACATTAGTGATTTGAATAATCGCGCAACGTTATAACTTATAACGCTTGCCAGCTATAATAAATAATAGGTTGAAAGATTATAAATAAATATTTGATTATTTTATCAGCTATCTAATATAACGAACACTTCTAGCCGCAGCCCGCAACTTTTAGTTGTTAACAACAATCGAATAACGTCGATTGTTATCGACTTTTATCGACTAACCTGAACAATCGACTAATTCGATTCTTTTTAGTAGTAATCGCCCATCGTTACTACAGATGTGCACTCAGCAGTAAAAGTTGTTTTTCCTCCTACCTCGTCTGTGAGTTGTTTTTAAATGACTGCTCTTGGTGTAACGATTTGAGCAAACATTGGCTATAATTATTATTATCCTCTTTGAACAGTGGTGCTGGTGAAGAGAATAGTGATTTGGTGTCGACAACGTATGGAATCAGCAAGATACCGACTGCTCGCTGACTGACACCAGGTACAGAGTTAGGTTAGGAGTCGGTTTGCCCTATTCAAGGTTAACAGTTAGGACTTAAAGCCGCATCGAAATATAAGCACTTGCCAAGTACCGATTCGAGGCATCATATTCGCCAAGTAGTGAGCTTGCTTACACACATGTGGGCTCTGTTTGAATAGCTAATAATATATATAGTATTACTTTGAAGCGGAGAAAAGTTTGTCAAGAAGCCGAGCGAGGCGAGCGAATCGTTGGTCGATGATTGACGAGCAACCATCGCCACTAGCGAATAATCGGCTCGGCACTCGGCGGATTCCGCGTATCTGGACCCGGCTTAATACAGTGGGTTTTCTTTGTCAGAGGGCCCATTACTATTGCCAAGATGTACTTTGTATTATGAAATTCTGCTGGTGTCAGTGTGTGGTAGTTTAATGTTAGTTTCACGATCGGTTACGGTCTCTTAAAGTTCGGGGTAGGTTGAGTATAATTTAAAATTTAAAACTTCTTTTTGTGTTGAATAGTCCATTTATTGAGGCAGGCTATAGGTTATGTAATATCACGCTACAACGGCGAGACCATAGGAGCGGAGCAACAAGTTTCCCGAAGCAAAGCGAGGGCGACTACATAATGATATATGTTGCAGGACGATGTGACGAGTGAATGAATCCCTTGTCCGTTGGTCTAACTTGCATCACAATCTGTTCAGCACTTTTCGATTCAATTGCAAACTGATAAACTGTTCTAGATATTATTTTATTGTATTAAGTTAAGATTTGTTGTGTATTTTCAGGCAATTCTACATTTAGCTGGGGACGGTGTGAAAGTAAAAGCGCAGCCATGCTCACTGACTAATTACACACTCAAGAACAAAAATGAAGTCACATCCAGAGATGACACTGTCTTTGATATTGATGTCAAGGTTGAACATGACTATGATCCTTCGACTATTGACCGAGGAGTTATTAAAACTGAAGATACAATTGAGGTGATGGTGAATAGACAAACCAAAAGTGGCCTTATTGCTAATGATGAAATTAAACTCCAGGATAATGTAGTCAACCACGACATAACTGACCAGGACAATAGTACCGAACATACAACCAGTAGTGACATGGTGTGTAGATCGACCACAACTGAAGATGCCATTCATGACATTAAGGCAGAAAATGATCATGATGTTGAGTGTGGATCTACCACAACCGAAGATGTTGCCGCTGATGACTTGGAGGTTAAAATTAAACAGGAAATTATTACTCCTGAAGAGTGTACCAACATTGAGATGAAGTGTAGATCAAAGTTGCTCTCAGATGCAGATGAAAACTGTGGTGTGATGAGTCAGGATGCTGCAAGTGAAAGTGCAACCAATACTGATATGAAGCGTGGAGATGTGTCGTTAGGTAAGTAGATTATGAAGGGTCAGGTTTAGTCTGCTAGCTGATCATATGTGGGGGCGGTTGCAGTGTGTCATCATTCTTTAGCATTACAGCAATTACAGTTGCCATTCTCAGTGATGCAGGAACACCTATGCTGCTAAATTCCACACTTTACTTATGCATCATACTTCATAGACACAATCAGTTCCAAATACGAGTAGAAGGGTGTTAATAATGGCACAAGCTGTCCATTTATTTAGATGTTTGTTGTAATAAATCTTTAAAGAGATGTTAATCAGTATATTATGTGTTGCCTATGTGGACTATGAGAAAGCCTTCGATTCTATCGAGACCTGGGCGGTACTAAATTCTCTTCAGCGGTGCCGGATTGACTATCGGTATATCGAGGTGTTAAAATGTTTATACGCATCAGCCACCATGTCCGTCAGAGTACACAACACAGTGACGAACCCTATCCAACTGCAGAGGGGTGTCAGGCAAGGGGATGTTTTGTCCCCAAAACTGTTCACCTCTGCGTTGGAAGATATGTTCAAGCTGTTGGAGTGGAAACGACGTGGCATTAACATCAATGGCGAATACATAACACATCTTCGATATGCCGACGACCTAGTCATTCTGGCGAGTTCCGTGGAAGAACTTAGTACTATGCTCGGGGACTTGAACAGCGCCTCACAACGGGTAGGTCTTAAGATGAACATGGACAAGACGAAAATCATGTCGAATGTCCATGTCACACCTGTACCGGTTGTTGTTGATGGCGCTGCTCTCGAAGTTGTTGACGAGTACATTTACCTGGGACAAGTGATCCAAATGGGTAAGTCCAACTTCGAGAAAGAAGTCACTCGTAGAATCCAACTCGGATGGGCTGCGTTCGGGAAACTGCGTCATATCTTGTCGTCCAAAATACCTCAGTGCCTGAAGTCGAAGGTGTTCGAGCAGTGTGTGTTGCCAGTGATGACATACGGCTCCGAGACGTGGTGCTTCACTATTGGTCTGATGCACAAGCTCAGAGTCGCTCAGCGGGCTATGGAGAGGGCTATGCTCGGTATTTCTCTGCGTGATCGAATCAGAAATGATGAGATCCGTAGACGAACACGGTTAACCGACATAGCCCAGAGAATTAGCCGGCTGAAGTGGCAATGGGCCGGCCATATAGTTCGGAGGACCGACAACCGTTGGGGAAGAAAGGTCCTCGAATGGAGACCACGTCTCGGAAAAAGGAGCATAGGACGCCCCCCGACCAGGTGGACTGACGACCTGATGAAGACGGCGGGCATCCGCTGGATTCAACGGGCTCAGGACCGGTTAGGGTGGCGCCAGTTAGGGGAGGCCTACGTCCAACAGTGGACATCAAAAGGCTGATGGATGGATGGATGGATGGAATCAGTATATTTCGATTCTTATTACTTTGCGGATATTCTTTGGCATTTTTATTTATAAAACCACTACCAAACTTAAAAACAAGCAAAAATCAATTAGTAAAACATAACAAAATTAGAGTAATGCTTATATTAAAAGAGGCTTCACTTCAATTAATTTGGGATTTCATTTGTGTTTTTCAGCAATTACTACGATTGGGTGCACTATTGATAGAAGTACTCTTTCAAAGATTCTTAGTGAACATAATTATGCACTCAGCAATGAAATTGCAATAATTAATCGTCTGCCTGTCAAGTCCAGAGACTTTGTAGCCCACAATATTGATGTCAAGGTTGAAAATGATCTCTCTGATGACCAGAGAATTATTAAAACTGAAGATAAAATTGACTATGACATTTTGAATAGACAAACCATGGCTCGACTTGTTGTTATCGAAGAAATTAAATCTGAGGATGATGTAGTCAACCAGGACATGACTAGTACCGAACATACAACCAGTAGTGACACGGTGTGTAGATCGACCACAACTGAAGATGTCATTCATGACATTAAGGCTGAAAATGATCATGATGTGGAGTGTGGATCTACCACAACCAAAGATGTTGTCACTGAAGACATCAAGGTTGAAATTAAACAGGAAATTATAACACCTGAAGAGTGTACCAACATTGAGATGATGTGTAGATCAAAATTGCTCTCAGATGTAGATCAAAACTGTGGTGTGATGAATCAGGATGGTGCAAGTGGAAGTAAAACCAATACTGATGTGAAGCGTGGAGAATTGTCATTAGGTAAGTAGTAATTTATTGTGTTTATCAGTAACTTTATAAAGTAGAACTTCTTTCTGTACACTTGACTTGAGGAGTAAGCTATTGAATGTGTAAAGAGAGTGTTACGAAATGTGTGATCGGGCGAGGCGAACGGAAGTTGAGATGGAGATATAAGTTAGTGAAGATAGAAAGAGAGAGAGTTACATTTCGTATATGTAAGACAGAGTGCGGATCTTTATGTTTGTATCACACTGTAGTAATAATAGAGACATGCATGAAATATCTGGGGGCACGGCAGTACGCGTACGCGAACGGTGATTTCTTGATTATTTCGTAATTTCGTTTCGTTTTTGAACAGTTATATAAATTAATGTCTTGTTTAATACACCAAAATAAATGTTCCATGTTTTAAGTGAATAAAGTTGTAAATTCATTTCAAAGGGAGAATAATAAAAAAATATGGCAGGAAGTCACCATCCGACTACCGACCGCCCGCAGTTGCTTTACTTTGTCGATCACTGTCTGATCCTGTTGTATGGCGTATAACCAAAATAACACATTATTAACACACACTACCACTACTACTGTTGAACAATAAACATTGTAAGATTTTGATTTAAAAGATGTGCTTAGGACTTTGTTTCGTCTTTCTTCTCCTTATATAAAGAGGACCTGTGAAAACTGCGTTAGACTCAAAAAAAATACGAGTATAAGTGTATTAAAAAAACACCTACATGAATAAATTTATTTGACTTTAACTTTCAACATATATTAATATTATCCTTAACATTAATGTCTCTCCCATCCAGGAATGGAACCCAGGACCTTTCCCAGACAGACTACAAACTATATAGACTATCGGAGAACTTAATTTATTCAATCATGAATTTCTCTGTTTTGTAAACAGGTGAAGATTACTCTTCGGCCGCCATACATACATACATAATACATAAAGTACAGTTGAGCGACACAGCAGTACAACAAGTGACGAAGGCTCCGGGTGACTCGACGGCTCTTCTATCCAATATGTCTGCACATTCAGGGAAAAGACAAATCACGTGTGAAGTTTGCCACAAAGGATTTAATCAAAAAGGACATCTTGTAGATCACATGAGGAGACATTCTGGAGAAAAACCATTTACGTGTGAACTTTGCCGCAAAAGATTTTCTAATAAAAGCAATCTTGTAATTCACATGAGGATACATTCAGGAGAAAAACCATTTACGTGTGAACTGTGCCACAAAACATTTAGTCATAAAAGCAGTCTTGCATCTCATATGAGAATACATTCAGGAGAAAAACCATTTTCGTGTGAAGTTTGCCACAAAAGATTTAGTAATAAAAGCGATCTTGCACGTCATATGAGAATACATTCAGGTGAAAAACCATTTGCGTGTGAAGTTTGCCACAAGAGATTTAGTCAAAAAAGCAGTCTTGCACAGCATATGAGAATACATTCAGGTGAAAAACCATTTTCGTGTGAAGTTTGCCACAAAAGATTTAGTCAAAAAGGCAATCTTGTGACTCATATGAGGATACATTCAAAGGAAAAGCTATTGTTGGATAAAGAAAGAAATGGGTGAAAGGTATCCAGCATATTATGATGATTTTCTTCTTGTTTATACCGAAATTCACTAGCACGGCACGTGAACTTGGTGTTTTACTAGGTTTAGGCGCAGTTAATACGAATTCGCAACGAAATCGAAGGGAACACTATGAAGCTCGAGCTGACTTGTCGCTCGCGGTTGTCGCAACTTCATTTTCTCGTCTACCCCCAGGTATGGGAACATTAGGACGGATATGTAGGTGCGGATAGGATGCGGTCAGAAATAAACTTATCAGCCATATTCGTGTGAAGTCTGCCCCAAAATTTTTTGTTTTAGAGGTACTCTTATGAACCACATGGAGACACATTGGCGACACGTTGACGACACATCGGTGGAGAATCCAATCGAAGTATTAGTGCGAGTCGGACTCGCGCACGAAGGGTTCCGTACCATTATGTATAAAACAATTATTATTATTACGTAAAATATGCTATGGTCGCTTTCCCAAAGGCCACTGTGACCATTGTTTTACTGTAGCCACATATTAGCCACAACGCCATCTCTTGGACCGAAAGGTAACTAAACACTTAAATATTTATTTTATTCTGTTTTTTAGTATTTGTTGTTGTAGCGGCAACAGAAATACATCATCTGTGAGAATTTCAACTGTGTAACTATTACGGTTCATGAGATGCAGCCTGGTGACAGACGGACGGACAACGAAGTCTCAGTAATAGGGTCCCGTTTTACCCTTTGGGTACGGAACCCAAAAAACCGTTAAAATTACATATTATAAAACAAAGTCGTTAAAAAAAAATGACGACCCGGATGGCGCAACGGTTAACACGCCGGCACGCTGTTCCGAGGGTCCTGGGTTCGATTCCCAGCGAGGCGACAATTTGAATGATGAATTTAAATTTCCGTTCTCGGTCTGGGTGTGTGTCCTTGTCTTCTTGTGTGTTGTCCAAGGCACCCACGACACAGGGAATCCTAGTGTGGGGCTTTGAGTGTGAAGCGTTATTATTATTATTATTAAAGTCGAACTCCACCTGTGCCTTCTTTGCAACCTAGTGCTAGGGGCCTAATACTTCCTTAATCAAAACAATCTGAGTTGGAATTTGTTTAACATTTGGTCAATAAGTTCATTAAATAAAAAGTATCGGAAGATTTAACACGAGTCGTTTTATTTTCCCTTTTATAATATTGTGTAACGAGTTACATATGCCTATACCAGTATTCAATATAATGTGACAACCCTGGTGTAGATACTTCGCTCCAGAAGCAATAAATAACAGGGCCATAAACATTTCAAGCGAACAATAGAACAATAGACGTGGCCTTGTCGCGATCGTCTCGGCAGTAGGCGCCACGACGCTTGGACCTTATGAAATTAGCCATAAGGTCGAAAGTCGATTGAAAGGAACATACTAGACCTTTATTCCAACAACTACCGGAACATTCTAGAAATGGAATGTCTGGTGCGTGAGTGGTAAAAAGGGGCACTAGGTCGACTGCGTGGCATTCTAGTTTCAGAAGCGATACCGGGAACAACCAGTGATACCAGCGAGAAGTGAAGTGATTTCTACGGGCGATACAAGATCGACGAGTGTGTTTATAAGTGAGTGCATAGTGTTTTGGTGTGTACGTGGTGTAATTGTGTATCGACGGCTACAATAAAGTCTTTGTGGTACATTTTGGCATTTTCTCGAGCCCAGTACTCCTGACACGTAACAATTGGTGACAGAAGCGGAATGCCTGTAGTAGCCCAAAGTGAAGACGGGATTCGTACGCGACGGCATTGGATGCCGCGCGGATGGAGTCGCCAGGGCGTGACCGCACGGAAACGTTGAAACGCTGGTTACTAAATAACATTACATTTTAATGATTCTAATCATACACTTTTATTTTTATTTTCCCGTTTAATCCATACCAATAAATTAAATAACAAGATCCAATCCAAGACCATTGCGGAGTCGTTAACCCTAAGGCTTACGCACACATGCATAACCTAAATCGAGGTATATACATGAGCTTAACAGCTTAACTTCTGTACTATCCTTATTTTGTGATTCCTATCCAAAGAGTTTATAAAGTAGAATGGGCGAGCCATAATTACGCCTGCCCATACATTGCAACGCCCCCCGTTAGAAAGAGAAACAACGATAACGGTAATTACCTATCTCTCTCCGATCCCGATGAGCCAAAAAGAGAAAGGTGATTACTAAACTTTGCGTGGTGCTATTGACTGTCCGCATTTATTGAATTCTATTGATTTTCATGTGCCTAAAAAACGAACTAGAATCACCACCAAGTCTATGTTTAGTATTCCTCATCACCCCACACTATACGGTAAAAACAGTGTCATCACACGCTTACTATCAAATTATAATAACACTTTCAATATAGGGACCAGCATCCACAAATACTTTAGTTTTACCTAAGCAAATGAATGTATATTGTCATAATGTTTTGTATTTGTGGTTGAAATAAACGATTTTATTATTTATTATATAGTTTATGTTGTACTTTCTTTATACATTATGTACTTATTTATATTAAATATATACTATATTATTTAAATATTATTTATACACATATATATATTATAGTATTCTTATATATTTAGAATGAGTAGATTCTATCTTGTGTGCCACCTCAATTCATTTCAATTTAGTTTCAATAATAATTCAATCTTCGCTTTTTGCACATTAAACCTAGTTGTACGTAGTTTAATGTTATAAGTAAGATGTGGATAACTATAATTGGCATAGGTTAAGTAAATGTGTAAACAAAGCTGTAATTAACGCTGTTGTTATCCTGAATAAAATAAAATAAAAAATAAAAATAAAGATTTCGTCTCTTTTTATTCTAGGTACGATCTGAAGCGTCGCCAGAAAGAGAAAGTTGATTACTAAAGATTTCGTCTCTTTTTTATCCAAGGTACGCTCTGAAGCCTGGCTTCTGCCCTCTAGTGTAATATCTCTATGGTTTTATCTCTATGTTCCTATATCAATGGTGGCAACGATCTATTTGTCTATGGTACTATCTGTACTTGTGTCTGTAGGTATTAGGTACCTACCATTGATCTACCTTTAAAATATAGGATATTCCTATCTCTATGGCTGTGGCTGTGTGCATGTCAAAATTGTCAAATGTCAATTTTCACTTTTCACTTGTCACTTCTGTTGGTCACAAAATAACTATCTCTATGCAAAATATATAGTCGGCACAATCATAAGATTCCGATATGACGTCTGTCATGTATGAACACAAACTAACCTTGTATGGACGTCTTCAACTTACTTATTACGGAAATATATTTTTTTTAATTTGAACCGCTGTTAATGATAGTGATACTATGAAGTGAAGATATTTCGTAGTGAATGATAGGTCACTTTGGTTAAATTATGCAATGCACTATTTACTGTGCATATACAGTACACAGTTTATATTTATTATCAATGCAGCTTTATAAGTAGGTACATAATGTACTTGTGAATCCACCTCCTCTTCGCTTTGGAAAATTGTTTTTATGTTTACAGATAATAAACACTTCTTCCCATTTTTGCAACATATTTTATTGGTACATCGCTTCTATTGCTCGTAGCATGATGTTATAAAATTGCCCACAGTTTGTTAAATATTTTAATTAGGCATTAGTCCGTAATATTAAACGCAAGTAACTAGCGGGTTAAACGAATTGGAGTAATATTGTTTACTTACTACGAGTATTTAGATAGGTGTACTTACTTACTTATACGTACTTACATAGGTAAATACTAGAAATTCTGGCGAAATATGTAAACCATCCCTGCTTGTTTTTTATTTGTGTTATTTATAAATTGTTTAAATAATTTTATTTTAATCAGTTTACATCACAAATTGTGTAAAATTGAACAAATATTTAAGACGTCACTACAATGTTTTATAAGGAGGCTGGATTTATAGTTATGTGACCTCTTGAAACAATTTATGAATCGACCATAATCGATACATTACTATAATCGAAAATATGTGCTACCATGTCACACCCAAAATACAAAATATAGTTATAGATTCCTTAATATGTCTAAAGCATTGCGATTTTTCGTAGCTATTATAAATTCCCGATACATACGTTTTTAAGCCTTTTCCACTCAAATCGGATAATTATTAACCGTTTAATAGTTTCTTCGTTTTCACTAGATTAATGAAATTTCCATTTTAATAACTAATATAATTTCCTCACCTTAACTTACTAGTCAAATTGTCTTATTATCCCTTTCGGTGTTATTCTCAACGCTACATCTGTTTTTAACTGATTTTAAGAAAACAATCAGAGATCGGTTTATAAATTATCGTTCCGAACTTAATTAACGAAACGATTAGAAAGTCTTATTACTTATAATCGGTTAAATTTATAAATCGGTTTATTTAATGCATCGATTTTTGTTGTACTTCACTATTGTCACTGTGATGACAGCCTTCATTGCATAGAAAAAATTTACTCCTATCGGAGAAGAATGCCAACTCCATACAAATTGGTTTGTTACTGCCATCTTACTTAGTACCCAGTAAACTATATGAAGAACGCGGGAATATTTGAAATTAACCCGCGAAAATTTGGATAGGGTCTCTAGTAACCTCGATAAGAATTAAAAATTTGAAAGGAGATTTCACTTGTAAGAAAACTCAATAAGTAATACTTGGTAAAAGTGGGTACCTTTATTACTTATTAAGTTTTCTTACAAGTGAAAAAGTTAATTAAATAAAAGATTTTTTTTTATTAAATAAGTATCTATATTATGACAATTATTTACATAGTGATAACTGATAACTTACTATTGTCTATTTAACAGATTTCACAGAAAGGTTTTTTTTATTTATTATTTAGAGAATCACAATGACAGGGACATCATATAAACATGGAATAACTTTATACAACATTCTATTAGTAAGACGGTTAGTATATTTTTGAATCATAATTGATATGCATAACATTTCGTGATCTATGTTATAAAAATAATAAAAATATTTATTGTTTACAATCTTGACAGTTAAAACATAACAAAAACAGACAGGAAACAACATTATGGACATTGGAACCTAACGGTACTCAAGGTGTTTAAACTAAGCCATTATTTGCTATATTTCGTGTTTTTACAGTTACATAATATAAATACTTATGACATAATCGCTATATATTAATGTGCTTACTAATAATGCGTTGTATAAAATTATGCCATGTTTAACTCCCTATGAATTTAGAGAATCACAATGACAGGGACATCATATACATGGAATAGCTTTATACAGCGTTCTATTAGTAAGACTGTTAGTATATTTTTGAATCATAATTGATATTCATAACATTTCGTGATCTATGTTATAAAAATAATAAAATTATTTATTGTTTACAATCTTGACAATTAAAACATGACAAAAACAGACAATAAACAACATTATGGACATTGGAACCTAACGGTACTCAAGGTGTTTAAATCTAAGCCGTTATTTGCTATATTTCGTGTTTTTACAGTTACATAATATAAATACTTATGACATAATCGCTATATATTAATGTGCTTACTAATAATGCGTTGTATAAAATTATGCCATGTTTAACTCCCTATGAATTTAGAGAATCACAATGACAGGGACATCATATACATGGAATAGCTTTATACAGCGTTCTATTAGGAAGACTGTTAGTATATTTTTGAATCACAATTGATATTCATAACATTTCGTGATCTATGTTACAAAAATAATACAATTATTTATTGTTTACAATCTTGACAATTAAAACATAACAAAAACATACAGGAAACAACATTATGGACATTGGAATGGCCAATGTAAGGTAAAAGCACTGTTTAATTTACAACGTATTTTGTTTATTTTAATTGATAACACTTAGCCATTATTTATTATAATTGTTGAAACCGGGATACAGCTATGATTGCAATTTATACTATTTCGTGATCTATGTTATGATGACAATAATGAATTATTGTTTACAATCTTGAAAATATAAGCAATAAGGACATTGGAATGAAAGCATCATGTTCGGCATCGGTTCGTGCGTTCTGGAGTTTCAATAGCTTTATAAATGGCTTTTCCTTCAAAAAGCTATTGATAAATATAGAACAAGATTCTACACACAGTATCATCTCTTTGGTCGCATAGTTTAAGCTCTTTTTAAATTCATTATACTCCCGACATTCTACAAAGAGGTGATAATTTTCTGTATTACTTGACAAAAAAATTTGTTTACAAGTATTGCAGTCCTTAATAGGTAGCATTTTTAATAAAAACCCAGACACATAAGCACATGCCTGGATTTCACTAATATTTTCCCGAAATGCTTCATCTGTATCAAAACAAAAATATGGTGAAATATTATATGATGGTTCATTACCAACTTCATTTTTGTCATCATAACTGGACTTTTTAGTCTTAGACACGGTTAAAAGGGTCTCAAAATTATGAATAATGACATTATTGTCTTGTTCACAGTTTCCTGTTGTTCCTAAATGTGCTAAATTGCTCAGTATGGATGTCTTCAGACCAGCCAAAAATTGGCCACATGTTGGATTAGTGTTAGATCCACAATTTCCACGAATACAACCAAACAGGTTCTCGAGTGGATCTTGCTGTAGTCGTCTTGTTGCCAAATTTTTAATGCCGTGTCGCTGGACCAAATTTCTCCACAATCTTTCTAGGCCATTTAAAGACCATATCCATCCGTCTTGTGATGGAGGTCTGCGTGGGCACCCAACATACTCCATCGTCGCGAAAAAAATTTTCATTTCTGCAAATAGTTGTAAGTGGGGGCTTGTTGCACTCATATTAGTGGAGTGAGGCTTTCCTCTTCGTAAATCTGATGAGTCACTATTGACAGAATCAAACAACTTGTCCATATTTGCAATGACATTAGCTGTTACAGCCGCTTCTGTAGTAAGTGTCCCTGTAATATTTAAGAAAGTTATATTAAAGTGAGTATTATATATAATGATAATAATAATTTATTGCAAGAATGTAGTTTACAATTTGGTGGAATGGTTCTAATTACATAGTTCTTACATTCTACCATTGTTATGGTGTGCAACATTCAAAAATTATAATTCATTACATTCCATTTACTTATGACACAAAAAATAAATTAAGAAAAAATTATTAATGAAGTCAATAATAGTCATATATACTATGCTATGGCAGTATATCTATTGCTTCACAAATGCCTCGCTCAACTATTTTGACAGTCAATATTCAGAAGCTGTGAAATCCTTACCATCAGATATTTTTGCAAACATTCCAGCTGCCACTGAATGGCTTAATACTTGAGCAGCAAGATTTACTTTCATCTTTTGCTTGGTATTCGGGCTTAAATGATCCCTTTTCAGGACAGGAGCAAAAACAAAGTTTGGATTTTTGTTGTCCATTTCAAAAAATTCTTGAATATGGCTCCATTTAGCAATACCTATAAACAAAAAAATCATCAATACATACACATAACACATTTTGCCGTGTAATATTTTGCCATGCAATCATGGAACATATATTTAATCTGGTGTCAAAAAACAGTAACGAGAATTGCATTCACCTAAGTAAAATCAAGCAAAGAAATGTTAGAATATTTATGGTTAGATTAGTATTTGCCTGCAGCTTCGCCCGCGTGAAATTTAGTCTGTCACATAATCTTCAATCTAATTGTGATAATTCAATCTAAGTCCATTCCATATTTTTGTGAAGAATAGTAACAAGCATACATCTACACGAATAAAACTATCGCCACACTCAAAAATTATACCATAACATTGCAACAAACACAGACATATAGACGTTTATGTCATATTATAAATATAAATTTATATACATACAAAATACTAATTATAAATGCGAAAGTGGTAGCAAACGAGCAGACAAGCACCACCCATCCACTGCCGCCCATAACAACTATGACCAACCTAGAGTAACACTCAAGAGTCTCGTTCCAAGTCGGTCACAGATGCGTTACTAACCTTGAGGACTGAGATGGTTGCCTCTAAAAAAGTATACTGGCCCCAATATGATGCATTGTCAATAAATTAAGACATAGTTATAAAAACTTAAAGATAATAAAACAATTATTAATGATTACCTACCTCTGCCAACCTGATCTCTGGAGTTAATATTAACTTTGCAGTTTATGTCATACTTCATAAATAAATTGCGAAAGCATTTTAACAAATGTGGTTATAGAGTGTGACAATTTCTTTATTTTCCACTGTTATCGATGGATGATCCATACTGGCGCCTAAGATCGAAAATGCTCTCCTATTCACACCATCCATATCACATATTATGGCTGCAATATTCACACCAGCTTTGGAACATTGATGCAACACCTGCAACACAGGTATTTGTAAGTTATTTATAGTACCTTAATGTAAAAATGTTATATTCTGAACAACCTCTAGAATTAGTAAGACTCTGTCAAGCATTAATTGGAATCTTCCATTTTAGAAGTATAAAAAAGCTAAACTTTCACGGCAACACAATTTTTTAAAATAGCCCACATAATTTTATTAAATAATGTTTTCAAATTATTTTTCTGTAAACCTAAATATAATCAAACCAAAAATAAACAGGGCTTTTGGTAACTGAAAAAGCTGAAAGCACAATGTCTATTTATTTATTCACTTTATTGTATGTATACTAAATATATATATGCTTAGAACATAGTAGATAGGATACACAATACAATAGGCGGCCTTATCGCTACATAGCGATCTCTTCCAGGCAACCCAAGTTTATAAAAGAATAATACAAAGGCAAGTAGAAAAGGTAGAGGTATACACACCACAAAGAGAATACATACTTAATAGATATACATATTATTATAAGCTGTGAAGGACTTTGTTTAAGAGAAGAAAAGGTACAAGGTAAAAGAAATGAAGATATAATGCTATAAAGAAAGGTAGTAAAAAGTAAATTATTGAATGAAGTTACTTTAGGGGCTTTATGTATGGAAATAGGTAAGGAATTCCATAGTTCATAATCGATAGAATTAATAATTAATTAATTGCATTTACTTTGAATTTTTTAATAGGTATTTTGTATTGTATTAGACTTAACATTGTTATACTGTACATAATAATTATGCAGAGTTCAGTGCTATGTAATAAAAATTATTTATCACATTTCTAACCAAAAGCAATTGATTGTTCTCATTTCTGAATACTGTTGTACTTTTAGTTTTTTCGATTACCAACAACACAGTTTACCTATTTAAAAAATGTCATAATAAGTTATTAAACTTGTAATATTAATATTTTTTTTTTTGTTACAAATATATTACCTCTTTTATGAGAACTGCAAGTCGATCCGCAGTAGAAAGCCCACTAGAAAAAAAATGAGCTACTGGTTGTTTAATTTTTTTTCGGATTCCTCCAATCATGAAAACTAGAGAGTATCCAGCAATTTGCTCTGTTCTTCCTTGTGAGCCATGATCTTGGAATCCTTCTATCACATCGCATTTAGCATTATGATGCTCTTTGAACTCTGATTAGCTGCACCTTCACTTTCAACTGCAGTATCTGACTCAGTTTTACTTTCTGGCATTATTTCTGTCTGTATGATAAACTCTTTACTTTCATTGCTCTCTTCTACATTTAACTGGAACTTCAGCAGATGAACGATAAATTTTTTCGACGGTGACAGATGTCGCCATTTTGTGCACAGAGACAGACCAGATAGGTTAATTTTTGTAATTTTTTCCACAGACTACGTAGGATTTTTCACGTTTCGTGTACCCGTAGATTATAGACACTCCATTCTCTAATCTATTCCTTCCCACGTAGGTATTTTTACGGCCCCATACAAAGTTGAACGGGGCTGCTTCATTGGCCTTCATATCGGAATCTTATGATTGTGCCGACTTGGTTCATAAAATCTTATAAATAATTTATTTTGTAATATTTGTATTGTTGAAGTACTGCTATAATTTCAACTTCTATCTCTACGTGTTGAATTGAAGTTATTCGAAAACACTTATTATTTGTGTAACTGTGTATTAGATGTCATGGTTAAGTGAATGACGTCACGCCGACTCACGCCGAAGGACCAGCAGCAAACATTGCAAGCATTGCAAGAAGTCAGTTCTAAGTTCGTTCTTAGTATTGAAATTAATGGTCTGAAAACTAAAAGCATTCTTGTGTTGTGTGCTTGTTTAAAGCGAGCTGTAGTATAAATGCACTCACTGAGCCGCTAACAGTTGAGGAGTTCCCATTACCGAGACCATTTTGACCGTGCGTTTTCCATGTTTGTCATAGCCTTGCATTATCATCGGCACATGTACGGCATGCAAATTTTCAAGTAAATCAGACTTCTTGGAGTTCGTGAACCGCTGAAAAGGGTGTTATAAAAAGCAGTGATTGCATTCCAAAGTGTACGAGTGGTGCGCGGTGCCTCTGTGTACGAATACTTCGATAAAAACGCCTGGCAAAGTGTTCGTGTGCGTCCCCAACGACGCGGCGCGGAGGGCGCAGTGGCTGCAGCTGGCGCGACCCCACGCGCGTGGTTCACAATTCGCCCATTTATTTTTGTGAGGACCACTTTGATGTGAGTTTTGGTTTAACTTACTTTGTCAAAAAAATTACTGATAAATACTTGACATTAATATAAAAACGAAGACTTGAAGATAAAACGGCTTGGACATGAGTTTCATATTTTAGCCGTAAGTAGTTGTAAGTGCAACCTGTAACTGTGAGTGGAGCAAGAGAAAAAAAGACTCCTTGGGAGTTTCTTTATTCTATTAGTGTTCTATTAGTGTATTTTATGTCATAATAGCTATCGAGCTATAAAATACACTAAGTACCTTAAATTTATATTAGTTTTAATGACAGTTCCTGTTATCAATTTTCATGGACTAATTATTTTTCCAGTTGCCACTTGACATGGAAAATTATATGCAATACCACGTGATGGGAACGGTGTCCCAGGTACGCATGGTACCGGAATGTACTCCTAAACACTTTGCATGTCAGCAGGCCACGAAAACAAAAATGTGTGACTCTAAACCAAGAACATATAGCAGAAAATCCAAATGTTGGAACCGAAAAGTGATGATTCCTGAATGTAAAAAGGAATTACAAGAAAGTATAGTTACAAAATCAGTGCTATCCTCCAACCAACTATTTGATTTGACTGAAGTTCCATGTAAAAATTCAGGTACCTACTTTTTTATGGAATTAAGGCAGCAAACAAGCATGCAGCACCTTCCGGTGCCGCCTATGACAACTGTGACTGATCTAGATCAAGACTTAAATAGGGAATGGGATGGTTAGTCCAGTTAGCAATTGGTGTTAGAGCGTTAGTTGTTTAGTTTGTTTATAAGTGTGAGAACAGGGACTGTAACTGATAGCGATAGTTGATGTTAGTAATACTTCAGTTAGGTCAGCGCTCCGATTCTGCTAATTTATAAATGGATAAATTGTGTCTCAATTGAATTGTTTGACACATTTTTAACCCCCGACGCAAAAAGAGGGGTGTTATAAGTTTGACGTGTCTGTGTGTGTGTGTGTGTGTGTGTGTGTGTGTGTGTCTGTGTGTCTGTCTGTCTGTCTGTGGCATCATAGCTCCCGAATGGATGAAGTGATTTCAATTTAGTTTTCTTTGTATTAAAGGGGACTTACGGGCGCGTGTTTTTAGATATGTTTGATGAAAATCGGTTGAGCCGTTTAAAAGTTGTTGGGGTTGAAAGTGGGGAAGAATTATCACTCTGTCCCTTTGTGGCATCATAGCTCCCGAACGGATAAAGCGATTTCAATTTAGTTTTTTTTGTATTAAAAGGAACTTACGGGCGCATGTTTTAAAATATGTTTGATGAAAATCGGTTGAGCCGTTTAATAGTTGTGGAGGGTGAAAGCGGGGAAGAATAGCCGTATGTATGCAAATATACTCGTGTGGGGTCTCAAATAAAAGCGTACAGTAAGAAAATATTTATAACTGAATCCAGAATATTCTTACCTATAAAAAGTATAAAATAAAAAATTAAATTAAAAATTAAAAAAACCCCCGACACAAACATTTAAAAAGTAAAAAATAATATCTTTAAAAGTAATACGTCGCGTTGGGGGACCGCTCCATTTACTTCTAACTTTAACACAAAAAAATATTGATAAATGATAAGGTAGCATGTGATACTTATGAAAAAAAAAACGTAGATAATGAATAGTTAGGCGCGGTCCCCCAACGCGACGTATTACTTTTAAAGATATTATTTTTTACTTTTTAAATGTTTGTGTCGGGGATTTTTTTAATTTTTAATTTAATTTTTTTGTATGGGGTATGTGTCAAAAATATGTCAAATTATTCAATCGAACTGCAAATTAAGCATTTATATGTTAGCAGAATAAGGGCCCAGTATATTACAATGCTTATTCCTTTGTGGATGATACTTGGCATTTTTATTTTTATAAGCAAACTGCAAAATTGCCATAGTTAAGAAGCCTAATAAGGTAAAAATCAATAAGTAAAACACAATTGCAAAATAAAATTAGAACAGTACAGCCATATTAATAAAGGTTTGATTTCAATAGGAGATATTACGGCCAAATTTTGGCGTTAGAGTGCAGCACTAGCACATACACCGCCGCGTTCCGTAACTGGATGAACACGCCCAAAACGACACTTTTTCATAGAAATATGAATGTTTTGGTCAAGTTACGGAATGCTATGATTTGTTTACTGCATGTGCTGATGGCGCCATCTACGTCGAGCTTTGCGTAATATTCCCTATTTGTTTGATTGGGAATTCAGTGAACTTGTGGTTTTTCAGAGATGACTACAATTGGATGCACTATTGATAGAAATACTCTTTCAAAGATTCTTAGTGAACATAATTATGCACTCAGCAATGAAATTGCAATAATTAATCGTCTGCCTGTCAAGTCCAGAGACTTTGCAGCCCACAATATTGATGTCAAGGTTGAAAATGATCTCTCTGATGACCAGAGAATTATTAATACTGAAGATACAATTGACTATGACATTTTGAATAGACAAACCATGGCTCGACTTGTTGTGATCAAGGAAATTAAATCTGAGGATGATGTAGTCAACCAGGACATGACTAGTACCGAACATACAATCAGTAGTGACACGGTGTGTAGATCAACCACAACTGAAGATGTCATTCATGACATTAAGGCTGAAAATGATCATGATGTGGAGTGTGGATCTACCACAACCAAAGCCCTCTTTGCTGATGACATGAAGGTTGAAATTAAACAGGAAATAATAACACCTGAAGAGTGTACCAACATTGAGATGATGTGTAGATCAAAATTGTTCTCAGATGTAGATCAAAACTGTGGTGTGATGAGTCAGGATGGTGCAAGTGAAAGTGCATCCAATACTGATGTGAAGCGTGGAGAATTGTCATTAGGTAAGTAGTAATTTATTGTATTTACCAGTAACTTTATAAAGTAGAACTTCTTTATGTACACTTGACTTGAGGAGTAAGCTATTGAATGTGTAAAGAGAGTGTTACGAAATGTGTGATCGGGCGAGGCGAACGGAAGTTGAGATGGAGATATAAGTTAGTGAAGATAGAAAGAGAGAGAGAGTTCCGTTTCGTATATTACTGTAGCTTCATACGTCTACATACAGTTACATTCCGTATATGTAAGACAGAGTGCGGATCTTTTTGTTTGTATCACTCTGTAGTAATAATAGAGACATGCATGAAATATCTGGGGGCACGGCATTACGCGTACGCGAACGGTGATTTCTTGATTATTTCGTAATTTCGTTTCGTTTTTGAACAGTTATATAAATTAATGTCTTGTTTAATACACCAAATGTTCCATGTTTTAAGTGAATAAAGTTGTAAATTCATTTCAAAGTTAGCATCTTGTGAATTTTTGGGAGAATAATAAAAAAATATGGCAGTAAGTCACCATCCGACTACCGACCGCCCGCAGTTGCTTTACTTTGTCAATCACTGTCTGATCCTGTTGTATGGCGTATAACCAAAATAACACATCATTAACACACACTACCCATGAACAATAAACATTGTAAGATTTTGATTTAAAAGATGTGCTTAGGACTTTGTTTCGTCTTTCTTCTCCTTATATAAAGGGGACCTGTGAAAACTGCGGTAGACTCAAAAAAAATATGAGTATAAGTGTATTGAAAAAACACCTACATGAATAAATTGATTTGACTTTAACTTTGAACATATATTATCCTTAACATTAATGTCTCTCCCATCCAGGAATGGAACCCAGGACCTTTCCCAGACAGACTACAAACTATATAGACTATCGGAGCACTTAATTTATTCAATCATGAATTTCTCTGTTTTGTAAACAGGTGAAGATTACTCTTCGGCCGCCATACATACATACATAATACATAAAGTACAGTTGAGCGACACAGCAGTACAACAAGTGACGAAGGCTCCGGGTGATTCGACGGCTCTTCTATCCAATATGTCTGCACATTCAGGGAAAAGACAAAGCACGTGTGAAGTTTGCCACAAAAGATTTAGTCAAAAAGGCAGTCTTGTGACTCATATGAGGAATCATTTAGAAAAAAAACCATTTGCGTGTGAAGTTTGCCACAAAGGATATAATCATAAATGCAGTCTTGTAATTCACATGAGGATACATTCAGGAGAAAAACCATTTGCGTGTGAAGTTTGCCATGAAGCATATAGTCGTAAAAGCAGTCTTGTAATTCACAAGATGAAACATTCCGGAAAAAAACCATTTACGTGTGAAGTTTGCCACAAGAGATTTAGTATTAAAAGCAATCTTGTGACTCATATGAGAATACATTCAGGTGAAAAACCATTTACGTGTAAAGTTTGCCACAAAAGATTTAATCAAAAAAGCAATCTTGCGACTCACATCAGAATACATTCAAAGGAAAAGCCATTGTTGGATAAAGAAAGAAAGGAATACCTGGTTCGAATATATTCCCGCATATAGGTGTTGGGTTGGCACTCCTTCAGTATCCAGCATATGATGATTTTCTTCTTGTTTATACCGAAATTCACTAGCACGGCACGTGAACTTGGTGTTTTACTAGATTTAGGCGCAGTTAATACGAATTCGCAACGAAATCGAAGGGAACACTATGAAGCTCGAGCTGACTCGTCGCTCGCGGTTGTCGCAACTTCATTTTCTCGTCTACCCCCAGGTATGGGGACTTCTTCTTCTTCTTCGTCGTTTCCTCATGACTGAGGGTCGTTGTCATCGTAAGTGATTTTCTCCACTAAAGTCCTCCAGGCTTTTCTGTTTTGGGAAAGTTGCATGGATGCGTGAATGGTGGATTTACACGCTTGTTTAATAGTATCGGTCCAACGGGTCGGTGATCGCCCTCTACTCCTCTTTCCTTCCACGCAGCCAACCACTATCAATTTTTCAAGATTGTCTGGTTCACGCCGGACCACGTGGCCGAAGTACTTGAGAACCCTACGCATGCATATAGTAGAGAGACGAGTTCGGATCTTGAGTTCCTTCAGAATAGATACATTGGTGCGATGGGCTGTCCATGAGATACCCAACATTTTACGCCAACACCACATCTCAAATGCATCTATCCTGTTCCGTACGCGAGACTTCAGTGTCCAGGTTTCGGAAGCATAAAGAAAGATAGAGAAGACAAGGGTATGCATAAGCCTTATTTTGACTTTTAGGCTGATTCCTCTGTTCTTCCATATCTTTTCCAGCCGTTTTACTGCTGCCTTTGACATCTGCGCTCTGCGGATGACCTCTGGTTCACAATCCCCATCACTGGAAATCATAGAGCCGAGATACACAAACTGATCAACCGTATCAAGATCTTGTAATTCGAACGTTCTTCGCAATGTGTTAGCTCGGTCTACAAACATCAGCTTGGTCTTGCTTCGGTTTATCCGCAACCCGTATTCTGCGCTTGTGATCTCTACTCTTTGCAGAAGCTCGGCAAGTTCCTTTTCATTGGCGCCTATGATGGTGGTGTCGTCTGCAAATCGTAGGTTGTTTATTAGATGACCGCCCACACGGATACCCCCTTTCCAATCATCCAAAGCTCTGCGCATTATGTGTTCACCAATTAGGTTAAACAGTTGCGGTGACAGAATGCACCCCTGTCTGACTCCACGTTCTGTCTTAAATGGTTGCGATTCTGTCTTATCAACTAGGATCTTTGAATGACCTTCTAGGTAAAGATTCTGGACAAGAAAGGTTAGATGATCAGGTATTCCCATCTCTTTCATGACTTGAAACATCTTTTTCCAATTGATACAGTCAAAAGCTTTGGCATAGTCAATGAAGCAAAGAGCCATCGGTACATTAAACTCTCTACTTTTCTCGATAAGCTGTCTCATGTTCAATATCTGTTCCCGTGTGCCTCTACCTTTGACAAATCCTGCTTGTTCCTTGGCGATGAGTCCGGAAATATAATATTCAAGTCTTTTATTGATTATGTGCAGTAGAATCTTACTAGCGTGTGATGTTAAGGAGATGGTACGGTAATTTTCACATTTGTGTGTGGAACCTTTCTTGTGCAAGGGTATAACAATTGATTCCATCCAGTCTGTCGGCCATTGTCCCGTTCTCCAAACTTTTTGGCATATTGAATGGAAGATCTTAACACCCTGTGGTCCCAGACTCCTTATCATATAGGAAGTTATTCCGTCCCCACCACTAGCCTTCGGTTTTAAGCGTGCAATAGCTGTTTCAACTTCTTGAAGCAGAATATCAGGTTCTCTGTCTTGATAATCAAACCTCTCTTCATGTGTGTTGTTATCGCTGTACAGTTGTATACAATATTGCCGCCACCGTTCCAGTACTTGGTGCTTTTCCAAAACCAAACGGCCATTTTCGTCCTCAACGGCCCAATTCTTCATTTTAAACTCCTTCGTAAGAAGTCGCACCTTTGCAATCATGTCTTTAGTGTTGGCCGTCCTAGAGTTGTTTTCAATGTCTTCACATATACCGTTAATGTATGCGTTTCTGTCTCTTCTACAGATGTACTGTACTTTGCCGTGCAATTCTCTGTACTTTTCCCTGTCTGGCGCTGATTTTAAGCCCGCCTCTTTTACAGCTTTTCTCTCTAAGATCACTGACCATGCTTCTTCGCTCATCCAGTTTGCCCTTGGGGTCTCTCCTTGCTGAGCGATAGCTAATTTAGCGGTATCCAGTGTCGTGCGTTTGAGTTTCTCCCAAGAGGCTTCGGCTGACTGAAATGGGTCAAGGTCTAGTTCCTTCAGTTGGGGTTGGACAAGCTGCTGGAAAAGATTTTGTGTTGCCGGAGTCAGATGGTACGGTTTACTAGGACGAGGTCTTCTTGCTGCCTTTAGTCGTATATTAATAATCCCAGCTAACAGTTGATGGTCGCTTCCACAATCTGCACCTGGTCGTGTCTTAACACATGACATTGATGATCTCCACCGTTTTCCGATTATAATATAATCGATTTGGTTCTTATGCTTTCCATTCGGTGATGTCCAGGTATACAATCGCCGTGGGTGTTGTTGAAACCAGGTGTTCATTACGCTCAGATTGTTTTCAGCACAAAAGTTTAGGAGTAATTGACCACGTTCGTTTCGGTTTCCCAATCCAAACTTCCCAATTATTCCTTTCAGGTGATCGTCGCCGGTGTTATTTCCGATCTTTGCATTAAAGTCACCAAGCAGTATTGTTACTTGCTTACTTTGTATCTCCTGGTACACTTTCTCTAACATGCCATAAAATTCGGTTATGACTTCTTCAGAAGCTTCGGACGTTGGTGCATATACTTGGATAAGATTTATTGGTTCTGGGTGGGCGTTCAATTTTATCTTAACAATTCTATCATTTATGGTGTCAAAAGCTAGCAATCTTTGAGACATCTGTTTGGAAATTAAGAAACCCACTCCACTAAAGCTGTTATCAGATTTTCCTGAATTTATCAGGCAATTTCCGTGGTCAGTTAACATTTGGCCAGTATCTTTTAAGTGCGTTTCACTAAGTCCCAAAACATCAAGACCATTATCGTTTCATTTCTGCTTCGACTATCTCTACTTTCCCGGGTTTTAACAGACCTCGTATATTCCATGTTCCAACTTTCAAATTGTGCTTCCGCGTCGCTAAATCATCACCAACAGTAGCCAAATTTCTGCAAGCTGCCTGCTGGTACACAGACTTACAGCCGGTAGCCAATTTCACACCAGTATGGGGACATTAGGACGGATATGTAGGTGCGGATAGGATGCGGTCAGAAATAAACTTATCAGCCATATGCGTGTGAAGTCTGCCCCAAAAATTTTTGTTTTAGAGGTACTCTTATGAACCACATGGAGACACATTGGCGACACGTTGACGACACATCGGTGGAGAATCCAATCGAAGTATTAGTCTTTCCCTTCATATGAGGATGCATTTGGGTGAAAAACCATTTTCGTTCGATGTCTCCAAAGTCTCTATCACATATAAGGACACATGAATTTGCTAATAATAAAGCTAATGTTAATTACCCAGTTGTCGGTCGGTTGTCTTCCAGGGTGCGGGGCGGCAGCGGAGGGGTTATACGAATTCGTTCGCTACCTTAACGCCATAAAAAACCGGCCAAGTGCGAGTCGGACTCGCGCACGAAGTGTTCCGTACCATTATGTATTAAAACAATTATTATAATTACGTAAAAATTGGGCTATGGTCGCTTTCCCAAAGGCCACTGTGACCATTGTTTTGCTGTAGCCACATTTTAGCCACAACGCCATCTCTCGGACCGAAAGGTAACTAAACTAACGCTGAGGCGTCGAAAGTATGGGTTGGGCCTTATATATTTATTTTATTCTGTTTTATAGTATTTGTTGTTGTAGCGGCAACAGAAGTACATCATCTGTGAAAATTTCAACTGTGTAACTATTACGGTTCATGAGATACAGCCTGGCGACAGACGGACGGACAATGAAGTCTCAGTAATCTTGCAATTCAAGACATTCAGGAATAAAACCATTTTCGTGTGAAGTCTTGCCACAAAAGGTTTTATCAAAAGAACGAGTTGGCATCCCATGCTAGAACACATTCGGGTGAAAAAACAGTTGCCTGTGAAGTCTGCCACAAAATATTTTATCGAAAAGGTAGTCATACCCCATATGAGAAGACATACAGGGACCAAACCATTTTCTTGTGACATTTGTGGCGAGGCATTCTATATAAAACGAAGTCTCATATGGCATATCAGGAGGCATATGTGATAGCATGCAATTTCGTAAGTCACCAACGTTACAGTAAGTGCATTTATACTCGGTTATACTCGGCTGATGTGAACATAGCTTCGAGTGGCTGCGCAGATGTCGATTTTAAGACCAAATAGGTGGTAGGAGGCGGGGAGTGCGGGCGGTAGGATAGTTAGCAAATATCATGGAAGTAAATACGTCCATGGCCAATACGAAGTAGCGCATCACAAAACACTGTCATGGCCGCCGTGTTATGATTGGTCAGTTACTGTACCTGCGCAAACATCTCGGAAAGCGAAGTTCACATCAGCCGAGTATAAATGAACTTACTGTAAGTAAGGTAATTTCCAATAAAAACCTTTTGATGCCCCCCTACGCTAGCAAAGGAACATACTGATATCTGTAATAAGACACGCCTGTAAAATAAATAAATCTTTTAATTTTTGAAGTTATACTTCTTTAGGCGCGATATAGAAAAATGATCAGAGTGATTACGATGCGAACCGACACCATGAAATTAGGCGCACGATGCGAAACCGACACCATGAAGTTAGGCGCGTGACGATGCGCGCGCAGCAGTATGAAGTTACCGGCTAACCACATATCCAATACATTTCCAATGACAGCTGTCAAACTTCGAACCGAGATATCCCGGCAACGGCTGCTCCTGGAGCACTGGTGTCTTTGGGAAAGTTGTAGGTCTGGTTGAGACCTACATTTCGGATGACAGCTGTCAAAATTATTAACGTTGAATATTTATTATTAATGATGCCAAAGAAGTATAACTTCTTACGTGCGTACATAAGTACACGCAATTCTTTTTTTTTTTCATAAATTCTATTTTCAGTTTTTACTTTTATTGTTATTCAGCATGAGCTCTATTTCTATTCCTTTCATTTGATACCCATAATGAGGTCATTCAAAAGTACGTTGTGGTCATTCATCTGTCAGTTACTAGTGTGCAATGATTGGTTCAATGCGTCCGACCGTCCGTTGGGTTTACTGTTAGTTATATTAAGTCCATTGGTTTACTATAGGTAATTTGTATCGGCCATTTTGTATCGGCGGCCATCTTGGATTTACAAACATAAAGAATGTATTGTTTCTTATATTATGTTGTTTATTATTGTTATTATTGTATTTTCATCAAGATGAAGAGTGTGTACTAACAATATGACGTCAGGAAGGGGGTTCAATTATAATTACCAAATTTGGCCCAAACAAACAAACAGGGCAAGCTAAATAAAACCGTTTGATAAAAACTATTTCTAAAACAAGTCGAGATATATTCAGGTTTGTTGCCGCTTCTCCTTTTAAAAACAACTCACGTCAGAATTTGTGAACCGCCGTCGTAATGAGTTTGTGAAGTTAAACAATAATAAAATATTAAATACATATAACTTTAAAGGTTGTGTTGTCATTTTGTGATCGTCTGTGTCTCGTTAAAATATTGTTTACGTTATAATAATTGTGTTTCGCGCGCGAGTATATAGTTTTAACTTCATCCACATAACTCCGACTTATGGGCGGCGTGAAAACTTCCAATGCTGGGTTGGCCACTAACAAGCGTTTTTACAAGCGTTTTTTAATAGCTGGAAGGGCTGACGTACAAGCAGACGAGCCACCTGATGGTAAGTGGTCATCGTCGCCTACAGACACGAGCAACACCAGGGGAGTCACCAGTGCAACGCCGGCCCTGAAGGAGAACTCTTTTTACACCTTTCTTGAAGAACCCCATGTCATAGCGCTCCGGGAATACCTCAGAAGGAATGCCATGCCCGCTTCAGACTGCGACATTAGTGAGGCGAGGAAGAATTACTAAGGGTTAGCGCACATCTTCCTCTGCTCACGCCAGGTTCAACGAGAAGCCATTATTACGTGACATTACTCGCTCGCTACGTAAATGCGAGTTATCTAGTATGGGATCGAAGCAGAGCCACCCAGCGGACGTAAATCGCTCTGCTTCGATCCCATACTTAGACAATTCGTATTTAGGCAGCGAGCCCGTTAACTCACGTAAATCTCGTATAAAGCCCACAGCAAACCGTTAGCGTGGCGAAGACAAGCTGTAAGTTCGGTGACGGCCAGCCGTAACCAATCCGAGGTGTTTTTTTATATGAACTTGAAGCAGCAAACGAGCATGCAGCACCATCCTTCCGCTGCCGCCCATGACTACTGTGACCGACCTAGATCAAGACTCGAGTTACAGACTGGGATGGTTAGTCCAGTTAGTAGATGGTGTAAATATAACATTTTATTTTATAATCCTGTCCACTTCGTCCGTCACTCTACTGCGCTCTATAAGCGACTCAGACCCGTAATTCAGAGGAACATGGAGAAAAGAGGTAAGTTACGTACAAAGAACATCCTACATTGACTTGTGATAAGCAACGAATCATTGAATTATAAACAAATAAGGATTTATTGTACCTTTCTGTAGCAACTAGATGTCTAAAAAATTATAATGTGCAATTTAACACCGAATAAAAACAACCACTATTAAGTTAACAAATAACTCAGTACACTAACTAGTGCAATTTTACATTACACTGCCCTAGTTACTGTCTATAGTAGAAACGCGCTAGCTATGCGTTCCTGAAGTCTGTCAATTCATCATGACTAGTGATGTACAATAAAGAGGCTTTGGGCAAAACGTCACACTCTGAAAACGTCCCATGGGACGTTTCGCCCCTGTAATTTTTTGACTGGGTCGATTGGTCCCAGAAATTCAAAATTAAATTATATAGTCGGCAGAAAAATCTACATACGTGTGTAAGATATTTTCACTATAAATATTAAGGTTAGCTTCTATTTGATAATAAAAAGAAATTGAAGTACAGTACTTATTATAAATTATTTTTAAATAATTATACAATGACTAATACAAATGCCATAATATCTGTTTTAATTAGAATTTAGCTTTTAGCTTTAAAAAATTAAATTAAATCAAAGGACAAAAACGTCCCGTGGGACGTTTTCAGAGTGGGACGTTTTGCCCAAAGCCTCATTATGTCTCATCACTACAAAAACAAAAAGTTGATATGACATGAATATAACCTTGAACGAGCGCCGTTTGACGTGGTTTTCTTTTAAAAGGTATTTGTTTTTATATTTGTTATTTAAGTAATTGTAATACTTTTAGCCCAAGATTAATACGACTATTGTAAGTTGGCATAATTATTCGATTTAATGTTTGATTTCAATGTTATCCACTCGTTAATAAGGCAATTAAAAGATATTAAAAAATTGACAATTAATTTGTACGCCAGTTCAAAGTTACATCGCCCAGTCGAATGACAGACTTCAGGAACGCATAGCTAGCGCGTTTCTACTATAACTGTCTTTACACAATGCGAATATAGCACGCTAGCTCAGTTAGCGCTCTGCAAATTGGATAGTGTAATGGGGGCTTTACATTATACAACTTGCAGAGTACTAACTGAGCTAGCGTGCTAAAATCGCATAGTATAAAGGCAGTTAGACAGTAACTAGTGCAGCGTAATGTATGAAAACACCAGTTAGTGCACTGAGTTAGCGCTCTGCAAATTGTATAATGTTAAGCTAATATGGTAAAGCCCCCAAGCACCCCAAGCATGGAGGATAGAGGTAAGGAGGGTCATCTGTGTATATGAAAAAGTGTCCGTCAAAATGTATTAAATTAGAATGGCGCCACATTTGCATCAAGGTAACTCTTAAATACCTCCATACCATAACTGTTCTGTTATTCACTCACTTTTTCATAAAATTAAATGTTTATATATCAATAACCGTACTATTTACTGTTCACGAAATAAAATCACTCTAAACGCACGTTTGGTTATAATAATTCTGTAAGGTTATATTTACCACAATATTTTGTACAACGTAAGTTGTTGAAATTCTCAATAATAACCTACTTTAGTCGATAATGACATTAAATTTTTTAACTCTGCATACTTCAATTCATCTACGATTGCTACATTCATACCATACCCTGTGCGTCCACCAGCGCGATTGTGGAGGATTTTGGAACTGTTATTTAGCGCATACAACTGGACACTTTTTCAACTTTTCTCCCATATAAGATAACTCTGCTTACTTCTATCCTCCATGACCCCAAGCCCGCATCACCCGCATCATGGTCTGGTTATTCATAAAGTACTCTATGGGTTATTCTGTGGTGGAACCATAGAGATATTACACTAGAGGGCAGAAGCCAGGCTTCAGAGCTTACCTCAGATAAAAAGAGATGAAATCTTTAGTAATCACCTTTCTCTTTCTGGCTCATCGGGATCGGAGAGAGATAGGTAATTACCGTTACCGTTGTTTCTCTTTCTAACCGGGGGCGATTGCAATGTATGGGCAGGCCGTATGGCTCACCCACTCTATTGTAATATCTCTATGGGTGGAACTGTCAGCACCATAGAGATATCTCCATGGTCAGTCAGCAGTAGCACGTGTTCTGTGGTCAGCACCTCCGACAGGAGTATACTGAGTATAGTGTTCTGTGGTCAGCACTATAGGATGTGCACTCAGCAGTAAAAGTTGTTTTTCTCGTCTGTGAGTTGTTTTTAATGACTGGAATGCTCTAACTGCTCTTGGTGTAACGATTAATTGAGCAAACATTGGCTATAATTATTATTATCCTCTTTGAACAGTGGTGAAGAGAATAGTGATTTGGAGTCGACAACGTATGGAATCAGCAAGATACCGACCGACTGCTCGCTGACTGACACCAGTGTGCTTAGTACGAGTTTTATTTGACATAACGTGCTCACTACGTAAACTAAAATTTGTATGGGATCGAAGCAGAGACATCTAGCGGAAACGTGAAGGAATCAAAATAGCGAGTACGAGTTTACGCGATCACGTTTACGAAAGTAAAGTCAACTGTCAGTGGTAAACGTCACGTTTACGTATGGTTTCTCGAACATTGCGCGAGTACAAGTGGCATATTTGACAGTTCGTATACTTAACTTGCGAAAACTCAGGGAACGTGTTATCGAAAAGTTTTCACGTGTAATTTACTAGTGAAATCATAAAAAAGATGGTCTATTATTTTAATTACACTTTTGTTTTGTTTGTTGAAAATTCTGTCTGGATATTTGTATTTGCTGGGAGCATAATTACGGCCACAAATCTCAAAGTGAATGAAATTATAGAAAAGTGGTATTTGTGTTGTTCGCGTTCCGGTGAATACTTTTTATGATAGACAATACTTATATTTTTTTTTGGATATGGCGTTGGTGTATTTACACTCAGCCAAAAACAAGTGAAATGTGGGATAAAATGAATATTTACATTTTCTAACCTACAAAAACATCTAATCAAGAAATACTTAAAACAAAGACAATAATGTACATATTACAATATTTATAAATTATTTTTTCTATATCATCATAGATATAGGTACATTATTGACTTAAAATAGTTAAAATTATTGTGCTTTAATGGCTGAAATTGTTGGAATGTTGTATTAAAAGTCTAGTTTATAGCTATAACGTGGTTTTATTATTCCGTTTTACACAATGTAATATAAACGACATAGAACAAAATCACCATTTTTTCAGACAGTTTAATACAAAAACTTATTCTTCTTTTATCCTACCAGTTGCCAGCCTCACTATTTAAAACTGTACATACATAAGATGTATTTATTATTATTAATAAAGTAAGTATTGCATTGTATTTGGACAGAAATGTTTCAATCTTTTTCCTTAGAAATTGTTTATGGCTGCTGCTCAAGATGAGCGGGTTTATAATCTAGCGCTATCGCCATAATTAAAGAAATAAATAGTCATCTTAAGAGTTTTTTAATTTTTGTGCAAAGCCTTATTTTATTTAATGAAATTTTTATTCACTAATCACATTTATCTATGTTCCTATTAAAATTAAAACATTAGCTTTTCTCTATGGCATTATTATAACAAACGTTTATCTATTAAAAATGGCGATATAAGCATTACAGTTTGAATAGTAACTTTTCATTAATACTTTAGTAAGAAAGGAATAACCTTCTTTATTTGGTAGGATTCTGTCACGACGTTTTGTTGCCAACATAACAATAAATGGTTTCTGCGAATGAACGTGTGAATAAACGTGCTGATACGCGATCGAATTGGATATGACGTTTGACACTCGTACTCGCAACTTTTCGATAGTCACCGTCACTCACGTTTTGACGGATGACGTGTAGGTGAACTTTTCGATGCAACTCGTACTAAGCACACAGGTACAGAGTTAGGTTAGGAGTCGGTTTGTCCTATTCAAGGTTAACAGTTAGGACTTAAAGCCGCATCGAAATATAAGCACTTGCCAAGTACCGATTCGAGGCATCATATTCGCCAAGTAGTGAGCTTGCTTACACACATGTGGGCTCTGTTTGAATAGCGAATATATAGTATTACTTTGAAGCGGAGAAAAGTTTGTCAAGAAGCCGAGCGAGGCGAGCAAGAACAATCGTTGGTCGATGATTGACGAGCAACCGTCGCCACTAGCGAATAATCGGCTCGGCACTCGGCGGATTCCGCGTATCTGGACGCGGCTTAATACAGTGGGTTTTCTTTGTCAGAGGGCCCATTACTGTTGCCAAGATGTACTTTGTATTATGAAATTCTGCTGGTGTCAGTGTGTGGTAGTTTAATGTTAGTTTCACGATCGGTTACGGTCTCTTAAAGTTCGGGGTAGGTTGAGTACAATTTAAAATTTAAAACTTCTTTAGTGTTGAATAGTCCATTTATTGAGGCAGGCTATAAGTTATGTTATATCACGCTACGACCGGGAGACCATAGGAGCGGAGCAACAAGTTTCCCGAAGCAAAGTGAGGGCGACTATATGTATATAATGATATATGTTGCAGGACGATGTGACGAGTGAATGAATCCCTTTTCCGTTGGTCTAACTTGCATCACAATCTGTTCAGTATTTTCGATTTAATTGCAAACTGATAAACTGTTTTAGATATTATTTTATTGTATGTTAAGATTTGTTGTGTATTTTCAGGCAATTCTACATTAAGCTGGGGACGGTGTGAAAGTAAAAGCGCAGCCATGCTTACTGACCATAATTACACACTCAAGAATAAAAATGAAGTCACATCCAGAGATGACACTGTCTTTGATATTGATGTCAAGGTTGAACATGACTATGATCCTTCGACTATTGACCGAGGAGTTATTAAAACTGATGATACAATTGATGTGACTATGAATAGACAAACCAAAACTGACCTTATTGCTAATGATGAAATTAAACTCGAGGATAATGTAGTCAACCAGGACATAACTGACCAGGAAAATATGATTACTGATCATACAACCAGTAGTGACATGGTGTGTAGATCAACCACAACTGAAGATGTCATTCATGACATTAAGGCTGAAAATGACCATGATGTGGAGTGTGGATCTACCACAACCAAAGACCTCTTTGCTGATGACATGAAAGTTGAAGTTATTGAGGAAATTATAACACCTGAAGAGTGTACCAACATTGAGATGATGTGTAGATCAAAGTTGCTGTCAGATGCAGATGAAAACTGTGGTGTGATGAATCAGGATGGTGCATATGAAAGTGCATCCAATACTGATGTGAAGTGTGGAGAATTGTCATTAGGTAAGTAGCAATTTATTGTATTTATCAGTAACTTTATAAAGTAGAACTTCTTTATGTACACTTGACTTGAGGAGTAAGCTATTGAATGTGTTAAGAGAGTGTTACGAAATGTGTGATCGGGCGAGGCGAACGGAAGTTGAGATGGAGATATAAGTTAGTGAAGATAGAAAAAGAGAGAGTTACGTTTCGTATATTACTGCAGGGGCAAGAGAAAGAATTCTCTCTTTCTCTCATAGCCAGTTACATTTCGTATATGTAAGACAGAGTGCGGATCTTTTTGTTTGTATCACACTGTAGTAATAATAGAGACATGCATGAAATATCTGGGGGCACGGCAGTACGCGTACGCGAACGGTGATTTTTTGCTTATTTCGTAATTTCGTTTCGTTTTTGAACAGTTATATAAATTAATGTCTTGTTTAATACACCAAATGTTCCATGTTTTAAGTGAATAAAGTTGTAAATTCATTTCAAAGTTAGCATCTTGTGAATTTTTGGGAGAATAATAAAAAAATATGGCAGGAAGTCACCATCCGACTACCGACCGCCCGCAGTTGCTTTACTTTGTCGATCACTGTCTGATCCTGTTGTATGGCGTATAACCAAAATAACACATCATTAACACACACTACCCATGAACAATAAATATTGTAAGATTTTGATTTAAAAGATGTGCTTAGGACTTTGTTTCGTCTTTCTTCTCCTTATATAAAGAGGACCTGTGGAAACTGCGGTAGACTAAAAAAAATACGAGTATAAGTGTATTGAAAAAACACCTACATGAATAAATTTATTTGACTTTAACTTTCAATTTCAACATTTATATTATCCTTAACATTAATGTCTCTCCCATCCAGGAATGGAACCCAGGACCTTTCCCAGACAGACTACAAACTATATAGACTATCGGAGCACTTAATTTATTCAATCATGAATTTCTCTGTTTTGTAAACAGGTGAAGATTACTCTTCGGCCGCCATACATACATACATAATACATAAAGTACAGTTGAGCGACACAGCAGTACAACAAGTGACGCAGGCTCCGGGTGATTCGACGGCTCTTCTATCCAATATGTCAGCACATTCAGGGAAAAGACAAAGCACGTGTGAAGTTTGCCACAAAGGATATAGTAGTAAAAGCAATCTTGTAATTCACAAGAGGATACATTCAGGAGAAAAACCATTTGCGTGTGAAGTTTGCCACAAAAGATTTAATCAAAAAGGACATCTTGTAGATCACATGAGGATACATTCAGGAGAAAAACCATTTACGTGTGAAGTTTGCCACAAAAGATTTCATCAAAAAGCCAATCTTGTTATTCACATGAGGAATCATTCAGGAGAAAAACCGTTTACGTGTGAAGTTTGCCACAAGAGATTTAGTCAAAAAACCGATTTTGCACGTCACATGAGGATACATTCGGGAGAAAAACTATTTAAGTGTGAACTGTGCCACAAAACATTTAGTCATAAAAGCAGTCTTGCACCACATATGAGAATACATTCAGGAGAAAAACCATTTTCGTGTGAAGTTTGCCACAAAAGATTTCATCAAAAAGCCAATCTTGTTATTCACATGAGGAATCATTTAGAAGAAAAACCATTTGCGTGTGAAGTTTGCCACAAAGGATTTAGTCAAAAAGGCAGTCTTGTAATTCACATGAGGATTCATTCTGGAGAAAAACCATTTACGTGTGAACTTTGCCACAAAAGATTTAGCGAAAAAGGCAATCTTGTAATTCACATGAGGAATCATTTAGAAGAAAAACCATTTGCGTGTGAAGTTTGCCACAAAGGATTTAGTCGTAAAAGTGATCTTGTAAATCACATGAGGAAACATTCCGGAGAAAAACCATTTACGTGTGAAGTTTGCCACAAGAGATTCAGGCTTAAAAGCAATCTTGCACAACATACGAGAATACATTCAGGTGAAAAACCATTTGCGTGTGAAGTTTGCCACAAAGGATTTAGTCAAAAAGGCAGTCTTGTAATTCACATGAGGATTCATTCTGGAGAAAAACCATTTACGTGTGAACTTTGCCACAAAAGATTTAGCGAAAAAGGCAATCTTGTAATTCACATGAGGAATCATTTAGAAGAAAAACCATTTGCGTGTGAAGTTTGCCACAAAGGATTTAGTCGTAAAAGTGATCTTGTAAATCACATGAGGAAACATTCCGGAGAAAAACCATTTACGTGTGAAGTTTGCCACAAGAGATTCAGGCTTAAAAGCAATCTTGCACAACATACGAGAATACATTCAGGTGAAAAACCATTTTCGTGTGAAGTTTGCCACAAAAGATTTAGTCAAAAAGGCAATCTTGTGACTCATATGAGGATACATTCAAAGGAAAAGCCATTGTTGGATAAAGAAAGAAATGGGTGAAAGGAATACCTGGTTCGAATATATTCCCGCGTATAGGTGTTAGGTTGGCACTCCTTCAGTATCCAGCATATGATGATTTTCTTCTTGTTTATACCGAAATTCACTAGCACGGCACGTGAACTTGGTGTTTTACTAGATTTAGGCGCAGTTAATACGAATTCGCAACGAAATCGAAGGGAACACTATGAAGCTCGAGCTGACTTGTCGCTCGCGGTTGTCGCAACTTCATTTTCTCGTCTACCCCCAGGTATGGGGACATTAGGACGGATATGTAGGTGCGGATAGGATGCGGTCAGAAATAAACTTATCAAAGTGTATTTGTAAAAAATATGTTTTGCATCTTCCAGAGGAAGCAGTGATCCAATTCGATGGTGAATCTGAACATGTATCTATAGAATAAAAAGCAAAGTCAGTATTACATATTTATAAACACATTTCACTTATAAACCAACTTTTCAGGAAATTTATTTATTTGAGTATTAAATTTATGCTTTATTTCAGCTGCCTGATGTCATTCTTTACAAATATTGAAGTAGTACTATTTGAATTCTTAACTTCCTTCAGGAATAAGTAGGTTTTGTGTTACTTCTACTGAGTTGTGTGTATAAAAGAAAAATATAAATACCTTGAAAGTTGGATTAAATACTGGTTCTTCAATAATTTCTGACGCAAATGTAGTGGTTCGGAAACAATCATTGTATTTTTGGATGTTGGCTAGAAAATGTCGTGATTCGGGTGTTTCGCCACGAAGCAATGAATGAGAATGGTTCAGTTGGCCGTGTCAATAATGATAATTTCACTTCGCCACTAAGGCAGCACAATCTGCACAATCCAGGCGTTTCCCCGTCAACTTCAACGCACCACCGCGCTCGCAAACACCGTCTATTGGCCCAATGCGATGGTAATTTCGTTCTTGTGCGCCGAAAATTGTCTTGTTGCTTGTTGTTGATGTATGAGGTTTGCTCGACGGGTTCGCATTGCCGATCGAGCCGTTACACGGGCTATAATCTCTATATCTCGATTTTTTTGCGATAAATTGTATATCTTAATACCTACGATTCTCTACTTCCTGACTAAGAGGATTCCAAAAAATCAAACATCAGAAAGATTGGTCCAGCCGTTCTAGAGTTATAAATGGTGTAACTACCACGACTTTCTTTTATATATATAGATAGATGTTTGTTATATTATGTTGTTGATTATTGTATTTTCATCAAGATGAAGAGTAACACAGCAACAGAAATTCAGAACAATCTGCCGTCAGGAAGAAGGTTCAATTCCAATTACTAAATTTGGCCCAAACAAACAAACAAACAAACAGGAAAAGCTAAATAAAACCGTTTAATAAAAACTATTTCTAAAACACGTCAAGATACATTCAGGTTTGTTGCCGCTCCTCCGTTTAAAAACAACTCACGTCAGAATTTGTGAACCGCTGACGTAATGTGACTTTCCATGAGTATGTGAAGTTAACACTAATAAATACATATAACTTTAAAGGTTGTGTTGTCATTTTGTGATCCTCTGTGTCTCGTTATAATAACTATTATTTCATCCCTCCTATTCGAAAAAGAAGACTTGGTTTAAGTGCGCCCAAAGTTGGTGTTTTCTATAAGAAACTTTTAGTGGGCGGGAATGAGTTTTTCGTACTCTTTATTTAAATAAGGTCGCCGCAATTATCTTTTTCGCGCACTTTTTGAATTAAGTGCGCCGCAATTATCTTTTCCGCACACTTTTTGAATTAAATTCGGTTTGTTAGAAATTCATGTTCTGTTTGGAAAAATGAGTTTTTTAAGTAACTGTGTAAGTATAATTCCTGAATTTGAGGCGCCTTTTATTTTCTCATAGTGGGGATGAAAAGTTAAGTGTATCACTCGGGAGCAAATATTTTTGGCTCGGGCGACGTACTTTGAATCCCTCGCTACGTTCAGGATTCAAAAAAGCGCCCTCGCCGTAGAAATATTACTTTGCTCCCTTGTTATACAATCTACTATTACTAGCCTCCGCGCACAGCTTCGCGCGCGTGTTTTTCGTTTAAACTTCAAACTCATAACTCCGATTTATGGGCGGCGTGAAAACTTCCAATGCTGGGTTGGCTACTAACAGGCATTTTTTTAATGTCGTCATCGTCGCCTATGGACACGAGCAACACCAGGGGAGTCACCAGTGCAACGCTGGCCCTGAAGGAGAACTCTTTTTACACCTTTCTTGAAGAACCCCATGTCATAGCGCTCCGGGAATACCTCAGAAGGAATGCCATGCCCGCTTCAGACTGCGACATTAGCGAGGCGAGGACGAATTACTAAGGGTTAGCGCACATCTTCCTCTGCTCACGCCAGGTTTAACGAGAAGCCATTATTACGTGACATTACTCGCTCGCTACGTAAATGCGAGTTATCTAGTATGGGATCGAAGCAGAGCCACCCAGCGGACGTAAATCGCTCTGCTTCGATCCCATACTTAGACAATTCGTATTTAGGCAGCGAGCCCGTTAACTCACGTAAATCTCGTATAAAGCCCACAGCAAACCGTTAGCGTGGCGAAGACAAGCTGTAAGTTCGGTGACGGCCAGCCGTAACCAATCCGAGGTGCTTTTTTATATGGACTTGAAGCAGCAAACGAGCATGCAGCACCATCCTTCCGCTGCCGCCCATGACTACTGTGACCGACCTAGATCAAGACTCGAGTTACAGACTGGGATGGTTAGTCCAGTTAGTAGATGGTGTAAATATAACATTTTATTTTATAATCCTGTCCACTTCGTCCGTTACTCTACTGCGCTCTATAAACGACTCAGACCCGTAATTCAGAGGAACATGGAGAAAAGAGGTAAGTTACGTACAAAGAACATCCTACATTGACTTGTGATAAGCAACGAATCATTGAATTATAAACAAGTAAGGATTTATTGTACCTTTCTGCAGCAACTAGATGTCTTAAAAAATTATAATGTGCAATTTAACACCGAATAAAAACAACCACTATTAAGTTAACAAATAACTCAGTGCACTAACTAGTGCAATTTTACATTACACTGCCCTAGTTACTGTCTAACTGTCTTTACACAATGCGAATATAGCACGCTAGCTCAGTTAGCGCTCTGCAAATTGGATAGTGTAATGGGGGCTTTACATTATACAATTTGCAGAGTACTAACTGAGCTAGCGTGCTAAAATCGCATAGTATAAAGGCAGTTAGACAGTAACTAGTGCAGCGTAATGTATGAAAACACTAGTTAGTGCACTGAGTTAGCGCTCTGCAAATTGTATAATGTTAAGCCCCCATTAAGCCCGCATCACCCGCATGGTCTTTATCCTTATTTTGTGATGGTCTGGTTATTCATAAATACTCTATGTCTATGGGTTATTCTGTGGTGGAACCATAGAGATATTACACTAGAGGGCAGAAGCCAGGCTTCAGAGCTTACCTCAGATAAAAAGAGATGAAATCTTTAGTAATCACCTTTCTCTTTCTGGCGAGGCTTCAGAGCGTACCTAGGATAAAAAGAGACGAAATCTTTAGTAATCACCTTTCTCTTTTTCTGCCTCCTCGGGATCGGAGAGAGATAGGTAATTACCGTTATTGTTGTTTCTCTTTCTAACCGGGGGCAATATATGGGCAGCCGTATGGCTCACCCACTCTAGTGTAATATCCATAGAGATAGTACCCTAGAGGGCAGAAGCCAGGCTTCAGAGCGTGCCTCGGATGAAAAGAGACGAAATCTGCTTTGGATTCAATGGAGAGGCGTGCCAAGCGACTCATTGGTGACCTTAAATTGGTTGAAACCAATCTTAAAAGTCTTGAGCATAGGCGCAAAGTTGCCAGCCTCTCGGTGTTCTACAGGATACATTTTGGAGAGTGTGCGCAGGAATTACATAATTTAATTCCCCCATCACCCTTCCACCATCGGACGACGCGACGTACAGCGGGTATGCATCCCTTTGTCGTCGACGTCCCTCCTGTGCGGACGTCACATTTTGCGTCCTCATTTATTATACGCACGGCAAGGGACTGGAACAAATTGCCTGCGTCGGTGTTCCCGTCCGATTATGATTTAAGTGTCTTCAAGAAAAGAGTGAATAGGCTTCTAAGTTAGTGCGCTTTACCACCCATGACTACGTTGCTGCTTTCCATCAGGTAGTAGGGGTAGTCAAGCATTAACTTATATATAAAGTAAAAAAAAAATCTTTAGTAATCACCTTTCTCTTTCTGGCGACGCTTCAGAGTGTACCTGGGATAAAAAGAGACGAAATCTTTAGTAATCACCTTTCTCTTTCTGGCTCATCGGGATCGGAGAGAGATAGGTAATTACCGTTATCGTTGTTTCTCTTTCTAGCCGGGGGCGATTGCAATGTATGGGCAGGCCGTATGGCTCACCCACTCTATTGTAATATCTCTATGGGTGGAACTGTCAGCACCATAGAGATATCTCCATGGTCAGTGAGCACGTGTTCTGTGGTCAGCACCTCCGACAGGAGTATAGTGTTCTGTGGTCAGCACTCGGCCTATACTATAATAATTATAATAGGTAGGATGTATGGCCTATCTCTATGTAGGATGTGCACTCAGCAGTAAAAGTCTCGTCTGTGGTAAAAGTTGTTTTTCCTACCTCGTCTGTCCTGTGAGTTGTTTTTAATGACTGCTCTTGGTGTAACGATTAATTGAGCAAACATTGGCTATAATTATTATTATCCTCTTTGAACAGTGGTGAAGAGAATAGTGATTTGGTGTCGACAACGTATTGAATCAGCAAGATACCGACCGACTGCTCGCTGACTGACACCAGGTACAGATACAGAGTTAGGAGTCGGTTTGCCCTATTCAAGGTTAAGAGTTAGGACTAAGCCGCATCCAAATATGCGGCACTCGCCAAGTACCGATTCGAGGCATCATATTCGCCAAGTAGTGAGCTTGCTTACACACATGTGGGCTCTGTTTGAATAGCGAATTTACTTTGAAGCGGAGAAAAGTTTGTCAAGAAGCCGAGCGAGGCGAGCAAGAACAATCGTTGGTCGATGATTGACGAGCAACCATCGCCACTAGCGTAGCGAATAATCGGCTCGGCACTCGGCGGATTCCGCGTATCTGGACGCGGCTTAATACAGTGGGTTTTCTTTGTCGGAGGGCCCATTACTATTGCCAAGATGTACTTTGTATTATGAAATTCTGCTGGTGTTAGTGTGTGGTAGTTTAATGTTAGTTTCACGATCGGTTACGGTCTCTTAAAGTTCGGGGTAGGTTGAGTATAATTTAAAACTTCTTTTTGTGTTGAATAGTCCATTTATTGAGGCAGACTATAGGTTATGTAATATCACGCTACAACGGCGAGACCATAGGAGCGGAGCAACAAGTTTCCCGAAGCAAAGCGAGGGCGACTACATAATGATATACATATGTTGCAGGACGATGTGACGAGTGAATGAATCCCTTGTCCGTTGGTCTAACTTGCATCACAATCTGTTCAGTATTTTCGATTCAATTGCAAACTGATAAACTGTTTTAGATATTATTATATTATATGTTAAGATTTGTTGTATATTTTCAGGCAATTCTACATTTAGCTGGGGACGGTGTGAAAGTAAAAGCGCAGCCATGCTTACTGACCATAATTACACACTCAAGAATAAAAATGAAGTCACATCCAGAGATGACACTGTCTTTGATATTGATGTCAAGGTTGAACGTGACTATGATCCTTCAACTATTGACCGAGGAGTTATTAAAACTGATGATACAATTGATGTGACGGTGAATAGACAAACCAAAAGTGGCCTTATTGCTAATGATGGAATTAAACTCGAGGATAATGTAGTCAACCAGGACATAACTGACCAGGACAATAGTACCGAACATACAACCAGTAGAGGCACGGTGTGTAGATCAACCACAACTGAAGATGTCATTCGTAACATTAAGGCTGAAAATGATCATGATGTGGAGTGTGGATCTACCACAACCAAAGCCCTCTTTGCTGATGACATGAAAGTTGAAGTTATTGAGGAAATTATAACACCTGAAGAGTGTACCAACATTGAGATGATGTGCAGATCAAAGTTGCTCTCAGATGCAGATGAAAACTGTGGTGTGATGAGTCAGGATGGTGCAAGTGAAAGTGCAACCAATACTGAGCGTGGAGATGTGTTAGGTAAGTAGATTATGAAGGGTCAGGTTTAGTATCTGCTAGCTGATCATATGTGGGGGCGGTTGCAGTGTGTCATCATTCTTTAGCATTACAGCAATTACAGTTGCCATTCTCAGTAATGCAGAAAAACCTATGCTGATAAATTCCAAACTTAACTCATGCATCATAGTTCATAGACACAATCCGTTCCAAATACGAGTAGAAGGGTGTTAATAATGGCACAAGCTGTCCATTTATTTAGATGTTTGTTGTAATAAATCTTTAAAGAGATGTTAATCAGTATATTTCGATTCTTATTACTTTGCGGATATTGTTTGGCATTTTTATTTATAAAACCACTACCAAACTTAAAAACAAGCAAAAATCAATTAGTAAAACATAACAAAATTAGAGTAATGCTTATATTAAAAGAGGCTTCACTTCAATTAATTTGGGATTTCATTTAACTTGTGTTTTTCAGCAATTACTACGATTGGGTGCACTATTGATAGAAATACTCTTTCAAAGATTCTTAGTGAACATAATTATGCACTCAGCAATGAAATTGCAATAATAAATCGTCTGCCTGTCAAGTCCAGAGACTCTGCAGCCCACAATATTGATGTCAAGGTTGAAAATGATCTCTCTGATGACCAGAGAATTATTAATACTGAAGATATAATTGACTATGACATGGTGAATAGACATACCATGGCTCGACTTGTTGTGATCAAGGAAATTAAATCTGAGGATGATGTAGTCAACCAGGACATGACTAGTACCGAACATACAATCAGTAGTGACACGGTGTGTAGATCGACCACAACTGAAGATGTCATTCATGACATTAAGGCTGAAAATGATCATGATGTGGAGTGTGGATCTACCACAACCAAAGCCCTCTTTGCTGATGACATGAAGGTTGAAATTAAACAGGAAATTATAACACCTGAAGAGTGTACCAACATTGAGATGATGTGTAGATCAAAATTGTTCTCAGATGTAGATCAAAACTGTGGTGTGATGAATCAGGATGGTGCAAGTGAAAGTGCATCCAATACTGATGTGAAGTGTGGAGAATTGTCATTAGGTAAGTAGTAATTTATTGTATTTATCAGTAACTTTATAAAGTAGAACTTCTTTCTGTACACTTGACTTGAGGAGTAAGCTATTGAATGTGTAAAGAGAGCGTTACGAAATGTGTAATCAGGCGAGGCGAATGGAAGTTGAGATGGAGATATAAGTTAGTGAAGATAGAAAGAGAGAGAGTTACATTTCGTTTTCGTATATGTAAGACAGAGTGCAGATCTTTTTGTTTGTATCACACTGTAGTAATAATAGAGACATGCATGAAATATCTGGGGGCACGGCAGTACGCGTACGCGAACGGTGATTTCTTGATTATTTCGTAATTTCGTTTCGTTTTTGAACAGTTATATAAATTAATGTCTTGTTTAATACACGAAAATAAATGTTCCATGTTTTAAGTGAATAAAGTTGTAAATTCGTTTTAAAGTTAGCATCTTGTGAATTTTTGGGAGAGTAATAAAAAAATATGGCAGGAAGTCACCATCCGTCTACCGGCCGCCCGCAGTTGCTTTACTTTGTCGATCACTGTCTGATCCTGTTGTATGGCGTATAACCAAAATAACACATCATTAACACACACTACCCATGAACAATAAACATTGTAAGATTTTGATTTAAAAGATGTGCTTAGGACTTTGTTTGTGGAAACTGCGGTAGACTCAAAAAAAATGCGAGTATAAGTGTATTGAAAAAACACCTAGATGAATAAATTTATTTGACTTTAACTTTCAACATATATTATCCTTAACATTAATGTCTCTCCCATCCAGGAATGGAACCCAGGACCTTTCCCAGACAGACTACAAACTATATAGACTATCGGAGCGCTTAATTTATTCAATCATGAATTTCTCTGTTTTGTAAACAGGTGAAGATTACTCTTCGGCCGCCATACATACATACATAATACATAAAGTACAGTTGAGCGACACAGCAGTACAACAAGTGACGAAGGCTCCGGGTGATTCGACGGCTCTTCTATCCAATATGTCTGCACATTCAGGGAAAAGACAAATCACGTGTGAAGTTTGCCACAAAGGATATAGTGGTAAAAGCAATCTTGTAATTCACATGAGGATACATTCAGGAGAAAAACCATTTACGTGTGATTTTTGTCACAAGAAATTTAGTCAAAAAAGCCATCTTGCACGTCATATGAGAATACATTCAGGTGAAAAACCATTTACGTGTGAAGTTTGCCTCAAAACATTTAGTCAGAATAACTATCTTGTAATTCACATGAGGAAACATTCAGGAGAAAATCCATTTACGTGTGAAGTTTGCCACAAGAGATTTAGTCAAAAAAGCAATCTTGCACGTCATATGAGAATACATTCGGGAGAAAAACCATTTGCGTGTGAACTTTGCCACAAAAGATTTAGCGAAAAAGGCAGTCTTGTAATTCACATGAGGAAACATTCGGGAGAAAAACCATTTGCGTGTGAAGTTTGCCACAAAAGATTTAGTAATAAAAGCCATCTTGTAATTCACATGAGGATACATTCAGTGAGAATACATTCAGGAGAAAAACCATTTACGTGTGAACTGTGCCACAAAACATTTAGTCATAAAAGCAGTCTTGCACGTCATATGAGAATACATTCAGGTGAAAAACCATTTACGTGTGAAGTTTGCCACAAAAGATTTAGTCGAAAAGGCCATCTTGTAATTCACATGAGGATACATTCAGGAGAAAAACTATTTACGTGTGAAGTTTGCCACAAAAGATATAGTCGAAAAGGCCATCTTGTAATTCACATGAGGATACATTCAGGAGAAAAACTATTTACGTGTGAAGTTTGCCACAAAAGATATAGTCGAAAAGGCCATCTTGTAATTCACATGAGGATACATTCAGGAGAAAAACCATTTACGTGTGAAGTTTGCCAAAAAACATTTAGTCGAAAAGGCACTCTTGCGACTCACACCAAAATACATTCGAAGGAAAAGCCATTGTTGGATAAAGAAAGAAATGGGTGAAAGTGTGGGTGACTTATTATATCTATGTTTATTATTTTATTTATCTATTACACTATGCATAATATTTATTTAAAACATTATTTATTATTTTATACACCTAATAATATTTATATTAATTCTATTTACACACACACATACATTCACACATCAAACACACTAACATATTCATACCTTTTATAATATTTATTTTATTCTATAACAAACCCGGGTGATACGCGTAGTATGCAGCCGGCACCGCCTATACCATAAGTATAGCTACGTAGATGCGCGCGCGCCGCCTCGGCCGTTGTACCTAGTCAGTCGGTTACCGCTCCCTCGCCAGTCAGCTGTTATCCGTTCAACGCGACACCCGTGCCTCTCGCTGCGCTAGCACTGTCATACATACTTGTACTTTCCGATCTAACCTAGACTACCTAGTTCTTTCTTTGATTTCTTTCGCTTTCTACTGTACTGTGCTCTCCTTCTGACTTTCTTTCTTGTGTGTTTTGTGTATCCTACTCTTGTGTGTATCGTAATATAATAGTTCTGTGTTCTATCGAGCCTGGACATTTTTATTTCTCCATCTACACACGCATACCTCACGCACAACGCTATAACTGGTGACCCTTCGACGCGAGCACGAAATAAAGAATGTCGACTTCTAGCGGATCGGACACGCCGCCATCACAAGTGAACGTTACGACACGAACACGGCAGAAAACTAAAATGGCGGAACGGGTGACGGAGCCAGAAATTGTAACTCCGAGCGTTGTCGTGTCACACGATGTGAAAATTCCTCCATTTTGGCCGGAGAAACCTGCAATTTGGTTTGCCCAGGTGGAAGGACAGTTTGCGATACGCAATATAACGGACAATACCACGAAGTTCTACATCGTATTGTCAAATTTGGACCGTAACTGCGCAGCTGAAATTGAAGATATTCTCATCGGGCCCCCGGATTACCAGCGGTTGAAACAAGAACTAATTAAACGGTTGTCAGTTTCCCGCGAGAATAAAGTAAAACAGCTATTGATGCATGAAGAGCTAGGCAACCGTAAACCGTCTCAATTTCTTCGGCACCTACAACATCTAGCAGGACCTAGCATACCGGATGATTTTTTAAAAACGATATGGACGAGTAGACTGCCTGCCGCGATGCAACCCATTATTGCGTCACAGCCCACGCTGTCCCTGGATGCCTTAGCGGAACTGGCTGATCGCGTACACGACCTCACACCACCTACACATCATGTCGCCGCCGCGGCTTCATCACCATCAGCGTCGTCGACCATCGAAGAGCTGGCTAAACAGGTTTCTGAGCTCACGCGACAAGTAAGCGCTCTTACCACCATGGTGAATCAACGGTCGAGACCACGGGAACGCTCAGCACCACGACACAGAGACCGGTCAACATCGCGCAGATCTGATTCGTGTTACCGTCGGTTTCCAACGTGTTGGTACCACAATAAATTCGGAGCGCAGGCCAGGAAGTGCATCAAACCGTGCGACTATACGACGGGAAACGCGACCGGCAATCAGTGATGGCGACAAATGATTGCCAACGGTCTACCGGTCGCCTATTCATCACGGACAAAAACTCTAAAACGACTTTTTTAATAGATACTGGAAGTGATGTTTGTGTATATCCAATCAAAGAACTTCGCGAGTGTCGTAATAAAACTTCATTCCAATTATGTGCTGCTAACGGGTCTGCTATTGACACTTACGGTTACTTACAATTAAATTTAAACCTTGGCTTACGTCGCGACTTTCCGTGGCGCTTTGTTATCGCTGATGTAACTAAAGCCATAATCGGTGTTGATTTTTTGTCACATTACCAACTAAGCGTAGACGTAAGTAACCGTAGGCTTGTCGACGGCTTAACAAGCGCTAGTGCTCAAGCTGCTTTAGCTAAGCCTAATAGTTTAGTTCATAGTGTTAAGGTGTTGACTGGCGGGGACCAAGCAGGTATGTACTTACCTATTTTATCACAGTACCCAGAGATCACGCGGCCGGCTGGTACTCCGGGTGTCACCAAACACTACACTGTACACCACATTCGCACCACTCCCGGGCCTCCAGTGTCGTGCTCTCCACGGCGGCTAGCCCCGGACAAATTAAAAATCGCGAAGCAGGAATTCCAAGCGATGCTCAATAATGGTACCGCCCGCCCTTCCGACAGTCCCTGGTCCTCCCCACTACATCTAGTATCCAAGAAGGACAACGGCTGGCGTCCTTGCGGCGATTATAGGTTATTAAACGCAAGAACTATCCCAGACAAATACCCTATCAGACATATACACGATTTTTCGCACTGTCTGTCTGGTTGTAAAATCTTTTCAACGATAGATTTAGTTAAAGCCTATAATCAAATTCCAGTTGCTCCTGAGGACATACCTAAAACGGCCATCACAACACCATTCGGCTTGTATGAGTTTCCCTTTATGACGTTTGGTTTGCGAAACGCCGGACAAACCTTTCAACGGTTCATTGATGAAATGACGCGTGGCCTTGAATTTTGTTTTCCATACTTAGATGACATTCTAATTTTCTCTAAGTCACAGAAGGAGCACGAAGACCACTTACATCAAATTTTTTCTCGAATGAGGGACTACGGCGTTCTTATTAATGTCAATAAGTGTGTCTTCGGCGCGCCAAAGGTAACATTTTTAGGTTATAGTATTTCTGAAGAGGGCACTAAACCGTTGGAGAGCAAAATTCAAGCCATTTCCGAATTTCCTGTCCCGAAGACGGTTAGGGAGCTCAGACGATTTTTAGGTATGATCAACTTTTACCGGCGATTTATACCAAACGCCGCGTACGTACAGGCTCCACTAAACGCTCTCCTAACCGGCTCCGTTAAGGCTTCGCAGCCAGTCGACATAAAGGGCGACGCCCTGCACGCCTTCCGCGAGTGCATTAGGACGTTAGGTGAAGCAGCACTGCTGGCCCATCCTGACCCACAGGCTAAACTGGGACTTGTGACAGACGCGTCTGACACCGCGATAGGCGCTGTGCTGCAGCAGTTTAGCGACGGACATTGGCAGCCCTTAGCATTTTTCTCCAGGAAACTCAGCCCTTCACAGGTAAAGTACTCCCCGTACGACCGCGAACTTCTCGCCGTCTACGAGAGTATTAAATATTTTCGGCACATGCTAGAGGCCACACACTTCACCGTCTATACTGACCATAAGCCGTTATGTTACGCATTTCACCAGCGAAAGAACAATTGTTCACCACGTCAGTATAGACATCTAGACCTTATCTCACAATTCACGACTGATATACAACACATTTCGGGCAAAGACAACGTTGTAGCTGATACTCTTTCCCGCGTGAACGAAATTCAGTTACCAGTCGACCTGGAAGTGTTAGCAGAGTCCCAAGCCACAGATCCCGAGCTGCAAGAATGCCTACAAGGTGACACATCTCTTCGACTTAACAAAATGTCAATCCCTGGGAGTCGTGCCATGCTGTACTGCGACGTCAGTACAACGACACCCAGGCCTTTCGTTACTTCGAATTTAAGAAGGCAGATTTTCCAGTCACTGCATTCCCTCAGCCACCCCGGTGCTAATGCCTCCGCTAAACTCGTAGCACAGCGCTTCGTTTGGCCAAATATGCGTAAGGACTGCCGCGAATGGTCCAAAACATGTTTGGCGTGCCAGCGCACAAAAATTACACGTCACGTCGCATCGCCTGTAGGTAGACTTGACTTGCCTTCGTCACGTTTTAAATACGTGCATATTGATCTGGTCGGACCATTGCCTCTCGATGACAGATTTCGTTATTGTTTGACAATGGTCGACCGCTTCACACGGTGGCCAGAAGTCGTTCCTCTCTCTGACATCACAGCGGAAACGGTAGCGAAAGCATTTATTTCATGCTGGGTATCACGATTCGGCTGCCCCACAGACATCGTCTCTGATCAAGGTAGGCAGTTTGAATCTGCACTTTTCCACCAGTTGTCAAAATCCATCGGCTTCAAACAACGGCGCACATCGTCTTACCATCCCCAATGTAACGGGATGGTTGAGCGCTTTCACCGTCAATTAAAGGCCGCTATAACTTGCCACGCAGATCACGGTTGGACCGAGTCCTTGCCATTCGTCTTACTCGGCATAAGAAGCGCGTTTAAAGAAGATTTAATCGCTTCTTCAGCCGAACTCGTCTACGGGGAACCACTCCGTCTCCCTGGTGAATTTTTCGGTGACAAGGTCCCCGGCTATACAACTGACATCACTGACTTCTCGGCGCGAATCAAGTCTTTCGCGGAAAAACTCCGTCCCGTGCCACCGCAACACCATTCTCAAAAGAAAGTCTTCGTGTACAAAGATCTTGCAACATGTAGCCACGTATTCCTCAGGGAAGACGCGCTACGTGGTTCACTACAGCCTGCATACACCGGCCCACATGAAGTTGTAAAAAGGGACTTGAAAGTATTTAAAATTCGACTCAAAGGCAAAGACGTGACAGTATCCGTAGATCGTCTAAAACCGGCCTACATATTGTATAACGACATAAGACCACAACCCATCCCTGCCATCTCTCCCCCTCCCCCTCCTTCTCCTTCTCAGTCTCCATCCCCATCTTCAACACCGAAAACAACGCGGTCAGGAAGGCAAGTCCGCTTCCCGGATTATTATCGTCCGTAGACACGGCCTCTGGAGGGGAGTGTTGTGGGTGACTTATTATATCTATGTTTATTATTTTATTTATCTATTACACTATGCATAATATTTATTTAAAACATTATTTATTATTTTATACACCTAATAATATTTATATTAATTCTATTTACACACACACATACATTCACACATCAAACACACTAACATATTCATACCTTTTATAATATTTATTTTATTCTATAACAAACCCGGGTGATACGCGTAGTATGCAGCCGGCACCGCCTATACCATAAGTATAGCTACGTAGATGCGCGCGCGCCGCCTCGGCCGTTGTACCTAGTCAGTCGGTTACCGCTCCCTCGCCAGTCAGCTGTTATCCGTTCAACGCGACACCCGTGCCTCTCGCTGCGCTAGCACTGTCATACATACTTGTACTTTCCGATCTAACCTAGACTACCTAGTTCTTTCTTCCATTTCTCTTGCTTGTTACTGTACTGTGCTCTCCTTCTGACTTTCTTTCTTGTGTGTTTTGTGTATTCTACTCTCGTGTGTATCGTAATACAAAAGTTCTGTGTTCTATCAAGCCTAGACATTTTCATTTCTTCATCTACGCACGCATACCTCACGCACATCGCTATAGAAAGGAATACCTGGTTCGAATATATTCCCGCGTATAGGTGTTATGTTGGCACTCCTTCAGTATCCAGCATATTATGATGATTTTCTTCTTGTTTATACCGAAATTCACTAGCACGGTACGTGAACTTGGTGTTTTACTAGATTTAGGCGCCGTTAATACGAATTCGCAACGAAATCGAAGGGAACACTATGAAGCTCGAGCTGACTTGTCGCTCGCGGTTGTCGCAACTTCATTTTCTCGTCTACCCCCAGGTATGGGGACATTAGGACGGATATGTAGGTGCGGATAGGACGCGGTCAGAAATAAACTTATCAGCCATATGCGTGTGAAGTCTGCCCCAAAATTTTTTGTTTTAGAGGTACTCCACATAGAGTCACATTGGTGACACGTTGACGACACATCGGTGGAGAATCCAATCGAAGTATTAGTCTTTCTCTTCATATGAGGACACATTTGGGTGAAAAACCATTTTCGTTCGATGTCTCCAAAGTATCACATCTAAGAACACATGAATTTGCTAATAATAAAGCTAATGTTAATTACCCAGTTATCGGTCGGTTGTCTTCCAGGGTGCGGGGCGGCAGCGGAGGGGTTATACGAATTCGTTCGCTACCTTAACGCCATAAAAAACCGGCTAAGTGCGAGTCGGACTCGCGCACGAAGGGTTCGGTACCATTATGTATTAAAACAATTATTATTATTACGTAAAAATTGGGCTATGCTCGCTTTCCCAAAGGCCACTGTGACCATTGTTTTATTGTAGCCACATATTAGCCACAACGCCATCTCTCGGACCGAAAGGTAACTAAACTAACGCTGAGGCGTCGAAAGTATGGGTTGGGTCTTATATATTTATTTTATTCTGTTTTATAGTATTTGTTGTTGTAGCGGCAACTGAAGTACATCATCTGTGAGAATTTCAACTGTGTAACTATTACGGTTCATGAGATACAGCCTGGTGACAGACGGACGGACGGACGGACAACAAAGTCTCAGTAATAGGGTCCCGTTTTACCCTTTGGGTACGGAACCCAAAAAACCGTTAAAATTACATATTATAAAACAAAGTCGAACTCCACCTGTGTCTGTCTGTGTCTTTCTAATTCTTCTTTGCAACCTCGCAACGGATTTTGATGCGATTTTCACCATTTCATAAGGAAGGTTTATATAATATAGTAGCTACAGTTTATGTACATTCTTACGTCATTTGACTGATAAATACGATAAATGTGTATAAAAACACGATGACGCGCGTCATCTGCGGCAGACTTTTTGCGCTTTTGTACAAGGTTGCGTTTGAATCACGTTCGAAACGCGTTAACGTGAGTCAACTGCGCGTCATCAGCGCGTTTAAAATACGCCAAGTGCTAGGGGCCTAATACTTCCTTATTCAAAACAATCTGAGTTGGAATTTGTTTAACATTTGGTCAATAAGTTCATTAAATAAAAAGTATCGGAAGATGTTACACGAGCCGTTTTATTTTGCCCTTTTATAATATTGTGTAACGAGTTACATATGCCTATACCAGTATTCAATATAATGTGACAACCCTGGTGTAGATACTTCGCTCCAGAAGCAATAAATAACAAGGCCATAAACATTTCAAGCGAACAATAGAACAATAGACGTGGCCTTGTCGCGATCGTCTCGGCAGTAGGCGCCACGACGCTTGGACCTTATGACATTAGTCATAAGGTCGAAAGTCGATTGCAAAGAACATACTAGACCTTTATTCCATCAACTACCGGAACATTCTAGAAATGGAATATCTGATGCGTGAGTGGTAAAAAAGGGCACTCGGTCAACTGCGTGGCATTCTAGTTTCAGAAGCGAAACCGGGAAGAACCAGCGATACCAGCGAGAAGTGAAGTGATTTCTACGGGCGATACAAGATCGACGAGTGTGTTTATAAGTGAGTGCATAGTGTTTTGGTGTGTACGTGGTGTAATTGTGTATACACTTTTATTTTTATTTTCCCGTTTAATCCATACCAATAAATTAAATAACAAGATCCAATCCAAGACCATTGCGGAGTCGTTAACCCTAAGGCTTACGCACACATGCATAACCTAAATCGAGGTATATACATGAGCTTAACAGCTTAACTTCTGTACTATCCTTATTTTGTGATTCCTATCCAAAGAGTTTATAAAGTAGAATGGGCGAGCCATAATTACGCCTGCCCATACATTGCAACGCCCCCCATTAGAAAGAGAAACAACGATAACGGTAATTACCTATCTCTCTCCGATCCCGATGAGCCAAAAAGAGAAAGGTGATTACTAAACTTTGCGTGGTGCTATTGACTGTCCGCATTTATTGAATTCTATTGATTTTCATGTGCCTAAAAAACGAACTAGAATCACCACCAAGTCTATGTTTAGTATTCCTCACCACCCCACACTATACGGTAAAAACAGTGTCATCACACGCTTACTATCAAATTATAATAACACTTTCAATATAGGGACCAGCATCCACAAATACTTTAGTTTTACCTAAGCAAATGAATGTATATTGTCATAATGTTTTGTATTTGTGGTTGAAATAAACGATTTTATTATTTATTATATAGTTTATGTTGTACTTTCTTTATACATTATGTACTTATTTATATTAAATATATATTATATTATTTAAATATTATTTATACACATATATATATATATTATATATTATAGTATTCTTATATACTTAGAATGAGTAGATTCTATCTTGTGTGCCACCTCAATTCATTTCAATTTAGTTTCAATAATAATTCAATCTTCGCTTTTTGCACATTAAACCTAGTTGTACGTAGTTTAATGTTATAAGTAAGATGTGGATAACTATAATTGGCATAGGTTAAGTAAATGTGTAAACAAAGCTGTAATTAACGCTGTTGTTATCCTGAATAAAATAAAATAAAAAATAAAAATAAAGATTTCGTCTCTTTTTATTCTAGGTACTCTGAAGCGTCGCCAGAAAGAGAAAGTTGATTACTAAAGATTTCGTCTCTTTTTTATCCAAGGTACGCTCTGAAGCCTGGCTTCTGCCCTCTAGTGTAATATCTCTATGGTTTTATCTCTATGTTCCTATATCAATGGTGGCAACGATCTATTTGTCTATGGTACTATCTGTACTTGTGTCTGTAGGTATTAGGTACCTACCATTGATCTACCTATATAATATAGGATATTCCTATCTCTATGGCTGTGGCTGTGTGCATGTCAAAATTGTCAAATGTCAATTTTCACTTTTCACTTGTCACTTCTGTTGGTCACAAAATATACCTAGTTGGTTCATAAAATCTTAATAAATAATTTATTTTGTAATATTTGTATTGTTGAAGTACTGCTATAATTTCAACTTCTATCTCTACGTGCTGAATTGAAGTTATTCGAAAACACTTATTATCTGTGTAACTGTGTATTAGATGTCATGGTTAAGTGAGTGCCTTAGGACCAGCAGCAAACATTGCAAGCATTGCAAGAAGTCAGTTCTAAGTTCGTTCTTAGTATTGAAATTAATGGTCTGAAAACTAAAAGCATTCTTGTGTTGTGTGCTTGTTTAAAGCGAGCTGTAGTATAAATGCACTCACTGAGCCGCTAACAGTTGAGGAGTTCCCATTACCGAGACCATTTTGACCGTGCGTTTTCCATGTTTGTCATAGCCTTGCATTATCATCGGCACATGCTCGACATGCAAATTTTCATGTAAATCAGACTTCTTTAAGTCCGTGAAACGCTGAAAAGGTTGTTAGAAAAGCAGTGATTGCATTCCAAAGTGTACGAGTGGTGCGCGGTGCCTCTGTGTACGAATACTTCGATAAAAACGCCTGGCAAAGTGTTCGTGTGCGTCCCCAACGACGCGGCGCGAAGGGCGCAGTGGCTGCAGCTGGCGCGACCCCACGCGCGTGGTTCACAATTCGCCCATTTATTTTTGTGAGGACCACTTTGATGTGAGTTTTGGTTTAACTTACTTTGTCAAAAAAATTACTGATAAATACTTGACATTAATATAAAAACGAAGACTTGAAGATAAAACGGCTTGGACATGAGTTTAATATTTTAGCTGTAAGTAGTAGTAAGTGCAACCTGTAATTGTGAGTGGAGCAAGAGAAAAAAAAGACTCCTTGGGAGTTTCTTGCCGCTTCTTCTTCCAAGACCACTCACTGTAGCGTTTGTTGAAGGGATGCCTTAAATTCACTTTCGAAAAGTGTTTGTAAAGAACCTACTTTGAATATTTTGTTTCTTTTGTTGTTCATTTCTCAGTTTATACATCATTGACTGACAACTGATATAAAAAGGCCCAATTTGCCAGCTCATGGTGTTTTTCCATACTTCTAGTGAATAATAATTATGTATTTTATTAGTGTATTTTATGTCATAATAGCTATCGAGCTATAAAATACACTAAGTATGTTAAATTTATATTAGTTTTAATGACAGTTCCTGTTATCAATTTTCATGGACTAATTATTTTTCCAGTTGCCACTTAATATGGAAAATTATATGCAATACCACGTGATGGGAACGGTGTCCCAGGTACGCATGGTACCGGAATGTACTCCCAAACACTTTGCATGCCAGCAGGCCATGAAAACAAAAATGTGTGACTCTAAACTAAGAACATATAGCAGAAAATCCAAATGTTGGAACCGAAAAGTGATGATTCCTGAATGTAAAAATGAATTACAAGAAAGTATAGTCACAAAATCAGTGCTACCCTCCAACCAACTATTTGATTTGGCTGAAGTTCCATGTGAAAATTCAGGTACCTACTTTTTTATGGAATTAAGGCAGCAAAAGAGGATGCAGAACCTTACGCTGCCGCCTGTGACAACTGTGACTGATCTAGATCAAGACTTAAATAGGGAATGGGATGGTTAGTCCAGTTAGCAATTGGTGTTAGAACGTTAGTTGTTTAGTTTGTTTATAAGTGTGAGAACAGGGGCTGTAACTGATAGCGATAGTTGATGTTAGTAATACTTCAGTTAGGTCAGCGCTCCGATTCTGCTAATTTATAAATGGATATATTGGGTCTCAATTGAATTGTTTGACACATTTTGTATAGGGTATGTGTCAAAAATATGTCAAATTATTCAATCGAGCTGCAAATTAAGCATTTATAAGTTATCAGATTATGGGCCCAGTATATTACAATGCTTATTCCTTTGTGGATGATACTTGGCATTTTTATTTTATAAGCAAACTGCAAAATTGCCATAGTTAAGAAGCCTAATAAGGTAAAAATCAATGAGTAAAACACATTTGCAAAATAAAATTAGAACAGTACAGTCGTATTAATAAAGGTTTGATTTCAATAGGAGATATTACTGCCAAATTTTGGCGTTAGAGTGCAGCACTAGCATATACACCGCCGCGTTCCGTAACTGGACGAAAACGCCCAAAACGACACTTTTTCATAGAAATATGAACGTTTTGGTCAAGTTACGGAACGCTATGAATTGTTTACTGCATGTGCTGATGGCGCCATCTACGCGGAGCTTTGCGTAATATTCCCTACTAGTGAACCGCCCTCGCTTCGCTTCGGGACCCGTAAGTATCAACCGCGTAGGTCCCGCTCCCGTAGGAATTTCGGGAAGATAATAAACTATCACCAAAATTAATTGAGGTTAAATTAAATTAAACTTACAAATAAAGCTTACGACAAAATAATAGCAAAGTAGCAAAGGATCACAGCAAGATTAATTCAGATTAAACTTGGAAACGCGGCAAGTTTGGTATGGCAGTGGGTTCGACCAAATTTGATTACCATAAAAACGGTTCTAGTGTGTTAATCTTAAAAGATAGACATATACTGTCGTGGAAATTTTTTTAGATCATTTCAAGAGGAATAATTCTTTCATACATATATTTTTGGTATCTTGAATCGTTTTCGCAACGCATGCAACGAAAGCCCTCGAGAATGAATAATTTTCTCCGTTTTTTCCACATTTTCCATTATTTCTTCGCTCCTAATTGTTGCAGCGTGATGTTATATAGCCTATAGCCTTCCTCGATAAAAGGTCTATTCAACACAAAAAAAAATTTCAATTCGAACCAGTAGTTCCTGAGATTAGCGCGTTCAACCAAACAAACTCTTCAGCTTTATAATTTTAGTATAGATTCGTTTGATTGGGAATTCAGTGAACTTGTGGTTTTTCAGAGATGACTTCAATTGGATGCACAATTGATAGAAATACTCTTTCAAAGATTCTTAGTGAACATAATTATGCACTCAGCAATGAAATTGCAATAATTAATCGTCTGCCTGTCAAGTCCAGAGACTTTGTAGCCCACAATATTGATGTCAAGGTTGAAAATGATCTCTCTGATTACCAGAAAATTACTAAAACTGAAGATACGATTGACTATGACATTTTGAATAGACAAACCATGGCTCGACTTGTTGTTATCGAAGAAATTAAATCTGAGGATGATGTAGTCAACCAGGACATGACTATTACTGAACATACAACCAGTAGTGACACGGTGTGTAGATCGACCACAACTGAAGATGTCATTCATGACATTAAGGCTGAAAATGACCATGATGTGGAGTGTGGATCTACCACAACCAAAGCCCTCTTTGCTGATGACATGAAGGTTGAAATTAAACAGGAAATAATTACTCCTGAAGAGTGTACCAACATTGAGATGATGTGCAGATCAAAGTTGCTCTCAGATGCAGATGAAAACTGTGGTGTGATGAATCAGGATGGTGCAAGTGAAAGTGCATCCAATACTGATGTGAAGTGTGGAGAATTGTCATTAGGTAAGTAGTAATTTATTGTATTTATTTATTTTATTGGAGTTTACTCCTTAAGAAACGATTTGAGTTATAAGGCCCGGTATGAGATTTTATGAGGAGTAAAATCAAGTTTAGAAACACGAAAAGTTGAGGTGTTACGTAGAAAGAGACAAACATATATATCTGTAGGATTGAACGTGTAAAAGAATGAGATGGAATACATTACACAGCTTATCTCATTAAATTTGATCTCGTATTAAATTGCCAGTGTTTTGTTTTTATTTTTGACGCCACCGTTGCCTAGCAACAATTTGTTTCCCCAGCTGTTTACACAACAACGAATTTGTCATACAATGTCATATTTTCTGCATGTTCGAATAACTTTGCCATCAATGTACTATTAAACAAATCATCAAGTGATTAAAGTTGAAAAAATATTTGAAAATATGCAAGAAATTGATTTAGATGATAATGAAGAAGAATCCAAAAAACACATGGATGCGGTTAATTGGTAAGCTTATCGTTTACATTTATGAATAATATACATTTTAAATACGAACAGCTAGATCTTTTATTTAGTGTTTTTATTTTCTATTCGATATATATATCATAATTATCGTTCGTAAGGAGTAAACTCCAATCGTGCGTCATAGCTGACACACACTTTTATTTATCAGTTTGTTTAGTTGTAAGTGGACTTTACGGGACGATGTGATCGTTCAGCGTCAAAGTCCTTTAAATAAATAAAAAAAGTAGAACTTCTTTCTGTACACTTGACTTGAGGAGTAAGCTATTGAATGTGTAAAGAGAGTGTTACGAAATGTGTGATCGGGCGAGGCGAACGGAAGTTGAGATGGAGATATAAGTTAGTGAAGATAGAAAGAGAGAGAGTTACGTTTCGTATATTACTGCAGGGGCAAGAGAAAGAATTCTCTCTTTCTCTCATAGCCAGTTACATTTCGTATATGTAAGACAGAGTGCGGATCTTTTTGTTTGTATCACACTGTAGTAATAATAGAGACATGCATGAAATATCTGGGGGCACGGCAGTACGCGTACGCGAACGGTGATTTCTTGATTATTTCGTAATTCGTTTCGCTTTTGAACACTGTCTGATCCTGTTGTATGGCGTATAACCAAAATAACACATCATTAACACACACTACCCATGAACAATAAACATTGCAAGATTTTGATTTAAAAGATGTGCTTAGGACTTTGTTTCGTCTTTCTTCTCCTTATATAAAGAGGACCTGTGGAAACTGCGGTAGACTCAAAAAAAATACGAGTATAAGTGTATTGAAAAAACACCTAATGAATAAATTTATTTGACTTTAACTTTCAACATATATTATCCTTAACATTAATGTCTCTCCCATCCAGGAATGGAACCCAGGACCTTTCCCAGACAGACTACAAACTATATAGACTATCGGAGCACTTAATTTATTCAATCATGAATTTCTCTGTTTTGTAAACAGGTGAAGATTACTCTTCGGCCGCCATACATACATACATAATACATAAAGTACAGTTGAGCGACACAGCAGTACAACAAGTGACGAAGGCTCCGGGTGATTCGACGGCTCTTCTATCCAATATGTCTGCACATTCAGGGAAAAGACAAAGCACGTGTGAAGTTTGCCACAAAAGATTTTGTAATAAAAGCTATCTTGTAATTCACATGAGGATACATTCAGGAGAAAAACCATTTGCGTGTGAAGTTTGCCACAAGAGATTTAATCAAAAAGGCAGTCTTGTAATTCACATGAGGATTCATTCTGGAGAAAAACCATTTACGTGTGAAGTTTGCCACAAAGGATTTAGTGGTAAAAGTGATCTTGTAAAGCACAGGAGGAAACATTCCGGAGAAAAACCATTTACGTGTGAAGTTTGCCACAAGAGATTTAGTGAAAAAAGCAATCTTGCACGTCATATGAGAATACATTCAGATGAAAAACCATTTGCGTGTGAAGTTTGCCACAAGAGATTTAATCAAAAAGGCAGTCTTGTAAGTCACTTAAGGGAACATTCCGGAGAAAAACCATTTACGTGTGAAGTTTGCCACAAAAGATTTAATCAAAAAGCCAATCTTGTTATTCACATGAGGATACATTCAGGATAAAAACCATTTGCGTGTGAAGTTTGCCACAAAAGATTTAATCAAAAAGGCCATCTTGTAGATCACATGAGGAGACATTCTGGAGAAAAACCATTTACGTGTGAACTTTGCCGCAAAAGATTTTCTAATAAAAGCAATCTTGTAAAGCACATGAGGAAACATTCCGGAGAAAAACCATTTACGTGTGAAGTTTGCCACAAAACATTTAGTCAAAAAAGCCATCTTGCACGTCATATGAGAATACATTCAGGTGCAAAACCATTTACGTGTGAAGTTTGCCACAAGAGATTTAGTCAAAAAAGCCATCTTGTAAGTCATATGAGAATACATTCAGGAGAGAAACCATTTGCGTGTGGATTTTGCCTCAAAATATTAATTAGTCGTAAAAGTGATCTTGTAAATCACCTGAGGAAACATTCCGGAGAAAAGCCATTTACGTGTGAACTTTGCCACAAAAGATTTAGCTTAAAGCACAATCTTGCTACTCACACCAGAATACATTCAAAGGAAAAGCCATTGTTGGATAAAGAAAGAAATGGGTGAAAGGAATACCTGGTTCGAATATATTCCCGCATATAGGTGTTGGGTTGGCACTCCTTCAGTATCCAGCATATTATGATGATTTTCTTCTTGTTTATACCGAAATTCACTAGCACGGTACGTGAACTTGGTGTTTTACTAGATTTAGGCGCCGTTAATACGAATTCGCAACGAAATCGAAGGGAACACTATGAAGCTCGAGCTGACTTGTCGCTCGCGGTTGTCGCAACTTCATTTTCTCGTCTACCCCCAGGTATGGGGACATTAGGACGGATATGTAGGTGCGGATAGGACGCGGTCAGAAATAAACTTATCAGCCATATTCGTGTAAAGTCTGCCCCAAAAGATTTTGTTTTAGAGATACTCTTATGAACCACATGGAGACACATTGGCGACACGTTGACGACACATCGGTGGAGAATCCAATCGAAGTATTAGTCTTTCCCTTCATATCAGGATGCATTTGGTTGAAAAACCATTTTCGTTCGATGTCTCCAAAGTCTCACATCTAAGGACACATGAATTTGCTAATAATAAAGCTAATGTTAATTACCCAGTTATCGGTCGGTTGTCTTCCAGGGTGCGGGGCGGCAGCGGAGGGGTTATACGAATTCGTTCGCTACCTTAACGCCATAAAAAACCGGCCAAGTGCGAGTCGGACTCGCGCACGTGGGTTCCGTACCATTATGTATAAAAACAATTATTATTATTACGTAAAAATTGGGCTATGGTCGCTTTCCCAGAGGCCACTGTGACCATTGTTTTATTGTAGCCACATATTAGCCACAACGCCATCTCTCGGACCGAAAGGTAACTAAACACTTAAATATTTATTTTATTCTGTTTTTTAGTATTTGTTGTTGTAGCGGCAACAGAAATACATCATCTGTGAAAATTTCAACTGTGTAACTATTACGGTTCATGAGATACAGCCTGGTGACAGACGGACGGACAACGAAGTCTCAGTAATAGGATCCCGTTTTACCCTTTGGGTACGGAACCCAAAAAACCGTTAAAATTACATATTATAAAACAAAGTCGAACTCCACCTGTGCCTTCTTTGCAACCTCGCAATGGATTTTGATGCGATTTTCACCATTTCATAAGGAAGGTTTATATAATATAGTAGCTACAGTTTATGTACATTCTTACGTCATTTGACTGATAAATACGATAAATGTGTATAAAAACACGATGACGCGCGTCATCTGCGCCGCAGACTTTTTGCGCTTTTGTACAAGGTTGCGTTTGAATCACGTTTGAAACGCGTATACGTGTGTCAACTGCGCGTCATCAGCGCGTTCAAAATACGCCAAGTGCTAGGGACCTAATACTTCCATATTCAAAACAATCTGAGTTGGAATTTGTTTAACATTTGGTCAATAAGTTCATTAAATAAAAAGTATCGGAAGATGTAACATGAGTCGTTTTATTTTGCCCTTTTATAATATTGTGAACGAGTTACATTTATGCCTATACCAGTATTCAATATAATGTGACAACCCTTGTGTAGATACTTCGCTAACCCGGAAGCAATAAATAACAAGGCCATAAACATTTCAAGCGAACAATAGAACAATAAACGTGGCCTTGTCGCGATCGTCTCGGCAGTAGGCGCCACGACGCTTGGACCTTATGACATTAGCCATAAGGTCGAAAGTCGATTGAAAGGAACATACTAGACCTTTATTCCAACAACTACCGGAACATTCTAGAAATGGAATGTCTGGTGCGTGAGTGGTAAAAAAGGGGCACTAGGTCGACTGCGTGGCATTCTAGTTTCAGAAGCGATACCGGGAACAACCAGCGATACCAGCGAGAAGTGAAGTGATTTCTACGGGCGATACAAGATCGACGATTGTGTTTATAAGTGTGTTACACAACCCTAGCGCATAGACCCTGATGCACAACCCTAGCGTGTAGCGTGAACGCAGGAATCGGAGGAGCTGACGCAGCGCTTACGCCAGTTCCCATGTATCGTGGGAATGGAGGAGAATCCGTGTTCTCGCATCGACTCGGTTTCACGTCTTTTAGTTAAATAATTTTATCATTGTAATTTCTGTTCTTAATTAAATATTAAGACCAATTTGGAGTTTCTCTGCGACCTCCGGCCGCCACCCATATAACTGGCGCAGTCGGTAGGATACTCGACAGCCGCGTCGCGTCAAGATTTCCGACCAAAAATCGGTCCGGGCCCCGCGAGGCTGCCGGTTTTCAAGCCGAAATCGAGTATCGAACACAAGACGGGAGGAGGCCAGGGAGATCAAGACATCGATCAGCAGAGATACCAAAATGCAGTGAGTACCTTGAATCTTCAAGTATTTGCTATTCCTATCTAATTCCTAAATGTTCCTTAAAGTCTATTAATTAATTATATATCAAGAATATATTCCTTTATAAGTAGGTATTTTATTAGGATTATTTTATTAACGTAGGTATTTTATTAACGTATTTTATTAGCTCTTTCTCAGTGTTAACATAAAATTGATTTTTTTAAATTTTAATATATGAGTACCGATAGTAAAACTAGAATTAAAATAGGCAGAAACACTTATATAGACGAGCATAGGAATTTATTGAGTTCGGACACAGAAATAATAGATAAAATGGCTAGTGATTCTGTTGACTGTATTTTCAAGGCCCTTCGACTGGTGCCCGAATTCGATGGCAACCCACACATATTAACTAGGTTCATTAATTTGTGTGATCAACTAGTGGTAACCTATTTTAAAAACGAGCCGGGTAATGATTTTGTGAACTTGTCGCTATTGAACGGAATATTAAATAAAGTAACTGGACCGGCCGCTAGATTAATTAATTCAAATGGCATCCCAGAAAACTGGCTAGGTATTCGAAATGCCTTAATTAACAATTTCGCAGACCACCGTGATGAGACTGCGCTTTACAACGATTTATCCTTGCAGACCCAGGGGTCCAGCAGCCCCCAAGAATTTTATGAGCGGTGTCAAAGTCTTTTCAGTACTATAATGACATATATTTCTTTGCACGAATCTGTTCAGACCACAATTGAAGCTAAACGGACACTGTATAAAAAATTAACTCTTCAATGCTATTTGCGAGGACTTAAAGAGCCATTAGGTTCACGAATTCGTTGTATGCGTCCCGAAAGTATGGAAAAAGCATTAAGTTTTGTACAAGAGGAACTCAATACTCTTTATTTGCAGCAACGCAACGACAGCGTTCTTCCAAAAAAAGCCTGGCAGCCGCAACCTCCTATACCAGTAAGTACCTTTAACTTGCCTTTAAATAATTTTCAAATGTCAAGGCCAGCCGGGAGTCAAAATTTTAATGTTCCTAATACATCGCGACATTTTAGGTACCCCCAACCTCCTCAAGGTTGGAGACCGAATCAAATGATACCTCAATATCGCGGACCTAGCCGTACTCAACAAATGTTCGGGACACCGCCGCCGAATTATAACCCACATAATAACACTTTTAAGCTACCGTCAAGGCCGCAACCTTTACCACCACCGATTCGTAATAATTTTTCACAACCGATGAGTGGTGTCAGTCACTATGTTTCAAAGCCAATGCCACCATCGGGTCACGATTGGCGAAAATTTGGGAACCCACCGCCTAATAATTATTTTAAGGCGCGTGAAGTAAATTTTAATGATTTCGGCTACGAATTTGACAACCCTGATTTTGACTATGACTACGTGGACGAATATTATACTGACTACTATGACTATTATTCACCTCAGCCAAATTTTTATGAACAACCGGTATATAACGAAGGTGTCTCTGTGGAGGAGGTTAATCAGGAGCCTGCACCAGAGAATACTGAAAATTTTCAAAAGGTTTCAAAATCCGAAAAGCCAAAATAGAAGTAAATCTACAGACGCAGCGACAGCTGGTCTATGTTCAGATTAATAATCCCCCATTAAAATTTCTTATCGATACCGGTGCCAATCAGTCTTTCATATGTCCTTCTGCTGTTGAGAAATACTTTTGTCATATTCCCCTAAATTATGAGCCGTTCGAAGTGACTAATGTGCACGCGACTAGTAGACATGATTACTCGATTACTTTACCATGCTTTTCAGAATTTAAAGAAGAGACTGACATTACGCTATTCATTTATAAATTCCACAATTACTTTGATGGGCTAATAGGACTGGATTTATTAAATAATTGGGAATCCAACATTAATTTAAAAGATAAAACTCTGTCCACTCGTAATGCAGTCATACCAATTAAAATGTATAATTCACGTAATGTCAATCTCTACGAAAATGTTATACCTGCTCAGTCTTCAAAATTAGTCCGATTACCTATTAATACCGTCGATGGAGATGTGTTCGTCCCCAACCAAATTTTGTGTAACTGTACAATTTCTGACTGTTTGACTAAAGTAAAGGATAGTCGAGGGTTGGTACAAGTTAGTAATGAAACTCTTAATGACATCGTCTTCTCTATGGACCGGCCAATAGTAGGTGAAATTTTCAATGTTGAGTGCGAGCGTGTGCAGCATAGCAGCATATCGGAACGCGCTAAATATATTTTACCTAAACTTCGCACAGATCATCTAAATCAAGAAGAATTTGTCAATTTAACATCGTTATGCGAACAGTATGCTGATGTATTTTATCTTGAAGGTGAACCCCTTACATTCACTAACAAGATAAAACATTGCATAAAAACCACCGATGAAACCCCTGTATATACCAAAAGTTATAGATACCCACACATCCACAGACAAGAAGTTAAAGATCAGATTGCAAAAATGTTAGAGCAGAATATCATACGACCATCTGATTCTGCGTGGAGCTCCCCTATTTGGGTTGTGCCCAAAAAGGCCGATGCTTCCGGAAAAACCAAGTGGCGTCTTGTCATAGACTTTAGAAAGGTGAATGAGAAAACGATTGACGATAAGTACCCAATCCCGAATATCACAGATGTCCTTGACAAATTAGGTAAATGTCAATACTTCAGTACCTTGGATTTAGCTAGTGGCTTTTATCAGGTAGAGATGGACCCCAAAGATATCCATAAAACAGCATTTAGCGTCGAACATGGGCATTATGAATTTTTGAGAATGCCCATGGGTCTTAAAAATTCACCATCCACTTTTCAGCGGGTCATGGACAACGTCCTCAAAGACCTGCAAAATGAGGTATGCTTGGTCTATCTGGATGATATAATTGTTTTTAGCACTAGTTTACAGGAACATATGGTTAATTTAGAAAAAGTGTTCAAAAAATTGCGAGAATCTAACTTTAAAATCCAGTTAGATAAGTCTGAATTTTTGAAGTTGGAAACTGAATTTCTTGGACACGTTATTACTACAGAAGGAGTCAAACCCAATCCGAATAAAATAAAAGCCATAGCTAATTATCCACTGCCAAAAACCATAACCGAAATCAAACGTTTTCTCGGTTTACTTGGGTATTACAGGAAGTTCATCCCTGATTTTGCTCGCATAACGAAACCCATGACACAATGTCTGAAGAAGGGCAATAAAATCACTTTAGATCAAAATTATATCAATTGTTTCAATCACTGTAAAACCTTGTTAATAAATGACCCCATTCTTCAGTACCCCGATTTTGATAAAGAATTTTTGCTAACGACTGACGCCTCCAACGTCGCTATAGGTGCTGTTTTGTCTCAAGGACCCGTAGGGTCTGACAAACCAATCGCGTATGCATCCAGGACACTAAATACTAGTGAATCAAACTACAGCACGATAGAAAAAGAGCTTTTGGCTATCGTTTGGGCCACAAAGTATTTTAGACCCTATTTATTCGGCCGAAAATTCAAAATTCTCAGCGATCATAAGCCCTTACAGTGGGTTATGAATTTAAAGGAACCCAATTCGAGACTTACAAGATGGCGCCTTAAACTATCTGAATATGATTTCACAGTCGTTTATAAGTTGGGCAAGCACAATACCAATGCAGACGCATTATCACGTATCCAAATTAATAACGAAGTGACAGATTCAATTGCAGTTAATCTGTCACAGGATTCATCAGATGGTTCTAGGACAGTAACTGCAACTGAGAGCGTTGCTGATTCTGAAACCTTAACAGCTCACTCAGATGCCGAAGGCCCCATTTTGGAAGTGCCGATTACCGATGATCCATTAAATAAATTCACCCACCAAATTGTATTTACTGTAGTAGGCGATATTAAGGGCAAGCCAGTCGTTACCAAACCATTCGATACGCATACGCGGACTTCAATTCAGATATCAAAGTTAAACCTTCAAGAAGACGTTATTAAGGTTATCAAGACTTATATCGACCCCAAAGTTAAGACTGGTTTATTAATTAGTCCATCTGAGGCTATGTACTCTATAATACCTATCATACAGAGAGCTTTTACGAATTCTGCGATGAAACTCGTTTTGACAAAAATTGAATTAGAGAACGTTTCAGACTATTTGCGACAGCAGGACATTATAGGTAAATACCACGATGGCAAAACCAACCATCGCGGTATAAATGAATGTTACTTAGCTCTGTCACGTAAATTTTACTGGCCTAAAATGCGTGAGCATGTTACGAAGTTCATTAATAATTGCACAATTTGCGGCCAAGCTAAGTATGACCGCAACCCAATAAGGCAAAGATTTTGTATAGTTCCACCTGCCAGTAAACCATTTGAATTAGTTCACATAGATCTATTAACTATAGAACATGAAAAGTTTTTGACCATAGTTGACAGTTTTTCAAAATATGCTCAAGCATACCATTTGCGAGACAGTACCGCAGTTAGTGTAGTTCAAGCCTTACTTAAATTCTCCACTCATCATGGCATGCCAATTACTGTTGTTTCCGATAACGGACCCGAATTTTCGAATCAGCTCGTGACAGAATTCTTAAAATTACATAACATACAACATCATAAGGTTGTGTCACATACCCCCAATGAGAATGGAATCGTCGAGCGTTTCCATTCAACGATATTGGAACATCTCCGCATACTTAAGATACAACAAAAAAACGAGTCTACTATAAATTTAATGTCATATGCTCTTCTAGCCTACAATAATTCAATCCATAGTTTTACCCGGTGCAAACCTATAGAACTGATCACAGGACATTTTGATCCCCGCGACCCATTTACCGCTGATCTATCATCACAATTATTACAACAATATATTATAGATCACAAAAACCGCATGAGTATAACGTATAACTTAATTCAAGATGCCAGTGCTCCACGTCGTGCTGATTTAACTGATAACCGTAATAAAAACCGTGAAGCACCTGTTGAATACTCACCTGATCAGCAAGTCTTTGTAAGGAATCCGTTAGCTTCCCGACGCAAGCTGGCTCCACGTTACGTTCGCGATAAAGTATTAACTGACCTCCCGATTCACATTTACACCCGAAAAAAACCTGGACTTACAGCTAAATCGAGATTAAAAAGAGTACCCAAAAATACAAATTTGTTGCAGGACCCTCCTCGTGATTCATCTCCTAGGCGCAGCCCTGTCGCAAGAGATAACACTTGAAAATCTCGGGGACGGCCCAGGCATACTTCCCTTTAAACTTGGCCAAACACGTATTATATCGCACTATCATTCATTCGTACAAACTATAGATTTACAGGATTTGCGAACAAAGTTAGATATGGTCATTGACCAATTACATAGTATAACACCAGATTTAAACAATAAAACTTCCTTTTTTTTCGAACCTCATATAAATTATCTTAAAAATAAGCTTCAAAGTGTGTCTGATCAGTTAGATACGTTTCAATTAAAACGCGTGAAAAGAGGTCTCATAGATGGTCTTGGATCCATTATAAAGAGTATTAGCGGCAACCTCGATTATACCGATGCCATACGATATAACCGTGCCATTGAAGTTTTACAAGACAGCAATAACAAATTGGTAACTGAATTCAATAGCCATGTCAGCATTACCAAGGAATGGATGGCTCATTACTCTGAATTAATTACAAATTTAGTTAAAAATCAGGATAGGATAGAACAGTTTTTAGTTAATATCACGTGTTATAGTGATTTTGCTAGACACATTCACCTTTCACAGGTTCTTTTAATTTTAGGAGATAACGTAGATTCCATCTCTTTAGAGTTAGGAACATTAGAAACCATACTAGCTTTCATAAGGACGTCTACTATGCATCATTCGGTTTTAAGTTTAAATTCCATTACTAGTTTAATTGTTAAGTTAAGAAACTTATACGGTAACGATAAAATATTAGATTTAGATATTAGAGAATATTATAACATTATTCGAGTAGGAGCATACTACTTAGATAATAAAATTATTATAGTATTTAAATTTCCTATCATCCTTGCCCAAATATATGATATGTATAAATTATCTATTGTTCCCAATAACGATCTGGAAATCCTTACACCACCCTTTCCCTTACTAGCAATATACGGAAAAGATTTCAAGTACATAGAGGCAGAATGTCCGAAGATCAGTAAATGGTATCTTTGCGATGAGAACCACAGCATGCAGAGCCACTCAACTGAAGATTGCATCCATCAACTTATTCTTACCCATGAAAGAAAAGAGATCTGCAACCCATTTAAAGTCTCACTGATGAAACCTGCTCTCGAACAGCTCGACGATAGACACTACATCATCTGCTTCCCTAACGCTACCAAGGTACATCTATCCTGTGGTCAAGACCTCTACAAAGTACTTCGGGGCAGCTATCTAGCGATAATCCCACACATGTGTTCTTTGGGAACAGCTGACTTCACTATCTCAAACGTCCATGACAGCCTTAAAGGAAGAGTACTTAAAATAATAAACTTACCTGAGAACCTTTCGTCGATTCCACATACGCCACCAGTCTTCAAGTTGAACTCTATCAGTCTCAATGAATTGCATTCGATCAACACGAAAGTCGCCGTGCAGCCACCAGTGAACATAGAGTCGAAGTTAGACTACAGCGTATATCATATGACTATCCCGATATACCTAGTCATACTAACTGGAACCATCTTAACTATCATCGTATTGGTGTACCGCAGATATCGGATGAAGCAAATCAAAGTCACTAATACAGAGCATATTGAATTGAAGGAAATGCGTGTCACCCCAAGTACCTCCAAAGACGATGAGTATCCAGCTCCATTTCTGACCAAGGTCTTCAATAGTCGCTGTTCTACGGGGGGAGGTGTTACACAACCCTAGCGCATAGACCCTGATGCACAACCCTAGCGTGTAGCGTGAACGCAGGAATCGGAGGAGCTGACGCAGCGCTTACGCCAGTTCCCATGTATCGTGGGAATGGAGGAGAATCCGTGTTCTCGCATCGACTCGGTTTCACGTCTTTTAGTTAAATAATTTTATCATTGTAATTTCTGTTCTTAATTAAATATTAAGACCAATTTGGAGTTTCTCTGCGACCTCCGGCCGCCACCCATATAACTAGTGAGTGCATAGTGTTTTGGTGTGTACGTGGTGTAATTGTGTATCGACGGCTACAATAAAGTCTTTGTGGTACATTTTGGCATTTTCTCGAGCCCAGTACTCCTGACACGTAACAATTGGTGACAGAAGCGGAATGCCTGTAGTATTCCAAAGTGAAGACGGGATTCGTACGCGACGGCATTGGATGCCGCGCGGATGGAGTCGCCAGGGCGTGACCGCACGGAAACGTTGAAACGCTGGTTACTAAATAACATTAAATTTTAATGATTCTAATCATACACTTTTATTTTTATTTTCCCGTTTAATCCATACCAATAAATTAAATAACAAGATCCAATCCAAGACCATTGCGGAGTCGTTAACCCTAAGGCTTACGCACACATGCATAACCTAAATCGAGGTACATACAATTAACAGCTTAACTTCTGTACTATCCTTATTTTGTGATTCCTATCCAAAGAGTTTATAAAGTAGAATTAATGATTAAACGAACTTACCTGTAAGTGAAGTTCTATCATAATTATACGAAGGGTTTCGTCCGAAGATATTAGTAACTAGAATTTATTTTACACAATGTAGTAACGCAGTAAGTGTAACCACTCATCACTTGTTTAGAGAAAAAAAGTAGCCAAACATGGCAACCCTTTTTTTTTTTTTTGATACCTCCCGCTCCCGCGCCTTTCGTGCCAACCCGACTCGGCAGCTCCTTCATTTATTTCAGAGCTTTTAACAGAACATTTTGATATTTCCGAATGGGTTTTGGGCGGGCGGGAGTACGTTACTAATATCTTCGGACGAAACCCTTCGTATAATTATGATAGAACTTCACTTACAGGTAAGTTCGTTTAATCATTAATTATACTCGAGTTTCGTCCTCGATATTAGTAACTAGAATTTATTTTACACAATGTAGATGTTGAGAGTTATGTGAGGAAATATCAAAATTAATGTAAACACATTTTACCAAATAGTTAAATGTTTATTATTTAAACAAAATAATTAGTAACATTAGGTACATACAATATGAATTATCTAAGTAAGTAGGTACCTACTATTATCACATTTGATTTGATCGACATATAGTTCTGGCTAAAACCGTGTTATCATTATCTATGTTAACAATAGTTCTATTGTAGAATTTGGCGAAGGTAGCGGAATTGCCACTCCATCCGGCAGATTTTCTTATCGTGTCCAGGCTTACACCTGACTTATATGCTAAAGAAGTCGCAGCATGTCTTGTGCTATGCGACGAAAAAATGGAAGTGTCAATTCCGCTATTTTTCAAAGTTAATTTAATCCAGCGACTCAGCGTTGGAGCTTTTACAGAATTGTGGGGTTTTTTAAGCCCTATAAAAAGTAAGTCAGATTTGCGCAAGACACTTGTTTTATTTATGTATGCCATTAATGTTTTGGCTGGACATATTTGAGGTCGTTCTTCAAAGAACGGTAAATAAAGAGTTGGTTGATTAGTACCTGTTCTGGAAGTTTTTATTAGATCTGAGATTTTAATTATTATTTGATCTGACAGAATCATTATATTATTGAGGTTGATCTTAGAAAGCGTTTGAGCTCTATGAGCTGTCACAAGCGCAAGCAAGGTCGTACATTTCAGGGAAAGTTGGTCTAATGGCAATAAATCGTTTGGAAAAAAGGATTCCAAATAATTAAGAACCTTTGCCACATCCCATGTGATATTATAGCGTGGCATAGGAGGTCTAAGTCTAAACACACCTTTACAAAATCTTTTGATACGATCATCGTCAGATATTGGTCCTAATATAAGTGCGAGGGCTGACCGGTAACTGTTTATGGTACCGTATTGGCTACCAGAATTAAAGCAATCGGTAAGAAAATCAATAATTATTGGAACTGATGTATTATATAAATCAATTTCATTTTTTATACAAAATGTATACCAGCGTCTAAAGCACACGTCATATTGTTTCAATGTACTCTCTGATAAGGACGCTAACATGATATTTACCGCGGAAGGGGGGACGCAGCGCTGCAGCAGCGCCGTCCTGATAAGACTCCTGCAACCAGGGTAACGCTGGACTTGATGTTCCGGTTGCTGGAATTAGATATTTTAATATGGTTAGGATTTAATCTTATTATTTTTGATACTACAAGGTTCATAAACACAGGGTACCACGGTTGTGTAGGCCAATCTGGAACAACCATTATACCTTCCGCCTTTTCGGAAATGATTTTTCTTAGGACCTTAAGAATTATAGCCACTGGAGGGAAGGCGTAAAAGAAAAAACCTGACCATTCGATGGTAAATGCATCGTATGCGTATGCGTCAGGGTCCCTGTTCCAAGAAACATATACGTCACATTTTTTATTAATACGGTTCGCAAACAAATCGATATTGGGATTTCCAAATGTTTTAATTAACTTTTTATATCCATCTAATGAAATTTCCCATTCTATATCTGGGTGAGAACGTCTAGACTCTATGTCTGCGGTTACGTTATCAGAGGATTTTATGTAAGAGGCTACGACAAATATTTTGCGAGACTCGCACCATTGCCATAAGTCTTTTGTAACTTTCGTAAGATGGGGGTACTGAATACCACCCATTCTGTTTATGTAAGATACCGCCGTGGTGTTGTCTACCCTTAAAAGTATTTGACAGTCATGGCAATTCTTGGCAAATATTTTAATAGCAAAAAAGGCTGCCAGCAGCTCGAGCTGGTTAATGTGTAACGAATATTCTGTTTCAGACCACCTGCCACTAGCTGTCTGATCACCGCAGGCCGCTCCCCACCCCGTAGTTGAAGCGTCAGAAAAGATTTCAATTGAAAAATAATCTTCTTTTATTCGATGGCTTGGTTTTCGTAAAGCATTGAGCCACCAATTGAAATCGGCAAGCAGAGTGTCAGGAATATTCATAAATCTATTGTAATCATCATGGCCAAGTAGATTTAAGTATTTAACCCGTTCCATTTGTTTAGTATACAGCCAGCCGTATTCAACGGCTGGGCAAGCGGATACTAATAACCCTACGAGCTGCGCGAATTTCCTGATTTTACAGCGTTTTAGTTGTTTAAAATGTTCTATTTCGCGTACGATTCGATTTCTTTTTTCGGTTGGCAGACTTACTGTCCAATTGTGAGAATCTATTATAAAACCGAGATACTTGCATGAATGAGATGGAACACGATTACTTTTTTGTTCATTTATAATAAATCCAAGAGATTTTAATAATCGTTCAGTAGTGCTTATGTTATTTAAACATTCCTGACGAGAATTTCCTACCAAAAAAATATCGTCTAGATAAATTGATGAAACCAATCCACAAGAACGTAATAATTTGATTACTGGTTTCATCAATTTGGTGAAGATAAATGGAGCTGTACAGATCCCAAAAGGGAGGACATTAAATTGATAAAGCTTGGAATCTAAACTAAACCTAAGGTATTTTCTAGATTTGGTATGAACTTTTATCAAAAAATATGCGTCTTTCAAATCTAAGGTCGCCATAAAACAATCTTTTGAGACTAATTTTAAGGCTGTTCTTAGGTCTTCTAACTTAAAATGTTGTGTAGGTATAAACTTATTAAGCTCTTTTAAGTTGAGAATAAATCTAATGCCCCCATTGGGTTTAGGTACCAGGAAAACTTTAGATAAGAATTGATCTGCACATGGTTCACATTCTGAGATTGCGCCTATTGATAAAAGGTTGTCGATCGCGTCAGAGAAGTTACGTCTTTCATCAGTGTCAGTTGATAAAGTAGTGGGATAACTATATTGGTAAACTGGTGACTTAAAGATCAACTGGTACCCGTTTACCCACGATAAGACAGTTTCGTCTTGTGTTATCAATGACCATTGTTCGTAGAAATTTGCAAGGCGGCCAGCATAACGTACCGGGTCTAGCGGCGGCGAGTTGACTTGTGACGATGTGATGACTTGTGCGACGAGGTTGTGCGCCGACTGGCTGGTGCTGCAGGCTGTGTCTTCTGTGTCGGACCCTTCGGCTGACTGCGAACTGAGGGTCCCACCTTCCAGTTTAAAGACTTCGGTTTCTGCTTCTGCTTCTGTACATCCTTCATGTCAGTGCCAGATTTACAAACAGCTTTAGCTGTTTTTAAAGTTTCTGGTAAATCTACACCGAAGAGGTATTTATCTATTTTGGTATTCGATAATTGTTCTCGGAAATCCTTCTTTAGCGAGTACAGAGCAAAGTTTTTACGAGACGACGATTCACTGTGCTGTATGTCGCAAAGTATACGTCCAATCTCCATTAGTTGTTTTGACAGGTTGTTGTTCTCCTTGATCCTTAATTGACATGTCAGTATACGACCAATGCCAGCGATGGCTGCTGCAAGCTGTTTTTGTCTATATTCAATGGCTTTATCTCTTTTCAGCACGGTTTCTCCTGACGCTGCTTTTATCTCGGCGTTCAGCATCGGAGCAGCAATCTTTGTACAGTTACAAGGCACTAAAAACTTTTGTATTAACTCTTGCCTTACTTGCTTTTCTAAACCTGTTGTGGCTATATGTTCAAATCTACTGGCCACTTCCTTGTTAATTTCGTCACCGAATTCTTGAGCTACTGATGGATCAGCGCCCAATATATCGAGTAGTTCAGATTGACCGGTACCATCTTCATTAGATTCGCCCATCTCCTCAGTACAGGGAATCGAGGGCTCCGTGTAATTAATTGGCGGTATTACATTTGACGGACCAGCGATCTGCTCGGCGGCTCTGGCGTTGCTGGATGGAGCAACGGCAGGTGGCGGCGGTAGCGCATCGGGCAGTACGTCTTCGTGTGCGGGTGCAGGTGCGGCTGCATCACGGTCTGGAAGCACGAGAGTATATCTATGTATATACATGTAAGCACTATGCCGCAAGGCAAGGTAGATCATGTGGCGAAACAGTCCCACAGACTGATCTGAGTACATGATATCTTTGTTAAATGCGGCGGAATGGTCCTATAGACCACCCTGGTTGCATTTGGGAAAAGACGTACAAATTGGATGGCATCTTATTGTAATGCGGCGGAATGGTCCCGTAAACCACCCTGAGTGCATTATTTTTATATAATAATTATATATGCCGATAAGTACCATGTGGCGAAACAGTCCCGCAGACTGATCTGAATACATGGGTTTCTTTATAATGCGGCGAAATAGCCCTATAGGCTACCCTGAATGCATTATTATTTTTTGTACAAAGATATGAGGGTAGTTTTAAATACTAACCATTTTGGTTATCCGGAATTATATGTTCACTATGCGCACATGACGATGAGGAACCCGATGTGGAACCCGAGGATGATGACGAGGAGGATGATTCCGAACCACGTCGTCTACGACGTGGTACGTTCAAATATCTTTCGAGTTCCTTCAGACGTTTCGAAAGAAATTCAACACTTTCCTCGTTTTTCCGTTTCGGCATGTTATCACAAGCACGTTGCACCGTTGAAAACACGAACTTTAAAAAGTGGAGTGGTTGAGCACTAAAATGCGAATGAAGGAGCTGCCGAGTCGGGTTGGCACGAAAGGCGCGGGAGCGGGAGGTATCAAAAAAAAAAAAAAAAAAAGGGTTGCCATGTTTGGCTACTTTTTTTCTCTAAACAAGTGATGAGTGGTTACACTTACTGCGTTACTACATTGTGTAAAATAAATTCTAGTTACTAATATCGAGGACGAAACTCGAGTATAATGGGCGAGCCATACGCCTGCCCATACATTGCAACGCCCCCGGTTAGAAAGAGAAACAACGATGACGGTAATTACCTGTCTCTCTCCGATCCCGATGAGCCAGAAAGAGAGGTGATTACTAAAGATTTCGTTTTTTATCCGAAGTACAGCCCGCCCAACTTAACTCTGAAATGGCAAAAATTGGAACTAACGAAAAGTCATTCATAAGTACGTTGTGTTCATTCATCTGTCAGTTACTAGTGTGCAATGATTGGTCTAATGAATGTCAAATGCGTCCGACAGCGCCTCTTTCGTTTCAGTCTTAAGTTGGGTTTACTATACGCTCTGAAGCCTGGCTTCTGCGCTCTAGTGTTTTATCGCTATGTTCACAGAACACTATACTCCTGTCGGAGGCTATGTTCCTATCGCAATGGTTGCAACGATCTATTTGTCTATGGTACTATCTGTACTCTCTATCTCTATGGTGCTGACTGCTGTGAATGTTCCATAGAGATATCTCTATGGAATGTTCTGTTTAGTATTGCTTGACCAGAAAAATAGAAAACCTGTCATGAGGGCGCTAAAGTTTCCTTTTATATGGCAACAGCACTGACAACCGACTGACAACAGTAACCATAGTAACACCTATGTTATATGTCATTTTGACAACTATGTCCGAAATGTTATTTAAGGAAATAAATGTTATTTTACACGAAATATTATTTTAGCACATAGAAAGCCACTTTTCTTTCACGAATATGAACAGTTTTTGTCATTTTAGCACAAAAAAGACTCAAAGTAAAAAGACAAACATGAGACAAATTGTGAGATTCAAATCCACTGACAAGTAATTTACGATTGACGTTTAGAAACTAAACGTTGCCAGTAAAACAAATTAGTTCCATGAGTTTACCGCAATATGGCGAGGTTTTTTATATTTCTGGTCAACCTATATATTAAGTCCATTGTTCTGTGCTGCTGTGGCTGTGCAATTCATAGAGAATTGCATGTCAAATGTCAATTTTCACTTGTCATTTCTGTGACCTCTGTCGGTCACAAAATATTAATAATGGTCTAAGATCCGAATCTAAGTCGACATTCACCGGCTTGATAATAGAATCAAACTTATTTTATAATAAATTTCGTATCTTAAAAAATATATTAAAAATGGGTTGACAACAAAAATCCTGGACAGAATATTTTTAATTATTTTTTAAAAAATAATTTTTCAAAAATATTGCATGATGAAGATAATAATAAAATTTTATACTGGACTTAAAGTATAGAACATATAGAATGTGCAGACTATTATTAATGATTAAACGAACTTACCTGTAAGTGAAGTTCTATCATAATTATACGAAGGGTTTCGTCCGAAGATATTAGTAACTAGAATTTATTTTACACAATGTAGTAACGCAGTAAGTGTAACCACTCATCACTTGTTTAGAGAAAAAAAGTAGCCAAACATGGCAACCCTTTTTTTTTTTTTTTTTGATACCTCCCGCTCCCGCGCCTTTCGTGCCAACCCGACTCGGCAGCTCCTTCATTTATTTCAGAGCTTTTAACAGAACATTTTGATATTTCCGAATGGGTTTTGGGCGGGCGGGAGTACGTTACTAATATCTTCGGACGAAACCCTTCGTATAATTATGATAGAACTTCACTTACAGGTAAGTTCGTTTAATCATTAATTATACTCGAGTTTCGTCCTCGATATTAGTAACTAGAATTTATTTTACACAATGTAGATGTTGAGAGTTATGTGAGGAAATATCAAAATTAATGTAAACACATTTTACCAAATAGTTAAATGTTTATTATTTAAACAAAATAATTAGTAACATTAGGTACATACAATATGAATTATCTAAGTAAGTAGGTACCTACTATTATCACATTTGATTTGATCGACATATAGTTCTGGCTAAAACCGTGTTATCATTATCTATGTTAACAATAGTTCTATTGTAGAATTTGGCGAAGGTAGCGGAATTGCCACTCCATCCGGCAGATTTTCTTATCGTGTCCAGGCTTACACCTGACTTATATGCTAAAGAAGTCGCAGCATGTCTTGTGCTATGCGACGAAAAAATGGAAGTGTCAATTCCGCTATTTTTCAAAGTTAATTTAATCCAGCGACTCAGCGTTGGAGCTTTTACAGAATTGTGGGGTTTTTTAAGCCCTATAAAAAGTAAGTCAGATTTGCGCAAGACACTTGTTTTATTTATGTATGCCATTAATGTTTTGGCTGGACATATTTGAGGTCGTTCTTCAAAGAACGGTAAATAAAGAGTTGGTTGATTAGTACCTGTTCTGGAAGTTTTTATTAGATCTGAGATTTTAATTATTATTTGATCTGACAGAATCATTATATTATTGAGGTTGATCTTAGAAAGCGTTTGAGCTCTATGAGCTGTCACAAGCGCAAGCAAGGTCGTACATTTCAGGGAAAGTTGGTCTAATGGCAATAAATCGTTTGGAAAAAAGGATTCCAAATAATTAAGAACCTTTGCCACATCCCATGTGATATTATAGCGTGGCATAGGAGGTCTAAGTCTAAACACACCTTTACAAAATCTTTTGATACGATCATCGTCAGATATTGGTCCTAATATAAGTGCGAGGGCTGACCGGTAACTGTTTATGGTACCGTATTGGCTACCAGAATTAAAGCAATCGGTAAGAAAATCAATAATTATTGGAACTGATGTATTATATAAATCAATTTCATTTTTTATACAAAATGTATACCAGCGTCTAAAGCACACGTCATATTGTTTCAATGTACTCTCTGATAAGGACGCTAACATGATATTTACCGCGGAAGGGGGGACGCAGCGCTGCAGCAGCGCCGTCCTGATAAGACTCCTGCAACCAGGGTAACGCTGGACTTGATGTTCCGGTTGCTGGAATTAGATATTTTAATATGGTTAGGATTTAATCTTATTATTTTTGATACTACAAGGTTCATAAACACAGGGTACCACGGTTGTGTAGGCCAATCTGGAACAACCATTATACCTTCCGCCTTTTCGGAAATGATTTTTCTTAGGACCTTAAGAATTATAGCCACTGGAGGGAAGGCGTAAAAGAAAAAACCTGACCATTCGATGGTAAATGCATCGTATGCGTATGCGTCAGGGTCCCTGTTCCAAGAAACATATACGTCACATTTTTTATTAATACGGTTCGCAAACAAATCGATATTGGGATTTCCAAATGTTTTAATTAACTTTTTATATCCATCTAATGAAATTTCCCATTCTATATCTGGGTGAGAACGTCTAGACTCTATGTCTGCGGTTACGTTATCAGAGGATTTTATGTAAGAGGCTACGACAAATATTTTGCGAGACTCGCACCATTGCCATAAGTCTTTTGTAACTTTCGTAAGATGGGGGTACTGAATACCACCCATTCTGTTTATGTAAGATACCGCCGTGGTGTTGTCTACCCTTAAAAGTATTTGACAGTCATGGCAATTCTTGGCAAATATTTTAATAGCAAAAAAGGCTGCCAGCAGCTCGAGCTGGTTAATGTGTAACGAATATTCTGTTTCAGACCACCTGCCACTAGCTGTCTGATCACCGCAGGCCGCTCCCCACCCCGTAGTTGAAGCGTCAGAAAAGATTTCAATTGAAAAATAATCTTCTTTTATTCGATGGCTTGGTTTTCGTAAAGCATTGAGCCACCAATTGAAATCGGCAAGCAGAGTGTCAGGAATATTCATAAATCTATTGTAATCATCATGGCCAAGTAGATTTAAGTATTTAACCCGTTCCATTTGTTTAGTATACAGCCAGCCGTATTCAACGGCTGGGCAAGCGGATACTAATAACCCTACGAGCTGCGCGAATTTCCTGATTTTACAGCGTTTTAGTTGTTTAAAATGTTCTATTTCGCGTACGATTCGATTTCTTTTTTCGGTTGGCAGACTTACTGTCCAATTGTGAGAATCTATTATAAAACCGAGATACTTGCATGAATGAGATGGAACACGATTACTTTTTTGTTCATTTATAATAAATCCAAGAGATTTTAATAATCGTTCAGTAGTGCTTATGTTATTTAAACATTCCTGACGAGAATTTCCTACCAAAAAAATATCGTCTAGATAAATTGATGAAACCAATCCACAAGAACGTAATAATTTGATTACTGGTTTCATCAATTTGGTGAAGATAAATGGAGCTGTACAGATCCCAAAAGGGAGGACATTAAATTGATAAAGCTTGGAATCTAAACTAAACCTAAGGTATTTTCTAGATTTGGTATGAACTTTTATCAAAAAATATGCGTCTTTCAAATCTAAGGTCGCCATAAAACAATCTTTTGAGACTAATTTTAAGGCTGTTCTTAGGTCTTCTAACTTAAAATGTTGTGTAGGTATAAACTTATTAAGCTCTTTTAAGTTGAGAATAAATCTAATGCCCCCATTGGGTTTAGGTACCAGGAAAACTTTAGATAAGAATTGATCTGCACATGGTTCACATTCTGAGATTGCGCCTATTGATAAAATGTTGTCGATCGCGTCAGAGAAGTTACGTCTTTCATCAGTGTCAGTTGATAAAGTAGTGGGATAACTATATTGGTAAACTGGTGACTTAAAGATCAACTGGTACCCGTTTACCCACGATAAGACAGTTTCGTCTTGTGTTATCAATGACCATTGTTCGTAGAAATTTGCAAGGCGGCCAGCATAACGTACCGGGTCTAGCGGCGGCGAGTTGACTTGTGACGATGTGATGACTTGTGCGACGAGGTTGTGCGCCGACTGGCTGGTGCTGCAGGCTGTGTCTTCTGTGTCGGACCCTTCGGCTGACTGCGAACTGAGGGTCCCACCTTCCAGTTTAAAGACTTCGGTTTCTGCTTCTGCTTCTGTACATCCTTCATGTCAGTGCCAGATTTACAAACAGCTTTAGCTGTTTTTAAAGTTTCTGGTAAATCTACACCGAAGAGGTATTTATCTATTTTGGTATTCGATAATTGTTCTCGGAAATCCTTCTTTAGCGAGTACAGAGCAAAGTTTTTACGAGACGACGATTCACTGTGCTGTATGTCGCAAAGTATACGTCCAATCTCCATTAGTTGTTTTGACAGGTTGTTGTTCTCCTTGATCCTTAATTGACATGTCAGTATACGACCAATGCCAGCGATGGCTGCTGCAAGCTGTTTTTGTCTATATTCAATGGCTTTATCTCTTTTCAGCACGGTTTCTCCTGACGCTGCTTTTATCTCGGCGTTCAGCATCGGAGCAGCAATCTTTGTACAGTTACAAGGCACTAAAAACTTTTGTATTAACTCTTGCCTTACTTGCTTTTCTAAACCTGTTGTGGCTATATGTTCAAATCTACTGGCCACTTCCTTGTTAATTTCGTCACCGAATTCTTGAGCTACTGATGGATCAGCGCCCAATATATCGAGTAGTTCAGATTGACCGGTACCATCTTCATTAGATTCGCCCATCTCCTCAGTACAGGGAATCGAGGGCTCCGTGTAATTAATTGGCGGTATTACATTTGACGGACCAGCGATCTGCTCGGCGGCTCTGGCGTTGCTGGATGGAGCAACGGCAGGTGGCGGCGGTAGCGCATCGGGCAGTACGTCTTCGTGTGCGGGTGCAGGTGCGGCTGCATCACGGTCTGGAAGCACGAGAGTATATCTATGTATATACATGTAAGCACTATGCCGCAAGGCAAGGTAGATCATGTGGCGAAACAGTCCCACAGACTGATCTGAGTACATGATATCTTTGTTAAATGCGGCGGAATGGTCCTATAGACCACCCTGGTTGCATTTGGGAAAAGACGTACAAATTGGATGGCATCTTATTGTAATGCGGCGGAATGGTCCCGTAAACCACCCTGAGTGCATTATTTTTATATAATAATTATATATGCCGATAAGTACCATGTGGCGAAACAGTCCCGCAGACTGATCTGAATACATGGGTTTCTTTATAATGCGGCGAAATAGCCCTATAGGCTACCCTGAATGCATTATTATTTTTTGTACAAAGATATGAGGGTAGTTTTAAATACTAACCATTTTGGTTATCCGGAATTATATGTTCACTATGCGCACATGACGATGAGGAACCCGATGTGGAACCCGAGGATGATGACGAGGAGGATGATTCCGAACCACGTCGTCTACGACGTGGTACGTTCAAATATCTTTCGAGTTCCTTCAGACGTTTCGAAAGAAATTCAACACTTTCCTCGTTTTTCCGTTTCGGCATGTTATCACAAGCACGTTGCACCGTTGAAAACACGAACTTTAAAAAGTGGAGTGGTTGAGCACTAAAATGCGAATGAAGGAGCTGCCGAGTCGGGTTGGCACGAAAGGCGCGGGAGCGGGAGGTATCAAAAAAAAAAAAAAAAAGGGTTGCCATGTTTGGCTACTTTTTTTCTCTAAACAAGTGATGAGTGGTTACACTTACTGCGTTACTACATTGTGTAAAATAAATTCTAGTTACTAATATCGAGGACGAAACTCGAGTATAATCAAATCGAGTGAAAAGTAACTAGTATTGACATACCTGTTTATACCTGTCTACCCAGTAGTTCGTCCAGGTAAATAATAGTCTACCCTACGTCTGTACATTCTATATGTTCTATACTTTAAGTCCAGTATAAAATTTTATTATTAACTTCATCATGCAACATTTTTTATGAAAAATATTTTTTTAAAAAAATATTAAAAATATTCTGTCCAGGATTTTTGTTGTCAACCCATTTTTAATATATATTCTAATATACGAAATTTATTATAAAATAAGTTTGATTCTATTATCAACCCGGTGAATGTCGATATAGATTCGGATCTTCTACTATAATGTATGTGTGTATCATCTCTATGCTGTAGGTACTCTCCATTGATCTATATAGGACTAAGTATAAGTAGGTATATTCCTATCTCTATGGTACTCTCTATCTCTATGGTGCTGACTGCTGTGGCTGTGTGCATGTCAAATTGTCAAATGTCAATTTTCACTTTTCATTTTCACTTGTCACTTCTGTCGGTCACAAAATAATCAAAATTAATATAGTTGGTTGATTGGTTCATAAAATCTTAATAAATAATTTATTTTGTAATATTTGTATTGTTGAAGCACTGCTATAATTTCAACTTCTATCTCTACGTGTTGAATTGAAGTTATTCGAAAACACTTATTATCTGTGTAACTGTGTATTAGACATTCCTAATTTCCTATCTCTATGGTATTAGATGTCATGGTTAAGTGAGTGCCTTAGGACCAGCAGCAAACATTGCAAGCATTGCAAGAAGTCAGTTCTAAGTTCGTTCTTAGTATTGAAATTAATGGTCTGAAAACTAAAAGCAATCTTGTGTTGTGTGCTTGTTTAAAGCGAGCTGTAGTATAAATGCACTCACTGAGCCGCTAACAGTTGAGGAGTTCCCATTACCGAGACCATTTTGACCGTGCGTTTTCCATGTTTGTCATAGCCTTGCATTATCATCGGCACATGCACGGCATGCAAATTTTCAAGTAAATCAGACATCTTTAAGTCCGTGATACGCTGAAAAGGGTGTTATAAAAAGCAGTGATTGCATTCCAAAGTGTACGAGTGGTGCGCGGTGCCTCTGTGTATGAATACTTCGATAAAAACGCCTGGCAAAGTGTTCGTGTGCGTCCCCAACGACGCGGCGCGGAGGGCGCAGTGGCTGCAGCTGGCGCGACCCCACGCGCGTGGTTCACAATTCGCCAAATTATTTTTGTGAGGACCACTTTGATGTGAGTTTTGGTTTAAGTTACTTTGAATGACAAAAAAATTACTGATAACTACTTGACATTAATATTAAAACGAAGACTTGAAGATAAAACGGCTTGGACATGAGTTTCGTATTTTAGCCGTAAGTAGTTGTAAGTGCAACCTGTAACTGTGAGTGGAGCAAGAGAAAAAAAGACTCCTTGGGAGTTTCTTTATTCTATTAGTGTTCTATTAGTGTATTTTATGTCATAATAGCTATCGAGCTATAAAATACACTAAGTACGTTAAATTTATATTAGTTTTAATGACAGTTCCTGTTATCAATTTTCATGGACTAATTATTTTTCCAGTTGCCACTTGACATGGAAAATTATATGCATGTGATGGGATCGGTGTCCCAGGTACGCATGGAACCGGAATGTACTCCTAAACACTTTGCATGCCAGCAGGACACGAAAACACAAATGTGTGACTCTAAACCAAGAACATATAGCAGAAAATCCAAATGTTGGAACCGAAAAGTGATGATTCCTGAATGTAAAAAGGAATTACAAGAAAGTATAATTACAAAATCAGTGGTATCCTCCAACCAACTATTTGATTTGACTGAAGTTCCATGTAAAAATTCAGGTACCTACTTTTTTATGGAATTAAGGCAGCAAACAAGCATGCAGCACCTTCCGGTGCCGCCCATGACAACTGTGACTGATCTAGATCAAGATTTAAATAGGGAATGGGATGGTTAGTCCAGTTAGCAATTGGTGTTAGAGCGTTAGTTGTTTAGTTTGTTTATAAGTGTGAGAACAGGGACTGTAACTGATAGCGATAGTTGATGTTAGTAATACTTCAGTTAGGTCAGCGCTCCGATTCTGCTAATTTATAAATGGATAAATTGTGTCTCAATTGAATTGTTTGACACATTTTGTATGGGGTATGTGTCAAAAATATGTCAAATTATTCAATCGAACTGCAAATTAAGCATTTATATGTTAGCAGAATAAGGGCCCAGTATATTACAATGCTTATTCCTTTGTGGATGATACTTGGCATTTTTATTTTTATAAGCAAACTGCAAAATTGCCATAGTTAAGAAGCCTAATAAGGTAAAAATCAATAAGTAAAACACAATTGCAAAATAAAATTAGAACAGTACAGCCATATTAATAAAGGTTTGATTTCAATAGGAGATATTACGGCCAAATTTTGGCGTTAGAGTGCAGCACTAGCACATACACCGCCGCGTTCTGTAACTGGATGAACACGCCCAAAACGACACTTTTTCATAGAAATATGAATGTTTTGGTCAAGTTACGGAATGCTATGATTTGTTTACTGCATGTGCTGATGGCGCCATCTACGCCGAGCTTTGCGTAATATTCCCTATTCGTTTGATTGGGAATTCAGTGAACTTGTGGTTTTTCAGAGATGACTACAATTGGATGCACTATTGATAGAAATACTCTTTCAAAGATTCTTAGTGAACATAATTATGCACTCAGCAATGAAATTGCAATAATTAATCGTCTGCCTGTCAAGTCCAGAGACTTTGCAGCCCACAATATTGATGTCAAGGTTGAAAATGATCTCTCTGATGACCAGAGAATTATTAATACTGAAGATACAATTGACTATGACATTTTGAATAGACAAACCATGGCTCGACTTGTTGTGATCAAGGAAATTAAATCTGAGGATGATGTAGTCAACCAGGACATGACTAGTACCGAACATACAATCAGTAGTGACACGGTGTGTAGATCGACCACAACTGAAGATGTCATTCATGACATTAAGGCTGAAAATGATCATGATGTGGAGTGTGGATCTACCACAACCAAAGCCCTCTTTGCTGATGACATGAAGGTTGAAATTAAACAGGAAATTATAACACCTGAAGAGTGTACCAACATTGAGATGATGTGTAGATCAAAATTGTTCTCAGATGTAGATCAAAACTGTGGTGTGATGAGTCAGGATGGTGCAAGTGAAAGTGCATCCAATACTGATTTGAAGCGTGGAGAATTGTCATTAGGTAAGTAGTAATTTATTGTGTTTATCAGTAACTTTATAAAGTAGAACTTCTTTATGTACACTTGACTTGAGGAGTAAGCTATTGAATGTGTAAAGAGAGCGTTACGAAATGTGTGATTTTGTCAATCACTGTCTGATCCTGTTGTATGGCGTATAACCAAAATAACACATCATTAACACACACCACCCATGAACAATAAACATTGTAAGATTTTGATTTAAAAGATGTGCTTAGGACTTTGTTTCGTCTTTCTTCTCCTTATATAAAGGGGACCTGTGAAAACTGCGGTAGACTCAAAAAAAATATGAGTATAAGTGTATTGAAAAAACACCTACATGAATAAATTGATTTGACTTTAACTTTGAACATATATTATTATCCTTAACATTAGTGTCTCTCCCATCCAGGAATGGAACCCAGGACCTTTCCCAGACAGACTACAAACTATATAGACTATCGGAGCACTTAATTTATTTAATCATGAATTTCTCTGTTTTGTAAACAGGTGAAGATTACTCTTCGGCAGCCATACATACATACATAACACATAAAGTACAGTTGAGCGACACAGCAGTACAACAAGTGACGAAGGCTCCGGGTGATTCGACGGCTCTTCTATCCAATATGTCTGCACATTCAGGGAAAAGACAAAGCGCGTGTGAAGTTTGTCACAAAAGATTTCCTAAAAGCCATCTTGTAATTCACATGAGAACCCATTCTGGAGAAAAACCATTTAAGTGTGAAGTTTGCCGCAAAACATTTAGTCAGAAAAACAATCTTGTAATTCACATGAGAATACATTCAGGAGAAAAACCATTTTCGTGTGAACTTTGCCACAAGAGATTTAGTCAAAAATGCTATCTTGCACGTCATACGAAAATACATTCAGGTGAAAAACCATTTACTTGTGAAGTTTGCCACAAGAGATTTAGTATAAAAAGCAATCTTGCACGTCATACGAAAATACATTCAGGTGAAACACCATTTACGTGTGCAGTTTGCCACAAGAGATTTAGTCTAAAAGGCAATCTTGTAGTTCACAAGAGGAAACATTCCGGAGAAAAACCATTTACGTGTGAAGTTTGCCACAAAAGATTTAGTACAAAAAGCAGTCTTGCACGTCATATGAGCATACATTCAGGTGAAAAACCATTTACGTGTAAACTTTGCCACAAAAGATTTAGTCAAAAAGGCAGTCTTGTGACTCATATGAGGAATCATTTAAAAGAAAAACCATTTGCGTATGAAGTTTGCCACAAAAGATTTCCTAGCAAAAGCCATCTTGTAATTCACATGAGGATACATTCAGGAGAAAAACCATTTACGTGTGAAGTTTGCCACAAAAGATTTAATCAAAAAGGACATCTTGTAGATCACATGAGGAGACATTCTAGTGAAAAACCATTTACGTGTGAACTTTGCCACAAAAGATTTAGTCAAAAAGGCACTCTTGTGACTCATATGAGGAATCATTTAAAAGAAAAACCATTTGCGTGTGAAGTTTGCCACAAAAGATTTCCTAGCAAAAGCAATCTTGTAATTCACATGAGGATACATTCAGGAGAAAAACCATTTACGTGTGAAGTTTGCCACAAAAGATTTAATCAAAAAGGACATTTTGTATATCACATGAGGAGACATTCTGGAGAAAAACCATTTGCGTGTGAAGTTTGCCACAAAAGATTTAATCAAAAAGGACATCTTGTAGATCACATGAGGATACATTCTGGAGAAAAACCATTTGCGTGTGAAGTTTGCCACAAAAGATTTAATCATACAGGCCATCTTGTAATGCACATGAGGAAACATTCCGGAGAAAAACCATTTGCGTGTGAAGTTTGCCACAACAGATTTAGTCAAAAAAGCCATCTTGCACAACATGTGAGAATACATTCAGGTGAAAAACCATTTACGTGTGAACTTTGCCACATAAGATTTAGTCGAAAAGGCAGTCTTGCACGTCATAATATGAGGAAACATTCCGGATAAAAACCATTTACGTGTGAAGTTTGCCACAAGAGATTTAATCTAAATAGCAATCTTGCACGTCATATGAGAATACATTCAAAGGAAAAACCATATTCGTGTGAAGTCTGCCCCAAAAGATTTTGTTTTAGAGATACTCTTGTAAACCACATGGAGACACATTGGCGACACGTTGACGACACATCGGTGGAGAATCCAATCGAAGTATTAGTCTTTCCCTTCATATCAGGATGCATTTGGTTGAAAAACCATTTTCGTTCGATGTCTCCAAAGTCTCACATCTAAGGACACATGAATTTGCTAATAATAAAGCTAATGTTAATTACCCAGTTATCGGTCGGTTGTCTTCCAGGGTGCGGGGCAGCAGCGGAGGGGTTATACGAATTCGTTCGCTACCTTAACGCCATAAAAAACCGGCCAAGTGCGAGTCGGACTCGCGCACGTGGGTTCCGTACCATTATGTATAAAAACAATTATTATTATTACGTAAAAATTGGGCTATGGTCGCTTTCCCAGAGGCCACTGTGACCATTGTTTTACTGTAGCCACATATTAGCCACAACGCCATCTCTCGGACCGAAAGGTAACTAAACACTTAAATATTTATTTTATTCTGTTTTTTAGTATTTGTTGTTGTAGCGGCAACAGAAATACATCATCTGTGAAAATTTCAACTGTGTAACTATTACGGTTCATGAGATACAGCCTGGTGACAGACGGACGGACAACGAAGTCTCAGTAATAGGGTCCCGTTTTACCCTTTGGGTACGGAACCCAAAAAACCGTTAAAATTACATATTATAAAACAAAGTCGAACTCCACCTGTGTCTGTCTGTGTCTTTCTAATTCTTCTTTGCAACCTCGCAACGGATTTTGATGCGATTTTCACCATTTCATAAGGAAGGTTTATATAATATAGTAGCTACAGTTTATGTACATTCTTACGTCATTTGACTGATAAATACGATAAATGTGTATAAAAACACGATGACGCGCGTCATCTGCGCCGCAGACTTTTTGCGCTTTTGTACAAGGTTGCGTTTGAATCACGTTTGAAACGCGTATACGTGTGTCAACTGCGCGTCATCAGCGCGTTCAAAATACGCCAAGTGCTAGGGGCCTAATATTTCCTTATTCAAAACAATCTGAGTTGGAATTTGTTTAACATTTGGTCAATAAGTTCATTAAATAAAAAGTATCGGAAGATGTAACACGAGCCGTTTTATTTTGCCCTTTTATAATATTGTGTAACGAGTTACATATGCCTATACCAGTATTCAATATAATGTGACAACCCTGGTGTAGATACTTCGCTCCAGAAGCAATAAATAACAAGGCCATAAACATTTCAAGCGAACAATAGAACAATAGACGTGGCCTTGTCGCGATCGTCTCGGCAGTAGGCGCCACGACGCTTGGACCTTATGACATTAGTCATAAGGTCGATAGTCGATTGCAAGGAACATACTAGACCTTTATTCCATCAACTACCGGAACATTCTAGAAATGGAATGTCTGGTGCGTGAGTGGTAAAAAAGGGGCACTCGGTCAACTGCGTGGCATTCTAGTTTCAGAAGCGAAACCGGGAAGAACCAGCGATACCTACGAGCGATACCAGCGGGAGTGAAGTGATTTCTACAGGGGATACAAGATCGACGAGTGTGTTTATCGACGGCTACAATAAAGTCTTTGTGGTACATTTTGGCATTTTCTCGAGCCCAGTACTCCTGACACGTAACAATTGGTGACAGAAGCGGAATGCCTGTAGTAGCCCAAAGTGAAGACGGGATTCGTACGCGACGGCATTGGATGCCGCGCGGATGGAGTCGCCAGGCCGTGACCGCACGGAAACGTTGAAACGCTGGTTACTAAATAACATTAAATTTTAATGATTCTAATCATGCACTTTTATTTTTATTTTCCCGTTTAATCCATACCAATAAATTAAATAACAAGATCCAATCCAAGACCATTGCGGACTCGTTAACCCTAAGGCTTACGCACACATGCATAACCTAAATCGAGGTACATACATGAGCTTAACAGCTTAACTTCTGTACTATCCTTATTTTGTGATTCCTATCCAAAGAGTTTATAAAGTAGAATGGGCGAGCCATACGTCTGCCCATACATTGCAACGCCCCCGGTTAGAAAGAGAAACAACAATGACGGTAATTACCTGTCTCTCTCCGATCCCGATGAGCCAGAAAGAAAAAGGTGATTACTAAAGATTTCGTTTTTTATCCGAAGTACGCTCTGAAGCCTGGCTTCTGCGCTCTAGTGTTTTATCGCTATGTTCACAGAACACTATACTCCTGTCGGAGGCTAGAGTCCTACAAGGATCTTTTGGCACATGTCTGATGTGAGGGTGACAGAGACAGCGCCTTATAGGGAAGGTAAACTGTGAGGCGCTGTCTCTGTCACCCTCACGTCAGTCGTGTGCCAAAAGATCATTGTAGGACTATAGGTATGTTCCTATCGCAATGGTTGCAACGATCTATTTGTCTATGGTACTATCTGTACTCTCTATGTCTATGGTGCTGACTGCTGTGAATGTTCCATAGAGATTTCTCTATGGAATGTTCTGTGTTCAGTGAGCTTAGTGCGAGTTTTCAGTGACAAAACGCGCTCGCTACGTAACTGCGAGTTAGCTAAAATTTGTATGGGATCAAGCTGAGCCATTTACGTCCCGCTAGGTGGCTCTGCTCCGATCCCATACAAATTTTAGGTAACTCGCAGTTGGCTCACTGAATTTGGCCCCACTTTTTTTGATTTTCGGATTTTTGATATTTTTAATTATTTGTTCGTCGTTTGTTCGTTAATGTTCGAATGTAAAAATTGTTTGTTCGTCTTTTATTTATTTATAATGAATTAAACAAATGATCACTCTTAAGTTGGCCCCCCTTACTAGATATCTTTATTTTTATCACTTAGATTAATTAATTTTGATTAATTATCGTTTGTTCGATGACTATTGGTGATTGTTCGATCATAAAAACAATTAAATTCCCAACTCACCGCGCGAGGCCCGAATTACGGCGAGCATTCCGGAATGCTCATGGCTGCCGCGGCGTATTTTCATTTTTTACAGTTACATTTCAAAAAATTTTGTTAAAGAAGCTTTAATTTCATTCTTGTTTATTTTAGAAACGATGAAGATAATCCTGAGAAAATGAAGGAGTAATTTTTGGTTAACGCCAGAAATATAATCTAGAAGAATTACTTTAACTTTCTAATAATTAAGATGAACAAAAGAGTTCTGTATTCTTCATAACGGTAAAAAGGTGGATTGTATCCACTAATTAACATAATTAATAAAATTTTGACTTATACTTATTTCATATTTATTGAAATAACATTATTGACTTAGTAAGTGCACCGAGCTCTCCGGTTACCTGACACGAAAATTAACTTAGCTTAAACTGGCCAAGAAAAATGATAAAAAAAAACTGAAAAGTAGAAATGTAAAAAAATAAAAGATGCAATTTTTTTAAAAGAATTTTTCCGAACAAATCTTTTCGTTGAATAAAATTAAAAATTGTAAAGTCACTGCTATGTAACTTTTACGTCAATTAAGTTAATATAGACGTGAATAATTTTTTAAAATAAAATCCTGTTTATAGAGTATATATATACTAAGTTTATTATTCGATATTAAATGAATTTCTACTAAATGTCCCTGCAATATATTCCTTGAACTAATAAATAATTATCATTTCAACAAAAACAGATTGTGTGTGCATTACATTTACATTTTTTGAACTACGTAATGAATTTAGGAATTATTACTTTTATTATAAAATACAAGTATCATAACTATCTCCTATTGCATGGTAATGAATAGTATCACTTTAACACGAAAATTGTACTCCTAAAATATTCTTAAATAGAATAATTAGAAATCACCGAAATTTCTATGCTTGTTAATATTCAATATCATTAAAAATGACTGAATTTATTAAAACCGCGCTAATCGTACTCTAACGACTAATTGGCCGTCTTCACCCACATTTTTTTGTTGAAGTACTTATTGTTGAAGTTTTCAATATTTATTTATCCCTTGTCACTTCTGTGACCTCTGTCGGTCACAAAATATTATACAGTTTGTTTCTTTTCGCCGCGGACTAAATTGACACATGCAAATGTCAATTTTCGACATATACCTAGTAAACCCAACTTAAGATTGAAACGAAAGAAGCGCTGGTGGACGCATTTGACATTCATTTGACCAATCATTGCACACTAGTAACTGACAGATGAATGACCACAACGTACTTATGAATGACTTTTCGTTAGTTCCAATTTTTGCCATTTCAGAGATAAGTTGGGCGCACTATAATCAGCTTTTTAATAGTAGTGTAGTACTACGATACCGGTTTTATGAATCGTAACTTTTTACTTAGACGAATCTTTTTAAAATCATGGTAACTATGGAGTATCACAGATAAAAAAAGACGTGTGGCACTCGGAGACTGCCGCGGTAAAGCTATTGCATATCATTATATATAAATTAACAAAACAAAATACCGACACCGATCCGAGCACAGGCGAGCCCGAGAACGAGACTGCGAGAAACCGATCACATTCACGCTTCTCGGGTGTTCTCGGGGGTTCTCGGCGTGAGTTTGTAGCCGCTATTAAGAATACGTACATCATAACGTCACATTATAGGTGCAAGACATTTTAATCTTTATTAGAAACGGATAAGTAATGCATTAATTTGTGCAAAGAAGATTTAAATATTCTGAACAAAAGCATAAGAACTATTTCATTTGACAAAATAATTCTTTTTAAAAAGAAAATTGACATTTGACATTTAAGTCCTACAACGATCTTTTGGCGCGTGAATGACGTGTGGGTGACAGAGACAGTGCCTTACAGTTTGCCTTGCCTGTATGACACTGTCTCTATCACCCTCAAGTCATTAATATAGTGTCATTATTTTATGTCATGTTATTATTTTGTATGTTTTAAACCTAAATACGCGATAATTCGACTATTATGAATACATGTTGTCGATTCCAACGCCTTATTTAATCCAGATCTACATGTAATTATTCTTAAAACACCGAACCGACGGGGCGAAAATCAAATGTTTGACAGGTAAGATTTGTATGGGAAATTAAAATTTATATTTTTAGTATTTTGCTCGCAATTTTTCATATTTTCTCATCGCTGCAACCTTCCCTGAACTTCAACGAATATTTCAAGACTAAAATTAGCCAAATCGGTTAAGCCGTTATAAAGTAAAAGTTAGTTAACTCAGTTAAAAGTTCTGGTATATATCGATGTGTGGGTGCATAGACATAGTAACTATGTCTGTGTGTAGGGTGTAATAAATTTTCGTTACGAAATTTTTGAATTCGGTCCCCGCGCTCAAGGCCCGCGATAAAAGCTATACAATAGCTTAAAAATATATTTATTAATTTTAATTACGTATTTACACTAAGTAAATACGACAATTATTGATTTGTTGTTGAAGAATACGCAATAACAAGGTTAAAGTACATTATATAGGTATGCCTATAGGTCATTTTATTTAACACAAGTTTAAGACACATGTTTTATTATTACCAAAAACGATACTAGATTGTAAATTACGTAAAGTTACGGTAGTGGCACATCACTATTAATGATTCGCTAAAAAGTGGCAACACAGCTAATGTCAATTTAGTCCGTACCGAAAAAAACAGACTGTACATACATGAACTTAACTTCTGTACTATCCTTATCTTGTGATTCCTATCCAAAGAGTTTATAAAGTAGAATGGGCGAGCCATACGCCTGCCAATACATTGCAACGCCCCCCGTTAGAAAGAGAAACAACGATAACGGTAATTACCTATCTCTCTCCGATCCCGATGAGCCAAAAAGAGAAAGGTGATTACTAAAGATTTCGTCTCTTTTTATCCTAGGTACGCTCTGAAGCGTCGCCAGAAAGAGAAAGTTGATTACCATTGAGTTACTATGTAAACTAGAGAAGCTACGTCAAACAAAAGTCATGTTCCTTTTCTCGGTTTAAAGCTATCCGTCGCTGCAGCGCTACAAAAAAACATACTGTCTAATCTATCATTTTAAACCGCAGCGCTTAATACGCTTAATAAGATGCATATAGTCCTACAAGCATATTTTGGCCCGTGGGTAACAAAGACAGCGCCTTACAGTTTACCTTATCTGTATGACGCTGTCTCTGTCACGCACGCGCCAAAAGATGCTTGTAGGACTGTAGGTCGTTTCATTCATTACTCGGTTACTATGACGACGGAATATAGATTATGACATTTAGGACACAGAACGGTTAGTGTGGGGTTTTTACATGTTTTTTACCTATCTGGTTCATCAGGTTGAATGAAATAAAAAATTAAAATTAAGTATTATTGTGAATATTTTATCCCCCAAAACTCAGTTCTACTGTAAAGTGTACACGTTCTACATTTATTAAGTACAAACATCAATAAATTTCTTTATTTTACAAAAAGTCTAAACAAGTAACTAATTAAAATTTGGGGTGTTTGTTTGTAACATTGAAATAACCACTTTTTACTAAATGCATGGATAAACATTAGTATAGATAGACCGTCTATTCGTATACAAAAAAAAAACATGTTTTGCAATAACAATAATTATTAAGGACCCGTCAAACTAATTTTGGAGATACACAATAATAACCAATAATAATAATCTTTATTATCTAATTTGTGGCTATATACCTCAGGTAAGTGTGATAGGATGCATCTTATTTCACATCTACGTAAACGACCTGCCTAAAATAGCTAACACACAATTTTTTTTCCAAAAATAACAATTACATTATGATATTAATATAAATAAAACAAAACATATCTTTAATCCAAATATGTATAATGATAATTAATTATTTGTTTTGTAATGTTGCTCATGCTGCTTTAATTTTTATATTTGTAACACCTTATATAAAGCATGACGCAATATAGATTAAGATTATGCTAGGCAGATGGAACCGCGGACAAAGTATAGTCTTTTAAGAATTAAAACATTACAGAGTCATGAATGTCAGCGTGTAAAACTGATAATATTGTGTTTAATGTGATGTCAACAAATTGTACCTACTTTCACTACTGGGCGTTGTTAGTCTATGAGTAACACACAATATGGCAGACGATAAATATTTTTTTGTATTTATTTGAAAGTAGTGAAATATGGTTACTAACCGATGAAAAGTTACTCCTGTGCATTTATTTGAGTTCCTGAAGCTATTGCGGCAATTACGTAATACACAATTGGGCATTGTTCACGCTAGTTTTAAAGATTCACTGACAGGTCTCAGACGTTTTACGCGCATGCGAGCTGGCAAGCGAATGAGAGAGTTGAGGTGCATTCACCGCAACTGACTGGCGAATAAAATTTCTTTGCGGTGTCTTCTCTAGTACTTTAGTACATAATATCTCAATGTTGATTACTACAGATTTCGTCTCTTTTTTATCCAAGGTACGCTCTGAAGCCTGGCTTCTGCCCTCTAGTGTAATATCTCTATGGTTTTATCTCTATGTTCCTATATCAATGGTGGCAACGATCTATTTGTCTATCGGTTTCTGTACCATTATCTCTATGCTGTAGGTACTCTCTATCTCTATGGTGCTGACATAGTGTATGATCTATGGTGCTGACTGCTGTGGCTGTGGCCTGTGGCTGTGTGCATGTCAAATTGTCAAATGTCAATTTTCACTTTTCATTTTCCCTTGTCACTTCTGTCGGTCACAAAATATAGTTGGTTCATAATTCTTAAATAATTTATTTTATAATATTTGTATTGTTGAAGTAGGTACTGCTATAATTTCAACTTCTATCTCTACGTGTTGAATTGAAGTTATTCGAAAACACTTATTATCTGTGTAACTGTGTATTATTATCATGGTTTAAGTGGTGAATGACGTCACGCCGACTCACGCCATAGGGCCAGCAGCAAACATTGCAAGAAGTCAGTTCTAAGTTCGTTCTTAGTATTGAAATTAATGGTCTGAAAACTAAAAGCATTCTTGTGTTGTGTGCTTGTTTAAAGCGAGCTGTAGTATAAATGCACTCACTGAGCCGCTAACAGTTGAGGAGTTCCCATTACCGAGACCATTTTGACCGTGCGTTGGCCATGTTTGTTATAGCCTTGCATTATCATCGGCACATGCACGGCATGCAAATTTTCAAGTAAATCAGACTTCTTTAAGTCCGTGAAACGCTGAAAAGGGTGTTATAAAAAGCAGTGATTGCATTCCAAAGTGTACGAGTGGTGCGCGGTGCCTCTGTGTACGAATACTTCGATAAAAACGCCTGGCAAAGTGTTCGTGTGCGTCCCCAACGACGCGGCGCGGAGGGCGCAGTGGCTGCAGCTGGCGCGACCCCACGCGCGTGGTTCACAATTCGCCAAATTATTTTTGTGAGGACCACTTTGATGTGAGTTTTGGTTTAAGTTACTTTGAATGACAAAAAAATTACTGATAACTACTTGACATTAATATTAAAACGAAGACTTGAAGATAAAACGGCTTGGACATGAGTTTCGTATTTTAGCCGTAAGTAGTTGTAAGTGCAACCTGTAACTGTGAGTGGAGCAAGAGAAAAAAAGACTCCTTGGGAGTTTCTTTATTCTATTAGTGTTCTATTAGTGTATTTTATGTCATAATAGCTATCGAGCTATAAAATACACTAAGTACGTTAAATTTATATTAGTTTTAATGACAGTTCCTGTTATCAATTTTCATGGACTAATTATTTTTCCAGTTGCCACTTAATATGGAAAATTATATGCAATACCATGTGATGGGAACGGTGTCCCAGGTACGCATGGTACCGGAATGTACTCCTAAACACTTTGCATGCCAGCAGGCCACAAAAACAAAAATGTGTGACTCTAAACTAAGAACATATAGCAGAAAATCCAAATGTTGGAACCGAAAAGTGATGATTCCTGAATGTAAAAAGGAATTACAAGAAAGTATAGTTACAAAATCAGTGGTATCCTCCAACCAACTATTTGATTTGACTGAAGTTCCATGTAAAAATTCAGGTACCTACTTTTTTATGGAATTAAGGCAGCAAACAAGTATGCAGCACCTTCCGGTGCCGCCCATGACAACTGTGACTGATCTAGATCAAGACTTAAATAGGGAATGGGATGGTTAGTCCAGTTAGCAATTGGTGTTAGAGCGTTAGTTGTTTAGTTTGTTTATAAGTGTGAGAACAGGGACTGTAACTGATAGCGATAGTTGATGTTAGTAATACTTCAGTTAGGTCAGCGCTCCGATTCTGCTAATTTATAAATGGATAAATTGTGTCTCAATTGAATTGTTTGACACATTTTGTATGGGGTATGTGTCAAAAATATGTCAAATTATTCAATCGAACTGCAAATTAAGCATTTATATGTTAGCAGAATAAGGGCCCAGTATATTACAATGCTTATTCCTTTGTGGATGATACTTGGCATTTTTATTTTTATAAGCAAACTGCAAAATTGCCATAGTTAAGAAGCCTAATAAGGTAAAAATCAATAAGTAAAACACAATTGCAAAATAAAATTAGAACAGTACAGCCATATTAATAAAGGTTTGATTTCAATAGGAGATATTACGGCCAAATTTTGGCGTTAGAGTGCAGCACTAGCACATACACCGCCGCGTTCCGTAACTGGATGAACACGCCCAAAACGACACTTTTTCATAGAAATATGAATGTTTTGGTCAAGTTACGGAATGCTATGATTTGTTTACTGCATGTGCTGATGGCGCCATCTACGCCGAGCTTTGCGTAATATTCCCTATTTGTTTGATTGGGAATTCAGTGAACTTGTGGTTTTACAGAGATGACTACAATTGGATGCACTATTGATAGAAATACTCTTTCAAAGATTCTTAGTGAACATAATTATGCACTCAGCAATGAAATTGCAATAATAAATCGTCTGCCTGTCAAGTCCAGAGACTTTGCAGCCCACAATATTGATGTCAAGGTTGAAAATGATCTCTTTGATGACCAGAGAATTATTAATACTGAAGATACAATTGACTATGACATTTTGAATAGACAAACCATGGCTCGACTTGTTGTGATCAAGGAAATTAAATCTGAGGATGATGTAGTCAACCAGGACATGACTAGTACCGAACATACAATCAGTAGTGACACGGTGTGTAGATCGACCACAACTGAAGATGTCATTCATGACATTAAGGCTGAAAATGATCATGATGTGGAGTGTGGATCTACCACAACCAAAGCCCTCTTTGCTGATGACATGAAGGTTGAAATTAAACAGGAAATTATAACACCTGAAGAGTGTACCAACATTGAGATGATGTGTAGATCAAAATTGTTCTCAGATGTAGATCAAAACTGTGGTGTGATGAGTCAGGATGGTGCAAGTGAAAGTGCATCCAATACTGATTTGAAGCGTGGAGAATTGTCATTAGGTAAGTAGTAATTTATTGTGTTTATCAGGAACTTTATAAAGTAGAACTTCTTTATGTACACTTGACTTGAGGAGTAAGCTATTGAATGTGTAAAGAGAGCGTTACGAAATGTGTGATTTTGTCAATCACTGTCTGATCCTGTTGTATGGCGTATAACCAAAATAACACATCATTAACACACACCACCCATGAACAATAAACATTGTAAGATTTTGATTTAAAAGATGTGCTTAGGACTTTGTTTCGTCTTTCTTCTCCTTATATAAAGGGGACCTGTGAAAACTGCGGTAGACTCAAAAAAAATATGAGTATAAGTGTATTGAAAAAACACCTACATGAATAAATTGATTTGACTTTAACTTTGAACATATATTATTATCCTTAACATTAGTGTCTCTCCCATCCAGGAATGGAACCCAGGACCTTTCCCAGACAGACTACAAACTATATAGACTATTGGAGCACTTAATTTATTCAATCATGAATTTCTCTGTTTTGTAAACAGGTGAAGATTACTCTTCAGCCGCCATACATACATACATAATACATAAAGTACAGTTGAGCGACACAGCAGTACAACAAGTGACGAAGGCTCCGGGTGTTTCGATGGCTCTTCTATCCAATATGTCTGCAAATTCAGGGAAAAGACAAAGCACGTGTGAAGTTTGCCACAAAAGATTTAGTCAAAAAGGCAGTCTTGTGACTCATATGAGGAATCATTTAGAAGAAAAACCATTTGCGTGTGAAGTTTGCCACAAAGGATATAATCATAAATGCAGTCTTGTAATTCACATGAGGATACATTCAGGAGAAAAACCATTTGCGTGTGAAGTTTGCCATGAAGCATATAGTCGTAAAAGCAGTCTTGTAATTCACAAGATGAAACATTCTGGAAAAAAACCATTTACGTGTGAAGTTTGCCACAAGAGATTTAGTATTAAAAGCAATCTTGTGACTCATATGAGAATACATTCAGGTGAAAAACCATTTACGTGTGAAGTTTGCCACAAAAGATTTAATCAAAAAAGCAATCTTGCGACTCACATCAGAATACATTCAAAGGAAAAGCCATTGTTGGATAAAGAAAGAAAGGAATACCTGGTTCGAATATATTCCCGCATATAGGTGTTGGGTTGGCACTCCTTCAGTATCCAGCATATTATGATGATTTTCTTCTTGTTTATACCGAAATTCACTAGCACGGCACGTGAACTTGGTGTTTTACTAGATTTAGGCGCAGTTAATACGAATTCGTAACGAAATCGAAGGGAACACTATGAAGCTCGAGCTGACTCGTCGCTCGCGGTTGTCGCAACTTCATTTTCTCGTCTACCCCCAGGTATGGGGACTTCTTCTTCTTCTTCGTCGTTTCCTCATGACTGAGGGTCGTGGTCATCGTAAGTGATTTTCTCCACTAAAGTCCTCCAGGCTTTTCTGTTTTGGGAAAGTTGCATGGATGCGTGAATGGTGGATTTACACGCTTGTTTAATAGTATCGGTCCAACGGGTCGGTGATCGCCCTCTACTCCTCTTTCCTTCCACGCAGCCAACCACTATCAATTTTTCAAGATTGTCTGGTTCACGCCGGACCACGTGGCCGAAGTACTTGAGAACCCTACGCATGCATATAGTAGAGAGACGAGTTCGGATCTTGAGTTCCTTCAGAATAGATACATTGGTGCGATGGGCTGTCCATGAGATACCCAACATTTTACGCCAACACCACATCTCAAATGCATCTATCCTGTTCCGTACGCGAGACTTCAGTGTCCAGGTTTCGGAAGCATAAAGAAAGATAGAGAAGACAAGGGTATGCATAAGCCTTATTTTGACTTTTAGGCTGATTCCTCTGTTCTTCCATATCTTTTCCAGCCGTTTTACTGCTGCCTTTGACATCTGCGCTCTGCGGATGACCTCTGGTTCACAATCCCCATCACTGGAAATCATAGAGCCGAGATACACAAACTGATCAACCGTATCAAGATCTTGTAATTCGAACGTTCTTCGCAATGTGTTAGCTCGGTCTACAAACATCAGCTTGGTCTTGCTTCGGTTTATCCGCAACCCGTATTCTGCGCTTGTGATCTCTACTCTTTGCAGAAGCTCGGCAAGTTCCTTTTCATTGGCGCCTATGATGGTGGTGTCGTCTGCAAATCGTAGGTTGTTTATTAGATGACCGCCCACACGGATACCCCCTTTCCAATCATCCAAAGCTCTGCGCATTATGTGTTCACCAATTAGGTTAAACAGTTGCGGTGACAGAATGCACCCCTGTCTGACTCCACGTTCTGTCTTAAATGGTTGCGATTCTGTCTTATCAACTAGGATCTTTGAATGACCTTCTAGGTAAAGATTCTGGACAAGAAAGGTTAGATGATCAGGTATTCCCATCTCTTTCATGACTTGAAACATCTTTTTCCAATTGATACAGTCAAAAGCTTTGGCATAGTCAATGAAGCAAAGAGCCATCGGTACATTAAACTCTCTACTTTTCTCGATAAGCTGTCTCATGTTCAATATCTGTTCCCGTGTGCCTCTACCTTTGACAAATCCTGCTTGTTCCTTGGCGATGAGTCCGGAAATATAATATTCAAGTCTTTTATTGATTATGTGCAGTAGAATCTTACTAGCGTGTGATGTTAAGGAGATGGTACGGTAATTTTCACATTTGTGTGTGGAACCTTTCTTGTGCAAGGGTATAACAATTGATTCCATCCAGTCTGTCGGCCATTGTCCCGTTCTCCAAACTTTTTGGCATATTGAATGGAAGATCTTAACACCCTGTGGTCCCAGACTCCTTATCATATAGGAAGTTATTCCGTCCCCACCACTAGCCTTCGGTTTTAAGCGTGCAATAGCTGTTTCAACTTCTTGAAGCAGAATATCAGGTTCTCTGTCTTGATAATCAAACCTCTCTTCATGTGTGTTGTTATCGCTGTACAGTTGTATACAATATTGCCGCCACCGTTCCAGTACTTGGTGCTTTTCCAAAACCAAACGGCCATTTTCGTCCTCAACGGCCCAATTCTTCATTTTAAACTCCTTCGTAAGAAGTCGCACCTTTGCAATCATGTCTTTAGTGTTGGCCGTCCTAGAGTTGTTTTCAATGTCTTCACATATACCGTTAATGTATGCGTTTCTGTCTCTTCTACAGATGTACTGTACTTTGCCGTGCAATTCTCTGTACTTTTCCCTGTCTGGCGCTGATTTTAAGCCCCCCTCTTTTACAGCTTTTCTCTCTAAGATCACTGACCATGCTTCTTCGCTCATCCAGTTTGCCCTTGGGGTCTCTCCTTGCTGAGCGATAGCTAATTTAGCGGTATCCAGTGTCGTGCGTTTGAGTTTCTCCCAAGAGGCTTCGGCTGACTGAAATGGGTCAAGGTCTAGTTCCTTCAGTTGGGGTTGGACAAGCTGCTGGAAAAGATTTTGTGTTGCCGGAGTCAGATGGTACGGTTTACTAGGACGAGGTCTTCTTGCTGCCTTTAGTCGTATATTAATAATCCCAGCTAACAGTTGATGGTCGCTTCCACAATCTGCACCTGGTCGTGTCTTAACACATGACATTGATGATCTCCACCGTTTTCCGATTATAATATAATCGATTTGGTTCTTATGCTTTCCATTCGGTGATGTCCAGGTATACAATCGCCGTGGGTGTTGTTGAAACCAGGTGTTCATTACGCTCAGATTGTTTTCAGCACAAAAGTTTAGGAGTAATTGACCACGTTCGTTTCGGTTTCCCAATCCAAACTTCCCAATTATTCCTTTCAGGTGATCGTCGCCGGTGTTATTTCCGATCTTTGCATTAAAGTCACCAAGCAGTATTGTTACTTGCTTACTTTGTATCTCCTGGTACACTTTCTCTAACATGCCATAAAATTCGGTTATGACTTCTTCAGAAGCTTCGGACGTTGGTGCATATACTTGGATAAGATTTATTGGTTCTGGGTGGGCGTTCAATTTTATCTTAACAATTCTATCATTTATGGTGTCAAAAGCTAGCAATCTTTGAGACATCTGTTTGGAAATTAAGAAACCCACTCCACTAAAGCTGTTATCAGATTTTCCTGAATTTATCAGGCAATTTCCGTGGTCAGTTAACATTTGGCCAGTATCTTTTAAGTGCGTTTCACTAAGTCCCAAAACATCAAGACCATATCGTTTCATTTCTGCTTCGACTATCTCTACTTTCCCGGGTTTTAACAGACCTCGTATATTCCATGTTCCAACTTTCAAATTGTGCTTCCGCGTCGCTAAATCATCACCAACAGTAGCCAAATTTCTGCAAGCTGCCTGCTGGTACACAGACTTACAGCCGGTAGCCAATTTCACACCAGTATGGGGACATTAGGACGGATATGTAGGTGCGGATAGGATGCGGTCAGAAATAAACTTATCAGCCATATGCGTGTGAAGTCTGCCCCAAAAATTTTTGTTTTAGAGGTACTCTTATGAACCACATGGAGACACATTGGCGACACGTTGACGACACATCGGTGGAGAATCCAATCGAAGTATTAGTCTTTCCCTTCATATGAGGATGCATTTGGGTGAAAAACCATTTTCGTTCGATGTCTCCAAAGTCTCTATCACATATAAGGACACATGAATTTGCTAATAATAAAGCTAATGTTAATTACCCAGTTGTCGGTCGGTTGTCTTCCAGGGTGCGGGGCGGCAGCGGAGGGGTTATACGAATTCGTTCGCTACCTTAACGCCATAAAAAACCGGCCAAGTGCGAGTCGGACTCGCGCACGAAGTGTTCCGTACCATTATGTATTAAAACAATTATTATAATTACGTAAAAATTGGGCTATGGTCGCTTTCCCAAAGGCCACTGTGACCATTGTTTTGCTGTAGCCACATTTTAGCCACAACGCCATCTCTCGGACCGAAAGGTAACTAAACTAACGCTGAGGCGTCGAAAGTATGGGTTGGGCCTTATATATTTATTTTATTCTGTTTTATAGTATTTGTTGTTGTAGCGGCAACAGAAGTACATCATCTGTGAAAATTTCAACTGTGTAACTATTACGGTTCATGAGATACAGCCTGGTGACAGACGGACGGACAATGAAGTCTCAGTAATCTTGCAATTCAAGACATTCAGGAATAAAACCATTTTCGTGTGAAGTCTTGCCACAAAAGGTTTTATCAAAAGAACGAGTTGGCATCCCATGCTAGAACACATTCGGGTGAAAAAACAGTTGCCTGTGAAGTCTGCCACAAAATATTTTATCGAAAAGGTAGTCTTATACCCCATATGAGAAGACATACAGGGACCAAACCATTTTCTTGTGACATTTGTGGCGAGGCATTCTATATAAAACGAAGTCTCATATGGCATATCAGGAGGCATATGTGATAGCATGCAATTTCGTAAGTCACCAACGTTACAGTAAGTGCATTTATACTCGGCTGATGTGAACATAGCTTCGAGTGGCTGCGCAGATGTCGATTTTAAGACCAAATAGGTGGTAGGAGGCGGGGAGTGCGGGCGGTAGGATAGTTAGCAAATATCATGGAAGTAAATACGTCCATGGCCAATACGAAGTAGCGCATCACAAAACACTGTCATGGCCGCCGTGTTATGATTGGTCAGTTACTGTACCTGCGCAAACATCGAAAACGAAGTTCACATCAGCCGAGTATAAATGAACTTACTGTAAGTAAGGTAATTTCCAATAAAAACCTTTTGATGCCCCCCTACGCTAGCAAAGGAACATACTGATATCTGTAATAAGACACGCCTGTAAAATAAATAAATCTTTTAATTTTTGAAGTTATACTTCTTTAGGCGCGATATAGAAAAATGATCAGAGTGATTACGATGCGAACCGACACCATGAAGTTAGGCGCACGATGCGAAACCGACACCATGAAGTTAGGCGCGTGACGATGCGCGCGCAGCAGTATGAAGTTACCGGCTAACCACATATCCAATACATTTCCAATGACAGCTGTCAAACTTCGAACCGAGATATCCCGGCAACGGCTGCTCCTGGAGCACTGGTGTCTTTGGGAAAGTTGTAGGTCTGGTTGAGACCTACATTTCGGATGACAGCTGTCAAAATTATTAACGTTGAATATTTATTATTAATGATGCCAAAGAAGTATAACTTCTTACGTGCGTACATAAGTACACGCAATTCTTTTTTTTTTCATAAATTCTATTTTCAGTTTTTAGTTTTGTTGTTATTCAGCATGAGCTCTATTTCTATTCCTTTCATTTGATACCCATAATGAGGTCATTCAAAAGTACGTTGTGGTCATTCATCTGTCAGTTACTAGTGTGCAATGATTGGTTCAATGCGTCCGTCCGTCCGTTGGGTTTACTGTTAGTTATATTAAGTCCATTGGTTTACTATAGGTAATTTGTATCGGCCATTTTGTATCGGCGGCCATCTTGGATTTACAATCATAAAGAATGTATTGTTTCTTATATTATGTTGTTTATTATTGTTATTATTGTATTTTCATCAAGATGAAGAGTGTGTACTAACAATATGACGTCAGGAAGGGAGTTCAATTATAATTACCAAATTTGGCCCAAACAAACAAACAGGGCAAGCTAAATAAAACCGTTTGATAAAAACTATTTCTAAAACAAGTCGAGATATATTCAGGTTTGTTGCCGCTTCTCCTTTTAAAAACAACTCACGTCAGAATTTGTGAACCGCCGTCGTAATGAGTTTGTGAAGTTAAACAATAATAAAATATTAAATACATATAACTTTAAAGGTTGTGTTGTCATTTTGTGATCCTCTGTGTCTCGTTATAATATTGTTTACGTTATAATAATTGTGTTTCGCGCGCGTGTATATAGTTTTAACTTCATCCACTTAACTCCGACTTATGGGCGGCGTGAAAACTTCCAATGCTGGGTTGGCCACTAACAAGCGTTTTTTAATAGCTGGAAGGGCTGACGTACAAGCAGGCGAGCCACCTGATGGTAAGTGGTCATCGTCGCCTACAGACACGAGCAACACAAGGGGAGTCACCAGTGCAACGCCGGCCCTGAAGGAGAACTCTTTTTACACCTTTCTTGAAGAACCCCATGTCATAGCGCTCCGGGAATACCTCAGAAGGAATGCCATGCCCGCTTCAGACTGCGACATTAACGAGGCGAGGACGAATTACTAAGGGTTAGCGCACATCTTCCTCTGCTCACGCCAGGTTCAACGAGAAGCCATTATTACGTGACATTACTCGCTCGCTACGTAAATGCGAGTTATCTAGTATGGGATCGAAGCAGAGCCACCCAGCGGACGTAAATCGCTCTGCTTCGATCCCATACTTAGACAATTCGTATTTAGGCAGCGAGCCCGTTAACTCACGTAAATCTCGTATAAAGCCCACAGCAAACCGTTAGCGTGGCGAAGACAAGCTGTAAGTTCGGTGTCGGCCAGCCGTAACCAATCCGAGGTGTTTTTTTATATGAACTTGAAGCAGCAAACGAGCATGCAGCACCATCCTTCCGCTGCCGCCCATGACTACTGTGACCGACCTAGATCAAGACTCGACTTACAGACTGGGATGGTTAGTCCAGTTAGTAGATGGTGTAAATATAACATTTTATTTTATAATCCTGTCCACTTCGTCCGTCACTCTACTGCGCTCTATAAGCGACTCAGACCCGTAATTCAGAGGAACATGGAGAAAAGAGGTAAGTTACGTACAAAGAACATCCTACATTGACTTGTGATAAGCAACGAATCATTGAATTATAAACAAATAAGGATTTATTGTACCTTTCTGTAGCAACTAGATGTCTAAAAAATTATAATGTGCAATTTAACACCGAATAAAAACAACCACTATTAAGTTAACAAATAACTCAGTACACTAACTATGCACTAGTTTTACATTTTACATTACACTGCCCTAGTTACTGTCTAACTGTCTTTACACAATGCGAATATAGCACGCTAGCTCAGTTAGCGCTCTGCAAATTGGATAGTGTAATGGGGGCTTTACATTATACAATTTGCAGAGTACTAACTGAGCTAGCGTGCTAAAATCGCATAGTATAAAGGCAGTTAGACAGTAACTAGTGCAGCGTAATGTATGAAAACACCAGTTAGTGCACTGAGTTAGCGCTCTGCAAATTGTATAATGTTAAGCTATGGTAAAGCCCCCAAGCACCCCAAGCATGGAGGATAGAGGTAAGGAGGGTCATCTGTGTATATGAAAAAGTGTCCGTCAAAATGTATTAAATTAGGATGGCGCCACATTTGCATCAAGGTAACTCTTAAATACCTCCATACCATAACTGTTCTGTTATTCACTCACTTTTTCATAAAATTAAATGTTTATATATCAATAACCGTACTATTTACTGTTCACGAAATAAAATCACTCTAAACGCACGTTTGGTTATAATAATTCTGTAAGGTTATATTTACCACAATATTTTGTACAACGTAAGTTGTTGAAATTCTCAATAATAACCTACTTTAGTCGATAATGACATTAAATTTTTTAACTCTGCATACTTCAATTCATCTACGATTGCTACATTCATACCATACCCTGTGCGTCCACCAGCGCGATTGTGGAGGATTTTGGAACTGTTATTTAGCGCATACAACTGGACACTTTTTCAACTTTTCTCCCATATAAGATAACTCTCCTTACTTCTATCCTCCATGACCCCAAGCCCGCATCACCCGCATCATGGTCTGGTTATTCCAGTGTTGCCAACTATAATTTCGAAATTCCGTTAAACCTGTTGGTAAATTCCGTCAAAAATCCGTCAAATTTTTTTTGTGTCCGTCAAAAAAATCCGTTAAATAAAAAATACGTTTTATAAATGCGAAAGTTTGTAAGGATGTATTTGTATACTAGAGAACCGCCCGCGCTTCGCTTCGGGACCCGTAGGTAACAGCCGCGTAGGTCTCGCTCCCGTAGGAATTTAAGCTAAAAAGTAGCCTACTACTCGCTCTCTACTTCGCGGTCCGGTGGACGGGTGTGGAGCGGCACCAGGTCCTGCAGATGCGGGAACCGCGACGCGGCGACACGCCCGAACATGTTGCGTGCCAATCTCTCGGTAAAGTCGTCCAGGCTCTCGACTCAAAGGTCCCACTGGATGACGGCGTTCCTGACGTACCTCGGCGCACCAGTCAGCCGGCGGAGCGCAATCGCCTGAACCGCACGCATCCTCTTGCGCTGCGGTTCGCTGGCGAGCGCGTACCACGCCGGTGCCGCGTACGTGAGGCGGGATCTGATGTAGGTCTTGTAGACCCCGAGCTTCAGTCCGAGAGGGAGGCTCGAGGAGAGCACTGGTTTCTGCCATCGCGCTTCTGGAATTCGCGACGGCTTTCGTAACCTGTGGCTTCATCGAAAGTCTTCCGTCGATTTTGCCCTCAGGTATTTGGCCTGTGGGGCCCATTGGATATCTTGTCCGTGAAGCTCCAGAGTAGGGTCCCGCCTGTTGAGGTATCCTCCTATGTTCACGGCCTGCGTCTTCCCGACATTCACCGACAGTCTCCACGCGGCGAGCCATTCGGAGAGGGCATCAAGCGCACGCTGCATCTTGACGATGGCGTGGGTTATATTCAGCGACGTGGTGATGTACGCCACGTCATCGGCATACAGGGCAAGCGACGCCCCCCTGCCGCCGGGATGTCGTCGGTGTATCAGGCGTAGCAGACCGGGGACAGGCAACTCCCTTGCGGGACGCCGGCTGCGATCGGACGCTCGGTGGATTCGGCGTCTTCAACCACTACTCTGAAGCTTCTATTTTCGAGGAAACTGGAGAACACCTTAACGGAACTCCGGGGCGCCGACGACTGCGAGATCTTGTAGAGAAAGCCGTCGTGCCAAACGCCTTTTCCATGTCGAGGAATACTGCACACACGCGTTCTCTCTTATTCAGAGCCGCGGTAACGGTGTGCAACACCCTCGACAGTGTAGCCGTGCTGTTCAGCGGCATCAAAAAGTAGCCTTCCACTTCTGTTGGCAGCTAGGCTATTCCACCCCGGATGCTTGCAGTTCCAGTCGCCCGCGCACACCACCGGTGTCGGCGAGTCCAGCAACTTGCGGACATCAGCCAACAGGATAGTGCCAGCGGGCGAGCGGTACACTGAATACAGCCGGAGCGGGGAGTTCTCGAGGCAGAGCTAAAGTAGCCTATTACATTTGACTTAAGTAAATTACATGTAGTATTTGATAGCGTAATTCAGAACTTGCAAATGAATTTTATTAACGCCATTTATTAACAACTCCGAAAATAAATATCTAGCAACTAACAAAACATCGATCTTCCCATGGGAATGGGATGTTTTTCCGCGGTAAAAAGTAGCCTACGTCACTCTCCACCCTCCTAACTATCCCCACACACATAAACCTTACCATATAATAGCTTTGTTGCGACGTGAAAGCGTCACAAACAAACAAACAAACAAACAAACAAACACACTTTCACATTTATAATATTAGTAAGGATGTGTTTGTTACACTTTCACGCAAAAACTATTGAACGGATTTTCATGAAACTTTGCAGTTAAATAGCTTAGACCTCGGAATAACGTAATAAGTTAAAATTTATAGAGATTTTTTTATCATTTGGTGATACTACAATTATAACTGTAAAGTCGAAACCAGTCAAAACAAAATCCACCTTCTGAGAGCTATCTTCTACTAAGTGGCTGGCTCCCTGAAGCGAAACGACAGCGGGTTTACTAGTCAATATATAAAAAAAGTTTTAAATAAACAATCCCAATCGTCATCAGACACAGAAAACATAAAAATAACTTTATAACAAAAAATCACAATCATCATCATCGCTTCCAGTTGATGTTATTATACTCGCTATGGGAGCAGCTGTTAAGGTGGATGGCTGATTTTAATTTTATGTTTAGCATTGATCCTAGCATAGCAATAAGTGTAACATGTCTTGCCATTTCTTTTTAATGCAGAACGAATATTGAAAATTGCGTTGATCATTTTTTCATTCAATTTAATTCTCAATTTTGATTTTACTCCATTTAATACACTAAAAACTCTTTCTACCTCCGCGTTTGAACAAGGTAGCAATAACATTGTAAAAGCAAAATCACAATATAAGTATTGGAATGGATTAATGTTTGTTGCACCTTCAGATTTCTTACCTCTGACCAAAATTCTACAGTTCGTTATTAGAACACTAGATCTAAATTCTTGATTTTTTTTCAACTATTTTTCCCGTCAAAAAATCCGTTAACCGTTAAAATATATTTTCTCCCGTTAATACCTGACCCTAATCCGTTAAATCTAACGGGAAATCCGTTAAGTTGGCAACACTGGCCGTTATTCATAAAGTATTCTATGGGTTATTCTGTGGTGGAACCATAGAGATATTACACTAGAGGGCAGAAGCCAGGCTTCAGAGTTACCTCAGATAAAAAGAGATGAAATCTTTAGTAATCACCTTTCTCTTTCTGGCGAGGCTTCAGAGCGTACCTAGGATAAAAAGAGACGAAATCTTTAGTAATCATCTTTCTCTTTCTGGCTCCTCGGGATCGGAGAGAGATAGGTAATTACCGTTATCGTTGTTTCTCTTTCTAACCGGGGGCAATATATGGGCAGCCGTATGGCTCACCTAATCTAGTGTAATATCCATAGAGATAGTACCCTAGAGGGCAGAAGCCAGGCTTCAGAGCGTGCCTCGGATGAAAAGAGACGAAATCTTTAGTAATCACCTTTCTCTTTCTGGCGACGCTTCAGAGTGTACCTGGGATAAAAAGAGACGAAATCTTTAGTAATCACCTTTCTCTTTCTGGCTCATCGGGATCGGAAAGAGATGGGTAATTACCGTTATCGTTGTTTCTCTTTCTAACCGGGGGCGATTGCAATGTATGAGCAGGCCTCTGAGGAGCAGGCCGTATGGCTCACCCACTCTATTGTAATATCTCTATGGGTGGAACTTTCAGCACCATAGAGTTAGAGATATCTCCATGGTCAGATCTTTTCTCTATGCAGCCTAGGATGTGCACCATAGAGTATTATGGTACAGATGTGCACTCAGCTAGGGATGGGCAAATGGGAAAAAAATATCGATATTTATCGTATCGATATTTTTCAAATGTATCTATAGTACCTGGTTGACCGAGCTTTGCTCGGTTGAAAATTATATTTAGTATGAACCGCATACTGATAAAATATGAATAATGTTCTTCGATCTTTCCGACATAATATGAGTTTAAAAAGAATTGCGTGTACTTATGTACGCACGTAAGAAGTTATACTTCTTTGGCATCATTAATAATAAATATTCAACGTTAATAATTTTGACAGCTGTCATCCGAAATGTAGGTCTCAACCAGACCTACAACTTTCCCAAAGACACCAGTGCTCCAGGAGCAGCCGTTGCCGGGATATCTCGGTTCGAAGTTTGACAGCTGTCATTGGAAATGTAGGTCTCAACCAGACCTACAACTTTCCCAAAGACACCAGTGCTCCAGGAGCAGCCGTTGCCGGGATATCTCGGTTCGAAGTTTGACAGCTGTCATTGGAAATGTAGGTCTTGACGAGACCTACAACTTTCCCAAAGACACCAGTGCTCCAGGAGCAGCCGTTGCCGGGATATCTCGGTTCGAAGTTTGACAGCTGTCATTGGAAATGTAGGTCTCAACCAGACCTACAACTTTCCCAAAGACACCAGTGCTCCAGGAGCAGCCGTTGCCGGGATATCTCGGTTCGAAGTTTGACAGCTGTCATTGGAAATGTAGGTCTCAACCAGACCTACAACTTTCCCAAAGACACCAGTGCTCCAGGAGCAGCCGTTGCCGGGATATCTCGGTTCGAAGTTTGACAGCTGTCATTGGAAATGTAGGTCTCAACCAGACCTACAACTTTCCCAAAGACACCAGTGCTCCAGGAGCAGCCGTTGCCGGGATATCTCGGTTCGAAGTTTGACAGCTGTCATTGGAAATGTAGGTCTCAACCAGACCTACAACTTTCCCAAAGACACCAGTGCTCCAGGAGCAGCCGTTGCCGGGATATCTCGGTTCGAAGTTTGACAGCTGTCATTGGAAATGTAGATCTCAACCAGACCTACAACTTTCCCAAAGACACCAGTGCTCCAGGAGCAGCCGTTGCCGGGATATCTCGGTTCGAAGTTTGACAGCTGTCATTGGAAATGTAGGTCTTGACGAGACCTACAACTTTCCCAAAGACACCAGTGCTCCAGGAGCAGCCGTTGCCGGGATATCTCGGTTCGAAGTTTGACAGCTGTCATCCGAAATGTAGGTCTCAACCAGACCTACAACTTTCCCAAAGACACCAGTGCTCCAGGAGCAGCCGTTGCCGGGATATCTCGGTTCGAAGTTTGACAGCTGTCATTGGAAATGTAGGTCTCAACCAGACCTACAACTTTCCCAAAGACACCAGTGCTCCAGGAGCAGCCGTTGCCGGGATATCTCGGTTCGAAGTTTGACAGCTGTCATTGGAAATGTAGGTCTTGACGAGACCTACAACTTTCCCAAAGACACCAGTGCTCCAGGAGCAGCCGTTGCCGGGATATCTCGGTTCGAAGTTTGACAGCTGTCATTGGAAATGTAGATCTTGACGAGACCTACAACTTTCCCAAAGACACCAGTGCTCCAGGAGCAGCCGTTGCCGGGATATCTCGGTTCGAAGTTTGACAGCTGTCATTGGAAATGTAGGTCTTGACGAGACCTACAACTTTCCCAAATCCAAATGATACATTAAAAAATATCGATATTTCTTGGGTGATATATATCGATACATTTGAAAAATATCGATACGATAAATATCCATTTGCCCACATAGAGATTACAGCGCCATCTAGTTTCATACTACTGAAATTTCAACACGTTACAAACAGTACACTCATAGAAGTTATCCTAATGTTTCATAGATGGCGTCAGTATGATGTTTTTAAAACATCGGGAATCGGGAAAAAACGGGAACCGAGCTTTTCTCGAACCTGGGACCTTGATAAATCGATTCCTTGAGCCGAAAACCCCCTAATCTGTAACTTTCATGAAAATCTTTGCAGCCGTTTCCGAGATCGTGATTATATATATAGGTATAAATAAATAAATAAATAAATAAATATACAAGAATTGCTCGTTTAAAGATATTAGATATATCGCCCAAGAAATATCGATATTTCGATATATCGATATTTTTAACCAATATGCAATTATTTATAAAAATTGCCAAAATAATCGAAATTTTAAGGCAAATACACATCTAGCTTTTTTGACATCAGTTTTATTATTAAATAAACAGGTTTATGTACCTGTAGCCAAGAAAAAATAACATACCAACCAAACCAATAACCAGTGTGATTGCCATAGACAAGCAGGTAATTTTTGTTTGTGTTTGAAGCAAAGAAACTAAACCCATACAACCTACCGTATATGTACCTACTCATTTTCTAAATTTAAGAAATTGGATAGGTCAAATACAGGATGTGACGCATGAGCAGACAGCAGAGCTTTAAAAATATATCGATTTTGATATCTGAAAATAAATATCGAAAATCGATATATCGCGGGAAAAAATATCGTTGATTTATATCGATATTTTTCTGAAAAAATATCGATATTTTGATATATCGATATTTTTTGCCCAAGCCTACACACAGCAGTAAAAGTTGTTTTTCCTACCTCGTCTGTCTGTGAGTTGTTTTTAATGACTGCTCTTGGTGTAACGATTAATTGAGCAAACATTGGCTATAATTATTATTATCCTCTTTGAACAGTGGTGAAGAGAATAGTGATTTGGTGTCGACAACGTATTGAATCAGCAAGATACCGACCGACTGCTCGCTGACTGACACCAGGTACAGATACAGAGTTAGGAGTCGGTTTGCCCTATTCAAGGTTAAGAGTTAGGACTAAGCCGCATCCAAATATGCGGCACTCGCCAAGTACCGATTCGAGGCATCATATTCGCCAAGTAGTGAGCTTGCTTACACACATGTGGGCTCTGTTTGAATAGCGAATTTACTTTGAAGCGGAGAAAAGTTTGTCAAGAAGCCGAGCGAGGCGAGCAAGAACAATCGTTGGTCGATGATTGACGAGCAACCATCGCCACTAGCGAATAATCGGCTCGGCACTCGGCGGATTCCGCGTATCTGGACGCGGCTTAATACAGTGGGTTTTCTTTGTCGGAGGGCCCATTACTATTGCCAAGATGTACTTTGTATTATGAAATTCTGCTGGTGTTAGTGTGTGGTAGTTTAATGTTAGTTTCACGATCGGTTACGGTCTCTTAAAGTTCGGGGTAGGTTGAGTATAATTTAAAACTTCTTTTTGTGTTGAATAGTCCATTTATTGAGGCAGACTATAGGTTATGTAATATCACGCTACAACGGCGAGACCATGGAGCGGAGCAACAAGTTTCCCGAAGCAAAGCGAGGGCGACTACATAATGATATATGTTGCAGGACGATGTGACGAGTGAATGAATCCCTTGTCCGTTGGTCTAACTTGCATCACAATCTGTTCAGCACTTTTCGATTCAATTGCAAACTGATAAACTGTTTTAGATATTATTTTATTGTATGTTAAGATTTGTTGTGTATTTTCAGGCAATTCTACATTAAGCTGGGGACGGTGTGAAAGTAAAAGCGCAGCCATGCTTACTGATCATAATTACATACTCAAGAATAAAAATGAAGTCACATCCAGAGATGACACTGTCTTTGATATTGATGTCAAGGTTGAACATGACTATGATCCTTCGACTATTGACCGAGGAGTTATTAAAACTGAAGATACAATTGATGTGACGGTGAATAGACAAACCAAAAGTGGCCTTATTGCTAATGATGAAATTAAACTCGAGGATAATGTAGTCAACCAGGACATAACTGACCAGGACAATAGTACCGAACATACAACCAGTAGTGACATGGTGTGTAGATCAACCACAATTGAAGATGTCATTCGTAACATTAAGGCTGAAAATGATCATGATGTGGAGTGTGGAGCTACCACAACCGAAGATGTTGCCGCTGATGACTTGGAGGTTAAAATTAAACAGGAAATTATTACTCCTGAAGAGTGTACCAACATTGAGATGAAGTGTAGATCAAAGTTGCTCTCAGATGCAGATGAAAACTGTGGTGTGATGAGTCAGGATGCTGCAAGTGAAAGTGCAACCAATACTGATATGAAGCGTGGAGATGTGTCGTTAGGTAAGTAGATTATGAAGGGTCAGGTTTAGTCTGCTAGCTGATCATATGTGGGGGCGGTTGCAGTGTGTCATCATTCTTTAGCATTACAGCAATTACAGTTGCCATTCTCAGTGATGCAGGAACACCTATGCTGCTAAATTCCACACTTTACTTATGCATCATACTTCATAGACACAATCAGTTCCAAATACGAGTAGAAGGGTGTTAATAATGGCACAAGCTGTTCATTTATTTAGATGTTTGTTGTAATAAATCTTTAAAGAGATGTTAATCAGTATATTTCGATTCTTATTACTTTGCGGATATTCTTTGGCATTTTTATTTATAAAACCACTACCAAACTTAAAAACAAGCAAAAATCAATTAGTAAAACATAACAAAATTAGAGTAATGCTTATATTAAAAGAGGCTTCACTTCAATTAATTTGGGATTTCATTTAACTTGTGTTTTTCAGCAATTACTACGATTGGGTGCACTATTGATAGAAATACTCTTTCAAAGATTCTTAGTGAACATAATTATGCACTCAGCAATGAAATTGCAATAATTAATCGTCTGCCTGTCAAGTCCAGAGACTTTGCAGCCCACAATATTGATGTCAAGGTTGAAAATGATCTCTCTGATGACCAGAGAATTATTAATACTGAAGATACAATTGACTATGACATGGTGAATAGACAAACCATGGCTCGACTTGTTGTGATCAAGGAAATTAAATCTGAGGATGATGTACTCAACCAGGACATGACTAGTAGTGACATGGTGTGTAGATCGACCACAACTGAAGATGTCATTCATGACATTAAGGCTGAAAATGACCATGATGTGGAGTGTGGATCTACCACAACCAAAGCCCTCTTTGCTGATGACATGAAGGTTGAAATTAAACAGGAAATTATAACACCTGAAGAGTGTACCAACATTGAGATGATGTGTAGATCAAAGTTGCTCTCAGATGTAGATGAAAACTGTGGTGTGATGAATCAGGATGGTGCAAGTGAAAGTGCATCCAATACCAATGTGAAGTGTGGAGAATTGTCATTAGGTAAGTAGTAATTTATTGTGTTTATCAGTAACTTTATAAAGTAGAACTTCTTTATGTACACTTGACTTGGGGAGTAAGCTATTGAATGTGTAAAGAGAGTGTTACGAAATGTGTGATCGGGCGAGGCGAACGGAAGTTGAGATGGAGATATAAGTCAGTGAAGATAGAAAGAGAGAGAGTTACATTTCGTTTTCGTATATATGTAAGACAGAGTGCAGATCTTTTTGTTTGTATCACACTGTAGTAATAATAGACATGCATGAAATATCTGGGGGCACGGCAGTACGCGTACGCGAACGGTGATTTCTTGATTATTTCGTAATTTCGTTTCGTTTTTGAACACTGTCTGATCCTGTTGTATGGCGTATAACCAAAATAACACATCATTAACACACACTACCCATGAACAATAAACATTGTAAGATTTTGATTTAAAAGATGTGCTTAGGACTTTGTTTCGTCTTTCTTCTCCTTATATAAAGAGGACCTGTGGAAACTGCGGTAGACTAAAAAAAATACGAGTATAAGTGTATTGAAAAAACACCTACATGAATAAATTTATTTGACTTTAACTTTCAACATATATTATCCTTAACATTAATGTCTCTCCCATCCAGGAATGGAACCCAGGACCTTTCCCAGACAGACTACAAACTATATAGACTATCAGAGCACTTAATTTATTTAATCATGAATTTCTCTGTTTTGTAAACAGGTGAAGATTACTCTTCGGCAGCCATACATACATACATAACACATAAAGTACAGTTGAGCGACACAGCAGTACAACAAGTGACGAAGGCTCCGGGTGATTCGACGGCTCTTCTATCCAATATGTCTGCACATTCAGGGAAAAGACAAAGCACGTGTGAAGTTTGTCACAAAAGATTTCCTAGTAAAAGCCATCTTGTAATTCACATGAGAACCCATTCTGGAGAAAAACCATTTGAGTGTGAAGTTTGCCACAAAACATTTAGTCAGAAAAACAATCTTGTAATTCATATGAGGAAACATTCAGGAGAAAAACCATTTACGTGTGAAGTTTGCCACAAAACATTTAGTCAGAAAAACAATCTTGTAATTCACATGAGGATGCGATGCGACACAGCAGTACAACAAGTGACGAATATGTCTGCACATTCAGGGAAAAGACAAATCACGTGTGAAGTTTGCCACAAAAGATTTAGTCAAAAAGGCAGTCTTGTGACTCATATGAGGAGTCATTTAGAAGAAAAACCATTTGCGTGTGAAGTTTGCCACAAAGGATATAGTCGTAAAAGGGATCTTGTAAATCACATGAGGCAACATTCCGGAGAAAAACCATTTACGTGTGAAGTTTGCCACAAGAGATTTAGTATTAAAAGCAATCTTGCACCTCATATGAGGATACATTCAGGAGAAAAACCATTTACGTGTGATTTTTGTCACAAGAAATTTAGTCAAAAAAGCTATCTTGCACGTCATATGAGAATACATTCAGGTGAAAAACCATTTACGTGTGAAGTTTGCCACAAAGGATATAGTCATAAATGCAGTCTTGTAATTCACATGAGGATACATTCAGGAGAAAAACGATTTGCGTGTGAAGTTTGCCACAAAAGATTTATTCGTAAAGATTATCTTGTAAGTCACTTAAGGGAACATTCCGGAGAAAAACCATTTGCGTGTGAAGTTTGCCACGAAGCATATAGTCGTAAAAGGGATCTTGTAAATCACATGAGGAAACATTCCGGATAAAAGGTTTAAAGATATTTATTCTCAGAAGACATATGTACATTGTCACTTGTATGAGAACATAACATGCTTACAAAAAAAATAAATTACATTCGTCTTGTTATCAACTAGTACCCACTTAAAGTATTAGAAAAAAAAATTATAATGAATTATCTAAAATATGTCGTGATAAGTTAGTCTTAAATACTTTAAGTGAGTTTACATTTTTTATGTGTGCAGGAATTTTATTCAATAACTGTAATAAGGAGCACATTCTTCCTTCCCTCTTGGATACCGACGTGAACGGTCGCTTTCTGTGTCATTTCTGTGCTAAATTTGCTAAATAGTTAATTATTTTAATTTAATTAAAAATAATAGTCGAAAAATCTCAGTGTGTACCAGGTCAATATAAGTGTGCAGTGGACGGCCATACCAAAATTTGTTAAAAACTTCTAAATAACAGTTTTAAAACTAAAATTATATTTGAAATATTGAAGAGTGTACCAGGATTTCATAAGTGAACGGACTACAGTGTGCGAACGAGTATTGATAATACTGCTGTCTCCACTACAGACCGGTCTGCTAACCGGTTTATTTTCTGTCTCCGCACATTTGTGTAAGGGAGTGCACGCCAGCTGAAATTGTGAAACAAATAGCTGCGCCTATGCCTGTCTATAAAAAGCTATCTGACCGGCTATGCCACGCCCCCGCGACTGAGTGTGATCGACATAGCTAAGATTTGTGAGACAGCTATCTGCTCCTGCGCCTCGCTTTAATTACTTCTTCCAACTTATACGCATATCATATTGTCCTTGTGTGCAAGCCCCGCCTACATACTGTCCCTGTGTGCAATCACCGCCTACGCTAAGTTGCTAATTGCCGTCGGCACTTGACTCATTTAGGCCTACGCTACGTTGTTATGTCATTGCAAAGGACCCCACCGCGCTTCTCGCCAAATCCTGACAGATGAATACTGTGATATCGCCAAAGCAGTACTCATCTTCTGACACCCAGCTACACAAATCGAGTGACTACGGAGAAGGTTTTTCCACTATCCCAGACTATGTCTCTCAACGCGTAAAACGACCGAGGGAGGAAACCACTCACGGAAAAGTACTTGTTAGAAAAGACGATTCTTCAAAAATAATACACATTAATAGCGAAGCGCAAGTGCTCCACCTCCAACAGAACTTGTAATTTATAATCACTGTTAGTTATATACTGTTGTTTATATACTCTTTTTTATATTTAAAATTAAATCTTCATTACTGTAAGCTACTCGTGCTCAGGTATTGTGTTTATATACTCTCTGCTATGCTATACAATTTTTTCCTACTCTTTGTAAGTCATTATAGACAGAACCTGGGATTATAAAGTCTCTGCTGTGTTACTAAAAGTAAACCTAGTTTTATAACGCTACTTTAAACTTATATACTCTGTATATACTGTGTATGTAAGTCATAAATGACCATAAATACTATATTTTATTATTATTTTTATTTTTCGTTTGTTTACTTTTGTTTTAAATGTAATTTAAAGGTATTGTTTTATCAATAACACTACACAATTATCACTTACTCAACTATATACACACCGTACAAATAACACGAATTTTTATTTTGTTTTGTACTACAAAAATATAATTATTAGCAATGGATACACAGGCAGTTAATATAAATATTGATGAGACATATAAGTTAACTGAATGTATAGATAACTTTGAAATATCTACTTCAATCACATGCTATCCCGAAGAATGCTATTTATATATAAAAAACCCAGATAATTATTTAAAAATAATTCAACAAAATATTCGTAGCCTGAACCGTAACTTCGATGAGTTAAATATATTATTGTTTAACAGATTAAATTACCCGTGTGATATTATTATATTATCAGTGTTGGTTGACACAAGACATAGACTTGCCAATCGTAAAGAATTATTTTTCATACAAAACAAGTGACAATTATAACCAAAATGATGGCATTGTAGTTTATACTAAAAATGAATTAAATTGTACAGTACAGGAACCATGCTTGTTGGAAGCTAATTGTTTATTAATTAAGACCAGTCTAGATACTGTTGTAATTGCGATCTATAGGCCTCCCTGCTTTAAAATATTAGATAACTTCTTGAATTCGCTTAATACTCTTCTGGAGTCACTGTCATCATTTAAAAATATTATAATAACAGGTGACATAAATATTGATCTGTTGAGTTCCACTTATGACTCGACTGCATATTTAGATATACTTGCGTTCCATGGTCTTCTTCCTGCCATAAACAATGCAACGAGGCAAAACGCTTGTCTTGATCATGTAATATTAAAAACCACATTAAATGCATGCACGATAACTTTGAACACATACATAACTGATCATCAAGCCGTCCTATTTTGTTTACAAATGAAAAATAATTATTTAAAACCACTTGAACATAAAATAGTACGTAAGCTTGATTTAGAAAAAATAAAAATTGAATGCAACAATTATGACTTTGGTAAGATTTATCAGGAACAGAATTTAAATATTGCTATGAACTGTTTCATCAACATTCTATCACAACTAATCTCCACAAATTCTATTAATATAAGAGTTCCTAGAAGCAAAATTATACTTAAACCCTGGATAACCCCTGGTCTACTTCGATGTATTCGAACTAGAGATAGAATGCACCAAAAAGTCAAAGAAAAGGACTGTAAGGAAACATTGAAGATATCATACATTAGGTACAGAAATTTTTGCAATAAATTATTTAAAAAATTAAAAATTCAACATCAGAAAGGACAGTTAAATTCGGCGAAACATAATCCAAAAAAGTTATGGGGCACTATAAGATCTATTACGAATACGAATAAAGAAAACCAATTACCAACCGAACTACTCAAAAATAACGAAAACATTAAAGCTGCTATTAACGAAGTTAACGAATATTTTGTAAAAAGAGGAATAGAACTATCTAAAAAGATCCCCCATTGTGTTCCATACGTAAGTAAAATTATTACACCCAGTAACTCTTTTATGCTCTTACCCACTGACATTGAGATACTATGTACTACCCACTGATATTACAGAGGTCAAAAATGTCATAAATCAACTAAAATCAGATTGTTCTCCTGGTTACGATAATATCAGTCCTAATGTTTTAAAAATAATATCTATCAAAATTGCGCCTATATTAACGCACCTAATTAATCACAGTTTTGATGAAGGTACCTTTCCAAATGCTTTGAAAAAGGCAATCATTCATCCAATTCACAAAGCCGGAGATAGATGTAGCCCAAGTAATTATAGGCCTATTGCAATTTTGACTACTATCTCAAAGATATTTGAACGCATTATTAATAAGAGGCTTATGAAGTACCTAGAGCATTATAAACTACTTTCTGAGACACAATATGGCTTCAGGAATGGTCGTTCTACAGATGAGGCAGTGTATGAATATACTAAGTTTGTTGCCCAGAAAGTTGATACGAAACAGAAATGTCTGACTATATTCTTAGACCTCACAAAGGCATTCGATACGGTTGATGTTGCTAAACTGGTTAAGAAACTGGAAAATCTAGGAATAAGAGGCACTCCGCTCGCACTCATATCTAATTACTTAAAAGATAGAACACAATGTGTGAAAATTGGGGAACATATCAGCAGTGATCTACCTATAACAGTTGGAGTGCCGCAAGGAAGTATATTAGGCCCAACGCTATTTTTATGCTACATAAATGAGCTATGTAATCTAGAAATTGATAATTGCCGAATATCATCTTATGCAGACGACACAACGCTCACGTTTTTTGCTAATACCTGGGAAGAACTCCAAACATATGCACAAAAAGGATTTAATAAAGTATGTCACTGGCTATCTTCAAACTCGCTGACATTAAATGAAAACAAATCAATGTATATTATATTTTCCATCCAAAATCGTGACGAATGCGGAAAAAAATTTGATATAATTTCTCATAAATGCAGTACATCCGATGCAGAAAACTGTAATTGTCCAAAAATCAATAAAGTCAAGACTGTAAAACACTTGGGAGTTTCAATAGATGCTAACTTAAACTTCGAAAACCATGTCCACTCCACATCACAAAAGGTTCGTAAACTAAGCTATATTTATTTTTTATTTATTTATTGTTAATTAGAACGGGTTGCCCCAGTTCTACTAATTAACACAATCTATAAAATTCAAAATTAAATACAAACATGATAACTATAAAATTAAATTAAACATAAAAAAGTAAATGTAAGAGAAAAAAGAGGTTACAATAAAATCAACATAATATGTCACAAAATATAAATAATCAAAAACAATAATAATAATTATATAAAGAAAGCATTAAAACGATATACAAAGTCATAATGTCAGATTCATTATTATTCATTATACAGATTCATTATTCATTATACAAAGTCAGATGTCAAGTAATATGTCAGATTTTCGGAAAAAAAAATTAAAATTAAGATCTTAACTAACACCCATAACACCAGTCATACATCTCGCTCACAGAATTTCAGGCACACCGACAGAATCCCAGCCCAGTCATCTGCAAATAGATCACACTCTTGGTGTGAGTCCAGGAGGGCATTGAGTGCAGTCAGGATACGGGGAATGGGAGAATGAGAGCGCGCTACTGTGCGTGCTGGCGGCACAGCAAAAAGGGGGAGTTTTCTGTGCCGACGATATTTGTCCGGCACGAAGAACCGACACAGTTCATAGTTAAGGTCTGGAGCGTCAATTTTACCTCTAAGAATTTTGCATGCCGTAATGATCTGTCTATATTCCCGTCGGACTTCCAGTGTGTTATAATTCAGGCAACCCAAAAGAAATCGCGTAGGATACAAATATGGATAGTATCCGTATAAGTGTTTGTAGAGGTACCTGAGAAAGGTCTTTTGTACTTTCTCTAGAAGTAGTGCGTAAGTCCTTTCGTACGGGTTCCAGATGCAAGCACTTGTTTCGAGTTTAGTTCGGACAAGCGCGTTGTATATTAACTTTATAACAGTAACACTGCGAAATTCTTTAGCATTTCTTAGGACAAAACCGAGACGTCTGTAAGATTCACTAGCCAAAGCTTTTATGTGATCACGGAAAGTAAGCGTTTGATCAAAAGTTACTCCTAGGTCTTTCATGGCACTCGTTCGCGAAACATTATCGGAGCCGATTTTATAATTGAAGTGTATAGGTCGTAACCTTCGACCAAAGCTCATGATAAAGCATTTCTTAAGATTGAGCTCCATCTTGTTTGCGAGACTCCAGCGCACTATGGCATCTACGTCGCCTTGCAATGCCAGGCAATCTGCCTGTGATCGTATCTCCAGAAATACCTTGAAATCATCGGCATATAACAGGCACTTGGAATGGGCAATAACGGATGGAAGGTCATTGATCATGATCAGAAAGAGTAGTGGTCCCAAAACTGAACCTTGGCTGACTCCGGAGCGCGTGTGATAGGGACGTGACTCGTATACCCCGAACCTGACATACTGCTGTCGGTCTCGGAGATAGTCTGCTAGCAGTTGAAGAAGACCAGGCGCGAAACCAATGTTTGCTAGCTTCATAAGCAGAACGTCGTTGTTGACCCTATCAAACGCCCTCCGGAAGTCAAAGTAAAGCACGTCAACCTGGGATCTCCTGTCTAGACACGAGGAGATGTAATATATTAACGAGGAGATGTAATATATGTAATATATATTCAGGCAACTTAAAAATGTAGCAGATCATAAAACTTTGAAACTGTTATATGTATCCCTCGTTAACTCAATTATCAGTTACTGTATGACAACCTGGGGAGGAGCAGCCAAAACAAAACTCCTGGAATTAGAAAGAGCTCAAAGGTTAATACTGAAAATCATTTATAACAAACCTAAATTGTACTCAACTAGGAAACTATATGATGAAGCTCAATTACTTACAATAAGACAAACATACATACTTCTGGCCATTATGAAACAACAAAAAATCACGTCAATAAATGTAATTAATGAAATGGCCCAAACCAGGAGGCACTATTCAGTATGTGAGGTACCTCTGGTACGCACAACCTTCGCCAAAAGATTTCATCATTATACAGGTCCTGTTTTGTACAATAAAATAAATAAATTATTGAACATAGTGAAATGTAATAAACATGATCTAAAGAAAAATTTAACCAAATGGCTCTTAACCTTAAACTATAACGAAATAGAACAACTATTATTAAGTAACATATAAATTTAAACAAATAGTATCTATATAATTAGTATATAAGTGATAAAATATAATTAGGATATAATTAGGATAGCATAAGAAAACAAAAAACTAAATTAAGATACTTACACATTGTTTACATTATCAGTGATATTTTTACATATAATAAATTAAGAATATAAGTCTAAATAAATATACTTAGATAATAATTTACCAGCTAAAATTAAAACACATGACGGCATAAAAATGGTAAATGCAAAAAGGTAAATACATAAAAATGTAACAATAATGGTTAGAGGGAAGACCTGGTGTCTATGATACAGGCTTCGGCTTAGTATAGACTCCAGATTGCCCACATAATACATTATTGGTTCTTCAAGCAAGATACAGTATCACAAAATACAAACCAACTGTTTTTGTTTCGTCATAAATTTGTCTCTGATCATATATGTATTATGTACTATGTGTGGTGATGAAATAAAGTTATTACTATTATTATTATTATTATTATAATACCATAGGATGTTGGTATTTTGGGCAAGGCAAGACACTAGCTCGTCGTTTACAGTAGGATTTTAATTTTTGGAAAGTAATGTTAGTGCGAATAGTTTTATTGAGGATTTTCCAGACTAAGATACATGTGCTATATATATACAACTGGTGAATATTCATTAAGGGTCGGGCCACATTGATCGACGGCGATCGACGGTTTATCCATACAAAAAGAGCGTAAAGTATGGAAAGCCGTACGCGTCCTTTCGCATCGACGAGCCGAACGCGCCGTCGACGGCGATCGACGGCGATCGACGGCGGTCGACGGCGGTCGACGGCTGACGCTGACGGCTGACGGCTGTGAGCTGTACGGAGGCGTTCGCTTCCGTACGGCATAATGCGTAAGAGTGTGTTCCTTTTCAATCGGCAATGCGAAAGGCCGTCGATCAATGTGGCCCGACCCTTAGTTGGTTTCATCGTTGATTTTTGTTGTAGGTGTAGGGAAGGGATAACGAAATAAAGTTTTTGTTATTTTATTTTGCGCAATTTGTAAATGAACTAATCTTGTTTTTGCAGCGCTTCCCCAAATCTCAATTAAATATCTTAAATGTGGTTTGACTAAAGTGTTATAAATTTTATGACGAAGTGTGCGCGGAATAACCATATTCGTGTGAAGTCTGCCCGTTACTAAATAACATTAAATTTTAATGATTCTAATCATACACTTTTATTTTTATTTTCCCGCTTAATCCATACCGATAAATTAAATAACAAGATCCAATCCAAGACCATTGCGGAGTCGTTAACCCTAAGGCTTACGCACACATGCATAACCTAAATCGAGGTACTTATATACATGAACCATGGAGGATAGAACTAAGGAGAGTCATCTTATATGGGAGAAAAGTTGAAAAAGTGTCCAGTTGTATGCGCTAAATAACAGTTCCAAAATCCTCCACTGGTGGCGCTGGTGGATTCACAGGGTATGGTATGAATGTAGCAATCGTAGATGAATTGATTGAATTGAAGTATGCCGAGTTAAAAAATTTAATGTCATTATCGACTAAAGTAGCATGGAGGATATCCTCCATGTAAAGCTCTACGATTGCTACATTCATACCATACCCTGTGAATCCACCAGCGCCACCAGTGGAGGATTTTGGAACTGTTATTTAGCGCATACAACTGGACACTTTTCATATACACAGATGACCCTCCTTAGTTCTATCCTCCATGACATGAACTTAACTTCTGTAGCGACGCGCAACACAGCGACGCGATAGCTACTACGTACCTACAGTGCACACCTGCGCCAACTTGCGTTGTCATAGCAACAGAGCCGTGCGCGCTTAAGATAGCCAGTTACCGTGCACATACCTATATGTACCTATACAAACCTATGCAACCTGTGAAGACCTGTACCTGTACCTGATACCTCAAAACCATACCAAGGATAAGTACCAGGAAGGGAAAGGAAGATCAATATTAAATAACAACGCAACTCAGGATTTAATATAAAAGCTAGCGACTCAATGACGTTCCGCATCATGATAATTTCATCTTGAAAAAGACGCAAGATCATGCCAGAAACATGGAGGCGAGACGGAACACTTGACGATCTTCAAATCTTCATCTGCAGCACAGGATCAACTACTTCAGGCTTGAGTAAAAGAATACTTCTTCATTCTTCATGATCGTCGACAGCGAAGATGGCGCGAAGCCGCGCGCCACGCCTGGGCGTGTTCCGCCCGCTCCGAGAGACCGCGGCGGCCGCAATGAGGCTCCGCTAGGTTGCAGCCTATATTTATAATGTTTGGAATTTATGTTACTATGCAACGATCGTAGTACGCGTTCATTCATAGACCAATGGTTACTTGTGAATATTTTGTTTTGCATGTTGTTTCGTCTGATTTTTAAAACGGAATCTTATTGGGTTGTAAATTAATGTAGACCTTTTTATTGGCTAAGGACATTTGTAAATTTTGTATATAAAGCGTGTATTTTTGGCAATAAATTAATTCAGCTCAGGACCACTCTGAAGAAAGATCTCTTATTTCAAGAAAACCTCTCCAGCTTCTACAAGCCTTCAGCTCCACTGTAAGAGACCTGCCAGGTTATTCTCGACCTGGCAGACCACCTCTTCACTTCTGTACTATCCTTATTTTGTGATTCCTATCCAATCCAAAGAGTTTATAAAGTAGAATGGGCGAGCCATACGCCTGCCCATACATTGCAGTCGCCCTCGATTAGAAAGAGAAACAACGATAACGGTAATTACCTATCTCTCTCCGATCCCGAGGATCCAGAAAGAGAAAGGTGATTACTAAAGATTTCGTCTCTTTTTATCCTAGGTACGCTCTGAAGCATGGAGCAAATATAGAGAGGAGACGTTGTATGTATATTTTTCTATGAAAGATCGCGTGATGATTTGCGGGGCGAGGGGGATAAAGAAATGGGCGGGATAATCTACTTTACAACGTAGTTTCACTATCTCACACTAGATGGATTCTAAATACGGTCGTGATTTTGTAAGTAGTTGTTGATAGATGGCGCTGTTTACAAAATGATTATAAAAAGTAGAAAAATAATATTTTGGTGGTAAAAATTCTTTAGGAATTAATGTAGGACGAATTTCAGTACGTATGATTATCAAGATATAATAATTGTTAGCTCTACGCACCTATGCATTTTTATTTCCCCTGATACAAAGTGTCGACATCTAACGTCAAGTAGATATTTATTTGGTGAGCACCGTCAGTAGACTGACTTAAGGCCACGCCCACTGTGACGACGTCAGGACCTAGTTGAGTTACAGTGCACAGTTGCTTTTGGCGTCCCTCTCTATATTTGCTCCATGCTCTGAAGCCTGGCTTCTGCCCTCTAGTGTAATATACTCTATGTTCCTATCACAATGGTGGCAACGATCTATTTGTCTATGGCACTATCTGTAGGTATAATGCCACCAACTTACCTATCTGTTCAGTAGATAAAAATGGAACTAAAAGAAGACAACGTCAATTTTGAAATGTCATGTCCGCTGTCAATTCTTTGAAGTGCGAGTGCTCTATGTGTTTTAATTCGATTTTAATTGCAAAAAGTGATTAAAAATGCCTGAGCCTTTCAGACGTGATGCACGATTAGTTATTTTAAAAGTTTTAGATTGTATGAGGGAAGAAAATTGCCTGCTAACTCCGAAAATAACGTTTGAATAAGTGGCAGAATACGTCACAATTGCAACATGTTAGTGTTGCTATTGCATGTTAATTAATTGTCCGATAAAATTCAAATAAATATTTCAGTTATTTTATAATCCTCACTTATGTTTGCATAATCGATTAAAGTGTATAATATTATATCTTTGTTACAGGAGTTAGTGAACAATTTGTTTACAAGCTAATGAGTGAAAAGAAAAAAGCTGAAGAAATTTCTCTGGCGTATCGCCATCATTTTCTACAGGGATTTCTCGTGTTGAACCCCTCAAACTTAGAAATCATTATTATTTCTCTTGTCCTGAAATTTTAATTTTTATATGAAAAAGTAAAATTTGACTGTGTTGGCCTACGTAATCCTTTTATTTTTGGATGTTTCCGTTTTTTTTTTAAGTTATGTGCGTTTTAAGCATTTAAATGTCACTTGCTATAACGGTAAAGGAAAACATTGCCAAACCGCACTTGTTCAGCATGGTGAACTATGGTCTTAACGGTCTTAACCTTCTCAATATGAGAAGAGACCTATGCTTAATAGTGGGCCCTGATGGATTGAGATAATGTTAACATCCTATGTTACTGCTGTCATTGCATGGTAGTTTAAGTTAGTAGCCACAGCCCAAGTTGTGTACCTATATTCGTCGGAAAGGCTTTGTCATCATTTACCATCGAATTATGTGCAACATGTGGTAAAAATCATAGGTCCCAAAGTTGTTGACGTTGTTGAGCTCCCTTGACAGTCGCCAAATTTTATTATATGGTAACATTGAACGCTGCACTAGCGACATCCGTTTACTGAACAGATAAGTTGGTGGCACTATACCATTGATCTATAGGGTATATTCCTATCTCTATGCTGTACTCTCTATCTCTATGGTGCTGACTGCTGTGGCTGTGTCATAGAGATATTACAATAGAGGGCAGAAGCCAGGCTTCAGAGCGTCCTTCGGATAAAAAGAGACGAAATCTTTAGTAATCACCTTTCTCTTTCTGGCTCGTCAGGATTGGAGAGAGATAGATAAATACCGTTATCGTTGTTTCTCTTTCTAACCGGGGGCGATTGCAATGTTTGGGTAGCCGTATGGCTCACCCACTCTATTGTAATATCTCTATGGTGGCCATAGAGATAGCATATTCCTATCTCTATGGAGATTTGTCACTTCTGTAGGTCACAAAATATATTCCTTCCTATCTCTATGCAAAATATAGTTCATAAAATAAAATCAATAAATACTATAATGTATTATGTGTCTCGCTAAAACACACAGCATTGTTTTGAAGAAAGCAGTATGTAAATTAGCCAATTCTAGATATCTATGGTACAACTTACCGAAATCTCCATGGTTTTACTACCTTTTTCTCTCACCAGAGGGCGCGCCTGTCAGTCTGACTTGGCGCCATTCTTTGCAGTTAACTTCAATAGCGTATGTAAAATTATCGCCGGTACACGTCAAAAATTTTCACAAGTTAATTTTAAGTGAAAACATAATTATATAAGTGTTTTTTGTGTAAAAACATCACACAGCGTTAGTTCTATACGTAAAGTGTAGTATTTAATACTTTTGGTGCGTTTTGATATGAATTCGGAAGAAAACGCGGAAGTAAGTATGAGAGGTGACGAAAGTTGGAAAACTGGTGCTTTGGAAGGAGACAGACATTCGAAGGATAAGAATCTTTCTGATTCTTCATCTTCTTTATCCTCGGAGGATGAGGAAGGCATTGCGTCACCTCCACGGCTCCACCGAATAAAAGACTGCGAGTGTCACGTAAGTACTCGTACACACAAGTTCAGACATGTTCGGACCTACCTTTCGACACTGTTATTCTGTTATTCAACAATTTAGTGTTAATTATATATCATAACTTGACACATATTTCTCAAATTATGATAGATGCTTCCCAAGTCGTGGAAAATCCTAGTTCTGAACCAATTCCATCGACAACACGTCAGAAATTTTTGAATAGGCCAACCGATTTATCGGGCCGAATCAATAAACCTTCTTTAGGTCAGATCGAAACTGAGTTTGATAGTAAGAAGATTTAGCTAACAAAGAACGTTTAGAGGAGTTGGCACATTTGCTACAATTTGACATACCTGCATGGCAGGGCATGCAATATAAAGGAGCTTTGCAATCTATTTTAGCTCAACCAGATTTTCGTTGGGCTCAAAGGTAATGAGGAAATTGTGTCACTTTAGCAAGAGTAAAGCAATTATTAACAGGATTATCTAATAATATTCTAGAGCAGAGACAATGAGTGAAGACTGGATTACACGATTTAGTTGACTGGGCTTCGTCAAATCCTATTTGTCTAAACTCAAACACATTGTTTGATAAAATTACTAGTCTATTTGGTCCAGGTTCAGCAACATATAAAAATTCAGAGACCACTATGCAAGTAGTCTGCCGTGAAAGGGCAGAATGCATTGAAGTGAGACATGGTAGGATTTTGAAAGAAATCAGTAATATTAATCTACGGACAACCTTACAAAAGATCCCACCAAGGCAGGAATATCTTTTTAGTAGAGAAGCTTTACAGCCTGTAATTGCTTCTTTAGGTTGTTCCCAGGTGTGTTTAAACACTCCCAATAATTCAAAGTTATCAAATAAATTAAAAATTCCATTCATCTTCGTTTAAAGCCCACTAACTACAAAAGAGGCAAAACCCAAAATTCAGAAGGAACCAGCCCTTTCTTGAACATAATAAGTACACCTGGGAACAATTCCCACAACACCAACAATAAACAAATTTAATACTGAGGTTAGTGACAGGTACTCGCATACCATTCACAGGGTAGCCTCACTATAATTTCCTATTCATCAGGTAATAAAAAGATTTGCCACTCAAGTAACACCGGAAATGACAAATATGATTTTGCAATTAAAAGATATGAAAATATTAGAGTTCTGAATCCAGTCTTCCTTTGTCAGATGTTGCTTTGGGGGACTTCGCCCCATGATCGACTTGAGAGGTCTCAGTGTATATGTATCATTATCTTATGTACATATATGTATCATCAATTGTTGATCTGCAAATATTTTGCAGATCAACAATTGGTTGGTGAAGATAGACATTCAGCAAGCCTATATTCACCTGGCAATTGCAAAAACACAGGAGATGTCTCCGTGTAATATAAAAGGAGAGGTTTTACAATTTAAAGTCCTATTTAGTCTATCATCAGTCTCAAAGTGGATTGCGGAAATCCTGCGAGCATAAGGTTTCCATATAGTATGTACTTGGATGATTTCCTATTGGTCCATCAGGACCAAGATACACTAATTTCTCAGGTTGCGGAAACGCTGAGAATATTGGAAACCTTGGGATGGCACATAAACTACAAAAAGTCAGTTTTGGAGCCAATTCAGGAGACAGAATTTCATGGTCTGGTTTGGAACTCTCAGAAAAATCTTGTAAGACTGCCAATAAAAAAAAAAAAGTAGATAGAATAAAAATAATGATTACCAAAATGCTGTCACATGGAATCAGTTCCCTCAAAAACTCTTAAAAGCTCAGGAGCTTATTAGCTTTAATATAAACTAAATAATAGATAAACTTTGCAAATTAGTCAACAACCAAGGGTAGATTACTATATCGCAAGCTGCAACTATTTCTGAGAGAATTCAAACAAAAAAAGGCCCCGAGAAGAATTCTGCCACTTCCTGTTTAGCAAGATCTAAATTGGTGGTTGAAGGCTCAACACCAATTGTTAAGGGAAGTGTTACCCACTACTTTTCACCAGACGCAGCGGATGCGGGCTGGGGGGGGGGGGGCAGTTGAAAACACTCTCCTAGCAGGAAGATGGCCCCCGAATCAACAATGCTGTCACTCCACCATAAGGGAGATTTATTTGCAGTATGATGATGTGTTTGCAGCATTAAACAGTCAGCGGATGACTTTAAAAGTTGCACAGATACTTGTGCAGCATGATGATGTGTTTGCAGCATTAAACAGTCAGCGGATGACTTTAAAAGTTGCACATATACTTGTGCAGCATAATGATTTGTTTGCAGCATTAAACAGTCAGCGGATGACTTTAAAAGTTGCACATATACTTGTGCAAACAGACAACAGCTCTGGTTGCTGATATAAAAAACGAAGAGGGCACACGATCCCTGGCCCTGTTGAGGCTAACCACCAGGCTGCTGCAACTCACAGAGAGGTTGAACATCACTCTCTCAGCCACTTACCTCCCGGGGAGGCTAAACGGAATATCGGTTCGCCTATCAAGGGGCCAAAAGGTACCAGAGTGGCATCTTCTACCCCAGGCCTCGGAGGCCATATTCAGAGATTGGGGCGTCCCCCTATATAGATCTGTTTGCCCCAAGAGATGCCACTGTCGTATAAAGGTTGGTAACTATCAACTCAATAGATGGTTATGCATGTTTTTTGCGACGCTTTCAGCCAACAGTGGGTCTATCTCCTGGGCTGGGTTTCCTCCACCCAATCTCATACCAAGAGTACTATCCCATCTGAACAGTGCAAAGGGAATATTATATTCTAATAGCACCTCAATGGACCCAAGTGTTTTTGGCTACCAGACCATAGAGCACGGGCCTTAGCGGAACCAATCCAAATATAGAGTCGGAGAAACTCATACCAGACCAGGGGCATGTGCCCACCACAAGTCGACCAACTGAGTCTTCTTGCTTGGAAAATCGGGGGTGGGTCGACCAAGTCGCTCACTGGACCTCAAGGGAGCAAAATTTACTAAAGAGTAGTTGGCGGACATCTACCTTGGTAACACACAATGCTCAATGCAATGCAAGTAAAAGATGGATAGTTTGGTGTGAGAGCAAAAATATTAATCCTAGAGTACCAGAAGGTAAGGATGTTGCTAGATTTTTAGCTAAATTAATTTTTGGAGGACAATTTTACTTAAAGAACTATTTTGTTGCACAAATCTGCTATTTCTACTTACTGTGATACTACAAGACCTGATATTTCTAAAGACTTTTTGTTCAGCAAGTTCTAAAAGCTATTGCTTTTTCTAGACCTGCAGTTAAAAAACTTCCAATATGGGACATGAGCATATTATTTAATTGGTTAAAGATATCAAAAAATAAGAAGTCATTATTTGATATTGCAAGACAAACAGCTTTAATACTTCTCTTATGCTCAGGTCGACGATTTCACATTGTTAGAAATTAGCAGAGAAAATTTTATATCCACGGAGGATGAAATCACTTTATGGCCAAAGTTTGGTCCAAAAACTGATTCAAAAACAGACAATCTGAGTGGATGTTACGGAAACATCCAGACAGGCAAATTTGCTCCGTCAGTCACATTTTTGAATTAGTTGCACATTCTGAAGAGAGATGTAGCATTGACAGAACTATTACTAGTCTGTTTATTTCCCTTTCTGGAAAACTTAAACCTGCTTCGAGTAATATGATTGCAGGCTGGATACATAGTGTATTCAAGGAGGTTCACATTGATGCTCCACCAGGCTAGACATTAGATCTGCTATAGCCTCCAGAAGTTGGTTGGGGATAGAATTGTACAAGAGATCCTTAATAGAGGTAATTGGTAAAGTATTGAAGCTTTCAGAAAGTACTATTGTCATCCTGTGGGTAAAATTAGACAAAACTGATGTTGATTTGTTACGTATACAAATTTTATTAGTATTTAATTTCTTAAGATGATTTATTACAGGTTGATTTTATTGATATATTTGATATAACAGGCTGACTTAAATGTTATTTGATCTCATTAATTGATCTCAGAGGGTTAATTTATTTTAATTGCTTTCTTTATTGTTATTATTAATGGTATATTTTTAAATAAGCTCTTTGAGTTTGTTATTTATTTCTTACTACTGATTATAATGATCATCCTTTAACAAGATATGTATTAATTTAATTCACCATAGCGTATGTACTTCTCACCAGCAGATACCAAACAGGTCTTCAAAACAATGCTGTGTGTTTTAGCGAGACACATAATATAACTGTTTTGCATTACAACAAAACAGGTATTATGTGTTGAATAAAACACACAGCATTGAAGCAAGGTCCTTGCTGGTTTGTTCTGAAGACTCTATTGAAGTTAACTGCAAAGAATGGCGCTAAGTCAGACTGACAGGCGCGCCCTCTGGTGAGAGAAAAAGGTAGTAAAACCATGGAGATTTCGGTAAGTTGTACCATAGATATCTAGAATTGGCTAATTTACATACTGCTTTCTAGTGGTTTGCACCGGAGCGGAATCTTGATAACCGGTGAAATTCACCGGTGATTTGCCAACCTCCGGTTATTCACCGGAGATCTCCGGAGAATCGTGTTCAATGTTGTATCTAGATATATTCGAAGGCTAGAATTAATTACATAATATTATGGTTCGCTATTCTTCATTCAAAGTATGTAATTTAGATGGTTATAGTGAAATTCGGCTTTGACGGCTTCTTTAGCACCTACTTTATCTATATATAATAAGAGCGTAGAAAAATCTGTCTGTTTTTTTTTTAAGAAATTGACAAAAAAAAAAAAATATGGAGGAGGGTTAATAAACTGTAACAGAACATGAATCTAAAATAAAATTTTGAAATTAAAAAAAAGTTTGTCTGTTTATCTGTTTGCCCGCGCTAATGTCCGAATCAGCTGAACGGATTTTTATGGGACTTTCGGTGAGAAATAGAGAAGATTTTGGAGCAACTTATAGTCTACTTATTTTTCCGGAATTCTAAGCAGGATCAGGATCACTCGGGAGAAACTCCTATGCATGAAGGCGCGGGCTTAAATTTGTACAGGCAATGCACAATGTACAGGCTACTTTTTATCCCGGAATTCCCGCAGGATCAGGATTCACGCGGAAAAATCTCATATGCTCATGGGACTTTCAGTGGGAGTTAGAGGAGGTTATGGAGCATTATATAGGCTACTTTTTTCAAGATTTTTTACAAGATTTTTTACGAGGTTTTTACAAGATCTATAGAACGGGATTTTTGTACGGCGTGGCTAAAACATAGTAAAAAATCAACTACTGTTATGTGTTGAGTAATATATAGTCTACTATTTATCTTAGAAACCTCGCGGTTCGGGATTCACGCAGGAAAAACTTTGTAACACACTGAGTTTCACCCGGGCGGAGCCGCGGGCACAGCTAGTTTTCTAATAACCGAAAACTATTCCGGAAAATAGGATGCAAAATTGTGGAAATACGGCATACCGTATACCCTGTTCATACTCGCACAGGCGTAAACCCCTGAAAGATTTTGAATTCGTAACAAGCATTTGTCCTACATTTGTTGTTTATTCAAATTTAAAGTTGTAAGATTATCATAGAGTCCATAATATATGATAGGGATTATAAGATTATAAGACTTGTATTTAAGTTGAATCTGTAAGTTAAGTAACCGGAGAAAACCGGTTTTTCTCCGGTGTTTTCACCGAATACTTTTACCGGTGAATCACCGGTGATTCTCCGGTACTCACTGCTCCGGTGCAAACCACTGCTGCTTTCTTCAAAACAATGCTGTGTGTTTTATTCAACACATAATACCTGTTTTGTTGTAATGCAAAACAGTTATAATATTTGTATTGTTGAAGTACTGCTATAATTTCAACTTCTATCTCTACGTGTTGAATTGAAGTTATTCGAAAACACTTATTATCTGTGTAACTGTGTATTAGATGTCATGGTTAAGTGAGTGCCTTAGGACCAGCAGCAAACATTGCAAGCATTGCAAGAAGTCAGTTCTAAGTTCGTTCTTAGTATTGAAATTAATGGTCTGAAAACTAAAAGCATTCTTGTGTTGTGTGCTTGTTTAAAGCGAGCTGTAGTATAAATGCACTCACTGAGCCGCTAACAGTTGAGGAGTTCCCATTACCGAGACCATTTTGACCGTGCGTTTTCCATGTTTGTCATAGCCTTGCATTATCATCGACACATGCACGGCATGCAAATTTTCAAGTAAATCAGACTTCTTTAAGTCCGTGAAACGCTGAAAAGGGTGTTATAAAAAGCAGTGATTGCATTCCAAAGTAAAATATATCGATAAAAACGCCTGGCAAAGTGTTCGTGTGCGTCCCCAACGACGCGGCGCGAAGGGCGCAGTGGCTGCAGCTGGCGCGACCCCACGCGCGTGGTTCACAATTCGCCCATTTATTTTTGTGAGGACCACTTTGATGTGAGTTTTGGTTTAACTTACTTTGTCAAAAAAATTACTAATAAATACTTGACATTAATATAAAAACGAAGACTTGAAGATAAAACGGCTTGGACATGAGTTTCATATTTTAGCCGTAAGTAGTAGTAAGTGCAACCTGTAATTGTGAGTGGAGCAAGAGAAAAAAAAGACTCCTTGGGAGTTTCTTGCCGCTTCTTCTTCCAAGACCACTCACTGTAGCGTTTGTTGAAGGGATGCCTTAAATTCACTTTCGAAAAGTGTTTGTAAAGAACCTACTTTGAATATTTTGTTTCTTTTGTTGTTCATTTCTCAGTTTATACATCATTGACTGACAACTGATATAAAAAGGCCCAATTTGCCAGCTCATGGTGTTTTTCCATACTTCTAGTGAATAATAATTATGTATTTTATTAGTGTATTTTATGTCATAATAGCTATCGAGCTATAAAATACACTAAGTATGTTAAATTTATATTAGTTTTAATGACAGTTCCTGTTATCAATTTTCATGGACTAATTATTTTTCCAGTTGCCACTTAATATGGAAAATTATATGCAATACCATGTGATGGGAACGGTGTCCCAGGTACGCATGGTACCGGAATGTACTCCTAAACACTTTGCATGCCAGCAGGCCACGAAAACAAAAATGTGTGACTCTAAACCAAGAACATATAGGAGAAAATACAAATGTTGGAACCGAAAAGTGATGATTCCTGAATGTAAAAATGAATTACAAGAAAGTATAGTCACAAAATCAGTGCTACCCTCCAACCAACTATTTGATTTGACTGAAGTTCCATGTGAAAATTCAGGTACCTACTTTTTTATGGAATTAAGGCAGCAAACAAGCATGCAGCACCTTCCGCTGCCGCCTGTGACAACTGTGACTGATCTAGATCAAGACTTAAATAGGGAATGGGATGGTTAGTCCAGTTAGCAATTGGTGTTAGAGCGTTAGTTGTTTAGTTTGTTAATAAGTGTGAGAACAGGGACTGTAACTGATAGCGATAGTTGATGTTAGTAATACTTCAGTTAGTATGAGTCTCATTCTAATTTGTTCAAAGATGCATAAATTGATAAGCGCTCTGATTCTGCTAATTTATAAATGGATAAATTGGGTCTCAATTGAATTGTTTGACACATTTTGTATGGGGTATGTGTCAAAAATATGTCAAATTATTCAATCTAGCTGCAAATTAAGCATTTATAAGTTAGCAGTATAAGGGCCCAGTATATTACAATGCTTATTCCTTCATGGAATGATACTTGGCATTTTTATTTTTATAAGCAAACTGCAAAATTGCCATAGTTAAGAAGCCTAATAATGGTAAAAATCAATGAGTAAAACACATTTGGAAAATAAAATTATAACAGTACAGCCATATTAATAAACGTTTGATTTCAATAGGAGATATTACGGCCAAATTTTGGTGTTAGAGTGCAGCACTAGCACATACACCGCCGTGTTCCGTAACTGGATGAAAACGCCCAAAACGACTCTTTTTCATAGAAATATGAACGTTTTGGTCAAGTTACGGAACGCTATGATTTGTTTACTGCATGTGCTGATGGCGCCATCTACGCCGAGCTTTGCGTAATATTCCCTATTCGTTTGATTGGGATTTCAGTGAACTTGTGGTTTTTCAGAGATGACTACAATTGGATGCACTATTGATAGAAATACTCTTTCAAATGAAATTGCAATAATTAATTGTCAGCCTGTCAAGTCCAGAGATTTTGCAGCCCACAATATTGATTTCAAGGTTGAAAATGATCTCTCTGATGACCAGAGAATTATTAAAACTGAAGATACAATTGACTATGACATTTTGAATAGACAAACCATGGCTCGACTTGTTGTTATCAAAGAAATTAAATCTGAGGATGATGTAGTCAACCAGGACATGACTAGTACCATACATACAACCAGTAGTGACACGGTGTGTAGATCGACCACAACTGAAGATGCCATTCATGACATTAAGGCTGAAAATGATCATGATGTGGAGTGTGGATCTACCACAACCAAAGATGTTGTCACTGAAGACATGAAGGTTGAAATTGAACAGGAAATTATAACACCTGAAGATTGTACCAACATTGAGATGATGTGTAGATCAAAGTTGCTCTCAGATGCAGATGAAAACTGTGGTGTGATGAGTCAGGATGGTGCAAGTGAAAGTGCATCCAATACTGATGTGAAGTGTGGAGAATTGTCATTAGGTAAGTAGTAATTTATTGTATTTATCAGTAACTTTATAAAGTAGAACTTCTTTATGTACACTTGACTTGAGGAGTAAGCTATTGAATGTGTAAAGAGAGTGTTACGAAATGTGTGATCGGGCGAGGCGAACGGAAGTTGAGATGGAGATATAAGTTAGTGAAGATAGAAAGAGAGAGAGTTACGTTTCGTATATTACTGCAGGGGCAAGAGAAAGAATTCTCTCTTTCTCTCATAGCCAGTTTCATTTCGTATATGTAAGACAGAGTGCAGATCTTTTTGTTTGTATCACACTGTAGTAATAATAGAGACATGCATGAAATATCTGGGGGCACGGCAGTACGCGTACGCGAACGGTGATTTCTTGATTATTTCGTAATTTCGTTTCGTTTTTGAACAGTTATATAAATTAATGTCTTGTTTAATACACCAAATGTTCCATGTTTTAAGTGAATAAAGTTGTAAATTCGTTTTAAAGTTAGCATCTTGTGAATTTTTGGGAGAATAATAAAAAATATGGCAGTAAGTCACCATCCGACTACCGACCGCCCGCAGTTGCTTTACTTTGTCGATCACTGTCTGATCCTGTTGTATGGCGTATAACCAAAATAACACATCATTAACACACACTACCCATGAACAATAAACATTGTAAGATTTTGATTTAAAAGATGTGCTTAGGACTTTGTTTCGTCTTTCTTCTCCTTATATAAAGAGGACCTGTGGAAACTGCGGTAGACTAAAAAAAATACGAGTATAAGTGTATTGAAAAAACACCTACATGAATAAATTTATTTGACTTTAACTTTCAACATATATAATATTATCCTTAACATTAATGTCTCTCCCATCCAGGAATGGAACCCAGGACCTTTCCCAGACAGACTACAAACTATATAGACTATCGGAGCACTTAATTTATTTAATCATGAATTTCTCTGTTTTGTAAACAGGTGAAGATTACTCTTCGGCCGCCATACATACATACATAACACATAAAGTACAGTTGAGCGACACAGCAGTACAACAAGTGACGAAGGCTCCGGGTGATTCGACGGCTCTTCTATCCAATATATCTGCACATTCAGGGAAAAGACAAAGCACGTGTGAAGTTTGTCACAAAAGATTTCCTAGTAAAAGCCATCTTGTAATTCACATGAGAACCCATTCTGGAGAAAAACCATTTGAGTGTGAAGTTTGCCACAAAACATTTAGTCAGAAAAATAATCTTGTAATTCACATGAGGAAACATTCAGGAGAAAAACCATTTACGTTTAAGTTTAAGTGTGAAGTTTGCCACAAGACATTTAGTTCAAAAAGCCATCTTGCGCGTCATATAAGAATACATTCAGGTGAAAAACCATTTACGTGTGAAGTTTGCCACAAGAGATTTAGTCGAAAAAGCAGTCTTGCACGTCATATGAAAATACATTCAGGTGAAAAACCATTTACGTGTGAAATTTGCCACAAAACATTTCGTGAAAAAGGCAATCTTGTAGTTCACATGAGGATATACATTCAGGGGAAAAACCCATTTGCGTGTGAAGTTTGCCACAAAGGATATCGTCACAAAAGCCATCTTGCATGTCATATAAAACCATTTATGTGTGAAGTTTGCCACAAGAGATTTAGTCTAAAATGGAATCTTGCACAGCATATGAGAATACATTCAGGTGAAAAACCATTTTAGTGTGAAGTTTGTCACAAGGCATATAAATAGACCTGTGCCAATTGCGTTGTAACGATCAAAAGTACAAAAAAATACTTAAAAGACAGGATGGAACCCATTGGAAAAGGAAGAGAATATGCCAAAATACAAGGAAAAATAATTTACGGATGATCTGAGGTCGGGAAGGGGGTTGAGGGGGGTTTTAAGGGTAAAAGTGGTTTATCGCAATTTTCGGAATAATTACAAGTACCATGAAAAAAAGTTATGTGGCAAAGTTGTAGGTAATAAAAAGAACTACAACTTTTGTATCCACACTTTTTTCACATAATAACTAAGTTTTGATTTCTTATTTTTATCTTCTACAAAGATATAAATTTTTCAATTTGGAGATGAATTACCTTTTTATGTCCCAAATACACTGTATTTTTATTGAAAATATTTTTATTTATACCCTTATTTAAATTGAACTTCGAAAAAGCGCTCTAATTTTCAATTGAAAATTCTCACGTCAAAATATTTGCTTTCTCAAAAACCTTGGTGTGCGTTTTTACCAAATTTCCTGAAAATTATTGTTGGTTACTTTTACTGTTGGTTACTAAATAACATTAAATTTTAATGATTCTAATCATACACTTTTATTTTTATTTTCCCGTTTAATCCATACCAATAAATTAAATAACAAGATCCAATCCAAGACCATTGCGGACTCGTTAACCCTAAGGCATGGAGGATAGAACTAAGGAGGGTCATCTGTGTATATGAAAAGTGTCCAATTGTATGCGCAAAATAACAGTTCCAAAATCCTCCACTGGTGGCGCTGGTGGATTCACAGGGTATGGTATTATTAACTACTTTACATGGAGGATATCCTCCATGCTACTTTAGTCGATAATGACATTAAATTTTTTACCTCGGCATACTTCAATTCAATCAATTCATCTACGATTGCTACATTCATACCATACCCTGTGCGTCCACCAGCGCGATTGCGGAGGATTTTGGAACTGTTATTTAGCGCATACAACTGGACACTTTTTCAACTTTTCTCCCATATAAGATGACTCTCCTTAGTTCTATCCTCCATGCCCTAAGGCTTAGGCACATGTTAGAAGTCAGGATGGAAAATATAATAAAAACACAAGCAAACTTTATTTTTAATATTATTAATAGCCCAACTTGTATTACTGGTAAGATGTAATTCGTGTATCCGTGATATTTATTTACAAAAAGATAATATTCTTGTTATTTATATATATACCTATGTATATATATACCCATGTATATATTTATATACAATACACAACCTTTAAATAATCAATGATAATTTAAAAGGTAATCTTGTGACTCATCTGATCTGAGGAAACATTCAGGAGAAAAACCATTTTCGTGTAAAGTTTTGATGGGTTATTGGTAATTAAAAAGAAAGAGATTTATGTGACACAGTTTTAATCCAGTGAAAAGAACTTGAATAGTACAGAGCTCAGAGAGTGACAGAGTTGTCAAATACTTGACAGCGGAAAAACAGATTACATTAAACATAAATGTATTGCGTTTATACTACAGATAACACATTTGTTCTAACACTAGCCCTTAAACCAATATCATTTATGTAAACATAACAACTTAAGAAAGCTAACATTTTACATTACATTACAGTCTACATAAGTACATAAGTAAATATCAAGTTATTAGTTATGCTAGTATACACCACACACAAGTCTACAACATTATGTATATGAAACAATAATACATGATTCAAGTATACTGAAACTAAATAACTTTTGAATACCACATAAATACACACACAAAATAATTTTTCAAGTATCACATAAAGACAATTCCTTAACAAATTGCATGTGTTTGTCTTTAGTTAAAGGCTTAGTTAATATATCTGCTATCATTAAATCTGTAGATAAATATTGTATTTCCACCATTTTATTTAACTTACATTCTCTAATAAAATGATGTCTAATATCAATATGTTTTGTTCGATTATGAAACATATTATTACAAGTCAGTTTATGTGCTGATTGATTATCATTATATAATGTAACTTTACACTCAATTCCTAATAATTGCATTAAGAAACAACGAATAAATAATGCCTCCTTGCAGGCATCTGAAAGGGCCATGTACTCTGCCTCTGTGCTAGAGAGAGCAACAGTCTTTTGCTTTTTACTTTCCCAGGATATTACTGAAGATCCAAGTTTAAACACAAAACCTGTGTAAGACCTGCGGTCTACTATATTTCCAGCCCAATCTGCATCCACATAGGCAGTGATATCAAGACCTCCTTTTTGAAAAACTAAATGATAATCCAAAGTGCCTTTAAGATAACGCAGTATTCTCTTAGCTGCTTTCCAGTGGACTTCAGAATGTGATTCATTAAATTGACTGAGTACACTTACTGCATGGGCAATGTCAGGCCTGCTGCACACAGCGACGTACATGAGACAACCTATCAGGTTTCTGTAGTTGACATTTCCTTCTTGCGTGTCTTCACGAGGTGTCAATTTAATTCCCTTCTCCATTGGAGTTCTGGCAGGTTTACAATCAGACATCTGAAATCTATTTAATATTTTCACAATGTAACCAGACTGATCCAGCATAATTTTACCATCTTTCTTGATTACTCTCATTCCTAGGAATTGATGGACAGGACCAAGATCATGCATTTGGAATTCTTTCATCAGATTATTTTTAATATTTGATATATCTGAATTTTTACTTGAAAACAATAAGATGTCATCCACATACAGTGCTATTATAATAATATCATTTTTAATTCTTTTATAATATACACATGGTTCACATGTCTTATTAAAGTTCATTTTTGATAAAAGTACACCATTTATTTTATCATACCACATTTTAGAAGCCTGTTTCAAACCATAAATGGCCTTATTTAATTTATATACCATATGTTCTTTCCCTTTTTGAATAAAGCCTTGTGGCTGTTCCATATAAACAGTTTCATCCAGATTCCCATTTAAAAATGCAGTTTTAATATCTAACTGGTCTATATTTAAATCATATTCAGCAGCAAGGGCAAATAATGTTCTTATAGTAGAATGTCGTACAACTGGAGAAAATGTCTCTAAGTAGTCTATTCCATATTTTTGTGTGTAACCTTTTGCCACGAGACGAGCTTTGTAATTCAAAAGCTCTCCATTAAGACCTCTTTTTCTTTTGTAAACCCATCTGCATTTTATAGGTTTCTGGTTATCCGGCCTCTCAACTAATGTGAAACATTGATTATCAATAAAAGATTTATACTCATCAGACATTGCACGCCTCCACTGCGCTGCCTCTGGACTACTCAGGGCTTCTTCTACTGTTTGAGGGTCATCATCATCAGAGCACAGTCTTCTGACCATCAGCACAGATTCATTGACTGAATTCCAGCTGCTTGAAGTATCTGATGACATCTCTTCCAGGGTGCTGTCACCTGGAATGTAAGTGGGATCCAAAGAACCAACTGACGAAAAACTGTTGTCACTCTCTGAGTCATTCACTGTGATTGTGCTCACACGTTTTGAAGATTGGTCATCAGAAGCTACTGAATTCATCACAGTGGATGCCTCAGATTGATCAAGGGGTTGTGTTGGAGGATCAGTCCCTGCGACATCAGAAGACTGATCTGACACAGTGACATCCAACCAATCCAAGGTGGTATGCAGCTCATTATTATCATCATGTGACCTCTGCTCATAGAAACACTGTTCCATGAACACAACATCTCTGGCTATTATGCATCTGTATCCATTTGAAGGATCTAATAACCTATATCCTTTGGACTCCTCACTATACCCAACAAATATGTGCTGTTTTGTTTTAGAATCTAGTTTCTTTCGATTCTTTGTGACCACATGAGCCATACAGCCAAACACACGTAAATGTTTTAAGCTCACCCTTTTATTGTTCCATTTTTCCTCCGGAACCAGTCCAATTACAGCTTTAGTGGGTGATCTGTTCTTGAGGTATACAGCTGTGTTAACCGCCTCAGCCCAAAACTTGTTACTGAGATGAGCATCTCGAAGCATGCATCTTGCCTTCTCCAAAATGGTTCGATTGGCTCGCTCGGCTACGCCATTTTGCTGTGGAGTGTAAGGGACAGTTAAATGATGCTTAATACCACACTGTCTTAGGAATTCCTGCATTTTGTAACTTATATATTCACCTCCATTGTCACTTCTAACAATTTTAATTTTATGGTTAGTTTCATTTTCCACCATACTTTTAAACTGTTTGAAATATTCAAAGACTTGATCTTTGGACTGTAAAAAATAAACAAATGTTTTTCTACTAAAATCATCTATGAATGTTAGAAAGTATTTAGAACCACTAAACGAAGTAGAATGCATTGGACCACATAAGTCTGTATGAATAAGCCCTAATACCTCAGATGCTCTACTATATGACTGCTTAGGAAATGGTAACTGGGTTTGTTTCCCCTCAACGCAGGCCTTACAAGGTTGAAATGCATCATTACTATAAGAAATATCATTTACCATACCTCCTTTGAGTAACCTCATACTTCTCAGGTTCAGATGACCCAGCCGCTTATGCCAGAGCCCTTGAGACTCAGTAGTTGATGCAGCCAGGGCCGTCTCACCATCCCCAACAGATGCAGATGTCGTCGCTCCATATGACTTGTTGCTCACCTCTAAGCACAGAGGCCTGTTCATAGTATCCAGCTGATATACACCATTACGAAGTGTAGCTGTAGCTAGAATTTCTTGATTATCTTTAATGTAACAATTTTCATTATTAAAAATAACCTTATAGCCTTTCTTTACTAATGAACTAACAGACAACAAGTTAGCAGAAAGATTAGGAACATAAAAAACATTGCTTATAGTCCTTAAACAATCCTTCAGTTGAACCTTGACATCCCCTTGACCCGCCGTCACAAGACTTTGACCATTAGCCACACTGACACTTATGCACCCTCCCATTTTAAAATTGTCCATGATTTCCTTATTATTGCACATGTGATTGGTAGCGCCACTGTCCACATACCAAACGTCACTCTGGATACCGACTGCTAGTGCTGTTAACAAAGCCTTTGATTGATGTGGTGCCTTCTGTTGATGTGATGCCTTCTTGTTTAATGATGGACAATCCTTGAAGAAGTGGCCTTGCTTCTTACATTTGTAGCATTTAGGACCTTTCTTCGTAAACAAAGCTGCACCTTCATTGTCCTTATTGCTTCTCCGGCTGGCTTCCTGAGTCAGTTTACTGCTTACTAGCTCACACGTTAATTTAAGATCAGAATTTTCTAGTGCCATAATTAAAGGATCATAATGGGGTGGCAGTCCACTCAACATAATGATTGCAGCGAACTCATCCTCAACTGGTGATCCGATGTCCGCCAGTTGTAGCGTCAGATTGCTAATTTTTTGCAAGTATCTTTCCATTCCGTCACATTCACTCAATTTACATGCAAATAGTAATCGGAGCAAGCTAAGCCTTCTGCACAAACCTTTGTCTTCATAAGCCTTAGCGAGGTTTTGCCATGCCTCGTATGCATTTCTCGCATTGCGCACATGCGTAAACGCTACAGGGAGCACTGACAGACATATCCGCGCAAGCGCCTTTTGTGACCTTTTATCATCCTTCACCTCTTTTTCGACAACGTCCCACAAGTCCTCTTGGATGAGAATCATTTTCATCAAGAACTTCCATGTCGAATAGTTTTCAACGCCTTTTAATTTTTCTATAACAGGCACTGGTACTGTAGACTGATTACAAGCCATGTTTTAGCTTACCAGCTCCACGTTCCCGGTGAAAAAATGACGACACGACACGTGCCGGTTGCAGGTTGCAGATCACGTAGGTTATAATTTCGTACGTAGCGAATGCTTGATCTCCAAAATACTTTTATTACTATTTGGTAATTATGATTATTAAATTAATCGTCCTGGGCCCATAACCTGATGGGTTATTGGTAATTAAAAAGAAAGAGATTTATGTGACACAGTTTTAATCCAGTGAAAAGAACTTGAATAGTACAGAGCTCAGAGAGTGACAGAGTTGTCAAATACTTGACAGCGGAAAAACAGATTACATTAAACATAAATGTATTGCGTTTATACTACAGATAACACATTTGTTCTAACAAGTTTGGCACAATGCATATAAATAGACCAGTGCCAATAGCGTTGTAACGATCAAAAGTACAAAAAAAATGGTAACAGGATGAAACCCATTGGAAAAGGAATAGGATATGCCAAAAATACAAGGAAAAATAATTTACGGGTGATCTGAGGTCGGGAAGGGGTTGAGGGGGGGTTTTAAGTTTAAGGTCTCAATTTCCACAAAAACTACGACTCCCATGAAAAAAAGTTATGTGGCAAAGTTGTAGGTAATAAAAAGAACTACAACTTTTGTAACCACAGCCATGCAGCCGTCACAGCCAGACGGTGGAGCGGAAGGTGTCAATATAAGCCAAAGCCATCACCTTAGCCTTATCTGTAGCCATTGACGATACTTTTTGCATGAATTCATGTTATTTAAAAAGAAAGATGTGACATTGACGAATTTGATTTGGTATTCGATTCGATGTATTGTCATTGAGCACAAAATTATAAAATCCTAAAGTAAAAAATAGTCGTATTATTTTCCTTCTTTTACACTACCTAACGCCATAAAAAACCGGCCAAGTGCGAGTCGGACTCGCAACTGAGAACTTTTATTCCCATTTTCCTCCAGTGGCAATCGCCACGGGGGCAACTGGGAATCAATCCGAAGGGTTCCGTACCATTATGTATAAAACAATTATTATTATTACGTAAAAATTGGGCTATATATATGTCGCTTTCCCAAAGGCCACTGTGACCATTGTTTTATTGTAGCCACATATTAGCCACAACGCCATCTCTTGGACCGAAAGGTAACTAAACTATCGCTGAGGCGTCGAAAGTATGGGTGGGCCTTAAATATTTATTTTATTCTGTTCTGTAGTATTTGTTGTTGTAGCGGCAACAGAAGTACATCATCTGTGAAAATTTCAACTGTGTAACTATTACGGTTCATGAGCTACAGCCACGGTCACACGGTCACGGGAGTCACGGTCGTTCAGCTGGCGATCTTTTAGTTTATCTCACGCACCGGTGGGCTCAGGCCCTAGACAGCAACGGGGAAGCACTGGCAGTCAGCCTAGATATCGCTAAGGCCTTCGACCGGGTCTGGCACAGGGCTCTTCTTGCGAAGTTACCATCTTACGGTCTCCCTGAGAGGTTATGCAGTTGGGTAGCCAGCTTTCTGTCTGAGCGACATATAAAGGTCGTTGTCGACAATTGTTGCTCAGATTTGAAACCCATAAACGCTGGTGTTGCCCAAGGGTCTGTGCTGTCTCCTACCCTGTTCATTCTGCATATCAATGACATGCTTGAGCGTGCTAACGGCATTCATTGCTATGCGGATGACAGCACGGGAGATGCCCTATTATACAGGCCCTGCAAATGCCTCTCGGTCACAAGTGGAGGATAGCAGAATCAAACTTGTGTCTGAAGTAGAGAACTCTCTGGAGCAAGTCTCGGAATGGGGTCGACTTAATTTAGTCGAGTTCAACCCCACGAAGACACAAGTTTGCGCGTTTTCCGCTAAGAAAACCCCACTTGTCATAGCGCCTCAATTCCAGGGTACCGCGCTCACCGTTGGTAATAGTGTTGGGATTCTGGGCGTTGACATTTCGAGCGACGTACAGTATCGGAGTCATCTGGAAGCTAAGGCCAAATTGGCCTCCAAAAAGCTTGGTGTCCTAAACCGGGCGAAGCAGTACATCACTGCGAGGGACCTACTGATGCTTTATAAAGCACAGGTCAGGCCTCACATGGAGTACTGCTCTCATCTCTGGGCAGGGGCGCCACAATACCAGCTTAGTCCATTTGACGCCGTACAAAAGCGCGCGGTTCGAATTGTCAACAACCCACGAGTCACTAACAGGTTAGAACACCTAAGTCTGAGGAGAGACATAGGATGCCTCTGCGTGTTCTATCGGCTTTACAACGGTGAGTGCTCCGAGGAATTGTTCGATTTGGTGCCAACTTCACCCTTCCATCATCACACCACTCGCCGAAGATTGAAGTTCCATCCACATCGCTTGGACTCGTGGCGAACGACTACGGTCCGTTTTTCACGATCGTTTTTGCCGCGGACATGCAAGATGTGGAATGAGCTTCCTTCTGAGGTATTCCCGGAGCGCTATGACATGGGGTTCTTCAAGAAAGGTGTAAAAAGAGTTCTCCTTCGGGGCCGGCGTTGCACTGGTGGCTCCCCTGGTGTTGCTCGTGTATATAGGCGACGATGACCACTTACCATCAGGTGGCTCGTCTGCTTTTACGTCAGCCCTTCAGGCTAACAAAAAAAAAAGTGAGGCTTTCATACAACAGACCAGATTGTTTTGGCGTTTTAATGCACAATGGTACGGAACCCTTCGTGCGCGAGTCCTACTCGCACTTGGGCGATTTTTCTATGAAAGATCGCGTGACGAATTGCGGGGCGAGGGGGATATAGATCTAACAAGATCCCGCCCATTTCGGTATAACGGTCAATAGCAAAACTACTCGCTTCGTTCTATATCGACTTTACTACGTAGTTCAACTATGTGCCCTGTGTTTTTGTTGTTGTAAGTAGTTGTCGATAGATGGCGCTGTTTACAAAATGATTATAAAAACTAGAAAAATAATATTTTGGTGGTAAAAAATTCTTAAGAAATTATTGTAGGACGAACTTCAGTACGTATGATTATCAAGATATTGTAATTGTTAGCTCTACGCACCTATGCATTTTTATTTCCCTTGATACAAAGTGTCGCCATCAAAGATCAAACGTCAAGTAGAAATTTATTTGGTTGGTTGGTTGGTTGGTTGGTTGGTTGGTTGGTTGGTTGGTTGGTTGGTTGGTTGGTTGGTTGGTTGGTTGGTTGGTTGGTTGGTTGGTTGGTTGGTTGGTTGGTTGGTTGGTTGGTTGGTTGGTTGGTTGGTTGGTTGGTTGGTTGGTTGGTTGGTTGGTTGGTTGGTTGGTTGGTTGGTTGGTTGGTTGGTTGGTTGGTTGGTTGGTTGGTTGGTTGGTTGGTTGGTTGGTTGGTTGGTTGGTTGGTTGGTTGGTTGGTTGGTTGGTTGGTTGGTTGGTTGGTTGGTTGGTTGGTTGGTTGGTTGGTTGGTTGGTTGGTTGGTTGGTTGGTTGGTTGGTTGGTTGGTTGGTTGGTTGGTTGGTTGGTTGGTTGGTTGGTTGGTTGGTTGGTTGGTTGGTTGGTTGGTTGGTTGGTTGGTTGGTTGGTTGGTTGGTTGGTTGGTTGGTTGGTTGGTTGGTTGGTTGGTTGGTTGGTTGGTTGGTTGGTTGGTTGGTTGGTTGGTTGGTTGGTTAGGTTAGGTTAGGTTAGGTTAGGTTAGGTTAGGTTAGGTTAGGTTAGGTTAGGTTAGGTTAGGTTAGGTTAGGTTAGGTTAGGTTAGGTTAGGTTAGGTTAGGTTAGGTTAGGTTAGGTTAGGTTAGGTTAGGTTAGGTTAGGTTAGGTTAGGTTAGGTTAGGTTAGGTTAGGTTAGGTTAGGTTAGGTTAGGTTAGGTTAGGTTAGGTTAGGTTAGGTTAGGTTAGGTTAGGTTAGGTTAGGTTAGGTTAGGTTAGGTTAGGTTAGGTTAGGTTAGGTTAGGTTAGGTTAGGTTAGGTTAGGTTAGGTTAGGTTAGGTTAGGTTAGGTTAGGTTAGGTTAGGTTAGGTTAGGTTAGGTTAGGTTAGGTTAGGTTAGGTTAGGTTAGGTTAGGTTAGGTTAGGTTAGGTTAGGTTAGGTTAGGTTAGGTTAGGTTAGGTTAGGTTAGGTTAGGTTAGGTTAGGTTAGGTTAGGTTAGGTTAGGTTAGGTTAGGTTAGGTTAGGTTAGGTTAGGTTAGGTTAGGTTAGGTTAGGTTAGGTTAGGTTAGGTTAGGTTAGGTTAGGTTAGGTTAGGTTAGGTTAGGTTAGGTTAGGTTAGGTTAGGTTAGGTTAGGTTAGGTTAGGTTAGGTTAGGTTAGGTTAGGTTAGGTTAGGTTAGGTTAGGTTAGGTTAGGTTAGGTTAGGTTAGGTTAGGTTAGGTTTTTTTTTTTTTTTTTTTTTTTTTTAAATAAAACTTCGTTTCCATGAACTATTCGTCCATGCCTTTTTTGTGCACTTTTATTTTATAAATTATTTGCTCCTATCGCAATTTACAATAAATTAAATTAATATCAATAAAATCATTAGCGAGTTAAGGACCTTATACTATCTCTTAACTATGTTACAATTACTAGTATTTAGTATATAGTATTAGTATATTATAAGTAGTTAGTTTATATATATATCTTTTTTTTTTTTCTCTTTCTTTTTTTCTTTTCTCTTTTCTTTTCCTTTTTTGCTTTTTTTCCTTTTTTTTTGCTTTTTTATATATATATATATTTTTTTTTTCATATGTATATATATATTTGTTATTTATTAATAGTATTAGCATTGTTATCATTTTTTTTGTTCTTTTTTTTTTTTTTTTTTTTTGTTATTATTGTTATTATTATATTATTTTTTCTTGAACTATTTACAAACACTTATAGAGAAACATTTATATTACATATTGTTCTCAGAAGATTTACTGATACTTGTAGCGAAACACATTTATGTTACATAATTAATTACGTGTACTGCCTATTTATTAACAACATATATCTTAGGCGCGTGTAATAACATAATTTATTCTTGTCTTGTTTGTTATTGCTTTTGCTTTTCCACGGAGGCCGCTGTGGGCTTTCTGCCTGTTAATTTTTTCATAACTGTCGGGTCCCTGCTTCGGATTGCCATCGAGATGTTGTAGTCCTCCAGTCTTTGGTCTGTGGCCGTCATAGCCCTTTGGATGAACTGGGCTATGGCGTCATCGCTGTAGTCGGTGTAATACACGCAACTGGTGGTGTGACGCGACACGGCCACTACGGCGTGGGGGACACTGCTGTGCAGTTGAAGTCGTTTTGTCGACTGGCGCACTATCAACACCGTCTCGTACGTTAGACCCTGCGCTTCATGGATGGTCATGATTTTAGATCCCTCTCCGCATCCGAAACCCTCGTTTCTTAGACTCTCTTTTTCGGCCTGGGTATGTACCAAATAGAGAGTCTTCTCAAGGGTTTTTGGGATCTGAGCATTTGTGTATTGCTCTAGCTGCAGTGATCTCAAACGCGACTTCGACGAGTATATGCCGCTATAGACCTCGCTTAGGGCATACGCTACGTCCACCGGGTTTCTGTGCGTGCACAGCAGTTCTTGACCTATTTTGGCCAGTTGGCTTGGACGGCTGTATTGCAACTCGAAGAGGTTATTGCGCTCTATGAATGGTAGTTGATTGATGTCTCCGACTAGAATCGCTTCCGTCGCTCCGGTAAGTCTTATCGCCATCACGATGGACCCAAAATGGTTCATGAGCGCCTCGTCTATCAACAGTCGCTCACAGCTTTTCTTTGAACCATTTACTAGAACTGAGGCCATCGTGCGCACATTTGATTCGGCGAACATACCGGAGCGGTTGCTGAGCCTCGTTCGGAGATCTCTCGCTGCCTCCGTTGTGTACGTGATTATGAGATCTTTGTCCTCCTGGAAGTGATTCACCAACCATGTGGACTTGCCACAGCCCGGGACTCCATTGATCCACGTTATCTTTGGTATATCCCACGTTTCTGGTGAGAAGTGTTCACCGGATAAGCTGTCCGCCATAGCTAAGATCTTGTCGTTCAGCATTATCCGGGTGCATCTTGCTATTACCACTACGGGATCATTTGGAGGGGTGTTAAATGTTTCCCGGCCGGTCCGTCGACTCTCCTCGTCGTCCCTGGTGACGAAGCCCCTTGTTAGACTGTAGGCTGCCATGTGGCTTCCTTTTTCTGAGCCTTCTATAATTTGAGAGGTGTTGTTGTTGTATATGGCAGCCTCCGCTTTCTCGAGTCTCTCTTTCAGTAGCTTCCTGTCGTCATGGAGGAAGGACTGTAGGATGTTGTGGCACGTCCTTTTATTATCCTCCATTGTCGCTGCTGTCAGTGCTCTGAATTCGAGAAAAGCGTTTATTAGATGGTCTAAAGGGGTCTTTGCTTCCCGTAGGTTTGGCGGTTCGACCAGTCCCTTTTCGGCTTTATTTAAGGTGGTTTTTAATGGTTGTGAATCACTTCTTGGGGTGTTTTGTGTCGGTATTTGTGTTTCTTGTGTATCTGCTTTTCTTTTCCTGCCTGGTATCTGCTGAGAGACGGCGTTTAGCGTCTTTACTGTCACAGACAGCATTCCTCTTTTTTCTTTATGGTCGGCGTGCTTTTCCTTCGCTGCAGTTTTTTCTGCAGCTCTTTTTAACTGCAGTCTTTCAGAGCCGCTGATTTCTTCTGGGTTTGCTATGGGGTGTCCCCATCTGTCTACTGGGCTCGGAGCGGTAGTTGAGCCTATTTGCTGCGGTTTTAGATGACCGAGGTTTTCACCCCGGTCTTCATATACCACGACCTCATGTTTTTCGGAGGCTTTGAGGCTCCCCGCGTGATCTTCCGCTCTACCTTTTATGTATCCCACCACCATAGCATCCAGACTTATTACCCTTGGTGTTATTTCGGGTTCTCCTGTTTGTCCAAGTCTCAGGAGGACTTCGCATGCCTGAGCGAATTGGGTTTCGTTGTCGCTCCCTTCGAACAGCGCGATCGTTTTGTTTCTCGATCGCACTATTTTGCAGCGCTTATTAGCCACTGAGACTTCTGCTAGCGCGTTGTATGTGCTGCGCTTCATTGTTGCTCTGAAAGTACTACCGTTCAGTAGAGCTGCTAGTCCGGGTGAAATTGCAACTCTCCCAGAGCATTTGGTGTTGCAGAAGCTTATGCCGAATCTCTCTGCGTTGTTGTCCATAAAGAGTGCCACTCCCCGTATTCTCAAACATGGTTCCCCTCGTTCCGCTTGTTGTAGCAGATGTATGAACCCTGAAAGTGAGTTATCGAGTGGGTTGTTTGTTTGCGGGTTGCGGTCCTCTCTTGTTTGCAGGATTTGTTGTGTAGGTGGTACTGCTGTCTGTGACAGTGAAGAGTTTCTCTTCGCAACTACCCGGAAGATAGAGTCTAGGTAGCCCAGGAAGCACTTTCTTTTTTCGTCAGTTTGTAAGATGTTATGCAATATTGACTTTTCCAGTTTTATTCCAAGTTTTACCTCAGTCTCCGTTCGAATCGCCAGAAATCTAGGGCATTCCAAGATTACATGCCAGACTGTTTCATTGATGTTGGGGTCGCATTCGCATCCGGGGCTATCTTTCAATCTGAACCTGTGAAGATACTCCCCCATGCCTCCGTGTCCCGTCAGGGCTTGCACCTGTATCTGTGTCAGTTTTGTCTTCCTTATGATTGTGTAGGCTTTGCCCACATCTGGGAAGAAGGTCTTCGTTACTGACCCAGTGGCTGAGGTGGTGTAGCGATCCTGCCACTTTTGGACCGTCTCCTCTCTGATCTTCTTTCTGACATAGGACAACGGAGTTTCTGCGTAGTCTGGTATGGTGGACGTGTTTTTGGCAGCAGTCTTTGCTAACTCGTCCGCCCGTTCGTTTCCGGCGGTCCCAACGTGAGCTCTGATCCAGAATAGCCGAACATGTCTTCCTACCCTCCTGAGTCCCCTAATGTTGCTTTTAATTTCTTCAACCAGGGGGTGCGATGGTCTAGGGTTTTTGAGCAGCTCGAGCGAGGATTTTGAGTCGCTCATGATGTTAATATTTATCTTGCCGCTCAAAACCGCTTGTTCCACAGCCTTATGTAATGCGTATAGCTCGGCTTGGAACACTGTACAGGAGGGGTCTAGACTATAGGTCGAAAAACTGGTCTCCTTCTCGTCCTCCCACCATGTCAGGGCAGCTCCTGTCTTTTCTTCTATCTTGCTGCCGTCGGTGTAAATGTGGGGTCCGACAACTTGGTTGGTGGCCAGGGTTTCAGGGTTAACGCTCTCCAGCACCTCATATTTTACTGTGGTCAGCTTGGAGGGGTGAGGTAGGTCTTCGTGCCTGACCATCCGTTCCAGTTTTCTTCCTAGTGGTATGTAGTCTAATGAAATGTTCTTCTTGGCCTTGTACAGGCTTGCTGATTCTTGGATCCTGAGGTCTAATGGAAGGAGCCCAGATAGGACGAGTGCAGCGGTGAGTGACACGGTTCTGTACGCCTTACAAGTTTTCTGGGCAAAGCCCCTTTGTAGCGCTTCTAACTGGTTTTTATTCATCTGCAGGTCTGTTGCCTGGTACCATACGCTCGAGGCATACGTCACTATTGGTTCTATCACCGCTACATAGATGGTACGTACTATTTCTGTGTTCAGGCCCCAAGTCACTTTCGCAGCGCACGCTAGTTGTTTGTATATGTCTGCCGCTTTTTTACATGTAGCGGCCACGTGCGATTTGAATGTGAGCTTGTTATCTATTATGAGACCTAGGAGCTTTATCTCCTTAACCAGATGTAGTTGGATGCCCGACATATAGAGCTTTGGGGGATTGTACTTAAGTTTCTTTGTGATGAGCAGTGCGTTGGTCTTATGCGCTGCGAAACTAAGTTTATTGCGCGTCCCCCATTTGACTACATCTGCCAGCGCCTCATTTGCTGATTTCTCCAAGGTCTCAATATTGCCGTTTGAGAACACTAGTACTATATCGTCCGCGAACGCTTGGCAGTATACCTCCTTGCCGGTGAGATGGTTTAGTAGCGGGTCTAGAATGATGTTCCAGAAGGTTGGTCCACCGATTGATCCTTGAACACAACCCTTCGTGGTGTTCTTTTCGTACTCCGCCCCGGCGTAGTTTATTTTGACCCTACGGTCTCTGAGGTATGAACTGACCATTGCGTATAGATTTCTTGGGCATTTCCTTTTTATTAGCTGGTGTTTTAATGCTGGCCACCACGCGTTATCAAAGGCCCCCTCTATGTCCAGTGAAATAATGAGTACAATCTTCTTGTTATTCATTTCAGATCGCACATGTTCCATGAGGTCATAGAGGGCGTCTTCAGTTCCGCGCTGTGGCAGAAAGCCATATTGCATTTTGTTAAGAGTTGGAAGGATATGCCATTGGATTCGGCCTACCATGAGCTTTTCGATGATCTTGCCCATGATTGAAAGTAGGCCGATAGGTCGATACGACTTTGGTTTAGTGTAGTCGTCTTTCCCTGGCTTTCGGAGGATAACGACGTGGGCTGTTTTCCATTGCTTAGGGAAGTGCGCCAGCTCTAAGCACTTGTTTGCTATTGCCATGAACACCTCCCTTTCGCTGTTTATTGCCTCTATGCAGATGTCAGCGGTCAACCCATCGCTTCCAGGGGCCTTCTTCGGATTCACGTTGTTTAAAACCAGATCCAGTTCCGCCGATGTGAAGTTTGGGTCATCCTCCGACAGTTGCATTGATGTTATCTGTTGTTCCTCCGTTAATTTTCTTAGCTGCATGTGGTGGTGATTATCAGTCGATGTAGAGTCTTCGGGGTAGAATGTGTTTGCAAGGAGTTCCGCCGATTTTTCTGGGGTTAAAGTTGTTCCGCCGGCGTCTTGTAGTAGCAAATCGTCTTTCCTCCTCGCTGTTTTGCGAATGACTCTATAGATCCCGTCCCACATGCTCTCTCTATCCTGAGTTGTGCAAAATTCCTTCCAACTCTTAGTTTGTGCGTCTTGTGCCATATGGGTGTATACTTCCTTTGCTTCTAGGTATTCTTGTATTACCGTCTCTCGTCGGTGGGGTGCAGCGTTTCTAATTCTTCTTTTTTTCCGACGGACGTCTTTTGAGGCCTCTTCCAGGGCTTCGGACCACCAGGGCAGTCTAGTGTTCCCCTTCCAAGGCCTTATTTTTGGGATCGTTTCTTCGCACGCTTCCTTTACGGCGGATGTATATGCCATGATCATGTTCTCAAGTTCGTCGGGCGTTTTGGTCTTATTGATTGTGTTTGGGGTGATGTTTTTGTCCCCTAATGAAGTTTTGAAGAGTGAACGAAAATCGCACCAGTTTGCCTTCTTCGTATTATAGACGCGCGTCGTCGCGACTTGTTTTGGTTTTAGAGTCGCGTCTAGGCGTATAACGAAGGTGATGGCATTATGGTCCGAAGTTGTTATATTCCCGTTCACTCTCCAGTCTTCCACTCTGCCTAGGAGCGATTGGCTGCAAGCCGTTACGTCGACTATGCTGGTATACAGCCTGTCGCCCCTATAGGTTTCAAAGGTTGGTGTTTGCCCGGTGTTTAGAACTTCTAAGTTTAGATCATTGAGGAATGTGCTGTAAGCTGTCCCTCTCGGATTTTCGTAGCTGCTTCCCCACCAGTGACTCCAGGCGTTTACGTCGCCTGCCACTATTATGTTTGTCGTTCGGAGTGCCTGACATGCAATGCGAGTACGTGCGAGGTATGGTTCTATGTCCTGATCCCCCTCGAAGTATACCGATATTATTCCGATTTTGAGCTGGCCCGCTGTTATGACTGCTGCTGCCTCGGTTTCAGTGATCAGCTGGGGATCATGAATGGTTTCCAGCTGTTCACTGAATACGAAGATTGCCGCCTTTACTGGTTTTTTTCTGTTTTGGGAACACTGTATGATCTTTGTCCCTGAGTACTGGCCTACCGTTCCTTCCTTACCTACATACGGTTCTTGGACGAGGGCAATGTGCATCCCTCGTTCTCTTGCGGCCTGAACCAGTTCAGCGGTTGCCAGCTTTGAGCGCTGCAGATTTGCTTGTATTATCCGCAGGCTAGTCTTATCGGTCAAGTTCGGGGGGGATGCGAGGTGTCCCTGGGTGCCTTTAGCAGTACGCAATGCGTGATCGTGCTATAGCGTCCCACTTTTGTCTTTCCGGGCATTCATCGCTGAATGCCTGGTGTGTCCCGTCACTCGTCCCTGATGCTCGGCGGCAGTTGATACAGGCGGGCGCATTTCTTCTCAGCCTGTTTGGGCATTTTTCCCAAGTGTGTGCTTCCCCACAGTAACTGCATGCCTGGTCTTTTTCATTGCATATGGCCTTTGTGTGGCCATAGCCCAGGCATTTGCTGCACTGTACTAGTGGGGATTGGTCCACTATAGGTCTTTTTTGGAGGCCGATGTAGACGGTGCCTGCCTCCGTGAATTTTTTATGCAATATCGGGGAGAGCTCCAGGATCGGATGGCATTCCTGTGGGTTCCTCGCTATTTTCCTATAGCGGACGCGGATAGTCCTGTCCTTCTCACTGACGTCGCTCATTAAGTGTTTATTTTGAGCCATCAGGTGTTCTACTATCTCGGCGTCAGTGTGGTATGACAGGACATCTTTTATTTTGGCCAGAGGGTTCTTAGTCTTGGCCACTTCAACTTTTAGTTTTTTCTCCGCGGCCACTCTGCTCTGTACCAGGGACATATCTTCTTTAGTTCCACAGCTTAGAATGATTTTTTGATTCTTAGCTTTCTTAATCCGGTCCACCTTAGCCCCCGTTACTTTTGGGTTTAGTGCCTCCCTGATCGTTTCGATGACGTTTTCTCCGGTTTTTTTGGGGTCCGTCGATGAAATGATCAGGGTGTGGTTTGGGCTGGGTTTTGGTGGAGCGGGCTTTGTGAGCGCTTTGGCGTAGGTTGGTTTTGCCGCTGTGGTCTTTGCCAATTCTTGGAGTGCCATCTCTGTGCATAAGCTGATGGCAGGAGGCGGTGTTTTCTCCTTTATCTCTCGCATCGTTCTCAGTTCGGAGGACATTGCTTCCAGGCGCTCCGTGAGTGGCTGCAGATGCTCATTGATGTTTGTGATGTTTGATGGTGGTAGTGTTGGTGTCTGCGCTTGTTCCTTTATTGTCTTGTTCATAACGTCCAGTTTCTCCCTTATTTCGTGCAGCTCTTTAGGGGTGTCCGGGAGTTCTTTAGGAGGGTTGGTCTGTTGTTTTTCTAGAAGACTGTTATTTGTCTTCAGAATAACATCCGAACTGGTTTTGATTTTTTCTAGGTCCTTCCTGATTCCGTCCAGCTGCGTGGAAATGGAGGTCACGCATGTAAGGAGTTTTGCGTGATCAATTTTGAGTGGCTCCAGGTCTTGCATTTTCCTTTCCTCCGATTTCTTTGTGGACGGGTTTAAGGCTTCCTTAATCGCCAGTTCGATGTTTTGGACCACCTTAGCCACAGCCTTTATTTGGCTATATGGCTCTTGGGTTTCGTAGCCCAACCAGCTCCTTATGGCCTTTGTCTCCTCCAGGTTCCCACAGATGTCAGTGCGGGCAAGCCTCATATCCTCTGTAAGAGATTTTATGGCCTCCACCGTTGCTTTGTTGTGGGCCCTTTCCACTCTTACCAGTTCTCTGGCATGGCTTACTCGTTCTCTCTCCAAGTTGTACTTGTGCCGTGACCTGGAGTCTGACAAGGCCAACACCGTTTCGTACATGGTCTGCAGGCACTCTAGTGTGATGATTTTGCATTCTTTCTTCATGTTGCCTGCAGCCTCCAGAGCGTCCTTTGCCCTTTGGAGCTGCTCGTTTGCCAGTTTGGTAGCCAAATCCATTTCCACCCCTCTCCGCCTGTTGGTGGTTCTAATGATGCTCGGACGTCCTTGGTGTTGTGCGTCTGATGCAATTGATGTGTCCGAGAACTCATCATCTGATTCTATTGGTACTATCTTCCTCCGTGGAGAGGTTGAAGTGGCGAGGGATGTAGTGGGGAGGTCGTTTGTCTCCCACGACGCGACCTTGTCGATGGCGGCATCTATTGGGGTTTTGTCCATCGGCAAGGACCGTTCAGCTGAGTCCTCGCTGATTGAAGACCGGGCCGTCGCTGTCTTTGAGAGAACTTTTTCTCTCAGAGATCTTTGGGTTTTTAGTGCGGGGCGTAAAGTTGTTTTTGCCACCGGCGCAGATACGGCTGAAGCGGCCTCCGTGGAAGGCTTCCCGATTTTGGATGTGGCTGACATTTTTTTTTTTTTTTTTTTGGCTATTGAGTTTTTTCGGTAACACTAGATCTATGTTAAGCTTTGGTTATAATAATATAATACAGTAATAAATAATACAACAATATATAATATCAACTACTTAATCTATTTGTTTCTTGTTTAAGGTCCTATTTTACGGCGCAGATGGTGTAGCCGGAGTAATACTCGCTTTTTCTCGAGGGATTTTTCGTGTGTGACGGAAATAGGAATTCTGATGGAGCTAATTTGTAGAGAATTTCCTCCCGAGTAGTTTGAGCCCAAACTCGGGTATCCTATCTCGTCGGGAAGGGAAGTTAGACCGCGGGGGGGTGAGGTAATTTTAAGACCGCGCAAGGGGGGGGGGTTTGTTGAGGTTTGGTGGGAGTAACCCAGGAGTGGTTAAAAATTTTAAGCGCAGGGGGGGAGGGGGTGCGATGTGGGGGGGGGTTCTCTTAGGGAGGGAGGGTACACTGAGGGGGGGAGGGGGTGTTTGAGCTCGAGCAGGTTGGTTTCAAAATTGTGCTCTGATCGTTTCTGAAGGGGGATTACTGGGGGAGGGTGTTTGTTGTAAGGGGGGGGTGGTTGTAGAGGGGGGGTGGGGGGTGTCCTTGCGTGTGGGTGGAGAGTCCTCGTCGAGCTGAAGCAGGAGAGCCCAAACACGGGGGGTGTAGGTGTTCCCGCTTCGGAGTTCCCTCGGGGTTTCCTGATGATAGGGTGGGCTGTGATGCTGCTGGTGTGCGGCGCCTGAGATCTATAAGGGCGCAGTCTTGGAGGCCGGACCGGAGCGCTAGCGACGTTCGCCGCGTGCCTTGTAACTCGACCACGTGTTTGTGTAGGTTATTTTTCGACCACGCGGTTAGTCTTCACCACGTGGTTTTTACAACCTTCAAACGGTCGTATCTCCGAGGTCTGATGGAGTTCCTTGGTGATCTAGGTGTCGTCTGATAGGTCTTTTGAAGGCCTAGCGCGGGGTGATATTATTTCGAAAAGATGTTGTTGTGTTACCTGGAGGATGCTCTGCAAAGTCCAGGGTCTGCTGCTCCGAAGCCCTTTCAGATATGGTTTTGCGCACACGTATCCAGACGAGTCACACACTTATGTATCACACTGTATAAGATTTATCACTGTAGACACTGTTTTTCCGGTTTTATTGATTTTTTGCGTGGAGCTATTGTGTTTCGTGTGAACGCGAGGTGCTTACTCGGTTAGGTTAGGTTAGGTTAGGTTAGGTTAGGTTAGGTTAGGTTAGGTTAGGTTAGGTTAGGTTAGGTTAGGTTAGGTTAGGTTAGGTTAGGTTAGGTTAGGTTAGGTTAGGTTAGGTTAGGTTAGGTT